>CM062804.1:31157480-33557480 GCA_031772625.1 Pinus tabuliformis
TTGAATTGAAGAATGTAAAAAGCAACGGGCAGCAGAATTTGACATGAAGGATCTTGGGTTGATGCATTACTATTTGGGACTAGAAGTCTGACAAGGATCAAATGAAATCTATCTGGGTCAAGGAAAGTATGTGATCAAGATTCTAAAGAAATTTGACATGATGGACTGTAAAACTATGACCACTTTGATGATCACAAACTTGAAGAGGCTAAGGAGTTTTAAATCAAGCCCTGTGGATCCTTCCAGGTATAGACAACTTGTTGGCTCATTGATGTACTTGGTGAATACTCGACCAAACATATGTTTTGCAGTAAATGTACTCAGTCAATTCCAAGTAGAGCCGAAGCATGATCATTGGATAACAGCAAAGCATATTCTAAGATATCTATGAGGAACCATCAACTATTGTCTGAAGTATGATAGAAGGAATGATGTCCAATTGATTGGGTATATAGATTCTGACTGGGGAGGCAGTGAACAGGATGGAAGAAGCACTACGGGAGGATGTTTCAGTTTGGGATCCTCCATGGTCTCATGGATGAGCAGAATGTAAGACACTGTTGCTTTGAGTAGCGCTAAGGCTGAATATGTTGCAACGGAAGTAAGCGGGGAAGCAATATGGTTAAGGACGCTGCCATCCGACTTGTTTGAAGGACGATGAACCCTACAATGATACTTTGTGATAACACCAGTTGTATTCGTTTGTCTGAGGACTCGTGTTTCATGGAAAACAAAGTATATCAACAACAGTATCACTATATTCAAGAGCTAGTACAAAATCGTGTGTTGCAACTACGGTATATCTCCACTGATGAGCAGGTAGCTGACATATTGACGAAATCACTTCCACACAAGAAGCTTGTATACTTAAGGGACAAGCTTGGTTTGGTGGATTTGTCCTCCCTAATTGAGAGGGAGAGATAGACACAACATTCTTGTCTTCACTTGGGAAGAAAGAATGGAGGATTGGGTAACCATCTAGCATTCGATACTCTTTGAGAATGTGGTAGGGCATTCAAGACAAGAGTAGTCATGGACCGATATTCTTTGAGGATTAACTACCCAAGATAAGAATAGTCCAATGGGAGGCCATACTCTGTGAACCGGGTGGGATATGTACCTTGAGAGACAATGATGATGGTGTCTATATATATCGTTGGTCTCGCCAACGTTGTGCTCTGATCTTGTGGAGAGATAGAGTTGTTAGTCAAGGCCTTTCTATGTGACAATGTTGGTTATTATGATGCTAGACAAATGGGTTACCAATCCGACTCTTCTTATGAGATCTCTTCAGATTAAGAATGACCATGTACCTCTTATGAATACCTCCCTAGTTAAGAGGGAGTGTTGAAAAATGTGTAACTAGGTTCGGTCTTCATTAGTATGAAATGTATTCGTGTAAATGTAAAATGAAAAATAAATTATTATTATTATTATTGAAGCATGGGTTTCATGCTCAAGTTCTTTTATTTTATAGGTCAAGCACCCATTGAGTGCTTCTAGGGTTTGTCCTAGGTATAAGAGTCATTGTCATATATGGAAGACCCTATTGGCACATTGCAAATTGCAAAGAAAATTTTATTTTGTCTTGAAAGTGTCAAATACCTCCAAGATCAAGTCGGCCTAATGAGCTGTCAAGTCGACCTACATGAAGAGCCACGTCCACCCTTGAGGAAGCCTATATATAAGAGTAACTCGTCCTCCATTTGAACCACTCACTCTCTCATCTCTTATGCGAAGAAGACAAAAGAAAAGGAAGTTAAAGAAGGAAGTGCGAAGGAGAGAAGGTTGAAGAAGTCAAAGTGTTTGGGTCTTTCTCTATTCTTCTGGAAGTGTGAAGTTAGGGTTTCTGTGCTGGGATATTTTGAGGTTCAATTTTGGAAGCAAGAGAGAAGGGAAGGCAAGCGAAGGTCTCTTAGGGCATCTTACTAGCCTAGGACTCAAGTCAAGGCAAGCGAAGTCAAGAGGAAGGTTGTTAGAGGGAGATCGAAGTCTCCTAGAGAAGCAACAACAGTTGCTGGGGAGCAGAATTTCAGATCTACTGGGAGGTCAAAGATATTGCAGCAAGAGGCCGTGGAAGACTTGGTCTTAGGGGTATTTTTCTGAGTCTAGGTCATGGTATTCGTCAATTGAAAGATCTGAAAGATAAGAAGATTTTTTCGTTTTTCCCCTCAAGAGGAGGGGTTTTGGCCCTGGCTTGCAGCCTATATACTGTGTCACTGTTCTTACTGTTTTGGTAGCTTTTGATGTATTGCACATTGGAATAACGAACAAAGCTATTAAGTAAAATGTAACACAAACAATTATCAATTTAATAGAATTAACATATTCATTTCCTTTTGAATTCTCAACACAATCCTCTTGCAGATGACCACCGTAAAACTTTTGAAAGACAAGAAAAGTAAAAAAGACAGAAAAGAAAAAACAAGTCAACTTGTGATAGATAACATTTGCAATCATGAATTTCCTATCAAAATGGAGACAATACCTTCTCAGAAGTTAATTCTTTGTCAAGTTTGATCTTGGCAGCCAACAAACTCTGTTTCTGAGCCAGTAAACTTTAGGCCTTCGACTTTGAGATTCTTTACAATAAAAGAAAGAAAAATATGACAATATTGAATAAAGGTTCTTATCAAAAGATGATGAGCCAACTTTATCTTTGTTGTTTTCTCAGATTAGATCACAATGCTGAATCATAATATGTAAAAGATCCTAAAATCTAAAATATTATTAATGAAAGGAAAGTCATCATTCGAATGCCGAAGCCTTAATGGAAGAATGGCATTTTATTGTACAAAGGTTGAATATTTTTATTTTTTATTTTTTATTTTTTTTACTTGGAATAAAAGCACGGGAAATCTGGGGTACTTCCTCACATTTAGTGGATGATAAACCAGGAAAGCAGTCTGCCCTGATTACGGGGTACTTCCTCACATTTAGTGCATGATAAACCAGGTGAACAGTCGGCCCTGAATACAGGGAATCAAACCCTGATCAGCAACAGCTAACAACAATATCAGAAAACTTCACGTACCAGTTGAGCTAACCCTTGGGACTGGTACAAAGGTAGAATATTTAAACCAGCTTCTTATATTTCAAAAGGAAAAAACTCCTAGGAGAACCATAATCTCTTTTTGCAAGCCACGTTGAATTATTCTCAATTATTACAATATTTGTCAATTGTTCTTCTAAAAGGGTGTGAAAAAGGATATATGGATCCTTTCCAAATACAGAGAAACAGACAATCACATCTCCAAGGTTGTTCTAACTTCGAAGGTATACACAATCTACAGAAAAAAAGAACAAATCTCATTAGAATTTATTACTCGTCTAACTAATTTTGAAGGAAAACAGCCCTTTGCTGACCATTGTAAATATTGCTCATCTAACTAATTTGGAAGGAAAATAGCCCTTTGCTGACCATTGTAAATGGACACCATTTGCTAAAATTTGGATTTGAGTAGCTGCTTGTTCTCTCTCTCTCATCCATATATATACAGAGACTTACTGGATTGGGATCTGCTCATCTCAAGTTAAAAATTACTTTGTGCTGTTATATCTAAATTATTAGGATTTCAGGAACTATCATTTGACATAATAACAGGATAATGAAATTATGCAGTGATAAACAGTAAAGTAAAAGATGCGCATCAATATTTTGAGAGCTGTTCACCAAAATTTCCACTCGTTCACTTCATTTTTCGAAAGAAAGAAATGGCATACTAAAATAAGTAGCCTACAATTGTCCACAGAAAATAAAAAAGGCATACTGCAAAGAGATATCAGATAAAGCAGACATTATGATTTCTACATTCAGTTTCTCCCTTGAAAATATGCATATTAATGAAATCAAAAGTGGAGATCTCTTTGGAAACTCATGAAAAAACAAGGCTATCAATGCAAGCATATCTCAAGCATGAATAATCTTTATTAATAAGGGCTTTTCTATAGAAGCTTTATTTCAAAACCTGAAGTAATATAGAGCCAAAATAAGATACATATTGTACAAGATCCCAGTGTTGATCTTGATTTCCATTTGAAATAAAAGTTTAACAACCCTTCCATAAGTAACATGTTTTCAAACAGTTATTGAAGGCCTAGGAGTTGATCCATTCAAGTCAACCACCGGATCTTCATCTAAAATAAAACTCACCAATATATTTACTGCAAGTCTGCAACCATAGAGAAATAACTGATTTGGAACCTTAAGGGATCTTCTATAGAAGCTTTATTTCAAAAGCCTGAAGTAATATAGAGCCAAAAATAAGATACATATTGTACAAGATCCCAGTGTTGATCTTGATTACCATTTGAATTAAAAGTTTAACAACCCTTCCATAAGTAACATGTTTTCAACAGTTATTGAAGGCCTTGGAGTTGATTTCAAGTCAACCACCGGATCTTCATCTAAAATAAAACTCACCAATATATTTACTGCAAGTCTGAAACCATAGAGAAATAACTGAATTGGAACCTTAAGGGCTTTTCTATAGAAGCTTTATTTCAAAAGCCTGAAGTAATATAGAGCCAAAAATAAGATACATATTGTACAAGATCCCAATGTTGATCTTGATTTCCATTTGAATTAAAAGTTTAACAACCCTTCCATAAGTAACATGTTTTCAAACAGTTATTGAAGGCCTTGGAGTTGATCCATTCAAGTCAACCGCCGGATCTTCATCTAAAATAAAACTCACCAATATATTTACTGCAAGTCTGCAACCATAGAGAAATAATTGAATTGGAACCTTAAATCACAATAATGAACAAGAAAGGCCAAGGTCTTTTGTCAACCTTCTAGAGAAAGGCTGACATGCATCTACACTCAAATCCACAGCAGCTGCAAGTGCCATGAACACTGCAGCATCCTCTAAGCATGTAACATGTCTCATTGCCAATTGAACTTCTAGCTTACTGCATTTACCTTTACCATCGTGTTCACTATTCAAAGTTGTTACACTCATTACAAAACCTCCTGGAATAGGAAGTTCCATGTTTATATTGACCTTGTCTCCATTGCCTTTGGGGCAGTTTATCACCGTTCTGGACAAGGAGATTGTATTGCCAATCCCATTAAATCCGCCTCCTTCCTCCATAACCTTAAACTTGCAACTGATTTCTCCTTTTCTGCCACGTTCTCGCCATGCTTCCAAACGGCCTAATGGAAACCATGAGTTCCCTCCACAGCGACCTGGCCTTAGAATTAGCCAAGCTCCAGGATTTGACCGATTGACATGATCTGTGCCGTGAGATGGAACAAATGGAGTCACCATTGATGCAGCTGCTACTGGGGTACCAGACAGATCATGGATTAATATTAGCCACCCTTTTCTATCTTTTTTCTCTTTTCCACGTCGTCCATGCATGTATGCCATGTTCTTGTTGATTTGATCTAAACCCAAAGAAATAGCCAGTATATAACATCATGATTCACACTGATGGAACAAAGAATTTTGATACTTATTAAAGCAAAAAGAGAAACTGTAGAGTTGGCAAATCAAGTGATATGCCAACTTTTTCTAGCAAACAAAAAAATATTTCATGGCATTGGTTTTAACTTTTTGGATAATCTTAATTGAATATTACCTGGATAAGGTTTTCTGACCAGTTAAACAAACTAAAATATTCCATTTGTCACACTCATTGCATATGCTGCTCTTTAGGTTTCATTGTTTGACATTATTTTTTTCTTTTTGGGAAATCGAACTTGTTGCTTGTGTGCTTAAAGAAAGCGTCACATTACAAAAGCTACCGAATCACAGATTGATACTTTATGCAATATAGATGAAAGAATCAGAATGAAGCAAAAATTGTTGGCAATGACAAAAGTCCATAAACATCTGGTCAAACATATGGCACTGCGCTTCTGCTGACTAGGGACAAGATATTGATATGAATTCAGAATATCCAGCCAACTAGTGGCAAATATACAAATCCAATGCCCAATTTTGTATTCCACTTTTAGATGTACCAAAGCTATTAGGGTGTATGTACACTAGCAGCTTGAGTATCTATTCCTACGATGGTTTGTTGTGTACTTGCAATATCTATTACTAGGGTGACCTGTTCCCCTGCAGAATCGTGGCAACATGATGATATCTTCAGACCTAATTTACCCCAGAGCCCATTTCTACCTTAAAAACCACCTCCTTAAATTTCAGTTAATCTCATCCTCTGAATTTTCAAGCTACACTTATTAAGTTTTACTAGGGTGATACATTCCCTTGCAGAATCTTGGCAACATCATGATACACTGGAACCAAGTTTACTCCAGAATCTACTTCTACTTTAAAGCTGCCTTCGTCATAAACTTCAGTTAATACGATACTCTAAGTTTTCAAGCTAAACTTCTTAAGTTTTCCTTACATGGACAATCTGAGAAATTTCATTTTTACGTTCAGCTTCTAATACGTTTACACTTTGAATGTACCAACAGTTTTTCGGAAAACAAAAGATGGGTTTGTCTGAATATCAAAAGCTAGGAGGTGAAGAGGTTTGAAAACTTGCCTGGAGCGATCACCTCTGTCACGGCTAAACTTGCAGCTAAAAATAGGCTGATGAACTTTTCCTTGCGCTTGCAAAATCTGAGGACTGTCTTCAGGCTGTCCAACAAACTGGAAAACAAACCGTGGATCAGGTTCTGCTCTAACATCCAAATGCAACTCCCCTGCCTTAGATTTGCCAATGCAAACCCACCCATTATGAACCTCTACAGAACTTAAACCCATCCACTTAACATCAAGTCCAATTCGAAACTTCCCAAGCCGTTTATCACTCCCAATACCACAATTTCTCCCTTTTCCGGAATAAATTGCGACCTCCAGGCAAGGGTTTGCAGTCTTTGTTCTCCCCAACCATGAAACTGCAAGTTGCCTTTGAAAAGCAGTTTCATCAAGGTAAAAGGTGGCAGCAATTCTGTGAGAATCCGGAGCAGAGGAATCTTGCAGAAGCAAAGGAAGTGGAATAGTCTTTGTTGGATTATTGGGAAGCTTAATTTCACAAAAGCAAGGGGCACATGCGGAGTGAATTCGTGAAGTTGCTGGTTTCGATGCTACAGGCAGCCTCAAAGCCAATGCACTAATAGAAATCTTCACAAAGGTGCAGGGATCCATGATAAAAAAAAATTGTTCGTGTATAACAAAATGTTACCAAATTGTGTATCTTTTATGAAAATGTGAACATATATTCTTCTGGAAAGAAGGGAAATGAACAGGAACAATAATCATTTGATGACTGGGTAACAATTTTACACAGTGATTACAAGAAACAGTACTGGAACCACTAGAGACATTGACAAAGGACTCATCCGATCACCTCAGATGTAAGAACAAATGCAAACATACAAAGCATTGCAGTCTCTCTGAAATTAAGAGCCACTGTAAACCTTGAAACCAGACCAAGGAGTCACCTTGGGACTGATTCTTGCAAACTAGAAAACCTCCATAAATGAGGAGAGGCATATAAGGACATGGATCAGAGCTTTCAAAAATTAGATGGGCAAGCAAACCTTTGGTTGAGTGTTTAAATTCCTCCACAGAGCTCAATTATCAGAAAAGGTTTTGAAAATCAAATATTGGAAAGAGTCTAGTATGCCAAAGAGTTGAAAACGCAAACTGAAATCCTTGACAAGTTCAAATCGTGGCAACAGCTTTAGAGAACTTAAAAAGAGAGAAATGATACCATCAGAAGTCCTGATTTCCTACAAGAATTGAAGAGGAAAATTGAAATCCTTCACAGAGTTCAAGACATGGAAATAACTTTAAGGAGCTCAGAAAGAAAGACACTATCCACAAATGACTACACTCAAAAGCACATTAAGCAATACCGTCAATGCAGAAGTGCCTAACATATCTCAGGAAGTTGCAAGCATGAACAGTAGAAGTTTAAGCGAGTCAGAGCATAAACAATGAGAAGTCTAAGGAACTTAGAACGCTAAAGGCATAAGAACACTGAATCCGTTCCAAGAACTTAAGAAGAAACTCTTCCCAGACTCTCAGCAAGGCTGAACATAAATATTTGAATGATGAAGTACTAAAAAATCAACTATCAGCAAAACACAATGATTTACTTCTGAAAAATACAATTTAAAATACCCTAACAAGCCCTTGGGTCAAAAATTGAGTTGAATCAGTACTTATAAGAGATTCAAGAAGAATGCACTGTGCTAGTACTAGTATTGTTACCTCTCAGAGTTCTGCTGTTTCTGGGACACTTCATAATTAGGTTCTACTGAGACTGTATCTGTTAACCCTGCATATTCTATACATTTCTATAATACATCAATGAATTAATGTTAAAGAACAACGTAGAATTCACGAAATCTATTAATCCATCCACTGACAAAAAACAATATATGGGATTGTATTGTACTATATCAGAATCTAGTGGAGAAGCCAAGACATTCAATGCTTGGTAATATAAAATATTTTCATGTTAAGAGGAAGCTTCTACGAGGCTACGAGCTCGTCACACTTTTAACAGAAGCATTAGTACGTCCTTGAAAAGGTTAGCGCAACAAGTTACCCTGTTTTCCGGGAAACAACGCCTGAGAAGTGAATCACACAATTCTTTTCATTTCTTTACGAATGAAATACAAACCCATCAATGCGCCATCAGTTTTACTACTAAACATAGAGCCCTAAAATTTGATAAAGAGACATACAAATATTAAACAGCTCGTCATGCCATTTGATCACATGCTTGTCTATATAATATACATCAAACAAATAATAGAGAAGTAATGGCGATTTACCAGGCAACAACAGTCGATTAATGGAACAACTTACCATTCACTGGTCCATGACAATTGAATTTAAGAAGTAGAGGATGCCATTTGATCACATGGTTGTGTATATAATATACATCAAACAAATTAATACAAATTGAATGGCAATTTTCCAAGCCAGAACAGTCATTTATTGAAACAACTTACCATGAACTTAAAAAGTAGTGCATACCTGAATTTGTGGCTAGATTCTTCGAACAATTAATTATCCTTTGACCGAATGTCATACTGGAAATAAATTATTGACGTTGTCTTTTGACTTACGCTCACTTGGTATATGGTTGTGAAATTTACTCTGTTTCATGGAAATGCAGGAGTTTAAACGTTTTACGTTATCTGTTTTTAATCAATTTGGTGTATGGTTATGAAATTCATTCTGTTTCATTGAAATGTTTTGTATTATTTGCTTTTAATCAATTTCGTTTTAAATTTGAATGGTTGAATCTGAATAATTTGATTACGTAAAGGGAAATTCATTTTTAAATATGAATATCAGGCGTAGAAAATAATAAAGAAAAGATAAAAGTTATGAAAATGGAGCTGGCAAGATGAAATCATTAATATATATATATATATATAAAAGTAAAATAAACAAAATCCAAAAAGTTTAAACTTTAACCATCATTAGTCTAAACCATCATTTAATGGAAGGTAGATAAAGTTTAATTTTTATTTTAGATGAGATAAAGTAGATTTTTCCTTTTTCTTTTTAATAAGATGATATTTTATGTTTGATAATTATATAAACTTCGATCTTTTTAAATTAGAACCTTTAATAATGGATAGTAAAGTTCAATTTATTTTTATAAAGATTTAAGATAATGAAAGTAAAAGATGAATTTAAGTTATTGTTATTTTTATTATATAAAGATTGAGTTAAGATAAATTTAGATTTATGTTATTTTAGTGTAATTTATGTTTTATATATATAAATTGGTTTTTATTTATTTATTCATAGTAAAATTTATATTTTTATAAAGATTTAATATATTAAAAATGGAGGATAAATTCAAGTTACTGTTATTTTTAGAGTGAATGTTTGAAGATGGGTTATATTTTTGGGTCAAATGTGGCCATCAAAGTTCAAAAGATTACTTTTTTATCGATTTGAAGTTCTCAAAATTCATGTAAGCTTTGTAAATTTTGATTCTGAGTAAAAAATATTTTTTGGAGAATTATATTGTTGTCTTAATGAAAATTATGTCATATAATCTGTCAATTTTCCATAAATGAAATGGTCCTTGTAAATTTTCACACATGAGGATGATATACATTGAGAGAACTAAGTTGTGTATTATATAACTTTATTTTTTTATTCAAAAGTATTTTTTTATTCAAAAGTATTTTTTTATTAATTTATTAAGATGGTTAATTATATTTTTGATACACATGCGTTCACAAAATTATTCTATTATTTAAATAAATTCAAAAACCAAGTACTTTTTTAAAAAAGAATTGTAAAAGAGGATGTTCTTATTTTTGAAACTATCCAAAATAATTTCAATCATAACGTTTAAAAGAAATTAGATGAAAAATATTACATGAATTCAAAAATGTTAAACTCATATGCTATTGGATAGATGATTCCTTCACAAATCCATTATGATCAACTCCATCACCTAAGGACAAATACTTCCTTAAGTTTGCCAAGCTACAAAATGGTGTTGTAGAGAAATATGCAAAAGGGGACCTAAAACTCTGTTTTTAGGCCCTCAACAGCGCAATTGAGCACTTAAAATAAAATTTTAAATAGCTCGATTGAGGGTTTAAGAAACCCTCTATCGAGCTCTCGACGTGGTTAAATGAAGGCTCGATCAAACCGCTTATTTTAATTCCCATCCGAGGTTGTATTGGTGAAAAATTAAAAAAAAAAGGCTCGATTGAGCTCCTAGATAACCTCAGGTTACACATGAGCTCAATCCAGAGTTGTTTTAATGTTCGGTCAAACAATATTTAATGGCTCTCAAATAGCTTGATCGAGGGTTGAAAGATTGCTCGATCGACCTCTTAAAAGGGCTCAATTGAACTGGTTTTTTCACCCACAAAGCACCCTCGCTTGCCAAAAAGTGTAACCCAACTTCAAGCATAAACCCTTTATTATATAGGAATCTGCGTTATAAATTTTGAGTTAAGACGGATTTAGATTTATGTTATTTCATTGTAACTTATTGTTTATACATGTTTTTTTGTGTGTGTAAGTTAGGTAGGTAAGTTATATTATATTGTATAAAAAAATAACATCAGATTCTGCTATGTGTATTGGTCTACCACATGGGGAAGCAAACCAGTAATATAACATTATTGTTTTTGACCACATAAAGAGTTTTAAACTAGTAAAAAAATCTGTTAGATATTACCTACCTACTTAACATACCATGACCTATTTTGTAGACTAGAGGGTCCTTTCTATCATCCTTTATCCTCAAAAAATTACAAAGCAACATAACAACACTTGCCATAATGAAGTCTATTCACTGGGGTAATACACCTAGATTGTGATAGGTGGGTTTGTGTCTTCTTCTAAGTTTGTAAACTCCAGATTGGCAAGTTTCCTTACCATCTTCATTATCTTGATCTTTTTCTCTACCTCATCCAAACATAGAAAAATTTCCTATTGTTCTTCTAATCTTTCCGCTAACATCTTTCCCATTATGGTCTTGAGTTGCCAATAATGTCAATTGTCTGCATGTATTTGGCATTCCTTGTTCTCATATAGCCTATATCTGGAACCCAATTTCCGACTGACTCCACTACTTCTTTGTTTGGTATAAATCAATGTTTTATGATCATAACCTCTCTCTTAGCATTCTCAATTTCCTTTTGAATGACTAGAGGGTAATGCTAAAATAAACATGAGTTGTGTTCTCTACAACTAACTAGACCAAGGAGTTGGATAGTCTCACATTGTTGTGGTTGTCTCTTGTACTAAGAGCTTCCCTACCAAGAGGTATGATTTCCCCTTGGCAATGGCAATAGAACTATGAAAGAGATAAGGGAAGAATACCAACAACCTAGCCCAAGGGAGGCTTAAAGGTAGAATTTTAAAGGAAAAGACTTTGCCTTTGAACTCTACATCAATTAATGAACCCTATCTCTAAAGTTGCCCACCACTAGGTCTTGAACAACCCACTCTTCCTAGCAAGAACACGAGATGTGAATGGTGGAAAAGAGAATACAAACCTAAGAATCAGACTAATGGCCATGTTCAGTTTCTTGAATCTATTGACACTTAAGGAGTAAGACCAATAATTCCAACTAAGAGAACAACATTTTTGAAAAAAGAAACAGTAAGGAGGGAATGTCCTTCCCTACAAATGTTCAAACAAGACTTGTGGAATGCTTTGACTACTAGCTCTGATTCAAAGTTTTGGGTTATAGATTAAATTGAAAGGTAAGGAGGAAGAAGGAAAGAAACCTGAGACCTTGTGACGTACATGAAGTTTGACACAAACCATCTTATGCTTACAAGTGAAGATGACCAAACTAATAAAATATGAAGGGAAGAGATGATGGGAAAAACCACTTGACCAATCAAAGTAGAAGAATCATATCCCAAAAATAGGATAAGGGTCAAGACTAAAATGAGAGTTGTATAGGAAGGGGGCAAGGAGACCAAAAGAAAATTGAGAGGAAACATGTTTCAAAGCAAAGATGAGGGGTTTCTAAACTGGAAGGAAACCACAACCAAGACTTTCTAGATATGAATATGAAACAACAAACTAAGTGAAAGAAAATTGAAATTTAAAAGTAGACTTGTCCAAAAAAATCTCATTGAAGTGTAGGTATCCGACAACATACTTCTCTAAGAAGGAAAATATTGTAGGTTCCCATGACCTTGCAATCCAAGTTTCCATATGATATACCATGTTTCCCTCATAATTGTTCTACAAGTTGAGTTACCTTGTACCTAAAACCATTCTTCAAAACAAGACATTATTACCTCACAACTCCATTCAAAATTATGATCCATTTAATTGTCCTTGATTTAGTGGCACATATACCTCATTCCCTTTTGAGATGGAGGATACTCCCAACCCCCATAAATTGCGTGTTTGACAAATCATGTCCTCTATATATTGTCCTGAATGTTCACCTACAATGAAGTTATTTATATATGTAAAACTAATGGTAAATTAGATTTAGTTGCCTTGATTAAGGAGAAAGTTGTGATCCTCTCTACCCAAATTCAAATTCCATTTATAACATACTTTCCCTTAACTCCATAAATCATTTGTTTGACAAATCATGTCGTCTATATATAGTCCTTAATGTTCACCTACATTAGGGTTGTCTATATATGTAAAATTAATTGTAAATTAGAAAATTGTGATTTTCCAATTAGAATTCCATTTATTACATACTTTGCCTTTATGAATTAGTAATACAAATTCAAAAATGAGAACATGATTTAGCTATTTTTCCCTCATTTAATAAAAGAAACCAACCTAAATGGGAACAAGATTTTGTTATATTTTCCCCATTTAATAAAAGAAACAAACATAACCGACATCGTTTAAGAATATCGTAGTGTGAGAGCTACTGAATATCTGTGCCTCTGGCTCATCTCAAAGATTTTATGTCAGAATGAAGTATATCATGGAACATTGATATTTCATAAAAATATTTTGGTGCCTCAATGAATTAATCTGGGAAACAAAAAATCATTTCGAAAGTTTGACAGATGTTTATGAAATCTGCCCGGATCGAATCGATTTATTTAAAGAAAAGCATTTGAAAGTTCAGCCGGAGCGGACGCTCCGGATCCTCTAAACTTGGCTGCGTTGTGAGATTCAGAAGCATGGTGGGACTATACAACGAATCTATTTACATTAAAAATTCTGCTTAGCGTTACCCAAAATTCTTTGGGGACGATAATTGAATTTAGAGGGAGTTTGCATGTGCGAACTGCGCAATTCACATGACTGTGAATCGCCGCTACATCTGGCGGGAAAACATTTGACCAGCAATCCACGTTCCCCTGATCTCCTTCCATCCGTAGTTCTAGATTTAGCGGAATATAATACTTTGTGCTGTATTAAGGTGCCGTCTTAAAATAAGAAGCGATAGTGTTATTGAAAGGGGTGAGTGACCACTAACTAAGATTGTTTTAATTTAAAAGTGGCAGCAAACGCAAAGGGATTAAAACCTTAATGATCTTGATTGACTCAAATATATAATAAGTAATTTAAGTTCAGAGATAGTTAAGAAATGATTAAGCTGGAAGCTCTCAAAGATTTATATTAATTGTTTTCTTGGATTCGGATTTGGTCGGAGGAGCTATTTCAGATCTAGCTCTCTTGCTTTCTGAAATTATACTAGAAATATATTTTGTTAAAAAAAAGTGATTGGTTAATTATGTTGGGTGAAAAA
The DNA here is from genome assembly GCA_031772625.1 of Pinus tabuliformis. NCBI lineage: Eukaryota > Viridiplantae > Streptophyta > Pinopsida > Pinales > Pinaceae > Pinus > Pinus tabuliformis. The sequence continues at coordinate 31,171,636 of CM062804.1, forward strand.
GGAAGCTCCATCCATCTCATCTACAACATGTCATGACGCTTGATGTCAAACAATCCCTACACCATCAGTCATACCTGCTCAATATGTTTAGGGACTCACTGCCATGAGCAGCTAACAATGAGTCCGATCTCCTTATCCATTTAAGAAGATGTAGAGGGAGTAGAGCCTGAAGGCTCTCCCTCACTAATCAACTCGATCCATCTGTCAGGATCCTCAATCTCCATCCTTTGTAGATAAGCAACCCGGTCTTCCTTTTGGACATCCGGCCTCACATACACCTCCTCATCATCATCATCATCCTCAACCAACTCTAGCCTTCTTGACAAGTCCAAGATGCTATCTGAAAGTGATCTGATGACCAATGATTGCTCGGTAAGCTTTGCCTCAACAGTAGACAACCGCTTACTCATGTCTCCCATTCTCTTCTCATCCTCCATTTGCATCACTCCCAATTTACAATCAGGCCTTGTCACTCCAATGGTTGGCACACCAATGGGTACATCTTCCCTTCCATCATAAATGTAGAGCTTCTTCAAATGTGGAACAATCATAGCATCAAATTGTTTCATGAATTCCATCCCCAATACAGCCTCATAGTCATCAATCCGCACTATAGTGAAGTCAACCTTCCCTGTCCATTCACCAAGTGTAGTGTCCACCCTCTCAGCTATACCAAGAACTTCAATAGGAGGAGAATTCATTGTCTTCATCTGTGCCTTTGCCGGTACAAATTTTAGCCCAATTCTTCTCGCAGTATCCTCGCCCATGAAGTTGTGAGAAGCCCCACTATCCACCATAGTGAGTACATCAGCACCTCCAACCTTCATTCGAACATACTCCAATCTGTTCCTCTCAGGATCCCTCCTAGAGACCACCTTCGTAGTAGCAGAAGCACCAAGTATCTGCATCATCCCTACAGAAGCACCTTCATTCTTCGCATCAGATTGTGCAATAGCAGCCACCTTTGGTCTAGAAGGACAATTCTTCACCGTGTGTGGTCCAGCACATATCCAACACTTCAAGGCTTTCTTCATCTTCGAACTATCATCCGATTTCGAAGCATCATCCTTCTTCTTTTCATTCGGCGTATCGGACTTCTTCTTCTTGTCATCAGAAGTCTCATCATAATGCTCCACCAACCTGTCAACAGCAGCAAAAGCCTCCTCAAGTGTCCTAATCTTCTACCTCTTCACTTCATTGCGTGCCCAAGGCTTCAACCCAATAATGAAGTTGAACACCTTGTCCCTCTCCGCCATGTCAGGAAGTTCCAGAGCTGCACTTGCAAACTCTCGTTGATATGCTTGTAGGCTCCCGGTCTGCTTTATGTACTTAATCTTCGTCCTTGCTTCCCATGTTTCATCCTGAGGACTAAAATGGGTCTGCAAAGCCTTCTTCATGTCATCCCACGAAGTGATGTCATCAGCACTGCCATTGGCAATCTGGTCCATCCTCCTTCGCCACCACATCTTAGCATCCTTTGTTAAGAACTGAGCAGCTACCTTGACCTTTGTCTCATCATCAGATAGACCCAACCGTTCCAAGTATTGCTCCATGTCCCATAGAAAGTTGCCAAGAGTCTTTGCATTCCTTGTGCCATCATAAGATTCTGGTTCCTTGACTTTCACATGAGGCACTCCTCCACCTGAGTTATGCCTCACAACCTTCTTCAACACCGCGATCTCATCCCTGGCTTCGTCAAGAGATTTCTTCAAGTTCACGATCTCTGCAAGACCCTGATCCCTTGCTTCTTCAACCTCCTTGACCCTTATTTCAAGTTGTGTACACATAAGATCAGTGTACTCATGCTGTGTCCGGAGTTCATCAAACTCTTCCTTCATCTTTGAATTGGCCTCTTGCTCCTTAGCGAACAAGTCCATCTTCTTATCCCAGGAAGTTTCCATAACCTCCATCCTCAAACAACATCTTTTCCATAAGTGCTAGAGTAGCATCTTGTCCATGACTAGACCCAGCCTGAGATTCAGCCGCCATCTCTAACAGCTTCTTCTTCTTTTGCAATCTAGTTTCGACCATCCAACAGCTTCACCAAGTCACCTGCAACCTGAACCAACCCTTGTTCCACTTGTGTGAAACGGCTTCCTTCACCTGCAAGTACCCTTTCCACTGTCACGAGCAACCCTGCTCACCAGCTTCAAACCAAAGCTTTGATACCAACTTCACTTCGGTGAAGTTGTGTAGCAGCTTCAACCTTCAATGCCCGAATCAGCTGCTCTGATACCACCTGTCATGCCCCCAGGCCTGCGGTGGTCTTCCAACCGCTCTTGGCGAGGTGCGGCACCACCGAACACTTTCTTTTCACCAATACTAATGTTCATGGACTACGCTTAATTCACTTTCTCTTACTTAGTTTGTGTTTCGCAACCAAGTATTATTAAGCATAACCTTTATACTAATGAACACCCATACTCATTCATTATCATCAGCAATTTTAAAAGAGAACAACAATTGCACAGTATAAAGGGAGGGGCAACTCCCTGAATAATGAGTCTGCCCAACAATATATATTAATCAGTCTTTCTTCAATAATACAAGCTTCACAAGTATCATTGGCAAAATCCAAGTCTATACTTAGCCAATTTTACAATAGAGGCCAAACTACCTTTTACAACATTTGTGCACACCTTGCACGGTGGGAGGGTGCTCACCCGAGACACCAAGACCCCCTCCTCAAGTCTCACACAAATCTGTGCTTTAGAACAACCCCGGGCACACCTTGCCCAACCTTCGACTTAACTCCAAGTACCTTCACCAAATGTGCGTCCTTCACAAGAAGTGCGCATGAGCTCTGCGCATTACCTTCTATTTCTGCGCACTAGTCCTTGAGCTCTATGTGAAGAGGCTTGTTCGAATTTGTTGTTTTGATGTTCCAACGCATGCCAATATATGCGTTGTAATGGGGTGGTGGCTCACCCAGCCGACCACTAAAACATGGTTTACACACCCTCCAAACGTGCCAAACATGTCGGCCTACCTTTCAACACAAGTCGGCCTCCATCCATCTCATCCACGCTTCATTCGGGTATAAACTTCCAAGTGTCGTAAAACTGTCGTTCAGACTTTCATCGCATCCAACTCGTAGGAACGTCGCATTTCCGTGTAGACTACGCCCGCGCCCTGCCCACATGCAGCGCAGCTCGCGCGCCGCCCGCGCGCCTGCACGCCTATCCGCGTGCAGCTCAACTCGCGCGCCCGCCCGCGCTCGTTTGTCCGTCGTGCGGCCCAGCTCGTCCGCGCCCGGCTAACCGAGGACCTTACACTGGGGGACGCGTCCCTGTGGAACACTGATTTTAATTAAGAGTTTCTGATCACTTAATTTATGTACATATTCTAAAATTTTAGAGGAGGTTGATATTTTGATTCACATATTTAGTTTTGATAAATTTGTATTATCTTTTGTTTTCTTCTTTAAGATTATTTTTTCTTTATTTACTTTCTGTTTTTGACATTATTTTTCTGTAGCTTTTAAGTAAACAGATGTTTAGATTTTTTTTTTTGAACGATCAAATTTTTAGATATATATTCTTAAAATGACTTATTTTTAAACAAATTTTACAGTTTAGAATCATATTATTATAACATGTTCTCATAATTTATTGAGTAACATCACCTTATAACAATGTTATCTAATAAACTTTGAATGGAATTAAGGTTTACATAGATTTTGGCATAGCTCACAAAACACTTTTAAATTTAGTTAATATTAAATTTAAGAAATTTATCTAAAATATCTCCTATAAATCATATGAAGATAGGCATATTTATGGGTGTCACCCACTCACTAATATAGGTTAAACACAACTCATACTCATATTAGATGTAGAATGAACACTCTTTCAAGGTAATGTGTCCTCTAAAATATGGTCAGTTAAGTGTAGTTTTATTAAGAAAAGTAAAGTGCTCTACAACTCAAGTGATGTGAGAAAACCTCTAAACACTTCATATTTATGTGTAAAATAAAACATGTTACTTTGGTATATATATATATATATATATAGTTTGAAGATGCATATAATGCACACAAATGACTAATATATTAAATATTGAATTTCAAAACATACAACATTGCTATGCACAACATCAATGTACTTATTAATCCTCTATATTTACGATAAATACTATATTAATACAAAATTAAATTGGATATCTATGATAGTCTAACACAAGGAATGAAAGTCAACAACATTATTGTTTTTTCAATATAGAGTGAATTATGGGATGTCTATATAGCCATCATTGAAACCAATCATGTGAGAACATAAAAGACAATAAACTAGTTGGTTAGGGATAAGTAACCTTCTTTAGGAATATATACTCGTAGACTAATAAATTAGGTCTTGTGTGAAGCTAGGAAAGGTGATGAAGTGCAATGGAGGTGGAAGCCACTCCAAAAAATTAGATCCCTTCTAAGGGTTAGAATCTTCATGTCGCTAGCCATTAGGGACAAAGGCATTACTTGGGAGCTCTTTAGAGGAGGAATATGCAAGGACCAAGCATACACTACTTATGCAAGACTCAAGAAGAAACAATAAGCCTTTTGCTTATGTTTTGTGATTATCAAAGGGGCTCTTGAGGGAATTGATAGTCACCATTAGAATCAAAGAGGGTTTTCAAGGAGAGATAGTTGATGCTTATCTCAAAAATTAGTATTCCCAACCATAATTAAAAGGTTTAGGGAGCCTCTTCCTATAATTGCATCATGGGGAATCTATTTAGCTCGATATGCAAATACATATGAGGATAAGTCGATGCACCTATATAATGTGAAGTTGAAAGCAATTTTGTAAGCCTCAAACATCAATAGGTGGAGAACAATTTGATAAATTTAGTGTGCCTTGGGCTTATTTCAATGAGACTTCTCAAAATGACACACTTGAGTGAGAGATAGGGGGTAGGTTATCTCAATGATTCTTATTCTTTCACATTCAAGGTAAGACCAAGAAACATAACAAACAACTATGTTGAATTACTTACTTTAATGATTGTTATTTCTCTTCGCTTAAAAATGTGCATAAAAAGTTTAGGCCTTTGGAGATTCCATGATTGTAAGGAGTTGAAATTATGATAAAATTATGATTTTTTTGTATATATATTATAAATCCAAACAACCCACCCCACCGACCATCTTCTTTTAAATATTTTCCATTTCTTGGTTAATTTTTAATTAATAATAAACTAATAAGAATTTAACCACATAAACCAAAATTCAATTCTTAATATATTTTAAATAATTTACTGCAAAATCTCCATAATAATACATTTTAAATAACTTATTTCAAAATCTCCATAATAATACATTTAAAATAAAATAATAATATGCATTTCTATAATAACTTTAAAATAAATTACTTATAATAAAATCTAATTCTGTGGACTACTAAATAAATTACCTAACACTTTTAACCCTAAAAATAATTAATTTAAATAACTTCTAACTTCAAATTCAAATAATTCTTCAAAACAACATATCTTTTAAAAACAAAAAACAAAAAACAAAACAAAACCTTTTTAAACCATTTATTTATTAATTTCAATTTCATTAATATATTTCTTTAAATGTATTTTAAATCTCTTTAATATAAAGTTCCTTACCCTTTCATAAACCAACTTTACAACTTAATACTAAAAAAATAGTAAACCTAACTTTGATTTTTTTGAAATTTAATATAAAAATAAATAAATTAAGTAGGTAGATTTGAAACAACCTATTAAATAAGCAGGTCACGATATTCGTGGAATATCCCTTCAGAGTTGACTTATTGCAATTATGATGAATATGGTACATATTAGTTGATATGTATTTTGAACAAATTGCACATGGGGTCGCGGGGTCCTTATGCCTAGTGTTCGGCCTTTGTGTTGTATTAGAAAGACAAGAATCATACGCTTAGTGATTGGATTTTGAAAGGGTTTATATATATATATATATTTGGATTTTGAGGGGTTAATTTTAAGTTATTTTTATTATGATTATGAATATTAAATTTACATTTTAACTCATTAAATTTTTATTATTTTTTATTGATAAATATTTTGTTAATGGTAATGTTTATTGCATTCATCATAATAATATCAAGGTGATTTGAAATAAGGGTTTGTTACTTTAGTTAATAATTTTATATGTTTTTCTTGAATGTTGGTAATGAGGTGTGAGGTAGCAATAAAATATAATTTTGATTCAAAATTATAACTTTTTAAATTCTTTTTTTTTTTGTGTGCGTCATGTTAGTAGTTTTCAATATTTTTACTTTCATGTTAGGAATAGGGTGTAAGGGAGAAATTGGTATATCATTACAACTTATAATTATAGTTTTTCTTTCCAATGTGGTGCCTAACATTATTTGCTTGATGTGTTTTGTTTGTAGTTTGGAGGATGTACTATGTGCTTCCAACAACAATTAGAAGACATGTCTTATTTTTTCTTTCCATATCATAATTTATTTTAAATGTTTCAAGGTTGAATCTATGGTTAGCATAGCACTACATGACAATGCAAAAAAAGAAGCCTGGGAGTGCATACAAAGTGTTGGTAAACTATTTGATGGAAGTCACATTCAAAAATTCTCTGAAACCTAAAGAAGCTTTTTTCCTATTAAAGGGATTCCAAATCGTTGTGGAATTTCTAGCTAGGAAACCATCACACTATAGATGAAATCCATAAAATTTGTAACTTCCTTAAAGCAAAAGTTGCATATTTAGAAGTGAATCTTCCCTAAAGAAGCTTTTTTCCTATTAAAGGGATTCCAAATCGTTGTGGAATTTCTAGTTAGGAAACCATCACACTATAGATGAAATCCATAAAATCTGTAACTTCCTTAAAGCAAAAGTTGCATATTTAGAAGTGAATCTTCCCTACTCAACACCAATTTCATTTTGTTAGTAAGGAATTAGTTGATAATTGGTAATTATTTGCATATGACATTAGCAAAAATTCAATTTCATCTTGGTGTTGTGACTTCATGGAGGAGTCCCAAGCAATGGTGCACAAATGTAGTAGGTCTAAGGTATGAAGATTGAAGTACAGAATGGATGGAAAAACTAATCAAATTCAACAAAACAAAATACACAACAACTTTTCTTACTTAATTGTAAACATAGAAGATTTTAAATCCTTTATACCTCATTACACGTTACGATAAATTCTAATCTTGCATTTTTATACTACCCAATCATTTACAACCATGCAAATCCTTGCTTATAATTCTACACCCATATGATAAATACCCTCATTTCTCTTAGCTCTCACATATTTAAAGCAAAGGCTTGGAAGTTGGTTCGTTACATGGGGAATCTATTCTTTTAACTTCCCATTGAGGACTAAGTGTAAATGATATGAATGGAAGTCTTTATTAGCATTAAAGAATAATAATTATTCAACCAATTCCAAAAATATTTAACTTGGAATAATTGCAAAACTTGTATAAATCAAATATATACAAATTTTGATAAAAATGATTTCATGGCATTAAAATAGAGTGCAAATCATCTCTATGTGACTCAAGGAAATGCTTGACATTCCATATAGGAGCATGTTTCTTGGAATCCAAGAATATATGGCCAAAGTTAGCAATATTTCATAAGAAATATATGCCTTATAGTTTCCAAATTAGTATTTAGATTTATGTTGTTAATTAAAAAAATCAAGACTTTCATTATATCAACCAATTTTGATTGATTTCACACCAAAAAAAATCCCCAAGCTTTATTACAAATTTAAATTAAGTGATCCAACTTGCTAAGTATTACATGGTAATTGCCACATCTTTCTACATTGTTATATTCCACTTTGAATCCAAAAATTATTAGTAAATCTACAAGTTCAGGAGTTAGTTAAGTTCAACTTGGTTGGATGTGTCTTTAGGTAAAATGTATTTATTTGATGTGTTTTTGTAATTATATAATTCAATGATTGGGAAAAAACTATATAATTCAATGATAATGATTATGTTCTACACATACATTAACCCAACAATTCGTCTTCTCCTAATACCAGAACACTTGTTCTAAGCCTTAACATATGATTAGTCTATAATCTTATATAAAGTGAGGGTCATTTGCTGATGATTTTTGTGAAATTTGCTCTTGTAATCTATAATTTTTCTTTTTGCATAAGCATATTGTTCAGGTGACCATTTTGGTTAGGCTCATTGACTAGTGTACTGATACTTGATTAGTGTATGTGAGTCGTCTTCTTAAGATGTTTGGCCTTTGTGGACATACTATGCTTTTTATAACTTATTATTAAAACTATTATGAAGATCTACTATAATTGTTGATTGAGACATTAAGCCTATGTCCTTACAAACAATAAAGAACTTCTATATTTGGTTTGTTTTTATAATATATGTGTTGAGTAAATCACTCTAGTACACATGAGGCACCGTGTTTTGAGTATAAAACCTTTTTGTATTTCAATTGGAAAGTTTTCATTTTTCCAAAATATAATGGTTTTTCTCATATGCATAATTATATCGTTATATATATATATATATATATATAAATATATAACATTTAGGGGATTTGAACCATGACCTATTACAAGGAATATCTTCACAATGCATTTATTTATAGTCAATTCAAAATCTCACCAGCTTGTTTGAATTTATTGTTTCCATTTTTTTCTCCATTTTACTTCATTTTCTTTTTTGCTAAAGCAAGAGTCGTACCTTCTATTCATTTGAAACAAAGAAACAAATTACATATATTACAAAAGCCCCAAAGGACCTAAGGGACATAGAGTTAACTATTCGCTCAGGGCTTAGGGCACCAAGCCAAAGGCTTAACATCTGGGCCACGGGCCCACAAACCTAACTATGTGTCCTTCAAACTACAAACCAAAGCCTGGCCCATCCGATCCATCTTCGAAGATCTAACGGATGAGGCACATATCGAAGCGAAAAAAAAAGGCATATTCTTTGATTCTAAAATCGGGCTCGATGAGGAAATAGAAACCAAACTATATGGATTTCGGGTCCGAATGGGGGAATAAACTTCGCACATGTAATCCACCTGAAATCCACCGATTCCAAACTAGAAGCTAAACATGCACGGAAGATATCATTGAATCCGGACCCGAAATCAACTACCACCATAATTTAGGTTCAGTTCAGGTCCGATGTGCAAGGTAACCACCTTGCAAGTTTCCTTGCGAAATCCATAGGATTGCCGCGAATCTGCTTAGCTGCAAGTACTTTAAATCAACACCCAGCAGAGCTAAATCTTCGTTAGAGAATTCAGTTTTCATTAAGAGTGCAGGGTGCAAATTGACATCTGCCCGATGATGAGTACTGGTTGCTCGTTCTCTCCTGCAGCCCCGATGACCATGCACTGCTTCACCATAAAAGATCGAACTTCCCCTGATACCTTTAGTCAACATGCTGTCAGTTTCCCCTGCTTTGATAGAGCTCCCTGTCCTCATTCACCTGTCTAAGACATTCTTCCCTCAATATGCCTTGGGGTATCTCTATCCAATCATAAACTTTATTGCTCTTGGTCCAGCGCACACCCTCATTAGCAAGTAAGTCTGCTACTTTGTTGGCAATACGACGCACATGAATAAAACTTATGGTTCTCATGTTCTGCAGGTGAGAATGAATCCATTGATATACTTGCAGAAGCCGCCAATGTTTCGAGACTTTCTCTGGAGCAGAACCATAGAAAATTCTCTTAACCGAATTAATAATTAATTCGGAATCAGCTTCAATTTTGGCAAACCCTGAGAAATCAAGATACCATCAAATATCGGTAAAAATCGGCTAACATCAGCTAGGCCAAAAAACGTGATTTCGAGATAAATTTGAGATTTTCGCAACACTGATTTGTATTGTATACTCATAATCATGATTCATTTCTTTGTATTTTCCTTGGTAGAAAAGCTTGCAGGAATACATGAAGGTTGTGGAGGAAACTTCAAGAAAGGACTTGTGTCATGAAAGTAGGCTTGTTGCTAAAGAAACTCTACAAGGTTGGTTAAATAACAACTCAAGGTATGTTTGATTTTATTTAACTTGTTGCAGAAGAAGGTATGACAAATCTTCATTTTGAAATTTGCTTTATATATTACTTTCTTATGTCTATGGTTTTTGAATCATAAGGATTTTGGTTTGGGTGATTAATCTTTAGATTGAATCTACTCTTACCACTCTATCTCTTGCTATTTGCTCATTTGGTGAAACCCTAACCCTCAGGGTTCACTATAAAACCCTAGCCTTTTGATACTTAGGATGAAACCCTAATCTTTTTAAGGTTTATTGATAAAATTTAGATCTCTTGTCAAAATCCTACTCTCTTAATGTTTAGGGTTTTGGTAATGTTATGGTAAAACCCTATCCTTTTAGGGTTTGTTGTTGATATCTAGAAACCCTAGTTTTCTTAAGGTTTGGTATATTAGGGATTATAACTAAACCCTTGCAATAGTCAATCCTAGGAATGAAAATCCTAGGCGTATGTACTTCTGTATAATTTAAACCCTAGTTTGGTTAAGATTTATTGTATATCTAATTTTGGAGTTTGATGGGATTACAATACTTATATAAGTTTCTAGAAAGTATTGATGGAACCTAGAGATGAAATGATAATATGCTAACTTGGTTGTTGATATTCATGTTTTAGTTTTTGAAATCTAGAATTTGTAATGAAACCCTAGTAGTTGATTTTCTAGGGCATGATAATGAAACTTTAGAAGTATAATGTTTTCGATCATTGATATGATTTAGTTTTGATGATGAAATCTAGGGTTTGTGATGAAACCCTAGTAAATATTGTTGCAAGAAGTCAAACACTTGATTGATTATAAAACCTAACTAGGTTTAGGTCTAGAATGTCTAAAATCTGATTTATTATAATGACATGCCAACCCTATATTGATAAAGTTTACTTCATGCTCTTGCACATATATATTTGTGTTGGTTGTACTTGTTGAAAGTTTATAGGTACATAGTCTTCAAGATGATGAAAATTCTTACCTCATATTTGATGATGATGTTGAGCATGATGGAAAGAGGGAGCTGTGAGAACCTCGATGACATTAAAGTTTGATAGATGATCTTGTTGTTATGTGAAGGAATGATGAAGTTTTGGAAGGTCTAAATTCTCCGATAAATTATTGATGCAAAAAGGAAGAGCCTATGTGACTAGAAGTATAAGATAATTGATGGACTTATCCCCTAGTTACTTGGATAAAAGATAGTGTATATCTCCCTAGTTGAGAGGGAGCTTGAAGAGAAATGAACGACTTGATGAAAAGTCCATGAGGATGTTTGAAATTGGAGAATAGCTGAAGCACTATTAATGGTTATTCATAATCAATAAAGTTAGATGTTTTTGAAAGAAGTGTTGAAGCTGAGTTGGGTGTCGTTGAAGAAGTTAAAGAAGATAGTTTCCGACGAAGATATGTTTGGATAATATGATGATAACCTAAGCAAAAAATTTTCGTTTGAAGATCCTAGAGGTTTGTGTTAACTTATATACATATATTATATTTGAAAGTTTGTTGCTAATTGAGATTGTGATTGTACAAGATCTCTCCATAAGAAGATTGAATGTTTGAAGCATGCTTGGATTGGTGGATATATCTCGTTTAGTTAATAAGGAGAGATGAAGCATCTTGGGGCAACAAGATGCTTGGGAGGACATCTGGTCGGCCTGTGATGATGTCTAGATCCCAAAGTAGGGAGGGTGGCATTGATCTTGGAGCTCTGACCTTGGATACACACCTAGATCCTTGGGTTGGTGTTTGAGCTAAAGCTTGATGGTACCTAGAGTGGCTAATGCTTGGAACACACCTTAGTCCCACACAGTTAGATACCCTGGTCAAGTATCTAATCTGTAGCATTGCGTGTGCTACGACTCTTCATAGAGTATAACATTTTGAGATCTTCCATGTACCCTTGTATATATGTAATTATGAATACCTCCCTAGTTAAGAGGGAGTGTTGAAGAATGTAACTAGTGTCGGTCTTCATAATTGTATTTGAGTCATAATGTAATGTATTTGTCAAAAGAAAGAAAAATAAATTTATTGTAAAAGAAATTGACTTATTAAAGCATGGGTTTCATGCTTGGGTCAAGGATTAATAGGTCAAATCCTCAATTGTAGGCTTCTAGGGTTTATGACAAGCGTCCTTGTCTATGTCATCATCTAATAGACCCTTCTTGGGCTTTGTTTATCAAGAAATGAATTTATTTTTATGTAAACTAAGTTATTTAGGCCTCCTCCACCAAGTCGACCTCAACCTAGACAAGTCAGCCTAATTGGGAGGCAGAATCCACTATATAAAGGTAGCAACCCGACCTCATTTGGAACACACATCCAAGCAATTTGATCTGCAGTTGCAGGGGGACAAAAGAAGTGTGAAATAGGAAGGAGTAAAGAAGCCTAGAAGAAGAACAAACCCTAAACGAAGAAGGAAGAACTTTTTTCTCTCTCTTGTGTCTCACACGTGCGAAAATTTGAAGCTATAGGAGGGTCGAAGTTGCAGGGCTGCAGTAGGGCTGAAATTTTGAAGCTAGGGGCCGAAATTTTGAAGTTGGGAACTGAAATTCTGACTTGAAGCTGGGTTGAAGCAGTTTGATAAAAATTGACTTCTAGTGTTTGGTTCATCATCTTGAAAGGTTGACTTGGTGGAGGAGGAAGGTCTTTTGGTCTGGTCTAAGGTCTTGGATTGTCTCAAGTTTGATTTGAATCTACTAGTGGAAGAGTTTGATTGGGTTTTCCCCTTCTTAGGGGTTTTAGCCTTGGTTGAGTGCCTATATCTGGTGTCCTTGGTCTTCATGTTTTATTTTGATGATTGCTTGATGAGAAGAAGAATATAAAGAAAGTAAATAAGAACATAAGTATATCACAAGTAATTGTCAAGACAAGAAAATCTTTCTGCTTTTCTGGTTTTCTAACATTTCTACCTGTTGACTTTATCTATAATGAACTCTTCGTGTTGAAGTTGCCTAGTGCTGCCCAAACTTTTACATTAGAAACTATTCCCCTGTACCAATCTTGAGGTTCAAGTAAAATAGCATATTCAGTAAACCAATAATACCTAATTACAATATAAAAAATTAGAAAAGTCATAACATGAAAGAATACCAACATCCATTGCTGACACAGGCTAATTACAATATAACAATTAGAAAAGCTATAAGATGAAAGAATACAAACATCCAGGGTTGACCCAGGGCCATCTTCGTGTGGGGCATCTTCTTTAATCTTTTTAGTCAGATATGCTAGAGTTTTTTGTTCAACCTCAACACCACATTTTTGCATGGGTAGTTTCCGAACCTGTGAACCATAGTTTAATCTGCATAAATGACTTTTGTATCTTTAGCAAGAACAAGACCTTTTAAAACATTTTTTAAGGCCATCTATTAGGCAATTGAACTAGGCAACTTACTAAGCACCAAGTACTTAGACAGTAAATGTAGCCCCATAAAGCCCTATAATGCATCTAATATGGATCTACTAATCACAGTAACCTCAATTGTTTCCTCAACCTACTTTTCCATCTCTTAACAAACGTAGTTTATCACCCTGAAGCAACTATGCCAGAATTACTAGATCAACAACGATCATTCCCATTCAACAACAATCATAACTACTAATATTATCTAGAACAGGTTCAGTTATTCATTCTTATGTCATCTTATCCTTAAAGGACATTAAGGTCTACATTTGTATGAGGTTCTCTGTTCATTCTTTTGCTTGAATTAATGTCCTGAGATCGTTTTTCTTCTGGGGTTTCTACCTTTAGTTCTACAAATAGCATAATTAACGGCATAGTAACTTACAGGGAGTTGAATGTTAGTGCGTCAGTTGATAATAATTCAGTCATTCTCTAGTGTCATTCCTATCATTGCTAAACCTTGATTTATTTATATTTGCTTGTGACACATGGCTTTTTGCATTGATGCAATCCAAATTCTCCATCCAAACAGCGGAAATTTTTGAAGATGCAAGAAGTGAGTGAACATTAAATGCATTTTTGCTTTCTCACAAGGTGTCCTTTTTCTTATATTTGATACAGGAGGAGACTGCAGCTATGCGGAGAGAGGTACAGGAACTCCGTACAAATGCAAGGATTTTTCAGCTGAGCAAATGCACTGCATGTACATTTACGCTTGATCTTCCAGCAGTACATTTTATGTGCATGCATTCATTTCATCAACGTTGTCTTGGTGACAATGAGAAGGATTGTCCTGTTTGTGCTCCTCAGAACAGAACATTGCTTGAAATGAAGAGGAACTTGGAACAAAATGCCAAGGACCATGACAGATTTTTCCAACTTGTTCGAAATTCTAATGATGGTTTTTCTGTGATTGCGAATTACTTTGGGAGGGGGATTCTGAACAAGCCAAAAAATGGCACTCCAGAGTCCAAACATGAGCAGATCAAGCACTGGTCCATCTAATTTATTTTGAAGGAAATTTTGTTTTTCATGGTGTGTGATCCCTGTGTCTCTAGTTGATAAAGAAAGAGATCTGTTGAATATGTTGTGTCAATTCCAATCAAATCATTTGCACTCAGAAAGCAAACTGGATCTCATTCACAGTTGATGTTGAGACAAAGTTTCATTAAATTGATTTCTTATTTTTATAAAGCTTGTGTATGCATGTACAGATGAGAATTGCCTGACAAGTTGTTGCATGCTATTCAGCAACGTGCATTCTTTACAAGAGTCGGTAACTAAAGAGGCTTTCTAGGTGTTGAGAAATGATGGACACGCTTTCCATACCAGATCATCCTGGATTTCTGATTTTTCTTCTAAACTGTGATGGAGTTGATTTGCAAGCTCAAAATGGTGTGTCAGGATTCAAAGTCAAATTATTCCACTTGGTGGTGACCGCTGAATATATTTTGCTGCTAACAGGCTTTTGTATTTGGACCTTGAGCCGGAAACTCCAAAATAGCTTCTATTTGTGTGCTCACCATTTCATTCACCATTTCATTGTAGATTTGTATTTTTATAGGATGGAAGTGAAGCTTGCTTTTCGTGTTGGTGTTGCGCTTGCCAAGGCAAAGCAAAGCATCAGGGCATGACCTTGGCCCAAGTAGATGTCTCCTTTTTTGAGGTTCTTATGATGACAAAGTTGCCTATTTTGTGTTCCATCTTTTTCAGTCATGAATACTAGAAGATAAGCTTAAAAGTAAATTACAATTAGTTCTCTTTATTTTCACTGTTATTTGAAGTTAATTTGATAGTTCACTTCACAAGAACATCATAAATACATAAAATAATTCACATTAAATATTTATTATAAGAATATAATCATGAATACATAAGTAATCCATATTAAATAATAAATAATATTTATTATAAAGATATATATAAATATACGTGGTGGGTGATAGGTTATGTCTTTAGCAAAGGACATAAAACTATTATTATTATACATTAAACATTACATTATTATTTATTACATAATAATCATTACATAATAATGATTACATTGTAATCTTAGTTGTAATATGTTTTAGGTATATTATAAGACTTTTTTTCTTAAAAGTACCCTGTCTTGAAAGCATGAAAAATGAAAACAACTTCTGAGAAATGAATCATCTTTTTGTAAGTTTCAGCTACTTGATAAGTTTGAGGACACAAGGTGATGAGGCCTTCAAAGCTTTGAACCATATTTTTGCATCGAAAAAGGGTTAATCCATCCAAGGTAGATTCTTTTTGGTACTCTTTGATAATAAGATTTATAATTTGATTATAATTTGATCTTTTTGTTGTTGACGCAAGGTGCATAGATCTTCATATGCTTCCATATGTAAGAACACCATTAACTTTGGTTAGGTGCCTTGGGATATTGCTATGTTGATTCTTGCATACTCAATTTTGTGTTTTAGGTGTCAATACAATATCCTAATAAATTGATCCTTTGTAATCTATGTTTTAATCTTGTGGTGATTTATTTGAGTCAACATGACGGATTCTGATATTTTTTTTTTTATTTACTGGTGTGACAACATCTTTCAAATTGATATGACTTTATAATGGTAGGTCAATTTTCACTAAGTCTATGGATGTCTCCTTATCATTGGATTGTTGCTTGAACTTTAATTTTTGGAAGCTCATTAATAAGACTTCATGAATGATGATATTCTGAATTCTAGTTTTGATCCTTTTATTGAGGTCACTTTATCTTCAATTTCAACTTTTGGAGGCATATTAGGTTTTTCACAATGATTGTGTCAATGGCAGTAACCTTGTGCTTGTTTTGGACATTTTGTTGTGCCTTCTCTCTCTTCAACTTCTTCATTTATGTTAATGGACTTCTATTGTAATTTCCATAATGGAAAATTTCATCATCTTTGATTGCCAATTTTTTATTAATATTTTCTCTCTTCTTTGAGCATTTTTTTAATTAATTTGTTGTTCTAGCTTTTTTATATGTTGTTAAAATTTGTGAAATTTTGTATCTTGCTTCTCTATTTCCCTTTGACCGTGCAAAGGATTTTGTTCAAATCTTGAATTTTCCCTTTTAAAGCATCATAACCTTGTTGTGATTTTGTTCAAATCTTGAATTTTCCTTTTTAAAGCATCATAACCTTGTTGTGATTACTTATCAAATTGGATTGCAGTATTTTGTATATAGTTTGTATCTTCTAATGCCATCTTTTTGCGAATGAATCTATCGTGAAACCTATTTCATTATGCTTTAAGAAAGTAAGACTAATTAGTTTGTTGGAAATCTCATCCATCGAAGTTTTTTTAATTCTTTTATATTTATGTCTAAACTTGTTAGAAGTTTCCCCTATTGAATCTCATCTATTGTAGTTTTTTAATTCTTTTATATGTGTCTCATATATTGTATTTTTTTAATTCTTTTATATTTGTGTCCAAACTTGTTGGAAGTTCCCCATTGAAGTTTTTAATTCATTTAGCTTAGTACTTAACTCGTTGGTAGGTGACATAATGTTTGGATTACAATAAGTGTTGCCACTAGCACTAGAGGACCTTTTTTATCTCTTTTGTTTGAAGGGATCTATTTGATAACCTTTTAATTTAACCTGCAAAAAGAACAATATGTTTGGTAAATTATATTTGATAAATGTTGTAACTTAAGAATGTAATTGCTGTGGTACTTATTTTAATGTCTTTACATTATTTTTTCCTTTTCACGTGATTTACTTTTACATTAATACTTATAAAATTATTCCCATGTAAATAAAGATTCCTCTATGCAAGAATCCTCTATGTAAAGACAAAACTTATTCTCTACATAAAAGAGGAAAAACACACACACATACACATATATATATTTCCTCCATGTAAAAATAAATCCTTTTGTCATAAATGTGGAGATTTTTTCACATGATTATTTATTTATTTATTTAAATATATATGTGAGAATTAGCTTCTGCTAATTATCACTTTCCATGTGCCAACTATGGAATTTTTGGTTGAGTCGATATTTTTTTGTTGTAGTCTAACTCTTCTATGTTTTGGTCCTTTTTAGAGCATATTTTTCTGTCAATTTTGCTTGGGACCTTGAAAAGGTTTGATGGAAACACAAATTTGAGTTGTGAAGTCCCTATAACCTGAGTGCTCTAGGGGGTTTTTCAGGACAATGAATCCATTTATTCACTCAAAAAATCATTTTAAACAACAAAAAACCATTATCTCACTAAAAGATTTTAGTGAAAAAGCCAAATCCTAGAATAGTTACACTGACACTTTTGTTTTACATGCACTTTAAAGATACATAAAAGACACATAAAGATTTCTCTTTTTTACTTTTCTTTTTTTTTGTTTTTATTTGTTTACTTAGGTTTGGATTGTTTATTTCTAGGAACGATTCTTTGCTTAATAATTCTTTAAAAGATGGACCATTTGTCTAGTATTGCTACTAGCAAAATAACTTTTGATCATGATGTTGAAAAGTGCAACTAGGTTCGGTCTTCATAATGACATATAATTATGATTTTTATGTAATTGATGTAAATAAGGAAAATAAAATGAGTGTATGCTTGCTTCATGGGTTTCATGAGCATAGTATTTTATTTTTAGATGGCTCCCATTGAGAGCCTTTAAGATTTGTCATAAAAGTCATATAGAGTCAATGTCATGTATGAAGAACCCTTCTTGGGCATGTTACTAATGTATATGAGTCAATAGAATGGTCTAGTATCCCTCCAAGACAAGCACAAGGTATCCTTCTTCATGTCGGCTTCAAGACGAAGTGAAGAACTCTCATGTCGGCTCACCTAATGGAGACACCTATTTAGATAGCCCAAGTCGATTTATTTATGGAGGACAAACCGCTATATATATGTGGGTAGGGTCTTCGCATTTCCATAGTGAAGTTCACATAAATCTCTAAGATTTCGGGTGACAATTACAGTGAAGAAGTTCATATCACCTTTGAGATTCGGATGACTGTTTCAGGGAGGAAGTTTCGGTGCCTTAATAGAGAAACACAATTCGGTAAGAAGTCTAGGAGTTCGGTTTACCACTATAATTCAGATCACAGTTGTAGTGACAAGTAATGAAACAAGTTCGAATATCAGTTATAGTGACAAGCATTTCAGTAAAAGGAACTTAGATTGTAGTAATAAGTATTTTGGTATTGCAGTAACAAGTTTCCAGTATATACACAGTGATGAAGTCTCACCACAGGGCCACAATCTCGGTGGAATCTCAGTAAAGGCCTCGGTGGAATCTCAGTAAGGGTCTCAGTGCTATATCCATGCCATCATAAAAGTAAGGGCTCGGTAATATGACAACAAGGAAGGAGATCTTGAGGTGAAGACAATGATAAGATCTTGGCGATGACAAATGTCTCGACGCCAAGAAGGTCGAAGTGGAAGAGGAGTCAAGAAGAAGGCTCACTGTCAAGAGAACTTGCGTCTTGGTCTTGAAGTGGCAAATAGGTCAAGGGTCTTAGTCTTGGTAGTCGTCAATTGGAATCTCTATAAGAAGAATTTGTGTGGGTTTTCCTCTCAAAGAGTGAGAGGTTTTGGCCCTGGATAAGAGCCTACATCCATTGTCTCTTGTCCATTTATGTTCATGCATTGGTAGCTGTTTGATGAAGAAGAACACTAATAATCTAAGTAGAAGAAGATCCTAATCTAAAGTTGTAAAAAATACTCACAAGTAGTTACTAATCAAGAGAAATCACCTAATTCATGATGCCCTATATTTCTCAACATGGTATCAAAGCTAAGGTGACAAAGTCAAGGAAGGGCAGCTTATCAAGGCACACTCAAGGTTCAGATCTCAAGGAAGACATCAAAGCCAATCTAGAAGTCAAGATCTACAAGGAAGTGACAAAACCCTAATTGAAGAAAAGGTCTACATCAAAAGGAAGTCTTGGGAACCTCCAATCATCATCAAAAGACCATAAAGACCCTCATCAAGTTGAAGAGATCTACAATGCAAGATAGCCCAAAGAATAGACATCCAAGAGAAGCATTTCTAGGACTAAGATCGCATCATCTTGGAGAAAGTCGACACCCTAGAAGCATTTCTGATCCTCACTCATTCACCACTGAAGAAGTCGAAGTATCTTGAAGGCAAAAAGGGCTAAATGAATTGTCATCATCTTCAAAAGGCCATAAGGCAAGTTCCCTCTCATTGAAGCAAGGACTGCTCCTTTATCCTTAAAGAATATCATTTGAGGAAGCATCAAGACATCCTCATCAATCACCATCAACAAAGGGAGCTAGATCAAAAGTGTGTTGTCATCATAAAAGGGGTAATCACCTTTTATTGAAGAAGGGATTTCATTTGGAAGAAGATCATCCAAAAGGGAACTAATACATCTTCATCAACCACCATCAAAGGGATCAAGTTGAAGATTTCATCTTCACTTATCAAGTAAGTATCTTTTATTCTATAATCTAATCTAGTAAAATGACTTCGTTTTGCAAGGAGATCTATAAGTTGGTTGGGTCATTAAACTTCCTTGCATGGAAAAGGAGGATAGACATAGTCCTCGAAGAAAGTGAGTTCATTGATCATATCTATGGAAAAGTATCCGAAGGTCAAGCATTATTTGAATACATGGAAAGAGATCAAAGGACTCAAGGGATTCTTATGAAATCAGTCAAAGGTCCCCTCATTCCCTATATCGCAGGATTGGAGACATCAAAAGAGATATATGATAAGCTAGTAGACTAGATCTGATCTACACAAATTGAAGGTATCAAAATATGAAGGGATATCTTCATAAGGTCTCAACTACAAGATTTGGGACAGATGATTTCAGATAAGGAAATGATCTCCTTTGTTCTAAATGCACTAACTGATGAACAAGGTAACAACTGCCTATGAGGATAGGAAATCTATTCCATTCAACAACTTGCGGTTTCTATACAAGGTAGAAGAAGACAGGTTGAGGGAAAAAGTGCTCATACATTTATCGAAAAGAAAGAACGTAGCTAAGATTAAATGTTATGGATGTAAAAATTGTGGACGTTACAAGAAACACTGTCTTAAACTCAAAAGGGACAATAACAAAAGAGGAAGATATGGCTATAATAAATGATGGGATGCATCGTGGCATCATAGAAGCATTAGAAGCAAGAGCTCGTGACATCACCGTAGGGAAACATGAAGGACAACTGGGACACAATCTATGGCAGTGACATATGAGGGTATAACTCTAGGGATCCTCATTGGAAACTTAAGGAAAGTCATCCAGGACAAGGGTCATCATACATCAAAAGGGAACATCTGCTAGACAGGGATATGCAAGATCCTCAAGATTCTCTGATGGAATCTTCATTAGAAGGTTCACCAATCTAGAAAGGAAGCAAGTGTTTCATCAAGAACTCCAATTTGTGGAATTCATGGGATGATGGTATGATGACATAAGAGATGAAGCAGATCAAGGGGTTGAAGCTCTTTTCAATCAAGGAAGTTGTTGTAATAGGTCGAGATGACCTAAAGGTAAATAAGGTATGTATGCTTGTATTCGATATTATAAAGTCATGTTGTATGATTGCAGGTAACATGGATCACTGCTATATCTCAAGAAGCATGATCAAAGGAAAGGAATCTCCTCCTATAAAATGATCCCAGAAGGCATGGGTCACACTCGATGAAATCAGCGTAATATGTCCTCATAGGGTTGTTGACAGTGATTAGAGGAACTCTGATTAGAAGTTCCTGGGGATGAAATATGTGAGGAAAGGAAGGAAGAGATTGTTGACTATGCAACCATGGAAAAGGCAAATCAACATCTGAGGACTAGAAGATTTGACTAGGAAATCTCCCGGAAAGATATGAAGACTTTGATAGAAGTCTGAAAAAGATGGAGACCCTTGACAATATATATCATTGGGAGATGTGTCAACATGTATGCAGGACGCTGATGCCTACATGAAGATGTCATGATGAAAGACCATCACAAAGGTAAATTTGATTTTAAGTGTTCATTTGTTATTTTTGAACAAATATCTAGATGGGTTTATGCAAGACTGCCTAGGGATGAACTTTGGATGTCTTCCAAGAGGACCATGTAAGACCCTTCTGAAGAAGACAACATGAAGAAGGAATCATGACATGAAGAAAGAAAGGAACGATGACATGACTAACTCATGGATGAAAGTGATGGATGTTCTATGCCCTATGAAAAAGTTCTAAAAGATAAATACTACGTGACAAAGAAATTCATGACATCGAAGGAAGGAGTTCTTCTAGCATATGGTTGTCCCATTATCTCCACTTGAGGAGTTGTTGTAAGTCCCTAATTAAGAGAGAGCCTAGAAAAAAGTTTCTTACTTGGAAGAAACTTGGATATTCCTAAGCCAAGAGGGAGCTCAGGTACATTCCTTCTGTAGGAATGAGTACATCCTCTATAGGAATATATATGTCCTCCCTAATTGAGAGGGAGAGATAGACACATCATTATGATCTTCACTTGGGAAGACATAATGGAGGATTAGGTAATCATCTAGCATCCAATGCTCTTTGGGGATGAAACAGGGCATCCAAGATAAGTGTAGTCGTAGAGGACCGATGTTATTTGAGCACTAGGAATCCAAGATAAGAATAGTCCTAATGGAACACACCCTGAGAACCCGAGTGGGGTATGTTCTGATAGAGACAATGATTAGGGTGTCTGTAAATCATTGGTCTCGCCGTCATTGAACTCAGATCTTGTGGAGAGATAGAGCTTGTTAGTCGCGGAAAGAAACAACAAATCCATTGAAGAAAGTGTAAAAGCAATGTTACATGATCAAGATCTACCTAAGTTTCTGTAGGGAGAGGCAACGAAGACAGTGATCTACATTCAAAATCTATGTCTTCACAGATCTCTAGACAACAAAACTCCTAAAGAAGTGTTCATTGGGAAGAAGCCATTTGTAGATCAACTCTGAATCTTTGGGTGTCTTGTATATATTCATATACCAAAGGACAAAAGAAAGAAGCTGGATCCTTTCGATATAAAGGGGACTTTTGTTGGGTATAGTAATTCATTAAAGGCCTATAGAATCTATATGAGAGATGGGCATCACATTTAAATTAGTCGTGATGTCATATTTGATGAGAGTATAGTATTCAATAAATCAAAAGAACTTTCTATAGATTCTGATGACGAAGAACTTCCGATATTTGGGGAAGAAGTTGACAAGGGAGGAGAAGGATCACACCATGAAGAATAAGGGCCAAGTGAACCTGTTCAACCCGTGTTCATTCCCGAAACAAGGAAAAGACCTAATTGGTTGAAATCTACACTACTTGATGCAGAAGATCATGGGGCAACACAAGGATCATTTAGAGAAAGTAAGAAGCCCAGAAAATATTCTAGGTATGCTGCGTACATGACAAAATTAATAGAAGCAAAACCATCCACTTTTGAAGAGGCCATAACATCGAGAATGGAAGGATGCCATGAATGAGAAACATCAGTGTATAATGAAGAATGGAGTTAGGGAGATTGTACCTAGGCCCGAAGATAAATCTGTGGTTACTTCCAAGTGTATCTATAAGATCAAGCATGCCACTGATGGAAGCATAGATGAGTATAAAGCAAGATTTGTGGCTAGAGGATTCTCTCAACTTGAAGGCATCGACTATTGACAAACATTTTCTCCAACAACAAGATATACAATGATTCGATCATTAGTCTCTTTGGCAACATCGATGGGATGGAACATCCACCAAATGGACGTCAAGATTGTGTTTCTGAATGGCACTATAGATGAAGAAGTCTATATAGAACAACCCTTGGGATTTGAAGTCAAAGATAGGAAGGCATATGTTTGTAGATTGAAGAAAACATTATATGGCCTCAAGCAAGCACCAAGGGCATGGTATGCTAGAATGAATGCATACCTATAGAGAATAGGCTTCACAAAAAATTCTATTGACTTGAACCTTTGTATTAAGGTTGTCAACAATGAACCTATAATTATTCTTCTGTATGTAGATGATCTTCTCTTGACAAGTGTTGAAGGTTATATTGAAGAATGTAAAAAGCAACGGGCAGCAGAATTTGACACAAAGGATCTTGGGTTGATGCATAACTATTGGGACTAGAAGTCTAGCAATGACCAAATGAAATCTATCTGGGTCAAGGAAAGTATGTGATCAAGATTCTAAAGAAATTTGACATGATGGACTATAAAAATATGACCACTTCGATGATCACAAACTTGAAGAGACTAAGGAGTTCTGAAACAAGCCTTATGGATCCTTCCAGGTATAGGCAACTTGTTGGCTCATTGATGTACTTGGTGAATACTCGACCGAACATATGTTTTGCAGTAAATGTACTTAGTCAATTCCAAGTAGAGCTAAAGCATGATCACTAGATAACAACAAAGCATATTCTAAGATATCTGCGAGAAACCATCAACTACTGTTTGAACTATGATAGAAGGAATGATGTCCAATTGATTGGGTATATAGATTTCGACTGGGGAGGCAGTGAACAAGATGGAAGAAGCACTACGGGAGGATGTTTCAGTTTGGGATACTCCATGGTCTCATGGATGAGCAGAATGTAAAACATTGTTGCTTTGAGCACTGCTAAGGCTGAATATGTTGCAACGTGTGAAGTAAGCAGGGAAGCAATATGGTTAAGGAAGCTGCTATCCGACTTGTTTGAAGGACCACTGAACCCTACAATGATACTTTGTGATAATGCTAGTTGTATTTGTTTGTCTGAGGACCTGATGTTTCATGGGAAGACAAAGCATATCAACAAGAAGTATCACTATATTCAAGAGCTAGTACAAAATCGTGTGTTGCAGCGACAGTGTATCTCCACTGATGAGCAGGTAGCTGACATATTAACAAAATCACTTCCAAACAAGAAGCTTGTATACTTAAGGGACAAGCTTGGTTTGGTGGATTTTTCCTCCCTAATTGAGAGGGAGAGATAGACACAACATTATTGTCTTCACTTGGGAAGAAAGAATGGAGGATTGGGTAACCATCTGGCATTCGATACTCTTTGAGAATGTGGTAGGGCATTCAAGACAAGAGTAGTCATGGACTGGTATTCTTTGAGGATTAGCTACCCAAAATAAAAATAGTTTAATGGGAGGCCATACTCTGTGAACCGGTTGGGGTATGTACCTTGAGAGACAATGATAATTGTGTCTATATATATCGTTGGTCTCGCCAACATTGTGCTCTGATCTTGTGGAGAGATAGCGTTGTTAGTCAAGGACTTGCTATGTGACAATGTTGGTTATTATGATGCTAGATATATGGGTTACCAATCTAACTCTTATTATGAGATCTCTTTAGATTAAAAATGACCATGTACCTCTTATGAATACCTCCCTAGTTAAGAGGGAGTGTTGAAAAATGTGTAACTAGTTTGCTCTTCATTACTATGAAATGTATTCGTGTAAATGGAAAATGAAAAATAAATTATTATTATTATTATTATTGAAGCATAGGTTTCGTGCGCAAGTTATTTTATTTTATAGGTCAAGCACCCATTGGGTGCTTCTAGGGTTTGTCCTAGGTATAAGAGTCATTGTCATATATGGAAGACCCTATTGGCACATTGCAAATTGCAAAGAAAATTTTATTTTGTCTTGAAAGTGTCAAAATACCTCGAAGATCAAGTCAGCCTAATGAGCTGTCAAGTCGGCCTACATGAAGAGCCACATCCACCCTTGAGGAAGCCTATATATAAGAGGAACTCGTCCTCCATTTGAATCACTCACTCTCTCATCTCTTATGCGAAGAAGACAGAAGAAAAGGAAGTCGAAGAAGGAAGTGCGAAGGAGAGAAGGTTGAAGAAGTCAAAGTGTTTGGGTCTTTCTCTATTCTTCTGGAAGTGCGAAGTTAGGGTTTCTGTGCTGGGATATTCTGAGGTTCGATTTTGGAAGCAAGAGAGAAGGGAAGGCAAGCGAAGGTCTCTTAGGGCATCTTACTAGCCCTAGGACTCAAGTCAAGGCAAGCGAAGTCAACAAGAATGTTAGAGAGAGATTGAAGTCTCCTAGAGAAGCAACAACAGTCGCTGGGGAGCAGAATTTCAGATCTACTGGGACGTCGAAAATATTGCAGCAAGAGGCCATGGAAGACTTGGTCTTGGAGGGTATTTTTTTGAGTCTAGGTCATGGTATTCGTCAATTGAAAGATCTGAAAGACAAAAAGAGATTTTCGGGTTTTCCCCTCAAGAGGAGGGGTTTTGGCCCTGGCTTGCAGCGTATATATTGTCACTATTTTTACTGTTTTGGTAGCTGTTTGATGTATTGCACATTGGAATAATAACAAACAAAGCTATTAAGTAAAATGTAACACAAACAATTATCAAGTTAAGAGAATTAACATATTCATTGCCCTTTTGAATTCTCAACACAATCCTCTTGCAAGATGAACACCGTAAAACTTTTGAAAGATAATAAAACCATAAAGCTTTTGAAAGACGAGAAAAGAAAAAACAATAAGTCAACTTGTGATAGATAACATTTGCAATCATGCATTTCCTATCAAAATGGAGACAATACCTTCTCAGAAGTTAATTCTTTGTCAAGTTTGATCTTGGCAGCCAACAAGCTCTTTTTCTGAGCCAATAAACTTTAGGGCTTCGACTTTGAGATTCTTTACAATAAAAGAAAGAAAAATTTGACAATATTGAATAAACGTTCTTATCAAAAGATGACGAACCAACTTTATCTTTGTTGTTTTCTAGATTAGATCACAATGCTGAATCATAATATGTAAAAGATCCTAAAACCTAAAATATTATTAATGAAATGAAAGTCATTATTCGAATGCCAAAGCCTTAATGTAAGAATGGCATTTTATTGTACACAGGTTAAATATTTTTATTTTTATTTTTTATTTTTTTTACTTGGAATAAAAGCACCGGAAATCTGGGGTACTTCCTCACATTTAGTGAATGATAAACCAGGAAAACAGTCTGCCCTGATTACAGGGTACTTCCTCACATTTAGTGCATGATAAACCAGGTAAGCAGTCGGCCCTGAATACAGGGAATCAAACCCTGATCAGCAACAGCTAACAACAATATCAGAAAACTTCATACTTGAGCTAACCCTTGGGACTGGTACAAAGGTAGAATATTTTAACCAGCTTCTTATATTTCGAAAGGAAAAGCCTCCTAGGAGAACCATTGTCTCTTTTTGCAAGCCACATTGAATTATTCTCAATTATTACAATATTTGTCAATTGTTCTTCTAAAAGGGTGTGAAAAACGATATATGGATCCTTTCCAAATACAGAGAAGCAGACAATCACATCTCCAAGGTTGTCCTAACTTCCAAGGTATACACAATCTACAGAAAAAAAGAACAAATCTCATTAGAATTTATTACTCGTCTAACTAATTTCGAAGGAAAACAGCCCTTAAATCTCATTAGAATTTATTACTCGTCTAACTAATTTCGAAGGAAAACAGCCCTTTGCTGACCATTGTAAATATTGCTCATCTAACTAATTTGGAAGGAAAATAGCCCTTTGCTGACCATTGTAAATGGACACCATTTGCTAAAATTTGGATTTGAGTAGCGGTTTGTTCTCTCTCTCTCATCCATATATATACAGAGACTTACTGGATTGGGATCTGCTCATCTCAAGTTAAAAATTACTTTGTGCTGTTACATCTAAATTATTCAGATTTCAGGAAATATTAATTTAGATTTCAGGAAATATCATTTGACATAATAACAGCATAATGAAAGTATGCAGTGATAAACACTAAAGTAAAAGATGTGCATCAATATTTTGAGAGCTGTTAACCAAAATTTCCACTCATTCACTTCATTTTTCGAAAGAAAGAAATGGCATACTAAAATAAGTAGCCTACAATTGTCCACAGAAAATAAAAATGGCATACTGCAAAGAGATATCAGATAAAGCAGACATCATGTTTTCTACATTCAGTTTCTCCCTTGAAAATATATTTATCAATGAAATCAAAACTTGAGATCTCTTTGGAAACTCCTGAACAAAAAAAGGCTATCAATGCAAGCATATCTCAAGCATGAATAATCTTTATTGATAAGGGCTTTTCTATAGAAGCTTTATTTCAAAAGCCTGAAGTAATATAGAGCCAAAAATAAGATACATATTGTACAAGATCCCAGTGTTGATCTTGATTTCCATTTGAATTAAAAGTATAACAACCCTTCCATAAGTAACATGTTTTCAAACAGTTATTGAAGGCCTTGGAGTTGATCCATTCAAGTCAACCACCGGATCTTCATCTAAAATAAAACTCACCAATATATTTACTGCAAGTCTGCAACCATAGAGAAATAACTGAATTGGAACCTTAAGGGCTTTTCTATAGAAGCTTTATTTCAAAAGCCTGAAGTAATATAGAGCCAAAAATAAGACACATATTGTACAAGATCCCAGTGTTGATCTTGATTTCCATTTGAATTAAAAGTTTAACAACCCTTCCATAAGTAACATGTTTTCAAACAGTTATTAAAGGCCTTGGAGTTGATCCATTCAAGTCAATCACCGGATCTTCATCTAAAATAAAACTCACCAATATATTTACTGCAAGTCTGCAACCATAGAGAAATAACTGAATTGGAACCTTAAATCACAATAATGAACAAGAAAGGCCAAGGTCTTTTGTCAACCTTCTAGAGAAAGGCTGACATGCATCTACACTCAAATCCACAGCAGCTGCAAGTGCCATGAACACTGCAGCATCCTCTAAGCATGTAACATGTCTCATTGCCAATTGAACTTATAGCTTACTGCATTTACCTTTACCATCATGTTCACCATTAAAAGTTGTTACACTCACGACAAAAGCTCCTGGAATAGGAAGTTCCATGTTTATATTGACCTTGTCTCCATTGCCTTTGGGGCAGTTTATCACCGTTCTGGACAAGGAGATTGTATTGCCAATCCCATTAAATCCGCCTCCTTCCTCCATAACCTTAAACTTGCAACTGACTTCTCCTTTTCTGCCACGTTCTCGCCATGCTTCCAAATGGCCTAATGGAAACCATGAGTTCCCTCCACAGGGACCTGGCCTTAGAATTAGCCAAGCTCCAGGATTTGACCCACTGACATGATCTGTGCCGTGAGATGGAACAAATGGAGTCACCATTGATGCAGCTGCTACTGGGGTACCAGACAGATCATGGATTAATAATAGCCACCCTTTTCTATCTTTTTTCTCTTTTCCGCTCGTCCATGCATGTATGCCATGTTCTTGTTGATTTGATCTAAACCCAAAGAAATATAACATCATGATTCACACTGATGGAACAAAGAATTTTGATACTTATTAAAGCAAAAAGAGAAACTGTAGAGTTGCCAAATCAACTGATATGCCAACCTTTTCTAGCAAACAAAGAAATATTTCATGGCATTGGTTTTAACTTTTTGGATAATCTTAATTGAAGATTACCTGGATAAGGTTTTCTGACCAGTTAAACAAACTAAACTATTCCATTTGTCACGCTCATTGCATATGCTGCTCTTTAGGTTTCATTGTTTGACATTATTTTTTGCTTTTTGGGAAATTGACCTTGTTGCTTGTGTGCTTAAAGAAAGCGTCACATTACAAGAGGTACCGAATCACAGATTGATACTTTATGCAATATAGATGAAAGAATCAGAATGAAGCAAAAATTGATGGCAATGACAAAAGTCCATAAAGTACCTGGTCAAACATATGGTGCTGTGCTTCTGCTGACTAGGGACAAGATATTGATATGAATTCAGAATATCCAGCCAACTAGTGGCAAATATACAAATCCAATGCCCAATTTTGTATTCCACTTTTAGATGTACCAAAGCTATTAGGGTGTATGTACACTAGCAGCTTGAGTATCTATTCCTACGATGGTTTGTTGTGTACTTGCAGTATCTATTAATAGGGTGACATGTTCCCCTGCAGAATCATGGAAACATGATGATATCTTCAGACCTAATTTACCCCAGAGCCCATTTCTGCCTTAAAATCTGCCTCCTTAAATTTCAGTTAATCTCATCCTCTGAATTTTCAAGCTACACTTATTAAGTTTTACTAGGGTGATACATTCCCTTGCAGAATCTTGGCAACATCGTGATATACTGGAACCAATTTTACTCCAGAATCTACTTCTACTTTAAAAGCTGCCTTCGTCATAAATTTCAGTTAATACGATACTCTAAGTTTTCAAGCTAAACTTCTTAAGTTTTCCTTACATGGACAATCTGAGAAATTTCATTTTACGTTCAGCTTCTAATAGGTTTACACTTTGAATGTACCGACAGTTTTTCGGAAAACAAAAGACAGCTTCGTCTGAATATCAAATGCTATGAGGTGAAGAGGTTTAAAAACTTGCCTGGAGCGATCACCTCTATCACGGCTAAACTTGCAGCTAAAAATAGGCTGATGAACTTTTCCTTGCGCTTGCAAAATCTAAGGACTGTCTTCAGGCTGTCCAACAAACTGGAAAACAAACCGTGGATCAGGTTCTGCTCTAACATCCAAATGCAACTCCCCTGCCTTAGATTTGCCAATGCAAACCCACCCATTATGAACCTCTACAGAACTTAAACGCATCCACTTAACATCAAGTCCAATTCGAAACTTCCCAAGCTGTTTATCACTCCCAATACCACAATTGCTCCCTTTTCCGGACTAAATTGCGACCTCCAGGCAAGGGTTTGCAGTCTTTGTTCTCCCCAACCATGAAACTGCAAGTTGCCTTTGAAAAGCAGTTTCATCAAGGTAAAAGGTGGCAGCAATTCTGTGAGAATCCGGAGCAGAGGAATCTTGCAGAAGCAAAGGAAGTGGAATAGTCTTTGTTGGATTATTGGGAAGCTTAATTTCACAAAAGCAAGAGGGCACATGCGGAGTGAATTCGTGAAGTTGCTGGTTTCGATGCTACAGGCAGCCTCAAAGCCAATGCACTAATAGAAATCTTCACAAAGGTGCAGGGATCCATGATAAAAAAAATTGTCCGTGTATAACAAAATACCAAATTGTGTATCTTTTACGAAAATGTGAACATATGTTCTTCTGGAAAGAAGGGAAATGAACAGGAACAATAATCATTTGATGACTGGGTAACAATTTTACACAGTGATTACAAGAAACAGTACTGGAACCACTAGAGACATTGACAGAGGACTCATCCGATCACCTCAGATGTAAGAACAAATGCAAACATACAAAACATTGCAGTCTCTCTGAAATTAAGAGCCACTGTAAACCTTGAAACCAGACCAAGGAGTCACCTTGGGACTAATTCTTGCAAACTAGAAAACCTCCATAAATGAGGAGAGGCATATAAGGACATGGATCAGAGCTTTCAAAAATTAGATGGGCAAGCAAACCTTTGGTTGAGTGTTTAAATTCCTCCACAGAGCTCAATTATCAGAAAAGGTTTTGAAAATCAAATATTGGAAAGAGTCTAGTATGCCGAAGAGTTGAAAAAGCAAACTGAAATCCTTGACAAAGTTCAAATCGTGGCAACAGCTTTAGAGAACTTAAAAAGAGGGAAATTATACCATCAGAAGTCCTGATTTCCTGCAAGAATTGAAGAGGAAAATTGAAATCCTTCACAGAGTTCAAGACAAGGAAATAACTTTAAGGAGCTCAGAAAGAAAGACACTATCCACAAATGACTACACTCAAAAGCACATTAAGCAATACCGTCAATGCAGAAGTGCCTAACATATCTCAGGAAGTTGCAGGCATGAACAGTAGAAGTTCAAGCGAGTCAGAGCATAAACAATGAGAAGTCTAAGGAACTCAGGACGCTAAAGGCATAAGAACGCTGAATCCATTCCAAGAACTTGAGAAGAAACTCTTCCCAGACTCTCAGTAAGGGCTGAACATAAATATTTGAATGATGAAGTACTAAAAAATCAACTATCAGCAAAACACAATGATTTACTTCTGAAAAATACAATTTAAAATACCCTAACAAGCCCTTGGGTTAACATTTGAGTTGAATCAGTATTAATAAGAGATATTCAAGAAGAATGCCCTGTGCTAGTACTAGTATTGTTACCTCTCAGAGTTCTGCTGTTTCTGGGACACTTCATAACTAGGTTCTACTGAGACTGTATCTGTTAATCCTGCATATTCTATACATTTCTATAATACATCAATGAATTAATGTTAAAGAACAAAGTAGAATTCACGAAATCTATTAATCCATCCAATGACAAAAAATAATATATGGGATTGTATTTTACTATATCAGAATCTAGTGGAGAAGCCAAGACATTCAATGCTTGGGAATATAAAATATTTTCATGTTAAGAGGAAGCTTCTACGAGGCTACGAGCTCGTCACACTTTTAACCGAAGCATTAGTACGTCCCTGAAAAGGCTAGGGCAACAAGTTACCCTGTTTTCACGGGAAACAACGCCTGAGAAGTGAATCACACAATTCTTTTCATTTCATTTTCATTTCTTTACGAATGAAATACAAACCCATCAATGCGCCATCATTTTTACTACTGAACATAGAGCCCTATTTTTGATAAAGAGACATACAAATATTAAACAGCTCGTCATGCCATTTGATCACATGCTTGTCTATATAATATACATCAAACAAATAATACAGAATTAATGGCGATTTACTAGCCAACAACAGTCGATTAATGGAACAACTTACCATTCACTGGTCCATGACAGTTGAATTTAAGAAGTAGAGGATGCCATTTGATCACATGGTTGTGTATATAATATACATCAAACAAATTAATACAAACTGAGTGGCAATTTTCCAAGCCAGAACAGTCATTTATTGGAACAACTTTTACTATAAACCAGAGGGGGCATAAATGCATATAACTACTATTAAAAGTCACTATGCTCATTTGACATACTGGAAAAGCAACATATTGCTGACTCCGAGTTCTATAAGCTCTCCCCTTTCTAATCTCAAGAATCAAGCTCTTACGTAGCTCCAGGAGGTTCATTCCCTGCTGCTGGCTTGCGGTTGAGATAACGAATGATTGCATCTTCAACCCATGGTTGATTGTAGAAGTCAGACCTGCCCTCCTTCTCAGCATTCCGGCTTGCTTCCCCGGCAACAAGCTTTAAATCCCTGCTCTGTGAGGCTATCAAAGCATTTATAAACTCCACAGGAGATTGACTAAAGCCCAGATAAAATGCTCTTCTGCGACGATGCTCATGAATCTTTTTAATTGCTCCACAAATTGCTTCATCGCAGGCATCAATGTCCTTGTGCTTCTCAATATTAGCCAAAAACGCACTCATTTCCTTCTGCAATGGGAAAGGAACATCCACTAAAACATCATAGCAAGCATGGCCAACAGGACTATTTCCTGACAATCTTATCTTGTGCTCTAAGTGGATGGGCTGCGGAGGATAGAGATGCTGAGAAAGCTTCTGGGATATAAAAGAAAACTTAATCTTCTCGCCCCCGAAAATCCTCTGCAATGGTGGGTCACAGTTAATGACCGATGGATCAGAAGGATGTTGAAGCTTCTTAGCTTTCACATACTGCCAAAGTGCAGCAATGATTCTCGGTCTTGTATCCACCTCAATGCCGAGAAGTTCAGTCAAGGAAGGCGAGAGCTTGAATTTCTCCGGAACATAATTCATTTCCAATCGAATAGATGCAGTGAATTCTTTGCTACCCTTCCGCTTTATCTCAAACCCTTCCACAGGAGTCGGTGATCTAACATTATCCCAAATAATGACAGGGTTATCAGGATACAGACTAGGATCCAAATTGACTGTGATCCTCTTAAAGAAAGACGAAAACTTGGGAAACGATGAACTCTGTTGCTTTGGAATAGTGCCGGCGGAAGCAGAAGCATCCGTCTCTATGCCATCCTCTAGAATCCTTCCGAGAATTCTCAGGGTCCACGACGGTTGCTCCAACATATGTTGTTTATCATCGGTACCACGGGCGTGGTGGTTTTGATTTGCAAAGGTGTTGAAAACATAGATTCGCAGCGTGCGCTGAAGGGAGGGCGGATTTTTCAGGGCTTCCTGGATATCAGTCTTCTTTCTGGCCAGGGCCGCGTCCACCCTAGCCTCAAATTCAAGCAACTGGGTATACAAAGCGGACTCCGGTAGTAGCGCAGCGACTCGGTCGGGAACCTGCTTCTCGGGAGCCTTGCGCTTCTTCCTCCGAGGGGCCGGGGCTAACTCTGTGGGTTTGAATGGGGACGATTGAGGATTTCCAGTTAGAGATGTGGCTCCCATGGGGCGGACAGGAGGCTTCTGCTGACCACGCTTAGGGTTTGCAGAATTAGGGTTTGACGGGGTGGAAACGCCAGGTTGTGGTGGCGTAGCAGCCAACTGGGATTGGGTCTGTGACTGTAACTGTGGCTGGACCTGGAAGTGTGAGGATGCAGGAGTCGAATGCGTAATTGTTGAGTGGAGGTTTGTCACGTGTGCGGTGGTGTTAGGACCAGGGTTCGAAACCCCCGCCATATTTGTTGCAATGGAAGAGGGATTCGGCCCAGTGGGTAATCCAACACCACCTCCTCCTATGCGCCCGGCCAGGTTGCTATTATTGTTATTATCAGTAGCCATGGCAGAACCCTAAACCCTACACCATCAACGAACTCGAACGGAAAAACAATTGAGATTTGAACCCTCACCTGTGCGTCTTCTTCACCATAGTTTATTTCATTTCTGCAGGTTGGTCGATTTCCTAGGACCCGATGACAGACAGCCTGCCCTGTTTTCCTCGCTCGGTTTTGCTAGATGGATTGGAAGAGGAATTTATTTATTGGAAAGTTCAGCCGGAGCGGACGCTCCGGATCCTCTAAACTTGGCTGCGTTGTGAGATTCAGAAGCATGGTGGGACTATACAACGAATCTATTTACATTAAAAATTCTGCTTAGCGTTACCCAAAATTCTTTGGGGATGATAATTGGAATTTAGCGGGAGTTTGCATGTGCGAACTGCGCACTTCACATGACTGTGAATCGCCGCTACATCTGGCGGGAAAACATTTGACCAGCAATCCACGTTCCCCTGATCTCCTTCCATCCGTAGTTCTAGATTTAGCGGAATATAATACTTTGTGTTGTATTAAGGTGCCGTCTTAAAATAAGAAGCGATAGTGTTATTGAAAGGGGTGAGTGACCACTAATTTTTAAGATGACTT
The DNA here is from genome assembly GCA_031772625.1 of Pinus tabuliformis. Taxonomy (NCBI): domain Eukaryota; kingdom Viridiplantae; phylum Streptophyta; class Pinopsida; order Pinales; family Pinaceae; genus Pinus; species Pinus tabuliformis. The sequence continues at coordinate 31,206,146 of CM062804.1, forward strand.
ATTTTTAAACAAATTTTACACTTTAGAATTATGTTATTATAATCTAATTTGCGTTTTAAGAGGTGGTAACTTCTAGGTAAACATCTTTTTAGTTGTTTGCTTTTTTTTTAAAGATGAAATTTTTAGATAAATATTCTTAAAATAACTTATTTTAAACAAATTTTACACTCGAAAATCATATTATTATAACACGTTCTCATAATTTGTTGAGTATCATCACTTTATAACAATGTTATCTCATAAAAATATTATCTCATAAGATAAACTTTGAATAGAGTTAAGGTTTACATAGATTTTGGCATAGCTAACAAAACATTTTTAAATTTAGTTAATATTAAATTTAAAAAATTTATCTAAAATATCTCCAATAAATCATATGAAGGTAAGTATATATGAAGGTAAGTATATTTAAGGGTGTCACCCACCCATGCCCACTAATATAGGTTAAACACAACTCATACTCATATTAGACTTAGAATGAACACTCTTTCAAGGTAATGTGCCCCTTAAAATATTGTCATTCAAGTGTAGTTTTATTAAGAAAAGTAAAGTACTCTACAACTCAAGTGATGCGGAAAAACCCCTAAACACTTCATATTTATGTGTAAAATAAAACATGTTAGTTTGGGTATATATATAAACTACTGAGTTTGAAGATGCATATAATGCACACAAATGGTTAATATATTAAATATTGGATTTCAAGACATACAATCTTGTTATGCACAACTTCAATGTACTTATTAATCCTCTATATTTACAATAAATACTATGTTAATACAAAATTAAATTGGATATCTATGATAGTCTAACACTATGTTAATACAAAATTAAATTGGATATCTATGATAGTCTAACACAGGGAATTTTTATATATATATAATATAGAGTGAATTACAGGATGTCTATATAGCCATCATTGAAACCAATCATGTGAGAACATAAAAGAAAATAAACTAGTTGGTTTGGGATAAGTAACCTTCTTTAGGAATATATACCCGTAGACTAATAAATTAGGTCTTATGTGAAGTTAGGAAAGGTGACGAAGTGCAATGAAGGTGGAAGCCACTCTAAAAAATTAGACCCCTTCTAAGGGTTAGAATCTTCATGTCGTTAGCCATTAGGGACAAAGCCACTACTTGGGAGCTCTTTAGAGGAGGAATATGCAACGACCAAGCATACACTCCCTATGCAAGGCTCAAGAATAAACAATAAGCCTTTTGCTTATGTTTTGTGATTACCAAAGGGGCTCTTGAGGGAATTGATAGTCACCATTAGAATCAAAGAGGGTTGTCAAGGAGAGATAGTTGATGCTTATCTAAAAAAATTAGTATTTCCATCCATAATTAAAAGGTTTTAGCGAGCCTCTTCCTATAATTGCGACATGGGGAATCTAGTTAGCTCGATATGCAAATACATATGAGGATAAGTCGATGCACCTATATAATGTGCAGTTGAAAGCAATTCTATAAGCCTCAAAGGTCAATAAGTGAAGAACAAATTGATAAATTTAGTGTGGCTTGGGCTTTATTTCGATGGGACTTGTCATAAGACACACTTGAGTGAGAGATAGGGGGTAGTTTATCTCAATGATTCGTATTCTTTCACATTCAAGGTAAGGCTAGGAAAAACAGACAACTGTGTTAAATTACTTACTTTAATTATTGTTATTTATCTTCGCTTTAAAAAGTGCATAAAAAGTTTAGGTCTTTAGAAATTCCATGATTGTAATCAACTCTTTAAGGAGTTGAATTTATGATAAAGTTATGATTTTTTGTATATATATTATAAATCCAAGCACCCCACCCAACTCCACCCCACCCCCACCTACCATCTTCTTTTAAACATTTTCCATTTTTATATTTGGTTCAATTTTTGGTCAATAATAAATTAATAAAAATTTAACCACATTAATTCTTAATACATTTCATTTCAAATAACTTACTACAAAATCTCCATAATAATACATTTAAAATAATAATAAAAAATAATATACATTTATGTAATAACTTTAAAATAAATTACTTATAATAAATAATTCTCTAAACTAAATAAATTATCTAACACTTTTAACCCTAGAAATAATTAGCATAACTTACTTTCAAATTCAAATAGTTCTCCAAAACAACCTATCTAAAAATAAATAAATAAATTTAAACCATTTATTTATTAATTTCAACTTCATTAATATATTTTATTTAAATGTATTTTCACCTTCCCTTTACATATAAAATTTCTTACCCTTTTATAAACCAACTTTACAACTTAATATTAAAAAATAGTAAACCTAACTTTGATTTTATTGAAATTTAATTAAAAATAAATAAATTAAGTAGATTTGAAACAACCTATCAAATAAGGGAAACTCCTATTTCCACCTCTATAGCAAAGTTTCCACCTCTATAGCAAAGTTAATGCGCCTTGACATGCGCTCTCGGTAGCCCATAATAACACACGCGCGGTGATGACTAGAGGAAAAAAAAACGGCGTGTTATATCGCGCTATCGAGGGTACATGTCAAGGCGCATTAACTTTGCTATAGAGGTAGAAATAGGAGTTTCCTCAAATAAGCACATTACGATATTCGTGGAATAAACCACATCCCTTCAGAGTTGATTGATTGCAATTATGATGAAGATGGTACATATTAGTTTATATGTATTTTGAACAAATTGCACATGGGGTCGCGGGTCCTTATGCCTAGTGTTCGGCCTTTGTGTTGTATTAGAAAGACAAGAATCATACGCTTAGTGATTGGATTTTGAAAGGGTTTATATATATATATATATATTTTGAGGGGTTAATTTTAAGTTATTTTTATTATGATTATGAAAACAAAATTTACATTTAAGTTATTAATTTTTTATATTTTATTATTGATGAATATTTTGTTTATGGTAATGTTTATTGCATTGGTCGTAATAGTATCAAGGTGATTTGAAATAAGGGTTCGTTATTTTTTTAAATTAATAATTTTATATATTTTTCTTGAATGTTGGTAATGAGGTGTGAAGCAGCGATAGCTATATTATCCTGATTCAAAATTATAACTTTTTAAATTTCTTTTTTTGTGTGTGTCATTTTAATGTTTTTACTTTCATGCTGGTGATGGGATGCAAGGGAGGAATGGGTGTATCATTACAGCTTATAATTATAGCTTTTTCTTCGACTGTGGTGCCTAACATTATTTGCATGATTTGTTTTGTTTGTAGTTTGGAGGATGTACTATGGTGCTTCCAACAACAATTGGAAGACATGTCTTATTTTTTCTTTTCATATCCTAATTTATTTTAAATGTTTCAAGGTTGAATCTATGGTTAGCATAGCACTACATGACAATGCCAAAAAAGAAGCCCAGGAGTGCATACAAAGTGTTGGTAAACTATTTGATGGAAGTCACATTAAAAAATTCTCTGAAACCTAAAGAAGTTTTTTTTCCTAATAAAGGGATTCCAAATTGTTGTGGAATTTCTAGCTAGGAAACCATCACACTATAGATGAAATCCATAAAATTTGTAACTTCCTTAAAGCAAAAGTTGCATATTTAGAAGTGAATCTTCCTTACTCAACACCAATTTCATTTTGTTAGTAAGGAATTAGTTGATCATTGGTAATTATTTGCATATGACATTAGCAAAAATTCAAATTTATCTTGGTGTTGTGACTTCATGGAGGAGTCTTAAGCAATGGGGCACAAATGTAGTAAGTCTAAGGTATGAAGATTGAAGTACACAATGGATGGAAAAACTAATAAAGTTCAACAAAACAAAATACACAACAACTTTTCTTCCTTAATTGTAAGCATAGAAGATTTTAAATCCTTTATACCTCATTACATGTTACAATAAATTCTAATCTTGCATTTTTATACTACCCAATCATTTACAACCATGCAAATCCATGCTTATAATTCTACACCCATATGATAAATACCCTCATTTCTCTTAGCTCTCACATATTTAAAGCAAAGGCTTGGAAGTTGGTTCGTTACATGGGGAATCTATTCTTTTAACTTCCCATTGAGGACTAAGTGTAAATGATATGAACCGAAGTCTTTATTAGCATTAAAGAATAATAATTATTCAACCAATTCCAAAAATATTTAACTTGGAATAATTGCAAAACTTATATAAATCAAATATATACAAATTTTGATAAAAAAGATTTCATGGCATTAAAATAGAGTGCAAATCATCTCTAGGTGACTCAAGGAAATGCTTGACATTCCATATAGGAGCATGTTTCTTGAAATCCAAGAATATATGGCTAAAGTTAGCAATATTTCATAAGAAATATATGCCTTATATTTTCCAAATTAGTGTTTAGATTTATGTTGTTAATTAACAAAATCGAGACTTTCATTATATCGACCAATTTTGATTGATTTCACACAAAAAAAATCCCCAAGCTTTATTACAAATTTAAATTAAGTGATCCAACTTGCTAATTATTACATTGTAATTGCCACATCTTTCTACATTGTTATATTCCACTTTGAATCCAAAAATTATTAGTAAATCTACAAGTTTAGGAGTTAGTTAAGTTCAACTTGGTTGGATGTGTCTTTAGGTAAAATGTATTTATTTGATGTGTTTTTGTAATTATATAATTCAATGATTGGGGAAAAAACTATATAATTCAATGATAATGATTATGTTCTACACATACATTAATCCAACAATTCGTCTTCTCCTAATACCAAAACACTTGATCTAAGCCTTAACATCTGATTAGTCTATAATCTTATATAAAGTGAGGGTCATTTGCTGATGATTTTTGTGAAAGTTGCTCTTGTAATCTATAATTTTTCTTTTTGCATAAGCATATTGTTCAGGTGACCATTTTGGTTAGGCTCATTGACTAGTGCATTGGTACTTGATTAGTGTATGTGAGTCGTCTTCTTAAGATGTTTGGCCTTTGTGGACATACTATGCTTTTTATAACTTATTATTAAAACTATTATGAAGATCTACTCTAATTGTTGATTGAGACAGTGAGCCTATGTCCTTATAAACAATAAAGAACTTCTATATTTGGTTTGTTTTTATAATTTATGTGTTGAGTAAATCACTCTAGTACACATGAGGCACCATGTTTCGAGTATAAAACCTTTTTTTATTTCAATTGGAAAATTTTCACTTTTCCAAAATATAATGGTTTTTCTCATATGCATAATTATATTGTTTTATTTTTAAGTTATATATATATATATATATATATATATATATATATATATAATCTTTAGGAAATTTGAACCAATGACCTATGACAACGAATATCTTCACAATGCATCTATTTATAATTAAAAATCTCACTAGCTTGTTTGAATTTATTGTTTCCATTTTTTTTTTCCATTTTACTTCATTTTCAATATGTATATCTTTTTTGTTTTACAACTTGCACAATTTTGATAAATAAAAAGCAAATATATTTCTAATTTACACATGCTTTTTTCTACATATCATGCATTCTTGGCTACTCATAAACAAAAAGGATAAATTGCATTTTTGGAGTACACTATTTGAAATATAAGATAAATATATAAGGTTTTAATTTTATTTATTTCTAAAATAAATTAATTTGTTTTGGTGGTGGTGTTTGAAGTTGTCTTCAGACGAAAACAAAGGTTTTTGAGATAAAAATGCACCTCTAAAAATACGAGTGATATATATATATATATAATTTGAAATATTTTTATTTTAAAATATACTAAGTTAGAGTGGTTTGTTTTCTTTTTCTTGGTTTCCAGTTATTTCTATTTAAATAGTTATAGGACACGATGTATGTCGTTGTCCATCTTTCTCAAAGTTGTATGTATTCCTCCATCCATCATAATTTACCCTTCGATCATATTGTCATGGTCTTCCAAGCAAAACATGGCAAACATCCATCTGCACAATGTCACACAGAACATGGTCCTTGAATTTTCCAATCTGGAATTCCACTTGACATTGCTCACTTACCATCATTTGCTGACCCTTCTGCAACCATGATACTATGTATGGTGCAAGATGTGGCATCCTTTCCAGTTGGTTTGAGCTGCTAGCTTCTCCCTTTTGCTGCTGCTCTTTTGTTCCAACACTTCTTGTTCTCGTATTCCAGCCTTGCTTTCTCATCAACTTCTCCTTAGCCTTCAATGAAACCTGATATGCTTCTTGAAAAGATCTCAAGGAAATTAAACTTAATTCATCTTGAATATCGAACCTCAATCCATTGATATACCTGGCAACTCTCTCAGGTGTAACTTATATGTACCCTGATCTAATATTCACTTTATAAAATTCTTTCGTATACTCCCTAACAATCATAATATTTTTCTTGAGATTATGCATCTTTCTAAACAAAATTAATTAATAATCTTTGGGAAGGAACTTACTTTTCAATTTAACAATCATCTTGATCCAACTCTTGATCTTGGTGTTGTTTTTCAAGGCTCTTTCTTCTTGCACTCTGTCCCACCATAAAGCCACATGTCCTCTCAACTTCGTAACAACAAATATGACTTGCTTGTCTTCTGAAACCTCTACATACTCAAAATGCTTGTTCATGGCATTGATCCAATCTATCAATTATTCTAGATCCAAACTGCCTTTGTATGTAGGTACTTCTGCCTTTTACCTGAAACCTAGACCAAAAACCGACTTCAAAAATCGAACTTCTGGGGGTTTTCAACTCTCTCCTCCTCCTCTTTTGGAAGTTCTTCTTCCTCACTAGCATCCCCTGTGTGATCATGATCTCTGGTAGCCTCCATGGCTTCTAGCATTCGTCTAAGATTCCTCACTTCGTCCCTTAACTCCCATTTGCAGCTTGTTGGCCTCTTCCTCGACCTCTACCTCTTCCAATTCTAAATGCCATTCTTGACAAATATAGTAGTCACAGAATAAATTGCAATCAATTAAATAAAACTTTATTTATTTTTTCTAGAGAGATTACCACTTTGATACCACCATATGCAAATCAACCCTTTGGTTTGCTAACTTTGGCCCCTTTACAAATTGATTCCCTTAGCGAAAGGTGCTTAGTATAGCCCCAAGAGTCAAAACTCTGTACAATAGCCCTCTGAGCCAAAAATCTTCACTTCAATCGTCAGACCAACGTTGTACACTAAGCGTGTGTATCCTTTAACAATGGCCCACAGAACCAAGCCTTATGGCTTAGTGCCATACACTATGCATGTATGCACCAAGTACTACAACAGGATCCCAAAGTCCAAAGAACGAAATAATTGAAAACCTTCAGCCGATGTGTCCCAGCCTTTATAAACCGATGCATAGCCTAGGCACTTAGGAAATGACCGAGTGGGCTCCACTCACTCCATTCCTTCCTAGCGTAATACCTTGTTGCGCCATATAATACTTCTGTTTCATAACATCTTCGGCCTGCTTCAATTGGACCAGCGCATTAAGAATGTGCACTTAGAATTGCAGTTGGGGTAGAACCTCCTAGTGGGGTCTACTCCCACATCCCTGATGCTTAGTCAACCTGGAAATCAGTCCTTTTGTCATAAAACTTCTAAATGGTCCCCACTAGCCACGACCTAATGCCTAGTTGGCTCGATGCTCCTCCTCCTAGTCGCATAGACTTGGGTTTCAAAATTCTCTTCCTAGTTGTTTCCTCTGGGATGACGTTTCCCGACGCTTCCTTCCCAACCTGAAACAACTAACAAAATCTCCAAAAGGTAGAAAATCGTCTAAGTGTTGAGCCTTTTAGGCTTGCTCTCGGCTATACATTCAGATCTTCTCGACTTGTCCAGTCTGCAAGTGGATGGGGACAATTTCCGCCCGATTGCTCCCTCATCTGAGCTAGATTTTAATCATCACCTCTCCTCCTTCTTCTTTGATTATGATAAGCAGAATAGTTGATACCATCGTGATCAACACAATTTTGCTATCTCTCCTAATCTTTCTCAGAATAAAAGAAAAATCCCCTCGATGTAAGTCTCTGTGCAAAAAATCAATAATCAAATTAATAGGATCAATGGAAATGAATGAACGCAGAGGAAAATTTATTTACATGCACCAAGCTCTCCCCTCCTTCCTGCTCTACATTCGCAGACAATCCTTTTTATTAATAATGTGGCCATAAATACATTTGGTTTAAGATCCAAAATACTAGGATCTTGACTTAACAAATTAACAAACAAATTTTTGTCTACCTATGAAACTTTTACAAATAAAAGTAGCTTCTAACCTCTCGATAATTGTTAGCTACATTTGATTTAATAGCCATTTATTACAACCACACATTTCATACTAACTAAAAATAACTAGATTCCCTCTAGAATTGCATAAAAAATAAATAAATTGAAATAAGTGCAAGATGCTCCTGCATCAAAGATTCTATAGGATACACTGAATGGGTATCATTATCCCCCTGAACGTTAGCCATTGAAATGACCAAAGCAATAAGATGCGATGAAATCTATTAATAATCCATGGCCAATCCACATTGCACTAAGAATTTGGCTTTAATTTGTAGCCCAGGTAGGTGAATCCTTCGTCCAATGGCATGGAACTGACATCATAGATTTGTGTAATTTCAGATATTATCTCTTGTTGATCGGGGGCATGTATGAGCAAATATTTTGACCCATTCATAAAGAGATCAAAAGCATCCCCAAATTTTAAAATGAGCAGAAGTTCCTTCTACTGATAAATGGATACGTGTCCAAAGATGAGTACATTGTCAACAAATATAAGATGAGTAATAGTTACCTTCTTAGTGACTTGTAAACCAACAAATCTATTTTCAGCCTTAGCCATGGCAATTTTCCTACTCAGTCCATCAATGGCAAGTAGAAACAAAAGTGGAGAAAGAGTACAATCCTGTCTCAACCCCCTATATTCCTTGAAGAAATTAGACAATACTTCGTTAATCAAAACAACATTATTTACCTTCGAGACACATGCCATTATCCAGTCCACTACGCCGACAAATAGGCCAATTTTGTGAAGGATTAGCCTAATGAAAACCTAATCAACACTATCGTAAGCCTTATGCAAGTAAAGCTTAAGAAAAATTGCATCCTTCTTTTGAAATTTAATCAAATGTATATGCTCTTGTGCAATGACATAACATCTTGAATCTGCCTATTCCTTATAAACCAAATTGTTCCCATGCAATATAATCAGGTAGCTTCCTTTCAAACGATTAGCAATAATTTTAGAAATAATCACTTATCTTTAATGAAAACTTAAATGTCCACTTAAAATGTTGCACAATGAAAAATAAAAATAAAATCAGCATTTTAATTTTAAAGAAATGATATCTCAATGAATAATGATGTATTTCCGCTTGCCAATTTATAAATATAATTAAATCCATTTCAACGAATGCGTTAATAGCTTTGTAAATATCCAAACCCCAAAAATCTAATATATTTGTGCGTAGGGAAGAAGACAAGGAACATTACTATCAGGAGACATTGTGTCAAATACTACAATTTATCACCTTGTGGGTTGCCGACGATAACAACAAACAACACTGCAATAATGTCGAGTGAATAAATTTTATTTCGTATTCATGATATGGAGTACTCTAGGAAGCACACTCAAACGACTTAGTCCATGCGCGTTAAAAGTTGGAAAGGCATTTACTATGATTTCAAAGGCATCACAATGAGAATAAGTGCTATTAGTAAGTGACATTATTAGGGTTTGTAGATGTGGGTAATCTATGATGTGACATATTTTTCGGGTTCGTAAATGTGGGTAATTTATGATTTTGAAGGGAAAAAAATGGTTTTAGTGCAGATTCAAGTATATTGATATCTGTTATGAAACCAGCTCACAAAAAGATAAAAAAGAGAGATCAACGCCTTCAAAATGAGCCTCTTCGAGGGGGCAACCTCCTTTACATTACATAAATGAACAATTCTTGGATGCTACAAATGAGAAGACCTCATTTCTATATATAGGAGTCTAAGGGGTCATAATATAATCAGAACCGATATAACAATAATAATGTAAGGGCACAACAATAACAATAGTGGGATTCTATGGGGCACAATAATAACAATATGGATACTACATGGGCACAACAATATAATAAGGGGGTTGCACTAATAACATTAAGGGGTTACACTAGTAGTATAGGGACCTAACATGCCCCTCTCCTTCAAAAAGTTTGTCCTCGACACTTGAGTAGTTCTTGATGCTTCTGTATAAAATTACCATCCTTCCATGTGGAATCTTTAGCAGGTAAGTTCTTCCACTTGATGAGATACTCTGAAATTGATTGATTTCATAGCTATCGACTTCTCGGTTCTGTGACTGCTTCAGTTTCCAATATGATTTTTCCTTCCTTGTCAAGTTCTGGAAATATTGTTTGAATTGGGATCTTCTACAACTTTTGAATGAGTTCCCACCTTGCTTCGTCATTCTTCCATTCATCCCTTGCTTTGTTTATCAAATTTGGTTGGATAAATATACCAACCTCCAGCATTTCTGCAACCATACATTCAATTTCACTCCTTTGGGCATATGGATATCTATAAGGCCTGATGTTTGGAGGAACACTTCCTGGAAACAAATGAATAGCATGATCATGATCACGAATAGGTGGGAGACCTTTGGGAGTCTCAAATACCTTGGAATGATTGTCCAAGACTTTTTGGAGATCTGGAGAAATATATGATTTCGATGTGGGAACCTCTAGAAAACATAATTGTGCAATTACGCCTAGTTGTTCTTTCTTTAGAAGATTTGTCAGTCTGTTAGAGCTTATTATCTTTCCTAGTTTCTGTGCGATACCCCTTAATTCAACTTCCTTTCATTCTGAATTTTTTTTCATGAAAAGTTCTTGAAAATTAAAAGCTATTGTACCTAAGGATTGTAGCCATTGGACTCCTAGTACAACATCAACACCACCCATTGGAATAGAAAGCATTGAGCTATTCAATACATATTCTCCCATGGATAGCTTGATATTATGGCACTTTCCAGAGCAATTTATGGTTCCTCCACTTGCAACCGTCACTTGACACTCTGGTGCTGGATATAGGAAGAAATTCAATTCCTTGGCTATATTACAATGAATAAAATTATGGGTACTACCCAAATCAATCAACACTATTACCTTTTTCTTCTTGATATCTCCTTCTATCTTTATAGTTTGAAGAGAGGTAATTCCGGCCAATGCATTACAAGATATGGTCAGATTCATTTCTTCTTTATCTAGTGTTGGTTCCTGGTGAGTATCCTTTTCTTTTGACATTTCTTGATCCTTTTCTTCCAGATATTCACTGCTTGAACCTTCTTCTTCTTGATATGTCCTTATATCTTGAGAGTTTGAGGAGTGGTAATTCTTGCCAATGCAGTACAAGATATGGTCAGATTCATTTGTTCTTTCTCCTCTTCACAATCTATGTCAAATAATTTCTTCTCAGCACACTTATGACCTTTAATGTATTTGCTATCACAATTGTAACAAAGCCCTTTTGCTCTTTTCTCTTCCAATTGTTGTGGTGTCAACCTTATAGGTTGTGGAAGGCTAGGAGAAACAACACTTCCATCTTTATAGCTGTGAGGGGTAGACTTCCTTGTTGCCATAATTTTGTTTTCCACTTTTCTTGCCAACCTGTATGCCTTCTCCAATGAATCAGGTTCCCAAAGGCAAACCTCATGTTGGATGTTATCTTTTAAAGTCCCTATGAAGACATCAATCCTCTGCTTCTCTGGAATATCATTTACCCTTATATTTAATTTTTGAAAGTCCTCAATGTGCTCTTCCATTGAACCCTTTTGTTTGAGATTTATCAATTGGCTAAAGAAGGTGTTGCTCTTTGTATCCTCATAACGTGTTATCATTTCCTTCGTGAAAATTGACCATGTGACAAGTGGTTTACGAGAACAAATCCCTTTATACCATAAAAATTGATTTGGTTCTAAATATAAAGATGTCATACATACCTTTTGTAACAGTTGCACCTCATGTAGATCAAAATATTGCTCCATCTGTAGTATCCAATTTACCGGATCTTTGCCATCAAACTTCCTCATATCGCTTTTTCTTGATTTTAGGAGCTCGATCTTGAAACGAATGTAACTCTGTAATTTCGGATCTTTAAGTTCTAAAATATCGGCCTGTGATAGCCCTCTGAGTCCTCTTTCTAACCCCACAATTATGATCGCAATTGGATTCCCGAAGAAAGAGTTATGCCCAATCTCCCGCGATGACCTAATTATAGACTGGTTCAGTAGAGAAAACTTGTACGACGTGCCACGTGTCACTGTTTCGACCTTAGGTTCTGAAATTCATACCCAACAATCAAAAGTTTGTCTTCTTTCTGTCACTTTTTACGAAATTTGAATCAGATGCTTCGAGAGAGAGTTATGACAATTTTCCCAAGGTCACCTGTTTGGGATGTAATTCGGGGGCCTGCATAAATCCTAAATGTCTTGGACCGTATCTCCGAAACTATATCAAAGACAAATATGAAATTCAGGGCCGAGCTTCACCAGGATTTCAAATCAAATGGGTTTTAATTTCAGAATCTAAAACTTTGTAGAAAACAAATTATAGCAAAAATTCCACGATGACCTTTTTGAGATGGAATTCTAGAGCTTGCAAAAACCCTAACGTCCTCATATCATATCATTGAACATATAGCGAGACAAGATTTGACATTCGGAACTGAGGTTCAGAACAATTTAGTCTCAAATGGGTTTTTTGTTTATCGTCTGAAATGTCTCAGAAAAAAAGTTATAGCAAAAATTCCATGAAGGTCTATTTGGAGCAGTGAAACCCTAGAATCCAAGCTCTGATACCAAATGTTATGAAACCGACTCACAAAAAGATAGAAAAGAGAGATCAACGCCTTCAAAATAAGCCTCTTCGAGGGGAAACCTCCTTTACATTACATAAATGAGCAATTCTTGGATGCTACAAATGACAAGACCTCCTTTCTATATATAGGAGTCTAAGAGATCATAATATAATCAGAGCCGACATAAGAATAATAATGTAAGGGCACAACAATAACAATAGTGGGCTTCTATGGGGCACAATAATAAAAATATGGGTACTACATGGGCACAACAATATAACAAGGGGGTTGCACTAATACTAATAAGGGGTTACACTAGTAGTATAGGGACCTAACAATATCAAAGTGGCTTAATAAAGAAGCCTAGGTAATTGTTGAACCTCAGAATTACCCTCTCCTTGACAACTTTTCTCGCCTTTTTCCCTTGTTTTTCCATAATATTACAGATCTCAATCAATGATAAATGATAGGTTTTGTCTTAAGGAAGACATTAAATGATTGACATGTTATATTTTATGTTTTTGCTATTTGAATAAATTTTTGCAAATTAGCTACAGAACGCAACCTATTCTACAACTAACTGTGCATTCTGTAGCTACTTCCATGGTCTGGCAGGTTCTAGGTGTCAAATGAAGAATACGGCCACATGGGCATCTCTAGAATCGTATCCACATGGATTCTATCCTATTCACTCAGCCCAGATCAACAAGAAGCAAGCTTAAGATCGTAGTCAAAGGTGGAGTCAAACATATGATACCCGGAAGCAATAGGACTCTTCATCTACTCTTTCGTGGTTAATCAATAAATCTAACAGTTCTGTTGCAAGCATTAACTCGGATTAGCCACCTGTGTTAACGGTTCTGTTGCAAACATCTCGCTCGAATTTAAACCACCTGTAGCTGATCAGACGTTTACACAGTTCTATTGTAATACATATGAGCCACCTGTAGCTAGTTTTCCTCAAAGACAATTATGATTATTTCCTTTTAAATACTGGTTGTACAGAACCGAGGGGGGTTCGAAGAATTTTATGTATTAAGTTCAGACTTTCAGCTCTGTATTTTGGACTTCGTTCTTTTCTATAATATAAGTCGTGTGTTGACCAATGATCGTTTAAGAGAGCATTTTTAATTAGTTAGTAGCTCAACCAAGTCAGTTGCAGAGGGCCCCTGCACTGAAGGAGGTTTTCTTTCCATTTGTTTTCTGTTTAGTTTTACTTTCATTACTTTGATTTTAGCAGTTTTTTCTAACTTAGGTTGATTTATTTTAGTTTTGATCAATAACATAATGTTAAAACTCAATTGTGCAGTCTTGTTCTTCTAACACATTTCACGAAAGGAAACGATTTTGTTTCTAAACAGAGTAAGGTTGAAGTAATAAGAATGCATTGTTGTGTAGCTTACTCACTGTTTTGTTATTTATTTCATAGGACAAATTTGTCAATCCTCTACGTTAATGAATGTTTTTTAACACCATTTCAAGTTGATACTCATCCTAAACTAAATGGTTAAACATTCACTTCACACAATTGTTGAAATCAATGAGTTACCTTCTGCATGTTTCATTTACTTCTCTAGATCATAAAGTACAGAAAGTTGCTTGTATCCCATTTCAAGAAGGTTATCTTTCAAAATTGAAGGCTACAGTAACTAGAAGTACTTTAGTTGATTTCATTCTCTGTATTTATTTCAACATGCATTACAACTTCACCCTTAATTTTAAGAAATAGATTCATGACTTAGGATTAATGATGAGATAGGATAGATGCTCTGTTTTTCCTTTCTTTAAATTAGATTTTGACTAGCTTCAGCTCTTGGTTCACCTTTAGGAAGTTAGATTAACTTAGGAACATTTTTCCCTTTTAAAAAAATCCATTAGATTCACTTAAGTTTCTCATAGTTCAGATTGTACATCATTAGGAATCAAAGAACAGAAACCCCCAAAACAATATAAAATACAAAACAACGAAGTAAGAAAGGTTAACTAAGCACATATAGTGCACTACACTTCATCAGCTTACAAACCTCGGTTGATAATTTATGCAAGCAATTTAGGACACTAAATTGACTAAACATTTTGGTGCCATTGCTGGGGAAGTGTAAATTAGGTAACCACATCTCTTATAAAAAAAATAATAAAAAAAATGATATGCGTAGAGAAAGAGACTCTAGGGGTATATTTATAGCTAGAGGCAGGAGTTCGATTCCTACAACACCACCTACTCCACCAAGACTAAGAAGAGACACACCTTCATCTCAAGCTCATACTCCTAACCATAGACCTCCTGAAGTTATAAGGTAAGAAATTCAATCAAGAGGATCTCCTACTTCATCTACTGAGGTAGTCCTAGAGGAGAAAAATCTTGGATCTCCAACAGAAGGAGTAGCCTTTTTCACCTCCACAGGGGAACATATTTTAGTTGAAGAATTAAGAATACCTAGTGAGGAAGAAGAAGTAGAACCTCTCTCCCACATACCATTAATAGAGGAACCAGAGGAAGAACAATTAACCTTGCAGGTTGAATCTTATATTGACTCTGAAGAAACTATAATGGCAGAAGAAGGAGAGGATGGAGAATTCACACTGTTTGGAGGAGGAGGAGGTAGAGGAAGAGGTAGAGGAAATAATGGAGGAGGTAGAGGAAATAGGGAAGTTGATAATTCTTTTGGATTACCTATAGTTGATGGAGAAACAATTGCCATAATGAACAATATCTCACCTTCTGTCCTCCCAAATTTCCATGGGTTAAAAAGTGAAGATCCTGAAACATTTTTATTTGAATTTGAAGTCTTGTGCAGAACTTATGATTATTTAGAGGACTCTCAAAAACTTAAGTTGTTTCCTTCAACGTTGAAAGGAGCTGCTTTAAAATGGTTCATGGGGTTGGTCACTCAGTCCATTAGAACATGGAATGACATGAAGAAAGTGTTTTTGGACAGGTATTTGGATTATTGCATGCCCATCAATCACAAGGATGAAGTGTTCAAAATGATGCAAAGAGAGGATGAAAATTTAGAGGATTTAATTGAGAGATTCAACTATAACTTGAAAAGAGCAAAGATGGATAACTTAGATGAAGATACCTTAAAATCTCTTCTATTAAAAGCCATTAGAGATGAGTGGATAGATATCCTTAACATGATGGGGAAGGGAGATATCTCTCAACTCCCATTAAGTGACATAGGAGAATTATGTGTTCATCTCTCAAGAGGAAAATCCAAAACTGGGAAAGGTCCAAGAGATCCTTCTCTTGTTAGAGTGAATAAATCTGCAACTGGATCAGTGAGTAGGGCAGAAATTGGGAATATGCTTGATGAATTCAAAACAGATATTCTAGGGAGCCTTAGTGAACAAATAGACACCCTTAAGTTACAAAACAAGTAGAAAACCAAGGCTGATGCTTTAGCTATTTTCTGTCCCAAATGCAGAAAAAACATGCTTTAAGAGAATGCCCTTTGGATGCAAAAATCATAGAGACTTGTGTGATTTGTTCAGAAAACCATGAGACCAAGGGTTGTCCTTAAATTCTAGGTCTTAAGGCTGTTTTTCAAGAAGAAACAATTCCAAATCCAGCAGAATCTCTTTGCTTTGTCTCTAGAAGACCTTGGTAGGGGCCACAAAATCAGGGATTTAACAATCAAATGTATATTCAGCCCCCACCAAATTGGAATTCTTGGCAGCAACCTTGGCCTCAACCTCAATCTCAATCTCAACCTTGGGCTCAAGGAATACAAAATCCTTATGGAAGATTCTCTCAATACTATCAATATCCTCCATCATATCAGAATTATCCTCCCCCACAAATTCTACAACAAAATCAACAGCCACAACTTCAAAATCAGAATCCTCAACTTTCACTACCATTCCCACAACAAAACCAACAACCTCAACTACAAAACCAAAATCCTCAACTCTTACTACCATTTCAGTAGAGACCAAATCAGCTACCTGCCCAACCATTACCAAACCCCAACAATAAAAATCCTCAGAATACTTACATGGTGGAAGGACAAAATTTCCAACTTATATGATCACTCCTCTAGATCTCAATGATGTTCAACTAAGATCCGATAGGATATTATAAAAGGAAAAGCCTTATGTAGTTATTCAGGAACAAGACAATTCTGAGGAAGATTCTCTATAGCCTGATAAATTTTTTGGAGGAACATCTCTCCAAAACCAAAATACTGAAAATGAAAAACAGAAAGAACCAATGAACTCAACTCCTATCATTGAGAAACCAGTATCTACTTCTGCACCTCCTTTTCCTGAAAGATTACAAGTTGATAGAGGGGTAGAAAAGCATATTATGTTGCCTAATTATGATTTTCTAGATGAATTGAAAAATGTTTGTATCAAAATCCCTTTGTTACAAGCCATTAAGGAGATTCCAATTCTAGATAAAACAATAAAGGAGTTGAGCATAAAGAAACCAGGAAGAAAAACAAAAGAAACAAAAGGAATTCACCTGGTAGGAAAAATAGTAGACATAATGATAGGAAAAATTGCCATACAAAAATATGTAGATCTAGGAAGTCCAATTGTAAAAGCACATATCAATGGAGTTGAAATTTCGAATACATTGATTGATTTAGGAGCAGCAATAAACATCATGAGCAAACAAACCATGGAACAACTCAAGCTTCCTAATCTTCTTTACACACCTACATTACTGCAATTAGCAAATAGATCTGTAATCAAACTAGATGGTGTGTTAGAAGATATTTCAGTGTCCTTAGATTCTTGGGAATACCCTGTTGATTTTATGATCTTAACCCCCAAGAACAATCTAGGAGGACATCCACTTATATTAGGAAGACCTTGGCTGGCCACAACTGATGCTTTCATTAGTTGTAGATCTGGTGACATGTATATTTCTGATGGTAATTCAACTAAGAAATTCACTCTATATCCTCTAGCAAGAACAATCACAAAAATAGATGACAAAGAATGGATTGATGATGAAAATGACATTCAACCTCTCTTTACTATTTCAGACATTAGTGAAGATAGTCAAATCTTGAATACAATGGAAAATTTTGAATCATCTCCACAATATGAACATGATCAATTTCAAGAAAAATCCAATATTGAATATTTGTCATTTAGGCATATGTCTCTTTATTCTATGGAAGAATTTGGTAGCTCTACAATTGAAATCTTTCTAGGGAAAACATTGAACATAAACAATAACTTCGAGAAATTACAACGGGAAAAGCTAATCAAAACATTACAACAACATTCTATTGCATATGTATGGGAATATACTGACATGAAAGGAATTAGTCCTAAGACTTGTATACATCACATCTACATTGAGGAAAATTGTAAACCTATTAGACAACCTCAAAGAAGGATGAATCCAAATCTTAGGGAAATTGTGAAAGAAGAGATGCAAAAACTGCTGAATGTAAACTTCATTTACCCAATTTCAGACAGCCAATGGGTTTCCCCTCTTGTGATTGTGCCTAAAAAGAATGGTAAATGGAGGGTATGCATTGATTATTGAGAATTGAATAAAGCTACCCTTAAAGATCATTTTCCTTTACCCTTTATAGATCAAGTGTTAGATACATTAACATGTAAGAAGTATTTCTCATTCTTGGATGGTTTTAGTGGCTATAATCAAATTCAGGTGGCACCTGAAGATCAAGATAAAACCACATTTACTTGTCCATGGGGAACCTATGCCTACTGAGTACTTCCTTTTGGATTGTGTAATGCACCTGCAACATTCCAAAGAACAGTATTAGGAATTTTTTCTGATCTAATACATGATTGTGTGGAGGTATATATGGATGACTTTACAGTCTATGGGAATACATTTGAAGAAGCTTTAGAAAATTTGGAAAATGTTCTTAAAAGATGTAAGGAAGCAAACCTTTCACTAAGCCATGAAAAATGTTTTATGATGTTTATAGAAGGGATTGTTTTAGGACATCACATTTCAGGAGATGGAATTAAAGTTTATAAATCTAAAGTTGAACTCATCCCTAAATTATTAATTCCAAATTGTCAAAAGGATGTTAGAAGTTTTCTAGGATTTACAGGATACTATAGAAGATTTATAGAAAATTTCACTAAAATATCATCCCCACTCTTCAAATTACTCACCAAGGATTGTGAATTCAATTGGAATCCTGATTGCCAGTTAGCATTTGAGACTTTAAAAGCAAAAATTTCTAAAGCACCCATCTTGAGAGGTCCAAATTGGAAACTACTTTTTCACATTTCAACAGATGCTTCAGATACAACTCTGGGAGCTGTATTAGGACAAAAATATTTGATTCCCTATGCCATCTACTATACAAGCAAGAATTTGACTCCCACTAAGTTAAATTATATTGTAACTGAAAAGGAATTTTTAGTTGTTGTTCATGCTATCAATAAGTTCAGACATTATATAACATGCTATGAAACCTTTGTTCATACAAACCACTCTGCAATTAGATACTTAATGAATAAACCTATTACTAATGGAAGAGTTACAAGATGGCTATTACTCTTGCAAGAATTCAACAATACTGTGCTAGATAGACCTGGAAAACAAAACACAGTTGTTGATTTCTTGTCCATAATTCAAAATATCAAAGATGACACTCCGGTTGAAGATAAGTTTCCTGATGAATATCTTTTTGCAGTGACTACTCAGACCCCTTGGTTTGCAGATATTGCCAATTACTTAGTCACAGGAAAATTTCCTTCACATTTTTTTCCTAGAGAGAAAAGAAAAATAATTCAAATAAGTGCAAGATACTCATGGATCACTAATGAATTGTATAAAATAGGTCCAGATCTCATGATCAGAAGATGTGTTAGGGAAGATGAAATGCTTGAGATTCTTAAGGCATGTCATGATGAACCGTGTGGTGGACACTTTGCTGACAAGAGGACAACCTATAAAATCCTTTCTTTAGGATATTATTGGCCATCCATCTTCAGAGATGCCAAAGAATATGTCAAGAGGTGTGACAGCTGCCAAAGGGTAGGGAAACCTGCTACTTCAAATGAAATGCCACTAAAAATTCAAGTACTCATTAAACCTTTTGAAAAATGGGCCTTGGATTTTGTTGGACCAATTAATCCCCATCTAATCAAAAGAAGTATATATTGGTATGCACTAATTATGTCACTAAATGGGTAGAGGTTAAAGCATTACCTTTTTCTAATGAAAAATCTGTAGTTAATTTTCTTTTTTGAGTACATCTTCATTTGTTTTGGTGTTCCAAGAGAAATTGTGACAGATCAGGGATCTCAATTTACATATAAAATGGTGAAAAGTCTTGCGAAAAATTACAAGATCAAACATAGGAAATCTACCCCCTATCATCCACAAGCAAATGGTCAAGTTGAATCTACCAATAAGGTGATTGAAGGACTTTTCACTAAGACTGTGCATCTACATAGAAGAGATTGGGTAGAAAGGCTTCCTGAAGCCTTATGGGCCTATAGAACTACATGGAGGAACACGACGGGACATACACCCTATGAACTTGTTTATGGGAAACAAGTCTTGTTCCTTATAGAGTTTCAAATCAAAACCTTCAAGATGGCAGTCCAATTGGGACTGGATTTATCAAAGGCACATAAACATAGACTGGAGAAAATCATTGAGCTTGATGAAATCAGGAAAGATGCAGTTCAAAGAACTAGTATAGTCCAACAACGAAGGGCTAAATGGCATAATAAATATATCAAGGAGAAGAAGTTTCAAGCAGGAGATTGGGCACTTTTGTTCGATTCAAAATTTAAAGATTTTCAAGGGAAGTTTTAGACTCATTGGCTTGGGCCATATGAGATTGAAGAAGTCTTTAATAATGGAGCAGTAAGGATAAGGACAATAGATGAAAGAAAAATACCTCTTCTTGTGAATGGTCATTAGTTGAAGATATATCAGAAGCCAATTTCAAGAGAGGAGTTTATTAAGATTTTCCAGAATAACTCTGAAATGAAGCTA
The DNA here is from genome assembly GCA_031772625.1 of Pinus tabuliformis. Lineage (NCBI taxonomy): Eukaryota > Viridiplantae > Streptophyta > Pinopsida > Pinales > Pinaceae > Pinus > Pinus tabuliformis. Next base: position 31,226,869 of record CM062804.1, read on the forward strand.
GTGAAGAAGAATTCTTCTTCTCCACTAACTTAGCCTTTATTTTTCCTAAAAAAATAATAATCATAAAATAAATAAATAAATATAATATAATAAATTGTATAAGTTTGAAAACCAATCATTGATTGGCATACTTATACAGAAAATACAAGGTGAAAATCAGATATTTCTGACATCCTATATTTTCCATTTCCTTTCTGTAATAAGTAGTGACAAAAAGCTACATTCATTTGCAGTTCAGAGTCTGCAAATTCATAGTCTCATTCCATCTCATTCTGTTTTCATTTTATTTTACAGTTCCATTTCATCTCACTGTCATATTTCATTTACATTTTATTTTTACAGTTTTTCTCCATCTCACCCTATTTTCCATTTTTATTTTACATTTCATTCCATTTCACTGTCATAACCCATTTCCATTTCATTTTTACACTCATATTCCATAGCCATACTTCACTTTTCCTTCTTTTCATATTCTGCAGCTGATTCCATTCCACAACTAATTTGATTCTGCAACTACAACTTATTTATCAGCTCTGGCACAATTGTACAGCTCACAAATAAATCATGAATGCAGGAAATTGAAGAATCCAGTTTTGGAGACCAAACATGCTAAAAGGTACCTACGGATCAACACCAAACAGAAAGGTTAAGTTCTAAAGGTAAAATGCAAAATTTATTTCAAACAAGAAGTTAAAAACATAAGGCATGTATAATATGGATAATCATATGTCTCCTTAATGAGTCATCATTTGATTTGACTGCCACTTCATCATACCACATCTCCACCACATCCTCCATACTCTGTACCTAACGGTCCATAATAACTTCATCATACCACATCCTCCATACTATGTACCTAACGGTCCCTAATAACTCCATTTGTTAACGGTCATGGCTATGATGTGACCAACTTGTCCACGTCTCTCCAAACCCTCACCATCTACTTATTCCATGCAAACCCGTAGTTCTTTTTCACCATACTCGTAGTCAATCCATTTCATAGACCAGGAGAGTAATTTTGAAGGTTAAGAAATTTTGTGAAACAGAAGCCATGGGACTCATTGTCAGGACAGAGCCAGTAGGAGAAAAATATATGGAAGGATACCCACAACTCAAGGAAATGCTGCAGAAGACTGGATGGCTCAACTTCTTTGAAAATTTTGATGGTTTTCATAAAGAGGTCACAAAATCTTTTGCTAGATATTTTGATGGTACAAAAGTAGAAATTGGAGACATTAAGTTTGCAGTAAAAGAATCCTTCATAACATAGGCTACAGAACTTCCAAGACATGGTGAAATATGGTTCAAAAACAAGGAATTCCATAGTGAATCATGGAAAGTAATCCTCAGGAACCCAGGTATAGATGTCTCTGTGTTTAGAAAAGGAATCCCTATTTCAGCTCTTAAAAGTAAATGGAGAAGCATGCTTTTGATATTACAGAAATTTATCACCTATGAGGGGAGATTCTGGTGCATGTATGTCTACCATATACGTTTATTAATGAAATTTCTAGAAAATGGAGAAATCAATCTTCCTTTCTTCCTGCTAAACAGTTTAAGAAGGATGGCTTCAAATGTACAGGAGAAAATAGAATTCATAAACGCAACCATGTACCATCATGGGTAGGTAAAGATACTGATTGAGTTTCATTTGAAAAGCATATGATATACTTGGGAAAATTTCCTGATAAGAAACTATTTCCAAGAGGCACCAGAGTCACCTGAAGAAGGTAATGTCAAAAGGAGTAGGAGAAAGAAGACTGGTATAACCATTCAAAGCAAACCTGAGTCCTCAACGCAGAAAAATGATGAAGAGCTAATCTCTGAAAAACTGATAGAGATCAGGAAGAAAATCAAGCAAAAAGGGAAGATGAAAAAGAAAGCTGGTGAAACTACCAGAAACAAACCTGAATCTTCATTACAGAAAGATGATGAAAAAATAATCTCTAAAGAATTGATAGAGATTAGGAAACAAATCAAGAGAAAAGAAAAGATAAGAAAGGAGAAAAAGGGTACGAAGGAGGAGAACGTAAGTCCTCTAGGACTTAGAAGGAGCTCTAGACTCCGAGGAATGGTAAAGAAGACATCATCAAAAGGGACAAAGTTCATAAATTTAGAAGAAGAAACCCCAGTACCATCTCCTGATAACGTTCCCTCTGTACACAGTATTTAAAATTCTCCTGAACAGTATTTCGAAGGTAGCCCCAGCAGAAGATCTCCAGACATAGACCCAATGCAACAACAAATATATGACTATATAGAATCACTGGAGAAGAAAAGTGCCTCAATGGATCCAGAACCCTTTTTTAATCCACAAGAACCTCTAATTGACTCTCTCAAACAGGAAAACTATGAATTAGAGATATTGAACAGACATATCAAGAAAGAAAATGAAACCTTGAGGGAACAAAGTAAAGTAGACAAGGCTATTCATGATAATACCATTCTGCACCTAGGACTGTGGTATAAGAAAAATAGGAAGTTGAAGAGGAAGAATAGAAGTCTGAACATAACAATCATCAACCTTAAATACAGACTTCTCATGAAGAAACCCAAAATGGCAGTCACTTCAAAGAAGAGCAAAAGAAGAAAATTGGATGTACTAGCAGAAGTGTCTGAGCAAATGAAATAGGAAAGAAGAATTCACAATTTTGGCAAATTGCATGAGGACATGCAATGATTTTGCAGTGGGGGTATGTTGAACCTCATAATTACCCTCTCCTTGACAGCTTTTCTCACCTTTTTCTCTTGCTTTTCCATAAGATTACAGATCCCAATCAATGATAAATTATAGGTTTTGTCTTAAGGAAGGAATTAAATGATTGACATGTTATATTTTTATGTTTTTTTCTATTTGAATAAATTTTTGCAAATTAGCTACAGAACGCAGCCTATTCTGCAGCTAACTGTGTATTCTGTAGCTACTTCCATGGTCTGGCAGGTTCCAGGTGTCAAATGAAGAATCCGGCCACATGGGCATCTCTAGAATCGTCTCCACATGGATTTTATCCTATTCACTCAACCTAGATCGACAAGAAGCAAGCTCAAGATCGTAGTCAAAGGTGGAGTCAAACATATGATACCCGGAAGCAATAAGACTCTTCATCTGCTCTTTCGTGGTTAATCAATAAATCTAACAGTTCTGTTGCAAGCATTAACTTGGATCAGCCACCTGTGTTAACGGTTCTATAGCTGATCAGACGTTTACACAGTTCTGTTGTAATACGTATGAGCCACCTGTAGCTAGTTTTCCTCAAAGACGGTTATGATTATTTCCTTTTAAATATTGGTTGTACAAAACCGAGGGGGGTTCGAAGAATTTTATGTATTAAGTTCAGACTTTCAACTCTGTATTTTGGACTTCGTTCTTTTCTATAATAGAAGTCATGTGTTGACCAATGATCGTTTAAGAAAGTATTTTTAATTAGTTAGCAGCTCAACCAAGTCAGTTATAGAGGGCCCCTGGATTGAAGGAGGTTTTCTTTCCATTCGTTTTCTATTTAGTTTTAATTTCATTACTTTGTTTTTAGCAATTTTTTCTAACTTAGGCTGATTTATTTTAGTTTTGATCAATAGCATAATGTTAAAACTCAATTGTGCAGTCTTCTTCTTCCAACACATTTCATGAAAGGAAACGATTTTGTTTCTAAACAGAGTAAGGTTGAAGTAATAAGAATGCACTGTTGTCTAGCTTACGCACTATTTTGTTATTTATTTTATTAAAAATAAAATAGACAAGAAGCAAGCTCGGGAAGGGAGATATCTCTCAACTCCCATTAAGTGACATAGCAGAATTATGTGTTCATCTCTCAAGAGGAAAATCCAAAACTAGGAAAGGTCCAAGAGATCCTTCTCTTGTTAGAGTGAATAAATCTGCAACTGGATCAATGAGTAGGGCAGAAATTGGGAATATGCTTGATGAATTCAAAACAGATATTCTAGGGAGCCTTAGTGAACAAATAGACACCCTTAAGTTACAAAACAAGCAGAAAATTGAGGCTGATGCTTTAACTATTTTCTGTCCCAAACACAAAAAAAACATGCTTTAAGAGAATGCCTTTTGGATGCAAAAATCATAGAGACTTGTGTGATTTGTTCAGAAAACCATGAGACCAAGGGTTGTCCTTCAATTCTAGGTCTTAAGGCTATTTTTCAAGAAGAAACAATTCCAAATCCAGCAGAATCTCTTTGCTTTGTCTCTAGAAGACCTTGGTAGGGGCCACAAAATCAGGGATTTAACAATCAAATGTATATTCAGCCCCCACCAAATTGGAATTCTCGACAGCAACATTAGCCTCAACCTCAATCTCAATCTCAAACTTGGGCTCAAGGAATACAAAATCCTTATGGAAGATTCTCTCAATACTATCAATATCCTCCATCATATCAGAATTATCCTCCCCCACAAATTCTACAACAAAATTAACAGCCACAACTTCAAAATCAGAATCCTCAACTTTCACTTCCATTCCCACAACAAAACCAACAACCTCAACTACAAAACCAAATTCCTCAACTCTTACTACCATTTCAGTAGAGACCAAATCAGCTACCTACCCAACCATTACCAAACCCCAACAATAAAAATCCTCAGAATACTTACATAATGGAAGGACAAAAATTTCCAACTTATATGATCACTCCTCTAGATCTCAATGATGTTCAACTAAGATCCGGTAGGATATTATAAAAGGAAAAGCCTTCTGTAGTTATTCAGGAACAAGACAATTCTGAGGAAGATTCTCTACAACCCAATAAAAGTTTTGAAGGAACATCTCTCCAAAACCAAAATACTGAAAATGAAAAATAGAAAGAACCAATGAACTCAACTCCTATCATTGAGAAACCAGTATCTACTTCTGCACCTCCTTTTCTTGAAAGATTACAAGTTGATAGAGGGGTAGAAAAGCAGATTATGTTGCCTAATTATGATTTTCTAGATGAATTGAAAAATGTCTGTATCAAAATCCCTTTGTTACAAGCCATTAAGGAGATTCCAATTCTAGCTAAAACAATAAAGGAGTTGAGCATAAAGAAACCAGGAAGAAAAACAAAAGAAACAAAAAGAATTCACCTGGTAGGAAAAATAGTAGACATAATGATGGGAAAAATTGCCATACAAAAATATGTAGATCTAGGAAGTCCAATTGTAAAAGCACATATCAATGGAGTTAAAATTTCGAATACGTTGATTGATTTAGGAGCAGCAATAAACATCATGAGCAAACAAACCATGGAACAACTCAAGCTTCCTAATCTTCTTTACACACCTACAATACTGCAATTAGCAGATAGATCTGTAATCAAACCAGATGGTGCGTTAGAAGATATTTCAATGTCTTTAGATTCTTGGGAATACTTTGTTGATTTTATGATCTTAACCGCCAAGAACAATCTAGGAGGACATCCACTTATATTAGGAAGACGTTGGCTGGCCACAGCTGATGCTTTGATTAGTTGTAGATCTCGTGACATGTATATTTCTGATGGTAATTCAACTAAGAAATTCACTTTATATCCTCTAACATGAACAATCACAAAAATAGATGACAAATAATGGATTGATGATGAAATTGACATTCAACCTCTCTTTACTATTTCAGATCTTAGTGAAGATAGTCATATCTTAAATACAATGGAAAATTTTGAATCATCTCCAAAATATGAACATGATCAATTTCAAGACCAATATTGAATATGTGTCATCTAGGCATATGTCTCTTTATTCTATGGAAGAATTTGGTAGCTCTACAATTGAAATCTTTCCAGGGAAAACATTGAACATAAACAATAATTTGGAGACATTACAACGGGAAAAGCTAATCAAAACATTACAACAACATTCTGCTACATATGCATGGGAATATACTGACATGAAAGGAATTAGTCCTAAGACTTGTATACATCACATTTACATTGAGGAAAATTGTAAACCTATCAAACAACCTCAAAGAAGGATGAATCCAAATCTTAGGGAAATTGTGAAAGAAGAGCTGCAAAAACTGCTGAATGTAAACTTCATTTACCCAATTTCAGATAGCCAATGGGTTTCCCCTCTAGTGATTGTGCCTAAAAAGAATGGTAAATGGAGGGTATGCATTGATTATCGAGAATTGAATAAAGCTACCCTTAAAGATCATTTTCCTTTGCCCTTTATATATCAAGTGTTAGATACATTAGCAGGTAAGAAGTATTTCTCATTCTTGGATGGTTTTAGTGGTTATAATCAAATTTAGGTGGCACCTGAAGATCAAGATAAAACCACATTTACTTGTCCATGGGGAACCTATGCCTATCGAGTACTTCCTTTTGGATTGTGTAATGCACCTGCAACATTCCAAAGAGTAGTACTAGGATTTTTTTTTGATCTAATACATGATTGTGTGGAGGTATATATGGATGACTTTACAATCTATGGGAATACATTTGAAGAAGCTTTAGAAAATTTGGAAAATGTTCTTAAAAGATGTAAGGAAGCAAACCTTTCACTAAGCCATGAAAAATATTTTATGATGTTTACAGAAGGGATTGTTTTAGGACATCACATTTCAAGAGATGGAATTAAAGTTGATAAATCTAAAGTTGAAGTCATCTCTAAATTATCAATTCCAAATTGTTAAAAGGATGTTAGAAGTTTTCTAGGATTTACAAGATACTATAGAAGATTTATAGAAAATTTCACTAAAATAACATCCCCACTCTTCAAATTACTCACCAAGGATTGTGAATTCAATTGGAATCCTAATTGTTAGTTAGCATTTGAGTCTTTAAAAGCAAAAAATTCTGAAGCACCCATCTTGAGAGGTCCAAATTGGAAACTACCTTTTCACATTTCAACGGATGCTTCAGATACAACTCTGGGAGCTGTATTAGGACAAAAATATTTGATTCCCTATGCCATCTACTATACAAGTAAGAATTTGACTCCCACCGAGTTAAATTATACTGTAACTGAAAAGGAATTTTTAGTTGTTGTTCATGCTATCAATAAGTTTATACATTATATAACATAATATGAAATATTTGTTCATACAAACCACTCTACAATTAGATATTTAATGAATAAACCTATTACTAATGGAAGAGTTACAAGATGGCTATTACTCTTGCAAGAATTCAACATTATTGTGCTAGATAGACTTGGAAAACAAAACACAGTTGCTGATTTCTTGTCCATAATTCAAAATATCAAAGATGACACTCCAGTTGAAGATAAGTTTCCCAATGAATATCTTTTTGCAGTGACTACTCAGATCCCTCGGTTTGCAGATATTGCCAATTACTTAGTCACAGGAAAATTGCCTTCACATTTGTTTCCTAAAGAGAAAAGAAAAATCATTCAAATAAGTGCAAAATACTCATGGATCACTAATGAATTGTATAAAATAGGTCCATATCTCATGATTAGAAGATGTGTTAGGGAAGATGAAATCCTTGAGATTCTTAAGGCATGTCATGATGAACCATGTGGTGGACACTTTGCTGACAAGAGGACAACCTATAAAATCCTTTCTTTAGGATATTATTGGCCATCCATCTTCAGAGATGCTAAAGAATATGTCAAGAGGTGTGACAGCTACCAAAGGGTAGGAAAACCTGCTTCTTCAAATGAAATGCCACTACGAATTCAGGTACTCGTTGAACCGTTTGAAAAATGAGCCTTTGATTTTGTTGGACCAATTAATCCTCCATCTAAGCAAAAGAATTATATATGTCTATGCACTGATTATGCCACTCTATGGGTAGAGGCTAAAGCATTACCTTTTGCTAATGAAAAATCTGTAGTTCATTTTCTTTTTGAGTACATCTTCACTCGTTTTGGTGTTCCAAGAGAAATTGTGACAGTTCAGGGATCTCAATTTACATCTAAAATGGTGAAAAGTCTTGCGGAAGATTACAAGATCAAACATAGGAAATCTACCCCCTATCATCCACAAGCAAATGGTCAAGTTGAATCTACCAATAAGGTGATTGGAGGAATTCTCACTAAGACTGTGCATCGGCATAGAAGAGATTGGGAAGAAAGTCTTCCTGGAGCCTTATGGGCCTATAGAACTACATGGAGGAATGCGACGGGACATACACCCTATGAACTTGTTTATGGGCAACAAGTTCTGTTCCCTATAGAGTTTCAAATCAAAACCTTCAAGATGGCAGTCCAATTGGGACTGGATTTATCAGAGGCACAAAAACATATATTGGAGAAAATCAATGAGCTTGATGAAATCAGAACCAGTATAGTCCAACAACAAAGGGATAAATGGCATGATAAATATATCAAGGAGAAGAAGTTTCAAGCAGGAGATTGGGCACTTTTGTTCGATTCAAAATTTTAAGATTTTCAAGGGAAGTTTTAGAATCATTGGCTTGGGCCATATGAGATTGAAGAAGTCTTTAATAACGGAGCATTAAGGATAACGACAATAGATGAAAGAAAAATTCCTCTTCTTGTGAACGGTCATCAGTTGAAGATATATCAGAAGCCAATTTCAAGAGAGGAGTTTATTAAGATTTTCCAGAATAACTCTGAAATGAAGCTAGTGAAGAAGAATTCTTCTTCTCCACTAACTTAGCCTTTATTTTTCCTAAAAAAAATCATAAAATAAACAAATAAATCAAATATAATAAATTTTATAAGTTTGAAAACCAATAATTGATTGGCATACTTATACAGAAAATACAGGGTGAAAATCAGAGATTTCTGACATCCTATATTTTCCATTTCCTTTCTATAATAAGTAGTGACAAAAATCTACATTCATTTGCAGTTCAGAGTCTGCAAATTCATAGTCTCATTCCATCTCATTCTGTTTTCATTTTATTTTACAGTTCCATTTCATCTCACTGTCATATTTCATTTACATTTTATTTTTACAGTTTTTCTCCATCTCACCCTATTTTCCATTTTTATTTTACATTTCATTCCATTTCACTGTCATAACCCATTTCTATTTAATTTTTACACTCATATTCCATAGCCATACTTCACTTTTCCTTCTTTTCATATTCTGCAGCTGATTCCATTCCACAACTAATTTGATTTTGCAGTTACAACTTATCTATCAGCTCTGGCACAATTGTACAACTCACATATAAATCATGAATATAGGAAATTGAAGAATCCAGTTTTGGAGACCAAATATGCTAAAAGGTACCTACATATGAACACCAAACAGAAAGGTTAAGTTCTAAAGGTAAAATGCAAAATTTATTTCAAACAACAAGTTAAAAACATAAGTCATGTATAATATGGATAATCGTATGTCTCCTTAACGAGTCATCATTTGATTTGACTGCCACTTCATCATACCACATCTCCACCACATCCTCCATACTCTGTACCTAACGGTCCATAATAACTTCATCATACCACATCCTCCATACTCTGTACCTAACAGTCCCTAATAACTCCATCTGTTAATGGTCATGGCTACGATGTGACCAACTTGTCCACGTCTCTCCAAGCCCTTACCATCTACTTATTCCACGCAAACTCGTAGTTCTTTTTCACCATACTCGTAGTCAATCCATTTCATAGACCAGGAGAGTAATTCTAAAGGTTAAGGAATTTTGTGAAACAGAAGCCATGGGACTCATTGTCAGGACAGAGCCAGTAGGAGCAAAATATATAGAAGGATACCTACAACTCAAGGAAATGCTGCAGAAGGCTGGATGGCCCAACTTCTTTGAAAAATTTGATGGTTTTCATAAAGAGATCATGAAATCTTTTGCTAGATATTTTGATGGTACAAAAGTAGAAATTGGAGACGTTAAGTTTGCAGTAACAGAATCCTTCATAACAGAGGCTACAAAACTTCCAAGACATGGTGAAATATGGTTCAAAAACAAGGAATTCCATAGTGAATCATGGAAAGTAATCCTCAGGAACCCAAGTATGGATGTCTCTGTGTTTAGAAAAGGAATTCCTATTTCAACTCTTAAAAGTAAACGGAGAATCATGCTTTTGATATTACATAAATTTATCACCTGTGAGGGGAGATTCAGGTGCATGTATGTCTACCATATACGTTTATTTATGAACATTCTAGAAAACGGAGAAATCAATCTTCCTTTCTTCCTGCTAAACAGTTTAAGAAGGATGGCTTCAAATGTACAGAAGAAAATAGAATTCATAGACACAACCATGTACCATCATGGGTTGGTAAAGATACTGATTGAGTTTCATTTGAAAAGCATAGGAGATACCTAGGAAAATTTCCTGATAAGAAACTATTTCCAAGAGGCACCAGAGTCACCTGAAGAAGGTAATGTCAGAAGGAGTAGGAGAAAGAAGACCGATATAACCATTCAAAGAAAACCTGAGTCCTCAACGCAGAAAAATGATGAAGAACTAATCTCTGAAAAACTGATAGAGATCAGGAAGAAAATCAAGCAAAAAGGGAAGATGAAAAAGAAAGCTAGTGAAACTACTAGAAACAAACCTGAATCTTCATTACAGAAAGATGATGAAAAATTAATCTCTAAAGAATTGACAAAGATTAGGAAACAAATCAAAAGAAAAGAAAAGATAAGAAAGGAGAAAAAGGGTACAAAGGAGGAGAACATAAGTCCTCTACGACTTAGAAGGAGCTCTAGACTTCGAGGAATGGTAAAGAAGACATCATCAAAGGGGACAAAGTTCATAATTTAGAAGAAGAAACCCCAGTACCATCTCCTGATAACGTTCCCTCTGTACACAGTCCTCAAAATTCTCCTGAACAGTATTTCGAATGCAACCCCATCAGAAGATCTCCAGGCATAGACCCAATGCAACAACAAATATATGACTATATAGAATCAATGGAGAAGAAAAGTGCCTCAATGGATCCAGAACCCTCTGTCAATCCACAAGAACCTTTAATTGACTCTCTCAAACATGAAATCTATGAATTAGAGATATTGAACAGACATATCAAGAAAGAAAATGAAACCTTGAGGGAACAAAGTAAATTAGACAAGGCTATTCATGATAATACCATTCTGCATCTAGGACTGTGGTATAAGAAAAATAGGAAGTTGAAGAGGAAGAATAGAAGTCTGAACAAAACAGTCATCAACCTTAAATACAGGCTTCTCATGAAGAAACCCAGAATGGCAGTCACTTCAAAGAAGAGCAAAAGAAGAAAATTGGATGTACTAGCAGAAGTGTCTGAGCAAATGAAATAGGAAAGAAGAATTCACAATTTTGGCAAATTCCATGATGACATGCAATGATTTTGCAGTGGGCGTATGTTGAACCTCAGAATTACCCTCTCCTTGACATCTTTTCTCACCTTTTTCCCTTGCTTTTCCATATGATTACAGATCCCAATCAATGATAAATGATAGGTTTTGTCTTAAGTAAGGAATTAAATGATTGACATGTTATATTTTTATGTTTTTTGTATTTGATAAATTTTTGCAAATTAGCTACATAACGCAACCTATTCTACAGCTAACTGTGTATTCCGTAGCTACTTCCATGGTCTGGCAAGTTCCAGGTGTCAAATGAGGAATCCCACCACATGGACATCTCTAGAATCGTCTCCACATGGATTCTATCCTATTCACTCAACCCGGATCGACAAGAAGCAAGCTCAAGATCGTAGTCAAAGGTGGAGTCAAGCATATGATACCCGGAAGCAATAAGCTCTTCATCTGCTCTTTCGTGGTTAATCAATAAATCTAACAGTTCTGTTGCAAGCATTAACTTGGATCAGCCACCTGTGTTAACGGTTCTATAGCTGATCAGACGTTTACACAGTTCTGTTGTAATACGTATGAGCCACCTGTAGCTAGTTTTCCTCAAAGACGGTTATGATTATTTCCTTTTAAATATTGGTTGTACAAAACCGAGGGGGTTCGAAGAATTTTATGTATTAAGTTCAGACTTTCAACTCTATATTTTGGACTTCGTTCTTTTCTATAATAGAAGTCATGTGTTGACCAATGATCGTTTAAGAAAGTATTTTTAATTAGTTAGCAGCTCAACCAAGTCAATTACAGAGGGACCCTGGATTGAAGGAGGTTTTCTTTCCATTCGTTTTCTATTTAGTTTTAATTTCATTACTTTGTTTTTAGCAATTTTTTCTAACTTAGGTTGATTTATTTTAGTTTTGATCAATAGCATAATGTTAAAACTCAATTGTGCAGTCTTGTTCTTCCAACACATTTCATGAAAGGAAACGATTTTGTTTCTAAACAGAGTAAGGTTGAAGTAATAAGAATGCATTGTTGTCTAGCTTACGCACTATTTTGTTATTTATTTCATGGGACAAATTTGTCAATCCTTTGCGTTAATGAATGTTTTTGAACACCATTTCAAGTTGATACTCATCCTAAACTAAATGGTTAAACATTCACTTCACACAATGGTTGAAATCAATCTATTACCTTCTGCATGTTTCATTTAGTTCTCTAGATCATAAAGTACAGAAAGTTGCTTGTATCCCATCTCAAGAAGGTTATCTTTCAAAATTGAAGGCTAGAGTAACTAGAAGTACTTCAGTTGATTTCATTCTCTGTATTTATTTCAACATGCATTACAACTTCACCCTTAATTTTAAGAAATAGATTCATGACTTAGGATTAATGATGAGATAGGATAAATTATCTATTTTTCCTTTCTTTAAATTAGATTTTGACTAGCTTCAGCTCTTGGTTCACCTTTAGGAAGTTATATTAACTTAGGAACATTTTTCCCTTTTAAAAGATATCCATTAGATTCACTTAAGTTTCTCATAGTTCAGATTGTACATGATTAGGAATTGAAAGAACATAAACCCCCAAAACAATATAAAATACAAAACAACGAAGTAAGAAAGGTTAACTAAGCACATATAGTGCACTACACTTCATCAACTTACAAACCTCGGTTGATAATTTATGCAATCAATTTAGGACACTAAATTGAATAAACAATAATTGAAACCATCACCCCTGGAAATGTGGGGAAAGGGAAAATATTGGTTCATTTGATAATATTTGGAAAGGAATTTACTTTTTAATTTAGCAGTCATCCTACTCTAGTTCTTGATCTTGGCTTTATTTTTCAAGGCCCTTTCTTCTTGCACTCCGTCTCGCCATAAAGATGCATGTCCTCTCAAGTTCGTAACAATAAATCTGATTTGCTTGTCTTCCGGCACCTCTGCATACTCAAGATGCTTGTTCATGGCATTGATCCAATCTATCAATTCTTCTGGATCCAAACTACCACTGCATGTAGGTACTTATGCCTTTGACCCAAAACCTGGACCAAAAACTGACTTCAAAAATCGAACTTCTGGGGGTTCTTCAACTCTCTCCTCTTCCTCTTCTGGAAGTTATTTTTCCTCACTGGTATCCCCTTTGTGATCATGACATTTGGTGGCCTCCATGGCTTCTAGCCTTCACCTAAGAGTCCTCACTTCGTCCCTTAACTACCCATTTGCAGTTGGTCGGCCTCTTCCTCGACCTCTACCTCTTCCAATTCTAAATGTTGTTCTTGACAAATAGACAAGTCATAGAATAAATTGCAATCAATTAAATAAAACTTTATTTATTTCTTCGAGAGATTGTATCACTCTAATACCACCTGATGAAAATAAACCCTTTGATTTTCTAACTTTGGCCCCTTTAGGAATTGGTTCCCTTAGCGAAAGGTGCTTATTATAGCCCCCAGAGTCAAAACTCTGCACAATATCCCTCAGAGCCAAAAATCTTCACTTCAACCATCGGACCAACGTTATACACTAAGCATGTATATCCTTTAACAATGGACCATAAAACCAAGCCCTATGACTTAGTGCCATATACTACGCATGTATACACCAAGTACTGCAATAGGATCCCAAAGTCCTAACAACGAAATAATTGAAAACCTCTAGGTGACATGTCCCTAACTTTATAGCTCGATGCATAGCCTGGGCACTCCCCTTTGTATCGTTGGGTTAGGAAATGGTCGAGAGGGCTCCACCCGCTCCGTTCCTTCTCAACATAATACCTTGTTGTGCCATATAATACTTCCGGTTCACAACACCTTCTACCCGCTTCAATTGGCCCAACACAGTAAGAATGTGCACTTACAATTGTCGTTGGGATAGAACCTTTGGGTGGGGTCTATTACCCCTTCCCCAATGCTTAGTCGGCTTGAAAATTGGTCCTTCTATCATAAAACATCTAAATGGTCCCCACTCACCACGACCTAATGTTGAGTTGGCCCAATGCTCCTCTTCCCGGTCGTGTAGACCTGGGTTTCAAAAGGTTCTTCCGGGCTGTTTCCTCTGGGATGATGTGTCCCAACACTTCCTTCCTGACCTTAAACAACTAATGGACTCTCTAAAAGGCATAAAATCTTTTAAGTGTTGAGCCTTTTAAGCTTGCTCTCAGTTATGCATTTGACTCTTCTTGACTTGTCAAGTCTGCAAGTGGACGGGGACAACGTCCGATCGACTGCTCCCTCATCTGAGTTAGATTTTAATCGTCACCTCTCATCCTCCTTCTCTGATTACGATAAGAAGAATAGTTGATCCCATCGTGATCAACACAATTTCGCTCTCTCCTAAGCTTTCTCGAAATAAAAGAAAAATCCTCCTGTGCAAGTCTTTGTGCAAAAATTCAATAATCGAACTAATAGGATCAATGGAAACAAATGAACATATATTACAAACAAGAAGAGACGGAATTTATTTACACGCACCAAGCTCTCCCCTCTTCATGCTCTGCTCTCGTAGATAATCCTTTTTATTAATAATGTGGCCAGAAATACATTTGGTTCAAGATCTAAAATACTAGGATCTTGACTTAACAAATTAACAAACAAATTTTTGTCTACCTATGAAACTTTTACAAATAAAAGTAGCTGCCAATCTCCGGATAATTGTTAGCTACATTTGGCTTAATAGCCATTTATTACAACCACACATTTCATACTAACTCAAACTAACTAGATTCCCTCTAGAATTACATAACAACTAGGAAGACAAATATCAGAGCACTGGGGTATCAATTATTTCATTATGTTTCCCACCAAAATTCCCTAATTTTAACATTTCCCAAACTATCTATTAATAGACAAGAAATATTTTGTACCATTTGCTATTATAACGGTTGTCCAAAGGTCATATTTTGATAGTTCGAGATAATAAAGCTCGAGTACCTTGATACAAACATAGTCCAAATTATCCATTGATTGACATAGATATATCTGTCAATTGACATATATTATTTCTAGTCAGGCGATGAGGCATTAACTTTTGGGTATTTTCATTAAGGGATAATCAATGTGACCCCTCGTGTCAATAGAATCCAACAAGTCTATCAGCTAATGAGAGCACGAGATCATCAATGTCTGGATAGAAACCAAATCAATAGGAGATTATCGAAACCCAATGTGGTATGTGGTGTGGCATACCCATGTGGTGTGCACACATGGAGTTGTTGTGTCATTATGACATGACACCAAACACGTCCTTGATGATGTGGCATGTTGATGTGACGTTGATGTGGCAAGTTGACATGGAAATATGGCATGGATTGGAGTACCAACATGAGATTGAGGTGGCTCTTATGTGGCACCCATGATATTGGTGACATAGATATCGATCTTTCGGGGGTTGTGTCAGAGGTATGGGATCTTTGCATCAGGTTTTTCCTCTCGATACTAATGGACCCCAAAACATGATAACTACCAAAGAAGGGTTTCCATCTAATGATGGTGTCATATTGGCGAATTAGTTGTCAAGCTATCAAGTATTGGATATCAGGGAATTCACACTTGGTTATCAAACCTCCTCAAGACTACCAACACTCAGAACTATCGAAACCCAAAAGGTAGCTAGTAACATGATGAGATGATGTGGTCAAGGATGACCACTTGTCCTTCACCTTTCCACTAATACATGGAATTGTAGAAAATAACATGTGGCCAAAAGGACTGCCATGTGTCTACCACGTGGTAGTGGTATCATTGCTGATGTGGTGCTTGGAAGGTAAATTTTCAAATGGGCAAAAATTTGGGTCCAAAGATTGGATTTGGGTGAAATTTATATTGTTGGAAAGCTCTTGATGAGTACAAGATGATGGTAGTCTCAAAAAAAGTTTCGAGGTGGTTGATGGAAAATGAATTTTGATAACCCCACTTTCTTAAGGTAACCTAAGAAGTTGGGTCTGGATACCATACAACCTTAATTAGCATTTAAGGGACTTGGTATGTTACAAGTGGTATTAGGTATAAGGTTGAACACTTGAAATTCATGGAATCTATAGATATAAAATTATCTAAGATGAAGTTGGAGTTCTAATACAAATGGTATTAGGGCTAAATTCAAACAATGGACTCAAGGTTGGGCCAAGAGATGGACCACATAAATGAATTTGCAGCATTAGAGTCGTGGTTCAAACACTAGGCTTGG
The DNA here is from genome assembly GCA_031772625.1 of Pinus tabuliformis. Taxonomy (NCBI): domain Eukaryota; kingdom Viridiplantae; phylum Streptophyta; class Pinopsida; order Pinales; family Pinaceae; genus Pinus; species Pinus tabuliformis. Next base: position 31,243,239 of record CM062804.1, read on the forward strand.
AGTCTTGGAAACACATCACATAGATGATTTCAAAGCAAGACATAAAGGTTGTTGGTTATGTTTTACAACAATACAACTGCTTGGATTTAAGCTTGGAAAGGAGAGCAATGTATTGGAAATTTTTCCTTGAGTAAGGCAATGTAAAAAAATGTGTGGACCCAATGATTGGTGTCAATATTGAAAATCAAAGAGTTATGCATAAAAAGTGTAGTAAAATACACTTGCATATATAATGAACATCGAGCCTATGTGTATGTAGGATTTACATTAGTGTAACATCGAGGTCTAAAATGGGCCTCCTAAGGAAAATAATAAAATAATAGATTAAGAGATGATTTTTTAAAGAAAAAGAAATGATTTATTATTATTATTATCTCATTATAGGTTTACTCAATTGTCATGTGTATACACCCGTTGAATGAAAAATTAAATTCCGCCTCCAACGAGTACCCACTCTACATACTTATGAGAAAACACACATCGAAAGAAATTGAAAGTTGCTCTAGTTTTCATTGATGTTTAGCACTCAACCATGTGGATAGGCCAACATACTTTAGTCATGTGATAGAACTTGATCTCTGCCCATATTAATAGGTGTTTTGGGTTCTATTAGTATCATGGGGTTAAGCTCAATATGGAGGCCTAAACCTCTCGGTAGCCGAACACCTTATATTCAAGCTCTCAACATCCAATATCCATGTTAGCTTCCAACTCAACTACCATATAACTACCAACTTAACATCGTTGCACACTCTGACCCATGCCACCTTGCTACCTTATCTTACCACATTAGTGTCATTCCATCTCCACATCAATGCCACACCATCTCCACATCAGTGCCACATCATCTCCATGTTATTGCCACATCATCTCCATGTTAGTGCCACATCAACTTCATGTTAGCACCATACCATCTCCACATTAGCACCACATCATGTCCTTGTCATCTCCACATTAACTCTATATAAGCTCCATGCCAATCTCCACATCAAGATATACCACATTAAAGCCCTTATTAGGGTTGTCAATACCAGGAGGAAATCTTGATAGGTGGGTCCAAAACTCCTGATATTTTGATACCTAATAGCCTGATATTCATCACTTGACAACCCTGACCATCCGTCTCCATTAAATAATGGGTAGTGCATATTTTTTTACTGTTTGGGACTTGTGCAAAGTGCTTCCCGAAGAATTGCCAACACTGATCTCCCGATTGCCCAACTTGTCACTTGATGGCTCCTGAACTTCCCATTAAGTGGTGAAGGTTGTAGGTTCTATTATCCTTAGGGCGTTTCTACCTAATAGACTCGATAGGCTGATTCTCTCGATTGCTAAAAGATGGAAGGTTGACACTTGATAGTTGATGGCTCTATAACCCCTTCTAGCTAGCTCTTGGTGAAATGATTGTCCATAAGTTTATATTGTTTCTCTTGTTGCATTTTTAATGATAAACAAAAGTCTATTATTAAATTTAGTAAGTGAAATGACTATCTAAGAGTTTTAAATTGCTTCTCTTAACTTGATTCATTTTTACACAAGATCTCGTATCTAAGAAATTGTATTGCTTCTCCTACCATACTATATTTTGACACAAGATGCTTAACTACTTCATATTTTCAAAATAAACATTAATAACTTGTAAATTAAACGAGGGAAAGGTAAAACAAAATACATCCAATAATGAAACTCTCATAACTATGTATTTGATAGTATATATATCCATAAAATACATTCATTAAGATAAAAAGAAGATAATGTGAATTTCGAAATGTGTCCTTGGTGTACCTAAGACATGTGATTGGTAAAGGGGAGTTGAGTGTTAGCCCATTTCAAATGTTTCAAATGAAAATAGACATGCTATTGAAAACTAAAAGATGAAATGATTTCATTCTTGATAAATATATTACTGCACTTGTTAGAAAAGCCCCAACCTACCTAAACCTAATGAATAAAAAGGATAAGCATATGAACAATAATTTCAAAAATCAATGCACATGAAATATTCGTAATAAAACAAAACAATTACAACTAGACAACAAAAAAAACCTTGGAAAACATGAGATTATTGACAATATGATCCCCATATGTTGCATCAAAAGTGTATAACCAACTATGGTAAGCAAAGTTTCCAAGAGAAAAAAACCATGGATTCCAACCTGCCACATGCTTTGGGATCTTTTGTGTGGAATAAACAACACCCCAAGAGTTGGAATTTTAATCTCTGATTGATAATGCCACCTAATAATTGTTACACAAGACACAAGTGGTGACTATACCAGAGCAATTGAAATGTGTGGATCATTATTAGCTAGGGCTGCGATCATTTGCCTCTTTATCAATTAGATGTCACAAACTTGTAATGTGCCAAACTTGATAATTTTCTTTTGGGAAGGGAAATAAAAACCCCAAAAAAAAAAAAAAATCTTCATTATAATTTTGCTAAACAATAGCCTTATACAATTAAGAAGAAGGAATATCTCTCCAGCTAGTAGATTCTTGATGCAATAGAATTGCAAGTTGTGATTTATCATACGATGGTGGAGGTAGTGGAATTATTGGTCACATCGATATGCAGATACCCTCGTTCATGATGGTAGAGGGAGAGTGGGGATAAATACCCTCGTTCACAATGATAGAGGGACAAAGATCCTCATTCTCTTACTGATCATTAGGATCCTCTTCCTTGGCAGTACCCACGCTTATAAGCTTTGCTTTCTCTTCCTCCTCGATATCCACTTCCTTGGAAGGACCCAAGCTAAGCATCCTTGTTCTCTCTTTACCATGACAAGACCTAGGTTCAATAGCTTTGCTTTGTACCCAAGTTCTCTGACTTTCAAGATAACACACACAGGAACTGATTTTCCCACTACAATTAACATTCCACCATTCTTGAGTTAGGAGGTCCATTCCTAAGGCATGAATGACCGAAAAAGGCTCAATGGTCGACATATGACATCAACAACTAATACTCATTGAAAATCCCATTAGTCATAAATTCACACCAAAGAGAACACCTTATATATATATATATATATATATATATATATATATATATATATATATATATATATATATATATATATAGATATATATATATATATATATATATATATATATATATATATATATATATAATAATTTTAGCATTCACCTCCACCTGATAGAATTTACTTAAAAAGGAAAATACCTTTTATATATCTATCTATACATATATATATATATTATTTTAGCATTCACCTCCACTTGATCGAATTTACTTAAAAAGGAAAATATTTTATATATTTAAATATTAATTATGAAATATTATAAAATATATTTATATAGATAAATATTAATTAAAAAAATAAAACATATTTGAAAATAATTTTTAATTAACTAATTTAAATATGCTTTAATAAGGGCCTTAATGATATGTTTCTATTCTTCTCAACCATAGTTAACCTAGCCTTCATTATAGAAAATTCTCTCAATTCATTTCTAACAACATGATTTACATACCAAGGTTGAATTTATCTCAAAAGGTGGGTTACATTGTTCTCCTTGATTTAAAGTTTTTCATCTATTCAATTTGGTCATTTTAATATCAAAATTGTATTGATTGGTGACTCCAAGTTAATGGGACTTTGAATTGAGGTATATCTTCCTTGCAAAACCACTTGGTTAACATGCTCCTCATGAGTTTTATTTTTCCTTAATAATTTTATTATATTTATAGTATGAAATTATGGCTTTTGTATTATTGTACTCCAATGTTGTGAAGCATTAGAAACCTTAGTTTCTCTTCAAAACAAAGATCTTTGCCTAGTTTTAAATCTCAATTCTTGTTTTATTAATGCTCCAAATTTGTACCCCCATATTAATGAATTGTTCACATGCTTGCAAAAAAATTCTTTAATCTATGTTTACTTGTGTTGGGCATTCTTTTGAGAGGAAAGCATGATTTTAATCTCATGAACTGATTATTAGTTTGATTGAGATTCTAAGTAACAAGAATATTTTTCAAACCCTACATGTTAAGTGCTTATATGTTTGTATCATATGCAAATTTCATGTTTAAGGCTCCACCAATGTTGTGAAACCAGCTCACAAAAAGATAGAAAAGAGAGATAAACGCCTTAGAATTCAGCTTCTTCGAGGGAGCAACCTCCTTTACATTACATAAATGAACAATTCTTGAATGATACAAATGAAAAGACTATTGGAATTATGATACAGGTGTTGTCCTTGATGGCAACTCACTCAGAGGTATGATACAGGTGTTGTCCTTGATGGCAACTCACTCAGATGATAGATCATCAAGAGCAAAGAATTAATGATCAGAGAGAGGTATACGCAGGTTAACCTTGATGAAAGTGCGTATACACGCGGGTTAGCAGAACAAAAGGCGCATATATGTACACGCGTAGGTTCAAAGAAGGAAAGGCACGTACATGTTGGAAAACTAAGTTTTGGTCCATGGTATTTGGTCCGAAGTGTTGATCCCAGGTATTGGGTCCAAGGTATTGATTCTACGTGGTTTTGAACCATGGTATTGAGGGAGGCCTAAACATATATAAGGAGAAGATCATTAGGCCAAGAGTGAAGGTGTGCAAGTGATGAATATCTGATGAAGTGTGAGATCTAGTATGCTGGCTATGGGTTTGTGATGCTTTGCTTGATCTAAACCAAGGATGCACCCATGTGGATGATGATGAACGATGGATCGGGATCTTAAGGCTTGGAATGTTTTATCATTATATAGTTTGATCATGGATAGACTAGATCTATATTATTGACGCATGTTTATTCTGTAAATGTTATGTTCTGGGTATAATTGATGTCTGGAATAGCTGCAAAGTTATAAGTTAGAATTAGCAGATCTGTACACGGGTTCTCTTTGGTAAAAGCGCGTATACACGCAGGTTGGGTTCATCAGAGTAGCGTATACAGTATGAAGTATGATATTTTGAAGTTGCAGTTGGATCTGGTTGTTATTGCAGAGTACTATTGTCTGTTCTGTGTTCTAGTGAATGTGTTGTTGACAGGGTTTCAGTGTTTCAGTATTGGGTGATTCAGAGATCGATGATGTAGGTGTAGTTGATGGGTGTTTTGCAGTGGTGATTGATTTTGTGCTTCAATGTTGTTGATGGGTCCAATATGAAAATTGGATGAAACGTGGCCTTCAGATTATGGTGTTGTGCTTCAGGAGTATCCAGTATGAAAATTTATGAAACGTGGTCCCTGGAGGAAGAGAGAAGATCGTAGCCTTCTGTAGGCCAGCGCCTATGTACTGGTAAACATATCGGCCAGTACAAGAGCCAGGGGGTTGGAGCTCCCTTCCAGTAGCAGCTGGAAAACGAGTGAAGGTTGGAGCCTTCAGTAGGTCGGCGCCTACGTACTAGTAAACGGATCAGCTAGTACAAGAGCTAAGGGGGTTGTAGCTCCCTTCTAGTAGAAACTGGAGAATGAGAGAAGGTTGTAGCCTTATGCAGGTAGAAACCTGCGTACTGGTATAAGACTGCTCCAGTACAGAAATATTGTAAAAAGAAGTTTCTTATTAAAAGAAGATAGAGACGAATTGCAGCAGGTGGTTTTCACCCACATTGGGTTTCCACCTTATATCATGGTGTTCATGTGTGCTTCTTATGTGTGATGATCTGTTCTGTTTTACTGCACCTGTTTACTATTCATATGGTTAATAATGTTTTGATGCACTCATTGAAGATCAACTAACTGAATTATAAGTTTACTGGGTATATGCAAGTTGCATTAAACATAATTGCGTATACACACGGGTATCCTTAACTGAAGTAGCGTATATGAATCTAAGTATGGAAATGAAAAAGTTATTGATTTACTAACACTGATTCACCCCCCCCCCCCTCTCAGTATTATTTCCAACAATTGGTATCAGAGCAGGTCCTTTGGTAGAAGCTTGATAGCTTGAAGGAGATCCGTAGACAATGGGAAAGAAAGGAACAGGGACAACTTGCCATTAGGTGGTAGCAAGTATTCAAATTTTGAATCACCTCAGATTGAAGATGAACAAGTAAATGAATCATCAGATAAAATCATAGATGAACAAGATCTATTTAGCAAAAGGGAGAGTGCCCTCAAAGAAGAAATTATCAGCTTAAAAGCTCAGCTGGAATGTGCCTTCAGAGTTCGTCAAATGCTGCAAGAGCTGAATGAAGAACAAGAAAATGAGATTCTCAAACTAAGGCAACAAGTGGAAGAAGGAAGAAAGTCTGAAGAAATTTTGAAGAAGCAATGTTTGGAAATGGAAGAACAACATTAGGTTGAGGTAAATATCTTGAAAGGTAAATTAGAAGAAAAGGATAAACTATTATGATTTCAAGACAATACTAAGATTTTGGATGATATTCTTAGTAGTCAAAGGTCTCCTGCTATCAAAACTGGTCTTGATTTTTATGAATCTGTTGAAGGTGAATCTAGCTCACAAGGTGAGGCAACGAACTCTAATGAGAAATCTAAAATGATCAACAAGGATATGAGAGGACAACCCCATCAACAGCCAAGGAAAGAAATTCCTCAAAGAAAATCTTTTGCTCCTAACTGTGGAAGTGATAGATAATTATTTCCTTCGATGAATAATGTTGAGTGTTATGTTGCAGCCAGATGCAGAAGTAGAATGGTTCAAGACCGTCACACAGAAAGATCATCACATTCCATGTACTTCAAGGGATATTGTTTTGCTTGCAATATGTTTGGTCACAAAGCCATTGACTGCTATAGGAGGAATATGAAACGTGTAAGATGTTATGCATGTAACAAGCTTGGACATATAGAAAAGGAATGCAGGAGAAAATTTTCCGCACCATACCAAAAGGAGAAAACATCATCACAGTTGAAGATATGGAAGAAAAAGGAAGTACAACCATAAAGATGTGGCATAGCAGAGTACACAGACATGACAAACTCAGAGGAAGCTGAAAGTGTGGAACATCAGTGTTCTAAATCTCATATGCAGGTTTCATGAAGACAAGTCGCGTATATATGCGAGTTAGATGCTGCAAAGTCGCGTGTATAATGTTCTGAAGACAAGCAGTGGTAGAAAAGTCTGATATCGTTCAGTCACTGTTTGATGATGGCATGGCACAGGTTCAGGGGGAGCATATACTTCAAATAATGCATTGTTGGCATTATGGTTCGAAGTCTTTGGTGATGATTCTTATGTGGCTAAATGATACATATTGCTAGTTGGTCAAAAGAACGGTAATGCAGGTTACAAGGCTGGATATTGATGCTTATGGTGCAGATAGTTGCTGATGACTATCATGGTCTTGATTAGATTGCTAGTCTTTGATTTGTAACCCCGCTATGCATGAGATGGATGATGTAATGTTTCTTATTTTTAAGTCATGTATAAACTTTTGGTATATCCCCACTTGGTTGGGTGGATGAGTCAAAAATGGTGTATCCCCACTTGGTTGGGAGATTGATGTATGTATGAGTCTTTAGGAAGGTCATTGGCAATGTATGTATAGAGTCATGTTATGCTTTTGCAAACCTTGCATGTGCTCAGGGGAGCATGGACAGATTGGTACATCTTGGCATGTACAAAGGGGGAGCTCAATCAGAAACTTTAGCATGTACTCAGGGGGATTATGGATAGTAGAATGTATATCAAGGAAGAGAATATCTTGGTCCGCCCTTTACCCTTGATGTCAAAGGGGGAGAGTGACTTGGTGTGGTTTTTGCCATCAAGTCCAAAGGGGGAGATTGTTGGCATTATGATACAGGTGTTGTCCTTGATGGCAACTCACTCAGAGGTATGATACAGGTGTTGTCCTTGATGGCAACTCACTCAAAGGTATGATACAGGTGTTGTCCTTGATGGAAACTCACTCAGAGGTATGATACAGGTGTTGTCCTTGATGGCAACTCACTCAAAGGTATGATACAGGTGTTGTCCTTGATGGCAACTCACTCAGATGACAGATCATCAAGAGCAAAGAATTAATGATCAGAGAGAGGTATACGCAGGTTAACCTTGATGAAAGTGCGTATACACGCGGGTTAGCAGAACAAAAGGCGCGTATACGTACACACGCAGGTTCACAGAAGGAAAGGCACGTACATGTTGGAAAACTAAGTTTTGGTCCATGGTATTTGGTCCATGGTATTTTGGTATTGGTCCATGGTATTTGGTCCGAAGTGTTGACCCCGGGTATTGGGTCCAATGTATTGGTTCTACGTGGTTTTCAACCATGGTATTGAGAGAGGCCTAAACCTATATAAGGAGAAGATCATTAGGCCAAGAGTGAAGGTGTGCAAGTGATGAATATCTGATGAAGTGTGAGATCTAGTATGCTGGCTATGGGTTTGTGATGCTTTGCTTGATCTGAACCAAGGATGCACCCATGTGGATGATGATGAACGATGGATCAGGATCTTAAGGCTTGGAATGTTTTATAATTATATAGTTTGATCATGGATAGACTAGATCTGAATTATTGACGCATGTTTATTCTGTAAATGTTATGTTCTGGGTATAATTGATGTCTAGAATAGCTGCAAAGTTATAAGTTAGAATTAGCAGATCTGTGAGCGGGTTCTCTTTGGTAAAAGCGCGTATACATGCAGGTTGGGTTCATCAGAGTAGCATATACAGTATGAAGTATGATATTTTGAAGTTACAGTTGGATCTAGTTGTTATTGTAGAGTATTGTTGTCTGTTCTGTGTTCTGGTGAATGTGTTGTTGACAGGGTTTTAGTGTTTCAGTATTGGGTGATTCAGAGATCGATGATGCAGGTGTAGTTGATGGGTGTTTTGAAGTGGTGATTGATTTTTTGCTTCAATGTTGTTGATGGGTCCAGTATGAAAATTGGATGAAACGTGGCCTTCATATTATGGTGTTGTGCTTCACGAGTATCCAGTATGAAAATTTATGAAACATGGTCCCTGGAGGAAGAGAGAAGATCGTAGCCTTCTATAGGCCGGAGCCTACGTACTGGTAAACATTTAGGCCAGTACAAGAGCCAGGGGGTTGGAGCTCCCTTACAATAGTAGCTGGAAAATGAGTGAAGGTTGGAGCCTTCAATAGGTTGGCGCCTACGTACTAGTAAACGGATCAGCTAGTACAAGAGCTAAGGGGGTTGTAGCTCCCTTCCAGTAGAAACTGGAGAACGAGAGAAGGTTGTAGCCTTCTGTAGGTAGAAGCCTGCGTACTGGTATAAGAATTCTCCGGTATAGAAATATTGTAAAGAGAAGTTTCTTATTAAAAGAAGATAGAGACGAATTGCGGCAGGTGGTTTTCACCCACATTGGGTTTCCACCTTATATCATGGTGTTCATGTGTGCTTCTTACGTGTGATGATCTGTTCTGTTTTACTACATTTTTTTACTGTTCATATGGTTAATAATGTTCTGATGCACTCATTGAAGATCAACTAACTGAATTACAAGTTTACTGGATATACGCTAGTTGCATTAAACACAGTTGCGTATACACACAGGTATCCTTAATTGAAGTAGCGTATATGAATCTAAGTATGGAAATGAAAAAGTTATTGATTTTCTAATAATTATTCATCCCCCCTCTCAATATTATTTCCAACAAAGACTTCCTTTCTATATATAGGATTCTAAGGGGTCATAATATAATCAGAGCCGACATAACAATAATAATGTAAGGGAACAATAATAACAATAGTGGGCTTCTATGGGGCACAATAATAACAATATGGGGACTACATGGGCACAACAATATAATAAGGGGGTTGTACTAATAACAATAAGGGGTTACACTAGTAGTATAGGGACCTAACATGCCCCTCTCCTTAAAAAAGTGTTGTCCTCAACGCTTGAGTAGTTCTTGATGCTCCTGTATAAAATTCTTGTCCTCCCATGTGGAATCTTCAGCGGGTAAGTTCTTCCACTTGATGAGATACTCTGAAATTGATCGATTTCGTAGCTGTCGGGTTCTTGTTTCTGTGACTGCTCCAGGCTCCAATATGATTTTTCCTTCCTCGTCAAGTTCTAGCAATATTGTTTGAACTGGGATCTTCTGCAACTTTTGAATGAGTGGCCACACTTCTTCATCCTTCTTCCATTCATACCTTGTTTCATTTATCCAATCTGTTTGGATAATAGAAATGGCGCACAACAATGCTTCCACATCCTCATCCTTTCTTGAGAGTGCTTTTGCCACAACATTTTGCTTCCCTTTTTTGTAGATGATTGCAAAGTCATAACCCAACATCTTTGTGACCCATTTTTGTTGCTTTTCAGAGGATAATCTTTGTTCTAAAAAGTATTTAATACTATCATGATCCGTTTTTACCTTGAAGTGCCTTCCCATTAAGTAAGGTCGCCATCTCTTAAGTGCATGTAGTATTGCCAACATTTCCTTCTCATAAATAGCTTTCTTGAGGGACATTTGTTTGTATGTATGTAACCATAAAAATACCCAATCGCCTACATCAAAACTTCTTTCATTGCGATGTTGATCTACCTGTTGTTTCATTTGATTCTGCACCAAAGTGGTGCTATCCTTTAAAAGTTTGAGAACATGTTGTTGATGCTCGATGTGATCTTTCACCGCTTGAATATTTTTCTTCTTGATATGTCCTTCTATATTGAGAGTTTGAGGAGTGGTAATTTCTTCTAGTGCATTACAAGATATGGTCGGATTCATTTCTTGATTCTCTATGTGATCTTTCACTTATTGAACATTTTTCTTCTTGATATGTCCTTCTATCTTGATAGTTTGAGGAGTGGTAATTCCGGCCATTGCATTACAAGATATGGTCAGATTCATTTCTTCTTTCTTGATGTGGTATTTTACTTCTTGAACCTTTTTGTTCTTGATATGTCCTTCTATCTTAAGAGTTTGAGGAGTAGTAATTATTTCCAATGCTTTACAAGATGTGGTTGGATTCATTTCTTCTTTCTCTAGGGTTGGTTCCTGGTGTATATACTCTTCTTTTGACGTTTCTTGATCCTTTTCTTCCTCCTCTCCACAATCAATGTAAAATAATTTCTTCTCAGCACACTTATGACCTTTAATGTATTTTTTATCACAATTGTAACAAAGCCCTTTTTCTCTTTTTTCTTCCAATTGTTGTGGTGTAACCCTTGTAGGTTGTGGAAGGCTAGGAGAAACAACACTTCCATCTTTATAGTTGTGAGGGGTAGACTTCCTTGTTGCCATAATTTTTCTTTCCACTTTGTAACAAAGCCCTTTTGCTCTTTTTTCTTCCAATTGTTGTGGTGTTGCTCTAAAGAAGGTGTTGCTCTTTGTATCCTCATAATGTGCTATAATTTCCTCTGTGAAAATTGACCACGTAACAAGTGGTTTACGAGAACAAAGCCCTTTATACCATAAAAATTGATCTTGTTCTAAATATGAAGATGCAATACATACCTTTTGTAACAATGATACACCATGTAGATCAAAATATTTCTCCATCTGTAGTATCCAATTTACCGAATCCTTGCCATCAAACTTCCTCATCTCGATTTTTCTTGAATTTAGGATCTCGATCTTGAAACGACTCTAACTCTGTAATTTCAGATCTCCAAGTTCTGAAATTTCTTCTTGTGGTAGCTCTCTAAGTTCTCTTTCTAACCCCGCAAGTCTGATCAAAATTTGATTATCCAAGAAAGAGTTATGCCAAATCTCCCACAGTGACCTGATTATAAACTGGTTCAGTAGAGCGAATGTGTACGACGTGCCGTAGGTCGCTGTTTCAACCTTAGGTTCTGAAAATGATTCCCAACAAACTACCGTCCATCCTCTTTCTGCAACTTCTTACGAAAATTCAATCTGATGCTCAGAGTGAACGTTATGATGATTTTCCCAAGGTGACCTGTTTGGAATGAAATTCGAGGGTCTACAAAAACCCTAACTTCGTCAAATTATATCTCCAAAAATATAGCGAGACAAGATCTGAAATTCGGAACCCAGGTTTAGAACAAATTCTTCTCAAATGGGTATTTTTTTTAGCTTCTGAAACTTCGTAGAGAAAGAGTTATAGCGTAGATTCCATTATGGCATGTTTTAGATGAAATTCTGGAGCTTGCAATAACCCTAACTTCCTCATATCATATCTGCAAAAATATAGCGAGACAAGATCTGAAATTCAGACGCGAGCTTTAGTGCGATTTCGTCTCAAAATGGGTTCTTTTTTTAGCTTCTGAAACATCACAGAATAAAATTTATAGTGAAAATTCCACGATGACCTGTTTGGAGCAGCGAAAACCCTAGAATCCAAAGATCTGATACCAAATGTTATGGAACCAGCTCACAAAAAGATAGAAAAGAGAGATAAACGCCTTAGAATTCAGCCTCTTCGAGGGGGAAACCTCCTTTACATTACATAAATGAACAATTCTTGAATTATACAAATGAAAAGACTTCCTTTCTATATATAGGAGTCTAAGGGGTCATAATATAATCAGGGCCAACATAACAATAATCATGTTAAGGGAACAATAATAACAATAGTGGGCTTCTATGGGGCACAATAATAACAATATGGGGATTACATGAGCACAACAATATAATAAGGGGGTTGTACTAATAACAATAAGGGGTTACACTAGTAGTATAGGGACCTAACAACCAACCTAACATTTTCTCTAACCTCACTTATGAGATTGGTTGAAGTCATAGAGATTTTTCATTGACTTGGATCACAAAGTTTAATTTTAAGATTATTTTAGTGAATTTAGATCCTTAATTGTGAAGGATAAATATATCAATTTATAGTTGTTTTTGAATTACTTCTCAATTTGTCTTCCATTTGGATGTCTAAAGAGGCGAGATAAGTATGTGCAACCTCCATATTGGATTCAAGATGGAATGGTTCACATTCTCCTATGTGTTGGTTTGGTATTTACCTTATGTATTTCTAAGTTCCATTGTTTAATTGGTTCATATGTATGAACGAACGAAATGAAATATAGATTTAAAACAGAAACACAAAGATACAGTGAAATTGAACTTCAATTAATAATATAAATGTCAAAATTGTTTACATGCAGAAAGAAAGCAAACTAGCTCGAACGGTTGTAGTTTATCTCTAAGAAGAGATGTGACAACTACAGGTCTCTTGAACTATGTTACAATGAAACTCCAAGTCCTTTTTATCATGAAGAAACAATGAGAAACCATAAACATCCAAAACCCTAACCTAGGAGATGAAGTGATAAAGGCTTATGGGCCCCGATGGGGTAAGTTGGAATGCCAACTTCCAAGGATTGTAACTTTGGCATACGATCTCTGTGTGGCACACACAATAGCCTGTTAGAAGGGTCTACCCAAAGAGAAATTTTATTGGCTGCAAACATAGTATTTGACTCACATTTTCTTGTTTCCCAAAAAAACATTGTTTAGGGCCTCAAAATGGATCTGAAAGTTCAAGACCTGAAACTTGCAAAAAAATAAAAAAAACTTGTCAAAAGAGGAAATTGTGCTAAAAAATAGGAAACTATGTTGTGATCCAAGTGGAATAGGTGTGTGGCCGCCAATATCCACCTAGATAAATTCTCCCCCCTTAGGAAGCAGTGGTCCCAATTTCTTTGAGTGCCTCCATGAGATGGGGAATATTTTGTTAAACTTTGTCCCCAATGAGCCACTTGCCTTAGTGAAAGAGCTGACGTGCTTTGACAACCCAATACAACTGGATCCTCTATTGGCGATTGTTCTTTATTTGTATGTCCATGATATGATCAATTATGATATGTTCAATGTAATATGGGTTGAGCTATGTTGGTGTCTGATGCTCGACAATGTCTGAGGTGTCCAACAATAGTGGAAAGTATGGTCGAAGACAGTCCACATTGAATACTGGGTGCAAGCAAGGGAATGGAGGGATACTTTTCTTGAAAGCATTGTCACCCATAGCCTTGGTGATGGTGTAAGGTCCAAGGCATTCCTTCTGCAAATGCAACCAAACCTTGTCACCCACTTGAAACTTATGTGGCACTTGATGTTGATCATGATTTTGTTTATACATAGTATTTTCCTTGTGCAGGATATCATGAACCTGCTAGCAGATGTGATGAATTAATTCACATCTGCTAGTATTTTCCTTGATGTTGATCATGATTTTGTTTATACATAGTATTTTCCTTGTGCAGGATATCATGAACCTGCTAGCAGATGTGATGAATTAATTCAATAAACTTAGTGGCTTTGTCGGGTTCAGATTGAACATGTGAAAATTCTGCCTAGGTAGTTGCAAGGGGAAGTGTGAGATTAATGGGACACAAAGGCTGAAATCCCATGCCCACATGAAAGGGGTTGTGGCCATTTGAGCTATGGAGAACTCTATTCTAGTTGTTTTATACATAAGGGAGACTCTCATCCAATGTTCGTAGATGTTTGGAGTTGTACATCTACAATATGTTAATGATCATCCTATTAATGACCTTTGTCTGGCCATCAGTCTCGGGGTGGAAGGCACTCGACTTGGTGAACTTGGTGTCCAACAATGACCAGAGATTCGACCAGATTGCACTTAAGAATCTACTATCTTGATATGATATTATGGTTTGCGGAATCTCAAAATGTACCCACACTCATTTGAAGAAGATCTTAGAGGTGGTTTCTATTATGATACTCTTCTTATAGGCAACCAGAATGACTATCTTAGAAAATCTATCAACAACCATATATAAATAGTCATTACCATGCTTGGTAGAAGGATGGCTAGGCATGATCTAGATTGGATCATTATATTGTTTTTCATCCATATTGATGCATTTAGAGTGGAAAAAATGGAGGAATCAACTCACGATACCATTTTTACTGGCGAGACCCAGTTCAACAAAACAGGGTTTGAAATCTTCCAAGATCTTTCCAACAGCGTAAGAATTACGTCAATCGGAGTCCGTATGCAAAAGTTATGACACTCAGAAGTTAACCTTCCTGTTTTCACACCTATAGTTTTGGAGGATGTCGCGTCAACCCTAATTATTCATGGAAAAGGGGCTAGCCACGTGACTATGATGTAAAAGACTCTAGAAGAGTTTATATTGTAACTCTAGTTAAGAGTTTATGTAGTCAAAATTAACCACTAGTTGGTTATTGTGTTGTATTATAACCAGGCCACTAGGAGGAAGAGGAATTCCTTCTTTCGAGAGAATTTTGTTCCATAGCTGAGTAAAGATAGCCATGAGAGATAGGAAGTAGACCACACAGAGAGGATTTGTGCACTGTAGAAGCCCATGGGCCATAGGCATTACTTCTTTGTACCTGCAACCATATTTCCAGACAAAGAAAGAGAGTGAAGTGACCTCACCTTCTAGCTGGCTTTTCTCCTGAAAGGGTTTCGTAGAGAGAATATCTTTTGTCTTATGTATGCGTGAGAGATTATTTTGTCATTCTCTAATTTTTTGCATAATTTCCATTCGCATGCATGTTGTTATCACTTACTACAAAATTGTTCGAATGGTGCCAAATGATGTCAAAGGAATGCAAAATAACAGAGAATCTTGCAATGATATTCCAAGCCACAGAAGGACTCAACACCTACATCAAACCCCCTCTAGTAGAAAATCCTCTAAAAAATATTTCGAACGACATGTGGAAGTCAAAAAATGGACTCCTTGATCAAACGATATGGCCTGCTGAAGTTTCAAGGATTAAAGCCTCAGGAAGGAAAGAATATTGACGATCGTATATTGGAGGTCCAGAGATATCGACGATCACAAAATCATAGCATTAGAGATATCTGCGATCACAACATCATAGCATCAGAGATATCGACGATCACATATTGGAGGTCGGGCATACCAGTGCATCGCAACATTAGACCATCAAGCATATTGACACATTGCATATCAGAGGTCTAGACACATCGAAGATCGACGGTCGTAAAATCAAAGCTCGAAGGAGATCAAAACATTGGCAATCAGAGGATCATAACTTCTGAAAGTGAAAACCTTTGAAAAGTTGTGATATTGTTAAAAGTTCTGATAGCGTTAAAAACCGTCGGGGAGCGTCGATAAGGATTAACAGATGATTTCATCACAAAACCAAAGGTGGACGGGCCCTTTTCTCTCTCCTCTAGTAGGACAAATGGCAACATATAATTTGTTCCGATAAGCTACACGTGGCAGCATATGATTGGTTCCGATAAAGCTATTGTGACATCTGTGGTCAACATGACGTGGCAGTACAACAAGAGACGTGGCAGGTAGTTTTGGCATTTTGAGGGGCCTAAGGGGGAAAATATAGGTGACACGTGTCACCACTCAGGAAGTGCCATGTTGAGTGATGACGTCATATCGGAGGTCAGAATATCAGAGGTTGAGGATGTCGACACTTTATAATAGTTGGAAATTGGAAAAGTGTCGATAAGGGGGCTCCGATATTAGGGTTGGCACACGATCAAGGAGAACTCATAGAACCAAGGGCACTAAGCTCTTAACAAAGGAAAAACGACCCCTGGTCAAGAACAAAATGCCCTAGAGCCTTAAGGTTAAGCCTCAGGTCACGCACCCAGTCCCATGGAGGAAAATATAAAGGGGCTAAACAAAAGGGGCCAAGGACATCAAGAACTTGTTTTCATAATGACTTTAAGAATAAAAGTCTTGATGAGTAAAAGATCTGATATAACACTATTGCAATAATAGAAGGCATATTGGGCTCTGAAGGTGTAATACAAAGATTTGTGAGATGGATGAGCTGGTAGCTACAAGATTAAATGTGAGAATAAAAGATTTTGTCTCAGAAATGATGGAAACTGTCAAAAATCACTTGGTCAAGGCAACAAGGACCACGATCCATAGGAAATAGTGTTGGGTCTGCCTTGAGGTGATACAAGCCATCTTTGTGCTCTGACGTGCATCTTCATTGACATAAATGGAGGTATGGGACTTAGGAAGCAGTGTGTAGGTCACCTGAGAATTAATTTCTCAGTGTGGAGCTCCACGCAGTCAGACAACGAAAGACTACTAGGTCAATCTCTGTTTTTGTATTGTGGCAAGCAACCGAGAGTTGATCGCTCCCAGCTCCAAAAAGTGGGAATTCAAGCAGTGAAGGTGAAAATGATAGGTGAACTGGCCGAGTAACGGAAGAGGCACATCATGGAAAAGATGTGGCCTGATCAGAGGCGATCACAGGAATGACAGGGAGATATTTTCCTCAACCATCATTCGTTTTCATTTTGTCTATTATTCTGTAATTTTTTCATTTTCGATAACAGAATCAAATCTGATTGTAATGATTTTGGGTAGCAGAACCATCACACACCGAGATAGCTAGTCGATTAGACAACTAGAGCTCAACTAAGATATTTTGTAACTGTTGTTCAAAGCTCCCCCTCTCTTGATAAATAGAGGGAAGAAACACTTAACAGAGGTTCCCAAATTCTACATTCTAGAGGCCCTTTGTTTGTAGAGAAAGTGGTTCCACTTTGGTTCAATTTTCTTGTTCATGTGGTGCTCGAGCATGTACAATTGTTAAATGTAATGGAATTGTGATTTGGCCTCCATATTCAAGGATTAATGAAGTAGTTTTGTTGATTCCAATCAGAGAAATGCGCAATATGCTTTCCACTTTGTATATAACTTCATGTATGTATTTCCGCCTCTGAAATCGTGTAATGAAGCTGTTGATTTCACTCTCATTCATGGTTGTATGTTTGTTGCTAAGTAGTAAAAGTACCTGTGTAACAACAGATTTACTCGTGCTATTTGATAACCTACAGTACCTATGTAACAACATATTTACTTGTGTTATTTGATAACCTACAATACCTATATGTAAACACAGATTTATATATGCTAATTGGTGAAAAATGTATTCATGAGGCATAGAGCTTGAGAACTTAATTCGTGCTCCACTATTTGTACATTTTCATCTCCTCACTCTTCCATATTTCTATTGGATATTGGATATTGGATCTTAGGATTTTGTGTTCTTTCCATCCCTCCACATCAATTCCCCTCCTTTCCTTCCTCTTGTTCATCTATACTACAACAACAATGTTAAGCTGCGTATTGTTGTGTGTCAGCCACCAGAACTAAGACATTTCTCTTTGGGATTAGTCATATTTACCCCTTGATTATTTAGATCTATGTGTTTGATTGAGTTTACCTTGAAGAAGGACTATTGAACCAAGCCCCTGAATTATCTCTTTTCCAATTACGTGACATATGGAGTGCAATAGAAAGCCCTTAGACAATATTCAAAATCAATCCTCTCGGATGCCCTTGGCACTAGTCTCCTATCAACCCAGAATTTGTCTCTAGGAGGATTCTATATCTTCTAAAGGCAGTTGTGTGACAGGAGATAGAAAAAGATACAACAACTTTCTGGCGCTGTTGCTGGGGAACGAATCCAAATATTTTTCCCTTGCGTACGCAAATTTCTACATTCCCTCTATCGGGTGAGCAAGGGAAGTGTGCGTTGAAGATCTCTCACATTGGCGACTCCACTATTTGAATATTATTGTAAACACCTTAGCAACTCCACTATCTATATCTTTATTTGGTCATTCTGGATTTCAAGGAGCCTCATACTCACTTTGATGCTAAAACAGCTGAAAATTTCCCCTACCTTTGAAATTGAGACCACTCAGCAAAAGGGGTTTTCAAAATGGCCCTTCCTTCATTCTCGGCCAACAAATTTGTCCCACTAGATTTTTCTTTTATTGCTGTTTATCCCCATCATGTTTCTTCATCTCACTAATGGTCCACCTATTTTCCTAGATTCAGTGGAAGCACACATAGAAGACCGAACTAGTACCTTCAGGAATTTCATGAATGCATGGAACAACACGGTATTGTTCTTGAAGATGTGAAAATGAAATTGTTCATGTATCCTTTAGACAAAGATGCTAGAGTTTGGTACAGAACAATACCTCGTGGCAACATATATTCCTTAAAGAGCTTTCACATAGCATTTAATCATTTTTGCAAAAGATTATATCCACTGGATGCTCTGTTTGAAGATTGTTGTACACATTTTAATGTTGAAAATATTTCTTTTGTTAATGATCCTGTTGAAGATATTTGTGGGGCTCCACTCCAAGAAGATATATACTTACATAAAGAAGCATCACCCAACAATCAAGAAAGGGAAGAAGGAGACATCATCAAGCTGCAAATAGACCTTCAGAGATCTTATTCCGCCGAATTTGATGATTCTCCTTGTTATGATTTGTATGACTCCAATAGGGAGTCAATCGATGCAGAACCAAAATAGTCCCATTCATGGGAAGCTGCATAAAAAGAGGAGGTCCACCAAGAGGTTATAAAAGAGGCTCTAGTTTACGATTCACATTCTTCAAATGGAGAACAAGTTCAAGAAGCTAGTATTAAAATCGATAAAGATTCTCCAGTATATGATTATGAGGAGGATGAGATTGTTGTAGATTTCCAAAGGGATCTACTCACAAACAAGTGGGGAGAATATTACCAACAACAACTCCTTCAAGAGGACCCCAAATTTGAAGAGCCCAACAATGTCAGTGGCTGACTGTTACAGAAAGATTCCTCCCTAGAAACTGTTTAAGAAAGGGAGACAACCATAAATTTTTCTCATCAGTTCCATGATCCAGTAGCTGACTATATGGCATCTTTCTTTGGTTAGCATCCGATCTCAATTATGGGGTATGTATTAAATGTTTTACCTCAAGATTTCAAATGGTGCATGCCTATTTTAGTCACTGATTTTCAAGAACACATCCCAATTAGAAGGTTCATGGAAGATATTAAAATAATTGAGCATCAAATATCAATTTGGGGGTGATGGTGCATGCCTATTTTAGTTGTTGACTTCCAAGAGAACAATGGCATAAGGTCTAGTACTCAGATGATGGGCTAGTATCATTGGAAGGTTGACCTCACTTGGGTAAATTGAGCCCTATGCCTAAATAGGAGTTGTATATAAATAAGCTCACTATGTGAGTGTTTAATTTCCAATTTTTAGAGTTTATAGTTTTGCATTTTAGTTTTATGAGGAAATGAATCCCAACAAATAAAGTTCCATGGATATTTTCTGGTTTTATAGGTTCAATATATTTTTGACTCCATGCCCAATGGTGAAGGCTACTAGTCTACAGGTTCTCAGCATCTTGCTAGCAAGGCACTGTCCCTAATTGGAGCCAATGTTATCACTTACTACAAAGTTGTTTGAATGGTGCTAAATGATGTCAAAAGAATGAAAAATAGTAGAGAAGCTTGCAGTCATATTCCAAGTCGTAGAAGGAATCAACGCATACATCAGACCCTCTCTAGTAGAAAGTGCTTCGAACAAGCTTTCCAACGACATGTGGAAGTCCACAAATGGATTCCTGGATCAAAATATTTGGTCTAATGAAGTTTCAATGATTAAAGCTTCAGGAAGGAAAGAATATCGGTGATCGTATATCAGAGGTCCAAAGATATCAATGATCGCAACATTAGAGCATCAGAGGTATCAATGATTTCATATTGTAGGTAGGGAATACCAGAGCATCACAACATCAGAGCGTCAAGCATATTGGCAGATAGCATATCGAAGGTCCAGAGACATCACAGATCGACAGTCGCAACATCGGAGCTCAGAGGAGATCGGAACATTGGCAATAGGAGGACCAGAACTTCTAAAAGTGAAAACCTTTAAAAAAATTTGATATTGTTTAAAGTTATGATAGCGTTAAAAACCATCGGGGAGCGTCGATAAGGATTAACAAAGGATTTCATCGAAAAACGAAAGGTGGATGGGCCTTTTTCTCTCTCCTCTAGTAGGACACGTGGCAACATATGATTGGTTCTGATAAAGCTATAGTGGCATCTTATGTCAGTATGACATGGTAGTATGGAAGGACATGTGACAGGAAGTTTTTGTGGTTTGAGGGGCCTAAGGGGGGAAATCTAGGTGATACGTGTCACCACTCAGGAAGTGCCACATGGAATGATGACTTCATATTAGAGGTCAGCATATCGGAGGTTGAGGATGTCATCACTTTATAACATTTGGAAATTGAAAAAAGTGTTGATAAGGGGGCTCTGATATTAAGGCTGGCACACGGTTGAGAAGAACTCATAGAACCAAGGGCATTAAGCTCTTAACAAAGGAAAAATGGCCCACAAGTAGGAACACAATGCCCTAGTGCCTTAAGGTTAAGTCTTCGATCACCGCACCCAGTCTCATGGAGGAAAATAGAAAGGGGATAAACAAAAGGGGCCAAGGACATCAGAATCCTGTTTTCGTAATGACTTTAACAATAAAAGTCCCGATGAGTAAAAGCTCTGATACAACACTATTGCAATAATACAAGACATAACAGGCTCCGATAGTGTAATACATAGAGTTATGAGATGGATGAGCCAACATCTACAAGATTGAATGCGGGAACATAAGAGTTGGTCTCAGAAGTAATGATGAATGTCAAAAATCACTGGGTCAAGGCAACAAGGACGTCGATCCACAAGAAAGAGTGTTGGGTCTGCCATGAGGTGATACAAGCCATCTTTGTGCTTCGACGCATGTCTTCAATGAGATAAATGGAGGTATGGGACTTAGGAAGTAGTGTGCAGGTTTCCTGATAATTATTTTTTCAGCATGGAGCTCCATGAGTCAGGAAATGAAATACTTCCAGGTCAATCTCTATTTCTGCATTGTGGAAAGAAACCGACAGTTGATCGTTCCCAACTCCAAAAAGTTGGGAATTCAAGCAGTTAAAGCAAAAATGATAGGTGAACCGAACAAGTAACAGAAGAGGCACATCATGGCAAAGATGTGGCCCGATCAGAGGTAATCATAGGAATGGAAGGGATATATTTTCCTCAACCAACATTCAATTTTCATTTTTTTCTATTATTCTGTAATTTTTGCATTTTCAGGAATGGAATCAAATCCAATTGTAATGATTTTTGGTAGTAGAACCATCGCACACCAAGATAGCTAGTCGATCAGACAACTGGAGCTCGGCTGAGATATTTTTTAACTGTTATTCAAAGCTCCTCCTCTCCTGATAGATAGAGGGAAGAAGCACTAAACAAGGGTTCCCAGATTCTGCATTTTAGAGGCCCTTTATTTGCAGAGAAAGTGGTTCCACTTTGGTTCAATTTGCTTGTTCATGTGGTGCTCGAGCATGCACAATTGTTAAATGTAATGGACTGGTGATTTGGACTCCATATTCAAGGTTTAATGAAGTATTTTTGTTGATTCCAATCAGTGCAATGCGCATAACGTTTTCTCTTTTGTATATCACTTCATGTATGTATTTCCTCCTCTAAAATTGTGTAATGAATTTGTTGATTTCACTCTCATTCATGGTTGTAAGTTTGCTGCTAAGTAGTAAAAGTACTTGTGTAACAACATATTTACTCGTGTTATTTGATAGCCTACAGTACCTATGTAACAACAGATTTACATTTGTTACTTGATAACCTACAGTACCTGTATGTAAACATAGATTTGTTTATCCTAATTGGTGACAAATGTATTCACAAGGCATAGAGTTTGAGACCTTAATTCATGCTCCACTCTTTCTACATTTTCATCTCCTCACTCTTCCATATTTCTGCTGGATATTGGATCTTAGAATTATGTTTTTTGTCCATCCCTCTGCATCAATTCCCCTCCTTTCTTTCCTCTTGTTGATCTCTACTACAACTACAATGTTAAGCTGCCTATTGTTGTGTGTCAGCCACCAGAACTAAGACATTTCTCTTTGGGATTAGCCATATTTAACCCCTAAATATTTAGATCTATGTGTTTGCTTGAGTTTACCTTGATGAAGGACTATTGAACCAAGCCCTTGAATTATCTCTTTTCCAATTACATGACATATTGAGTGCAACAAAAATCCCTTAGACAATATACAAAAGAACACCTCTCGAATGCCCTTGGCACTGGTCTCCTATCAACTTGGAGGTTGTCTCTAGGAGGCTTCTATATCTTCTAAAAGAAATTGTGTGACAGGAGATAGAAAAATCTACAACACATGTCCTAATTACAGTTAAATATACAGATCTTAAAGTTCAATAAAATTGTAAAAGTGTAGAATCTCATATTTTTAATATAATAGTATCATATATGTTGTGATGAACTGTCCAGTGGAATATCAATGGTACTTTATGAATCATTTGTTATCCAAGCAAGTTTATTTTGGGTATTTTGCGGATATTTGCAGGGGATCTAGGTCGACGGGGTCAAAAATCGTAAAACCCTAATCATGTCCGATGAATCTATAAATGAACCTTGTGATCCTGCAGAGGTGAGGTTTTCGCAGCTCTAACAACAAGTCACGAATATAAACGTAATGTAAACCTCTGTAACAGTGGTTGCACGTTGCTCCTTTACTTATGGTAGAGTTGAAGGCTGGGCCTTCAACTGTAATTCTGTAATCTGTAGATTCAGCTCCAGCTGAATCCTAGCCATCTTTGTACAAGCGTCGCACACCCCTATAGCAAGCTTGTGGACGCGCACCTCAACCGGTTCTTCCTCAGGAATGGCCAACTCTGGGACCATTCGGCATGCCTCCTCCACGACCTGAATTATACGCTTTTTTTGGTCGGTTACTTCGGTCACAGCGACAATGGAAGAGTCTCGCTGTAGGGCCATCTATTCATTATTAATCCTTTGCTCGCTGATCACCTGTAAAGTGCGGTGTCTGTGGGCCCTCAACTCTACAATCACTCCATCCTGCAATAGGTGGAGTGTCTTGCCAAGGAGCACTGCCATGTTCAACCCCACTCCCTTGAGGGTGATGGCAGTGGGCCTGTCAGCTTCATTCTCTGTGGTCAGTGCTCCATCTGGTAGCACTATTGCACTGGAGACCTTCATTTGTAGCATCTCAGCAGCGTCTGAAGTGCCAATAGCAAGGCCGGTGGACACTGTGCCAGCCTGTGATGTGCGGGTATGCAGCTCCTGCAGACCTGTCTGGATGGCCCCCAATATTAGTTGCTACTACTGCTCAAACTATTGTAGGGCCTCCGCGGTGACATCCCGCACCATGTCTCCAATGTCATGCAAATCACCCTTTGTGAGGGTGATTGGGTCTAGTGACGTCTTAGTGGCCTTGGATTTCTTCCTCGACCCTCCTTTCTCTTGTTCCCTTGGACGCTTGATGCAGGCGGACGTCTCCTGCGAGTCCGCGCCATGCGGCTTTGTCTGCTTGTCCATTTCTTCCTCTGTGTTGGGTGAAGGAAACCTTGCGCCTTTGCTAGAGCCTCATTCTTTTCTGCTAGTTTGCTTCTCCGTCTACTGGGTGGCATCGTGCTCCGCTTGGGCCTTGTCAGCAGCCTCCTTCTTCCTCTTCTCGGCCAGCTGCGCCATCTTGAGCTTGGCCTCCTCCTTTTTACATTGCGCGGCGGACTTACTTGCCCCCACCGCCAAGTCTGATGTAGTGCGCCACTCTACCAGCCAACGATCAAGCACTGCATCAATTGTGTCATCCGTTACCAAGTAAGGCAAGTCATACCATTTCTGCGCAGGGTCCTTCCGCACCTTGATCGACACATGGGAAAAGTTTGCCTTGAACTCCGCGTAGCCCTGCAGAGTTGGCAAACACAGTAGGTGACAATCGCGGTTTGCAATTGATAGCCATGTGGATGTTCATCTCCATCAAGATCTAGAAGATCTTGCTATCTTTGATGCGTTGCGCATCCTTGGTCGCCCACAACAAAGCGTACTTCGCAGCTTCTGGTAGGTCTGGCGCGAATGAGGGGAATTGACTAAACTTCCAGCAGCTCCCATGCTACCAGCACAATACACAGCAAGAGCCACACGTAGTGGAAGGTCTTGCTGAGCTCCTGTGCCTCGTGGCAGTTCGCAAGGAACTCACTGCAGAGATAGTGCGCCCAATTGAACTGGACTCCTTCAGTGCATTTGGCTGCTAGCGCGATGACAGGTGTTGGCACCCTATCTACGCAACACTTCTTCATCACCTTACCTGCCAAAATCTGCATGGACACCTTGATTGCAGGGTCACTGATACTTGAGATGGCATAGCCGCGCAGTTTCTTCACAAGCTTAAATTTCTCCTTCATGGCCTACTCACCATCTTTTCCGCCAAACATCATGGCCGGATTTTCTCCTATGTAGGGAAGTCGTGTGATCCTATGGATCAATTTGTTGGTGATGGGTATTGGCTCCTCCAACCACAGACACCCATCGTGCACCAATCATAGCAACTACTTGATGACCAAGACTGTAATCGGGGTGCAGTTGTAGTGTGACACCCATTGCATGTTGAGCAGACCTGCCTTGTCTACTCCTCTGAGCCACTTCCGCGGTTCCAATACGTCCATCCCAGTGGTTGTATCAATAATGTGGCGCATCAACTACTCTATCACCAAGTGTAGGAACTTCTCATGGTCAGCTAAGTCCCAATCTTCCAGGTTTAACAGAGGAACTCGCCCCAAGCACGGTCCTTTAAAGACAATCTCATCCGGCAACAGAGGGGTTTGCAAGGGGTCCTTGCTCTCGTCAATATCTTTTGGCACCTTGGTCTTGCCCTTGCGTGGAAGGACATACTCAGGCAACCGAGTGATAGGATCAACACCTTGGACTTCAACTTCCTCCACGTCTATCCCCAAGTCCTCATCATCCTTCGGCATGTCTTCAATTTCTTCCTCCTCCGGCTTCAAATTGATGGCTTTGCCCTTAACTTGTGCGGTGGGCTTGTCCTCTGGTGGATTCCTTCTCGGCGACGTGCGCACTGATATTGCAGGCTGCTTTCCCTTCTTATCCTTCGCGCTCTCCTTGGTTGGGGTCGGATTCGGTCTAGGTGTCCGTGGTGATTTGGGAACTTCCGCTAATACTTCTGCAACCTCCGGGGCAGCTTCTTCTGCCTTCCTAACAACCTTCGGGGTAGCTTCTTCTGCCTTCCTAACAACCTCCGGGGCAACTTCTTCTACCTTCCTAATAGCCTCCAGCACAGCCTCCTTGGTTGTGACTACTTCAGTGTCCATAGCTTCTGTAGGTGCCGACATGACTCTATTCAACAGTTCTTGTGTCGCTTTTGGTAATTGCTCAAATGCTGAACTCACTATCAGAGCTTCATAGAATTCACGATCCATGTGCGCCTGAGAGCTCAACAACTCAATTCTCAAAATGCCAAGTGTTTTTCACTAGGTAGCCACCTGTAATTTATAGGGCATTTTGAATTCAAATCTGACTGTTCCCCCCACATTTGGTTCATTAATGCTGGATTGGCAATAGATTTTCAAGGATCTTATCCATAGATTTCGTCTTAAATGCTGGCCGCCCGCTCCATTTGGCCGCATTTCTATTGTCAGATCATGAACAGTGACTTTAACTGTCACTTTCTGGTTGGACGACACAATTTCTCCCTGAGTAGCGCAGCTCCCTTCGCATTGTCGCGAACCTTGTGACACTTCCTTGCTTCGCACAATCCTCCAATCGCGCAGCTCCCCAACTTGGGCAGTGTAGTTTATAGTCCCGCGATTCCTTTCAGCTGCCTGGAGTGCTAAGACTGTGCTACCCTCATATAGTCACATTTTCGGACCACCGGTGTATGGCTTCAATTGGCTGCCATTCAACTTTCCTAGGAAGAGATTTCCATTCAATTTAACCAACTGAATCGCTCTGCCATCGGTAATCTCCTTAATAACATAGGGCCCTAACTAGTGCATTTTGAACTTCCCTGGAAATTTATCAAACTTACTGTGATATAACAAAACCAGATCATTTACCTTAAAGGTGCGCAACTTAATGTGCTGATCATGCCATGGTTTTTCGCGCTGCTTTTGGACCTGTTGGTGAAATCCAGCTAGAAATCTCTCTTCCTCAAGCTCAGCCAGCTGCGCGAGCCTCTCTTCTAGGGCTCTGCGATCCATCATACCCGTTAGTGCCACTATGTGCAGATTAGGCACAATGTATTCCATGGGAATCACTGCTTCAACACCATATACAAGCCTGAAGGGTGTTTGTCCAGTCAACTTCTTGCATGTCATCCGATAGGCCCATAGTACTTCAGGCATGTGTAGGTCCCAATCACTTCGCTGAGCGTTGAAAACCTTGATCAACGCGTTCTCTAGTACCTTATTGAATGCTTCCACTGTCCCATTATCCCGTGGGTGATAAGGCGTGTTCTTCTGGTGATATACCTGAAATTCCTCCGTTAGTGTGCTGATCTTCTCGTTAAGAAAGTGCACACCACAGTCGCTCATCAAAATCTTTGGACACCCAAATTGTGTCAGTACATACTCAAAGAGGAACTTCGTAGTTGTCGTGCATGTGCAATCCTTCACAAGCTGTGCCTTCACCCATCGAGTCAAATACTTAGACACGGTGCTAATGTACTGTGCTCCCGTCTTCTTCCCTTGGGGCTGAATGGGTCCCACAAAATCTATCGCCCATTTCTCAGAGAGTTGTAACGTCATTTGTGGATTCGGAGGCAACTCATCTCTTCATGATGGCCTTCTAGTCCTTTGACACACATCACACGCCTTGCAGTAAGCTTTTGAATCCTCACGGAGGGTTGGCCACCACAACCCTGTGCATAAAATCTTTTGCACAGTCGCTCTCCCTACATAATGACCTCCCATGGCAATGACAGAAAAGTCTGTTGCGCACACCACTAACACCTTATTCTGTTGGACGATGTAACCTTCCAGGGTAGTTCCTATCATTAAGAAGTGTATGATATCTTCAAAGTGACTGTCTGTGACGCGCACTGCGAATAGTTGGGTGTCAGGCAATCCTTCCTCCAAATTAGTGGGCTCTTCCCTTGTTTTGATGCACATCAGATGGTCTGGTCCCGCATTCAGTCTTCTAGGCTTCACCATAACCTCAAAATCATATTCCTGGAACAATAACAACCACATACAGATTCTCCCCCTGCAACACAGGCTTATTGACCAGGTATTTCAACGCAGAATGATCCTTATACATCTTAAAATGTCCACCGAGCAAATAGTGTCTAAACTTCTGGAGCGTGTATACCATGGCTAACCCTTCACGCTCGGTGGTGGAATAGTTCTTCTCAGCCTTGGATAACCTTCTGCTTGCGAACGCTATAGGATGGTCCAATTCTCCTTCGTCAGCCTGTGTCAGTACTGCTCCCAACGCTATACATGACGTGTCAACATGTACATGAAACTCCTTCTTCCAATCCGAGAAGACTAAAATCGGCGCGGTGACCATCTTTTCTTTCAATATATCCAAGATTTTCTTACAGTCCTCATTCCAACAGAATGTGACATCCTTTTTCAACAACTTCTCCATAGGCGCAGTGATCTAGGCATAGTCCTTAATAAACTTCCTGTAATAACTAGTATGCCCTGAGGTTGCGCGCAGATGTTTCACACTCCTCGACACCTCCAAGTTAAGTATCACCATGATCTTCGCTAGATCTACCACTAGTCCCTGCCTACAAACCACATGACCCAACAGATTCCAAAAAGGAACACAAAACAGGCATTTCTTCAAATTGAGCGCAATCTGGTACCTTCGACAAGTATCTAGCATCAGGCACAAACTTGCGACATGGTGTTTTACTAGCCCAAACACAGTCCAGTCATCAAAGTATACCTCTAGAAACTTATGAATGAATTCCTTGAATGCAACAATGACTACGTGCGAAAAAATCACAGGCGCATTCTTCAATGCGAAAGGCATTACAGTGTACTAAAAGTATCCCCACTCAGTCGCGAAGGTTGTCTTGCTTCTATCCTCCGACATGATTTTGATCTGATGGTACCCAGAGAACCCATCAGTGAAGGAATACACTTCCTGGCCACCTACATTATCCAATACCTCATTAGTGAATGGAGTCGGGAAAGGATCATGTACGCAAGCGTCATTCAACTTCCTGAGATCTACGCATATCCTTATTTCATCCTTCTGCTTCTTTTCCTGTACCACCATTGGGCTTACCCAATCAGATTCTTCTACGGGCTCAATGATGCCTGCCACAAGCATCTTGTCTAGCTCTAAGCGGACCTTCTCCTTATACTTCGGATTGAGACGGTAAGGTCTTTGCTTAACTAGCTTCGCGTCGGGTTTTAACGTGATCTTCATAATGCCCAAGTCTCCTATTATCCCTTTTAACTCCATAAAATTGGTAGGGAACAAATCCTAGTATTCATGGAGCAATTCGGCGACCTTATCTACCATCGCGTCATCCCAGTAATCTCCAATCTTCACGAATTTGGGCTCCGCCTCCGTACCAATATTTACCTGTTTCGTTTTCAGTGGCACGGTTATATCAAGATTCTCAATCTGCGATCCCTCAACCTCGTGGTGACCCTCTGTTTCAGGGATGGTAATATTTCGCGGATCCTCATCTTCTTCTTCAATAGTCACATTATAGCATTCCAGCGCGTGGCTCAACTGAGTAGTCCAATCGGGTTGAATCAGATCCAAAGGATCCTGCAGTATCCTAAAGATTTTTGCTTTCACTTCTTGTAGTGCTTCGTCAATATAGTCAAACCCATCTTCAAAGCTGAACGTCATTATGAATCCTTCGCGCAGAATATCCCATTCACTTGTACCATGGCAGAGCTCTGTCTCCAAGTACCAGTTCATTGGGATGACATCTAAGGTATGATAGAACAAGTGCACCCATTCTGGTTGGGGCTTCACTCACTAAGCCTAAGCCCATTTGGCCAAGTGTGCACGCAGATCATCCTTCCCGTCATATTTGTCTATCATTCTTACCTTTGGCTTCCCAAAGCGTGTTCGCATCATCCTCCTACACTCGTGCCAATCATCAAAGCTACCCTTGTGCATACCCCACCACCTTACGGGCGTAGCGCGTAGTGCCCTGTCCAAAGCCTAAAAGCACTAATTTTCTGGTACCTCCCTCTCAAATGCATCTAAAAATATATCTACATCATTCAGGCCATCA
Source organism: Pinus tabuliformis (assembly GCA_031772625.1). Classification (NCBI taxonomy): domain Eukaryota; kingdom Viridiplantae; phylum Streptophyta; class Pinopsida; order Pinales; family Pinaceae; genus Pinus; species Pinus tabuliformis. The sequence continues at coordinate 31,273,005 of CM062804.1, forward strand.
TAAGTGGGCAGATTTCTTACCTCTGACGACACACAACACAACGACCAGGTTATCATGTTACATCTCAGTGTGGTTACTTCATGTAATCGATTCTACTAATGCTTTAATTCTTCATCAGAGTCTGAGGTGCAGGAACTCTTGTGATCCCATGTAATCCATCCATCCGCTGTCGGATTCACCCAATCTTGGTCTCGCACTGTTATCTTATATATGCAATCCAAATCGTCATCGCTCTCATAATCGCGAACTGGTTCAGTATAGTGCGATCCTTCAACAGGATCTAGGGGTAATATTACACGGAGAGATTTCTTCTCAAATATCATCTTTCGCTTCTTTAGGTTGATTACCCCATTCATATCAGTAGCCTAATCAATGCCAAGGAGCGTAGGGTAGGGGTCGTTGTCATCCACAATTTCTATTACTTCAAAGTCAGCCAATGCACTCGTGCCTTCAATATCTACAGTTACTCCTTGGAGCCGTCCCATGGGGATGATCTTTTGCTGATTTACCATCCTTAATTGGATCAGAGACCACTGCAGTGCGGGTCTTCCCATCCGCCCCCAAGTTTGCTTTGGTAACACGTTCGCGTCTGATCCCAAATCCAAGATACCCTGATCCATTTCATATTCTCTTATCTGCACGGTCAGTCTCATCTCATGTCCTATCCTTGTTTTATGCTTACCAATCTTTCGTACCACGCACAGTTCACTCGAATTGTTTCCGACGCATCTATTTATAAGCTCCTGTAATCCATTCATAGCCTTGTTATCATGCAGCAGCTTCATGCAGGTCTCTAGAAAGGTTGTAAGCATAGAAGAGTCCAATTCCTGATCAGGCTTATCCTTGCCCCCTGAGGTGGAGGCCTCAGCGAAGCTCTTCTTTGCTTCCATGAATGTTTCGCGTGCACGCTCCAAATCAAATTCAGCCTCCTTCGCCGGAGCTTTTCGAACCCATGTACTGTCTTCAGGTTGTTTCCCCTTATCATCCCCTGTTTCACTTCCACTTTGGAGCACTACATTAACATTCGTATCCTCTTCGTGAGGCTCAAACCTCATCATCTGCAGGTTCTGAGTCGGCTGAGGTGGTAGTGCCCCTTTGTCATGTATCCTTGCTATCAACGTAGGACAATCTTTTGTCTCATGATCAAACTGAGTACAATATTTGCATAACGACTGCATAAGGTTAGTGCATTCGCGGGCATAGTGTCATGGTCCTCTGCAATTGTAGCAGATTAGCTGTCCCCGACCTCTGCCAGGTCCTCCTCCGCTTCGGCCTCATCCACGCCCCTGAAAACCTGTTCACGCCACCCCAACATTCTGGTCAAGGCATCGCATTTCTGCCTGAACCCTATTGGCGGGTGTTCTATCCATCATCAATTCATAACTTCTGCAGTTGTGCTCATCATGCCCTATCGACCTGTAGAAGTTGCAGAACAGTTGTTGCAGTGTTTGTACAAACTTATGCAGCAAATGATAGTTATCCGTCGTATGTTTTCCTGCTACTTGACATATAGCGCACCACAACGCAAGCCCCGCACTCGATCCTGCTTGAGCTTTCGGCCTCAAAGGCATCGATCCTCCTCCTACAATATAGTTTGCAAAGACCGGGCAATGGTCATTTTCATGCCCCTGACCTTTGCATTTCAGGAACCATACCTCTTCGCGCACCTCCGGTCGAACTATTTTGTCTTGCTTCAAACTTTGCATTTCAAGGCAAAGATTTTGCAACTGTGCATGGATCTGCTGAACCCCCAGATTCGGATCTTGCATCGATGTTTTATGTAGTCTCATTTCAATCTCCAAGGCCTCTACCTAAGTCGTAATATTTTGTTGTGACAGCGCAACCCTTAGGTGTGGCAGGAGAAAAGCCACAAACCATTCACGGTGCTGTCCATATGTTAAGTTCATATTGGCTTCGCGGATTTTACACTTCAACCTCTGATCCAATTCCCAAGGTGTCTCGCCTGGTTTCATCGTGATTTCCTTGAACCCCACAATCGATTATGCCTCATATTTAGGCCTACTGAATTCTTTATTTAGCGTTGTATGTATGTCTGCCACCCCAGCATTTGGGTTATCATTAGAGTACTTAATGTACCAGGTTAGCATGCGATCCTGCAAAGCACTAACCAATGTTGCCTTCTTCATGTGATCATCTGTAATGCCCTGAGCTTCCCATACAACTTTCACGACAAACCAAAATTGGTTCGGGTCCTCATTTCCCAAGCCTTTAAACAAAGGCAACTTCATTAAATTTGACATGCTAAACTGCGGTGGAGGTGGTGGTGGTATGGGTGAAGTCGTAGGTAATGGTGGTGAAGTTGGAGGTGGTGTGGGTGGAGGTGGCAGTCACGGGAATCCCTATCTTATTAACTGAATTGCACTTCGTGGAGAAGCTTGTGCTACTCCCTCTTCGTCACCCAATGGAGGTGAAATCAATGGACTATAATAAGGACCCTTTCTTCCTTCGTTCCTATAAGTATTTCCGCTTCACGTAGCTCTGAACATCAAGGTAGCTGCATAACCCGTTTTTCGCACAATAACATCTTAATCCAGGTATTCAAAGACTTCAAGTACTTACCTCGTGGACCTTTGAAAAAGCGTCACTCCGCCTCGTTGTAACTAACTGAGGTATCAATCGTGAATTCAGTCACAAATCCTCCTATGATGCGATCGAGCCAATGATCGATAGTGCGAGCAATCTTATCCTTAGAGGCTTCCAATCTCTGTACTAACTCCGGGGTCCAGACAATAGGACCGTCAAGTCTCCACCTTCCTTGGCTATCCGCTAGCTTCGCGATCCACTCGTATAGATCAACTGGAAAGGAACAAAAAAGGATCTTGTGAGTTTCTGTATACAGGTACCTGTCTAGCCACTGTTCCTTTGTCAACCGTGGATTTCTATTCTCCTGCACCACGAATTCGTGGATCTTCCTGTCAAACCAATCTTCGATCTCTTTCTTAGTTTGATTCCAGTGATAGGACATCACACATCTCTTATAAAGATTTTGGTCCTGACAGCGGAACCATTTGTTGGCTGCGTGGGGCCTGACCCAGGTTCAGCGTTAGTTAGCTAAACAAATCCCTACACTACTGGCCCTTTCGGCATCAGCCCGCGGAGCACGGACCGAAGTCTCACCCGAAGCAGTATGGGGGGATTTTGGAACCAAGTTTTCGCACCCTGAGATGGTCGTGATGTCGGTTTATACCCTCTGTTCCTACTTTCACACGGGTCACTAAGTTCCAGGGCTCTATCAGTCTATCCCTTTATTTCGCCCTTCAGTACCTCCGCGAAGGTGTACGGCTGACCTTCGCGCAGCCTTAACCCTCGATCTAGGTACTTTCGCACTGCTAGGACAGCAGGTTGTATAGGTTCCCAAGTTATCTTAAGTGTATTACTTATCTTATTTAAACAATCATAGTCAACGCCACATAAACAGATATTCTTACTTGCGTTCGATTAAATAATACAGTCACATACGTTTACGCATTACATAAACATTGTAAATTAAACCCAAAATGCAATATAACCAGATGCATTAACAGGAAATAAAGACACATAATTTGGAGAATACTTATCTTTATTGATATCTCCAGATTATTACAAACTCTATCCGTCTTGCGCACACAGTTATAGGGGTCCGTGCACTCAGCTGCGGACTTCCACCCTAGGCCTCTACGCACTCAACTGCAGAGCCTCTACCTACACTAAGACTTGAAACACTTAGACTCCGCTATCAAGATTCTTCACTCCATTCTTCGCTAAAGACTTCTAACTACATAGAGCTTACTTACTTAGCTCCTTTTTATACAATCCCATGGTCTGCAGACCATGGGTGGATCTTTATAGCCGACTTTACACTTTACAAAATAAGGGCAAACAACCCTTTATGACTCATGACACCTTCACACTTTGCGACCACCAAATGCGGAGAATTTACAACTTTATTACAAAATTGGCCCAAAACATGGTCTTTTAGCCCCAAAAATGTCCTTGGGGGATCCCGTTCCCAACATGAGGATCTTTTCTCTCACTCCTATTCTGTGAAGGAAAGAACAGGCAACATCCTTGAATTGGAGTCCCGAAGGTTTTATTGAGTCAGTCGTTGCTTTTGTGACAGTAGTCTTGGGACGCTCATTCTCAATCCTATTGTATATGAACTCCCAATCTGTTTCTCCCCCATCGGCGTTGCAAACTGTATCAGAGAACATAGGAGACATTTCGGATAGCTTGGACCCTGTAATGCTCTACTTTTTTTGTTTCTGCATCACTTTCCACAATGACGTGTCTTTTGTGGCTTGCCTAAAATGGAAGAGATATATTCAACGCAGGCGATATAGGATAATTAAGGCTAAAAAGTTTCTAAAATGACTTTGAATCATGGAAGGATTTCGAATGAGATATTCAGTGTTAACTAGCCATAACTTGAAACATCATTACCTCTCCTCGGGCTGTTAAACATTAATTACCCTGTCAAAAAGTTCATTATTATATTAAAAGACAGTTACTTCCCACGCTTGGTGCTTTATTCATGCATCTCAGCTTTTTAAACGATGTTATATAGCGTTGCCTATTTATAATGTGAAATGCGATTGCAAATATCACAATATCGCATTTTGCAAATTTTTAACGGATGACATAATGGCATGGCTTATTTATTTGCGACTCCTGCGAAATGCGATTGAAAATTGTTAAGGTGCTTTGATCGAAATGTCGCAGCGGGGGGTGGGGGGGGGTTGATTGCATATCAAAATTTCTTTAAGGTGTTTATGATTATCACATGGAAAAATGTGATTTGCGATTTGCGATGAGGATCATAAACTTGGGTTTTTTTCTAATAGTTTTCAAGGCAATTTCTTAGAGTTAGGATTTATTTTTCAAAGGCTAAAAAAATAAATTAAAAAGGGTCCCCATTTATATGTCTAATATTAGCTATTACTATATATAAATGGGGGGGTTGTTACATAGTACAACAATTGGCAATTCACTTGGGAGAACCAGTTATCTCTGATTGGTTTTCTGAAATTTCTAAAAACTTTCAAAATAAGAAGAGTTAAAGGAATAATAATTACATGAGTTATAAAGTAAACAACATTTCTCTAGAATCATAATCACTTAATCAGTCTATTTATTCAACTACTTTACTCTTGTAGTGATAAAAAATACAAATGCCTGCATCAGTCAATATTAAGATTTAAAGAGATATAGCAGGTGTCTTCTACAGATTAGTTTTTGGTGTTTACTCATTTATCACAGATAGAGCCTCTACTGCCAATAGGCGTTCATAGCCTCGACATGGTTATCTTTTAACCAACAACGATTCATTGTCCCATCTGAAGAAATTTTCAAAATTCAAAATGATATTCACTTGGTTTCAATCTCATTTGGATCTTGTCCTTTTTCTTTTATATAATCTTTCCTTTTAAGTTTCTTAAAAGACATTTTCTAGGCTTGGTAACCTAATAATGGCAATGCCACTCACTTATTGTAATTAAACTGAACAAGCTGGCTCTTGATGAGACCCCTTGTCCTTTGATTGATTAGATCATTGGCTATTACCCTGTTTTGGTATGTAGTTTTGGTAATATCAATTTAATTATTTCCCTATGATCATGGTAAACAAGCTCGTAATGAGACTTATTATCTTCTAAGTTTTGCATATTTTAGAATTACACTCTGAAAAAGGAAAATTTTATCAGATGGGGTGAATCATTGGCTCTCTTAAGAGTTTTGGATGATAATGATAGAGTTTTAAGATACTTATTTGTATAAAGTCCTTACTAGGTTAATGATTCTTTTCATGACTGATAAAAAAACATCTATACTTTGTAAAGGTAAGAGTTTGTTCATAGAATAAATGTTTTAGCAAGATTAAGTTTTTCCAAAGAAATCAGGTTTACTTTGATACTCAAATGTCGTAATTATTTCTTTAACTTTTCCTACTTATAGAAGTGAAAATTCAAAAATATTATCAAAGATTTTATTTTGAAAAAACCAAAAGTAAATACAACATAACCTTTATTTTCCTAAGAATTTCAAAGGGGATATGATACAAAATTTGAAGAGGTTATCTTCTAGGAAAAGTATTTCTTCAGAATTTTCCCATTAATGGGCAAGGAATCTATCCTTCCTGATAATTCTTGTAAAAGAAATGTTGATTGACCAATTTTTTCAATGATTTGGAAAGGGCCAAGCCATAGTCTTTGGAATTTGGTATGTTTACCTTTTTCCTCGTGTGCTTTTTCCCATTTCAAAACCAGATCACCTACTTCAAAAGTTTTATGATTAGCAGAGGTTGTATAAAAAGAGGCTTTGACTAATTGCTGATGATGGAAGTGGGTTGCTTTAGCCTTTTCTCATTCTTCTTCGAGCTTAAGAATCTGGAATTTTCTTGCTTGGAGAGAAGAGGAAGGTTTTCATCGATGAATTGCACTAGGGCGAGAGATGGAATTGCTATGTTTGTGGGGAGAACAACTTCTTTTCCATAAACTAAAGTAAAAGGAGAAGAACCGATGGAGGCCTTCTGTGTAATTCTGTCTGCCCAAAGAGCAAATGTCAATGCTTTGTGTCAATTCCTATGATTTTGGTCAATAGTCCTTTTGATGATTCTGATGAGGTTTTTGTTTGTCGATTTTGCTAATCCATTACCTTGTGGATAATAGTTGGCTGAATACTTTAATTTAAAACCTCGCTTTAAAGAAAATTCTACCATTGTATTTCCAGAAAAATAAGATGCATTGTCAAACATTAAAGTTGTAGGTAAGCCAAACCTGGTAATTATGTACTGATCAATGAAGTCTGTGACATTTTATGTATTAGCTATCTTTAGTGGGATAGCTTCTACCCATTTTGTAAAATAATCAGTAGCTGTAAGGATGTATTTGTGCTTCTTGGAAGAGTTAGGAACAATCTCACCAATTACATCTAATCCCCATTGTTCGAATGGTTGTTGGATGTTTACTAGTTGCAGAGGGAATGCTGGTCTCTTTTCTCTTTTGGCTGCAATTTGACAAGTTTTACACTTTCTTGCATACTCATGTGCATCCTTGAATAGTGTTGGCCAATAATACCTTGCATGGAGGATTTTGTGAGTTGTGGTGTTTCCTCCGAAATGTCCTCTAGTTGGTCCATCATGTAATTCCTGCATGACCTTTTCAGCTTCAGGTTTTTCTAGGCATCTTAACAATACCGAATCATAATTTTTTATAAACAATACATCATTGATTAATTCATACTGATTTGATTTCAACCTTAAAGCACACTTTGTTTTATAATTGAGATGCATAGGAGCATATCCATTCTTCAAATAAAACTTCAAATCAACATATTGTGATTGTGCATCATTGAGGCTTACCTCTGATATTTGCACTTCATTACCTTGGTCTTCTTCTACTGATAAGTGGGAAGCTCCAGTTAGCATCCTGCAAAAACCTTGGCCCCTAAAAATTTTAGTTGACCGGATTTCAACATCATACTCTTGAAGCGCAATAACTCAATTGGCTCTTTTCTCCCCTACTTCTCTTTGAATCAATAATTGCCTTACTGCAGGGTAAGGTACTACTATCTTTGTATGGGTTTTGAGAAGAAAAGGTCTGAAATGTTTCAAGGTTTTAAAAACAACAAAATCTTGTTTCTCAATAGCTGAATAATTTAACTCGGCACCTTGCAAGTTAGAACTGAAAAAAGAGATGGGTGCCTCGATATTTTGATCATTCAGCTGTGTTAAAATTGCTGCATATGATGTATCGAATGAAAAAGTGTACAACACAAAAGGTTTGAGAAAGTCAGGAGTTGTTAAAGAAGGAGCATTGATAATGGATTTTTTAATCAACTCAAATGACTCTCTTTCATCTTTACCCCACTTGAAGACTGCATTTTTTCTTATCATTGCTTGAAGGGGTAGGACAATCTGTGAAAAATCTGGAACAAATCTTTTTACAAAATTAATTTGGCCTAGGAACGATTGCATGGTCTTTTTGTTATGTGGGAGAGGAATTTTTTCAATCTCTTGGACTCTATCAGGATCAATGTAAATCCCTTTCTTGGACATTATAAATCTAAGGAGTTTGCTTTCTAGTAAAGCAAAATAAGGTTTTTTGGGATTTATAGAAATGACATATTTCTTGCATCTTTCAAAAATGTGCTTTAGGTCATTTAAATGATTGTTTCTATCCTTAGAATAGACTGTGATGTCATCTAGGTAAATAACAACTGATTTATTAATCAAACCTTTGAAAGCAATATCCATAGCACGTTGAAATGTAGCACCTGCATTTATGAGTCCGAAAGGCATCTTTTGATAAGCGTATGTCCCCCACTTAGTCCTGAATGTTGTCTTCAATCTGTCATCTGGATGTACAAGAATTTGATTGTATCCTGAAAATCCATCTAGAAAAGACATTAATTTGGAACCTGCAACTGATTGCAATATTTGCTCCATAGTAGGCAGAGGAAAGTTATCCTTTTGACAAGCTCTATTCAGGTTTCTAAAATCAATACAAATCCTAATATCACCGTTCTTTTTCCTCATAGGGACCATATTTGATACCCACTTTGAGTGTCTAATAGGAAAGATTATTTTGGATTTGAGAAGCTTGTTCAATTTAGATTTGATTTGACTTTCAAGGTTTGGGTGAATTTTCCTAAGCTTCTGTTGTACTGGTTTTTCATTTGAAGTAATCGGCATGGTATGTTGAATTACAGAAGTATCGTAGGTCTTGAGATCTGTATAGTCCCAAGAAAAGACTCCTTTATATGTTTTTAACAACTTAATGAATGATATCCTTTCCTCAGATGATAAACCAAGACCTAGGTTAACATTTTGAGGTTTTTTAGTTGAACCTAGGTTTACTACTTCAAATCTCAGAGTGGAACTCTGAGTTTTGGAGTTGGTAGTCTTCTTGAATCTATCCTTTAAATCATAGAGATCTTACATCTTAACTACAGACTTCAGGATCAGGTTTTGATCTTGTTTATGGTTGATTTGTGGATCATGCTCATGTTCATATATGATCTGTTCCTCATAAGACCCTTCTGATGTAAGGAAATTGATTATATTAGCATCATTATTAAACACTCTCCAATTTGTCACATTATCGGGAATGGACGGCCTAAAAACTAACTCTATTGAAAATCTATTTGGACTAAATTATTCCGAAGGTATAAGCTTGGATGCCACATTAGCAAGTAAATTAGCACTTGCGTTTTGCAATCTGGGAACTGAAGAAATGTTAAAAGAAGTGAAATGAGAAGTAAGATTTTGGGCTAGAGATTGATAATGTTTAAGGTGCCTAGACACACAATGAATTGTGTTTCTTACCTATTTAACAATTATTTCAGAATCTCCATATACTTGCAAATATTTGACATTAAGGCCAATGGCTTTATACAACCCTTGAATCAATGCTTCATATTCTGTGGTATTGTTAGTGCATTGAAATTCAAGTCTACATGTTAACATGGTTTTCTCTCCTTTCGAGTTGATTAAAATACATCTTGCACCTACACCATCTTCAGATTTGGAAGCACAAAAATAAAAAGTCCAAAATAATGAATTATCTAAATTTTACCTACTATATTTACACAGTTGGAAGCATCTTTTGTGAAAAATTCTCTGTTTGAGACACTACAACATCATTCGGAAAGGGAGACCTTTGAGCATTAAAGGATCCTAGGAATGACTCAGCTGAATAATTTCCAATGATATTATTGGTGAAAGCAACAGGTTCATTGCTTCCCTCGAGATCAGTGACTGTGTATTTCATGAATTTTTCTCGGTCTACTCTGATTTGGTTTGGTTTACCATTGTGTGGCAACCACATGTGAGACTAATCAGTTGCGAAGTATTTGTGCAACTTTTCAGACCAATCCCTACTTAGAATTAAACCATAAAATTCGAGGATATCAACCACTAGAATATCGATTATCTGCAAAACTTTTGGATTAGAGGAAAGCCTAATTGAAACTGATGCTATTTCTCCAAGTACTTCTACTTTTGTCCTGTCCAATTGAACTATGTGTACTATAGATTTTTGAGGTGTAATATTCAATTTGGTGCACACGGTCCTTGGCATAATATTTGAAGAGGCTCCTGAATCAACAAGGAAATTATGAACATTTCTGTTGAAAATCTCGTAAGTAAGAAGAAATGGAGGTGTATGAGAGATAGACCTATCACCTATTAGGACTAAATCTATCGGATTTACTTTATTTGAAGAAGAGGGAGGTTTTCCCATATCGTAGGCAACTTGAGTAACTACAACAGATGGTAGAGGGGATACAGGAACTGCTTTTAACTCTCTTAATAGAATTTTCTGTTGTTGCTTGAGTTTAGTGAGTTCGTGTAATGAAATGTTTGCTCTCATCTTTTTCATATCTTTGACTATGTTATATTCCACTGTATCTGAGATTACCAATGTTTTGGAAGCATTTGGAGGATCTAGTGGAATAGGATCAATTTGACTAGTCTTAGACTTCTTACTTATTGTTTTCTCCTTTATAGGAGTAGAAATTTTTTGTTTCTGATTTGTTATAGACATATCAAGAGAGTTTTTACTTCTTGTAGTTACTGGCATAGCTTGTGCTTCTTCTTCAGTTGGAAGAATGAAATCCCACATTCCATTTAATTCAACTTCTTCTTCCATTTTGGCTTCCTCTTCAGCTGGTGAGTCTTCTTCTGTTTCTTGATCAAATTCGGCATTTGAAATAATATTTGGTGGTTGCGATGCAGAAGAAGGGTTTCTTTTAAATGAGCGAAAAGGTTTCTTGGGAGCAGAGGATTTTGCAACCTGCTTCTTAATTTCGACCATTTCATTGGACATGGTTTTTAACACTTTTTGAAGGCCTTCAAGATCGAAAGGGTCCTTTGAAGCTTTCTTTTTTGAATCATCCTTAAATGTTACTTTCTTTGACTTCCTTTCGTCTGTCTGTGATCTTTTTTCTAAAGCTATAATTCTTCTTTCTACAGACAGGGCTTCTTTCATGTTTTCAACAAGGGTAGCCTTATTGGCTCTATCTACAAAAATTGCAATATTATAAGGAAGGGAGGATATGTACCATTCTATTTGTACATCTACTGCAGGTTTTGAGGCAGCTGGGATTTTGTTTAGTAACTTGTTAAATCTGGAGTTGAAGTCTTTGATCCTTTCATCTGAATTTGCTTTTAAGTTAGAAAGATCATTGATTAAGGATGCTATGGTCCTGTCATCACCAAATTTTGCAAGAAATACTTCTTGAAAAGTATCCCAGTCTCTTATTGAACCTGATGGAAGGGAAAACTACCAAGACCCAGCAGATCCTTGAAAGGTATACGGAAATAGTCTGATTAGAACATCTTCATGTTCAACTCCATTAAGATTCATGGCTAACATAAAGTTATTTAGATGTTCTTCAGCTGGAAGACCATCATCAGGATTGTACTTAGGTAACCATTTTTCTGGGTTTGCTAGGAGAGAATTTGGATTAGCAACTAGAACAACACCAGGATTTGTCCAAGGTTGAGCGGGTTGATTGGCCATAACTTGAGTTGGAGACTGGGAAGATGGGAAGGTTGGTCCAGAAGTAGGTATAGATGGTGAAGAACTTACTACTAGGTTAGTACTACTAGTAGTAGTACTAGTTGGAGAAGTGGATAGTTGAGAAGAAGTGGATTGAGTAGAAATGAATGGAGAAGTGAATGGATGGAAGGGTGATGTGATCTCGCTGGTATCCGATTTAGATGTGATAAATTTCCTACGTCGTGGAGGGATGGGAAACTCGAAAGGAGTTACTCCAAGCCTTTCACTTTGAAATCTACTTAATACACCAGTTTCTCGTAATAAGGAAGTAACACTTTCTTCAGAAGCTTCAGACCTCTCTGGTTTCTCGACAGAAATGGATATCTGTTCCAATTTCTGTATCAAAGAATGGACTTCGAGAGACTCAGGAGTGTAATCTGGAGAAGGTGGTTGTCTTAATACTTCAGGAGACGAGGGAGATGTTTCTACAACTTCATATTTATGATCCAGAGATTTTGAACGAGATCTAGAAGGTGTAGAAGTGGTGGAGGGGTTTTGATTCTTATGAATGTTTTTCTATTGATCTTTAGGTTTATATGCCATTCATAGTCAGATGGCCCTCCTTCTAGCACCAAAATGTTGAAGGCCTCAGATTTCTGCTGCTCCAACATGGGGGATAACCACCTGGTCTGGACCTTAAGACAACTCCTTTTCCATTTAAAGTGGTGGCTCCGACTAAGGATGATGGGACTAGTTTCCCATAATGGGTTTTAAAATGAGAGTGGGTGGTTTTTCAAGTGATTGCAATAGAATAATGATAACTAAATGCCCTATTCTATCATGCAAATCTCTAGCTAACTTAATCTAATATAAACCCGGGTATTTCTGTATAATATGTGATCTAAAAAGATATCTACTTGACATGTGATAATAAAGATCAATCATGTATAAAACAGAGATGATAACGTGTAGAGATAATTTCTTTGACTAAATAGTTAGTCAAAGAAATGTATAAACTATATCGCATATATGATGATTTATATATGAAAATAAACAATCTCAGCTAGGCATCATACAATAGTGCAATTAATGCTTAACAAAAAGAACATATCTCATATACAATTCATGAAAATAAAGTGTTGTCACTAATTAAACAGAGTCAGGACTATTCATACAAGATAGAGGTACCATATATGTGAAGTTCTTCTCATTTGACTAATGACATAAATCAACTCCTTTCTTCAGATCAAATTATCTTCCAAGTATACAAAAGTGCATCAACAAAGGAAAGTAGTCTGATATTTAAAATAAACGATCATGTTCCATAATTTCACCAAAGCATTCACAAACTTACAAAAGTTCATTCTTTGCAAATGTTTTTGATAAAATTCTGGACCCTTCTATAAATGCATGAGAAGGGTATAAATACTATTCTAACTAATGTTCAAAAATAGATTATACAAAAATTTGAGGAGGTTTCAAACAACCTTCCTCCTAACTAGTTAACTAACTCTAAAAATAAAAGTGACTTGATGAGCAGAGGCTATGATAATGATTTGTTGTCTTCTAGCTTGTCTTTCAAATTGCATATATCGGCCATCGGTTTGACTTGAGGAGGTGCCCCAAACTGTGTTCTGACCTATCCTGTGAAAATTGCATTTGTGAGAGGTGGCAGCATCCACTGAGTTGAATGGAGTGAGCAGTTAAGGGTCATGATTTGACTGTGTGGCTTGACGAGGTATTGCCAATACAACTCCCAATCAATCTTTGCTAACTTTGTGATTGCTTCCCTTTGAGTTTCTGCTCTTTCCTTCCATATTTTATGCAAGTCATTTAGATCGGGCAGTTCTTTCGGGTTGCCTTCCTTCACCAAGTTGGTGGCAAACAAAGTGTGGTTTACCGCCTTTACTATGTTCTTTGACACCCCGGCCGCTCTTGCCACTACTAGTTTGGCTTATTTGATCCTTGCATCCCAATCCGTGAAAATAATGTCCTTTTGTGTCTCCTCGATCTCAGGCAGATTAGCTTTCCTTCCCTCTTCTATTTCTTTCCATTCAATGAATTTTGAGATTCTTGTGTTTAGATCAGTAAACTCAATTCTTTGGTTAATCGCTTTATCTGTTAGTTGGTCACTAGTGATCAGATAAGGAGGAATATGTGACATATTTTGGAAAAATTGTTCTTGTGGTTTTAATAAGAGAGAATTTAGAATATTGAATATCTTCCAAGTCAGTTACGGTCTAGCAGATATGGAAACTTCTTTGTTTGGATTGGAGATCTCTCAATCGAGAGTTACAGTCTATGAGGGTTTTATAAACCCCACTGAAGGCTCTTCCACCCCCTTTCTTTCTATTCCATCTCCAACCGAACTCCTTGCTTGGAACAGCCAGCCCCAGGCCACTGAAGCTATACAAGTCGGCGAAGGCCCCTACCAAGGGTTTCAAGACGAACCGCTCCTTGGAACAGTCGAGCTTCACAGAGAACTCTACGGCCCTGATTTCCAGCACAAACTTTCAAATTTTTCACAGGCTTTCTCGCAGGTAGGCGAATATAAGGAAAATCCCCAACCCTCCAGGTACTTTGAAGGCATTATCAATAATGAGCCAGACGGTGAAGTAACAAGGGTTTCAGACCCTGAGCTCAGCCCGGGCAGAGAAGTCACTCCCGAGCCAGACCACCCAAACCCTAGGGTTCCCAAAGAAAAATCTTCTAAGCACTCTAAAACCCCGGGAACAAGGGAGATCACTGGTTTTCGGCGAAGGCATCGGCATGGACAAGGCAACCCTTACAGAGAATACGGTCCTGGTCAGACGTGTCCACGGTCGAAACTACACTCCAGGACAACTAAAGAAATGGACCATGGAGGTGTGAGGGAATGTTCTTCCTCAACTCCCCGCAGTGCTGGCACTCTCCCACGGATGGTTTACTCTCATTTTCGATGAGCCCGAGGATGTGAATTGGATAATCACCCGGTACTGGCATATAGAAATGACCCCAGTACTCCTAAAACGATGGTCTACTCTCTTCGACCCCGAAAAGGAAAGTTTAGGTGCTGGGCCGATATGGGTCCGTTTGCCCAGCCTCCCGCTTCAGTTATGGTCAGAGGAAATCTTCAGGATTATCGGAGATGACCTGGGTACCTACCTCGACCATGACAGGTCCTACATGGATATTGGTATTCTGGCGATGGCCCGTATCTTAGTTCACTTGGACACCAGGGACAGCCTGGTGGAGAGTTATCGGTTCCATTTGGGTTCTACTATGAGTTGGCAGGAGTTGGATTACGAGGGTATCCCCTTCAGGTGCCGGAAATGCCATGAGGTTGGCCATCTCTACAAGGAATGCCCCTTAGTCATAGGCTCATACCATCCCCTCCAATCAAGGTAGTAGCGACTTCCACTAAAACGGACTTGGGAATGGCTGAGATCTCAGATATGCAGTCTAGACTGTCTAGGGCTACCAACAGATGGCCTCCTAATCCTTCCAGCCTCCTAGGGCCCGTCTCCTTACACTCTGCGGCACCGAGCACCAGGGCTCGCTCCAAAGAAGGCGTAGGACTCACGGGTACCTCCTCTCCTCCACTCTCTGTTTCTCCATCTGTTAATTTTATTGATGTCACTAATCCTAGTCTGGTTACCTCGAATGTATTTACTCCCATCCCCAAGCCGAGTCAAATTATTTGCCCGGTGAATTATGCCCCTCTCCCTTCCCTTCCCTCCACCTGTACTCTCAGCCTCCTCCCTTCTAATGATACCCTCGGGGCCTCGCCCTCTGGCTCTTCCCATCGATACAATCTGCAGTCCATCCCCCCTTCCCTCCATGCCTATGGATTGGAGGATGACCCCCTTCCCCCCTCTCCCGAAAGCCCCTTGAGGCAGACAATCCAGCATTTCTAAAGCCATCAAGGGAGCCAATTTTGAGGTGGCCTCCGGCATCCAAGCCCCCATTGACCAGGTCCTTAGAGAAAAGGGGTACCCTGCCCTAGTGTTCCTATGAAAGGCTTCTCCTTTAACTGTAGGGGACTGGCCAACCCCGACAAAAAACTGGCCTTAAAAAGACTCTGTAACTCTCATAACTGGATTTCATTATGCTCCAAGAAACTCTGGGGGATGGCCTGTCGATCCACAATACCCTAAATTCTTTTATGCCTGACTGGAGTTTTTTCTACCTGGATGCCAAAGGTCGTTCGAGCAGACTCGCTCTGGGGTTTAACAATCGCACTGTCAAAATCTGCAATGCTTGGGGCGGGCATGGCTTTCTGGGTGCGGATATCATCTCAAATTCACCCCTCATCTCTCTGAGACTCTTAAACATCTATGGGCCTTGCCATCATCGGGAAGCTTTCTGGGACAGTCTCCTCCAACAGGAATTCATGCGGTCGAATGACATTATTATAGGGGGAGACCTAAACTTTTCTTTGGGGTTGGCTGAATCCTAGGGACACAGAGCTCAATCGGACACCCTTACTGGTTATTTTGAAAAACTACTGGATGACAATGAGCTTCTCAGCCTTGAGGTGGCCCGCAAGATTCCCACCTGGATTAATCGTCGTATTGGGGTCCATGCACTAACCTGTCGACTTGACCGCTTCCTCATCAGACCCAATCTCCTCAACGGACTTGGGCGCATTAGACACTGGGTTGGTACGGGAGGTTGCTCTGACCACTCCCCCATTTTTCTGGATCTGGAAGATGAGGCTAAGAAGCCAAGTTCCCCTTTCAAATTCAATGTTGTTTGGATTGGGGATGCTAGTTTCCAAGACCTGGTTTCAAAGAACTGGACACACTTCAACAGGGAAGAGGGACTATCTCCAGGTTCTGTCATTATCCAAAATTTGAATCAGCTTAAACAAGCAACAATAGCCTGGATAAAGAACAAAAAACTGGAGGAGGAAAAGGATCTGGCCAAAATTGAGGCCGAATTGGGCTTCCTAGATTCCCGGGGCTTGTCGAGCTACTCTTCCTTCGACTCCAAGGAACACTTGGTCAAGATGGAAAAGGAAAAAATTAAAATTCTCCAAAGAACTGAAGAGACTTGGAGGCTAAAGAGTAGGGCTACCTGGCTAAAAGGGGGAGACAAAAAAACCAAGTTCTTTCAACAATTTTCCAGAGGCAGAAAGAAAATCAACACCATTTGGAGTCTAATTGGAAGGGAAGCCAACTCCTTCGCACAGTTAGCGAATCTGGGCGTTCGTCATTTCTCAGACATCTACAAGAGGCCCAGGGAAGCTAACATAGCGGAGATTCTAAGAGTCTCAGAGGCAATCCCCCTTTTCGTCGAGGAAGAGGACAAGGAGATTCTTAATGCCCCTATCACACTTGCTGAACTAGAGGCGACCCTTAAAAGCATGGGCAAAGACAAAAGTCCAAGGCCGGATGGTTGGCCAATTGAATTTTTCACTGCTTTTTTTGAGCTCATCGGTCAAGACATTCTACTTGCTGCAGAAGACTGCCGAACTTCAGGGATTATGCCAGAGGCTTTTAACTCTACCTTCCTAGCCCTCATCCCCAAGGTGGACAACCCCCTATCCTTTGATGATTTCAGACCCATCTCTCTCTGCAATAGCATCTATAAGATTTTTTCCAAAATCATTGCCCTCCGCATTAAACCCATCCTCTCAAGAATGATTTCCAAAGAACAATTTGCCTTCCTAAGCCATCGTCACATCGAGGAAGCTATTGGCACTACATAGGAATTGCTCCACTCAATCAAATCCGATTCGTTAAAATCTACCATACTGAAAATTGACCTGTCAAAAGCCTTCGACAAAGTTAGCTAGACTTACCTTCAGCTTATTCTAACCCATATTGGCTTCCCCCATTAGTTCATCAAGTGGGTGGGTTGTTGTTTCTCTGGAGTCTCTTGCCTTAAATTTTTTTCATGCTGAAAGAGGGCTCCACCAAGGCTGCCCGCTCTCCCCTCTCTTGTTTCTCCTGGTAATGGAAGGCCTCAGCAGACTCATCTTGGCAGCAAGGAACAATGGCTCGCTAAGGGGTGTCAGGATCAGTGACAGGACTACCATTTCTCACCTTCTCTTTGTTGATGATATTCTTATTTTTCTAAATGGGTCCCTTAGTGACTCCACTACATTCAAGACTATTTTAACTTTATTTTGCAAAGCTACAGGAATGGAGCCGAACTCTTCAAAATCAACGATTACCTTCTGCTCCTGCCTTCCTAACGAGCAACACTTTGCCTCCCAACACTTTACCTTTGTGCAAAATGACTTGGATGCTGGTCTAAGATATCTGGGTTTTTGTCTCAAACCCAATGGATACTACATTACTGACTGGGCTTGGTTGATTGCAAAGATTGAAGGACGCATAAATATCTGGCAATAGAGATGGCTCTCCAGGGCTGGGAGACTCACCCTCATCAAATCAGTTCTAGAGGCTATTCCGGTCTATTGGATGTCTCTCGCCTGGATTCCCAAAGGCATCCTCCACAGAATCAAACAGATTTGTCGAAGGTTTCTTTGGTGGGGCAAAGACGATGGAAAAGTCTTCGCATGGGTTAACTGGGATCAGATAGCAAAGCCTAAGAAGTGGGGCGGCTGGGGCCTAAAGGAGCCTCAAGATTTCGCAAAAGCTTTGGGTGCTAAATTGGTCTAGCAAATTATCTCATCAAATAGCCTATGGACCGAAGTTATCTACAACAAGTCTATCTTTCCTCTCTCCCCTACTAACTGGATCTGTAGCACACAACACCACCATTCTGGGGGCTCAATCATCTGGAAGACAATCATACGCTCAATGAACATCATAAAATCTGGACTGGCTTGGCAGGTGGGAAACAGTACTCAAATCAGAATTGGGGCTGATCCCTGGGCTGACAGTAGGAATGTTCACATCCTCCCACAAGACATGAGAATGGAACTTAGGGAAACTGGCCACACCCTCCTGTCTCATATTCATGAGGTGGTTATGGAGGAAGCCCCTCACAACCATTGGAAGGATTTCAACACCTTGGGGATCAGTGACAGATGGAGGGTGGACTGGGCTGGTTTTATAGGTGGCCTAGAGGAAGCAAATGTTAAGATCACAGAAAGAGAGGACATGCTTATTTGGGCTAAGGCAGCCACAGGAAATTACTCCCCCAAAGCAGGTTTTGACTCCATTATGGAAACTCTTGCCACTGGTCCTCTAAGATGGTGGTGGAATTCTCTCTGGAAGCTGAAAGCCCCTCACAAATTGAGGCTCCTCTTTTGGGCTATCCTCTCCAACAAGATTCCCACTGACTGCAATCTGGAAAAACGCAACATCTATGGGCCATCTAGATGCAGCCTCTGCAACTCTGCCTCTGAAGACACAGACCATCTCTTCCTTCACTGTCCTGTTTCAATTGAAATCTAGAACTCTACTACCCAGGGGAAAAATCTCCCCTGCCAGTGGACTGGTAGTAATATCACAGAAGCCTGGGAGACTTGGTTGAATAAAAATGCAAACATGAGACAAAAGAATTTTCCGCCTATCATCTGCTGGGGTATGTGGATAACCAGGAATTCCAAAATTTTTCAGGACAAAAACATCTTGGGTGCTGCTCTGTGCAATAATATCCTAGCCATCTACAACTCTCTTCCTGAAGACAAAGACACCCCCCCCCCCCCCCCGGGGAATTATTATCCCTGAAACTATTGATAAGAATCAACCTTGGGCTTACTTTGATGGTTCTGCAAACGCCGAAGGCTGTGGGGGTGGGGCCATTCTTCACCTGTCAGAGGCAGCTCATTACAAACTGAAAGTGGGGCTAGGGAGGGGCACAAACAACCATGTCGAGCTCAACAGTCTCAGACACCTTCTGATTTTCGCCCTGGAAAAACAGTGCCCCTCAATACAAATTTTTGGGGACTCTCAACTCATCATAAACTGGATTAATGGATCTTATCACTGTCACATGCACACACTTAGAGATTTGCTGGATGAAACTATTGGTCTTAAATCATAGTTTGAATCTTTTGTCTACTATCACATTTTCAGGGAAAGGAATGAAGTCGCTGACTTTCTTTCCAAAGAGGTCGCGTAGCTGACCAGAGGACAATGGATTATACAGGAATACAAGAATGGTGAATTCTTCCAGGTCTATCACAAGTCGTATATAGAGGGGGGAGTAGATATCAGGGATTGATTGCTTGCATCAATTCATTTTTTGGGGTCTCTCTGTTTTATTTAGTATTCGAGTTTATTATATGCACAGTCCACAAATAGTCTGTACATAGTTTTTGGACCTTCATTTTATTGAAGGAATTTGTAATATTTAAAGTATCACAGAACAATCATCAGCTATTAAAGATAGCATAATACAATGCTGGCACACAACATGTAGTTCTCTTAACTTTCTTAATGAAAATTATGCTTTTTCCTTGGAAAAAAAAGAGAGAATTTATCTGTAGCGCCTCTTTGATGAATTCCTTGACAGTAGGAACATCCTTATATCTTTTGATGGCTTGCTGCAAGTCTTGGAGTTGCATGTTTTTGGCCGATATGTCTGCTTCATGGCTTATCTTTAGCACCTCCATGCTCTGTTGTGATTGGGCTAGCTGCTCAGCTGCCTGCATGTTCACACTTGCTTTCTCTGTTTCAAGATGTTGCTCGAGTTGTGCAATCTTCTCTTCTTTTTCCTTCAACAAAACAAATATCTCGATAGATTTTTCCATGGTGGCAGTTGCATACGCTCCTGTAAACTATGACAATCTAGTCAATTTTTCAGCTATGTTGGAAGGGATGTCCTTCCAAACTATGTCTATCGGCTCATTCCCAGGTTGGAGCTCTGGTGTTTCTATCCTTATCCTTTTCCTCTGTCTCCTTACTATAGCCTTGTGTAGTGGGTTGTAGAACACATCAAGAGGAGAGATTTCAGTCATCTTTAAGACAATTTCCATTGTGGGCAGAGTAGGAATGATTTCAGTCTGCTAAGATGTCGTCGCTTGCTCGTCCATCGGTTCAGACTCTGTGTTTTTCTGAACATGCAGAGGAGTTTTATACTCCATAGTTTCCTGGGCATCTGTTGTCTTAGGAGTGTCTTGTAGTTTCTTATTGAATTGATCCCACTCCTACTCCAAACTGTTGCTTTTGATCTCAGAACTGATATCTTTAGGTGGGGTACTCATACCCTTCTTTTCGGCTGACTTCCTGCTGGATTCTGTTGTATTCTTGGTGTCTTGGGCCTTCCCTGTATCTACTTGAGACTCTATGCAAGAATCAAGTCCCTCGCTATTGACAGTCACACTGGGCGTAGGTTTGTCCTCGATTTTTAACAAATGTGGCGGAATTATTTTGAGCCTTTTGTTTTTGAACTCCTGAAAGCTTTCAAAATCTTCAAGACTCAGATTTGTCCTTTCCCATTCGAATGATTGTTCAAAGGATTGAACCGAATGTAAAAGGTCTTCAAAATCATTAGCCTCATGGTTATAAGGCTTGATCTTTACTGCAGTAGTGATGTTATATGCTATCTTGTCTGGATCAAATTTCCTTTTGGGCAAAGTATGGATCCTGAGGCTTTCCAAGCTTACTAACTCCTTTATTATGTGGTTAAAATTTGCTAATGAAAAGGAACCACACCTAATAGGAAAAGATGGCCATAATAACTTCTTGCTTTCTTTCAGGACTTTGGTCAAGCCTTTTCCCACAGTCTAGTGGGCTATTTCTCTTGCTAATAATTTATCAGAGACATACAAAGGGAGGACATGTGGGTCTACTATACTACCAAAAACCTTGATGTATGTAAACCATTCTTCAAAAAAATATTTTCCGACTGCAAGAAGGTCTGTAGTGGCTTCTTTGGAAAACCTGGGGGCTTTCTTATTGAAAATTAATTGATGCAATGGCAAAATAACAACATGGCATATTTTATAAAAATGGGGTATATAATGGGATTCCCAAATTTGTTTATGGCTGAGATGGATAGGGTAGGGGTCTTGCAAGGTCCATTTCCAACCCATGATTGGAAATTTAGTGTAGAAACAGATGGCATCCATAATGTAGGCACTAAAATAGAATGGAGGAAGGTTCTCTAGAGAGGAGGATCTCTTATGTTGATATTTGGTGATGACAGTGGCTAGGTTATCAGATAGGATGGTGGCCCAATTCATAATGTGGGAATTGACACAGGCATCAATCAAAGGAATCCATTCTATGGAAAACTTAGCATTATTAGGTAACCCGTATAGTCTACATAACATAGCAACTACATAGTTGTAGGGGTTTACCAAAGAGGCTACAAGATACATACCTGTTTTATCAAATTTGAACTTGTTCTCTAGTACCCTCTAGCCCTGGATCATCTTGAAAGGTTCTTCATTCTTCTTTGCAAAGTTGGCCATGTATGATTTATCATATATGTCCTGAGGGTTAGGTATATGATACATTTGCTACAAGTCTTCCACTTTGAATGACCCCGTGGGTTCCATTCTCGAGTTCCTGAATTTCCTATCTTCAATAGTGAGGTTTTCCACCACCCACCTAATCATATCAGTGTATGGGAGGATTTTTGTTGTCACTCCTATTCTGTGAAGGAAAGAACATGAAACATCCTTGAATTGGAGTCCCAAAGGTTTTATTGAGTCAGTCATTGCTTTTGTGACAGTAATCTTGGGACGCTCATCCTCAAGCCTATTGTATACGACCTCCCAAGCTGTTTCTCCCCCATCAGCGCTGCAGACCGTCTCAGAGAATATAGGAGACATTTATGATAGCTCGGACTCTGTAATGATTTGTTTTTTCTGTTTTTGCATCACTTTCCGCAATGACATGTCTTTTGTAGCTTGCCTAAAATGGAAGAGATATATTCAGCGCATACGATATAGGGTAATTAAGGCTGAAAATTTTATGAAATGACTTTGAATCGTGGGAGGATTTCGAATGAGATATTCAACGTTAACTAACCATAACTTGAAACATCAATACCTCTCCTCGGGCCGCTAAACATTAATTACCCTGTCAAACCGTTCATTATTATATTAAAAGACAGTTACTTCCCACGCTTGGTGTTTTATTCGCGTATCGCAGCTTTTTAAACGATGTCATATAGTATTGCCTATTTATAATGCGATTGTGAATATTGCAATATTGCATTTCGCAAATCGTTAACGGATGACACAATGACATGGCTTATTTATTTGCGACTCCTGCGAAATGTGATTGCGAATTGTTAAGGCGCTTTGATAGGAATGTCGCAGCGGGAGGCTTGATCGCACATCGCAATTTCTTTAAGGTGTTTATGATTATAACATGGAAAAATGTGATTTGCGATTTGCGATGACGATCATAAACTTGGGTTGTTTTCTAAGAGTTTTCAAGGCAATTTCTTAGAGTTAGGATTTCTTTTTCAAAGACTAAAATAAATAAATAAAAAGGATCCCCACTTATATGTCTAATATTAGCTATTACTATATATAAATGGGGGGTTTGTTGCATAGTACAACACAGTTGTAGCAAGCAAAGTGCTTCACCAAGTTGGACTTGAAGTGTGGATATCACCAGGTTCGAGTCAAAGAAGAAGATACATGGAAGACCACCTTCAAGACCATGCAAGGTTTATATGAGTGGTTAGTCATGTCATTTGGCCTATGTAATGTACCAACTACATTTATGAGATTAATCAATGATGTACTACACCCTTTTGTAGATTCACTTGTTAGTGCCTATTTGGTTGATATACTGGTATATAGTGCTACCCGAGAGGAGCATATGTCACATTTGACGCAAGTGCTGGAAACATTGAAGAAGCACTAACTTCTAGAAAATCTCAAGAGGTGCGAGTTTGCGCAACATTCTTTGATGTATCGGGGGCATGTGATCGGTGGAGGAGAAATGAAGATAGATCCTTCCAAGATGGAGGCCATCATGAAATGGCCTGTGCCTACTAATGTTTCTAAGGTAAGGAGTTTCATTGGGGAAACACAATACTTGAGGAAGTTTATAGCCTCATTTTCAGCGATAGGAGCAATGCTCCATTCCATAACTGTAAGTGGAAAAGGTCAGTAAAGGGCTTTCGAAGAGCTAAATAAGAAGATTAGCCAAGCATTAGTTCTGGCATTGCCAAACTTGCAGTAATCCTTTGAAATGGAGACAAATGCGAGTGGGTATGCTATGGGAGTTTTCTTAATGCAGGAGGAAGGCCTGTATGCTACCATTATGAAGTATTTCATGGGGAAATCCTTAACTACCCTACCTACGACAAGGAGATCTATGCCATGGTGCAAGATGTGAAGAAGTGGAAGCACTATCTAATGGGAAAGGAGACAATAATCCACATTGATAACCAATCATCACAGTACTTGTAGGTCTAGAGTAAGCTACAACAGACCAGGCATTACAAGTGGATGGGGTTTTTATAACAATTTCATTTGGTGATCAAGTATAAGAAGGGAAGCACAAACAAGTTGGTTGACATGTTTTCAAGGCCACCCACATCAAATATTATAGCTTTGGGGACTCTTATGCACATGGAACCATTCACCCGTAATGCATATAGAGAGGTATATTTAGAAGATGAAGACTTCAAGGAGGTGTATCAACAATTGCATAGTCAAAGTCATGTGCACGATGGAGACAACATCGTTGAATACCATCTCCAAGACGCGTTACTCTACAAGATGGATAGGCTATGTGTTCCTAAATTTAAGCGTTTGCAGCTAATTAGAGAGGCTCACACCTCCAAGGTTGCAGGGAAGTTTGGTGCAGGGAAGACCGTGGCTAACTTGTAGGGGTATGTGTATTGGCCCAAGATGCAAGAGCAGGTAGCTAGGTTTATAAGTGGATGCATGATTTGTTGTACCAACAAGCCTAGCAACAAGAAATAGGGTCTATATCATCCCTTACTTGTACCTATTCATCCTTGGGAAATAATTTCCATGGAATTTGTGGGAGGTTTACCGATAACTAGGAAGGGACATGACTACTTATTTATGGTGGTTGACATGTTCAACAAGATGTGTGTTCTGATGCCCTCTAAAAAGGCCATCAGTGGGCAAGAAGCATCAAACTTTTTCTTTAGACAGGTCTTGGTGCACTTTGGGATACAAAGGAGCATCATTTTAGACAAGGATACAATATTTCTTAGTGCATTCTGGAATACATTGTGGGAGAAGATGAACATAAAGTTGAAGAGATATACAACATTCCACCCACAGACATATTGGCAGACAAAAGTAGTCAACAAGACTTTGGTGTAGCTTCTGAGGGTATACAACCAAAAGCATTTGAAGACTTGGGATGAAAATCTGGTATATATACAACATTCTTACAACAAAGCAGTCCACACTTCTATAGGAAAGTCCCCATTTGAGACTTGTTTTGGATATTTTCCACCTTCACTTTTGGATATTGCATGTGGGAAACAAGGAGGAGTAAGGGAAGATCTTATAGAAGATACTTTGAGGGCTAAAAAAATTATAGAGAAGATCAAGAAGATCCATATACGGGTACAAGAAACACTACAAAATTCACAGGAGAAGTATAAGGTTAGGCATGATCAACATAGAACAGAGATTCAAGGTGGGAGACAGTGTATGGTTACAATTGAACAAAGAGAGGCTACAGAGGCCTGGTAAGAAAATCAAGGCTCTAAGGCATGGTCCCTTTAAGATATTGGAAAAGGTGGGATATAATGCATATCGACTTAGTTTACCACCATATGTGCGCATTTACTTAGTTGTGAATGTTGAAAATAGAAACAAGAAATGCTAAAAATATAAATGCTATAAATAGCATCTCAAGTACCTGTGTTGGAAATAGCAAAAAGGAATGATAAAATAGAAATGCTAAAAATAGCATCGCTATAAATAGCATTTCGGGATAGATTCCAATTTTAGTTAGTCCCTAAACTAAAATTGAGAATTAAAATTCGAATTTGATCTTAGCAGTTGTTTGTAAAATAATTAATTAATTCATATTGAGTTAATTAGTTGTAGAAAATCAAACATGAAGTCTATGTGAAGACATGAAACAATTTCTCCATTGATTGAGGAAGTTATCCCTTGATTAAAGGATATCAGGATGAGTTGTACTTTTATTTGTAATTAGTTAGCTCAGTTAACTGAGATAATTCCAGTTAGATTAGTTCCAATAGTTTGTGGAACTGATTGTGAGTGTAGTTAGTTAATGCATGCATGCATGTAACTGTTGCACTTCAGATAACTGAATATTCTCTCATAAATAACTCATGCATGTCAGTTTAGTCAGAGACCCAGTTGAGATCAGAGGAAGGGATAATGTACTATCAGTTGGAGGATTTTTCTTATATAGGAAACTCATCCATGCAGAAGGAATTATCTCCTTCAGGATTGCGCAATTACTTCTGAGTTTAGTGAGCAGTGTGAGAGGCCAATTCACACAGGTGGCAACATTGGACCCCAGGAGAAACTACGCAAGGAAATAGGAGGCTTGGAGGGCAGAGGAGAAGGTTTATGAGAAGCCTTTGACTGTCTATGAGCAACAGTTTGATTGCAGAGAGAGCAGGATAGCTTGTGAGCTGATTCTTTTTGTAATCTGAACATATTTCCACTTGTATGATAATACAGAGATTGGGGTTTTAGGCTGAGGCTTTCCCCGGGTTATTCTTCTGTGTTCATGTGTGATTGATTTCTCATTCTCAGTTATATGTGTTCTATTTGATCTTGCTCATATTCGATTAAGCTTCCGCAATTTTGTTGTAGAAGTAGATCTTGTATTTTGCTTTAGTATATTGCATTATCAGGTGATCTACAGTGGGAATTTCTATAGTGAATGTAGAGAATTTGAAACTCTATGAGCCTTCCATGCTAGATGAGGACGAGGAATAAGTCTTACCTTATCTAGAGGATTTGGCACCAGAGGCTCATGCAGAGTTGAAAGAAGACACATCAGAAGAGGTCCAGAACCACAAGACAAGGGCATCATGACATTTGGATGATTGGATTGAAGGGACAAATTCCAGGCAAAGCTAAATGGTAGACTAGAGACAAGGTGGAGGAAAAATTTCCTCACCTCATTCAGTAGAAGATTTTGGGGACCAAAAGCCTCCAAAAATGGGGACGTATCATCATTATTGGATCATTGTAATTTTTTTTCATACATATCGATGCATTTGGGGTGGAAAAAGTGGAGGAATCATCTCAGGGGACCATTTTTACAGGTGGGACCCAGTTTGGCAAAATGGGGTCTGAAACCTTCTTGGAGCGTTTTGAGGGATCAAAAAATGTTTTCGTGGATAAAATTTGTCTAGTTAAGTGCAGCACAATGTCATGCTATTGTACGGAAAGATATCTTTCCAAAAATGTAAGAAGCGTGTTAATCAGAGCCTGTATGCAAACAATATGCCACTCATAATTTGACCTTCTTTTTTTCACAATTATAGTTCGGGAGGATGTTGCGTCAGCCCCAATTATTCATGGAAAAGGGGCTAGACATGTGATTAAGATGTAAAAGACTATAGAAGAGTCTATATTGTAACTCTAATTAAGAGTTGATGTAGTCAAAATTAACCACTAGTAGGCTATTAGGTTGTGTTATAACTAGGCCACTATGAGGAAGAGACGTTCCATTCTTTCGAGAGAATTTTGTTCCATAGATGAGAAAAGATAGCCAGAAGAGATAAGAGGCAGAGCACACAGAAAGTATTTGTGCACTATAGTAGCCCACAGGCCACATGCATTACTTCTTTGTACCTGCAGCGATATTTCCAGACAGAGAAAGAGAGCGAAGCAACCTCACCTTCCAGTTGGGTTTTCTCTCGAAAGGGTTTCCCAGAGAACATATATTGTGTCTTATGTGTGTGCGAGAGATTATTTTTTCATTCTCTATTTTTCTGCATAATTTCCATTCACATCCATCCACTAATTACAGTTAAATATAAAGAACTTAAAGTTTAATAAAATTGTAATAGCGTAGAATCTCATATTTTTAATATAATATTATTAGATCCGTTGTGATGAACTGTCCAATGGAATATCCACGAAAACTTATAGATAAAGACATGTGGTCCATCGAGATGGATTATCAAGATCAATTAGGAGTAGGAAGAGGGTTGTATAGGCCTTGCTTCTTAATGGTTGGTTTGACAATGACATAGGCAGTGCATGATCTAATATACTTGTCAACATCCTATCAGAGTTTTGTCCAATAAAAATACTTTTACAATACTACCATTGTCTTCTCCAAACTAAATTTTCATGTGACCCAACTGTAATGTGCCTCCTAAATCATCTTGTCAAACTCACTTGAAGGAACAAAAAGGTGTCCCAAATAGCACAAGAATCCATCCTAAAGTTGGAAGTTTGGAACTGGAATTCCAATCATCAACATTTTGTAGGTGGCAATGAATTTAGAGTCATTGTCATATAGTTGCGACAACCCAAAGGTATCATGCCCACAAGAGTTGAGAACTATGTTCAGTGGCACAATCAGGGGTAAACTGAAGCATATTGTGATGTGATTGTCCTAAATTTTGGAGTCTGGAAGTGGATTTCCAGTCATTAGCATCTTGTAGGTGGCAATGAATTTTGAGTCATTGTCATATAGTTGCAACGACCTAAAGGTATCGTGCCCACAGGAGTTGAGAACTATGTCAGTGCCACAGTCGGGGGTTGATTGAAGCATATTGCGTCGTGATTGGTGCTCCCCTTCTTGTATTTAATTTTCAAATTGAATTGTTGCAAATATGTCAACCATTTATGATGGTGACCATTTTGTAACTTCCCCTATGTCTGCATAAATTGAAGAGGTAGATGAACTTTGTGGATGACTGTCACCTTCATTAGAATATAATGTTTCCATTGTTGGCAAGCCTGCATTATAGAATACATTTCCCCATCATAGGTGGTGTATATTCAGACAATATTAGAGAGTGTCTCACTGTGATAGGTCATTGGATGCCCTTGCTAAGTGAGGAATGCAACAATAGCATATTTGGAGGCATCTGTCTCAATCTCGAATGGTTATCGCAGGTTTGGTAAGGTGAAGACTGGTGCAAAGTAAAGGTGATATTTCAATTCAATAAATGCCTTATCTTGTGACTCAGACCAAAAAAACTTTACTTTTGCTTCGCCCTTGCTAACTTGACTTAACATCCAAGTGATATGAAAGAACCCCAACATGAATCTTAGATAGAAATTAGCAAGGCCTAAGAAGTTATGAAGCTCTACTAGAGTCGTCAAGGCCAACCAATCATGAATGACTTAGATCTTAGTTGGATCCACATTCACACCTTGCTCATAAATTATGTAGCCCATATATTGGACCTGATCAATGTTAAAGGAGCATTTCTCTAGTTTAGCACATAACTTGTGCTACGACAAAATGTGAAGGACATGTCGAATATGTTGCAAGTGCCCTTGCCAACTCTTATTGAAGATGAGGATATCATCTAGATATACAACCAAGAATGATTTGGTGAAAAGTTGCAAAATGTCATCCATCATCCTCATAAAAGTTGTGAGGGCACACGTCAAAACAAAGGGCATGACCAACCACTCAAAGAGACCCTCCTTGGACTTGAAGGTGACCTTCAATACATCCATGGGTTCTATTGGAACTTGGTGATAGTTGGAATTCAAATCAATCTTGATGAAGTACTTAGCCCCCTTGAGCTAGTCAAGATGGTCATCAATCCGTGGAATCATGTATATGTTCCTGATTGTGATTTTATTCAGAGCCCGATAATCAATGTAAATCCTTTAGCTTCCATCCTTATTATGTACAAGTATAATTGGGATCCCATAAGGTGAGGAACTTGGTTGGATATGCCCTTTTTATAGCAACTCTTAGATCTACCGCTTGATATCCTTGTTTTCCAGAAGAGAGTGGTGGTAGATTGGCCCATTAGGTAGAGGTGCTCTGGGAGTCAGATTGATTAGATGCTTGACCTGATAGTGCAAAGGTACCCCCGTGGGTGAGGAGAAGATGTCCCTGTACTCTTCCACGACCTTATCCACTTGCTTCTATTACGTATAGGAACACTTTATGAAGGCCATGGATGTGGTCATAATCTTCCCCTTACATTAAGAGAAAATAAGGAAGAAAACAAATTTCCTAGTATGGGAGATGATATTGTTGCATTTATTATCATAGATCAAAGAAATGGGAGCATTTGGAGCCACCTCCAGTATCCTATATAACTTTCTGTCTAAAGTAATAATAATAGTATGAGGCCTGGAATCATAAATAACATGACGCCTCCACGAGTATGGTTGGTTTAGATTATCTTCTGGATCCATCGCATAAGGATTCTTTTTCATCGACGTTTCGAACCAGGGGAGCAACATCACACAATACCTCATTCGTGAAAGGCTTGATGTTGTAGGGAACGCGACATTGTTGACTTATGCATAGGTCTCTCCCTTGGTGGAGCCACTCGATGGTCTATGGTTGTGAGTGTGGTGTGGTCAGCAAGCCCAACCGCTTAACAACCTCTGCTTAGATGAGGTTATTTTGAATCCCACTATTAACAATGAACCACAACAGAGCACCCTTCACCCCCATTTGTGAGTGGAAGAGATGCTCACCTTCATATAGATCTTTGAGCTCACTTTGCTTGACCTTGTGGTGAAAACGCCAGGTTCTACATCAATGATTTTTTTCTCCTTTTTGGGTTCTGGCTCAGAGTTAGAACCTGCTTTTGACTACACATTTCTTTTCAAGAAATGCAACACCACAATTATTCTTTTCCCAAAAGAAGCTAACACCATAGCTATCATTCTTTTGCATATAATCACAAATTCTTTCTCAGAAAATCTAATACATTAGCCATCCTTTTGTCCATACAAACACTTGTTATTTTCAACCGCACTAACACAATACTTAATCCTTTTATGTATATAAACACATATTTTCTTTAAGAAAACTAATATCATGGCTATTGTTTTGTGCATCTCAAGCAAAATTATTATTATCTAGGTGCATATAAGCACATGTTCTTTTTCAAGAAACTAAAAAAATAATTACATATTTTTTTCAAGAAGTCTAACACATTAGTCATTATTTCCATGCATATGAAAATATGTATTTCCTTTCAAAAGCATAATAGTTATTCTTTATTGCATATGTAAATACATATTCTTTTTAATAATTCTAACCCAAAGGCTATTTTTCGATGCATGCAAATACATGTTTCTTTTTCAAGAGACTATCACAATCAACTATAATTTTCGTACATTTAAATACATATTTATTTTCCCAAAAGAAAACTAACTTAGTAGCATGCAAACACATGTTTCAAATGCATAATAATTATTCTTTTATGCATATAAATACCGACTTCCACAATTGATATTCTTCATACATGGAAACTACATGTTTCTTTTCAAGAAATCCAACACCACAATTATTCTTTTCCCAAAAGAAGCTAACATCATAGCTATCATTCTTTTGCATATGATCACAAATTCTTTCTCAAAAATCCTAATACATTAGCCATCCTTTTGTCCATACAAACACTTGTTCTTTTCAACCACACTAACACAATGGATAATCTTTTTATGTATATAAACACATATTTTCTTTAAGAAAACTAATATGATGGCTATTGTTTTGTGCATATCAAGCAAAATAATTATTATCTAGGTGCATATAAGCACATGTTTTGTTTTCAAGAAACTAAAAGAAATAATTACTTATTCTTTTCAACAAAACTAACACATTAGTCATTCTTTTCATAAATATGTAAGTACATGTCTTTTCAAAATCATAATAGTTAGAGTCTTTCTTACATATGTAAATACATATTTTTTAAAGAATTCTAACCCAATGGCTATTTTTCCATGTATGCAAATACATGTTTCTTTTTCAAGAAACTATCACAATCAACTATTATTTTCGTACATTTATATACATATTTATTTTCCCAAAAGAAAACTAACTTAGTAGCAAACAAACACATGTTTCAAATGCATAATAATTATTCTTTTATGCATATAAATACCTACTTCCACAATTGATATTTTTCATACATGGAAACT
The DNA here is from genome assembly GCA_031772625.1 of Pinus tabuliformis. Taxonomy (NCBI): domain Eukaryota; kingdom Viridiplantae; phylum Streptophyta; class Pinopsida; order Pinales; family Pinaceae; genus Pinus; species Pinus tabuliformis. Next base: position 31,304,430 of record CM062804.1, read on the forward strand.
ACATGTTTCTTTTCAACAATCCAACACCACAATTATTCTTTTCCCAAAAGAAGCTAACACCATAGCTATCATTCTTTTGCATGTGATCACAAATTCTTTCTCAAAAAATCTAATACATTAGCCATCCTTTTGTCCATACAAACACTTTTTCTTTTCAACCACAATAACACAATAGATAATATTTTTATGTATATAAACACATATTTTCTTTAACAAAACTAATATGATGGCTATTGTTTTGTGCATATCAAACAAAATAATTATTATCTAGGTGCATATAAGCACATGTTTTGTTTTCAAGAAACTAAAAGAAATAATTACATATTCTTTTCAACAAATCTAACACATTAGTCATTCTTTTCATGCATATGTAAATACATGTCTTTTCAAAAGCATAATAGTTAGAGTCTTTCTTACATATGTAAATACATATTTTTTTAAAAATTCTAACGCAATGGCTATTTTTCCATGTATGCAAATACATGTTTCTTTTTCAAGAAACTATCACAATCAATTATTATTTTCGTACATTTAAATACATATTTCTTTTTCCAAAAGAAAACTAACTTAATAACCATTCTTAAATTTCTTTTTCCAAAAGAAAACTAATTTAATAGCCATTCTTTTCATGCAGAAAACACATGTTCCAAATGCATAATAACTATTTTTAATACACATATATACATATACTTCTTCCACTTTTTTTTTTTTTTTTCATATAATACATATCTCTATTTAATATTTCCAAAATATTTCCAAAACATTAAGCTAGCTTTCCATTAATTCCCCTAAGAAAATAATGCAACGAAAGGATATAGTTATTCTATAGTAGTTGTACTGAATCATAACTAACATTATTCAAACACTTAATAATATTTTTTTTATGAACATCGAATGCAAATATGCTATTACATTCTTAACCAACAACTATTCCTTGTTGCTGCCAACTAAAACTAACTATTTTCATAGCATGTAGATATTAATAATATAAATTTTTCCCGTTGTCATTAAATTACGAGGTCCAACTCAATACCCTCAACCACAATTATAATAAAGGGTTATTTGAGAAATTTTACAAGCATCAATTAGAATTACTATCGACTCTGATAGTTACACCATGGTATTGTAGGCCAGTGGCTATGTTTATATGACCTCGAAGAATATTATCTATACCTCACTCGTAGATAGTATCAAGATATTGATTCACACGTACAATAGAAATAGCTATCAATCCGCAATTGCCTTGTTTATTCATCCAAATCAATAAATTTTAGACTTGGTTGATGTGAACTATATTCTTTCCACCTTATTATCCTTCTAAATGATTTCAAAATAGTTGATATCTAAAAAGATGGTTGACACAATTCTTATGGAAAATCTCTTACCATTCTCTTCCAATCAATTTTGGTGTAGTGCAAGCTTTGAACTCAACTCCACTCCGTTTATGTTGTTAATTATCATTTTCCACCATTTGGAGTACGTCTAATTTTAGGGATAGTAATATTATAGTAATCTTTTATCTATCAAAAAAATATGGACCCAAAAATATCTTTCTAGCAGATTTAACCATTTATATAGAGCATTTGCATCTATTTGGCCTTCAAATATAGGAATATCAAAATTAAATTGTACCTTAAAGGGGGCGATGCCGCCGAAGTGGTTGTTGTATGAATATGTGTCGCCTATTGGTATTTGCCGAAGGATCTGGGAATATTTATCCATCATATCGTTCCTTTGTCACTCAAGAGATTCTTCAAACAATGATTTGATAGGATCTCCTGGTCCCTCATATTTCTTTTCTTACACCATGAGAGGTCGTCAGGGTTGACGAGGTTGGCCTTGTAAGGGTTGAAGCAGTTTGAGTCCCAACTTCTTATGCCTTGACCTCATTCAAGATATGGACAAAAAAACAGAGAAAGAACATATTGCTCTGATATCATTGATCTAGATTTATGAAGGAATGCAATGAAATAGAGTTTTAAAACAAAAACATATAGATACAGTGAACTAAACTTCAATTAATAAATAGAAATGTTGGAACTATTTACATGTTGGAAGATAACAAGCTAGCTCGAATGGTGGTAGCTTATCTATGAGAAGAGATGTTACGACCACATGCCTCCTGAACAGCGTTACAATGAGGCTCCAAGGTATTTTTATCATGAAGAAACAATGAGAAACCCTAAACACCCAAAACTCTAACCTTAGGAGATAAAGCGCCAAAGGCTTACGAGCCCTAATGGGGTAAGTTGGAATGCCAACTTCCCAGGATCATAATTTTCACATATGATATTTGTTTGGCGTACACAATAGCCCATTAGAAAGGTCTATCCGAGGATAACAACTTCCAACTACAAACTTTTGTTTGCTCATTTGCCTCAAAATGACTGTGGAATTTAAGGACCTGAAAATTTCCAAAAATAGAAAACTTGCCAAAATAGAAAACTTTGTTGAAAAATGGGAAACTAATAAGAAACTATATTGTGAACCAAATAGAATAGGTGGGTGGCCACGAATATCCACCTAAATCGTTAATAAAATTTAGGTAGTTTAATTATTATTCAAAAAAACACCTTCTTTCTATTTAACTTGGTTTTTAGAAGTGAAACATATCCATATCTATTTCTAAACTCAACTATAGATTTGAAATTTTTTTGCTAATCAAAATAAACAAATACATCACATATTACATATTTATTTGTTAAGGAACTAAATTCTCTTTTCCACTTTGCTATTTCATAATTTCACTTTTGTAAAAAAAATCATCTAATACTTTTTTTTAGTTCTACCACTAAATTTATTAATAAATTTAAAATAATTAAAGTTATGGTATTACTCTTAAACTCTAAATTAAAATTATGGTATTGCTATTTAACTCTAAACAAAGTTTATATGCAATAGATACATAAACCACATTTGTGAAGCTTCTGTTGTTTTTGTTTTTGTTTTTTTGTTTTTTTGTTTTTTTGTTTTTTTTTTTAAGTTTATATGCAGTAGATACATAAACCACATTTGTGAAGATTCTGTTGTTTTTGTTTTTGTTTTTGTTTGTTTTTTTTTTTTAAACTCTGAACAACTCATTCAAAGTTCTTATGAAGTTGTAAATAACAAGAGTGTTATGCATTGATGTAATATTTAACTTCCTATGAGCATATATATATAATTTCAAAATCACACATAAAAGATTCAATAGGCTTTACATTTAATATTTAATGTTAAGACTTGTTAATAATAGAATGGGAACTCCTTCATGATCATTTTTATTTGTTTGTGATATACTTAAAAATATATATGAGAGATTTTTGGCTCTTTGTTTGGGTACAATTTTGTAAAATGTTGATGATTATATTAAGCTCTAGATTTTTTTTTTTTGTTGAATTATTTTTTAGATAGTGTTCAGTCACTAGTCACTGTAACTTGGGATATCAACATTTTGATGGTATGAAGAAAGAGCACGTGATTCGCGTACACGTTTACAAAAGACATATTAAATAAAATTTTTTACATTAAAATAAAAAAATATATTGTTGATTTTTGTTTACTAAATTTTTTTTTACATTTTAGATTAGATTATGTTTTGATGAGATGAATTTAATGTAATTTTATTTTAATATTTTTATGAATAATAATAATATTATTATTATTATATTATATTATGATTTTTTAATTTAATTTTAATATTTTAATATTTAATTTAAAATTTATATTATTTTTAAAAAATTTAAGTTTTTAATTCTAGATGATGTTTTAATATGACGAATTTAATATATTTTTATTTTAATATTTTTATGAAAATAATTATTATTGGAGGTTGGAAAGTTTATTATGAGTTTGAAAACGATTGTAAATTAGTTGATTTTTACATTTGGAGTAAAAAAAGGTTCCTTTACTCTTTGAGACTCTCATCACCCTTGTTATCTTATACGGATGTAAAGTTTGGGGGGGTAGTATATCTAGGGAGTCATGGAGAAAGATTGAGATGATCCAAAACCAATTCATAACTTATAACCTCAAGATCAAGGGAAATACTCCCTATCCTATCCTCTTGATCGAAGTTGGTCTGTCCCCCATTGAAAGTGCGGCTATGTTTAGATATCTGATGTATAAGAAGAGGCTTCACAATATGGAATCCAAGAGGCTTCCAAAAATTGCTTCTAACTTTAGTCAAAACCCTCACCTGCACCTCAAGCGCGGGTGGCATCGAGATGCTCAGTCTTGGCTCAACCTTTGGGGGATCAAGGAGGAGATCATCATGGAAAGCAAGGACAATATCAAAGATACTATTACCTCTAGTTTTAAGAACAAGATGTGGGATGCTAAGGAGCTGGAGGGTAAAAGGAAGCTAAGGTACTATAAGGAGGTGATTAACCCCACCCTTGATAACCAGAATTATCTCTCTATGTTGACTAGCACCAAGAAGAAAATGAACATTGCTAGGATTAGAACTAACTCTCATGAGCTTCGGAGTGAGACCGGGCAGTTATCTACTCCCAAGACTCCCTGGGACGATAGGATTTGTCATATTTGTGATACTAAGAAGGTGGAAGATGAAAGGAACTTCGTTTTAGATTGCCCGACTCTTGCCCACATCCGCTCTCAATTCCCTATCATCAGCCACACCTCCAATCTCCTTGACTTACTAAGCCAACTCAACTATAGCGAACTTGGAACACTTCTTTCCCTGCTCCTTGATCACAGAAACAATATTTTGAAGAATGACAATTAGACTCTCTTTTCTTGAGGTTCGATAAATCTAACATTTTAAAAAATTATTGGGACACTTGAAATGTGTATTGAAATGTGTAGATCACATTATTGGGACATTTGAAATGTGCAAATCACAAAGTTGAACCTCGCCATCCAAAAAAATTTCCCATAACAAAATCAACTAGAGAATACTATAAAAAGACCCAAAACATTAACAATTAAACTACATATATATCATTGTAATTTTTACATTATAATATATATTTTTACATCATATTTTACTCGGTTTCTGAAGTCTAAAGGGACGAAGTAGATTTCAATTGCACCAGTAACCTAGACTTGTGTCTGCTGCGACCTCGCTCGGTCTTCTGCCCAGTTTCTTCGGCCTTGCTCAGGTCTTCTACGGCCTCTGCTCGGTTCTTAATTCCAAAGAGATGAACTAGATTTCAATTACAACGGTAACCCAGACTCGGGTCTTTTGCGGCCTTGCTTGAGTCTTCTGCGACGTCACTCAGTCTTCTGCTCAGTTTCTTCAGCCTCACTCAGGTCTTCTGCGGCCTCTACTTAGTTTCTTCAGCCTCACTCGGGTCTTCTGCAGCCTTTGCTCGGTTTCTTCAACCTTGCTTGGGTCTTCTGCGTTTCTTCGGTAAGGAATTGGATCTTCTGCGTTTATTCGGTAAGGAATTGGATCTTCTGCGTTTCTTCGGTGGTCTCCTCTTTCAATCTTAGGTTGTTGAGGGGTCTGAGACATTTCTAGAATTGGCTTTGGCTTTATACATTACTCTCGCTTAGATCTTCTGTGTTTTTTCGGCAGTATCTTCTTTCGATCTTCGGGGTCTGCGATATTCAATAATTGGCTTTGACTTTATACATTACTCTCGCTCAAGTCTTCTGTGATAACATTAGTATCTCTATGGTAGTCTATTCGACGGTCTCTCCTTTCGATCTTTGGTCGTTGAGGGGTTTGAGAGATTCAAGAATTGTCTTTGGCTTTATCCATTACTCTCGCTCGAGTCTTCTGCATTTCTTTGGCGGTCTCTTCTCTGCAGTGCATGTGGTATATATGCATTACACGGTCATTTTCTCTGCGGTGCACGTGGTATATATGCATTAGACGGAGTGGTGAAGAGGGGCTCGCTCAGGTCTTATATGGTAACATTGATATTGTAAGGACCTGTGGTTCTTGGCACGCCCACCCGATGTGCGAAAAGGCTTGTTGGCAAACGAGCGAGAAAACATGAAGTGCGAAGCTCATGACCAAAATGTGCGAAGTAATAAGGGTTGTAATGCGCATTAGAGGACGAGCGAAGGAGTTTTATAGTGTGGGGAGCGATGGCTCAACCCACAAGCCGACCTATGAGCTTGGCAAAGGCCGACAGACATAATGGATGATTTGCGATACGTAGGGGCGTTCAAACATGTGGAGGACGAGTTGGCTTGGGCAGCTCGACTTGCCCTTCCACTCATACAAATACAACGAAGGCATGATTCATTTGGACATCAAACTTGTGGTCATCAAACTCGAGCAAGGAGAAGTGCGCAGTTAAGAAGTGAAGCCGTAGCAAATAAGGAGAGGCGTAGCTGCACGGAGGTAAACGCATAGGTCTCAGTCTTGGGTGAGAGCGCGGGTAAGCCTCAGGTGAGGGCACCTGCCAGGCAGAAGAAAACGACACGGGTGTAACTTGGACGAGAGTGCCCAACGTTTGGTTGGTGAACACGGGTGACTCGTGGGTGAAGGCGTCGGTTGTTGGGTGAACGAGTGACTCAGGTGAGTTGCCTGCCATGCACGAAGATACAAGGTTCGGTTGAGGAGTGTGGTTGGCAGCTCGCGTGAGGGCGTGCCCACCCAACTCAGGCAAGGAACTTTGGTTGGCACACGGAGGTGTTGCCTTGATGTAAAATTGGCTAAGTATGAAACTTGGTGTTCCCCAAGTATACTTGTAAAGCTTTGTAACATTGAAAGATTGTATAATATATTATTCGGGCAGACTCATTGTTCAGGGAGTTGCCCCTCCCTTTATACTGTGCAATTGTGTTCTCTTATATAATTGCTGATGATAATGAATGTGTATGGGTGTTCATTGGTATAAAGGAAACATAATAATTACTTGGTTGAGAAACACAAACTAAGTAGGACATGTGGTTAGGCGTAGTCCATGAACATATGTATTGGTGAAAAGAAAGTGTTCGGTGGTGCCGCACCTCGCCAAGAGCGGTTGAAAGACTACTGCCGGCCTGGGGGTGTGACAGTTGGTATCAGATCTCAGTGAAGAGCTTATCAGAGCAAGGTTGCTCGTGACGAAGTGCAGGTGTATACACACTTGGGAACTTGGAAGTTGGTGACAGTGAAGCAGGTACTTGCAGGTGAAGGAAGTTGTTTCACATACAAGTAGAACAAGAGATGGTTCATTGTTGCAAGCAACTTGGTGAAGCTGTTGGATAGTTGAAACTAGATTGCAAAGAAGGAAGCTGTTAGCAATGGCAGGTGAATCTCAGGTTGGAGAATCTAGCCATGTTGCGAAGGATGCTTCACTAGCTTTCATCGAAAAGGTGTTGGAAAGAATGGAGGACTTAGAGTCTTACTGGACTAAGAAGATGGACTTGGTCATGAGGGATCAAGAGGATACTTCGAAGATGAGGGAAGAGCTCGATGAACTCTGGACTCAACACGAGTACATTGATCTTATGTGTACACAACTTGAAGTAAAGGTCGAGGAGATTGAGGAGGCAAGGGATCAGGGTCTGGCATAGATATTGAACTTGTAGAAATATCTTGATGAAGCCAAAGATGAGATTGCGGTGTTGAAGAAGGCCGTGAGACATAAATCAGGTTAAGGAGTGCCTCATGGGAAAGTCAAGGAACCAGAATCTTATGATGGTACAAGAAGTGCGAAGACTCTTGGCAACTTTCTTTGGGATATGGCGCAATACTGGGAACGCTTGGGTCTATCCAATAATGAGACAAAGGTGAAGGTAGCTGCTCAATTCTTGACAAAGGATGTTAAGATGTGGTGGCGAAGGAGGATGGATCAGATTTCCAATGGCAGTGCTGATGACATAACTTCGTGGGATGACATGAAGAAGGCTTTGTAGACCCACTTTAGTCCTTAGGATGAAACATTGTAAGCAAGGATGAAGATTAAGTTCATAAAGCAGACAGGGAACCTACAAACATATCAGCGGGAGTTTGCAAGTGCGGTTTTGGAACTTCCTGACATGGCGGAGAGGGACAAGGTGTTCAACTTCATTATTGGATTGAAGCCTTGGGCACGCAATGAAGTGAAGAGGCAGAAGATTAAGACACTTGAGGAAGCTTTTGCTGTTGTGGACAGGTTGGTGGAGCATTATGATGAGACTTTTGATGATAGGAAGAAGAAGTTTGATAAGCCGAAAGAGAAGAAGAAGGATGATGCTTCGAAATCGGATGATAAGTCGAAGACGAAGAAAGCCTTGAAGTGTTGGATATGTGTTGAACCACATACGGTGAAGAATTGTCCTTCAAGACCGAAAGTGGTTGCTATTGCACAATCTAATACGAAGAATGAAGAAGCTTCTATGGGGATGATGCAGATTCTTGGAGCTGTTGCTGCTACAGAGGTGGTCTCTCGGAGGGATCCTGAGAGGAACAGTTTGGAGTATGTTCGGATGAATATTGGGAGTGCTAATATACTCACTATGGTGGATAGTGGGGCTACTCACAACTTCATGAGTGAAGATACTGCGAGAAGGATTGGGCTGAAATTTGTACCGGTGAAGGCACAAATGAAGACAACGAATTCTCCTCTTGATTGTGTTCTTGGTGTAGCTGAAAGAGTGGACACGACACTAGGTGAATGGACCGGGAAAGTCGACTTCACAATAGTGCGGATTGATGACTATGAAGCTGTGCTGGGGATGCAATTCTTGAAACAATTTGATGCTGTGATTGTTCCACATTTGAAGAAGCTGTACATTTACGACGGAAGTAAAGATGTACCCATTGGTGTGACAAGACCTTATTGTAAACTAGCAGTGATGCAAATGGAGGATGAGAAGTGAATGGATGATGTGTGTAAGCGGTTGTCTACTGTTGAGGCAAAGCTTACTAAACAGTCATTGGTTATCAGGACACTATCTGATAGTATCTTAGATTTGTCAAGAAGGCTAGAGGAGGTTGAGGATGATGATGATGACGATGTTTATGTGAGGTCAAATGTCCATGAGGAGGATCGGGTTGCATATCTACAGAGGGAGATAGAAAATCCTGACAGATGGATTGAGCTTATTAGTGAGGGTGAGCCTTCAGGCTCTACTCCCTCTACATCTTCTTAGGTGACATAGAAGATGGGGCTCATTGTTAGCTGCTCATGGCAGTGAGTCCTTAAAGCAGGTTGAGCATGTATGATAGATGGTGTAGGGATGGCTTGGCATCAAGCATCATGGCATGTTGCAGATGGGATGGAGTTTCCATGGACCTGAGCATGGGGGAGATTCTTGGTGAGTCCAGGATGTGGTAGAATCCGAGATAGACTGGTGAAGGCATAAGGATGGACATTCTTATGATTTGAGTGTGACAGTTGGACTGATCACCTAACTAGTTCAAGTCATGGGGGCTAGCAATGTACCAGAGAGATGTTGGCATCAGGCAAGCATGAAGGATGATAGTTCACAGGATGGGACAACACATGATGGAGATGGTAGTTCTACATATGTTGCAGGGATGTTTGCAGTATGTGGAAGAGTTGATATCATGGACCAAGGATGAGACAGTTGTTGATGTTGATCTTGGTGGATGGCTACCAGGATGGGATGTTGTCGAGGACGACAACAATTTCATGTGGAGGAGGATGTAAGGACCTGCGGTTCTTGGCACGCCCACCCGATGTGCGAGAAGGCTTGTTGGCAAACGCGCGAGAAAACATGAAGTGTGAAGCTCACGACCAAAATGTGCGAAGTAACACGGGTTATAAAGCGCATTAGAGTACGAGCGAAGGAGTTTTATAGCGTGGGGAGCGATGGCACAACCCATGGTCCGACCTACAAGCTTGGTAAAGGCCGACGGACATAATGGAGGATTTGCGATGCGTAGGGGCGTTCAAACATGTGGAGGACGAGTCGGCTTGGGCAGCTCAACTCGCCCTTCCACTCATACAAATACAATGAAGGCATGATTCATTTGGACATCGAACTTTCGGTCATCAAACTCAAGCAAGGAGAAGTGCGTAGTTAAGAAGTGAAGCCGCAGCAAATAAGGAGAGGCGCAGCTCTATGCGCCCAACCTTGGGCAAGGCCGCACGGAGGTAAACGCACAGGTCTCGGTCTTGGGTGAGAGCGCGGGCAAGCCTCAAGTGAGGGCGCCCGCCGGGCAGAAGCAAACGACACGAGTGTAACTTGGACGAGAGCGCCCAACATTCGGTTGGTGAACACGGGTGACTCGTGGGTGAAGGCGCTAGCTGTTGGGTGAACAAGTGACTCGGGTGAGTTGCCTGTCATGCACAAAGATACAAGGTTCGATTGAGGAGTGCGGTTGGCAGCTCGTGTGAGGGCGTGCCCGCCCAACTCGGGCAAGGAACTTTGGTTGGCACACGGAGGTGTTGCCTTGATGTAAAATTGGCTAAGTATGAAACTTGGTGTTTCCCAAGTATACTTGTAAAGCTTTGTAACATTGAAAGATTGTATAATATATTATTCGGGCAGACTCATTGTTCAAGGAGTTGCCCCTCCCTTTATACTGTGCAATTGTGTTCTCTTGTATAATTGCTGATGATAATGAATGTGTATGGGTGTTCATTGGTATAAAGGAAACATAATAATTACTTGGTTGAGAAACACAAACTAAGTAGGACATGTGGTTAGGCGTAGTCCATGAACATAAGTATTGGTGAAAAGAAAGTGTTCGGTGGTGCCGCACCTCGCCAAGAGCGGTTGAAAGACTACCGTCGGCCTGGGGGCGTGACAGATATGCTCGAGTGCTCGAGTCTGATGTGATTGTGCATGAGGCTCACATATAACTTCCGAGGCCTTGTATCTCTCTGTGGCGGTCCCTTCGGCGGTCTCTCTCCAACAACCATTCCATCCAATTAAATCTGCGTTACAAACACCGCTACAGACAACTCTGACAGGTGCATACGTTCCCACCTACTCTACTCTTGTTAAGTTTTTCTTATTTCCACTATGAGTACTTCTCCTCATATTTCTAAACCCACTTCTAGTAAAGGGAGACTAAGTAAAATTACCCTCGAGAGTCTTTATGAGTACATTGAATCTTTAGAAAGACGAAGAGAAGAAAGAGAAAACCACTTTAAAGTAGAATTAACAAAAATTCTTGACAATAACCACAAATCGTTATAAAATAAAATACTCTCACTCGAGAGTGAACTCCAAGAAATGAAAAGTAGAATTCAAGAAATCGAACATAGCAAACAAGCAATGGTTAAATAAAATGACACTTTGAAAAGCGAGATTAAAAATCTAAAAGAACAACTACATAATAATTCAACCCTAAATAACACAGAGAATAAATTAGATATTAAACCCATAAAATAAGAAATTAATAAACTAATTGTACTCGACCATGAGTGCCACAAAAGAGCCTTACACCTTATAATTGCTGGTATAGAAGAACAAAACAATGAAGACACATTAGAATTAGTTAAAGAACAATTAAAGACAAAATCTCAAATTCAAACAACTTATCTCACCGAAGCAATAAGGGTAGGAAAGATACTTGAGCATAAACATAGACTAATCCGTGTCAAGGTCAGTTGTAATGACCATAAATTAGATATACTTAGGAAATCCCCAAGCCTAAAAGGAATGGGAATCTTTATAAATGAAGATCTCATTCCAGAAGACCAAGCTGAACTTAGGAAAGAAGTACAAAAGGTCAAGGAGGCAAGAAAGAATGGAAATGGGAAATCATTAGGAATAGAAAAGCTATTATTAGAGACAAAGTCCCAAGCACAAGTGATAAATAGGGAATAACATCACTCCATATCCTCTTCTAGAATTGCCGCAGTTTTCCATGGTGTAAAGGTCCTATGTTAAGTTGGATCCCGAGTGATATTGATCTTATTCTTTTAGTTGAAACTTGGGAGCATGATGAATCTAGGGTCCCTCACCTTGACAGGTTCACTCTTTTGTCTTCCTGGATAAGAAATCCTCCAGGAGAGGTTTTGGTGGTATTGCATGTTATATTAGGAACATTGTTTCCTCTCACATTCGACTTCATAAAACCGACCGCTTCAATTAATACATTTGGATCGATATCTATGATTCTAGAACCAATAATACATTTCTTGCAATCTGCTATTTCATCCGTATCAACTCTACATCCTATAAGAAAAACAACCTAGATAAGAATTGCCCCTTCAATACCTTAGAAAAATACATCTACAACCTCAGGAATGAAAGCAATATCCTTTTGCTTGGGGACTTTAATGTTCAAACTGCTACTAACCAAGCTATTATGTTAAGTAACAACTCTAACCACAACCCCTTGTGGCTCGATGAGGATGGTAACTTAGCCAATAGATTTAAGAGAAAATATGAAGACATAATCGAGAACTTATTCGGCACCGAGCTCCTCAAACTTTGTAGTTCCTCAGACCTAATAATTTGTAATGGTATTAATAAATTGCCTCTCTCCGGTCAGATGATTTGTTTCCATAGGTTGGGTAGCAGCATCGTGGATTATGCGATTTCTGACGTCCATGTCCTCAACTATATTACAAACTTTGAGCTTCTTAACTAGTATGAGCCTGACTCTGACCACAAAACTTTGTCTTTATCCCTCAATCTTGCTATGCATACCACCCACATGTAGGAGAACAGTGAAAGCAAATGTCACATTCACTTCGATAGAAGTAATGTCGACTTTTTATTAAAGGATTTGGAAAGGGATTTAGGCTCCCTGACTTATAATAACAACATTGATCAAATCTATTACCATTTTACTACTACCCTTTCCACCACCATTAACAAATTCTCTAATAAGACTTCGTATAAGAAAAATAATAGAACTTCCAATCCTTGGTATGACAAAGACTGTAAAATTGCCAGGAAAGCAATCAGAGATGCCCCTAATGAAAGCATTAAGCTCCAGAATATAAGTATATACAAAGCTCTCATTAAGAGGAAGAAGAGGTCATATATTAATAAGAGACAAGAGCATCTTCTCCACCTTTCTAAAGTTGCACCCAGAAAGTTTTGGCGGAATGTGCTTGTTCGTAAAACTAAAGATAACCATTCTATCCCCCTAGAAAATTGGGATAACTATCTTAAGAATTTGTATGACTCTCTGGACACCATGGGAACCATCTTAAATACTCCTTTTAAGGATGATATTTTTTCTTTGGAAGACATTGAGTCTGGGATTAATAAGCTCGCTAATGGGAAAGCCAAAGATATTGAAGGTTACCAAGCTAAGATCTTTAAAATGGGAAAATCTATCCTCATTCCTCATCTCCACAAGCTTCTCAATTTGGCTATAAAGCATGGCTTCCCTAAGATTTGGACGCAAAGCCTTATTGTGCCTATATTAAAAAATGGGGACAAAAGTGTTCCCTCTAACTATAGGACCATTATGATTAGCCACATCCTAGCCAAACTTTATGGGCTCATTCTAGAAAAAAAGCATAGCCTTTGGCCTGAAAACCAGGGTAAAAGAGCTAAAGGGCAAAATGGTTTTAGGAGACATCGCTCGACCATCGACCACCCTGTCACCCTTAGGATCATCACTAAGGAATGTCGCAATAGTAAAACTGATCTCTTTTGTTGTTTTGTGGACTTTAGAAAAGCTTTTGACACTGTCCCCCGAGATAAGCTCTGGGAGAGGCTTGAAGAGATCATGGTTCCTCCTGAATTGAGGATTGTTGTGATCTGCCTCTACGAAATTGTCATTGCCAAGCTTAAGACCAACGGAGGGTGGTCTAGAGATATTAAATGTAATACCAGGGTTAAGGAAGGTTGTCCCCTTTCCCCTGCCCTTTTTGTCATTTATATTGATAAACTAGAGGAGTGTCTAGAAACTATGAGTTGCAAAGGCACTGAGCTTGCTGGTGTTATCATTACTCTTCTCCTTTATGCTGATGTTATCGTTCTTCTTGCAAGGATCCATGATGACTTAGAAAAGCAGCTTAAGACTCTTCATGTCTACTGCTCCAAGATGGGTATGATAATTAATACCGACAAGACTAAAGTCATGATCATTAAATCCAAAAATATCACCCATGGTAGTTTCATCTATGATAACCATTGCCTTGAGCAGGTTTCTTCTTATAAATATTTAGGTATTGACTTTCCTCATCAGCTCAACTAGAATTATAACATCAAGAAAAGAATTATTGGAGGTTGGAAAGCTTATTATGAGCTTGAAAACAATTGTAAGTCAACTGATCTTTACATTTGGAGTAAAAAAGGTTCCTCTTTGAGACTCTCGTCACCCCTGTTATCTTATACGAATGTGAAGTTTGGGGGTGCAGTATATCTAGGGAGTCGTGGAGAAAGATTGAGATGATCCAAAAGCAATTCATAACCTATAACCTCAAGATCAAGGGAAATACTCCTATCCTATCCTCTTGATCGAAGTTGGCCTGTCCCCCATTGAAAGTGCAGCTATGTTTAGATATTTGATGTATAAGAAGAGCCTTCACAATATAGAATCCAAGAAGCTCCCAAAAATTGCTTCTAACTTTAGTTAAAACCCCTAGTCTTGGCTCAACCTTTGGGGGATCAAGGAGGAGATCATCATGGGAAGCAAGGACAATATCAAAGATACTATTACCTCCAATTTTAAGGACAAGATGTGGGATGCTAAGGAGTTGTCGGGTAAAAGGAAGCTAAGGTACTATAAGGAGGTCATTAACCCCACCCTTGATAACCAAAATTATCTCTCTATGTTGACTAGCACTAAGAATAAAATGAACATCACTAGGATTAGAACTAACTCTCACAAGCTTCAAAGTGAGACCGGGCAGCGGTCTACTCCCAAGACTCCCTGAGACGATAAGATTTGTCAGATTTGTGATACTAAGAAGGTGGAAGATGAAAAACACTTCCTTTTAGACTGCCAGATTCTTGCTCGCATTTGCTCTCAATTCCCTATCATCAGCCACACCTCCAATCTACTTGACTTACTAAGCCAACCCAACTATAGTGGCCTTGGAACGCTTCTTCCCTTGCTCCTTGATCACAAAAACAAGATTTTGAAGAATGACTAGACTCTCTTTTCTTGAGGTCCGATAGACTACATTGATCTTAGTGGACGTTAATCATCATCATCATTATTATATTATGATTTTTTATTTAATTTTTCAATTTTTCAATTTAATTTAAAATTCTATTATTTAATTATTATTATTATTTATAATTAAAGTTATTTATTATTTTAATTTTTATATATAATTTGGAATTTTGTTTTTTTAGTTTTTCTAAGTAAAAGCACTAAAAATACATAAGAAAATTGTTCTCAACATTAGTTAAGAAAAATAATAATTTTTTCAATTGTTAAAAAAATATCAAAAACATGTTATATAATATTTTATCATAAAACTTTTTATTATATGAAATGTCAGATAGATAATCAAAATTCTTGATTAAAAAAAAACATAGAAAAGGCTAATCAAATATGAACAAGTATAATATGCAACGTTGCTACTTAGTACCTGTCTATTATGCCTAATTAATAATAAAACTTATTGTAACTAGGATAAAAATAATACAGTTAATGCATAAAAATGTCTATATTTATAGTGGTTTTTTAACCTACTTTTTAAAGCATATTTCTATCTTTTTACATCTAACATAAGGTTCTAACTCGGATTTTTAAATGACACTAACTTCCATGGTTGAGCATGGTTTGTGATATACATGAGACACAAATTTAAGATATAGTTTTCAGTGATCACAAAGATATATAGAACAAATCAGAGGTTATACTACAACTACCATACTATAGTAATTAGGAGTTATAATGACACTAACTTCCATAAGGAAGCATGTTTAATGATATGTTTGGGATACAAATGCAAGTTATAGTAATGGTGACCATAGGGGTACATATAAATAATCATTTCTTATAGTTATTTGAAAAGACAAAAATAATAAAATAAAATAAAACTTAAATGCTAAAAGTAAATTAATTAAAAAGACAAAAATAATAAAATACCTTTTATTAAAAATTATATTACTTTTAATATAAACAATAAAAATAATAAAAGATTTTTATAAAAAAATATTGTTATTAACATTACAATAATACTATAAGGATATAGTATTCTATTTAAATAAAAAAAAAAAAAAAAAGTGACAAAACAATACCCATTAATAAGTTAGTCTAAATTTGATTCTTAATCTATATATTTTTCAATTTAAATATTAAAAATAAATTAGTTAGAAGAAAAAAATAAAATAAGATATATATTCCAATAAAAAAGACAAATAACAAAGCAATACCCATTAATAAGTTATTATAAATTTGATTATTAATCTATATAATTTTCAATTTAAATATTAAAAATAAAGTAGTTAGAAAACAAAATAAATAAATAATAAGATATATATTTTTTCAATAAAATATTATGTTGTTATTAATATCACCACTAAATGTGCATTGTGAATAATTTCATATATATATAATAATTACACTATCTTATTAATTAATGTGTTAGTAATAATAATTATAATCTAAAGATTAATTATAATATAATAATTATATCTATTTTTATTAATTAATATATTAACTTTTGAGTACAAATCCTTATAATATATCTTATTATCAATTTTATTAATTAATATATTAACTTTAGAGTATAAATCCTTTTTATAACAAATATCATTTGTAAAATATAGATAAAAACCCATCTAAAAACATATACTTGTTGTTATCTAATTCCATATATATATAATATACATAACAATTTAAACAAAAATGATTTATGATTTAATGCTCCACAATTGTAATATAAAAATATTATAAAATAATATTAAATAAAAGAGTAAGTACAAAAATAAAAATAATTTTTAAAGAATAAATGGTACACTATAATAATTATAGTGCATATGTAATGTCATTATAGTATAAATTGATATAATTAGGTTATACATTGTACAAGTCATTTTTACATATTTTTCTCAAATTTATATTTTTAATTTTTTTTTTCAACAATTCAAAAATAAAACCAATAAAAATAATCTATTCAATAATTTAGACTAATCAGAAAATAGAAAGTTTGAATTAAAAAAAAAATCTAAAACTAATTTTAATTTTGGGAAAAATCAATTTAATATAATATTTTTTAGAAACTAAATATTTTTATAAACAAAAACTCAATGCATTTTTTACTATAAAATAATTACAATATAACCTACCATAAACATTAAATAATAAACGAATTAGATATACAACAAAATTTGTTCAATAAACTTGTTTTGAAATTCCCTTACTAAAATTTAATTTTGAATAAATATAATAAACCCTTTTAACATATAACTTAAAAATTATTTAATATTTCATTATTTTTTTTTAAAACTAACCACTTTATAATATATGCATTTATTGATTATAAATTGAAATTACACTAAAATGGACACATCCATTTTCCGAATATAAATAGTTAACCCATTCCATTTAATTGGATTTGAATAAAAATAGAGCTCATGTTTGAATGTGAATTCTCCAGTTTCAATTACCTTTTTTTTCATCTTTATTATTAATTTTGATAATAATTTATATATTTAAACACTAATATTTAGATATAACAAGCTAAGTAGGTTTGATTAAAAATTTCACAGTTAAGCGCACTTGAACTAAAGGCGATTTGCGATGGGTGACCTCTCGGGAAGTCCC
Organism: Pinus tabuliformis; assembly: GCA_031772625.1. NCBI lineage: Eukaryota > Viridiplantae > Streptophyta > Pinopsida > Pinales > Pinaceae > Pinus > Pinus tabuliformis. The sequence continues at coordinate 31,321,963 of CM062804.1, forward strand.
GGTTACTGAGTGCAAGCCCCGGAAGTGATGATTGATGCTACGTGATTCATTTCACTAGTTTCAATCACACTTCTTCACCCATGTGAGCATCACCCAATGCAATGAGTGCTAAGTGAACTATTAAAAAATCATGAGAAATTAATAAGTTACCACTACCTCTCATGGAAATGGTCATAGATGAATGGCTTACTTAACACGGTTGAATCCCAAAATGATATCTAAAAAAAATATTATTATTATTATTATGAAATAAAATGAAGATATAACAAAAAGATTGAATTATTATTTTTTATTTTATTTTTGATTTTTATTTTATTTTTATTTTTTTTTATCATGAAAAAAAAAACTTAATTTTATTGTAATTCTAAAAAGGAATAAATATATTAGAAGTATTTTGAGAATCAAGAACAAGTTTTGGGAATCAAAAAATTTCATCCATTCAATGTTGGAAAAAATAGGGATTAATATTTATAACAATAATTTATTTTCTCTTTCTCGCCCTTCTCCCAACTCCTTGGAGATGAGTCAACAGGGACTATTTCCAATTCCATCCCAGTCACCAGAGGGGGTTGTTCTTTTTCAAAATTAGAGCTTCCCGACCAGTGGAACCAAATTCATGTTTAATCTCATCAACTTGTTCATTTTGTACCAGCTGAGATGTGCCATCAAATTTTGAGTATTCTTATTATCTTTAATAGGTGTGGCCTTCTCTTATTCATCTTCTGAACATGTGGGATCAAAAGGTTGTCAACCTTTTGTGTAGTGAGCTTGCACCTTTTTATTCCTTAGGGGTTTCTTGGCCTGTGGATAAGAATCTTTCAGGTGACCTTTTTGAAAGCTTGTGCGACATATGAACGTTGTGTTTCTGTAGTCTAGGCTTTGAATCCATTGAAATGTTTCATTTTTCAGCATTATGCGATCAGGAAGACCTTGCTTAGGTCTACTTCGACACATATTTGAACAAAAGTAAATAGTCCTTATTGAATTCGCTCTTTATTTGTTTCCTTTTAAATGCCTAGAGTATTCCCAATGTCTTCTAGAACATTCTTATGCCATAAAGGGAGGGGTCATTTTGGAAGTTGCACCCATCTTTGTGACCACCATTGTTGTGGGGTCAAATTCCAGAAACCATGGAGTTATGAAAAGGTGTGCTCTTCCCCAAAACTAGGGTCCTTCATTAAGAACTTTGTCTAGATCCTCTTAGGTATCAAACTGGACAATAAAAAATCCCTTGGAGTAGAGATAGATGCCCAAGCAGTGAAAATCCATTGATGCAAGGTATCTGTTTTTGGCCAAAACCCATTGAATATATAGATGATAGCCCTTGAATGAAGGAAATAAAAGAGATAGTTTACCTGTTGGTTTTTTATGTCCAAGGATGGCATATCATCCACCTTTTCCGTAATGTGTGATCCTGGGATGGAGGATGGTTGTTCCATTTGATCTAGCCTGTTTCCATGTGTTGCATCCTTATATGATAATGAAGTGGCTGGGATTTTGGAGCCTATGGTGCCCCCACACAGTCTCAGCACTAGAAATAATGTAGAGTACTAGGATATGAAATAAAACTTCAGTTGTAGATGGTACTGTAATTGTTTTCCTTCGTATATGAGGTATTGTAGAGTTGTTGGGATCCCTAGACACTGTTTAAAGATATTTTTTATGAGCCCCACATTTTGTTCCTCTTGCACCTAGATCTGGAGGGAATGCCCCATGAAATTTTTGAGCGAGATCTGAAACCCCTTGATCTGTAAACTATCGTGGATATTCCACTAGACAATTCATTACAACAAATTTGATAATAATATATTATAGCTCTAAATTTTTACACTATTACAGTTTTATTAAACTTCTAGATCTATAAATTTAACTGTAATTAGTGCATGCATGTGAATGAAAATTATGCAGAAAAGTAGAGAACGACAAAATAAGCTCTCACACACACATAAGACACAAGAAATGCGTTGGGAAACCCTTTCGGGAGAAAGCCCTGCTAGAAGGTGAGGCCACTTCGCTCTCTTTCTCTATTTGGAAAATAAGGTTGCAGGTATAAAGAAGTAATGCATGTGGCCCATGGGCTGCTACATTGCACAAATCCTTTGTGTGTACTCTACCTCCTATCTCTCCTAGCTATCTTTGCTCAACTATGTAACAAAATGCTCTTGAAAGAATGGAATGTCTCTTCCTCCTAGTGGCCTGGTTATAACACAGCTTGATAGCCTATTAGGGATTAAGTTTGATTACATCAACAATTAACTAGAGTTACAATATAGACTCTTCCAGAGTCTTTTACATCAAAAACACGCGGCTAGCCCTTTTTCCATGAATAATGGGGGCTGTCGCTGAACTATAGGTGTGAAAACACAAAGCTCAACTTCTGAGTGACATAACTTTTGCATACAAACTTTGATTGATGCGCTTCTTGCGCTATTGGAAAGATCTTTGTGTGTAGAACAAGTTGAAAAGGTGTGCGCGGAAGCGACAAAGTTTTACCCTAAAAAAATGATGTTTGATGTCTCAAAACGCTCTTGGAAGGTTTCAGACACCGTTTCGCCAAACTGGTTCCTGCTAGTAAAAACAGTCCCATGAGTTGATTCCTCCTCCTTTTCCACTCTAAATGGATCGAGATGGATGACAAACAATATAATTATCCAATCTGAATCACCCCTTTGTTCCAAGTTGAATATCTTCATTGCCTTTTTTCCCACCATTCAAAAACTGATATAAAATAAGAATTTTGCAGAGAATAAACGAGGAGATATCCCTAAAACCTAGGTGGCCAAAGAAACATAAAAACCTTGTACTCCTGGTTTCAAAATAAAGCTCTCTATAAAGCAGAATGTTGTCCCGACAAAGCTAAATGAGTGATTTACCAGACAAAAGATTTTAAGATTTTACCACGTGTCAACAATGGTGGCAGACTAGGGTTCCCACGATGTTGTAGACATGAGATTTCTCTCTATTAATTGTCCCCAACATATAAAAGTAATAAAATAATTTTCTTAACAATGTTAAAATAATATGCAAATTATATATAAGTTAATAAATAATAGGATGACACAGGTATTACATCACACAAATTATCAAAAATTATCTGACTTTCCACATCTCATACTAATAATGTAATAGATCACCTCTTAATCATATTTTTCATCCCCAACCATGACAATGAATGGAAATGCGAAAAGGGCACGAGCGTTCACCCTTTATCTTACTCCCATCACGAGTCCCATCAGAAACCAAAGAACCTTTACACGAATGCCACCTAGCTAAACATATCTTTTACCACAAAGGACACGTCACCAACTCGACATCAAGGAACTTTCGTCAATTGACCACATATTGACGTGACCCCTGTGAACGCTGGTCCTTATCTTAATAATCGATGACACGTATCCATGAGTAACCAATCCCGTGTCAAGGCGGCCGACACCCACCGCCTCCATCAATCAATGATGCGGCGTACAGACAGGTACTTCCACGTGTCGACTATGTCAGCATCCCAAAAAGCTTCATGTGACGCTTTCTCCCAACGCTCGTCTGGACTCCGGGCAACCCGTTTCCTCAAATCCACTGAATCCCATAAAAAAATATCACGCCGCCACGTGCAAAACTGTAAACCCTACACCTGTCTAGCCAAAAAAATATCCCTGACGTGCAGGTGGGATATACTAAATGTGTATATAACGCCACCTTCTGAATGTGAGTTGCGTGTACATGGCATGATGAACGTCATCGAATCGGCGCAGTCTGTGAACGAGTTCAGGCCTATCAGAGAGCTGGGTCATGGCGACATGGGGACCGTGTATCTGGCAAAGCATGTGACCAGCGGGAATCCCGTGGCCATGAAGGTAATGAACAAGGAGGTTATGCAGAAGAAGAGGAGCCATAAGAGGGCGCGGATGGAGAAGGAGATTTTGCAGAAGCTGGACCATCCCTTCTTGCCCAAGCTTTTCACAAAGTTTGAGTCGGAAAACCACTCTTTTCTGCTCATGAGCTACTGCTCCGGAGGGGACCTCAATACGCTCAGGCAAAGGCAGAAGAACAGGAGGTTTTCTGAGTCTGCTGCCAGGTAAATTTTTTTTTTGTTTTTGGGTATATTTTGAATGATTTAGAACAATTTTTTTTCAAATGAGAATGTTTTTCGAATTAATTATATTATTAAAATTTAGTCAGAAATTTTAAGATATTTAATTTAAGATGTGATTAATTTGAAAGACATTCTTATTAAATCTATGGCAAGCTCAATTCTCTATTTTGCTGACTCTAAGATGGGTTGGACCATCTAGCTCCCTCTAGGATGGATTGGACCAGGTCTTGTGATGGGTTGGACCATCTAGCTCCCTCTAGGATGGATTGGACCAGGACCACAAGACCTGTTGGGCATCTTGTTGGGCTGGTGTGACTAGATTATCAAAGTGGCAAACCTTAATCTCAAAAATGTTGGAAGTTTTTAATGATTTTTGTTTTTGATTAAATGAGGTCTGTGTCATTGGAAAATTTATTTTTCAATTAAGAAAATCATGTTATGGACACCCAACTTTCCCACCTAACTTTTGAACCAAATAACCATATTATTCGGATGATAAAATTTCAAAACCTAACTAACCTCTAGGCTGGTCTGGCGCTGTTTTCACCCAGTTATCAAAGTGGCAAACATTAATCTCAAGACATACTAGCTATAAACGCGGGGAAACTCATTATGTCAAAGTTCCAGAGCCTGCATTTATAAAAGTTCCACAGCCTGCATTTATATAATTTTGTCCAGTGCTTAAGGTTTTGCTTTGCTCTGTTTTATCAATGGTGTTCTTCATGTTCCAGGGCATGCATTTGAAGAACAATGCATGCATTTCTGGCAAGTCTGTATGTGGATTAATGTTTATCTTATCAATGCTGCTTTTGGTTCCAGAACTTAGCATGCATTTAATGCAAATTTGTATGGTGCCTAATGTTCACTTTATCAATGCTCCTTTTGATTACAAAACTGAGACTGCTCTTGATCACAAAACTGAAAATAGTGAGTCTTAGATCAGAGTCAATTTAAGTCAATTTAAGACCATTAATTAAGTTTGGAGTGACTTAATGAGATGATAAGTTCATCCTTTCAGATGAAATTATAACCTAATGTTGAACTTTTCTTGATGACAAAACTGAGACTGCTCTTGATCACAAAACTGAAAATAGTGAGTCTTCGATCAGAGTCAATTTAAGTCAATTTAAGACCATTAATTAAGTTTGGAGTGACTTAATGAGATGATAAGTTCATCCTTTCAGATGAAATTATAACCTAATGTTGAACTTTTCTTGATGACAAAATGTTGAACTTTTCTTGATGACAAAATGTGAAGTGTGGACAAAACTAATGAACCAACCAACTAATTTCAGGTGCCCTTAATGACAAATCTATTGTAGTTACCTCTGATGACAAAAGTAAAGTTTGGAGTGACTTAATGAGGGGACAAGGGAATCTCGAATCGTTTCATACGGCGAAATAAAGTTTTACCATTATGGCATATAATCCATTTTCTATGATGGGCCAAATAAAGTTTTGTCATTATGGCATATAATCCATTTTCTATGAAGGCCATGATAGTGATTCTTTTAAAGCCAGTTAACATTTTTAGAGGAAAGGGGTAGAACAAGTTAAAATTGCAAGAGCAAAGGGTTAAGGTTAGGTGGAGGTAGTGGAAGTCACCAGGTTAGGTGGACGTTCTGGAAGTTACAAGAAAATCTGGTTCCACAGCAAAGGGTTAAAATTAGGTGAAGGGATGAAAAAATATAATTATTATTAGGTGAAGGGATGAGAAAATATAATTATTTTTGATGTTAAAATTTCTATCAATTAAAGAGTTAATATAAATAAAATTAAAATATTATTTATTTAATTTTATGTATAAATTTTTTTAGTTAAAATTTTTATTAATTAAATAAAATTATAAAAAATCATAAAATTGTAGAAGTATGATAATTTAGATTCAAGAGTCAGTATAAATAAAATTAAGATGTTATTTATAACTTAATTTTATTTATAAGTTTTTAAGGATAAGTTTTTAGAAAGGAAATGAGTTTCAATCAATTAATTATTGAGTTTGAAAAATTCAGTGTTGTGTGTGTTTTATTTAAGGATTTAATGTTATTATTTATTCCTCTGATAAAATTTGTTCCGATTCCTTCCTTCTTATTTATAATTAAATTTCAGCATTTAAAGTTCATATTAAAATATATCAAGAGTTTTGAATTCTCGGGAAAACAAAATTGTGGTTTAAAGTTTCTTCCATCAATCAGTTAAAGTATAATGTTTGGTGAAGTTCTAAATTTTTTGGTGAAGTTCCTTTAGAACTCAGGGAAAAATTTTCCACCGGAAAGTGAGTGAATTTCTTTGTAAATTTGTTCTGACAATTGTGAAAAAAAACAAAATTGTGTGGTGGAAAGTTTTCATCGATCAGTTAAACTATGATTTTAGGTGAAATTCCTGACTATAAGGAAGAATTCCACTGGATTGACATTAAATGTTGTTTTATCGCCTACATTAAATGTTGCCTTATACTATTATTTCAACGGTGTGGTAGTGAAATTGGTGTTTTTTTAGTTAAATTAGTGATGTTAGTAGAAACAATAATAGTAAGTTTAGTGGATATGGTCTAATGGTTAGCTGGAGAGGTTTGGATATGGTTTAATGGTATCTTCACAAAAGACTTATCCACAGCTGTGACATGCTTTTAGTAGTAGTTAAATTAGTGATGCTAGTAGAAACAATAATAGCAAGTTCTGTGGATATGGTCTAATGGTTAGGTGGAGAGGTTTGATCCTCACAAAAAACTTGATCCAAAGCTGTGGTATGCTTTTCGTAGTAGCCAAATTGGTGATGGTAGTAGAAACAATAATAGCAAGTTCTGTGGATATGGTCTAATGATTAGGTGGAGAGGTTTAGATTTGATCTAATGATTAGATGAAGAGGGTTGATCTTCACAAAAAAATTTGATCCAATCCCAAGCAAGACTATAAGACTATATATCCCTGACTATATATACCAGACTATATATCCCTGACTATATATACCTGTGATTCATCACTAGTGAAAACACTAATAATAAGAGTCTGTTTGCTCATACTTCTCGTAACGGTTTGAGAGGAAGTGACCATATATTTGATTTTCCTAATTATTCATTGTTGTATATCATATGCAGATTCTATGCAGCAGAAGTTGTGCTTGCACTAGAGTATTTGCACCAGCATGGAATTTTGTACAGAGACTTGAAACCTGAAAACATATTGCTTCAAGCAGATGGGCATATCATGATCACTGATTTCGATCTCTCGCTTATCATCAACAATCCACGAGGAGAGTGTAAGACAAAGGATTCTTACAGGGATCAAAATGGATCATTTAAGAAGAAGAGCAAGTCACTCATGGCGAAGTTGAATCCCGCGCATCTGGGAGCCAAAGATTGCATGAATGCCAGCGCCATAATAATAACAAAACATGGTGACAGTGCCAGGGAGACCAGTTTTTGCAATTTGGATGGCAGCAAGGATTCACTTCGCGAGCAGTCTCATTCGTTTGTAGGCACGGAAGAATATGTTGCCCCAGAAATCTTGTGGGGCAAGGGCCATGGCGTTGCAGTGGATTGGTGGGCTTTTGGTATATTGCTGTATGAGATGGTGTATGGGAAGACCCCTTTCAAGGGGTGCACCAGGAAAGAAACGTTTTATAACATATTGTGCCAGGAACCACCACAGCTCTCAGAACCTTCCAACCCCTTGAAAGATTTACTCCGGGCCTTATTGGTGAAGGAGCCCACTCTCAGATTGGGGTTCAACTCTGGTGCGCAGGAGATTAAGAATCACAAATTCTTTGAGGGTGTTAGATGGGATGAGTTAGAATATGTGTCTAGGCCCCCCTTTGTTCCCCCTCCTTTCAGTTTTGAGCATTCACGCATTGTATTGGATGACAGTGTACGTACTATAGAAATGTTTGAGAATTTTTAAATCTTTTTGTTAAACATTTTGTTAGTCACTAATCATGCATCAACAGAAATTAACAAGGGATAATGCTTCTCAAGAAGGTCCTTCCATAAAGTTAGTTAAGAAGTTCCTTCCATAAACACTTGCTTACCTTGATATATGTATATATTTGGTGAAGATTACCTTGATGTGTATATATTGCTATATTTGATGAAGGTTACAAAAATGAAACATAAATCAAGAATAGATATTAGAAAATAATTTACCATAAGTAAAGTCAAAATTTTTATAGATTTTAAGATTTTAAGAGAATAAAGACTAATAAGAATAATCACTATGAATTTATAGAATTTACTAAGAAATCTCATTAAAGTAAAAAACACTCTCTAAATAGCTTGACTCGTACTTATATAAAAGAGAGTCCATAAATTAAAAAGTTTCACTTTCCCACTTATTCTAAACAATCCTAGTTTAACGGTAAAAAAAATGTCATGTTATATTTATTTGTCTTAGATATTATATAAAAAAATAATTTACAATAAATAAAGTTAAAATTTATAGAGTTTAAGAACATAAGGACTAATAAGAATAATCAGCATGAATTCATAGAATTTATTAAGAAATCCCATTATATATCAAACAAAAGTCTATAAATTAAAACACTTCCCTAGTTACTCTTTACAATCCTAGTTTAACTCTAGAAAATTGTCACCTTATATTTATTTTGTCTTTAACATTAGAAACTTCATGAACTTTCTAATTGTGAAGAACACAAGGATAATTATGAAGATAATTATTTTCTTTAAGTGAAACTTGATATAAAAACACATCAATCTATGAAGTTAATGTGTTTGGGAGCAATTATGTTACTCAAAATTATTTAATCTTGTTTTACTAACATTAGGAACTTGTTTTATTACACATATCTTATCTTTTTGGACTTCTTCTAAAATTTTTATTATCTCTTCTAAGTATAAATGCATTTGCTATCACATAAGAAAGTACAAATTACATTTCACATGATATTTTGTTATATATAAATATTATTCACATTTGTTGAAATCATTATGCACTTTCTTATTCAATTTATCACAAAATTCCTAATTATCAAGAAGAATACGCATTTCATGCATCATGGGATCTTTAGAGGAGCATTTAGATGGGTTTTGAAGCCACTATTTAATAGATCAGAGCCAAATGTTCCCTATTCACAAAATTCCTATTTATCAATAAGAATACCCATTTCATACATCATGGGATCTTTAGAGGAGCATTTAAATGGTTTTTGGAGCCACTATTTTACAAGATCAAAGCCAGTGTTCCATATTCTTCTTTCCACTCTTGAGTGAGAGTGAGTAATTCTGAGCATTAATCTCTAAGGCCTTGTAACCTTTTTGTTGAGGGTACTCTAAGTTAAGTTCAATTTATTTTGTTTCTTCAAAGGTAGATTTATAAATACTAAGAATCTCTCTTTCTCAACCTTGTAGTATTTTACTTGATTCTCGGAAAGCTCTACATTTTTGTTGTACCTATCCAAATCATTAGTAAAATTGAGAATATAAATCTAATTGGATTTTATAATTGCAACTGCAACGAAATATATTGCTACAAGTTTTATCTTGTCAATTTCTATTATTGTGGCTTTATGGTTTTCACCAAGTGTGCCACTAATGCTGTCTTTGCTTTATATATTCTCCAATGGGGGTGTCATTAAAGAATTTTGTAATGGCAATTAAACACATGATTAACATGTGGAGGGTACAAGTTGAGGAAGGGATGGTAGCTATTGGAGGGCGTGCCACTCCCTACATCTGTCATCTTTTATTCATTGTGTAGTGTTTATCATGTTTCCAAATGAGGGTTAACCTAACCCCATCCCATCATGATAAATGTCTAGCGGGGGTTAAACTAACCCCATCCCATCATGATAAATGCCCGACAGGGGTCGCATTATGGGAGCGATACAACATTCAGTTACTAGCAGAGTTGTATTGGCTTCTAATGGGTGGATTGGTCACTATAGTGATGGATCCAAACATGCAATCTTGTGAGCTCATTGATGAGTTCCTGTACCAGGGAGGGAATGCAGGTTTCAAACGATGTGCCAGACATCACACTTGTCTATCCCTGGACCTTGCATGCAGTGGAAAATGTTGTTTAAAATCAGGTTTAAAGACATCGTTTTGCCATTACAAGTGCATGGGTGCTACAACATGGTGGCGAATTTATGGATATACTTGGGGTGGTAAACACGATTTCTTATTCCTCGATTACTTTTTCTCTCCATAATAAGTATACCTCGTTTTTGAGCGTACATACCTTCATTTTCTTCATCAATGTTTGGATACCTTCATTCATGTTTATATGACAAAAGTGAATTGGCTTGGCAATAGGGAAATTTTGAGGTCTAAAATGGGCCTCCTAAGGAAATTATAAAATAATAGTGGAAATAATAAAACAATATTAGATTACATCATCAGATTTTAGAGGAGAAAAAGAAAAAGCTATTTTTTCAACTTGTATTTTCAACTTATCTCCCTGTGGATTTACTCAAATTTCAAGCCGAAACACTCGTTGGATGCATAATTTGATTCCTCATCCAAGGAGTACCCATATTGCATACTTTTAATAGATCTTGCTACACGAAAATGAGAAATATATGAAAAGCGTGATTGCAATAACGTTTTTTCATGTATTTCTCATTTTTCGTGTAGCAAGATCCATCAAAAGTATGCAACATGGGTACTCTTTGGATGAAGAATTAAATTTTGCATCTAACGAGTACTCTTGCTTGAAATTTGAGTAAAACATTAGGGAGATAAGTTGAAAATACGAGTTGAAAAAGTAGTTTTATTATTTTTTAAATTTTTACTTTTTTACTCCAAAAATGGGGAATCATCCCCCATGGTTGACATCATCATCTTGAATCATATTGGTTCTTATAAAGTTTATTTCCGCTGTACATTTTTCTTAGGAGACCCATTTTAGATCTCAAAATTCCTCTAATGTCTGTGCAGTGTTGTGAGAATCGTAAAAGGGTCAATGTTTTGTGTTTTATTCCTTCATTGCATAGGTTTGGGTCCTGCCTTTGAGTTGGTGGAAGTGGTGGAAGTTCTCCCTACCTCCTCACTTCAGGATTCTAGCCCAATGACGATTTCCTTTAGTTGCATAGTTCTAGTTTGTGGGGTTTGATACCCAGGTACTTTCTCCATTTGGTTTTAAAGGTATCAAGTTAGGTTCTAATTCTCTTTGGCACGACTTTTTCTCAGTGGCTTTGTCCTGGTTTGTGGAGTCAGGTAGTTGTGAACTCCATTTATTTCATTTCAAAGTTGCTAATTATGTTGTCAATTTCTTTTGTCGATATAGCTCTCTGGTGTTGTCCTTGTTTCATGTCTTCCCAGTGGGGTTTCATTTGGTGCTCTGGATTGATGATATTGTAATATATGGGTGACATCTCTTTTTGTTTACTCATCACAAGCCCTCTCATTCACACATTTGGATACCTTATCTCATTTGGGGAGATTTCTATAATTCTACTCCTTAGATTTCAATCCTCATTATGATGCATTTGGTTAACAGGAGCTAGGTTGGTCTTCATAATTTCATAAGACCTTTATTACTTCTTAGTTTTTGTTGTGATAGTATCTGGGTACAATTAATTCCTTTAGTTTTCCTAGTATTCAATCCTTTTGGTTCACAAAGGTTTAAATTCCATTTCTAGTTCCAGTTGCACTCGTTTCCACTGGTCTTTATAGATCCTCGATCGAGAATTCCAAGTCACAGAGGTTGTGCAAGTGGTTCTTCTTCCCACCAATGTTGGTTGTTTTGATGGGATTTTGTGGCTAATTAGTTTGATTTCGTCCCCCCTGAGGTCATAAACGAAATTCTCCTTCTTGAATCAAAGGAGTTCGGTGATCGGGCATATTTCTCATATTCAGAAGTGGGAGGTGTCTCACTAAAGTGGATACCTGACATGGGGAAATTTAGGAATCGTACGCTCCATTTTCTCACAGTGCATCAGTAAATGGAAACTCTGCGATGCATGGTCTTAAAAGATAAGCAAGTCTACAACTAAAAATTGTTTGCAAGGCAGGAGGAAATCAAGCAGATCCTTCAAAATATTTGCTACAACTTAGATGATATTGTATCTTGGTTAACAAGGGTTGCAAAATTTGTGGTTTCTAACTCCAATACTAAGTCGGAGGAGCTCAAAAAAACTCTTGTTGTCATCAATGCTCCCTCACTCACTACATCTCCTCGTGTTGTTTCTTCTCCTCGGGGGAATTATTCACCCCTATCTCTTGTCATCATCTTGGATTGAAGCGACAATCACCTTTTCAACACTCTCTTATTTTATGATGGAAGTTGATGTGAACTTGCGACGACGATGGTAGTTCCCTAAGGCGGCTTCATTGTTACTTCAGGTATCTAGTTTCCTTCATGTATGGAAGTCACTTGGTTAATCGTTGGATATTCACTTGAAATTTCAGTTGTTTGAACTGCAACCTTTGAATACGCCTTCAATTCAATTGGATTGGAATCATTCTGGATCATGATATTATCTCGAACAATGTTTGGTCCCCTTTTATTCAACTTGAATTTGCACATCTGAAGATTTTGATACTTCATTTTTTGTAAATTGTTGTACTTTATTCCAATAACTTCCTATCCTTCTTAAACTTCTTGATTTGTGTAAGTATTTTTTCATTGTGGTTTTTGAGGTCCGAAATTTCTTCATTTTTGTTTACAATAGTTTTGTCAACTTCTTTTTGCATATTTTGCATTGATTTTTTATTTTCTTAACAAAATACTTTTGAGATATATTTTATCTCTTTTGGTGTTACTAACACTAGCTTCAATGTAGTATCATGTAGTGTTGTTTTTTCTTCTTATAGGAAAATGTCAAAAAACTTCTTCTTTGTATTTAAGGTGAAGGACCTTAGTGATTCAATACGTTGTGAACCTAGAATAATGTTGCCTTGATCATTCCAAATGGATCCAATAGAGAATTGTGATATATATGTATAATCCCCAATGTTTAATTGTAGATTTGTTATGCCATATTGTTGTGCTCTAGTGGTTTAATTTTCTAATTGTATTTGAATTGGGAATTACCAATTGATTAGTGAATTTAAGGCTTATATAATTATTACTTTCTGCAAGAGCGATAGAAATAATAATATCTTTTTCTAAAAGAGTCCCCCTAATTTTAAATAATGTTAAAGCATAGCTATATGAAGTTTCTAAAAAAAATTCTCTTTTCAATTATAGAATCCATCCCTTTCTCGTCAGTGGTTGGCTTAATTTGGTGTTCACCAGAATTCATAATATTTCACCCGATCTTGACACTTTATATTATTAATTTTTTAATAATTTGTACCTTGACCTCCCTTTCTTTATGTAGATAATAAAATTTGTATATCTTGAATTGGTCCCTTTTATGTTGAATGGTGCTTACCCCTTCACACACACACACACACACACATATATGGTTTTACTCACCCTCAATTGTGATAACGCTCCAGCCAGTATTTAATTCCTTTCTAATTAAATATTAGTTGTAAACTAATAGGGTTTCAGGTCATAAATTTTGATATTTTTATATTAATTCGTCAGTGTGCCATCCGTGTCAACGTCGACAATAATTGTAAACCGATAGGGTTTCAAGTCACAACTTTTGATATTTTGCGGATTAATTTGTCAATGTACCCCTGGTGTCAACATTGATAAGACAAGTGTAGTTTGATTTCTGTGCACACCAATTGAGCCCAATTTTATATTTTTACATGATTCTTTCATTGCTTGGCTGTGGCAGTGACTAGAGAGATTTGGTTTTATTTTTCCTTACACAATTTTCGACCTAGACACAACAATTGAGGGATAAAGGGGGATCTGACAACAATGTGATGGCTTGCTATGTTGGCATCCTGCTAAGAAAGCATGAGTGTGTCTATAACTTGCTACAATGGTTGCATGTGGATAATGTTAGTGGTTAAGCATGGGTTTGTGGTTGTGTGCGACAGATGTGTATGTACTATTATGGAAGACTGGTCCTCTCACTATGACCTCAACCCTCCCTTTAAATTTATCTCCAACTACGACAACCTCGTGACAGGGTCAATTTATATGGTGAAACAACTCAATGAGGACCTCCTTCATGAATTTAGGGGCGCAATCAATAATGACCCATTGATGATGGACAACATTGGTGGTTGAGTGCAACAAGCATGGATGCAACTTTTTAATTAATTAATTAATTTACTTATTTTTCCATAATTTTTTCTCATATATATATATATATATATACATTCTTTTAATGGTCGAAGGCCTAACGGAAAAATGGAGAACTGGTGAGCCTAGGTATTGCAACAAGAATGCTGCAATTCCCAGGGCTACCAGCTTTACTTATCAATCCAGGGTTCGTACAAACTTGGAGGTGACAGTGCTATATGCATAGGTAGAAGTGAAGGTCCTGCCTGTTGTCACTGTTTGTCTAGCAAGAGACCCCAAGGGTTCCAAGCCAAACTTCTATAGGGTCAGAAGAAGCTTAATTCTTTGATGGAGGGAGAGCAAACCTATTCTAAGAGAGAGCTACTCTACTGCAGTAATGAAGAAAACAACTTGAAATGCTAAACTTACACCATAACCTAACTAACCAATTAAACAGTTATGCTAAGCAGAATTTCTAAATTAACACTAACCTAATGCTAATGATCTAAGTTGCAAAAGTAAAGAGCATCGAAACCAGACTAAGGTGTAACAAAGAAACTTAGGCTAAATCGAGTTTCAAGAGGAAAAAGCAATCAAAGGTCAAAATTAGTGAAAGGAGGACGTGCGGGAGAAACAATCCATAAGAATCGTTGGATTAGTCGGGTCAAAGGAAAATGAATGACAGAGATTGGATCGCAGGAGGTTACGTAGATAGATGGGCGAACATGGTTAACTAACAAGATGAACGATAGAGACCTTATCACGAAGGCTTAAGTGAATGGATGGACAAACAAGGGAATAAAGCAAATGAACGACGAAGATCATGTCACGAGGGATTAGGTGAGTAGATGGATGAACGAGGTTAATAGGAGATGGATGGCCGATATCTAATCGTGCAGGTGAAGTCAAGAGATGGATGGACGAAGCTAACAGGAGCCATGAACGACTAAGAACTTATCGCGCGGGTGAAGTAAAGAGATGGATGGTAGAGATCATATCATGGGGAAAAGAAACATGTTGAAATGAGGGAGCAGGTTTCTAAGGCGGTAAGTAGTTTCTCGCGCGCCCTTTAGGCTGTAACCAGTGTTTCGAAATTTCACGCAATTAACCTTACTGCGTGACACGTAGCATGAGAAAACCTCTTTTCTTGCGTGCTCTCGGGCGAATACCGTTCGTGCACTAATCCGCGCAAGATTGCGCAATAGCCATTGGATCAGGCAGGGCTAATCAATGGTGGAGATTGGGCAAGCTAGTTGGCGATCAGGTGAAGCGACCGCCGTCCGATCAGGCAAGGCAGATCGACGGTGGGGGTTTAAACCGCCTAAACTAATCGGGTGACGCGATAGCCGTCGGATCAGGCAAGGTAGATCAACGGTGGGGACTTAAATTTCATAAAGTAAGTGGTGGAATCCACGTGAGGCAGCAATTGGAGAAAATAGTGAATCTGACAGTGATTATGAAGGATTGTTGGTGATCGGATGGTGAGGAAGCGATGCATGAGGAATGTGATGGAGGCAGTTCAAATGAAAATGACAGAGAAAACCAGTGTGGGTGAACAAATAACTGCATTAAACAGCGAACTCCATAGCCCATGCAAGAACCAGAGACCTGTGTTTTTGGGGCTGTTGAAGGGTCCCTTCCTCAAGTCATGGTCCTAGAGGGAGGAGATGAGGCCGAGACACCTGTGCACAACCTGATAGTGATATTTTTCCTCTAACTAACCTATGAACTGAAAGAAGGCATAAATGAAAGTAAACTACAACAAATGCAGCTACTAAAGCAGATGAACAGGAAAACCATGCATGATCTACGCTATATTGTTGTAATGAAAGTGCAACTACTTAAGAAAATAAATAGCGGAAACCATAAGGCTACTTAAGCAAATTAACAGAAAACCATGAAACTACTTAAGCAAATAAACAAAACAGAACCCTATGATAGCATACATGTACAATAAAGAGGAGCTTTGGCTGCATGGGTCAGGCCTTAACCCAAGAGCTTCAACCCTCGGAGTTAAATCAGAGCTGGCTTAAACAGAACTCATTCTTATTATAAAAACCATGGATTACAGAGCAAACTGTCACAAGTCTTTGCAACTCAGAAATAAAATAGAGTTTTACAATAGAAGTTCGAATCCTACTGAGGTCCTAAACCTCTCTATTTATACATGTGAAGTCTCTAACGACTTTCTTCCCATTAGGGAGGCTTGGCCTCTAATTCAAGAAAAATTGGTTTATGTCCTTTTCACTTGCTCAACTGTCTTCTAATCTTCAAAGTGATGGTTGTTTGCACTCCGAGCTGGTGAAGGAATATTCGAATGGAGGGGTAGTGAATGAGGAGGATTTACCTCCTATAATTACTCTCCCTTGTCCCTTTCTACTTTTACCAAGGTCTTTGCCATAGTTCCTTACTTTTATCCTTTATACCTGCATTCCTTGCTTTTATCCTTTATTTCTGCATTTCATGCACATTAGACCACAAAGCAACTTATCCAATTGTAACTCATTTCATAAACAAAATATAATCAAAAGTATGAAATAAATTGTGAGAATAGTTGATTTGACTAAGCTAGGAGGTGAATTAAGGCCAATTAAGGCCCATATAATTACTCAATGATGAGGCTCATCATCACCCCCCTACTGAAAGTGTTGCTTATCCTCTGAGCAACTTAGTCAATGTCCATGTACTTCATGGCTCTGGTAACCTCTCTGACATCCCATGCTTCTGTTATGGTCTCTTCTTCTTGTTTACAGAAGCCTGCTTTCCTTTCTACTTCTTCCCACTGCTTCTTTTCCTCTTCTTCTTTTCTCCCTTTTAGCATCCCTAGGAGTAGTGGTGGACTGAGTTTTAGGCCTATCCAATTGACCTTCAACCTTTGCATTGATTGCTTATACATAGGTGTCCTGTTGAGTGCCTCTCTCAACCTTTGAGGGGCATGATATTCTCTGATCTTCAAGCTATGTGGCAGTGTGTTCCATCTCCTTTAGCAGGCATGTATATTATCATCTCTAAGCAACCTAAAAATATCCTCAAAATGTGAAATTGCTTGCTCTTGGGAAACAATATATCTAAGTGCCATTTGAGGATCATTTGCAATTCGGTTATGGGCGCTGATTAGGGCAATGGGATTTGATTGTTCAGGTCTGATGAAAAGAGGTTAATTTTGCTCTCTGGTTAATATCCTTTTCATCTCTGTAGCCCTTGACTTCTCATGGTTCATCGATGATGCCAAAGACATTAATTGTAGATCTCCTAGCTCTGCATTAGGATCCCAGATATTCATGTATGTGAGGGCCATGTTGTGCAAGTAAAACTCAGCCATTTTGGCCCTATCCTCTAGTGCACTTTGATCACAAAGATCAATAAATTGTCTGCAGTCCTGAAATGGCATGGTGCTGCTTTGTGCTTGTGTTTTAATCTAAAATTGCAGCCATTTTTCTCTGAGGTAAAGAGTGTAGGATTTAGCTGGCATCTTACACTGGATGGCCTCCAAGGAGAGGCTAACCATATATGCTAGTTGGTCTTTCTTTTCCTGCAATTGTCCTCTCTATTTTTCTTATCTTCTTCCTTTTGTTGTTCTTTCGCATCTCCATCAGTTTCTTCCTTTGTTTCCTCCTCTTGTTTCAACATCATCCTCCTTGTCTTCTTTCAACATGTTCCTCTGTATTAGTTTCTTCTTTCTCCATGACAGAAGGACTAACATCATAGATGAGGGTTTTGATGTCATCCTCTGTTGGTAAGTCTCTGAAGACTAACCATTTTATAGGGATCCTGAGGTTTTGGAGGGCATCCTTAATGAGGATCCTAATCAACCCATGGTGAGCCAACTGTTGGGAATTCCCTTTCTTTACTTTGTTGCTGGAGTCTATGAGTGATTGCATCAAGAAATAGGGTATGCTGAGTCTTTGGTGAACTGGTGTTTCTACCCCAAATCTTAATTCTTCAAGCATTCTCAAATGGTTGCCATAACAATATTGTATTTGTGGACTCTTGCATTCTCTTTTGACTTATTAAAGAATTTCCTTTTTACCACCTTTTCACTTATAAACCAACTACCTCTTAACCTTTACAACTTTTGATCAAATGATGCACATGAGTGAGTGAGTGGGATAATTCCCTGTGGTCTTGATGCCATGTTGCAGTTGTCAAAGATCAGAGGTGCTGTTGATGGTCATTCTTTTTCCTCCTCTGTTGTCTGTTGATGGTTTCTTGGCTTTTGGAGGTGTCTATGACTGGAGATCTGATGTTGCTGCTGCTGTGGAGCTCCTGGATTACCACTTGGCAATGTTTGGTGTCTCCCTTAGAATTTCTTGATCATGTTGTTGGTTGGTGCTATGAGGATGTTGTAATGAATGGACAGAGGGAGTAGGAGTGTATGTGGATGCAGGGATGATGGTAATGGTTGAGGTGATTCTGTAGAAAACACAATCTTCACCTGAATTGAAGCAATGAAGTGAAAAACAATGGGTTTGATGGAGGGATGCATGGTAAGGAGTGGAGGAGATGAATATATGTGAGGCAGGGTTCCCTTTGGATCTTTTCTTTGCTCCTTGCTTGTCTTTCTCACCCACTTGCAAATAACAATTATGTTTTTTTCTTATATATATATATATATATATATATTTAAAAACACCTAGGCTGCCTCAAAGAGGTTTTCACCCTATATATCTAACCTGAGCGCCTCAAGGGAGGTTTTCACCTAGGGATCTTCTTTTCTCTTCATTTTTTCTCATCCTTGGGCTGCCTCACAAGGTTTTCAACCCAAAGATGGGACTCAAGCACCTCATGGAGGTTTTCACCTAAATCCTTATTCTTTTTTCTTTTCCAGTGTCCTGATGAGGGAGGAGTTGGAACTTGCTCCACCATCATCATTGTCTTATTGATATTGTCTATGAACTCTTGTTTTGATAAAGGCCTCTTGTACATTTTCAATCTATGTCCATTAACTAGCAATGGAATGGCTTCTTCATCAATAATTATGATTTGCACTGAACCATTGCCATGGCATCTTTCCACCACATAAGGTCTGAGCCATATTGTCCTTAGCTTGCCCTTGAAGTCTTTATACCTTGAATCATATAATAATGCCCAGTGTCCTTCTTGAAATTTCTTCTACTTGATGTGCTTGTCATGCCAGATCTTCCTCTGAAGCTGAACTATCTCTGTATGTAGGAGGGCCTGCATTTTGAATTCATCTAAGCCATTCAAATGTAACAACCTTTCTCTCTGTCCATGATTGAGATCCAAATGTAGTTTGGTTTCCATCCTCAATGTGCTATATTTAAACTCAATGGACAACAAAGCCTTTTTCCCATAGACCAACTCATAGGGTGTAAATCCAGTGGTGGTATTCCATGTTGTGTTATAGGCCCAGGTGGCCTCAACTAGTCTCTCTACCCAATCCTTCCTGCTGCTGCTCACCACCTTGGTTAAGATGTTCTCCAGTGCCCTCTTGGTCACCTCCACTTGCCCATTAGCTTGTGTATGATAATGAGTGGAGGTCTTATGCTTGATTTTGTGATGGTTGAGTAGTTCTTCAATCATGTTGGAGGTAAACTGGTTGCCTTGGTCCGTGACTAGCTCTCTAGGGTACCCAAATTTGTAGAATATATTCTCCCTTAGGAACTCAGCCACCTTTTCTTTTGTTGTTGCCTTGATTGCCTTGGTTTTATCCCACTTAGTCAAATAATCAGTGCACACAATGATGTGTTGTTTTTGCTTTGAATGAGGGTTGATAGGCTCAATGAAGTCCATGCCCCACTTGTCAAATGGCTCGAAAGTCACTTGAGGTTGTAGGGGAATTTCATCTCTTGGAGTAGGCTTTCCCATCCTCTGGCACCGATCACATTGACTAATATACTTCTTCACATCCTGATGAAGAGTGGGCCAATAATAGCCTGCTTGCAACACTTTGAATGTTATTCTGTTTGCTGCAAAGTGACCTCCACAAGGCCCATCATGACAGGTTAGAAGGATGTCAAAGACTTCCCATTCCTTTACACACCTTCTTAAGATTTGATATGGGCCAAGTTTGAACATATTGCCCCCAATCCAGGTGAAGGGGGCACTCTTTCTGACTATCTTGCTCTTTTCTTTGGAGGGCAAGTTTGGTGGAAACTGTGCTGATACCAAATAGTTTGCTATATCAACAAACCATGGAAACAAGTGCTCATGTGGTAACTGGTCATCCACCATTCCTTCTCCACCTGCAGGTAGATTCATCCTAGATAGAAATTCAACAACAACATTGTCCTTACCAGGCTTATCAACAATATTTAGATCAAAATGTTGAAATAAAAGCAACCATATTATAATCCTAGCATTCACATCTCGTTTGTTCATTAAATATTTAATTGCAGCATGATCAGTATGCACAAATGTTTGATAGCCTGTAATTTAGTGCCTAAATTTGTTTAATGAATGCACAACAACTAGGAGTTCCTTTTAGATCACAATATAATTCAACTCAGCCTTTGACAGGTTCTTACTGATAAAATAGATGGCATATGGAAATTTCTCCTCTTCCTGACCTAAGGCTGCTCCTATGGCTTTGTGTGAGGCATCAACATGAATATGAAAAGGGAGGGCCCAGTTTGGGCCTCTAAGGATTGGTGCAGTGGTTAACTTACCCTTTAGAATGTCTAAGGCCTCTTGACAACTCTTTGACCATATAAACTCAGAATCTTTGGCCAACAATGCAAACAAAGGAGAAGACAACTTGCTGAAGTCCTTTATGAACTTTCGGTAGTATCCAGCTAACCCTAAGAAACTCTTGACATCTCTCTGCTTTTGTGGAGGTGGGACCCTTTGGACGATTGCTTTTTTGTTTCGGTCCACCTGCAGTCCTTGCTGAGATATTGAATGACCTAGCATAGTCCCTTCAGTCATTAAGAATTCACATTTTTCAGGACTGAGAGACAAATTCATTTCAATGCATTTGTGTAATACTTTACCTAGGTTAGTCAGGGCTTCTTGAAAATCACAACCATAAGGTGTAAAGGCATCCATATAGATTTCTACTGCATCATGTACTAATTCAGCAAAAATACTTAAGACTGCTCTCTGAAAAGTGGAAGGAGAATTACATAGGCCAAAAGGAAGGACCCTATAGGCAAAAGTATCCCAATGACAGGTGAATGTGGTCTTATCCTTGTCTTTTGGGCAGATTTGAATTTGGTTGTACCCACTGAATCCATCTAGGAAAGAAAAGAAATTCTTCCCTACCAAGCCATCTAGCACTTGGTCAATGAAGGGTAGGGGAAAATGATCCTTCTTTGTGGCTTTGTTCAACTCACTATAATCAACACAAATCCTCCAATTACCATTTTTCTTGGGAACTAACACTAAAGGAGAGACCCACTCATTGTCTGAGATAGGGTAAATGAATCATGCATCTAGCAGTTTTTGCAATTCTTCTTTGACTATGTCTTTAAGAGCTGGATTCATCCTCCTTTGTGGTTTCCTAACTGGCTTGCAACCTTCTTTGATGTATATGTGGTGAGTACACACTGAGGGATGTACTCCCTTCATTTCCTTATAACTCCAAGCGAAGGCTTCTAGGTGTTCTCTCAACATAACTTTTCCTCTTCTAAAGCAGAAAGAGATGGGTTAATTTTCAAAGTTCTCTCTAGGCCAAATTCTATGGTTTTGACACGAAGTGGGTTGGAATTGGCCAAGAATAAGTTAATTGGATGATTTCTCTGGGTTTCCCTTACTTCCTCTTCTAATGGTAATGAACTAGGAGTTGGACTTTGGAGCAGGTGTTCAATTAAGTCATCCTCATCTTGTTGTCCTCCTCCTATGGTTGCTTCGAAAGCATAAAGTTGGGCAGAATAAACCTCATCTTCTTCCTCCTCCTCTAACCATAAAGGTAAATCATGCTCTAGGGTAGGTTGAGTAGGAGGGTATAAGACTAATTGTTTGGACATATGCCCATTCTTGATGGTCATATTCCCAGCTCTGCAGCTAATGTAAGCATCAGTTGTGGTCAACCATGGCCTCCCAAGGATGAGAGGGTAACCAGTAAGATTAGCCTTAGGCTGGAGAACTAGGAAATCTGTAGGGTACTCCCAGGAGTCAATGGAGACGATCACATCCTCCAAAATTCCTTCAGGGGTGACTGTGGAACGGTCTACAAGTTGCAGAACTGTTGTGGTCTTTCTCAGTGAACCTTGGAGGTTGAGCTTGAGCATGGTGTTCTTGGTCATCACATTAATGGCAGCCCCAAGATCAATCAGAGTGTGTGGGACAATAGTGCCATTGATGTGCACATATACTACAGGGATTCCCGGTCCACATATTTTGGACATATTACCTGCCCCAGCATTAAGTCAGACAACTGCCCAATGACATTAATGGTAGGGGCATCCCTTTTTCTTCTTCCTGGATGCTTGAAGCACTTCTCCTTAATCAACTTATTGTAAATAGGAACATCTTTGATTTCCTGGAGAAGGGGGATCTTTACACATATATTTTTCAATTCTCCCAGAAGTTTAGTTTCTTCTGGGGTAGGCTGGAGTGGTTGGGTTAATCTCTCAGGAAAGGGTGGATTTACTTTAAGGTTGCTTTCCTCTCTTTCTTCCTCAATCTCCCCATGTGGAGAGGGAGGTTGGTTATCAGGGAGAATTCTCCCAGATCTTAGGTTGATCTCCTGGATTTCTACAGCATAAGCTGGGTATGATGTCTCTCCACTATATGCTTGTGGAGTCTGCCTATTGTTTGGTTTTGGATTTGGCTGGGCAGGCATCTGGGGTTTCTTGGGTGGAGTAGAGTGTAGGAGTTGTGGTTGGGTAGGTGGTGGAGGAAATAGGGCTGGAACATTGCTAAATTGGTGATCCAGGTGGATATTGGTGGCCACCTGCCAAGTCCACCTGGACCCCCACCATTGTCTTTCTCAGCATTTTCAGTTTCCTTAATTGTAGCACAACTTACTATTTTTAGCAGTTTTTCGGGTCCTGAACTTCCGGAGCCGTTTTGAGGCCCTAAACGACGTTTTTTGGAAATCTGGGGGCAACATGGGTCCATGGACCGATGTTGCCCTTCCCAAAGTGGTAGTGCTCGGATAGATCTTTCTAACGAGCTATTGTACGCGTCAAACGGAGATCGTATGCCAAAGTTACGACCCCGGGAAGTTGATGTACCAATTTACCCAAACGGGGCCCACAGTTTGGCGTTTCATCTCCTAGGGTTAGGTTTTGGAATGTTAAGGGTTGTCCATTGTTTCTCAACAATAAATAGGCCTTCGAGCCTCATTGTAACACAGTTCAGAGGCATGTAGCCATCACATCTCTTCTCAGAGATAAGCTACCATCGCCCTAGCTAGTTTATTGCCATTTCTGTTTGTAAGCATATTTCAGTATTTTCCATTAATGAAATGAAGTATTATTTCCGCTGCATCTTTGTGTATATGGTTATCTCTGTAATTTGTTGCGTTCCTGTTTAAATCCAGATCAGTGGTATCAGAGCGGTCTGCTTTTTCTCTGTTTTTCTTTGCATGTCCCCAACAAGGTCGGGATATAAGGAGTTAGGGCTTGAACTGGTTGAACCTTTGCAAGACCAGCCTCGCAAATCCCGACGGCCTCCCATGGCGGACGAGAAGAAAGACGAGGGGGCAGGAGATCCCATCAAAATCTTGCTCGAAGAAGCGCTCGAGCGACAACGGAACGCGATGATGGACAGCTTTGCGCAGATCCTTCAGCGGCTACCCAGAAGCGGCGCATCGGCTTCCAGCAGCTCCTCTGGAAACGCCACACCCTTTAAGGTACAAGTTAATTTTGAAATCCCCATATTCGAGGGTCAGATAGACGCCGATGCCGTAGATAAATGGTTAAATCTGCTAGAGGGTTATTTTTCTGTTCATGAATTTTCGAGTCGGGAAAAGATTGTTTTTGCTCTTCTCAAAGCAGCCCCCCACGTCAAGGACTGGTGGGAAACCTACTGCGAGCAGAAGGATGAAAGTACTGGCTCACTATTTTCAGCCGCACCCACCTGGGATTCGTTCCGGGATGCCATCAAGGAGCAGTACTACCCTGTCGGAAGCTATGAGGATGAATACATAAAGTGGACCACGCTGCGGCAGGGAAGGGACCAAGACGTGCCGGAGTTCACCAATCTTTTCCATACCCTTCGCACAAAGTTGGGTATCAAGGATTCGGAGCAACATTTGATACTCAAATACCGTGGCTGCCTGCACAAGTACATCCAGGAAGAAATACAGTTCCTAAACATCCCCTCGCTCGGCGCAGCATACCGGTATGCCGTCAAGGTCGAGCAGAAGTTTAAACAAAAGAAGCGAGACTTTGGATCTGCGAATCCAAAGCAGGGGAAAGGTGCCCCTAAACCACAGAACAAAGGACAAAGCCAAGGCGGGACAGCCCAAGACAACCAGCCGAAGCTGCAAGCAAAGAGCAACGCCGCGAAGCCGAGAAAGGACACTGGAAAATGGTGCGAGTTCCATAAGAGCTCCACTCACAACACAAGTGAGTGTCGGGCCAAGCAGTCACTGGTGGCTGAGCTAAAGGTTTCAGAATCAGATGCATGTTCCGACTCTGAGTCAGAACCCGATAAGGGGTATGAAAAAGGGAAGCAGATCATTGATGCGGATCCCAGCGCCACTGTTGCTACCGCAAAGATCCAGAAAAATGAACCCGAAGATCCAGAGGAGGAGGAGCGTCTCTTCCACTCCCAGATGTGGGTAAAGGGCTCCCCGATACAGTTCATTGTTGATAGCGGGAGTCAAAAGAACCTCATTTCGGCAGAGGTCGTGAAGCGGTTGGGCTTACCGACCACAGCACATCCACAACCATACACCATTGGGTGGCTTCACCAAGGGCGAGATCTTCGCGTGAGCCAGCAGTGTCGCCTTCCATACAACATCAAGCCCTTCACGGATGAGGTATTGTGTGACATTGCTCCCCTTGAAGTTTGTGATGTATTACTAGGACAACCATACTTGTGGAAGCGACATGCTGTGTATGAATCAAGGCCCCGTGCTGTTATTATTACATTGGGAAATAAGTTGTTCAGGATACCAGAGGTAGCACCACCTGCCGCCATCTCTTTGATTACTGCAAAACAATGCAGTAAGATCATTTCCAAAACCAGGAAATTTGTTTTCCTGATGATACGCCCTCAAGGGAAGAAGAAGACAGTGGCCGCGGCCTCCAAACGGGGTTCCTCTGCACGGCAGCTACAGATGGACAAGATTGTGGAGGAGTACGAAGACATCTTCACCTCCCCGGCAGGGGTTCCTCTGCACTGTCAAGTCAAGCACTCCATCGATCTGACCCCAGGTGCGCCGCTACCCAATGGACCAATTTATCGGCGCTCCGTTCTGGAGAACAATGAAATCAAGAGGCAGATTCAGGAGCTCCTGCAGAAAGGTCACATCCGTCCGAGTTCTTCGCCCTGTGGGAGCCCGATAGTGTTGGTACAGAAGAAGGATGGGACGTGGAGACTCTGTATTGACTATCGGGCGCTGAACAAGATCACTGTCCGTAATAGGTACCCGATCCCGCGGATTGATGACCTCCTAGACCAACTAAAGGGGGCGAAATATTTCAGCAAGATCGATCTGAAGTCAGGATATCACCAGGTACCAATTGAACCCTCAGATGTGTGGAAGACTGCCTTCAAATCCAAGGAGGGCCTCTTCGAATGGTTGGTCATGCCTTTCGGATTGACGAATGCTCCTGCAACCTTTATGAGGCTAATGGATGACATCTTGCGGCCATTCACCAACTCCTTTGTAGTAGTATACTTGGATGACATTCTGATCTTCAGCCAGAGTTGGGAAGAGCACCTCCACCACATCCGACAGGTTCTCCAAACACTGCGGCAACACAAGCTATGTGCCAATTTGGAGAAATGCACTTTTGGCATGACCGAGGTTCAGTATCTGGGATACATCATTGATGAACAGGGGGTGCATGTCGATCCAGCCAAGGTCCAAGTCATTCGGGATTGGCCCTCTCCAACCACTCTAACAGAGCTCCGCAGCTTTCTAGGTCTTGCCAACTTCTACCGCAGGTTTGTGTTGGGATTTTCTCATATTTCTTGGCCCTTGAGTCAAGTCACCAAGGGCGGGGCGAAAGCAAAATTCTTTTGGTCTGAATCTCAACAGAAGGCATTCAGGGAGTTGAAGGATCGCCTCTGCACGGCACCAGTGCTCGCGTTACCAGATTTACAACAACCATTTGAGGTCGAGACAGATGCCTCTGACTATGCTATTGGGGCAGTCCTTACTCAACATGGACATCCAGTGGCATATCACAGTGAAACACTTTCAGACACAGTCCGGAAGTACCCCACTTATGATAAAGAGATGTATTCCATTGTACAGGCCTGCCGACAATGGAAGCATTACATTTTGGGGAAGGAAACGGTCATCCACACAGACCACCGACCTCTGCAGTTCATACAGACCCAAGGGAAATTGCAGAATGATCGCCATCAGAAGTGGTCTACATACCTGCAACAGTTTCACTTGAATATCAAGTATAAAAAGGGCAGCACCAATAATGTTGCAGATTGCCTCAGTCGACCACCGATCATGGCGCTAACCACCGTGCTCAACTCTTGCGGGCACGAGACTTCTGATTGGCCACTTCTCTACAAAAGCGACCCAGAATTCGGCCACACATACCAGACACTCTTGGAGGGTCGGCAGGTTGCAGATTTTCACCTCCAGGATGCCCTATTATGCCACCTCGGTCACCTTTGTGTTCCTTCAAGCGAGCGTGCCAAGATGATTTGGGAAGCACACTACAGTCGGGCTGCTGGGCATTTCGGGGTCGAGAAAACAGTGGCAGTACTGCAAAACTATTTCTATTGGCCGAATCTTCGACAGGATGTTGGGAAGTACATCCGATCATGTACTGCCTGTGCCATTGCCAAACCGACCATTAAGAAGCAAGGCCTCTATACCCCGTTGCCTACCCCTAGTCGACCTTGGGAATCCATCTCCATGGATTACATGTCAGGCCTTCCTTCCACTAAGCATGGAAATGACTGTGTTTTTGTGGTCGTCGACAGGTTCTCAAAGATGGCCATTATGATGGCTTGCAAGAAGAATATCACAGCAGAAGCCACTGCTAAACTCTTCTTTGAACGAGTGTGGGTGCACTTTGGGATCCCACAGTCTATCATCTCAGATCGGGACAGTCGGTTTCTCAGCACCTTTTGGTCCAGTCTCTGGTCAATGCTGGACACCAAACTCACGAAGTCCACAGCCTTCCATCCTCAAACTGATGGCCAGACAGAGGTTGTCAATAGGATGATTGTGCACATTCTGCGCATGTATAACTCAAAGCATCCACGCACATGGGACGAGAGCCTCCCCTATGTTCAGCACAGCTACAACCGAGCTCTTCACAGCTCCACTGGCCATAGCCCTTTTCAGGTGGGTTTGGGATTCCAGCCACTATGCCCCATTGATGTGGCCATGCCACTTGCAGCTACTCACATGAATTCAGCTCATGTCCAGTCCGAAACAGATAAGGCCACCAGCTTCATTGAGCGAATCCAACATATTCGCCAGCAGGTCCATGACATTCTTGAGAAATCAAATGCCAAGTACAAGCAGCGACATGATCAACATCGGGTGCCACACAAGTTTCAGGTGGGCGACAAAGTCTGGTTGCATTTGCAAAAGGAACGCCTTACTGGAGCCTATCGGAAATTGAGACCACTCCGATATGGTCCTTACACCATTACTAAGGCTATGGGAGACAATGCATTTGAGCTCAGCATTCCCCCATTCCTTGGCCTGCACCCAGTATTTAATGTGGACCGCCTTCGGCCATACTTTCCACCATTGCTAGACACATCCGACATTGCAGAACAGCTCAAACCCACAGAATTAAATCCAGATTGCATGGAACAAGCTGCAACTGATCGGATCATGGACACACAGATCAAGAACACTCGCCAACAGAATATCCAACTGTATCGAGTTGTCAAAGCGGGCCAATTCCTTCAGCAGGGCAAGTGGCTCACCAGGGAACAAGTTCAGCAGAAGTTTCCTCATCTCATGGAGGAGCTCAACGCAATGGGGACCATTGCTTCCTAAGGGGGGAGGAATGATCCAGGTGGATATTGGTGGCCACCTGCCAAGTCCACTTGGACCCCCACCATTGTCTTTCTCAGCATTTTCAGTTTCCTTAATTGTAGCACAACTTACTATTTTTAGCAGTTTTTCGGGTCCTGAACTTCCGGAGCCGTTTTGAGGCCCTAAACGACGTTTTTTGGGAAATCTGGGGGCAACATGGGTCCATGGACCGATGTTGCCCTTTCAAAGTGGTAGTGCTCGGATAGATCTTTCTAACGAGCTATTGTACGCGTCAAACGGAGATCGTATGCCAAAGTTACGACCCCGGGAAGTTGATGTACCAATTTACCCAAACGGGGCCCACAGTTTGGCGTTTCATCTCCTAGGGTTAGGTTTTGGAATGTTAAGGGTTGTCCATTGTTTCTCAACAATAAATAGGCCTTCGAGCCTCATTGTAACACAGTTCAGAGGCATGTAGCCATCACATATCTTCTCAGAGATAAGCTACCATCGCCCTAGCTAGTTTATTGCCATTTCTGTTTGTAAGCATATTTCAGTATTTTCCATTAATGAAATGAAGTATTATTGCCGCTGCATCTTTGTGTATATGGTTATCTCTGTAATTTGTTGCGTTCCTGTTTAAATCCGGATCAATTGGGGCCTCCACCCCTGGTGTGTGGTATTCCATTGATGTTATGGCTGAACATAAGGTTGAAATGACTGGCTGGCTGGTTGGGATTGATACTGAGATGCGTAGGACCAAGGAGGGGGTGTAGACCAGGAAGGATGAGCAGGGGGTCCCCAAGAATGTATAGTTGTGGTTTGGTTGAGGTTGTAATATGCATGGGATGACCCTTGCATACCTTGTTGGTATGGTCTAGGCCTAGGAGGTCTCCTTTGGTTGAAGTAGCAAAGATGCTCAGTGACCCCTTCAGCTCCTTGATATATAACTTTGAGTCCAGGTAAAGAAGGGCACTTATCTGTGGAGTGGTTTTCTTCACAAACTGAGCAAATCTTAATACAGTTCAATGGTCATTCGTTCCTAGGATGTCTCCTGGTGCATCTAGGAAAAAAGATGGCCAAGGCTCTATCTACTTCCCCTTGCTTCCTTTTGATGTTCATGGTGTCCAATTGCAAGGCCACGGTTTGCAGCATATCACTTTTGAAATCTTCCAGCATAATTCCAATTTCACCCTTGATGGATAAGTTAGAGGATGACGTACGGGCCATAAGTTGACTACCCCTACCCTTTTTCCTGGCTGCCCTAGAATGGTTTTTAAAGACAATGTTAATATCCTCATAGGATAATTGGTAGACATCTCCTCCTGATATCATATGTAAGGTATCCATAAGATCCTCCCTTACTCCTCTAAGCAGGGCCAGTTTTAGTGACTCAAGGTCAAGTGTGCACCTGGCCCTTTTGTAACTGAGATGGAATCTTTCTTCATAGTCTTCAAAGGATTCATTCTGGCCTATGGTCATCTGGAAAATCTCTTCTTTGGTATCCTTTGACTTACAATAGTCCCTATATCTATTTTTAAAGGTTTGTTGTATCTGAGCCCAAGTTGTGATGCTATCTCCAGGTAAACCCATGAACCAGCGCAATGCTGCATCCTTGAGGGTAGATGGGAATAGTTTTAACTTTTGCTCATCATCAGTATAGTCATAGGTTCGGCATATAACAACAAACTCAAATAGGAAGGTGTCAAGGTCCTCTGTGGTCAGGCCATGGAAATGAGGTAGAGCAGAGGGGCTTATATTCTTCATCTTAGTGTCCCCATTGGTTTCCCTGATGGGGAAGGCACCCTCAATTCTCTCTCTATTTCCTCTGTCATTTCAGTTTTCAGCCATTGGTTTAGTAGGAATGGGTTCTTCCTCTGTAGGTTCCTCAAATAGGTAAGGTTTCTCACCTAAAGGGTCTTCCAATTCACCATCACTGAAGAAGAAAGAAGGTTGACTGTTGGATGCAGTGGGGGTATTTGACAAGAATTTCCCTAAATTGTCCCTATTCCTACGAGGCATGAAAGGAAATTTTTTTGGGTTGGTTTTTGTAAGATTTTATTTAAAGCTAGAAAGTATTTGTAGAATGGAAAGGAAAGCAACTAATGACAAATGAAACAAAGGAAGCTACTAGATTAATTTTGCAGAAATAAACTAATGGAAGAAAATTGAAGACTAGAAGTAGAAGAAAAGAAAGTTAGAGACTAGAAAATAGAAGAAAGCAGTAATTACTTCTACTTAGACACCTCCCCGGCAACAACACCAAAAAGTGGTGAGCCTAGGTATTGCAACAAGAACGTTGCAACTCACAGGGTTACCAGCTTTACTTATCAACCTGGGGTTCGTACAAAATTGGAGGTGACAGTGCTATATGCACAAGTAGAAGTGAAGGTCCTACCTGTTGTCACTGTTTATCTGGCAAGAGACCCCAGGGGTGCCAAGCCAAACTTCTATAGGGTCACAAGAAGCTTAATTCTTTGATGGAAGGAGAGCAAACCTAACTAACCAATTAAACAACTATGCTAAGAAGAATTGCTAAATTAACACTAACCTAATGCTAATTATCTAAGTTACAAAAGTAAAGAGCATTGAAACCAAACTAAGGTGTAACAAAGAAACTTAGGTTAATTCGGGTTTCAAGCGGAAAAAGCAATCAGAGGTCGAAATCAGTGAAAGGAGGACGTGAGGGAGCAACAATGCATAAGAACCATTAGATCAGTCAGGTGAAAGGAAAATGAACAACATAGATTGTATCATAGGAGGTTACATAGATAGATGGACGAACAGGGTTAACTAACAGGATGAACGGTGGAGACCTTATCACGAAGGCTTAAGTGAATGGATGGAAAAACTAGAGAACAAAGCAGATGAACGACGAAGATCATGTCGTGAGGGATAAGGTGAGTGGATGGACAAACGAGGTTAATAGGAGATGGATGGCTGAGATCTGATCGCATGGGTGAAGTCAAGAGATGGACGACGAAGATCATATCGCGAGGAAAAGAAACGTGTGGAAATGAGGGAGCAGGTTTCTAAGGCGGTAAGTAGTTTCTCGCGCGCCCTTCAGGTTGTAAGCAGTATTTTGAAATTTCACACGATTAACCTTACTGCGCAACACATAGCATGAGAAAACCACTTTTCTCGCGTGCTCTCGGGTGGATAACGTTCGTGCACTAATCTGCGCGAGATTGTGTGATAGCTGTTGGATCAGGCACAACTGATCAACGATGGAGATCGGCCAAGCTAGTTGGCAATCGGGTGAAGCGACAGTCATCGGATTAGGAAAGGAAGATTGATGGTGGGGGTTTAAAGCGCCTAAAGTGATCGGGTGACACAATAGTCATTAGATCAGGCGAGGCAGATCGATGATGGAGACTTAAAGTTCATTAAGTAAGTGGTGGACTCCAGGCAAGGCAACAGTTGGAGAACATAGTGAATCAGACGGTGATTGTGAAGGTTTGTTAGTGATCAGATGGCGAGGAAGCGATGCATGAGGAACGTGCTGGAGGCGGTTTCAAATGAAAATGGTAGAGAAAACCAGTGCGGGTGAACAAATAACTATATTCAACAACGAGCTCCATAGCCTATGTGAGAACCAAAGACCTGTGTTTTTGGGGCTGCTGAAGGGTCCCTTCCTCAAGTAATGGTCCCAGAGGAGGAGATGAGGCCAAGACACCTGCGCACAACCTGATAGTGATCTTTTTCCTCTAACTAATCTATGAACTGAAAGAAGGCATAAATGAAAGCAAACTACAGTAAATGCAACTACTGAAGCAGATGAACAGGAAAACCATGCATGATCTACGCTATATTGCCATAATGAAAGTGCAACTACTTAAGCAAATAAACAATGAAAACCATAAGGCTACTTAAGCAAATGAATAGAAAACCGTGAAACTACTTAAGCAAATAAATAAAACAAAACTCTATGCTAGCATACATGTACAGTAAAGAGGAGCTTTCGCTGCTTGGGTCCGGCCCTAACCCAAGAGCTTCAGCCCTCAGAGTCAACTCAAAGTTGGCTTAAACAGAACTCATTCTTATTATAAAAACCATGGATTACAGAGAAAATTGTCACAAGTCTTTGTAGCTCAAAAACAAAACAGAGTTTTACAATAGAAGTCTAAATCATACCGAGGTCCTAAAACTCTCTATTTATATATGTGAAGTCTCTAACAGCTTTCTTCCCATTAGGGAGGCTTTGCCTCTAATTCAAGAAAAACTAGTTTTTGTCCTTTTCACTTGTTCGACTGTCTTCTAGTCTTCAAAGTGATGATTGTTTTCACTCCGAGCTGGTGAAGGAATATTCGAATGGAGGGGTAGTAAATGAGGAGGATTTACCTCCTATAATTACTCTCCCTTGTCCCTTTCTACTTTTACCAAGGTCTTTGCCATAATTCCTTGCTTTTATCCTTTATACCTGCATTTTCATTGCTTTTATCCTTTATTCCTGCATTTCATGCACATTAGACCACAGAGCAACATATCCAACTCTAACTCATTTCATAAACAAAATATAATCAAAAGTATGCAATAAGTTGTGAGAATAGTTGGTTTGACTAAGCTAGGAGGTGAATTAAGGGCAATTAAGGCCCATATAATTACTCAATGATGAGGTTCATCAAGAACCTAAAAAAAAAAATACTTTGTGTGGCTGACAACCTTAATCACAATGGCAATGAACTTGATGAAGAATTGATGGGAAAAGTCTAGGATCAGAGAATGAGGCTCTAATACTAATGTAACAAATATAGTTTGTACTCAGCAAAATATTTAGAATATCTGAAATATGAAAATTTCCATAATGCAACAAGGAATATATTTATATAAAAATGTTTGAATGTACAAAAGTGATATGTTATATTGTGGTTACAAATGAGGGCATGTTTATGTACCTAGGCAGATGCCTTTCATAAGGGGTCATGTCTTTTGGGACATGCCTTTTTATAACCAATTATACTTTGCTAATTATTATTTATGTTATTTTATATATTTTTTAACATAAATAATAATTAACAAAGTATAATTAGTCATAAAATGACATGTCTCAAAAGTCATGACTCCTTATGAAAGGGCACCTACTTAGTTATATAAATGAGGCCCTCATTTGTAACCACAATATATCATATATCACTTTTGTACATTCAAGCATTAAAGATATTACTTGTCCTTGATGGACATTCTCATATTCCAAATATTATGAATATTTTGTTGAGTACAAACTCTATTTGTTACAATACACAAAAGGAAAAAGCCTTGGCTATAACACACACTACCCCTATAATAAAGACAAGATAATAACCATGAAAGCAAACACCTATAAAAAGCTTCACTTGTTTAATGAAATTAAGCAAATGATGACTTGAGACTTGGAGCTCACAAAAAAGTGCTAATCACTATAAAACTCAGATCTAGGTCAATGTTGTTGAAGACCATAGTTGAATTAACCACCAAACCTACAGCTTGCACTTCCCTTCTATGTGAATTGAGCACTAACCATGATTTTGACCAGAGTTTGAACCTCCCACAGCAAGGGATTTCACCACTCTTTACTCTTAGTAAATCATTAGTTAAGGAAAACCAATATATTTGTAAAATGGAGCAGAGTTGAAAACTTAAAGTATATCTAATACCCATAGGCCTCTCGAAGTAAATACACAATGTGTCGATCAACCAGAACCCATGAGGTCTCTTCACTATTATTTTCCATATAGTTCCATATCCTGTAGTATGCATCCCTTGTTTTTCCATAAGAACACTTCAAATAGACATTACCACATCATTATAATGGAAATTAATGATGGATTAACTATTGAATTAACCCACTACCATATGAATACCATATTGTCTGCATTCCATCACATATTGGATTGTCATTTATCTATTGTCACTAGGTGGGATTTGGCATATATCTCCATCGTCCTAAGGCATCCCATCTCTTAAATGGCTCTTGCATGTATTCCATAATCACCTAGTGTGGGGAAAGGGCAACGAAGAACTGTTAATTAGATATTTCGTATTATGAATATTCCTTTCACAATTCTTTCTAATTATAAAAAAATATTACTAGGTTGAAATTTGTAGATAACAAAATGAAGAATTTTTTTTTATACAAAAACTTAAATTGAAAAAACAATGTATAAAAACATAAATTAACAATGATGAAAAACAACTCATTTGAAGAAGGGAAAATAATAAGATATTTATATAAGTAGTGGTAATTATATTTTCTTCTATTTTAAATAATAAGCAAATTATGGTACACTCGTTTGTGGAACAAGCTAACATCTATACAAGTGTTCAAATTTGCAAAAAATATCCTTTAGATTGGGGCCACTAATATTATTTTAGAAAAACATACTATTTATATTTAAAAATTATTTTATATTAGAATGTATCTAATATTATTTTTTCAAAAATTATAGAATGATCCAAGAAAACTATACTCGTGTTCAAATTACTACATAATATTATTATATTTTAATATAATATACTTTACTATACTAAAATCTAATATACTAAATTCTATTTTCAATATTAATAAGCATCAATTTCAAGTTTTATTACAATCTTACAAAATAAACAGGTGTTAATAATATATAAACATATTTAATAAAACACTTTAATTACCATAAATATTCATTTACAAAAGAAACAAAATACATATATGAAATTTTACTATGTTAAAACTAAATTTTAAATATATAAACCTAATAGTAGTATTCTTGTAAGATAAAAATAGAATAACAATCAAAACATATATGAAATTTTACTGTTTGAAAATTAAATTTTAAATATATAAACTTAATAGTAGTATTCTTGTAATATAAAAATAAAATAACAATCAAAACATATATGAAAATTTCACTGTGTTTGAAAATTAAATTTTACTATGTTTGAAAATTAAATTTTAAATATATAAACTTAATAGTAACATTTTTATAATATAAAAATAGAATAACAATCAATTGATAACAACAACTGAAATATTGATTTTTCATATTAGTTTATTAAATATTTATATTTAATATGTACACAAAGACAAATATACATACATTATAATTTATTTATATTTAAAACAATAATATAGATATTATTAACTACATTATTAAAACCAACTTGCGTGGAAAAGCATGTACACATATTGTTTAAAATATTATGAGGATGATACCCTAATTAAATTGTGTCCATGTTAATGTCACATGATTACAAGACTGCCTCATTGCCAATTTTACAAGAAAGAGAAGATGCAAGTATTATTAAGTTTTTTGCCAATTCTACCAGAAAGAGAAGATGTAAGTATTATTAAGTTTTTTTTTGAATAAGATGGATTTTTAAATATAATTTAAGATATTTTAGTGATTAAAATCTTGAAAACATATCAGTTACCCTAATAGTCATTCATGAAAACTAAAAAATGACAAACTTTTATAAATAAGATTACAAAACTATAAACAAATCTTCTAAAAGACACTAAGACAAGGTCAGAGTGAGAATTATGATCAAACCAAACTCAACCATTAAAAAGGAAAAAAATAGTTTAATTGAATGAATGAAGCATATAAACTATTATATCTCTCTATTTCTCCCAATTTATTTTCCACATCTAATATGCAAAACAACCAATAAAGTTTGGCCCAAGCTAAAATTATTCTTTGGTACACAAGATGAGTTGTCAGGAGATTGATTGAGAATGTTAAGGCCCTGGTATTAAGGCATTAACAATCATTCATTATTATTTTATTAGTTATGGTTAGGCTAACTGGTAGGATATATCATGCTCACTTTATATCTTATTTATAATAAAGGAGATTCATTTGTATTTGGATCTTGTCTTTGTGCATTAGATATATTGTAAAAGAAGGTTTACCTCTAAAGTGGACTATTATTCTTTGATTGCTTATCATTCTCAATGCATGGAGTTACTTCTTCATTCTATCATTATGTTATTTTGGATTTTAGCTTATATCATTTAGTATAAACACATACAATCCTAGGGTCTTTCTCCTTCAAATGAGTGATCTTGATATTTTCACTATAACATCTTTTTGACATAATTTCAAAATATCAAATTTCAAGACCCTAATGAGACATTGAAGTACTTGTTAAAAAATTATCATGTTTTGGATTGTTATTATTTTCAAGATATAACATATGTAAGTTAAGGTTTTCTACTAGTTCCAAAATTAATCTTTAATTGACAATTTTGCAATTTTTGCTAGAATTTTTTTTTTTGTGAAGTTTTAGACTGAGATTTTTAGGAATGTTATAAGAAACATTGTATTATCTATGAGAACTATAATCTATAAAGATAAAGTCCAAATAGAGTGCCACCAATTCCTTTGAAAAGAAAACATACCACAATATTTCAAGTAACAATTTTAGAGGAATATTTGAAATGTTGAACATATGGTATTCCATACAAGTTTACTATCGGAAAGGACCAAGAATCAACAAAATTCAAGAAGTTACCATATATTTCACTTAACAAATCAAAATTTGGTCAAACTAAACTATGACATTGGAGCGAAGATATATTATATTATGATAGGTTAGAATTTTAGATTTAAAAATGGCACAATTTCATAGATACATTAGGAGAAAGGTCAACTTTAGAACAATCTCCAAATTAGGGTTTGGAAGGTGTGTCATTTTCCTTCAAAAAATTGTTTGATTGGGAGATTTGTTTTTATTCATTCAAAATTATGATAAAGAAAAAAATTAGGAGTATTATTATTATTATTATACTAAATGGAAAAGGGTGTTTGAAAATTTATTACACCAAATAAACCAATTATCCAAATTAGAGAACCAATTTAAGGAAATGGGTGATACTATGTTAAAAAATGTTGAGTTGTCACATAAGAAAGAATTAGTTAAAAGGGATATGGATGAAAAGATGGAAAAAAATACATATTTCCATGGAACAAAAGATGGATAAAAATATGGAACAAGTGGAAAAGAAGATGGATGAAGATATAGAATATATGGAAAAGAAGTTGACAACCAAGATCATAGAAACTCTAAATGGGAGCCTCTCTAAAATTAATAAAGTGACGAAAGGAACTCGTGAAAATAAAGTTAATATTCATATTGAAAAAATTTCCAATAATAAGAATTTTTCAAGGGGGTTCAACTCTAATCTTGGAGTTAATTATGGATGGGTTCCTAAGGGTATCAACCTTCCCATGGCTGAATTAAAGAAATTTGATTGAACAAAGCTCTTTTTGTGGGTGAATTAAATAGAGAATTACTTTGAAGTGCATAATATGATGGACAATAAGAAAATTATTTCATTAGCAACTTTGTACTTTGAGACAAAATGTTATCAATGGTGTATTATGGACGATAAGCAAATTATTTCATTAGCAACTTTGTACTTTGAGACAAAATGTTATCAATGGTATCAATGTGTAGTTAAAAGAAATCCCCATTCCTATCATTGTGATTGGGGTTTATTTATAGGTGACTTAGAAGCCCAATATGGAAAAGTTTGGGAACAATTAATCAATTGACAAGAATCAAGCACTTAAGTGATATTGAAGATAATAATTCAGAATTTCATGTATTTCATGTATTGGCCATAAGGTTAGATAATATAAGTGATGGAAATATGTTGGAAACTTACATCGGTAGATTAAAAGAAGACATCAAACATGGGATTTTCTTAAAACATTCTTAAAATATTATGGAAGTTATGCAATATGTTCATCATATTCAAGGTAAAAATAGGGCTACACACAAGTCTACCACTGGAACACTTTTTTCTTTGAAGAAACATATTTATATTCTATATGAGGAATATACATGTTTCATTCCTCAAGGGACTTTCAGGCAGCAAGGCTCGAAGCCATTGCAAGGATATACTCATTATGAGCTCAACATGTCACACGTGGGAATTGAACCCAAGTGGGAAGGATAACAATATTTCTCCCAATTACTCAAGCTACATACAATTTACATCTATATATGGAGGAAGCAAAGATCATTTTGGGGTTCATATGCACTGATCAATTGTTAGGGGCATTAAAATAGGAGGAATTAAATGCATAGAACATGGCTCAATCTAGCCTCTATTAAATTCTTTCATGCCCTCGATGAAAATTATTTCAAGCAAATTAAAGCTCCATTTAGTTGTATAGATGAAATTTGTTAGAGCTATAGAACCTATTTAGGGATTTAGGGAAGAATTGAAACCCATTTTCTTCGCATTAGATTCTAGTAAATAATCCTTTCACTCTTTATATTCTTAATGTTCTACATGTTGAAATCCCCACATAAGAGCTAAGAAGTGTTGGGAAGCTCTTTTTCCAGTGGATGTTAACATGTCACTCTCTTGCCATGTTATTTGAAGCATAAATGTCAGTGAGGCCTAAGATATAGTCATGCACATTGAGAAAGAGCTAGGGAAACCACTTGGATTAATATGGTCCCAAGTGCATTATAACCCCAATACATTGGGGAGCAATTAGAATGATGACACCACCCTTATTATCAGTGTGATAAAAAGAAAACATTTTAGAACCCATTGAAATAACAAATAAGATCATCCCTAACATACAACTAGCAATTATAACTGCTTGTATACGTAACACATGACCTTTGCCAAATAAAGATAGAATTTGGCATACAATATGCTTTCTATTGAGGTCACTTATGTCCTAGAACTTCTAAGAGACAATCTTTACTGAGTCTTGACATTGCCTTGCATCTCCTTCTCATTATCACTAAGGCCAAGGTGAGCACCAAAAGGGTTAAATTTCGACACCAAGGTAATTTTATGGATCAAATAATCCTGGATAATGATGGGTCATGTTCTTTTGAGTAGAAAGTTAGTTTTATCCTCCTTCTATGGATGCAAAAAAAGTGAAGGGGAGTAGGCCCTACATATTACTTCCAATTGAGTAGGATTATAAACTCTTGTTTTTCGTTTTCATAGTGGAGGAGTTAGGGTTGATAAAACCTAACAAGAATATGTGCGTGCATTGTGTGCAGG
Organism: Pinus tabuliformis; assembly: GCA_031772625.1. Taxonomy (NCBI): domain Eukaryota; kingdom Viridiplantae; phylum Streptophyta; class Pinopsida; order Pinales; family Pinaceae; genus Pinus; species Pinus tabuliformis. The sequence continues at coordinate 31,361,181 of CM062804.1, forward strand.
TACCTTGACAGGCCCATTACCTTTGTTCATATGTAGCACTTCATTAGAATATGCATTATGTGATGGCTTTTGTTACAAACAAGGCCTTGGGATGTTGACAAAGGTAAGATTGATCAGGGAATAGTCTCAAATCTTATGGATTGTTCTCTAGTAGTGAATGAAATAACTAGGGAGGTGTACTTTGTCGCCCATTTTGAATCTGTAGAAACACTCCATCAGAGATTTTAATAAGTTGACTTTGATGCAAACCTTATGTTGGGGTTGAGGGTTGAAATGTTTATTCGACTCATAATAGTTAAACCGTTTTATTTTATGAGAATTGAGATGTGCTCCAAAAAATCCACATTTACAATTGCATGTAAGGAAACTCCACCAAGACTAAGAAGGAAAATTGAGAATCACTCACATTAGAGAGAAAAGACCCCAAGGTGTTCTAACAAATCTAAAGCCCTCTTCTTACCACCCACATCCCATCCCATCCCATCCCATCCCATCCCATCCGAGTAACCTAAAAAATTCACCACTAAAGTCTAAATTTCAAGCAGGGCCAGCGCCACTGCCATCCCCACCCGCATTAGTGCCAGCCCCACCATAGAAATACGAAAAAGACATGATCGTTCAGACTTTTTGTTACTCCCATCATTAGGAAAGCAAATAGCCTTTACACGTGTGCCACCTTGCTGCAGGCCCCACCATAACGTTAACCCTCCCTATCTTTTAGCTTAAGAAGGACGCGTGGCGGCCGACGTCGAAGAACCTTCACCAATTGACCAAATGTTGACGTCACCACTGGTCCGGGGCTCCCCCACGTGTCAACTGTATCAGCAACCAAGAAAGCAATATGGACGGTTTTTGTTAACTGTCTTCCGGTCAACCCGGTCCTCCAACTCCACTGAAACCCATACATATCAGATGCCGCCACATGCGCGCACACATATATCTATAATCCGTACACGTGTCGAGCCCAAAATATCTTTGGTATATACTAAATGTGTATATAAGGCCACTTTATGAATCGGAAGACGCAGATTTAGATGTGTGTTGAGTGTATATGCATGGAGTTTAGGATGGACGTCATTGAATCCGCAGAGTCTGTGAACGAGTTCAAGCTCGTCAGAGCGCTGGGCCATGGCGACATGGGGACTGTGTATCTGGCAACGCATGTGACCAGCGGGAAGCCTGTGGCCATGAAGGTAATGAGCAAGGAGCTTATGCAGAAGAAGAGGAGCCACAAGAGGGCGTGGACGGAGGAGGAGATTTTGCAGAAGCTGGACTATCCCTTCTTGCCCAAGCTTTTCACAAAATTTGAGTCGAAAAACCACTCTTTCCTGCTCATGAGTTACTGCTCCGGAGGGGACCTCAATACGCTCAGGCAAAGGCAGAAGAACGGGAGGTTCTCCGAGTCTGCTGCCAGGTATTGTTTTTCTTTGTGGGGCACTTCTAATGATTTTTTTCTTTGATTAAATGGGTGGGTCTCTGCGATTCAATTTGGGTAAGTCTTTGTTTAACATGAGCTGAAAGGGATCTAATTTTTTTAAGTTTATTATTGTTTATGGGCTGTTATTTTTTCAGCAGGAAAAAAATTGTCTGTTTTAATATTATGGATAAAACAATATATTCTTATGATGAACAAATTGTCCTCTTAAATTTTGAGATATACACAGCTTGAAAACTGCCTTGGAAAAAGGCTTACATCCATTAGTACTATTGTCTAAAAGTTACAACATAATGGTACTATTTGCTCTCATCAATTTTTGCAGTTTACACAAAGTCTAATAAGTGGATCAGATCCTTTACATTTCTGAAGATTGCATACTTAATGTACTTTTTTCTTATATGATTTCTATACAAAATTAGCTACAAAATTTATACAAAACTCAAAACAAAAAGGGACAGAAATTTAATATGGACTTATGTGCTATGATGATTTGTTTTTTTGATCCCAGTGCAGTGATCTATCCCGGCACTTTTAGATTTTCAACTTTTGTCTCCTTTGCTCCCATTTTCATCATGATGTGCATGCCTTCTTTTGTGTCCTGTAGTCCTTTTTTGATAATTCATCAGCTGATTTGTTATGTGCCCTGTTGATGTGCTGAATGGAAGAATTCTGAAAGGAGCTCCAAATACATTTTATACATCTCAGCCAACCTTGTAGCGAAGTTTGTTGAATGTGGTTCTTACTATTAACATTTGGAATCCCCAAAATAGTTATTTATTTTTTATTTTAAAAACACACTGGGTTGTAGAATGAGCCTTTCCAAGAGTCTTACACATCATATTGGACTGTAAAATGAACTTTTCCCACAACCTTACACATCATACTAGACTGTACAATAAACTTCTCAAATATCCACATCAAATTAAACACTAAAATAAATTTTTCAACGCTAACTCCTTAGTACAAATCTCATGTTACTATCTTTCCTGACAAGACTAAAGTGGGTACAAAACTAAAGTTTGGAGTAACTTAATGAATGGATAAAGGAAGCTGGAATGGCTTTTCAAGGACCAAATAAAGTTTTCCCATGGTGGCATATAAATCCATTTTCTCTAAAAGCGACAAGTGATAAAGTTGCCATGCTGGACTTTTTTTTAAAGCCATCCACTTTCTTTAAAGGCGATCTAAAGTTCTGCCACGATGGGTTAATCTTTTTTTTGAAGTTATCCATTTTATTTAAAGAGGAGATGTGCCATGATGGGATGAAATTTTTTAAGCCTATCCATTTTCTCTCTAGGCGAGAACTTAAAGTTCTGCCAGTTCAGGTGAAACAATTAATATAGAAAAAATTATGGTATTATTTAATTTTAAGGATAATATAGTTTAAGTGAAATAATTAATGTGGACAAAATTATGCGTAATTTCCGGAAAAGAAATGAGAGATGAGGTTCTCTATTTATTAATTTTAAGTCACATAAAATTCAGTTTTTTTTGTTAGTTTATTTTTGTAAGGTTAGTTAATTTTATTTGTTATTTATTATTTAATATTTTTTTGTTAGAGATTTATTTTTTTATTATTTAATATCTTTTTTAATGTATAAATAGTTTTTTTGGGAAGAAATTTTATAATTTAAAATATTTATTTAACACGAATTTCTACTAGATTTTAAGTAAAATTGACAAAATATAATTTTAAAATAATTTGTTTTTTCCATCAGAATTTTTGAATATATAAATAGATTGTGTAAATTTTACAACTCAAATTTGTAATTTATACAAATTTCTACTAAATTTTGAGCCAAATTAATAGACCGGAGGCTTAGCTCAATTGATCCAGTCCTAATCATTATAACACCTTTGCTTTGAAAAAATCATGTATATATTTTGTAAAAGTAGAAATCACAAATTAATGAATCACATAAATAATAATAATAATAATAATTTTGACAAAAAATAATTAAAAAATGTAAATATAAATATAAATTATAGAAAATAACATGATCGAAAGTAATATGTTAAACATGATAAAAATATAATCCTACCCAACTTTTATATATATATATATATATATATAAAATATTTCAACTACGTTTATTTTTACCTCTCTTTATAAATTTTGTTCCCATTCTTTCTTTCTTATTTCTTTTAAATTTCAGCAATTTAAGTTATGTTAAAATATTTGAAATTTTGTGATTTGTGATTTCTGAATTGAAAAAATTTTAATCCAATTATTTTCTTATTCAAATCCAAATTCAAATTCAAACTTGGTAACTATGTTTTTTCCCTTTTTTTTTTCGTAAATCTATTATTTCAAAGCTGTGACATGCTTTTTGCAGTTCAAGCTTCTTCTCTTAGTTGTTTGAGACTAAGTGGCCATGTCATATATTTGCTTTTCCTAATTATTCATTGTTATATATCGTATGCAGATTCTATGCAGCAGAAGTTGTGCTTGCACTAGAGTATTTGCACCAGCGTGGAATTTTGTACAGAGACTTGAAACCTGAAAACATATTGCTTCAAGCAGATGGGCATATCATGATCACTGATTTCGATCTCTCGCTTATCATCAACAATCCACGAGGAGAGTGTAAGACAAAGGATAAATCCAGGTTTTGTCATTTGAATGGCAGAAAGGAAGCAGCAGCTTACGAGCAATCTCATTCGTTTGTAGGCACAGAAGAGTATGTTGCCCCAGAAATCTTGTGGGGCAAGGGCCATGGCATGGCAGTGGATTGGTGGGCTTTTGGCATATTGCTGTATGAGATGGTGAATGGGAAGACCCCGTTTAAGGGGTTGACTAGGAAAGAAACTTTTTACAACATATTATGCAAGGAGCCACCGCAGCTCTCAAAACCTTCCAGCACCCTTGAAGACTTACTCCAACGATTGTTGGTGAAGGAGCCTGCTCTTAGAATGGGATTCAAGTGTGGTGCCCAAGAGATTAAAAATCATGAATTCTTTGAGGGTGTTAGATGGGATGAGTTAGAATATGTGTCTAGACCCCCTTTTGTTCCTCTTCCTTTCAGTTTTGAGCAATAATGTACGTACAATTGAAATGTTTGAGAATTTTTAAATTTTTGCCAAATATTATTATTTTGTTGGTGACTAAGCATGTAACGATAGATCATGGCTCTCAAGATGGCTCTCAAGAAGGTCTTGATAGCTTATTTACAGTGATGTATTTACGAGTATTTTAAGTCGATTATGCAATCGACTTAAACTCACCGTGTATCTACATATTTGGTGAAGAGATCCATGATCCAATGAATGTGTATATCAGAACAAGCTGATAAGGGTCAAATCACTGTGTATCTACATATTTGGTGAAGAGATCCATGATCCAATGAATGTGTATATCAGAACAAGCTGATAAGAGTCACATGGCAGCCATCAAATCAACCAGAATATTCCATCATCAACCACATATACGCCAGCATCCTCAGCGCTGCAGGATTCGATCGTGGTCGAGGTGGGTGAAATCGACTGCCCCGACCACTATGTCATGCACTCACGTGCAACTTAATTTATTTGTTAATTAGTGTAATATATTCCCTGAAGCTGTATATATTGGGCGATAGAGATTGACACTAAACGAAAGCATAATCTAATTTCCTTTGGTAATTAATGGGAATCTTTTTGAATGGGATCTTATTTAAAATAATAATAATATAAAAAATTATTATGTATATTAAAATATTTTAAGTAATTTTAATATTTTACATTTATAGAGAGAGAGTTAGTGTGGAAAAAGATCAATTTTCTAAGTATAATTTTTTTTCAAGTATATATATATATATATATATATATAATTGGTACATAAATGGATATCTATATATATATATATATATAATTGGTACATAAACGGATTCAAAGACTTGAAAATCTTATTGAGCATTTGGATTATGTAGACTACATCCCTTAAAATTACAATTTTAGCAAATCTTTGTTGAATTTCAAACAAAATTGACCAAAAAAATATACTTGAAAACGGTCGAAATGTAGAATAAACATACAACTTAAAATGTTAAAAAAAATCATTTTTAAAACCATATATAATATATTCATAATCTAAATTGAAGCATTTAATTAATATGAATATTAAAAAAAAAAAATTGTTATTATTAATATCATTTTAAGTAGATCACAATATTACAGCATTTAATTAATATGAATATTAAATATAAAAAAGAAATTGTTATTATTAATATCTTTTTAAGTAGATCACAATATGACTTAATTACATACATTGTTATATTTTATTCAAGACCTTGTTGAATATAATTATTATTATTAAATGAAACATATTAATTGTACATATGCATCTTTTGATTATTATTTTTATGACAAAATAATGGATTCCGTTTTAATTTCTTCTTTATTTTAAACATTAAAAATATTATATATATATATATATATATATATTTAAATATTTTATCATTATTAATATTAAAATATATATTTTTTATTTTTTATATATTTTTAAATTTTTTTATATCGATTGATACTGAAATAAATTAGTTAATATAAATCTCCAAACAAAGTATATGCGTTTTATATTGAAATATTTTTTTTGCATATTTTTTTTATAATTAAATTAATATAAAATTAAGTTACTTCACATGGTTATTGAAATATTTTATTTATGGTAGAGTGAGAAATATATTTTCCACATCTCTTTTATACTACCTTATAATATTTTAATTAAAATTTTCAAAAATACATTGTTTTTATTTTAAAATAAATATGTGTCAACTCCACATTCAACGCATATTAAAATATACCTTTCAACAAAATAAATCTATACTGAAAACAAATAATACTATAAAATTAATTCTCTTAAACAAAATAAATCTATACTTAAAAAACCAAACAAATAATGTGATTGACTCAATTCTCTTTAATGTCATTGATAACATCGTGAATTTAATGGGTGATCATGTGCTCTAGACATGAGAGGCAGTGGAGGTGGCAACTAGGACATATAGATATTGCCTTTCCAAATAAAACCGGTGAGCGTTCCCACCATTCTCATGGCATTTGAAGAGTCAAGAACCACGAGATGTGGGGGAGAGAAATACATCTAGCCTTTATTAGAAGGATTATAATTAATTTTAATGATAATTTTTTAGGGTTTTATTAGCCAGTGGTCAAAACGGTAAATAATAAGAAATGTTTGGTTTATTGAAGTAATTTACTCGGTTTTTTTTTTTTTTAAGAATATTTAAATTATTTTTTATGGTGGAAATGGATTTAGTATTATAAAAACTTTAAAACAACCAAAATTCTAAGCTCAATAATTATAACCAAAATTTCCAAAAGAAATTACCAAATTTGATAAAAATTTATGTTAAAAATTCAATATTTTCATGAAATATAATCTTCAAACGCCAATAAGAAAATATATCAGTTGATGCACTTGGAATTCCATGATAATCCAATAGAACAAATTTCAAGAATTTTAACTTTGCCATCGATGTTCTCAAAACTAGTTAAAAACTCACAAGCATTGTTAAATACACATGTATTGAACATTTTAACCATACACACACTACATATTATAATAGAAACACATCAAAAAGGATTTTATATATTTTTATTTTATTGATTTAAATAATAATTTTGATAGGAGAATATTTGACAAAATAAATTTATTTAAAATAATATATAAAATTGAATTTATTTAAAAATAATAATAAAATTATAGTTTGAGTGGGTTTAATGGTTAAGAGCATATATATATATATATTCTTACACTTTGATAGTAAAATAATACTTGTTCTATAAACAAGAAAGCCTCATACACCAATTTAATGTGTAACGGGTTATAACTTTAGAATAAATTATTATTGTTATTATATAAAACAATACTTATTTTAAAATTCTTTAAAATTATGTTTTTATTGTAAAAATGGTTTAGTTATTATAATGTATATCTGAAAACTTGTTAATGATTATTATGTGCTTTGACATTAAACTTAAATTATTTTAAAAAAATTAGATGATTATTATTTACTTTAGCATAAACTTATTATTTTAAATTTTAATCTAACATAAAATATTATATTTACAACTAAAATCAACATTTACATCTTTTTAATATTGGATTATAGAATATATTTAACTTGGATCAATATAATAAAACACAATTAAAAGAAGGGTAAATAGATACTACTCTATAACATATTATATATATATATATATATATATATATTATTTTTAAAATTGCTAGTGAATAAAGGCAAATTAAATGATATAAATTGAATAACTACAAAGGAACATTACTGCGAACAAAAACTTCACTTCAAAGATGCAGTTTGTGCCTTTCTTTTTGGAAATTTTGTAATCATAAAAACCATGTGTTTTTCTTATCATTTTTGTCAGGCCAGGTAGTAACTCCACAAATTAATTCATATGTTATTCCTTCAAGTTGGTCTTTATTTTATACATGAGGGAGAGGCTGTTCACTTCATCTCCCGATGACTGTTCATATTTCTTATTATTTATTTACATTAATTACATTCAGCCAATCATGATGATTAGGTGTCAACATTCCCCCCCTTAATCTGAAGGGATGTTGGTGAGTCCAAGCATCATTATGAATCATTCAAGCTTTTCTCTTCCAAGCGCTTTGGTGAAGATGTTTGCAATTTGCTCATTAGTGGAGCAATGATGGAGATGGATTGTTTTGGCCTTAACATGATGTCGAATCAGATGATATTTAGTATTGATGTGCTTTGTTCGATCATAGAACTTTGGGTTCTTGGCCAACTTTATTGCATAGGTATTGTCAATCATGAGTGGAGTTGATTGTACTTGTTTTACCTGCAAATCTTCAAGAATTTTCTTAAGCCACACAATTTCTTTTGTTGCTTCAACTGCTGCCATGTATTCTGCTTATGTTGTGGAATTTGCTAGGACTGATTGTTTGCGTGATCTCCAGGAGACAACTCCTGATCCAAGACTCATAGCATATCCTGAAGTAGATACCCTATTTTATTTGTCTCCATCGAAGTCTAAATCATAGTATGCAATCAAGATGAAGTTGTCCACCTGTGTATATTTGATTCCAAAGTCCTTAGTTCCCTTCAAGTACCTTAGAACTCTTTTTGTAGCAGATCAATGTCCCTCACAAGGCTTTTGCATAAACCTGGAGAGGATTCCAATAGCAAACTAAATGTCTGGTCCGGTAGTAGTTAGGTAGTTGAGACTTCCTACCAGCTGTCTATACTTTGTTGCATCCTCAAATTCTTTTCCTTCAATAGATGTGAGCTTTAAGTTTTGTTCCATTGGAGTAGTAAGAGGATTGCATTCTGTCATGCCAAACCTGTTCAACAGATCTCCAATGTACTTCTTTTGAGAAAGAAATATGGACTTTGGATGTTAAGTTACTTCAATACCAAGATAGTAATGAACATAGCCCAAATCATTCATTTCAAAACTTTTCCCCAATTCCTTCTTTATGGATGCAATGTAGCTTTCATTGTTCCTTGTCATCAAAAGATCATCTACATATACCACAAGATATACAACTGTTTTGCCAACTTTCTTGACAAATAAAGTTGCATCATCAAGATCATAATGTTTGAAATTGAGTTTTAGAAGATGCCCAGTTAGTTTTTCATACCAAGCTCGCGATGTTTGTTTGAGGCCATACAAGGACTTCATAAGTTTGCATACTTTATGTTCATGTCCTTTCACAGCAAATCCTTCAGGCTGGGACATAAAAACATTCTCTTTTAGATCTCCATTCAAGAAAGCAGTTTTTACATCCATTTGATGGACTTTCCAACCGTTCTGAGCTGCTAGTGCAAAGAGTGTCTAGATGGTAGCCCATTTTGCTATGGGGGCAAAAGTCTCCTCATAATCGACCCCTTCCTTCTGTGCAAAACCTTTTGCCACAAGCCTATCTTTATGCTTGTCAAGTGAGCCATCAACTTTATACTTTTTCTTGTAGACCCACTTGCAGCCAATTGGTTTGGTTCCTAATGGAGGATCAACTAGCTTCCAAGTGCCATTCTTTATGAGGGCATCATACTCCTTTTGCATCGCTTCTTTCCATTCATCATTAGAAGCAGCTTATTTGAAGGAAGTTGGTTCAAAATCTGTAGACAAGTTCAATTCACAATCATAAGAAACATCCATATCAACAGGTGAATTAGAGTCATCTACATCACCTCCATTTTGCCGGTTTGAATTTCTAGTTCCTGTCTTTCCAACCTCCTCAGGATGAACACTCTCAAGTGTCTTTGTTAGCCACTTTGGGGGACCTTTCTCAGATAGTTCAGGCTGCTCCGTTGATTGAGTTGGGACTGAATCAAGATTGAGTCTCCCAATTTTATCAATCACATCACTTAAAGCATCATCCGTTGTTGGAGTTTCATGTGGGGGAGAGTGTTCTTCAAAAGAAGATTCCACATGTTGATCTAGTATAGAAATCCCCACTTCAAGATGTAGAATCTGATTATCAAATTCTTGAAATGATTTTGCATTTGCAAATCTATCCAAGCGATCAAGTTGCCACTCAACAACATTGTTAGTTTTGGATGATTCAAGAAAAATTACATCTCTAAATACAACAAACTTTTTATTGACTTCATCATAGAGACAATATTCTTTGGAGGTATTTGAATACCCCAGGAAGATACACTTACGACTTCTTGCACCAAGTTTGTTTCTATGTACCTTTGGTATCAAGGCATAACAGGTGGAACCAAAGACCCTGAGATGCTTTACCAAAGGAACATGCCCATACCACATTTCATATGGAGTCTTGCTTCTAATAGCATTAGATGGACATCTATTCTTTATATATGCAGCACATAGAACAACATCAGCCCAAAACATTATCTTTACATTTTTGAAGAAGAGCATGGATTGTACCATATTTAAGGTTGTCCTATTCATTCTTTTAGCTACACCATTCTGTTGGGGATTATAAGGTACAGTTGTTTGATGTTTGATCCCATGTTGGCGAAGATAGTTTTCAAATTCATTTGATTTGTATTCTATTCCATTATCAGTGTGAATAGACCAATATGAGATTGTGCATCATTTTCAATCCATTTATGAAAGTTCTTGAATGTTTGAAAAGCATCAAATTTGTTCTTCAACAAATAAACCCAACACATTCTAGTGTAGTCATCAATAAATTTCATCATATATTTATTTCCATTTGCAGAAGGAACAAGCATTGGACCACATAAATCTGAATGAATGAGTTCAAGTTTTCTATGTGCTCTTGAATGTGAATCATGAAAAGACTATTTGCTATGCTTTCCTAGAATGCAAGCATCACATTGCTTAAATTTCCTAGGAATTGTAGGCAAACCAGCAACACCATTTTTCTTCAACAAGCGGAGGCTGTCATAGTTCAAATGTCCAAATCTAGCATGCCATAATAAACTTGATGGAAATGTACCTTCTTCATAATGAGAATTGTATGAGAAATGTTGTGCACGAGTAGAGGTACCTTGCAGCTTGAGAATCCTTTCTTCTTCTATTCCCCTCATGACAAGTGAGTGGTAAGATGATTTTCTTACCTCAAGCTTGCCATCAAACATATGAATGGAGTGACCTTGCTGGCGGATGTGGACCAAGGACAACAAGTTTCTCTTGAGTTGTGGGAGATATAGAACATGCTGCAGAAGAAAGTCTGGAAGACCAGGCAATTTAAGTCTGATTGTGCCAAGCCCTGATGGCTTGATTTTTGATTGGTTTGCAAAGCATACTGCTCCATCAACATTGTAAGTAAATTCTTCAAAAAAATATTTTCTATTAGTCATGTGGCAAGTTGCTCCTGAATCAAGCAACCAATCATTTTTCCAAGAAGCAAGTGAAGCATTAAATAAATCTTCATTTACTCCAATATTACATTGTGCCACAACATAGTGAGCAGATTCAAGTGCTTTACCTCATTATTTTTACCTTTCTGTTGGTTTCTTTGCTGCTCAATTTTGTCCCATGGTAACTTGCATGTAGAGGCATAATGTGATCCATTTCTTTTGCAGCGTATGCAGTGCAAATCTGCTTTTTCTCCTTGAGAGTGTCTGCCCCTGCCGCCTCTAAAATATCTTCCTCTTCCTCTTTGACCACCTCCTCATTTGGAATAATTTTGAGCAGGATTCTTTTCTTTATGAGCAAGGGACACAACCTCTTTAGAAGATTCAGGGGCTGTCTTCTTTCCAAAAGCTTTCTCTCATTCAACAAATTTTTTCACAAGAGAGTCAAAGGTAATATCTTTGAGATTTCCATTTGCTTGCAATGACTCAAGATAATTGGAGTAAGTAGGATAAAGTTCCTTGAGAAAAGCGATAATAGGAATATCGAATTCAACCTTAGTGGATTTGATATCATGCATTATAGATTTTACTTCGAATGCAAGAGCAAGAGGATCATTATTTTGTAGTTCAAGAGTGAAGATTTTAATCATGAGTTGAACAACTTCAAGTGTAGAATGTGAGTCATAAAGTTCTTTCAGCTTTTGAAAGGCTTCGAAAGCAGTTGAAAATGGTGAAATATGGTGACTCACCTCTTCATTTACAGACGCTGCGATTAATGCATAAGCTTTGTTGTTCTTATTTTCCCAAATGGAGAGATCTTTGTCTGAGTTAGGTTGTTTTGTCTCTTTTTCTCCGTCTCCAATGCACACTCCTTTCCACAACTCATTGAAAATGAGGGTGTGTTTTATCATCCGGGACCATTCAGGATAGTTCTCCTTGCCAGTGAGAACTATTCCCACCATGGATATGATTGAATGCATACTGTAAAAAAAACTTCTGCCTAATACAATTGAGCCTAAATATATTGAGGAGTAGCTCCAATACACAAAAAACTGTACAACACATTCAACACTTCATGCCAGCAGACACAACCTTCAAAAAAGGAATCAACGTAGAGGAACTTCAACACCCAAAGCCAACACTCAAATTGACCATATCACCACTGCATTATCTTCTTTCAAAGTTGCTTCTTTCAATGCATATGTACATAGAACACATGAATAGAGAATATTGCAGAGAATTATGAGTTACATAGCAGAAAGACTAATTTTGGAAACTTGACTCTGTTTTTCAAATTTACGCATCATACAATAGCATATAAACAACCATCCATATGCACAACAGACTCTAGCTCACAATATTCATGGCATGGCATTCACATTTGACGCTCAAATTCGAAGAGAGGGATTCTTCGATGTTACACCAGAAGTTATACAGTCGCTATTACCAACAGACTGTTATAACAATCAGACTTCAATGCCGGGTATGCACCAAATTTATACCACAACACTTTTATAACAACCTTACAAACACTTCAATGCCAGCGTTCAAGAAACTAGACTACTTCGGTAACCAGCGCTCAATGTAATACACTAACCAACGTTCAAGCGTAAATACAAGAACTATGTATTATCGTATACAGTGACTTCTAATAGGCAACGTAAATACAAGAACTGTGTATATATGGGGTAGCGTTAACAACCATTCAATTCACACGCAGTCAATATATCAACCCAACACACCATAGACTGCTCACAACAATACGCACCATATGTTATCACCAATCGAATTGTTGCAGCGGTCTTGAACGCACCACCCCAACCTCGCAGTCAGAATACTATTCAAACTCGCATGCTCAGTGTGCATAAATGGATTTTTTCTCAGACAACGCAACATATAATATCGTTTCAATGCAACCCACAAACAACGTATGCAGTGAACATTAAGATGAGATAAAAAGATATGGGACTCTCCAGAGTGCACCCACAAAACCTGCAACAAAGATAGCAGCAGAACAACTCCTATGGTGATGAGAGGTCAGCAGCAGAACGAATCCTATGGTGATGAGAGGCCAGCAACAGAACGAATCCTATGGTGATGAGAGGCTAGCAGCAGAACAACTCCTATGGTGATGAGAGGCCAGCAGAAAACCTCACACAACAGCGTGTCCCCTTCCCTTGTGTGTAATCACAAAGGCAAATATCACCAGGGCCAACAACACATATATCACTAAGTCCCATTCTGCACTCACCTCAGTCGTTTCATCGACGTCCACCTTTAAGAACACCAATGTTCATATCACAACGTTCAACATTCACTTTTAAAAAATGCATCTGACAGAGGGCACAATCTAGACAGAAGGCGTAGACTTGATAGAGAAAGGCATATATGACACTGCCATAGAAGGCGTGGACTTAACAGAGAAATGAATATATGACACTAGGAGTTACATAAAGGCTAATTTCGGGAGCTGACTCTGATACCATGTCAGGCCAGGTAGTAATTCTAAAAATTAATTCATATGTTATTCCTTCAGGTTGATCTTTATTATATACATGAGGGAGAGACTGTTCACTTCATCTCCCGATGATGATTCATATTTCTTATTATTTATTTACATTAATTGCATTCACCCAATCCCGATGATTAGTTGTCAACAATTTTGGACCAATTTGCAACCTCTCTTTCATACTCATTTTGGATCCATCTCCAACCCCCCTTTCATACTTGAAATTCACAATGAGTGTCATGATTTCCATTTGAATGTAAGAAAGAAGTGGCCTTCAAATCTATTCTATTGCATTTGTAGACAATAGCTCTATGATAGTCTTACCTTAAGAGCTATTCATGTGCTTTCAAAAGCTAGTTTTGTAAGATTAAGTACACCATTGTTATGCTCTATTAGCCCTTGTGAATACAAATGAAGAATGAAATGACCATAATAATTGTCATCATCATTCTCATGAGGTTGAGAGTTAGAGTATCCAACAATGTCACAACCAATGTGTTTGACTCTATGCTTTGACCTCTTTCTTTAGGCTCTTTTGCATATATTTATCACAATATTGAAGAATATTTTAGAAACTTGGACTTACTTTGGAGGCAAATTTTCTAAGTAATTAAAATTGAACACCATGAACTTATATGCATTGGATGGTGCGGGGAGATCATCTTTCCTTCCGAGGCTTAGAATGCTTAGGATGATTAAACTACCATGGAACCTCATCAAAGCATGTAGCAAAGGATTAAGATAACTTAATAATCATCCATCCTATAGCATAAAGAGTGTCATATATTATATACTATATAATTAAGTCTGGAGAATATATTTAATTTTTGTATAATTATTTATGATATATATAAATTTTGTATGATTATGACATATATGCTACAATCATACATAAGTTGAGCCTACTTAAATTTTATATGATAGCATATGTGAACTGAACCTACTAATTACAAAATTACATTTATAAGACAGACATTTATAATTTAATAACAATTTTCTTCAAACATATATCTATCTATTTGCATTTAAATAGATATAGTAATTAATTAAAAAATATAATATAACTAATTAATAAATATAATGCAAAATATACACTCACATATTACATTTACACAATCTCATTTGATGTACAAAATTTATTCACATATTTAAATTAACCTAAAATATATTGATAACAAATATTTACATTCACACAATTTCATTTGATTTATAGAAATTCAATACACCCAATACAATGTAAATCATTCTTTAAAATTAAAATAATTTGATTTCCTAATGTACATAATTTCTCTCTCTATATATTATACTCATTTACAAAAACGAATCAACATAAAATTGTTATGTAAATATTTTAAATTTAGAATATTTCACAAAATTTAAATAAACTTAATAATGTTAAATTTAAATTGAAAATATAATTTATTTCTAACCTCATCTACATATTCAAAATAATGATGAAATAACCGGTTGAAATTTTTTAACCCACTACCATATGAATCCATCTTCAGAAATTCTCTCCACTTATATAGATTCTCTCTTTAAAGCTCATTTACATAATTTAAACTTATAAACTTCAAATGAAAATAATATGGCAAGGTTGTTGCGAGAAAAACTCCTAAAAAGAATTGCAAAGTACTTGAACAATATAAATGAGACTTTCTACCGTGTTAGAGATATATGTTTAACATTTATAGAATAATATAATATAGTGAGTGAAGAACATGATGGAATTAAAAATCATGTACATAATATATGTATCAAAATTATTTAATTTTGATTTTTTATAGTTGTATTTTAATTTTTATATATTAAGTGTGCTTTTTTTAGGATAAAATAAAATAAAATTTTAAAAGTGTAAATATTTTCAAATTTTATATATTTTTAAATAATAATAATAATAAGCCTACAGGACTTTGGATTGATGGTGAATGGGTGTATTGTTAAGGCACTCCTTGCGATAGGTCACCGTTTCAAATCCTCATGGGTGCTTAGGTAGTATTATATAGAATAATAATAATAATAATATTGTAATCGATAATACTAAAAAGAAATTATTTGTATTAATTGCATACATGTAAACTAATGTATTGATTTCATTATGCACGTTTTGATTTAATATTGTTATTTTATTTATATTTTATTTATTCTTCTTGTTGTTGTTGAAATATATGTTTGAATAATACTTTTTATGTTTTCAACAAATTTTGGAAACTATGTTAAGCATATATTTATACTAAGGTGGGAAGTGAATTAGTATAGCATTAAAGGAAATTTCAGCTTAAAAGTGGTTTCCTTGGGAAAAATAATAAAATAAGAGTTATGAATTTTGGAGGCAAAAGAACAAAACTACTTCTTATACTTGTATTTTTGGTTTATCTCCTTATTGATTTACCTAAATTTCAAGTATAGACACTCGTTGGATGCATAATTAAATTCCACATCCAACAAGTACCCAACAAACTTTTTAATATATTTTCAATTTTGATCAATGTGGGTCTTCTAAAAAATATGCATAATGAGTACTCGTTGGATGTGAGATTTAATTTTGCATCCAATGAGTGTCTACACTTGAAACTTAGGTGAACTTATATGGAATAAGTTAAAAAATAGGTTAAAAAATAGTTTTTCTTCTTTTCCCTCCAAAATATTTACATGTACATATTTTTTAATTTAAAGGATTTTGATTGATTTACATATTATGACATGGAAATTACATGAAAACTTCATGGGCACTTTTAGGTTGAAATTTCCTCTAATGGGACAATTTTTACTTATTCAAACATTCATGAACCATAAGAAAATCACCACATATGAGATTTATCAGCTGCGGAACATGGAACACAAAATTTATGTGGAAACCCTTTCAGGGAAAACCAAAAAACTTTTGTTTATAATTCTTTGTAGGCACCAACCTATTATTACAAAAAAATGTAGGTACTAACCTACTGGAAACATCAATTCCCACCATTGCAAATATTCATGTGCACCAATATGATATATGCATTGATCCTAATTGTCACAAATATTCATAGGCACAAACCTGCTAGAGATACCAATCCCCACCATTGTAAATATTCATAGGTACCAAGCTAGTAAAGACATCAATCCCCATTGAGTTTGCTTGTTAATTCTACCTTTACTTGATCAACTCAATTAAAATGTAGGTGCCAACATAATGGATCAATATCCTCTCTCTATAATTGCCAGGTTTCTTTATTCTGTAGTGAACAATCATTCGAGCACTAATCATTTTCATGTGACCAATAACTATGAACAATCTCTTTACCAATATATTAGAACAACAGGATAATGAACTTACAAATAACACAAAAATTCTAATATGGTGCTATAACAATGTAACGGACAATCAACTGGAACCAAATATTGTTTTACCTAGAGATGTCAACTGACAACACTGAAGAACCGGAATACTGGAAAATGACTTTATGAATAACACAATAAAAATTTCAATATGGAGTTATTCTAGTATGAAGGATTGTTAACTAGTGCAAAATATTTCATTACCCAAGCATGTCAACTAGCAACACTAGAGAATTGGAATACTAGAAAATCAAAATATCAGTGATTTAACCCATGCAACAAAAGTGGGTTAAATCGTTATTATTCCAATTTTTCGGTATTCTAGTGCTCTGATGCCATCAATTTTTATGCTCGGGTAACAACATATTTGGCATTAATTAACAGTCTATCACACCAAAATAAACTCAATGGGGATTATTGCCTTTAGCAATTCGGTGCCTATGAAAATTTGTAGTGGTGGGGATTGGGAGTGGGTTAAATTGTTGATATTCCAATTTAAAAGTATTTCACTGATCTGGTTCCATTAGTTGACGTGCCTAGTGTTGGACACTGGATAAACCAACATTCCATGTGTGTTTTGTGACATGGACTAACCGCCTATCATGGATCCTTATCTCTGGCAATGTGATCATTAACTAACACCTACAACCTGCAAGTTTTGGTTTAACAACAATTGTGATTCCCAACAAGTGGTATCAAAGCATAGGTTATGAGTTCGATACACACTCGACGTGTGTTGGGGGAGATTGTTGAACATTGGATAAACCAACGTTCTTTTGTGTTTCGCGACATAGACTAACTGCCTCTCATGGATCCTTATCTTTGGTGTTGTGATCATTGACTAACACCTACAACCTGTAGGTTTTGGTTTAACGGAAAATTGTGATTCTCAACACCTAGGTAAGAAAATATTTGGCACTAGTAATTTGGAGATTAGTGTAGAAATTCCCACAGTAGATCACCTGATAATACAATATACTAAAGCAAAATACTTGATCTACTTCTACAATCAAACTTTGCGGAAGCTTAATCAATATGAGCTAGATCAATCAGAACACATATAGCAGAGAAGAAGAAATCGTACACATGAAACGCAAAAGAATACTCTGGGGAAAGCCTCAGCTAAAAACCCTGCTATCTATATTATCATACAAGTGGAAATATCTCAGGATTACACAAAGATTTAGCTCACAAGCTATCCAGATCTTAGTACAATCCCTCACTGCTTCTCATAGAAAGAATAGACAACACTTGTGTCTTGCTTCAGTCCTCCAAGCCTCCTATTTACTTGCGCAGTTTCTCCTGGGTCCAACGCTGCCACCTATGTGTAATTACCTCACATACTGCTCACTAACCTCTGACATAACTGTGCAATCCTGAAGGAGATGAATTCCTTCTGCATGGATGAATTTCCTTTATAGAAAAATTCCTCCAACTGATAGTACAATGTCCCTGTCTTTAATCTCAACTAGATCTTTCTCTAAACTGACATGCATGAGTTATTTATAAGAGAATATTCAGTTATCTGGAGAACACTAGTTGCATGCATGCATGTATTAACTGACTAAAATCACAATTAGTTCCTCCAACTGTTTGGAACTAATTTAACTGGACTTAACTCAGTTAAATGAGCTAACTAATTACAACTCAAATACAACTCATCCTTATCTCCTTAATTAAGGGATAACTTCCTCAATCAAAGGGATAATTGTTGCATGTCTTCACAAAGACTTCATGTTTGATTTTGCCCAACTAATTAACTCAAGATTAATTAATTAATTAATTATTTTTCAAATAGCTACTAAGACTAAATTCGAATTTTTAATTCAAAGACTAATTAACATTGGGATATATCCTTAAATGCTATTTATAGCAATGCTATTTTTAGCATTTTTATTTTATCATTCCTTGTTGCTATTTTCAACACTGGTACTTGAAATGATATTTATAGCAATGCTATTTATAGCGTTTCTATTTTTAGCATTTCTTGTTGCTATTTTCAACACTCCCTCTCAACAAGAAAGGCATTCAACTCGAACCCGATCCTGAACGTTTGGAATGTTCTGCATGCAACACTTCTCCCTAGTGTTGTTGCTCCAACAACTCTAGAAACAAAAAAATATCCAACCTAAATCAGAATGATGCCTTTGTCATCAAAGTCTTTGACTGCTATTGCTCTGTCGACTGAAAAAATCTGCACCTCTGTGCTCTTAAGTATCTGACTGCTCTAGCCTCTATTACTTTGATCTTTGACTACATCAATCACACTGATTCCTCTAGTTGCATCCGTGTTGTTGCTGGTCCTGTCTCCTAGCATTGCATCCACACTACACCTCCTCTCATCATGTTGCATTGCGCTACCCATTGCTGCACTGCAACTCAGTTATTGAGAAGTAAGTAACTGATCTCCCAACTGACCTCCCTGTTGGGCTAGAAACATCCTCTGATGCTGAAGCTTCCTCTGCCGCTCCATCCGCATCTGTCTCTACCCACTCAACCAGTGCTGCTACTCCTCGTCGGGGCTCCCATAGCAAGGTCTAATCAAAGAGGTTGGGTACCTCAAGGATCCTACCCCTATTTCAGCCTTCTTGGGACTATCACTCCACATCGCCCCACCTCCCACCTAGAGGTATGGATGCATGTGATCCCTCTGCCCACTTGGCTTGAAATTTCCCCCTACTAGAGGTCTCTGCATGAGTGGATGCCTCCACTCGGTCTCCTCTCGACATCTCCAATTGTGGCTCCTCCACAATTGTCTGAGACTTCTTCTGGGTCTACATGTT
The DNA here is from genome assembly GCA_031772625.1 of Pinus tabuliformis. NCBI lineage: Eukaryota > Viridiplantae > Streptophyta > Pinopsida > Pinales > Pinaceae > Pinus > Pinus tabuliformis. Next base: position 31,381,011 of record CM062804.1, read on the forward strand.
GAGAGGTAATTTACTCTCCCTCTCCACCTCCAAGTCTCTAACCTTTACCTTGCTCCTCAAGGCTGTGCATGCATATTGAACCTCAAGAGCATACAGATTCTTGGCTAGGACACCAATTTGTTTCATCTTTCCCACCGTCACGAATTTTTTTGGAAAAAGAGCTGATTTTAAATCAGTGATATCTCCCTCATCCGAACTCCGATTCAGCATATTTTATTATTATTTATTTAGTTTAGGCCTTTTTTCCACAAGGAATCCATTTCTACTATTCATTTCCGATTTTTTTTCACAAAACTTTTCAGATCTTCTCTAGAAACTCGCGACCCAAAACTCAAAACTTCGAAATTTTCTCTAGTATATTGTTCACCGCTTTGATCACCTTTGCTTTGATACCATGTAGAAATTCCCACTGTAGGTCACCTGATAATGAAATATACTAAAGTAAAATACTTGATCTACTTCTACAATCAAACTTTGCGGAAGCTTAATCAATTTGAGCTAGATCAATCATAACACATATAACAGAGAATAAGAAATCATACACATGAAACACAAAACAATACTATGGGGAAAGCCTCAGCGAAAAACCCCACTATCTATATTATCATACAAGTGGAAATATCTCAGGAGGGAAAGCCTCAACTAAAAAGCCCGCTATCTATATTATCATACAAGTGGAAATATCTCAGGATAACATAAAGCTTTAGCTCACAAGCTATCCAGCTCTCAGTATGATCTCTCACTGCTGCTCATAGACAGAATAGACAACACATGTGCCTTCCTTCAGTCCTCCAAGCCTCCTATTTCCTTATGCAGTTTCTCTTGGGGTCCAATGTTGCCACCTGTGTGTAGTTACCTCACACACTGCTCACTAACCTATGAAATAACTGTGCAATCCTGAAGGAGATGAATTCCTTCTGCATGGATGAGTTTCCTTTATAGGAAAATTCCTCCAACTGGTAGTACAATGTCCCTATCTTTAATCTTAATTGGGTCTTTCTCTGAACTGACATGCATGAGTTATTTATGAGAGAATATTCAGTTATCTGGAGAACACTAGTTGCATGCAGGCATTAACTGACTGAAGTCATAATTAGTTCCTCCAGTTGTTTGGAACTAATTTAACTCGACTTAACTGAGCTAACTAATTAGAACTCAAATACAACTCGTCCTTATCTCCTTAATTAAGGGATAACTTCCTCAATCAAAGGGATAATTGTTGTATGTCTTCACAAAGACTTCATGTTTGATTCTCTCCAACTAATTAACTCAAGATGAATTAATTAATTATTTTTTCAAACAGCCAGTAAGACTAAATTCAAATTTTAATTCAAGGACTAATTAAAATTGGAATATATCCTGAAATGCTATTTATAGCAATGCTATTTTTAGCATTTCTATTTTATCATTCCTTGTTGCTACTTTCAACACTGATACCTATAATTCTATTTATAGCAATGCTATTTATAACATTTCTATTTTTAGCATTTCTTGTTGCTATTTTCAACAATTAGTTCCTCCAGTAGTTTGGTGCCTATGAATATTTGTAGTGGTGGGGATTGGTGTCTCTAGTAGGTTAGTTCCTATGAATATCAACGATTTAAACCACTCAACAAAAGTGTTAGCTTATTTTTGTCCCAATATAGTATGTTAATGATTTCCCATTAGTTGATAGAATCACAAAACTAAAATACGAGAATATCTGAGATTTGTATTGCATACCAAAAACATGGGTATGGTTTTGTCTCAGTGGATAGACTTCAATTAACAGAACCTATTCACATCAGCAATTTCTTCTTAGTTAACAAAATCGGGGCACTGTAAGAGCCTTATCCTAGGGTCTTCTAACAGATTTATTTCTCTAGAATTTAAATGTGTTGACACCTAATCTTCATGATTGGGGGAATTTGTAAATAAATAAATCAGGAATGTGAACAGTCATCGGGAGATGAACTGAACAATCACTCCCTAATGTATATAACAATAACCTACCTATGGAATAATCAGACGAATTAGCTTTTTCTGCCTTTGGAGAGTTATTGCCTGGCCTAACATGGTATCAGAGCCAGTTCTAAAAATAGTTGTAACTCCCTTCATTGCTGCCACTGCCTCTGTCCTGAGCACTGCCACTGCCTCTGTCCTGAGCGCTGCTCTGCCTCTGCCTCTGTCGCTCTCTGAACAGTCAGAGCCATGTCATAAATGTTTCAAAAAAAAAAAAGGGCGCTATTCCTCCTTTGATTATTCTGTGTACATTCCGTTGGAGAAACGGTTTCCTCTTCCACTGCACTACGTCAATGAATCGATTGGGTTAATTTTCCAGACATTGGCTCTCTGGAAACTGCAGCTGTAGACCTGAGCATTTCCTTGGAATGTAAAGATCGATATTCTGTCCTTCTTCGTTCTGCATGTTGATGGCGTCTCTCTGCCTCACCGGTGGTGAATCATGATTTATGTAATGAGTTGCAGCTGCTTGAAGATTTGAAGCGTATGTGAACTGATTGCTCGCACTGATAACTGGATTGCTGTGACTCGGGTCTACGTCGATGGAGTTTGCTGCAACGATGGTTTCGACTGGCGATTTCTACATTCTCTCTAACGCAAAAATGTGAAAATGCGGTAAAACTCTAAATCACTCCTTATGTAAAACCATAAATCTCTGCACTCGCGGGTAAAATTCTGGGTATTGTGGTATATGTTGAAGTGTTTCACTGTAATAGTTGACACTCGGGATACTTTGAGGGAGATATTTTCGGTAAGAGCACACTTTGTAGAGACTGTAAATTATATAGCGAACAAAAAGTTCCAGTTGACATTCAAGATATTTAAGGGAGATATATTCAGTAAGAGCACACGCTGTAGGGACCGTAGCAATTAGTTTCTGTTGACACTAATGATATTTTAAGGAAGATATTTTCAGTGAGGGCACGCTTTGTAGACGGTTAGCTAAAGTATATCTCCAACAATAAGTTCCATTCGCTATGCCGCTCCCCAGCGGAGCCTGCTTGGATAAGTATTTACCATTTCTACCTTAGAGTCCGGCAGTGGATTGTTATCTACAGGTTGTTTGGTTGCAGAATTGTGGCTCTCAGCCTTACCCAGTGGGAAGGCGCTTCTTCAACGTGGGTCTTCATCCACATCCGGGTAAGATCATACTCCGGTTGGGTGTTCTTTGGCTAAAAGTGTAAGACTTAGAGCGTAGGTTTGGCCTCGGCCTTCTGCTATTATTATGGTATCATTGTAATAAGTATAAGGTGAAACCAAGTTTGCATCATTGTAATAAGTATTTAGATAATCTTGTAAGTATTGAGGTTATGTATGGATGAACAACTGGTATTATTCTGGATGCTTTTATCTAACATTAGAGGGATTTGAAGAAAATATAGTGCATAAAGTTGTAGCGTAAGGAAGAGATTTGAAATCCTTTGAGAATGCCTTTTTGAGTGCAATTTCACTTTACATCAGCAGAAGTTTTTTTTATCAGCAGAAGTAATTTTTTACAGAATGCATTCAATCATCTCTATGGTAGGAATAGTTCTCACTGGCAAGGAGAACTATCCTGAATGGTCTCGGATGATAAAACACACCCTCATCTTCAATGAGTTGTGGAAAGGAGTGTGTGTCGGAGAAGGAGACAATGACCCAGTGCAGCCTACATCAGACAAAGAGCTCGTCATTTGGGAAAACAAGAACAACAAATCCTATGAATTAATCGCAGCATCTGTAAATGAAGAGGTGAGTCGCCATATTTCATCATATTCAACTGCCTTTGAAGCTTTACAAAAGCTGAAAGAACTCTATGACTCACATTCTGCACTTGAAGTTGTTTAGCTCATGATTAAACTCTTCACTCTTGAACTGAAAAATAATGATCCTCTTGCTCTTGCATCTGAAGTAAATTCTATAATGCATGATATCAAATCCACTAAGGTTGAGCTGGATATCCCTCTTATTGCTTTTCTCAAGGCACTCTATCCTACCTACTCCAATTATCTTGAGTCTTTACAAGAAAATGGAATTCTTAAAGATATAACCTTTGACTCTCTTGTGAAAAAGTTTGCTGAAAGAGAGAAAGCCTTTGGAAAGAAGACAGCCCCTGAATCTTCTGAAGAGACTGTGTGCCTTTCTCATAAAGAAAAGCATCCTGCTCAAGATTCTACAAGAGGAAGAGGTGGACGAAGAGGAAGAGGAAGATACTTCAGAGGCAGGGGGGCAGACATTCTCAAGGAGAAAAGGCAGATCTGCATTACATTCGCTGCAAACGAAAAGGATCACATGATGCTTCTACATGCAAGCTACCATGGGACAAAATTGAGCAGAAAAGAAACCAGCAGAAAAGTAAAACTGATGATATAGACAAAGGTAAAGCACCTGAATCTGCTCACTATATTGAGGCACAATGTAACATTGGAGTAAATGAAGATTTGTTTAATGCTTCACTTGCTTCTTCGAAAAATGATTGGTTGCTTGATTCAGGAGCAACCTGTCATATGACTTATAGAAAAGATTTTTTTGAAGATTTCACTGACAATGTTGATGGAGCAATATACTTTTCAGATCAGTCAAAAATCAAGCCATCAGGGCTTGGCACAATCAGGCTTCAACTGCCTGGTCTTCCAGACTTTCTTCTGGATCATGTTCTATATCTCCCACAGCTCAAGAGAAACTTGCTGTCCTTGGTCCACATCCGCCAGCAAGGTCACTACATTCATATGTTTGATGGCAAGCTTGAGGTAAGAAAAGCATCTGACCACTCACTTGTCATGAGGGGAATAGAAGAAGAAAGACTTCTCAAACTGCAAGGAACCTCTGCTCATGCACAACATTTCTCATATATTTCTCATCATGAAGAAGGTACACTTCCATCAAGTTTATTATGGCATGCTAGATTTGGACATTTAAACTATGACAGTCTCCGCTTATTGAAGAAAAATGGTGTTGCTGGTTTGCCTACAATTCCTAGGAAACATAAGCAATGTGATGCTTGCATTCTAGGAAAGCATAGCAAACAGTCTTTTCATGATTCACATTCAAGAGCACATAGGAAGCTTGAACTCATTCATTCAGATTTATGTGGTCCAATGCCTGTTCCTTCTGCAAATGGAAATAAATATATGTTGGGTTTATTTATTGAAGAACAAATCTGATGCCTTTCAAACATTCAAGAATTTTCATAAATGGATTGAAAATGATGCACAATCTCATATTGGGTCTATTCGCACTGATAATGGAAAAGAATATACATCAAATTAATTTGAAAACTATCTTCGCCAACATGGGATCAAACATCAAACAACTGTGCCTTATAATCCCCAACATAATGGTGTAGCTGAAAGAATGAATATAACAATCTTGAATATGGTACGATCCATGCTTTTCTTAAAAAATGTAAAGATAATTTTTTGGGATGATGTTGTTCTATGTGCTGCATATATAAAGAATAGATGTCCATCTAATGCTATAAGAAACAAGACTCCTTATGAATTGTGGTATGGACATGTTCCTTCGGTAAAACATCTCAGGGTCTTTGGTTCCACCTGTTATGCTTTGATACCAAAGGTACATAGAAACAAACTTGGTGCTAGAAGTCGTAAGTGTATCTTCCTGGGGTATTCAAACACCTCCAAAGCATACTGTCTCTATGATGAAGTAAATAAAAAGTTTGTTGTATCTAGAGATGTAATTTTTCTTGAATTATCCAAATCTGACAATGTTGTTGAGCGGCAACTTGATCGCTTGGATAGATTCGCAAAAAGGAAATCATTTCAAGAGTTTGATAATCATATTCCACATCTTGAAGGGGGGATTCCTATACTAGAACAACATGTGGAATCTTCTTCTGAAGAACAATCTCCTCTGCATGAAACTCCAACAACAAATGATGCTTTAAGTGATGTAATTGATAGAATTGGGAGACTCAATCTTGATTCAGTCCCAACTCAATCAACAAAGCAGCCTGGACCATCTCAGAAAGGTCCTCCAAAGTGGCTGACAAAGACACTTGAAAGTGTTCATCCTGATGAAATTGGAAAAACAGGAACCAGAAATTCAAACCGACAAAATGGAGGTGATGTAGATGACTCTAATTCACCTGTTGATATGGATGTTACTTATGATTGTGAATTGAACTTGTCTACAGATTTTGAACCAACTTCCTTCAAAGAAGCTGCTTCTCATGATGAATGGAAAGAAGCGATGCAAAAGGAGTATGATGTCCTCATAAAGAATGGCACTTGGAAGCTGGTTGATCCTCCATTTGGAACTAAACCAATTGGCTGCAAGTGGGTCTACAAGGACAAGTACAAAGCTGATGGCTCACTTGACAAGCACAAAGCTAGGCTTGTGGCAAAAGGTTTTGCACAGAAGGAAGGGGTCGATTATGAGGAAACTTTTTCCCCCACAAGAAAATGGGCCACCATCCGGACACTCTTTGCACTAGCAGCTCAGAACGGTTGGAAAGTCCATCAAATGGATGTAAAAACTGCATTCTTGAATGGAGATCTAAAAGAGAATGTTTTTATGTCCCAGCCTGAAGGATTTGCTGTGAAAGGACATGAACATAAAGTATGCAAACTTGTGAAGTCCTTGTATGGCCTCAAACAAGCACCGCGAGCCTGGTATGAAAAACTAACTGAGCATCTTCTGAAACTCAACTTCAATCATGTTGATCTTGATGATGAAACTTTATTTGTCAAGAAAGTTGGCAAAACATTTGTGTATCTTGTGGTATATGTAGATGATCTTTTAATGACAGGGAACAATGAAAGCTACATTGCATCCATAAAGAAGGAATTGGGGAAAAGTTTTGAAATGACTGATTTGGGCTATGTTCATTACTATCTTGGCATTGAAGTAACCCAACATCCAAAATCCATATTTCTTTCTCAAAAGAAATACATTGGAGATTTGTTAAACAAATTTGGCATGACAGAGTGTAATCCTCTTTCTACTCCAATGGAACAAAACTTAAAGCTCACATCTATTGAAGGAAAGGAATTTGAGGATGCAACAAAGTATAGACAGCTTGTAGGAAGTCTCATCTACCTCACTACTACCAGACCAGACATTTCATTTACTATTGGAATCCTCTCCAGGTTCATGCAAAAGCCTTGTGAGGGACATTGGTCTGCTGCAAAAAGAGTTCTAAGGTACTTGAAGGAAACTCAAGACCTTGGAATCAAGTATATACAGGTGGACGACTTCAGCTTGATTGGATACTCTGATTCAAACTTCGATGGAGACAAAGAAACTGGGGTATCTACTTCAGGATATGCTATGAGTCTTGGATCAGGAACTGTCTCCTAGAGATCACACAAACAATCAGTTCCAGCAGATTCCACAACAGAAGCAGAATACGTGGCAACAGCTGAAGCAACGAAAGAAATTGTGTGGCTTAGGAAAATTCTTGAAGATTTTCAGGTAAAACAAGTACAATCAACTCCACTCATGATTGATAACACCTCTGCAATAAAGTTGGCCAAGAATCCAAAGTTCCATGATCGAACAAAGCATATCAATACTAAATATCATCTGATTCAACATCATGTTGAGGCCAAAACAATCCATCTCCGTCATTGTTCCACAAATGAGAAAATTGCAGACATCTTCACCAAAGCACTTGGAAAGGAAAAGCTTGAACGATTCATAATGATGCTTGGACTCACCAACATCCCTTCATATTAAGGGGGGGAATGTTGACATCTAATCTTCATGATTGGGGGAATTTGTAAATAAATAAATCAAGAATGTGAACAGTCATCGGGAGATGAACTGAACAATCACTCCTAATGTATATAACAATAACCTACCTATGGAATAATCAGACGAATCAGTTTTTTCTGCCTTTGGAGAGTTACTGCCTGGCCTGACAAAATGCAATAAGAGGCAATAATTTACTTTCTTACAAGACTTTTAAACAATGAAAATTTTACCATTTACATTCTAATCCTTATAACTTATAGCGAACATTTCATTTTAATAAATTTACATGAGTAATCTATAGAGGAATACCTGTACGGGTGGCTGGTGGAGATGCCTTTGAGCTACTGCCCTGCTGAACGCTCCTCTTGACTAACCCAACTGGATTTACCTCCCAACCAACTAGAAAAAAATTCCTAGCCCAGGAAACCTCCACCGGTTCCTTAGCCCTCTAAGCTCAAGTCCAACCAGATGTAGTGTGCATGTCCAAAATGAATGATCCAAACCAAGATGAACAATGTTTCCCTCCTCTAAACAACCCAAGAAACCTCCACATATTCCTAAGGTCTCCAAAATCACAACCAACCCCATAATCATAAGCAAGACCCCACCTCCCCCTTTTCTCCCTTCCCCCTTCCCTTTTTATACCCTCCCTCTCTTCTCCATATCAACCACCTCTCATTACTGTCATTAGCTTCTCATCCATCCTTACAGTTGACTTCTCTTCTCCCATGTAAATCTGGGAGTACATTTCGAAATGTGACATGAATATAAAATTGAGAAATTAATGGGAGAGGACCATGTCTTCTCCCAAGCAAATCTGAAAGTACATTTGGGAATGTGAGATGAATATATATATATATATATATATTGATAATTAAATGGAGAGGACTATGTCTTCTCCCAAGTAAATGTGAGGGCACATTGGGGAATGTGAGATGTAATTAAATGGAGAGGACCATGTCTTCTCCCTAGTAAATGTGAGGGTACATTGGGGAATGTGAAATGAATACATATATTATTTGAAATAATGGAAGGAGACCATATCCTACCTAAGATTCAATTTGAGAAGATAAGTTGTGAATTTGAATAATAGAAATCATAAATTTTATAATAGACCAATATTTCTCAATATTTTCAGATAATGTAAACAGTAATAAAATTTGCAGGATAAGATTTAAGTGGGGCATTACATACACCCCTCCTTCAGAAAACATCGTCCTGAAGTTAGAATGAAAAGATACAAGGAGTTCGAAAGCATATCAAACCAGAGAGAGTTATAACAGTAAAATTTGATAAGTCAGGCAATGACATTACTTCCCATCAAGAGTCTTCAACCGATCTATATCCTCCTATCCATCCTGACCTACTTCCGTTCCCACCCTATTTGTTCTCTACTGCTTTATCAGTGGCAATGGCCATACTAACCACTGATAAAATCGACATGGTGGAAGCGTCGAATACATCGACCTAACTTCCCCAGTAGGCAATTGGAAATTGTCATCACATGTCTAGGGGAGCGTGTCCACCACTGCCCTCCCACGATTCTAGGTTTCGGAAGATACACAGTGGGAAATGCCTCCACCCCTCCTTTAGAACTAGGGTTAATGCCCTAACACGGACCACACTACAGAGATATTTGGACTTGTCATCGAATAATCCAGTCAGGTCGTCTTGCCATCTGTCATTTACATTTTACTCGTGTCATAAGAGTGCATATCAAGTAGATACCAAATGTAGTAGAATAATGTACATTATACCTTCCCCATGGGATGTCTCGACCTCCCCTCAATGGAAGAGTAGATCTCAACTACCATATAGTTCTTCCCCCTGCGGGTTAGCTCTCATTCATGCATTTATATAACAACAAGATGTATCATCATCACACTATTAAGTCTAGTATCCACGTGTCATTTTTGTAGTTCATACTAGAAACAACCATATTTTCACTACGTCATTCATTAGATAGATCATATCCACTTAAGCCATACATGAAACAAAAATAGCTCTGATAAGCCATGTACTAGATAAATCATCACCAAGTAAGTCATACATCAAATATTTCCATCATCAAAATCCAACTTAAATAGTTTCACATGTTCAACCAAATGCATCAATATTACACAATGTTCATAAATAAATAAGATGGAACTACAAAATAAAACCTTAACATAGGTAGTTGTCTACGTCAAAATGGGCATCATAAATGCTCATGTGACATCCTTGTGTAACTCCTTGAATCAATTAGAGTTGAAACAGATTCAACTGTCTGTCATGGAAAATAACATTTGAACCTAGATATGCTATAAGGTGGTACCAAAACCAAAATAATGGCAAGTAATGGATTGGTGCACTATCAATTCCACTAGAAGGTGCTAGTATAAGTTTCATGCATATAGTTTCTTTAAAACCTTAGTGAATATAAAAGTCCCACTCTTCCAATTTGATGGTTTTTTTTTTCATCTTCCAAACCAATTAGTTAATCTTGAAAATGAAAGACTAAAAACTTCAACACTATTTCCAGCATGATTTTCATTATTATTTTTTTGTAAATTGAGAGAAATGTCCTCTAAATGTCAAAGGTTCAAATTTATTATATATTTAATCATTGTTTACTAGTACTAAAACAATTTCATGATATATAATGCAGCTCATAATATGACCAGACAAATGAGAAATAATTAAACGAATGGAATAATTACCTTTGCCCTGTTGCTATTAGTATTTCCCTTCTAAATGGCACCGTATTTCTGAAGATGCCTACTCCTTTCACAAGTGGGTAGTGACCACAAAAGTTGAGAAGAAAGTTGAGGGTCCGTTTATCCAAAACTAGAGACACATTATCTTTCATGGCATTTTTTTTTTTTTTTTTTAAATTCAACACTAGAATAAGGGTAAGAGTGTATTCTAATATTTTCACTCGTCTTTTATAAGCTTCCATTGTAAAATCCCAAATTCTCTATGAATTGATCTTCTCATTTAATTTAAGATCATTAAAAAAAAACTACCACAGTAAGCCTTACACAAGTCCATGGTATTCAATCTATGTTTTTACTAGAAAATTCCACCACCGGTAGAATAATCATTAATGTGACATATAGGATATTTCAACACATCCTAATTTTAATTCCCGTGCTTCATATTCGTTTACTTCTCAAACTCGAGATTTTCTATTATGAATTCCTCCTAAAGAATGACAAACATAATATCTGAAAGATAATCCTACTGTCTCAATGGAAAATCTACTATATCTTAAATAAGAATAATGATAATCTACTATCAACAGAATTAAAAGCACCCTCGTATGTAAAATAGAACTGACTACATTTTTTTTTTTTTTTACACATTTGTAATGAGGAGGTATGGTATGGGAGTGGTATATCTACACTTCATATAAACTGCTATGCTAAATTTTTTGTCTTATACTATGCCCATAGATGAAGGGAACTTGGAAGAACAGTTCAAGTAGGTATACCAGAACACAAAGAAGGCACACTTATTTTTTTGGGAGGATCTGATTTGTGAAGATTGATGCAAACCAGCACAAGGATGCTGCCACATGTGCTCTCTAGAATGGTCTTCATCATCATGGCAGCAGGAAGAGGGTGCACTTTTCATCAGTGCCTTCAATCCGAATGTCAAAATCCTTGTGTATTGAAGGAACTTACTTTAGGCACTCTCTTGTAGCTTACACCCAGCGGAAAGGCACATGTTAGGGGCTACTTCTGTAGATCTTTTCGAGAGATATATGTAACAGCAGGAGAAGATAGTTTTCCTTTGGCACTTTTGGGTAGCTACCAAGAAACTTATAAGCAAGAGGTTATTACCTACAATGAGCCACTTTTCCCATAGCTTCTTCATTGCTTCCACCTTTATAGTTTGAAGTCAATGTTGCATTTCTTGTCTCATGCATCATCAAGACTTTGCATGAAAGCATGTGATATATATATGGTGATGGAGAAGTGGCACCTTTATCTGATCTGTTCTTTGCACATCAAAGGTTTATACAAGCTTGAGTGGAGGTGTGCATACACTCTCAGTGCTAGTTAAAGTTGTCTGCTGTTTGAAGCAGGGGAATTAGAGAAAGTGATTGACATACATTTGGGTTGTAAACTTAAGTATTATCTAGTGAAACTTTCAACTGCATTGCATAGGTGGAGGGCATAACACCGAATAACTTTATACCTTATCCATTAAACGAAGCATGCAGAAGGGACGTTAAGTTCTATTTTAAATATTTTCTAAGTATGATGTTCTGTAAGTTTAAACCAGAGTTAGCATTGAGTTATAGCAGGCTTCTAGACAGGACAAGAAGGTCACAGATTAGCCTAACTCTTATATCTGTGAGTAAAAACATGCAAAGGAGTTATCCCAGAAAACGAGGATAAGATGGATCACAAGGTGAGTGAACATCATATGAGGATAGAAATTCTAAGAATATTTCAAATCAAACTTAATTTCAATATGTGTATTTCAGCAGTTTCAAACCCATGCAGCTCATGGTCAATGGTAGTGCTATTCAAGGAAAATGTGGTTGCTCCATCTGGAATGATGCTAAGTTGCTTATCCATATGCATGATGAGTATCTGGAGGAGGATTAGAAAGCAACTAGTAAGGAGAAATGTTACTATTTCTGGACAACATGTCAAGTATTTCATGGAGTCATAACTGAGCCTTATCTCTTCCTATTTCCAGTTGACTAGCATATATACGGGGCACATGAGTTTGAAGTAAAGGCAGGCTTCCTATTGTGGATTTGTCTTTATCCATCATTATCTAGAGAACTTACTTACACAGGGAAAACAGACTGTGTTGGGGTTGGATTTGCAAAGAGTTGATCTTTGTCTTTGATATTCAATCTCTACTTTACTTGTAATCATCTAAAGGCATGGGTAATGAATGAAGGTTGGGCACTTGGTCTATAGATTTCCTCTCTGTTTTTTGTATCAATCTCTATTATTGATGTTTGCGGCCTTCTCATTCAAATATGATTAAGTCAATTTTATAAGATTGTGTGGGTCTCTCTCCCCTGGTTTTAATGGAGTTGTTATGAATCTGAGCAATTTTCCTTCACCACAAAAGTTTGTAGCTTAGGACATTTTCCCCTGATATGAGTTTGAGTGACCACGATAGGACTATGTTTCCAAAATTGATCATAAGGTTCAGGACATATCAATCCAATTAGATCAACATTGCAAACATCATGTTGGCAAATATGTCACCAATATTTGAAACATTGAATGAGATTCATCCAGAGTGGATGTCTCTTTGAATTTCTCCATCTGTAACAAACACTTGCTTTGGTCCTCCTTTGACTCCATGACCTGATCGCAGGCACTGTTTTCTAGATCCATCATGAATTGCTATTGTCTTATTTTCTATGAGTTTCATCAACTTAACTATCTGATTCATATTCTTTGGCCCCGTCAATAGACCATTGATAGGACTTAGGGATATACCTTAGTGTTGGCACAAACCAACCCAAAGTGAGAGGTGCTAAAGAGCTGAAAACAATTTTCTATATCAAGTCCTCAAAATCAATAAATAATCTAAAACAAATTTGATTAGATATGCCTATTGAAGATCTTCCATCTCATTTGGAAACTCCACTGAAAAAGGAATCCCTTTCCATTTCAAGTTTAAAGTGCTGCTACTTGTATGAGTGGAGAGAGCAAGTGGTTGTGTTAAAGACCAAGAAGATTTCACCTAGTGGCTCCATGGTTAAAAGGTTGGGACAGTGTCCATGCCATGATTTATTTATATTCATCATGTATTCTCAAATGGAATGGTGGACATCTAAGTACAAGGCCAAGTTGCATGAGTTCACAGGTGTTTGAAGAAAGGGAGATGAGTCATTTAGGAACTTCATGTTAAATTCATTAAGATATATTTGGCAGTTCATCTATCATATAAACCAATGATGGTTTTTGCTATAATGATCTATATCAATGCTCTTGCTCTCCATCCAAAGTTCAACTCTTTCTTTAGGAAAGTGCAACCTAAAGACTTTAAAACAATGTAAGTTCCTATTAAAAACCTAGAAAATTATCATTGTGTGTGCAAAAGAAGAGGTTGATCAAGAGAACAACGATATAGCATGTGATGAGGAAGTAAAATATTTTGACCAGAAACAATAGTGTTTTACATGAAAATCTTCTGATATTATTGGGTCAGAGCACTTGTGATGATGCAGAGTATTGTTCAAGGTCTGATTGGTGACGTTGATCAAATACCAAAGGATGATAATGATAATGGTAAAAGATTTCCTTCCGCTCTTTCTTATGAATCGTGTGAATTTTTACAGAAAATAAGGATTATAAAATGTGTACAACTACAAGCATGCAACGCTAACATGGTCAAATGGGAGGAATGAATATGACCACACCGTGGAGGATTTGTCTCGGAATGAACCCACACAAGAAAAATAATAATAAAGGTACAAGATAAGATAGGGAAGGTATTATGAACCATGGTTCTCACTCATGGTCATGGACTCATGCTCCTCCTCACCATAACCAAGAACCCAAATGTTGTTGTTGATCCCCTGATTCCCCATTGTCTCCATAGCTGGCAAGCAAGAAGTCGAAGACAAAAGGAATTGCTAGAGGTATGGACTACAATATTCTTGTCATATTTTACATGGATGATAAACTAAAGAAGGAAAGGGAGACAATGGAAGAACTCTACTTAAACCTCATAATAGAGTCAACCCCCCCCAAAGAACAGAGCTCATGGGAATTTAAAGGCCAACATGGAAGGGAAGAGGACCTACTCCACTTGTTAGAGTTCGAAAGCTTTCTACATTGCAAGAGGATTTTCCAAAGTAATGAATAGAACATGGGGAGGAACAAAATATCATGAAGTACGATAACATATGGGTGAAGGAGGTGCAACAAAAGAAGACTTTGATCCTTAGGCTGAGTGGTAGGAACAATAGCAAATTCTCTAGGTAATCAATTACTATAACATCATCTTTTTTCTCCTCAGCCATAATCAATCAACAATTGTGACCCATGGAGAGAACATGATTATAGGGAATAAAGTCACCACTGCCAATCTGAACAGATATAAGAATGCATGTAAATATGAATATGAAAGGGAGAGGAAGATTGTGAGGAGATGGTTTATAACATTTGCAAACAAAACTGACTACCATAAAAAGGATACAAATGCATCAAATCCTGAGCAAATTAGTTATTTAACAATGATTTTTTTGTATTGTGCATCAAAAAATTAAGCTCAATAAGTATGACATGGTCTTTGCATCTCAACCACACAATTCAAACAGAGTCAAAATCTCCAAAAGTAGTCTCCAATGCATGAACATATCCCGAAATTAACAAGTCACTTGAATCATTAAAGGTCTTACTTTGAATAAGATATAGACAATGTTGTTGCATGTGGAAGTCATGCACAACATGCCTTCCTTGAAACAAACGAGATGGTGAAATGGATTTCTTCCATATATGGTTTTATTTTCAGATAGTGAGGAAATGAAGTTATATGATAACCTGTATCATTTTAGTGCCCAAAATCTTATGTTACCAGAAAAAAAAATAGACGTTGGCATTCTTGCAGTTATAAGGTGTAGAAACAGAATAGGACAACAACTTTGTTTTCTAAAGTGGTTTCCATTTCAAAGGCCATGAAACCATTTCTCGAGGAATGGACCTTTTATTATGACCATCTCTCGAAAAGTGTGATGTCCTTTCTCCATTGATCCAAACTGTTTGTCAAAAACATCTTATGTTTTTCTCATATTTTGGTATGTTTCTTATAGGGAAGAAAAGATCAAATTATTTTATCAATATCCAACAATTGAGATTAAGGTCACCTAATTCTGCCTTGTACTCATAGATTCAGAAGACGTATCTCTCCTCCCTAATGCATTGAAAGGAAGGTTTGGATATTGACTTGGCCTCATTCACATTGAATGAACTCTACAAGGCCCAAGCCCAGTTTCACTTGCAACATGTAATCCATTCTCCTGCATTGTCTGTGCAACAGTGCAAATCGGGGAATGGCCAACACCAACCCCTTTATTCATGTCAGTATTAGAGCAGTACTACCTGAGTTTCCTTTCAAGGATAGAGTATGTTTCTAATAATCCTAAGCTTATGGTCCTCTATGATTAAACAGAAGAATGCTCTGTAATACTGCTAGGCAAGTTAAAGCAGTGTTTGTTCTTATAGTGTTTGGTAGCCTTGCCTCTATTCAGACTCCCATTCTGGAAACATGTTGAAGGTTATAGTTCAAGAGTAATCCTATCTTGCATAGAGCTGCTACTAGGATCAGAAACTGGTTTAAAATGTCTCCTACTTCTTTAACTGTAATCCATAAAAGAAGCATAGGCATACAGGTCACATGTTTTTGTAGAAGTCACACTTCTCGTGTTCAATCGCCTCCCAGGGTTACCCCCTCCCTGAACTTGAGCTATAGTTACAGGAACTGCAAATCTCCCATAGTTTCCGTCTCGGACCATAGAATTCTGAAATACATGCTTTGCACCAAATTAATAGAGAATCTAAAGTTTCTGAGAACTTACAAAATACTTCTTTCAACCCAAGGAGAAAACACATATGAATGGCCATTTAAGGCTGTTGCGCACAAAAGATTTGTAAAATAGTGTTCAATTATTAGAAATATGAAAAACGCTTTAAAGATGTAAAGGATGTAGGTTTTAACCCCATACAGAAATTACCTGCATACGAATTCTAAAACACAGAAAATAAACAATGCGAGAGAGCATAACACATAAAACACATATACATAAAGATTTTCCCCTGGATCCCAAAACCAGGACTACCAGCTTGATTTTTCATTATATTCCTTTCAATGTTACAATACATATTTATACATGCCGAAGCATCCAATACCATGGACCGAAAACCATCGCGTCCAAAAAACATGTGCGAAAATCATGCACAAAACCATAGGTGGGTCCGCCCAACCTAACATAGGGTCCAAAACCAAAATTTTCTGGGGCGCTGCCCTGGACCCCATAAAGTGGGGTTACGAGTGCCCTTCCAACCCCCTGTTAACTACGTGGAAAGAATACAACACAACCCAACATTCTCCCACTTGTTGTTTTCTTTCCACAGGGGGGGCACAAGAGAGCTTAGTCATTTTCCCAACCCTGAAATGCCCATTGTCTCTCTACACCAAAAGAACTTCTCAGAGCTCACAGATTTTGTCAATGTATCTGCAATATTCTTCGAAGTGTCCACCTTTTCCAGAAACACCTTTTTGTCTTCTATCATATCCCTCACAAAGTGATACTGAACATCAATGTGCTTTGTCTTTGAATGATATGCAGGGTTCTTTGCAAAGAAAATTGCACTTTGGCTGTCACAGTCTATCCTTATAGCTTCCTGTACTAACCCCATACTTAAACACAATCTCTGCAACCAAACTACTTCCTTGCTTGCATGAGTTGCTGCCATGTATTTTGCCTCTGTAGTTGATAGTGCCACTATAGATTGTTTCTTACTCATCCAACTGACTACACCTCCAAATAGGTTAAACACATACCCACTTGTAGATATTCTATGATCTAGATCTCAGTCTACATCAACAAAACCACGAATATCCAACACTCTGTCCAATCCTGGTCTTCCTTGGTAGCACAGACCATAATCACTAGTGCCACGTAAATACCTGAAAACCCACTTCACTGCTATGCAATGCTCCTTTCCTAGTTTTGACATAAACCTGCTTAATACTCCCACTGCATGTGCAATGTCTGGTCTAGTACAGACCATTTCATACGTCAGACTACCGACTGCACTTGCATATGGAACACGGGACATATCCTCTTCCTCTTATTGTGTTTTGGGACACTGTTCAACAGATAACTTTACATCTACAGGAATAGGAACCTTCACCAGTTTACTATCATGTATATTAAACCTTTGCAATATTGTCTTGACATACTTTCTCTGGTTTAACCAGAGCTTCCTCTTTTCCTGATCTCTTTTAATTTCCATGCCCAAAATATAGTTTGCAGCACCAAGATCTTTCATGTCGAATTTGGAGGACAATTGGGTCTTCAAATCCTAGATAATTTTTTTGTCATTTCCAACCAGCAACATATCATCCACATACAAGACCAGATAAATAACACGGTCACCAATTAATTTAAAATACACACAATGATCTGCTTTGCTTCTAGTGAAGCCAAGTCCCCGTATAAATGTATCAAATTTCTGATACCACATCCTTGGTGACTGTTTTAACCCATACAGAGACTTCTTTAACTTGCATACCAGTTCTTTCTTACCCTTCATCGCAAAGCCTTCAGGTTGTTTCATGTAGATCTCCTCTTCCAGATCCCCGTGAAGAAATGATGTCTTCACATCCATCTGTTCTACCTCAAAATCAAAAGCAGCAGCAATAGATAAAAGTAATCTAATAGAATTTACCTTGGCAACACGAGAAAAAATATCATCTAAATCAATTTCTGCAACTCCATTTTGCTGAGGTGTATATGGAGTAGTCTTTTGCCATGCTATACCACACTTCTTACAGAATTCTTCAAATTCCTTACTGCAAAACTCTCCACTGTTATCTGTCCTCAACACCTTTATCTTCTTCTCTGTCTGGTTTTCCACCAAAGCCTTAAATTCTTTAAACCTGTCAAAGACTTCAAATTTCTTCTTAAGGAAATATATCCATGTATTTCTTGAGAAGTCATCTATAAATGATACATAGTACACAGACTTACCTAGTGATGGAACCTTCACAGGTCCAAACACATCACTATGCACAAGTTCTAATATCTGTTTCGCCCTCTTACTACCAGAGGGGAAACTCACCCGATTCTGCTTCCCATATACACAACTTTCACAGAAATCAAAATCCAGAGAGTTATTACTCGTACCTTCTACCATACCTTTACCATGAAGTATCCGAAGGGCCTTTTCTCCAATATATCCAAGCCTTTGATGCCACGGCATGGTCTTCTCTCCAAAGACCACTAGATTTTCTACTCCACTTTCAGGAACCACAGAACTTTTCCACCCATCAATAACAGTGCTACCTTGCAGCTTGTACAGAGTTCCAATCAGAACTCCACACATCAATACTAGTGCTCCCCGAACCATCTTGCAGGTATCCTTCTCGAACACTATTTTTACACATGCATCATCCAGCTTGCTTACAGAAATCAGATTTCTAGCCAATGCAGGAATATGTAGAACACCCGAAAGTGTTCTAACCCTTCCACCTTGCAACTTCAACTTTATTTTTCTGCGACCAATGATTCTAGCCTTCCTGTCATCCCACAAGAAGACATCACCACCATCATATTTCTCATACTCGCAGAAACACTCTCTATGGGGAGTGAAGTGAAAGGATGCACCTGAGTCAATCAACCATGCCTCATGATCAACATGTGTACTTGAAGAATCCAAGTACACATCCCCACCTTCATCTGAGGTGGTTTTCGCCTCTGAAGAAGGAGCCTCATCAGATTCCTTTCCTTTGTCAAGAGCTTTAGATTTACAATCCCTTTTGTAGTGCCCTTCCTTTCCACATTTCTAGCACACCACCTTTATAGGTTTTACTAGAGATTTAGATCTCCCACTCGATGACTTATTTTTGTTTTTGTTCTGGGACCGCCCTTATATAGACAAGGCATCACCATTTTGGCTCTCCATACTTTTCCGTCTCATCTCCTCCGTCAACAAGGATGAAACTATTTCATCAAAATGCAAGGCAGTTGCATTACTACCTATTGCAATAACCAGACTATCCCATGAATATGGTAGAGAACACAACAAACTGATGCACTTATCTTCATATAAAATTTTAGTATCAACAGATGCTAACTAACTTACCACAATATTAAATGCATTCAAATGCTCTATCACCAAGTCTCCATCTTTCATCCTCAGGTTATACAGCTTTTTCCACAGGAACAATTTATTCACCAGAGACTTATATTGGTACAAAGTCCCTAATTTGTCCCACAAAACCTTCACCGTAGCTTCCCCTGATACATTCAACAATACTGAATCTGAGACACACAATCGTATTGTGCTCTTTGCCTTCCGATCCAACTTCTTCCATTCTTCATCGAACACTCCCGTTGGTTTAGTACTCGGATCTCCTGCGATCCACTGGTCTTTACCCACCAACAAATCCTCCATCTTGAGTTTCTACAACTCAAAACTTTGACCATTAATTTTATCGAACTCTATCTTTCCACTGCTCGCCATCTTCTTTCGCCACTAGAATTGATCTCACAGATTTCCCACTGAACAGGGTCTACCACAGGCCCGAGCGAAACCCCTCAGCAACAAAGGCGTCCCCTTGAAGCCAAAACAACTTTGATACCAAATGTAGGTTTTAACCCCGTACAAAAATTACCTGCATACAAATTCTAAAAAACAGAAAATAAACAATGCGAGAGAGCATAACACATAAAACACATATACACAAAGATTTCCCGTGGATCCCAAAACCGGGACGACCAGCTTGATTTTTTGTTCTATTCCTTTCAATGTTACAATATATATTTATACATGCCGAAGCATCCAATACCATGGACCGAAAACCATCGCGTTCAAAAAAACATGCGCGAAAATCATGCACAAAACCATAGGTGGGTCCGCCCAACCTAACATAGGGTCCAAAACCAAAATTTTCCGAGGCGCTGCCCTGGACCCCATAAAGTGGGGTTATAGGTGCCCTTCAAACCCCCTATTAACTACATGGAAAGAATATAACACAACCCAACAAAGGAGTTGGCCTTTTAGGGTTACAGAAGCTGTATAATTTATTAGGTCATGTGAGGGAAATCTTAAATCCATCTGCTGAAATACATTAAAATATATAAAATTATCCCCAGTGCCACTTAACAAAGTTTAACCATGGAGGAAAGCGTGTCGATGCAAATAATTTTTCCCATTATTTTCAAGACTACGCAACTTCTAGGAAACAAATATAGTCCTATGGATTCGTCAGTACTCTGGTTCGGCTCAATTTGGTCACGATATCGAATTTCATTGATTACCAACCCTAATGGTGACCTAGTCGCAAATCATGGCATTATTATGTTAAATATATTTGGCACCATCGTTCAAAAGCGTGACTGCATCTACATATTGTGAATCTCTCCATATTGAAGGAAGATTTGTAGGGTTTTTTGACATTTTGATCCCAAGTTCCAGATTGCTGATGGAGAAGAAAGAAAGATTACGTCATGGAACAGCTTGATGCCGTCTTTGTTAAGCCGAAGGGGGAAGATTACGAGTTCTACATGCAAATCTACTCGATAACTCTCGGTAGGAGAGGCAGGAGTTCATCTGTTGACGTCGATTTGTTCTCCCTCGGCGGCAGTATGAACATTTCCCATTTACATGCGAGGATTTACTATGATTTCGATAGAAAAAGGTTCGCGCTGGAAGTTTTGGGGAAAAATGGGTGTTATGTGGAAGGAGTGCTATATCTTCCCGGAAACCCTCTAATTAAGCTCGATTCACAGGATATGTTGCAGATCGGGGACAAGAAGTTTTATTTTCTGCTGCCAGTCAGGAGTATTGTGGAGACTCATGCGAATCTTCGTGTTGCTACTTTGGCTTCTCATGTTTCAGCCTCTGGTCCTATTGTTGCTGCAGCGGTGGCCAAGAAGAGAATGGGAAGGCCTAAAGGAGCTGGGGACGAGGACGAAATAACCAGAGGAAGTCTCGGAAGCAGGGAAATGGTGTGGAAGGGGCACTGATGGTGCCCAATGCTTGGCCCTCGCAAGAAATGATGACCTACAATGTGCTGCCGCCAGGAATGTTTGCTAAGAAAGTGGTTTCGTTGAGTTGGTTAGGGCTCCATTTATTTATGTAGTTACAAATTACATAGAGTGTGCTAGGCACTTTTAAGTTTTTGGCATGTACTTACCTATTCTTGGACTAGTGACAATGTACTTGCCACATAAAATTATGTAGTGTTGCTGCATAAAATATGTGGAGTGTGTAAGCATGGGGCTCAAATCTATATGCAAGGTTGGCATTAGTGGGAAGTATAAATTGTGGGTTTAGTGGGCTTGGGTCCAGATTTTGAACCAAAGCTCTGATACCATGTGTAAGAGCCCTATCCTAGGGTCTTCTAACAGATTTATTTCTCCATAATTTTAATGCAATAAGAGGCAATAATTTACTTTCTTACAAGACTTTTAAACAATGAAAATTTTACCATTTACATTCTAATCCTTATAACTATAGTGAACATTTCATTTTAATAAATTTACATGATTAATCTATAGAGGAATACCTGTACTGGTGGCTGGTGGAAATGCCTTTGATCTGCTGCCTCTGTTGAACGCTCCTCTTGACTAACCCAACTGGATTTACCTCCCAGCCAACTAGGAAATAGTTCCTAGCCCAGGAAACCTCCACAAGTTCCCTAGCCCTCTGAGCCCAAGTCCAACTAGATGTAGTGTGCGTGTCCAAGATGAATGATCCAAACCAAGATGAACAATGTTTCCCTCCTCTCGACAACCCAAGAAACCTCCACAAGTTCCTAAGATCTCCAAAATCACAACAAATCCTAAATTCACAACCAACCCCACAATCATAAGCAAGACCCCACCTCCCCCTTTTCTCCCTTCCCCCTTCCCTTTTTATACCCTCCCTCTCTTCTTCATCTCAACCACCTCTCATTAATGTCATTAACTTCTCATTCATCCTTATAGTTGACTTATCTTCTCCCAAGTAAAGCTAGGAGTACATTTGGAAATGTGACATAAATATAAAATTGGGAAATTACTGGGAGAGGACCATGTCTTCTCCCAAGTAAATCTGAAAGTACATTTGGGAATGTGAGATGAATATATATATTGATAATTAAATGGAGAGGACTATGTATTCTCCTAAGTAAATGTGAGGGTACATCGGGGAATGTGAGGTGTAATTAAATGGAGAGGACCATGTCTTCTCCCTAGTAAATGTGAGGGTATATTGGGGAATGTGAGATGAATACATATATTATTTGAAATAATGGAAGGAGACCATATCCTACCTAAGATTCAATTTGAGAAGGTAAGTTGTGAATTTGAATAATAGAAATCATGAATTTTATATTAGACCAATATTTTTCAATATTTTAAGATAATGTAAACATTAATAAAATTTGCAGGATAAGATTTAAGTGGGGCATTACAGGCACCATGGTTTCAGAACATTGGTATCTATTTTTTGTTTTGACAAAAGGACTCCAAAGTTCCAATAAGGAACCCTATATTGAAAACTATGGTTTTGAATGATTAGCATTGTATCACTCCTCTCTACCCTGCATCTCCCTCTATTTAAAATTACTCTTCATATCCTTCTATTTAGAAGTCCTATGTCACTTGTGGTTGTTCACTCGAACTCTAATTGTATTTTTCACCTTACATCTGAAATACATTCATCTATACTTTATTTATGGAGTTTATATTCTTACTTGTATTCTCTGGCTAGGAAGACTTGACAAAATCCCATAATAATATTTTTGCCCATAAAAAATATTTCCAATAATATCATCCTGACTTTGACATCAATGAAAACAATATCTCCAACCAACTAAATTAATTTAAAATGATTAGATTCATCTCAGACATATACATATTTTTTATTTTCTACAAATTGTGTATCTATACTTAAAATCTAAAAAGTAAAGAAAATAAATTGCCATTGATCTTTCTTGATAATACCCTATATTTAGGAAAGCTAATAAATTTCAAATGATTAGATTACACATACACAATCCAAATTGTATTACTATAATAAACACTAGAAAACATAGATTGACATTCATCCTTCTTGATAATACTCTCTATAAAATGACATAGAAATTGAAATAGAATTTTACATTGAAATTGATATTGACATAGAAATTGAAACATGAATCAACATGTAAATTAAAATGAATGCATTTATTTCGGTACATTTTTTTCATTTATTGAACAATGCATATTAAAATCAATATATTACAAAATTGAATAGAAATATAAATTAAAAGATATATCAATATTGACATTGACAGATTTATGGTTTCAAAATTGGACAGATTTATGGTTTCAAAGGAACTTCTTCTCAGGGGAAGCAGCATCACTGCACTCATTTTACCTTTTGGGGGTTCAGATCACTGGCCTAGCCAATTAGAAGCCTCCCTTTTTGGCAAGCCAAGGAACACCCCCTTCAGGTTTGAGATTGCTTGGCTCACACACTCAAATTTCCTCACAAATATTGAACAATGTTGGAAGGAGGATCTTCACCTTTAGGGTACAAAGATGTTCCTGCTTCACTGCAGGCTCAAACATATTAAAGGCAGGCTCAAAGAGTGGAACAAAATGGAATTTGGTAACATCTTCAAATCTAAAGGAGAGGTGGAAAAGAGACTAAAGGAAATAAACCAGATTCTTACCATAGAAGGATACACAGATGAAAGGAAGGAGATGGTAGAGTCACTCCAGCCGGAGTGGGAAAATAGATGCCTTCAAGAGGAATACTCTGGAGACAGAAATCCAGAGTACAATGGATCAAAGAAGGGGAGAGAAACACCAAATTCTTCCACAGATCCACCATAGCTCATAGAAACAACAATAAAATTGTGAAACTTACAGATCAACATGGTGTAGAGAGAAACACTCATGAAGAAATTGAGAAAGTTCTACTCCAGCATTTTCAAAAAATTGCTAAGGAAACCTCGGAAGATAGATACCAGTTTATAGAAAAATTCACTCAGCACATCCATAAATTGGTCACTAGACAAGATAATTTCAATCTCAATAGACCAGTAACAGTGGAAGAAATTGAGGAAGTAGTGAAAGAGATGCAAAATGGGAAAGCACCAAGCCCAGATGGCTTCAATGTGGACTTTTTCAAAGCTTGTTGGAAGATAGTGAAACAGGACATCCTAGAGGTAGTGGAAGACTCTCGAAGATTTAAGAAAGTCTTAAAGGTGCTCAATGAATCTTTCATAGCCTTAATCCCCAAACAGGAGAAGGCCACCTCTCCAGACAGATTTCGACCTATAGCATTATGCAATGTGATCTACAAAATTATATCCAAAGTCATTTCCAATCGTCTTAAACCTCTCCTCCCAACCCTAGTGTCAGAGGAACAAACAGGCTATGTGGAAGGAAGACAAATTCTAGATAATATAATACAAGCACATGAAACGGTTCATTCACTCATCACCAACAAACAGGCTGGAATGATAATGCAGCTGGACATAGCAAAGGCCTATGACAAACTTAGCTGGTCATATGTAAGAGCAATTTTAAAAGCCTATGGCTTTGATCATGATTGGATAAAATGGGTTATGGCGCTAGTTACCACAGTTAGCTATTCAATTCTACTCAATGGTGCTCCTTCCAAAACCTTCAAGCCTTCTAGAGGTCTAAGGCAAGGAGTTCCTCTTTCTCCTTTCCTCTTCATTCTAATGATGGAAGGGTTAGGAAGAGCTATCGGAGCTGCTAAGGAGGAAGGGGGAATTCAGGGTCTAAAACTCACTAACGGTGGGGACACGGTGACACATCAGTAATCTGTGGATGACACTATGCTTCAAGGCACTCCCACTATTAAGGAAGCCAAAGAATTTAGACAGATTTTGAGTGAGTTTGCTAGGGCAGTAGAGGGAGACACTGCCTGTGAAGTACCCGAGAGTTCCTCTCACTGCCAAACTGCTTCACAAGGACATCTGGGAGCCCATTCTTAATAAGCTAAATGATAAGATCAATAAATGGACAAACAGAGCGCTAAATCTAGTAGGGAGACTAGTTCTCACTAAGGTTGTCCTACAAAGTATCCCTATCTATATGCTATCTGCCATTCCAGCACCAGCCAATGTACTGACCAATATAAGAAACATTCAAGCAGACTTTCTATGGGGGAAAGGTGAAGAAAAGAAGAAATGCGCCCTTGTGGCATGGGACAGAGTATGCGAACCTAAATCCCATGGAGGCTTGGGTCTTCATGACCCAGGAATTCTAAATAGAGTTCTTGGAGCCAAAATTTGGTGGAGATGGCTAAAAGAAATTCAAGCCCCTTGGGAAAAACTCTGGAAGCACAAATATGCTAGCAAATGGCAGGAGGAAAATCTAATCAGAATGACAGGACAGGTCAAAGGTTCTGCAATTTGGAATAGGGCATGGGAGAACAGAGCCCTAGTCCAAAACCATAGTTTCTGGGAGATCAGAAATGGGAACCTGGCTTGGTTCTGGGAGGACAATTGGCAGCAGGAGGACAATCTCTGAAGTGAAGAATTAGTAGACATTCACACTGATACCATCAACAAAGGACTAAAGGGGGTAAGTGACTATTGGGACCAAGCAAGGAATGATAAGAAATGGAGAACATGGAAACTTCCAGACTATAGTGGAATGGGCATGTTGCATACTCAAGCCACAGCCCTTCAAGGTCTTTTAGACAAGAGACAAATCTTAAACTCAAACTTGAGTGATCAACTAAGATGGGGAAAAACAAGACAGGTCTCTTCAACCTTAAGGAAGCCAAAAGAATAGAGGCAGGGCTAAACCATCCCAACATTGATAAGACATGGAAAGAAATCTGGGAAAATCCTCATTGGATGAAAGTAAAACTGTTCAAGTGGCTGGTACAACAGGGAAAGATTCTGACATGGGATAACCTAAGAAAAAGAGGTTTTGTTGGCCCCTCAAGATGTCACTTATGCAGACAGCAGGAAGAAACTACAAATCATCTCCTGAATAGATGCACTTTCACCACAACTCTTTGGAATTGGGTTGGAGAAGTCTTTGAGTAAACAAACAGAGATGATAATGACATCACCACCGCTTTGAAGAACTGGAGGAAAAATTTCTTGCATAATGAGATCATAAAATCTGCCTAGATGTTGGCCCTAGGGTTCTTAATCTGGAATGTATGGAAGGAGCGTAACAATAGGATTTTCAAGGAGAAAGTGAGTCCAGTGAGTAACATCCTCAAACTAGTCCTTAAACAACTCAAAGAAACTGTACACATCCTGGGAGGAGAAGCTACAGGTAAATCTATTGAACAAAGAGAGGCAAGAATATTGAAGAGATTAGAGCTCAAGGTTAATCCCCCTTAGGGTTCTATGCATATTACCAAGAAAACCTTAACAGAAAAGTCTTCTTGGCAACCCCCTTCTCATGGTTTTTTAAAATTCAACATAGACGGGGCTTCAAAAGGGAATCCAGGAGAAGCAAGTTATGGAGGGGTTCTGAGGGATGAGGAAGGAAATATACAGGTCATCTTCCACAGTTATCTTGGCAAAGTTACTAATAATATGGCTGAGCTTATGGCAATGGAAACTTGCTTGGAAACACTGCTCGAGTACAACATTCAAAATTTCATCATTGACGCTGATTTAGAACTTGTCATTAACTCAGTAAAAAGGATAAATGCGGGAGCTGCTCCTGAGAAAATCTCATAACATTGGAGGCTTCTGCAAGTCTATCAAAGAATCCAAGCACACCTAAGAGTGTTGAGAACCCTCGGGTTGGTGCATGTTCACAGGGAAGCCAACAAAATGGTGGATTGGCTTGCCAATGAGGGGGTATGAAATAATCATATTGATCTCTGTTGTCGGTGGGAGGAGATAACATATGACAGGTTGAAGGAGGGATGTTCATCCAGAGCCCTCAGCGACCGACAGCAGCATCAGGAAAATCAAGAGACTATTTTTGCTGACCTAGGTTAATACATTCATAGCGGATCCTAGAGGTAGCAGCCCGGGCGATTCGGTTTTTTGGATGACAGGCAGGATGGCAGGAGCTTCTTCTCACATTGGTTCAGGTAGAGTAGATGCAGCGAGAGGCCGGAAACCAGGAATTCTTGGCAGCCTCGAAACCCCAGGTTTTTATTCTTTATTCGCAATACCGCGCCCTGGGTGGTTTTCCAGTGATCGCAAGCCTTGCAAGCGGGAAGTGGTTTTTCCATTTTGGGAGCGATTCCATTCAACAAGCTCCACGTGGCAGTGGGGTCGGATGGAATACCGCCCTCATCGCACGCTATTGTTCGGTGATGTAGACCGGTGCGATATGATCCTCAACCGTCGGATCTTGCAAGGCGGATCTACGGATGGGATTGATCGAGCATGTTGGTGGGTCCATATGGGTAAACGTCGTGCTTCTAAGCACAACGATATTGGCCATAGCCGTGGGATCAGGCGAAGAGGTTCGACGGTTGAGATTAAAGATGCAAGTCAGGTAAATGGCGGGAAGCAAAATGTTCTTGGTGGGAAGCATATTTTTTATACATTCTACAGATTTGCGGGTTTGTGAGTTATGCGGACATGAAATCTTTAAAGATTGGCACATATGTTCCTCTTCGGGTCTGACTCTAGATTCTTGTTAGCCGATTTCTGCAGTATATTTCTTTAGAGAGTTTTGAGGTTTGGTTGTAGGGGTTGGGGCCTTTGCCTTTGACCCGTTAACAGTTAGTGCTGGGTTTTCTCCTTAGGCCACCGCTTATCGAGGAATGTTGTATTTTATGTATTTTATTTACTGATTAATGAAATAGAAGGTTCGACTCTTGCTTCAGCAGAAAAATAAATTGACATAGAAATTGAATTATACATTGAGATCAATGCATTGATTCCAGTATACATGCATTGACTCAACATTGTTACTTTATTTATAGTTAACTTATTTATCATGTAACTCTTGAAATATACTTCTAATAATACTCTTTTTAACCAATTGAGTAAATTTAAAATGATCAAATTCATCTCAAACATATACATAAATATATTTCTTATCGTTTACAAATTGTGTAACTATTATAAAAACAAAAGACTTGAGAAATTATAGTGACATTTATTCTTCTCAATACTACTATCTATACAGGTAACCGAGCTATGCACATGAAAGTGAGTAAATTTCAAATGATCAGATAAATCATAAACATATACATATACATATATATAATGTTAATCATAGACAAATTATGTCACTATATTGAAATTGATCCTTCTCGATAATACACTCTATACTTTCAACCAATTAAGGAAAGTAAGTTTTAAATGATTAGATTAATCTTAGGAAAACTCATAATGTTTATCACCAACAAATTTTGTGTAATTTTCCATGATTGAAACCAATCTCGATGCATCTTAACCCCAGATTTACACTGAGAAGGATCAAATTTCGATGTGTAAACCTCTTTTACAGTGCAAAATTTGAAGAAAAAATTACACCTTGAGAAATTTGATCCTTCTCAACATTTAATAGATCTAGACTAATAATATAAACTAAATACTCAAATTGTTATAAAAATATTCTTTGCCTTAAAAAAATATCCCATTTATATTTATTTGTTTAAACACACTAAATACTCAAACTATTATAAAAATATTCTTTATTTTAAAAAAATATCTCATTTAAATTTATTTATTTATATAAACATTGGTTAATAATTATTATTTAGTTTAACCTTAAAACTTATTTTTTTTATTTTATTTTATATAAAATTGCATATATACAACTGAGATGAGAATTTCCGTGAATTTAATAAAATCTATAAAATATATTAAACTTATTTTAATGTAATATGATATTATTTAATTACTTTGAATATGTTAAAAATTCTTTTAATATAATATATTTAATAAATTATATCTTTTATATAATATAAATATTTAATTAAGTTAAGATATAAGTTTAAAAGTATATTATTATTTTTTATTAATAAAAATAATAATTTTATAATTAAACTATAAAATTAAAATAGAAATTTTTGTCAATAAATTATTTGAAATAACAAAGTTCTGTTTATACATAATAATATAGTTAAAAATCTGTATTTTGTTTATGTAACTCCACATCAGAGATGGTATCAAAATAGACTCAGCCAATATTTTGATTAATTTAATTTTTTTCTAAAAAAATTCATTTCAATTTCTTTAAAATGATTTTGTATTAAAATATTTTGGAATTAGTCATTCGTAAATTTTAGATAAAATAATATTCATTCTATTATTTAAATTCATATATCAATTAAACATTTATAAATTCAATGCTACACATCGTCATAACACTCCATAAGAAGTGACTTAAGAAATGATATTAAAAATTAGAAATATTTTTGAATTAAGTTAACAATTAATTTTCTTATAAAACTTTTCAATGTCAATTTTAATTATTTAAATATTTCATGATTCAACTCCATCTATTATTATAATACTTGTTAATTTTTATATAAATTATGTGTTAATTTTAATATATCTTATTAAGTCTTAGATATTGAGTAATTATATTTTTATTGTTATATTGTTATGTATGTTGGAATTTTTTATAGTTTTATTTTATTATAAATGTATTTTTTGTCCCTCACTTCATACATTAAAGAAATATAGTCTTAGGATCATCAAATATTATCTCATACATTATATTCATTGTAAAAAGAGGTATCCTTCTCGAAGAGAATTGCAATTATTGGTTTCTTATCATTTTTAAGGTGTAGCGTTCATAATGTTTGTTATAAGACCTCATGATCCTAAGGCTTTTCTGCTTCAAATAGGTCATCTTAGCATTTTCACTGTAACTTTTTTTTTGAGGTTTCAAATGGTAGATCTTCAACCATATTGAGGGAAAATCTTAGGGAACATCTTATTTAAATTTTGAATCTTATTTCTCTATAGTCTTAGAGATATGCTCAAATGAAGTTAAAGTTCCTAAATGCTCATAAAATCAATTTCAAACACTTCAGTTTGAGATTTTTACTATAAACTTTTTTTGTGAGCTTTCAAATGGTGAAACTTGGAACATATGAGGATAAATTCAAAGAATATCTAGATCAAATTTAAGAGTTTGGTTTCATATACCTTCAAAGATATACTCTGTGGAAGTTAAGGTTTATAAAAGATCCTAAAATTAGTTTCAAACGGGTCAGCTTTAGGGAAAATTTTAGGGGCAAATATTCGCAAGTGGGCTAATTTTCCATGTTTTTTCCAAAAAAAAGATTAGTTAATTTTCATTTTTTCTAAAAAAAATTCGCCCAAATTTTATAGTATAAATTTTTTTTACCATAAAAATCACCAAAATTTTATATAAAGACTAGATAAAATTATTAGAAATTTGAATACTTTTACAAAAACATATCTAAACATTTTACAAATTTCATATCATGTACTAGTGAGATTCACCAAGGTTTCTAGACTTTAAAATAAATTTACATCCTTAAAATTTGCCCTGGTCGGCTTGGTATTTTTGCTATAAATTCTTTTTGGAGACTTTTTCAAATGGTGAAATGTTCAAGGATATCAAGATATATATAGAAGTACCTCATGTATAAATTTCAAAATTATATTTAAGGAATTGGACATGTGGCACACTATGCAAATTTGGTCGTGGGAAGAGGCAAAAAATCACCAAGTTTTGGGAAAATTTGTTGAAAATAGCAACAAGAAATGTTAAAAATATCATCTAGAAATTCCAATTTAATTTGACCTTAAATTAAATTATGAATTAAATTGTAAGTATTTTCTCATAGCAACTTGTAATAGTTAATTAAGTTAAGTTGACTTAGTTAACTTAGGAATTTTGAGTTGGAAGTCTATCTAGAGTCATGTAAGTGTGATCCCTAAGTTTTAGGGGTCCAGATTGAGTTTATTGGAGTTGTAATTAGATAACTTAGTTTGACTGAGTTATGGAAAGTTAAACTAGTTCTAACTGTTGGAAGAACTAGTAAAGGTCTAGTAGTGAGTTGGTGCACTAGTGCATCCCTAGTGCCACACGAGCTAACTGAAGATTCACTCAAGAATAACTCATGCTTGTCAGTTCAAAGGAAGACCCAGTTGAGACTAGAGTGCAAGGACAATGTACTATCAGTTGTATAATTTTCCGAGTTGTACAGATGGTGCATGCAATTAGTTGAGGACCTAAGTTTACATTGCGCAGTTATGGAAGAAGGATTTCCTCATTAAATATAGGTTAATTCCTCTAGGAATTGCGTAAGGAAATAGGGGCTTGGAGAGCAACATAATAGGCTAAGGTTTAGCTTGAGCTAGATTGTGAGAAAAGAGTTGATTATACTTGTTCGGGGATTGTTCTAGTGAGAACAATCATTGTATTTTCATCTTGGATTTCTGATTAATGCAATATAGATAGTAGGGGTTTTGAGTAGTGGCTTTCCTTGGATAAATATTGTGTTATATGTCATTGATGTTCTTCCTCTTGTTGATTATTGTTTTCATCAATCATTGGTTTCCGTTGTTTGAGAGTAGAGTATATTCTTGTCTTCTGTTTTAAGAAATTACATGAGTTGTTGAATCTACAGGAAAATCTACATGGTATTAGAGCTAAAGAAAATATAATATAGGAGATTTAGAGTTTGGGGTTACAGGTGAAATTCGAATTTGCAGTTCACATTTCAGGGTCAGCAAACGTCTTTCTATGGTTTGAGACTCGAGTATGCCTTGAATGGCAGCTCGAATTACATAGCCTGGAAGGATAGGATGGAGGCAATTTTGGAATATAATGGCCTCAAGGAATTCAATGATCAAGACATCTCTAAGCCTCCAGCATCGAATGCCAAAGATCTAGCTGAATGGAAGAAGTGTGTGGCAAGGGAGAGGTGAATTATCCTTAGGGAGTTCGAGACAACATTGTCTCGAGTCCCCATGGAAAGGAAAATATGTATGCTATGTGGAAAGCATTAATAGACCTGTTTCAGAACAAAATTGACCATAGGAAGTTGGCACTGACGAACAAACTTCAAAAAATCAAGATGGAGGTGGATGACTCAATTCCAAATTACTTGACCAAGTTCACTCATTGTCGGGATGAGTTTGGAAGTGTTGGAATCACTGTTTACGAGGATGATATGGTGAGCCTAACTCTTCCAGGACTTCCCAAGAGTTGGCATAGTTATCATGACTCTGTCAATGGGAAGGAGAAGTTTCCAAATTGGGAACGATTGTGGTTGGATTTGGTACAAGAGGAGTTTCAACGAAACACCAAAGATGGGACCTCTTGCAAAGAAATGATAGAGGACTTTACCTTAGCGAGTAAGGCAAAGAAGGCCAAGGGAAATAAGTCACAAGGTGAGGCAGACAACAAGAAGATGGGCTTGTCAAAAGTCAAGTGTTTTCGTTGTCACGAGCATGAGCACTATGCCACGAATTGCCCACAGAAGAAAGAAAGTAAGAAGGAGTTTGTAGTAGTTGCATCAGGTGAAGCGCTAGCTTCACAATTCGAACTTGATTTCACTCTCATTGCATGCATGGCTAGCACTATAATGGGAGGCGTGTGATATCTTGACAACGGTGCCTTTTTCCATATGACAGGGAACAAAGATCTATTTAGTGATTTTGAGGAGAAATACCTCAAGCAGAACATAGATTTTAGAGATGACGAGAGGTATAGAGCTACCGAGATTGGTATAGTTACCTTTCAGAGGGAGTTTTTCTCCCCTCTTAGAATCGCAAATGTGATGTATGTTCCAAGACTAAAGAAGAATCTTGTTTCAGTCACGGTATTTGAAGACTGTGGCTATGATGTGATTTTTAGTAAGGGAAAGGTTTTCCTTAGACACATCACCATGGGACAAGTGAAACAGATCGGTGCATGAGTCAAGAACATGTATTCTCTTGAGGTTCAAGATGCATACAAAGACTTGAGGAGCAAGGCAAAGGTTAAAGACTTGGTGGTTGAGAGGGAGAGTGAATTGCCTCTCAACATGTAGCCCCAGAAGAAGCCTTAGAAACAGTCTCAGGCAATTGTGGAATAGCCGCAATTGGATAAGCAAAGAAGAGATCAAGTGGAGAGATCCACTCAAGCAATGAAGAAGCAGCCTTAGAAGCAGTCTCAAACAATTGTGGAGCACCCACAATTGGAGAAGAAAAGAGCCGACCGAGTGGAGGCATCCACTCATGTAGAGATCCCTAGTAGGGGGAATTTCGAGCCAAGTGGGCAGAGGGAGCACATGCAGCCATACCTCCAGGTGTGAGGTGGGGCAATGTGAAGTGATAGTCCCAAGTGGGCAGAAATTTGGTAGGGTCCGTTGAGAGGTTTTATCTCATGTCTCGTACTTTGCTACGGGATCCCAAAGTACAGAGTAGCGGGAGGAATCAGTGGTGATTAATGCAGTCGGAGATCAGAGTGACATAAGCTAGAGAAATCAGATACTGAAGACCACAAAGAAGGGTTGACAATAGTGAAGAAAGGCAGAGTCAGCAGAAGCACAAAGTTTTCAGTCAACAGAGGTAGTATAATTCAGAGACTTTGGTGACAGATGCATCATATTGATTCAAGTTGGATTTTATTATTATTATTATTTATCTTTTTTTTTTTTTTTTTTTTTGCCAGGAGTTGTTGTGGCAACAACACTAGAGATAAGTGTTACATGCAAAACATTCCAAAGGTTCAAGATTGGGATCGAGTTAAATTCCTTTCTTATTGAGACGGAGTGTTGACTTAGTTAACTTAGGAATTTCGAGTTGGAAGTCTATATGGAGTCATGTAAGTGTGATCCCTAAGTTTTAGGGGTCCAGATTGAGTTTATCAGAGTTGTAATTAGATAACTCAGTTCGATTAAGTTATGGACAATTAAACTAGTTCTAACTGTTGGTGGAACTAGCAAAAGGTCTATTAGTGAGTTGGTGCACTAGTATATCCTCAGTGCCACACCATCTAACTGAAGATTCACTCAAGAATAACTCATGCATGTCAGCTCAGAGGAAGACCCGATTGAAGCTAGTGTGCAAGGACAGTGTATTATCAGTTGTATAATTTTCTGAGTTGTACAGATGGTCCATGCAATCAATTGAGGACCTAAGTTTGGATTGCGCAATTATGGAAGAAGGATTTCCTCATTAAATAGAGGCTAATTCCTCTAGGAAATGTGCAAGGAAATAGGGGCTTGGAGAATAGTAGAATATGCTAAGGTTTTTCTTGAGCTAGCTTGTGAGAAGAGAGTTGATTTTACTTATGCGGGGATTGTTCTAGTGAGAACAAGCATTGCATTTTCATCTTGGATTTCTTATTAATGCAATATAGATAGTAGGGGTTTTGAGTAGTGGCTTTCCCTGGATAAATATTGTGTTATGTGCCATTGATGTTCTTCCTCTTGTTGATTATTGTTTTCATAGATCAGTGGTTTCCGTTGTTTGAGAGTAGAGTAGATTCTTGTCTTTTGTTTTAGGGAATTACATGAGTTGTTGAATCTATAGAAAAATCTACAAAGTTACCATAACTTTCACTTGCCACATCCAATTATGGTCAAATCTATGGAATTGAAGAGAAGACATATCAAGTATTAAAGTTTTAGATTCAAAAATGCACAAATCTTAGAGATATATCAAGAAAAATTTTAGTCATTCAAAGATTTCCAAATTAATATTTTAAAGGTATGTAGCTTACAATTGGCCTAACTGTTGATTAGAATATTCTACTCTCTTTTGTCAATTAAGTTTTAATAAAGGAGGAGTAATATTATTATTTTCCAACATGTCTCCAAACAAAGCTACTACACCAATTAAACCTCTTGGGTGCTCATCCTGGACTCATGAAGAAAGTGGAGACTTGGAATTTGGGTTCTTCCAATTCGAGAATACATTTAATGAAATGGATGGTAGTATGTTGTAAAAGGTGGATTTATCAAGTTCTCGAGATAAAATTAAAAGAGAAATTATGGATGAAATGGAAAAGAATATGAATGATAGTAAAATAAATACAAAAATCCATGAATACCAGGGAAAAGTTTCCCTTAGAGAGGCTTCCTAAAAGGGATATTGAGATCCAACATTAGGGGAGTTTTGAGGTAAAAAATGTGCCTTAAAAAAATGTACTAACAAAATTAACTTTAAAAGAAAAAATAGGATTCAAGATGATGATGTCGTTGCTAGGGGTAAATATTTTGAAGGGAAAAGAAGAAAACTACCTTTTTAGGTTGTATTTTCAGCTTATATCTTTATAAGTTTACTCAAATGTCATTTGCGGACATTTTTCGGATGCGGAATTAAATTGCACATCCAACAAGTACCCATTCTGAGTATTTCTGAGGAGGCATGCATCAAAGAAAAAAAACTGAAAATGCATGAAAAACGTGTTGAACATTCTTTTTTCTTGTATTTTCATTTTTTTTCGATGTTTGTCTCCTCAAAAGTATGGAGAGTGAGTACTTTTTGGATGTGGAATTCAATTTTGACTCTGATGGTTGTCTACACTTGACATTTGGGTAAACCTATAAGGAGATAAGCCAAAATACAATAAAAAAGTAGTTTCCTTTTTTTTCGTTGAAAATTCATCACCATTATCTTATTATTTTCCTTAGGAGGCCCATTTTTGGCCTCAAAATTCCCCTAATGGGAAATTATAAAAATAAGGAGAATCATTATGCTAGAATTCAATCATCTATGGGAAATATTTTATCACAAATAAGAGAGAACAAATATTGAATCATAGAACCAATAATCATGAATTTCAAATCCAAGATCTGCTTCATTAAGGCTTGAAGTCAGCACCAAGGAACTAATACATTCTAGAGATGATATGAGGAATTTTGATGGTAATAATCCTATAAAATGGATATTCTAGATGGAGAAAGACAATGATCTACACCAAATGTCATCCTTAAAAAAGGTAAATTTTGCATATCAATGTTTTTAAAACAAGCCCAACATGTATGGTATCAATGGATTTGTGATAGGAAAAAGGATTTTATTATATCTTCATCTATTTTTACAAAAAAAATTGGTACATTCAGTTAAGAAATAATGTCCATACTTAATAGGAATACATTTCAAACTAAAAGCGAATAATGATATTCTGAAGTACTTCTTGGAGCAAATACTATCATCAAAAGAGAAGCAAAAATGGGTCACAAAGATGTTGGGTTATGACATGGAAATTATCTACAAAAAATGAAAACAAAATATTGTAACATATGCACTCTCATGGAAAGAGGAAGACACAAATGGTTTATTATGTGCTATTTCCATTCCATAATTTTGTTGGGTGGAAGAAGCAATGATGGAATGGGAACAAGATGAGAATATATGTAAGATAATTCAACAACTACATGAGGACTCTAATGCAGTAGAAAAACTATGTGGAAAATTGATTTGTGATGGTTTCAATATCACTTGTACTTATGTAAGAATTCTCAACTCAAATAGAAGGTCATTTAGAAATTATACACTTCACCTATGACATGGAAATTATATACAAAAAATGAAAACAAAATATTGTAACAGTTGCACTCTCATGGAAAGAGGAAGACACAAATGGTTTATTATGTGCTATTTCCATTCCATAATTTTGCGGGGTGGAAGAAGCAATGATGGAATGGGAACAAGATGAGAATATATGTAAGATAATTCAACAACTACATGAGGACTCTGATGCAGTAGAAAAAACTGTGTGGAAAATTGATTTGTGATGGTTTCAATATCGCTTGTACTTATGTAAGAATTCTCAACTCAAACAGAAGGTCATTTCGAAATTATACACTTCACCTATAGGAGGACATTCGTGGTTCTTGAATACATGCCATAGGATCAAGAAAGATTTTTATTTGGGAAGGTCTTAAAGCATATGTGAAAAATTTTGTGGTGGAATTTGAGGTATGCCAACAAAATAAAGGAGAAACAATCAAGACCCTGAGGATCCTTTAGCCATTAGCCATACCAATCCAATGTTGGGAAGAAGTTTCAATTAATTTTATTACAAGTTTACCCAAATATGAAGGAAAGAATGTCGTTATGGTAGTGGTAAATCAAATAAAAAATCATTCTCATTTTTTCTCTCTTTCTCTTCCTTATAAAGCAAGTACAGTGGAAAAATCATTCATGGAAATAATCGAAAATCTACATGGAATATTAAATATTATTGTAATGACAAAGACCCAACTTTCACATGAACATTTTGGGTTGAATTATTTTCTTGTTTGGATACTCAATTGGCTCATTTTTCATCTTACCATGCTCAATCTAATGGGAAAACTAAGATTGTGAATAAATGTTTAAAAGGATATCTACTTTGTTTTGCATCTAATAAATAGACACAATAGGTCAAATGGTTGCCCTTGGCAGAATGGTGGTACAACACTTCCATCCATACCTCATCAAAAATATCATTTTTTATGGAACGTTATAGATATCATCCATCATCCATCACATCACCCTTGAAAGGGAATATAAAGGCTCAAACAATAGAGGACGACATTTAACACCGACAAGAGGTTCTAAAACTAAAGGATATCTTGGTTATGGCACAAAATCAGATGAAGCAACAAGCAAATCAACATCGCAGTAAAAGGGAATATGGAGTGGGGAATTGGGTATTTATGAGACTACAACCACATAAACATATGTCCCTCAATCAACAAAATAAGTACAATAAATTAGCACCAAGGTATTATGGCCCTTATAAGGTGTTGCATAGGATAGGAAGTATGGCTTACAAATTGCAGTTTCCTCCATCTTCATGCATACATCTAATCTTCCATGATTCTTACTTAAAGAAGGTAATCGATGACAAGATCACGGTCCAAAATATTTTACCAAAGATTAATGAAGAAGGATAAATAATACTAGAACTAGAAACAATATTGGAAACAAGGACCAAGAAACTGAGAAATCAAGCAATTGATAAGTATCTCATCTAATAGAAGAACTTTCCAGTTGAAGAAGCGACATGGGAAGATGATGTGTTCATGAAAAAACACCCACAAATAGTTAAGTGCTAAAAAAGGAACTTCTTTGAATGGGAGGAGCATGTTAAGTTCTATATAAGGCTCATTGTAACCCTAAAACCCCTTAATAATCCCTAGATATTGAGTGAATACATTTATATTGTTATATTTTTATATTGGCAAGTACCCCTCATCATCCAATTTTATTATAATTGTACAATTTGTCCCCAATGTGAAGTCCCAATTAGATGTCACATCGTTTTAGTGTAGGAGTCCCATCCAGTCATACGGCCCAACCACTATTTCAATGGTAATAAATGTCTTAGTTACAATTGGACATAATAAAACACAACGCCTCTTTGGGTCAACAAGAATGTGAGCTTTTTGAGACTCCCAATGTAAGGCGTATGAGGAAGACTTACATGACTGGAGAGAGAAACGAACCACTAGTTAGAAAAGTAATAGTATTATCCTAAGGGGGGCCGGGGAAATGAGAGAGAATTGTTGAGTACCTGCAAATTATTCCACATAGTAAACAATAATAGTTCAAGCATAACAACATGCATTCAATAATATACATAGTTAAGCAACAAAATAGTTCATTAACTTAGTATGTGAATAAAACAACATATACCATACATAACCAAAATAGTCCAACTACATCTATGATACATGTATGAAGGAATGTCAACTCATTGAGCTTCTGACTATAAGTGAAAGATCCCAAGTACATTATTACATGAGTGAATCATTGTATCCAATAGTGGAAGACGAAGCCACAACTTCCTTCTCCAAAGAATAGTTTATCTCCTATGTAGTACAAGAGAAGCTAATGTTAGGCCTCCAAAAACCTGAAAGAAAGCTCTTTCTTTGAGTTATGAGGAGATATTTATAAAAAAACACAATGATTTTTGAGCTTCCTCATGACTCTTTGACTTCTATGGTTGTTCATATTCTAACACGACTCATTACATTCTGATGTGTGGCCATTCATATTCCACTTGTGTCCCTTGGACTTCATTACATAACATTTATTACAAAAGACAATTTATAAATGAGATGGTGGCTTAATAAGACAAAACTGCTAAAGGAAAAAACTCATCAAATGGATAGATCATTTGCTTCTTCATGGAGTTCACTTGTGATGTAAGTGTGCCATGATCTGAACTCCTTTGTGATGGCTTCGACCCGCATTGGAAAGTTTCCTTTGTAGCACACCTTCAACTCCAATGCCGCTGGTAGTATGTTCTTAGACATTGACTAGACATTATTCCACAACCATGAAAGATTCATGTGTGCATTGATTGGTGCAAAGGCGTATTGTTAACATATTTGGTCACCTCCAAGCTTTCCTATTTTGTTACTTGCTTGATTTGTTCAATGCAATCCCTGATATTCTAAAATATGACCTCCCTACCTCTGATTGCTTCAAGAGATCCGATGGCGGGAATCCCATGCTTTTGTGTAAGAGACTCAAATCCATTGTGCATTTGGTTGTAGGCATGCATGGTGTTAACCAACTGTGCTCCAAGATGCGAGTAGTTTTGTTGACATCTGAAGCATCTGATATATGTGCCCTCAGGAGCTGCAAACCAGTTCACAATATATTGAAGTGATTCCTTCACTTAATCAGTCATGAATGGTAGATTGGTGTTGAATATCAGGCAAAAAGTAGTTGCAAAGAAGTGTTCGACCAACCTGTCATATGCGCCTCTGAAGCTTCCTTCTGATAACACCCTACAGTGGAAATAAATTGGGAGTTTTTCTTTAGGAGTCTAGTTCCAATATAGTTTCAATAACGCATATTGTGCACATATCCCATCCAAGAGATATGTAGATATGTAGAATTCTGGAGCTTGATTTTCTTGTAAAGATGCTTTAGCCTACCCCACCTATCGTTGTAGTTCATATGATAACATATCCACCCAATTAAAGGCTCTTCCATGGTTCACCACCAAATTGAGCGTATATATCCAATTATCTTGGAACACTTCAACGTTCTTAATCCCAAACATATTATAATACATATCCATCAAACAATGATATACATCTCTCAGGATCTTTGTCGAATAAACTGATGATGGGTGATGACAGAACTTGGCAGGTTCGCAACACCATTATTTAATAACATCATTCATGTCGAGGGTATCCCATATTGTGTATAAAATGTCGTTTGTGTACTCATTATACTTGAGAATCTTATATTACGTTTTCATATCCTCACCATAATAGGTGGAGAAGGTTACCACCACTCTCACTGCGAAGCAAAAGGTGAGAGTCATCCATGTGTTTGATGATCCATTAAATAACTTCAGCACATGGCATGACTAGGAATCTACATGTGATCTTGTGTATCCTAGACTTCTTAATGTTTATGTATTCATGAACATCTACGTCCTCCAGAAGCTTCTCCTGCATGAATGTGTTGTATATCTTTCTCCAGGTAACCTTTGTTTCCTTGTCAATAAAACACTGGGTGTTCGCATATATAGCAACATTGGGCTTTGCAACTTCAATGTGCTCACTAGCGCTTACTTCTGAAATTTTTCTTGAGTCTACTTTACGATGTGACATGTCTCCAACATATGACGACACAGTGGTGAAACTTGTAGCATGGTCACATGTTTGTGGAATCACACTCATAGCGACAAGATCAACTTAAAAGAACTAACTATGCAACAAAACTTGTAAATCATGCTCAAAGAGTCATCATGGATGATAGATCACGAAAAACAATGAACGACAACCAAAAATAACTTGCATGCAAGAAAAATACACATGAAAATTAGGAGGGCACACTCTCAAAGCACAAAGGGGGCATGCATGGTCATTCGGGGCTTCATAGTGCGCTCATGCACTCAAGAAAGAGGCAAAAAAAATAGCCGGAGCACACTGTATCACCCTAAAGGGTCGAAGGAATGGGAAAATAGGCCTTCAAGTCTTCCCTATGTGCCCATGTACCCTAGGATACAAGGAGGGTGCATTGTCGCACTCCGAAAGGACAAAAGATGAAGAAAATAGAGCTTCGGGTCTTCAAAGTGTGCTTATGCACTCAAGGCAAAGGAGGGCACACTGTCACATGTTGAAGGGCTGAATGGATGGAGCTTCATGCCTTCGTGATGTGACCTGTACCCTAAGGAAAATAGGATGCATTGTATCACTCTGAAGGGTCGAGGGGAAAATCTTCATGTCTTCGTGATGTGCTCAGGAAGAGAACTGATTCAAACATGGCATAGTTTTCAAGGCTGAAGGAGCTTTGAGCTCATGAAGTGTGCTCTACGTATAGAAAGATCATAAACAAGTTTAATTGATAGGATTTGATGCTAAGATGAGGAGAAGAATGATCTGCAAGGATTTATAGTTGTTGTCACATGCATGGTGGAAGATGGAAGGTCTCCGAAATGTGAAAGGTTTTTTTGCATGTGTTAGTGATTTAACACTTGCATGATGAAGATTCAGCTAAAATGCTAGAAAACAAATTGCAAAGCAAGAGATTGACAGAAAACAAAGTAAGATTTGATAATGAAATGATGAAAAGAAGTAGGAGATTGAGCATGCAACTTACTTGTTGCATTGGTTTATGAAGGGCTTCTTGATTCTCCAAATGTGCACTTAACTCAGATGAAATGATGGTGAAAGAATGATTAACTGGTTTTATTTGAAGAAATTAACATGAAAAACTAGTTCATGCATGAGTACCACTTTTCGTCGCATGAAGAATCAGTTAAGGGGGAGTCAAGGTGGTTCCTATTTTCTAGGAGTGTGCCCTCGTGCAACTAGTTGGCCCATGCATGCAACTGGACAAGATGCATGTCTTTGACACGAAGGAATGTGCCTAGATAAGGAGGAGCCTGAATGAATGCGTCCAGGTAGGGTGCACTTCTTAAGCCCGAAGGTGTGCACTCACCTCAAGTGCAAGCCTTCGTCAACTCAAAGTTTTTTTTTTTTTTTTTCTTTTGTGATATATTTTCTTGCTTTCTTCTTGTTTTTTCTGCTTTTGTGTGCCTCTTTTGAGTGTGTTCATGGATAGTAGACAAGATTCTAAGTTAAGAAAGATCGTGAGTTCACCTACCACAACTTACTAACTCAAAAACTTAAGTGATGACACTTGATAAACATCGACGACGGAGGATGCAACATTAAGAGAAAACATACAAATAACAAATAAAACCACATGACGACGCATGGAGGCTTGAAACGACAATTAGTTAGGCTCCAAAATCGACATAGAAATTTTTTTTGGAGGGGCGTTGTCACAGCAAGAATAGTAGGCTAGAACCTTTCATGGTCTCATTTTATTTAATTGCACCCTTTGTCTCCTACACACACATGTATATATATTACATATATACACACACTAAGGAGACCTACTCTTAGGATTATCAAATATTGTCGTGTACATTGTATTCATTATAAAAGGAGGTTTCCCTCTCAAAGAGAACTATAGTTATTGGTTTCTTATCATTTTAAAGGCACAAGGTTTATAGCAACACTTCATCATAATAAGAGTAAATTACTAAGTGGACAAATACACACACACATATATATATTCTTACAATTTTAATATTAATGATTTGGATTATAATTAATTTAACTTATTAATTTACTTCCATCATAAAATACCAATCAAAAATGTGTGCCTTCAACTCATTAAAAGTAGTGCCTCAATTTAACATACTAACAAGCATAAGTCAGCCAATGGTTAGCCCCTACAAGACATGAAAACATGAAATGGAATATTCTAGATTAGAAGAGAACTACAAATGTGTTTTTTAGTAATAACAATTCAATGGTTTCTTTAAGAGTTCATTACATGCACTTTTGAAAACATTCAAGAAGCCATAATATGTCATTGAAGAATTTAAGTTACAATATCAGTAGTAGCTACAATCTAGGGGGGATGTATGCATATCAAATTATGTGTGTAGACACTAAAAGTATATAGACATCTTTGCATATCAATATCTATGACTACGACAATTACGTTCGTTGGAAACTAGGAAATTACTAGGAGGGGGGTGAATCAGTAATTGTGTCTTTTAGCAATGACCAATTTCAAAATATTTTGATAGAATTTTAATTTTTTCTTTAACAATTAGAAGATTTATATAAGTGCAACAATTATTTGTGATTTCAAAGGAAATCACACAAGCAACTTATGCAACACACGTAGACACCAGATATAATTGGAAACCCATAAAGGGAAAAACCACAAATTTTGTTGTAGTGTAAAGGTAAGCACCCAC
Organism: Pinus tabuliformis; assembly: GCA_031772625.1. NCBI lineage: Eukaryota > Viridiplantae > Streptophyta > Pinopsida > Pinales > Pinaceae > Pinus > Pinus tabuliformis. The sequence goes on from CM062804.1 coordinate 31,424,563, forward strand.
TCCCTCTTTTACATCAATTTTTGTAGGCGTCTACCTACAGGATGCTTCTACCTTCTTTTCTTTTAAAATATACAACTTGTTGGGAGCACCCACTCCCTCTTCGTATAGGCTCCAACCTATTCTTTTTCAGGCTACTACCTGAAAGGAGATTCCAATCCCCTGACAAGACTACAAATTTACTTTGTTGGTTTACCTGGACCTTGAAATATGAGCTATTCCTTTTCTTTTGATCTGTTTTGTACTTTGTTTCTATGTCTTTTTCTTATTTTCTCCCCTATCTTGCTTATGTTCCTCTTCCTCTCTATATTTCTCTCTCTTTTCTGGCAATTTCGAATCAGGTATCTCCACAACTCACTTAGCTAGTGGCTTTTCCTTCCAAAAATATATATTTATATATGCATAACTTGTTGTATGTTTGTATTCTGATGTAAGGATTTGAAATTATTTGGTTTGTCTTTCCAGCTTCACATGTTCCATTCATTTCAAATTCTCTCCTTGGAACTGCATTCTCCTATTCATCCATTTTATTATTATGGTGCATAAATGCTTTATTATCCATATTGAGGGTAGCTTGGTTTATGTCAATCATATATATCATTTTGTTATGCAAGGCCACAAACTTTATATCACCAAGGAATGCCACATTTGTATCATTCTCATCATTCCAATTATCTTCGTTTGACTTGTCCTAATATCAAAAATATTTTATAATGCATAGATTAACCTGAATTTAAAAAAAAAATGTCCAGTATGGGCTTCTTGCTTAATTTCTCCTGCAATTTGTTTCTCCTCCTTGAATCTTCATCTCTGCATCCTGCTCAAACCAATTCTCTAAGGGTTCTCATCACTGATTTTATTGCATAGATTATGATAATATTTGTTCTCTTGCAAACTATGAGAAATTAACATGCATTTTCTCTCTTGACTAATGAATCTATAGCAGCCACTCTCATAAGAGATGTATCATGATTGCTTCAATAAAAAACAACTAGAATTGTTGATATCTTTTATCCAATCAAGTGTCAAAAGAGAGGGTACAAATATTAATTAGAACCATCTTGTGCTTTGTAATACGACCTCCTTTAGAACAAAAACTAATTTTTTGGCACTTCAATTATGTTATCATATTCAACATGTATGAACAGAGCATCACTTTTACTCCATCCATCCATGGTATCCTTTCAAATTGACACAATCATTGATTGCAATCTCCATAGTCAGAATCCCCAAAACATTGATTGCAATCTCCATATAGAATCTTCACAACATTGATTACAATTGTTTTCTTCATCGTGAATAGGGTGTATGATGGTTGCCATGTTTTAATTGTAATAGGTTTGAAGATACCGTGCAAGAGTGAACTACCTGGTAGAACACTACTAGTCAACATACCTCTAAAAAATGCAAAAATTACCATGCATTTTAGGTGGTAACATATATGAAACACTAGAATAGGAACCTAAGATCACTAGCAATGAATGTGGACTTATGGATGTAATTGCAATTGTATGTCTCCTTTGTTCTCATTGTCAATTGTCAAGCATAACTGAAGAAATCAAAAATTTCAATTGCATATATATTAGCCTATGCAAGAAATATATGCATTCTATTTTTCAAACACTAATGAGCTAAACCTCTTGGTTGGTAATCTTCTCAAGGATCTCAACAACATGTCACATAGAGAGATCAATCAACAATAAGTTTTTAGAGTTTCACCTGACAACTTTCTCATGCTATTTTGAAGTTGATTCTACCTCACACTTTTAATTCCATCACCCATATTCTTCTGTGTAGCAATCTGAGTAGAAAACTATGTGTTTTTAGTAGCAAGCTATGTGCTTAGTGAGACAGAGGATGTGTTCTTTGACTACCAATTCAAATCACACAGGCTTAGGAGGAAATCGCATAGGTAATGGAGCATCTATGTAGTTCACTGGACCAATTGCCTATGCACTAGGAGATAATTATCCAGACCTTTGACCAAATATCCATGCAACTTCATGACAACCTAGGAGTGAATGGAACAAAACCATCTTGGGCCTTTGGTCTTCAAAACCCATGTGCTCTGTATGTGCTAATACTCCTAGAAGTATGATAAACATTGAACACATGATTTGGAATAGAACTGTGTGAGTGGGAATCCTTCAACTGACAGAGGAACTCAATACCAATACCTTTGCCATCAATCCTTCAACTTCCTCATCAAGACCTTAGCCATCAACGCCAATACCACTAACAATGTTCTATCTAGTTCATTTTTTAAGAATTTGAAGTATTTACTAATTAATAACAATGTTTGACTTATTTATTTATTTTTTATTTGCATTACATCCATAATCATTAACCATAAGTGATTATAAATAACTTCACAGTAGCTTGGCATTTAAAATATTTTGTATGCATTATATAACCAATATGGGATTTTTATTCACCTACACTATTAATGGTAATATGGGCCATAGAATTTGAGCATGGCTTATGTAAACAAGGTGACTTAGTAAAGTTGAATTTGTAGAATTGCTCCATAGAGATAAGGTAGGGCCAAAAATTACCCACGAACTTGTTAACACCTAAGCTCCAATAAATGTTGTTATTAACTATCTACATAGATAATTTTGCAACCCATTTTGTCTCTACATAGAATGTAATTTCTTCTAAGGGATGGATTTCCAAAATCCAAACTTCTGTGAATGCAAAGGATAAAATGATTAGTACTATTATAGCAAAGGGATTCTTGTTCTTGTGTGTATGTGTGTTTGTGTGTGTGTCAAGGTTATGAAGTTTAAGTGCATAGGGTGGAATGTGGTACTATTATATGTGCACTTTATTAAAAAATAAAGTGTTTCCAAAAGTTTCATGCAAAGTTAGTAAAAGTTTAAATGGCACACATTGAAGTGTCAGATCTCTGTTAATCCATAAGAGTGGCAGATTCGATAACTCATGTGAACTGTTAACTCCCAACTATGGTCGATGTTTAACAAGGGGGGGAGGGGCAGGTCGATCAAGATTCAAGCCAAATTGGTTAAGCCTGATCAACAAATGAGGATGCTTGTGAGGCCCCCTCTCACAAATTCAAAACCACTGTGTGGAGGGTTTGCATTACCAATGATATTAACAAGGGTGATTTTGCATGATAGTGGGGGCACACATCCAAAGGTCGGTGAGGCATGTGACTCGAAAAACATGATGGAGACAGATATGCATGAATGGAAGGATAATGTTTACATGGTAGTTTACATGGACTATTGATGTGACATTCCATGTCAACATGACATCTTGATGATGTCATCAGTGATGTCATCAATGAAAAGACTTTGAGGGGATTCTTAAATTTGCACCCAAAGGAAAGGAAAGGCTTTGACAAAGGAAAAAAGGGGAAAGCATCCCATTATTATATTTGCAAAATGGAAGCATGGAAAATCTTGGTGACTATAATTGTCATCCAGCACACAAGGCACCATTTACACTCCCATTTTTGTACATTGAGTTACAAGCCAACAAAGTCTCCAATATATATTCATGAATAACTTCTTCCACTATTCTTTGTAGGTTTTTTCATAATGACTAAGCTAAATATGAAAACCTTGTTCCCTAAAACCCTATTAATTTAGATAATATATCGTTAATTGGTCGGGAAGCATACTTATATGACACTCATTGCCACCTAGACCTATTTTAGGTCATAGAAGAAACTTTAAATAGGTTTTCCCAAACAAATGATACCTTCTAGGTGTGTGAATATGGTTTAGGGTTTTTCATCATTCCTCAAGTGTATGACTTCCTCGAGTTTATTTCCTGGTGTGGAATGTCTTATATATCAAGTAATCAAGTTATTATTTGTATGTCTGGTCATATTATCCTTTAGATATTGTCTAAGCATTATCAGTGACATGTTACATTTGTCACCTTTTGAAAACCACCAATCACTCATATAAGAAAGTTTAATCCAGTTATACATGGAGTTGTCAGAAGTTGAAAATAAAACTATGTTGGAGTCTATGTTACCTTCTTGTAACCCTGTCGTAGAATTAGCCCCAACATACCAATTAAATATGTTCTCTAAAATTGTTCAAGAAGTCCTATATACAATTTCCTATATGTTGGACCTTGATGATATACATTACGTTGATGAAAAATCCTTATGATTTTTTAGCACTCTTCTTCCATAAGATAGACAAATATAGTTTTTTTTATCTTTCTACATATATCTCAAATACTATTAATTTTCAAATATCTAAATTCATGGATACAAGATACTTCAGGTATCCATCCTTTCTTGTATATCTCCTGCTATATTCCCAGGTCACAAAATTTGCTAATTTGAGCCTGAAAATTCAAAATTCTAAGGGTGACCAACGATCAATGGTTTATTGGACTTCCATTATGAAGAGAAAGAAGAAAAATGAGGGGTTTTCAAAGTATCTCACATGTTTAGTGGTTATATCATTTGCAATAGTGTTTGACTTACCCGGACTTATGCAGGAACGAAACCGGATGCAAATATAAACATAAACATGGAGATGCAATAGAAATAAATCTTCATTTCATTAATACCAAAGAATTGAAAGATGCTTACATATAGAATGGAAATAAACTAGCTCAGGCAATGATGGCTTTTCTCTGAGAAGAGATGTGGCGGCTAGATGCCTCTAAACTGTGTTCCAGTGAGGTTCAAGGGCCTATTTATTATTGAACAACAAAAGTAAAACCTAAACAACCAAAACCATAACCCTAGGAGATGGAACACTAATAATTTGTGGATCCCGTTGGGGTGTTGGGAAGGCAACTTCTTGGGGTCGTAACTTGATCATATGATTTTTGTTTGGTGCGTACGATACCTCATTAGAAATATCTCTCCGAGTATTATAAGATTTGTGGCAAGCCCTGCCTATGGCAGCATATGGCTATGAGCCTATTTTGGACCTCAAAAAAATGTCATTTAGGGGGTCAAAACAGCTTCAAAGGTTCATGAATCGCAAAAATGCTAAAAATTGTAAATGCTATTATAAACAAGGAAACTGATGAAACCGATCGAAGGTCTATTTGGAATAGGTGGGTGGCCACCAATATCCACCTTGATCAGTTCTCCCCCCTTAGGAATCAATGGTCCACATTGCATGCAATGCCTCCATGAGGTGAGTAAATTTCTGTTGAACCTAGTCCTTAGTGAGGCACTTTCCCTGGTGAAGGAGTTGGCATGCTTTGACAACAAGATATAGTTAGATCCTTTGTTGGTGAGTGTTATTGATCTATGTGTCCATGATCCTATCAGTTGTTTCCTATTTGATACAGCTTGGGTTGATCTCTGTTGGTGTCAATTTCTCAGCAACATTGGATGTGTCCAACAATGGGGGAAAGTATGGTTGTAGCGGATCCACATTGAATATTAGGTGCAAGCCAAGGAATGGTGGAATGATGAGCTTAAAAGAATTGTCCCCTACAACCTTAATGATGATGTAAGGTCCATATAAGAGTAGGTGAAGCTTGCAGTGGGCCCCAGCGAGGCACTCCTTCTCCAAATGTAACCAAGATTTGTCGTCCACCTCGAACTTTTGTGGCACCCAATGTTGATCATGACTTTGTTTGTACTTAGAATTTTCTCTGTCTAATATGTCATGGACCTATTGGCAGATGTGTTGGATGTGCTCAATGAAGTTGTTAGCCCTGTCAGCTTCGGATTGGACATGATTTGAATCTACCTGAGTAGTTGCAAATGGTATGGAAACAACAATGGGACATAGTGGTTGGAATCTCAATCCCACGTAAAAGGGGTTGTGACCAGTTGAGTTGTGGAGAGACCTGTTATAGTTGTGTTGGACATAAGGAAGGCTCTCATCCTATGTGTGTGGGTGCTTCGAGTTGTACATGCGCAAGATGTGCATAATCATCCTATTGAAGACCTATGTTTGGCCATCAGTTTGGGGGTGGAAGGTTGTGGACTTAGTGAGCTTGGTATCCAATAACAATCAGAGGCTTGACCAGAATGCACTTAGGAACCGATTTTCCTAATCTAAGGTAATAGACTGTAGCATCCCAAACTGTACCCATACTCGTTCAAAGAATAGTTGGCAATGGCTTTTGTTGTGATACTCTTCTTGCAAGCCGCCAGAATGGCCATCTTAGAGAATATGTCGATAACCATGAAAACACAGTCGTTGCTATGCTTGGTAGAAGGAAGACCCGACATGTAATCCATGGAGATGGATTCCCAAGGTTAGCTAGGAGTCAGCAGAGGAGTATAAAGTCCTTGCTTCATGATTATAGTTTTGGCAATAGCGCAAGCAGTGTGGGATACTTCCCAACATTTTGTCAAAGATTCGTCCAATAAAAATACTTTTGTAGCACTGTCACAATCTTTTCTACCCCAAAACATCCAGCAACCTGATTGTAGTGCACCTCCCAAATCATCTTGGCACACTCTCGTGAAAGAACACAGAGGTGTCCCAAGTGGAATAACAATGTTTCTTATAGGTGAAAATATTGGACTTGTTTTCCTTCCAGAAGCATCTGGAATGTGGTGTTGAATTCAGGATCACTCTTGTAAAGATGCAGCCATCTAGAAGTCTCATGTCCACAAGAGTTGAGCACGGTGGTCAACGCCATAACGACGGTCGTTTGAGGTAGTATCCAACAATATTGGTGTTTTCCTTCTTGTACCTAATGTTCAAATGGAATTGTTGCAGATATGTAGACCATTTTTTATGAAGATCATTCTGCAAATTTCTTTGTGTTTGTATGAGCTGCAAGGGTCTTTGGTTTGTGTGGATGATCGTTTCCTTCCCCAGAATGTAACCCATTGTCGACAAGCCTATACAATGGAACACATCTCCTTGTTATAGTTTGGACACTTTCAGACTATATCTGAAAGTGTCTCACTGTGATATGGGACTAGATTCCCCTGTTGGGTAAGAACTGCACCAACAACATAGTCAGCGACATCTGTCTCAATTTCAAATGGTTGTTGCAGGTCTGGTAGTGTGAGCACTGGTGCAGAGCAGAGGTGATGCTTCAACTCAACAAATTTCGCCTTCTATTAGGATTCAGACCAAAAGAAATTTGTTTTCTCTCTGCCCTTGGTGACCTGACTGAAAGGCCAAGTGATATGAGAGAATCCCAACACGCACTTGTAATAGAAATTGGCAAGACCCACAAAGTTGTGGAGATTTGTTAGAGTGGTTGGGGTTGACCAATCCCAAATAACTTGTATCTTGGTTGGGTCCACATGCACACCCTTCTCATCAATGATGTACCCCATATATTAAATCTCGATCATACCAAAATTGCATTTCTCCAAAGTGGCACATAATTTGTGTTATCGCAGGGTTTGGAGGACCTATCGGATATGGTATATGTGATATTCCTAACTCTGGCTAAAGATTCGGATGTCCTCTAGGTACACTACCATGAACGAGTTAGTGAAGGGCTTAAATATGTCATCCATCAGTCGCATGAAGGTTGCAGGGGTGTTTGCCAACCCGAAAGGAATGACCAGCCATTCAAAAAGGCCCTCCTTGGATTTGAAGGTAGTCTTCCATAGATTAGAGGGTTCAATTGGTTCTTTGTGATAACCAAATTTCAAGTCAATATTGCTAAAATATTTGGCCCCCTTGAGTTGGTCCAGAAGGTCATCAATCCATGGGATTGAATACTTATTCTAGACAGTGATCTTATTCAACGTTCAATAGTCAATATAAAGCCTCCAGGTTCTATCCTTCTTTTGTACTAACACAATCGGGCTCTCACAAGGTAATGAACTTGGCCTTATGTGCCCTTTCTGCCATAACTCTTGAATCTACCTCTTGATCTCATCGGTCTCCTAAACAGAGCATCGGTAGATTGGTCAATTTGGTAGTACTGCGCTCAGGATCAGATCGATTAAGTGCTTGACCTAACAGTGTAGGCGTACCTCTATGGGTGAGGTGAAGATGTCCCCATACTCCTCCATGACCTTGTCCATCTGTTGTTGCCACATGGAGGAGACCTGTCTGGAGGTTGTGGATGTGGCCACAATCTTCCTCTATTTTTTAGGGCGAATAATAAGGAAGACAAATTTCCAAATCTATTAAATGATCTTACTGCATCGTTTATCAGAGATCAAAGAAAGGGTGGTAGGCAGTGTTACCTCTAGTATCCTGTACAATTTCTGACCCAAAGTAATAATAACATAATGACGTCTAGATTCATATACATCATGACACTTCCATAGGTATTGTTGACCTTTCCAGAGGGGAAGCATCACACAATACCGCATCTATAAAGGGCTTCATGCTATAAGGTAAGTGACATTGTTGGTTGACACAAAGATCTCACCCTTGGTAGAGCCACCCAATGGCGTATGGATATGGATGTGGCATTATTGGCAGCTTCAATATCTTAACAACCTCAACTGAGATCATGTTCTTCTAGCTCTTTTTTTCAATGATGAACCACATCGATGAACCCTTTACCAACATCTGCAAGTGGAAGAGGCGCTCCCCTTCCTCTAGATCCTCAGGTTCCGCCTTTTGGATCTTGGTGGTGGCTATTGTTGTAGTGGGTTCAATGTCAATGATTTGATTTCCCTTGTGATGTTCTAGCTCAGAGTCAAAGCATGCATCCATCTCTTAGTATTTCATCTCAGCCACTAGCGCCTACTTCACATGACATTCATTTGTGTTGTGAGTGGGAGTTTTATGGAACTCATGCCACTTTCTAGTGTCTTTCTTCGCCTTCCCATTATTCTTGGCTTGTGGCTTCAAGGAGCTATCTTGGGGGGCCATGGCCTGACTCTTCCCTTTTCTTTGTGGCTTATAGGTGCCTTTGTTCTGCTTTGGGTTTACAAATCCAAAGTCTCACTTATTTTTCTTGAATTTCTTCTCAACCTTGGTAGCATATTGGTATGTTGCACAAAGCGAGGAGATGTCCAGGAGATCCATTTCCTCCTGAATGTATTTGTGAAAACAACTACAATACTTGAGCACTAGATTTTTCTCAGAATCTTTGACACCCAACATTGTGCACAAGGTATGGAAAAGATTCGTCATCTCATGCACATCTTGATCCCTTTTTTTTCAAAATGTATTCCATTATATGTACTTGTCCTCATAGCTCCCCACAGGGTAATATTGTTCCTTGATGGCATGTCAGAAAGAATTCCAAGTGGGTGCTATAGAAAATAGTGAGGGTTCTCTCACGTCCCTATGTTCACAGTGGGTTTCCCACTAGTCCTTTACATGGGGGGGCGGATTTGAGGAGTGCAAAAGTAGTCTTTTCCCTATTGGAAAAATCAGGAACCGTAAAATATCATTGCAAAAAATTTAACCATCTATCTACAGTGTATGCATCTATCTGGCCTTCAAATATGGGAATGTTAAAATTGACTTGTAAGGGAGTGGTGCCTCCAGAGTGGCTATTGGATGAAATTGTGTCACCTGTGGACATTCGCCGAAGGATCTAGGAAAACTTATCCATCATCACATTCCTTTTTCGCTTGAGGGCTTCTTTGAGAAACATTTTGAAGGGATCTTCTGCTCCCTTGTACTTCTTCTCTTCTTCCATGGGAGTTCGTCAGGGTTTGAAAAGTTGGTCTTGCAAAGTTTCAACCAGTTCGATCCCTAACTCCTTATACCATGACCTTGTTGGCGACATGCAAAGAAAAATAGAGAAAAATCATATCGCTCTGATACCACTAATCCAGACTTACGCAGGAATGAAACAAAATGCAGATATAAACATAAACATAGCGATGTAGTAGAAATAAATCTTCATTTCATTAATATCAAAGAACTAAAAGATGCTTACATATAGAATGGAAATATACTAGCCCAGATGATGGTAGCTTGTCTCTGAGAAGAGATGTGGTGGCTACATGTCTCTAAACTGTGTTCTAATGAGGCTCAAGGGCCTTTTTATTATTGAACAACAAAGTTAAACCATAAACAACCAAAACCCTAACCCTAGGAGATGGAATGCCAAGAGTTTGTGGGCCCCCTTGGGGTTATTTGAGCAGCCAACTTCCTAGGGTCGTAACTTGGTCATATGACCTATGTTTGGCGAGTACGATACCTTATTAGAAAGGTCTCTCCAAGTACTACAGGATTTGTGGCAGACCCCTACCTACAATGGCATATGACTACATGCCTACTGTGGACCTCAAAAAATGTTGTTTAGGGGATCAAAACTGCTCCGGAAGTTCAAGGCCTGAAAACTACTAAAAATAGTAAATGCTACTATAATCAAGGAAACTTATGAAACTAACTGGAGGTCTAGATAGAATGGATTGGTGGCCACCAATATCCACCTAGATCATTGATTAAGTTCCCCAAATGAGTTTTCCAAAAATAAAGAAAATTCTACAATGAAGTCTTGAAACAAGAGTGGGGGATTGGTATGTGTATAAAGACTACATTGAAATAAGAATATATGGTTCAGAAATGCCTCCTTATCAGTATCCCATATTCCTACCTATTATAATTTTTTCACTAGAGTATATCAAGCAAAGGATAAATTCAGATCTTATGCATTTTGTTCCATGGAAGCAGTAGGTGACCTTCAAGATTAAGAAAGAGGTGGGTCCATTCATTATGAACATCAAACAAGCCTTCAAGGTTGTGGATCAAATGCTAGACTCAATGAATTTCCCAAACTTAAAGTGTGGAATTATAATCCACACCATATTATCTCCAAAATAATATTGAAGTTTCAACAGCCCCATACGAGCATGACAATCAACTAAATATTGAAAATTTAGCAAACAAGGATTCATGGCTAGAAGAGGAACCAACTTTAGAACAACATTCTATAGAGATCGATTTGGAAGGTTAAAAAATCGTCATTAACACCCCTCATCTTAAAGAAAAATATTCTAAAAGGAGTAGAACAGAGAACTTAGAGAATAAGTCGATCATCCAATCTGGAAAGAGGCAGAGGTATGAAGAAACATAAGCAACAATGGAGTCAGTGGAAGTTTCAGGACAGCCGATGGGAAAATCCATCTCAAAAGAGCTTGGTTTTCAATTAGAATTCTTGAGTCCTACAACAACTTCTTCTTTTGAAACAGAAATGGAAAAATTATCCAAACCAAAGCCTCGGTTGACAGATAAAATCCATTTATAGTTTGTAAGTATAAAGGAGAAAATTCTAACTATCAAAAAGGACTTAAGCCTAGATATCTCAAGTATGGGAAAATATTGTTGTCTCATCTCAAACCAAGTTATTATTTTCTATGGATTTTGAAAATAATCAATTAATATTAGCTCTTATACATTTCAAATCACAAGTTATGCAAGCAAGCACATATTTCAAAGCTATTAATATCTATATGAATTTGAAGGACATCAATCTATTGCATAAGATTGATTTGCATATACAGACAACAAAGGTATCAAAAAGGAATTGAGCTTGGATATCTCAAGTATGGGAGAATATTGTTGTCTCATCACAAACCAAGTTATTATTTTCTATGGATTTTGAAAATAATCAATTAAGATTAGCTCTTATACAACCCAAATCACAAGTTATGCAATCAAGCACATATTTCAAAGCTATTAATATCTATTTGAATTTGAAGGACATCAATCTATTGGATAAGATTGAATTACATATACATACAACAAAGGTATTGTACAATGACTTGGATACCACTTCTTTGGAAATGAACAAAGTTAAGCTTTAAGTTTGAATGGTTACCAAGTAGTTGAAACAAGAAAGAGTATCCACTATAGCAAAAAAAATGAATATACACGATCTACAAGGGTGGAACATAAAATTAGGAGAAAACCCAAAGGACACGGAGTTTGTGAAGGTTCTTATACATGCAAAGGCCATGGAGATGCAAGCATTTGAGAAGAGATTAAAAGTCTCAAATATTGATCATGTGTCGACTCCTGAATTGATTTAGGTGGAAAAGAAAAAGAACATCTCTTGTCCATCATTATAGAGAGGAACAATGAAGTCCAACAACTTCAAGGACAAGTTCAAGATTTAACACGGGTTGTTCAAAGTCATGTATGTTCCATATAGTCTTCTTCTACACAACCCACTATTCCTCCTAGTGATTAGAAGAATTAGTTAAAGCATTGGCAAGCTTTGATTTGACATAGGTTGAATTATACAAACATAGGAAACTCTGTCAAACATATTCATATGATATTATGCTTTTAAGACAAGAAATGCAAAAGAAAGTTAATTTGTTGAACACTGCAGAAGAAGATAAAAAGAGGTGGAATGTAATGCCCCTACATGATTATATTATCTAGCATGGTGACAACAACTTACCAGTTGAATTATTATTCTATGTGCTTGATTATGATCAGTATTATTAGTATACGTATGAGGCATGTGTATGCTAGCTACAAACCCACATCTCACACAAATACAATAATAACTCGTAGCTTATTATGTTAGATAATTAATTAACGGTTAAGCTTGATTAGCAAATAAGCCATTATTAATATTAAGCCTTATTAATGATCAAACTTATTGTTAGCATTAATATTTCTTAATTAATAAGCTTTATTAGTGGTTAGTTTAGTTTTTAACCCTTAATATTGATTAATTATTATTATTATTATTATTTGTAAGTTAATTTATATTATCTCAAACTAGCAAATTACAACATTTATCCATCACCAATAAACAAAGTACAACAAACTACATTCACTACATTCCTAGTATCAAATCCCAGAATAGATCATGGATTTTTCCTTTTTCCCTTTTCTCTTGCAGACATCAATCAATCCCATTAAATTATCAGGAACAATTAAAGATGGAGCAATGACATCATTTCTTTATGATAGTTCCATTTTCAAATGTTCAACCGTATTTGTCGCTTTCTTGTCACTATCCAAGTGATCTAACTTGTGGGTACGTTTTTTCCCACACATTGCAAACACAATTATGGTTGAGTCTCTTTCATTTTCATTTGAAGGGTGGGTTTCCTCTACTGAGGGTTGATATGGTGGCACCTGAGGCTAAGTTGAGTCTGGAGGAGTTGATTGGTCAGTGGATGATTTTTTTTTTTTTTACTCTCTGAGGATGGACCTACTTTTGACCTGCAGTATTATTGAACCCTTTTGCTTCCTTCAAATCTCACCATCCACCACTCATTTTCTTCAAATCCTAGGGAAAAAATCCCCTTCTGAAAAGGGACATGCATTTTGAAGATAATCTGGTTGTTGAAAAGTCCTACAATGGAAAGCAATATTTTCATAATCCAATGGTTGTGAACACACCTTACCACTCCATTTGAATAGGATTTTATCCAATAACCCTTTACTTAGGTCCACTTTGACACATATGCAAACAAATGTGAGAATTCCTTTTGAAAGTCTTTCCGACACATGTGTTCTAAGATTTCTAGTTGAATCAAATGCATGGGTAAGTTAGGAAGCCTTACCTAGAATGGAGTAGCTAGAGACGTTATGGTAAGAGAATTAAAATCCAAAAACCACGGTTGTATTGATAGACCAGATTCGCCCGAAAACCAGGATCTCTAGTCAAAAGCCTTATGTTAGTCATATAAAAATTTTAAGAACACCACAAAGAATCCTTTTGAGAAAAATAACAACTCTATATTCTAAGACCAGTTCTTGTGTACCAGTTCCCTTAGAGCATATGTTGAGGGCCAAAATCCATTAAAATGGAAAATAAGTGCCTACCACTCATAATTTGTCACCTTGAAGTTGGTTTTAACATTTTCCACTTCAAGAGATGGAGTGCCATAGAATGATCCTCCACACAAGATGGCCCTGAGATATCTTTATGTGTAGGATGGTTGGGCCCTGGCTGAGGGAATCCTTAAAGGACTTGGGCTTAGAAGCAAAAGGTGAACCTCCACCCATGGCACCATTATTTAAGCTTGCAACGAGAGAGTTTGAAGCATCCTTGGTAATGACATAACACCTCAGTAAATGCTCCTCTTGAAGTTGCCTTCCTTCACAAACAAGTATAAAACCAATGAGGATTCATATCCATTCTTGACGTCTAACGAGTGTAGATATCGGATCAATTGTTTTCACCTTGATGCAGAGAGGCCCTCCAAAGAAAGACCTAACAAATATTGGGAATTGCAATAGATTTGTAGTCATAATTCCCTGTTTTACCAAATTTATGTGTAGATCCAGTTTCTTTAGACCCTCCTCGGGTGGTAAGATTCTCGTCCTAGTGCAAGAAACACCACCCTAATCAAAACCCTATTAGTGCCATTAACTAAGTTGTGCCTAACAACAATGGCGTAGTCCCCATAAAACCTAACAAACAAACCTTGATCTCTGGAATTCTTCTCAATGCAAGCATCAATATATCTATGCCACCATTTATCTTCAAGTTGCCTTGAAGGTCACCGAAAATTTGCATACAAATGCTTTGCATTGTTCAGCTCTGTCAACTTGTTGATGGCCAAAAATGACCTCATCAACATGTTAAGGAGACTACCCAATCAGAGCCCCAACTAAGCCCTTATCTGTTTGATTCGTCGATTCTGACTAGTTCAATTGTGTCCAATTACGCCCCCTCTCTCCTCACTAACTTGTGGTATTTCTACTACTTTCCAAACAAGAAGAAAGATATCGAAATTACCTTCTTTTTGCTAGTTTGCAAGAAAGCAACCCTTAAGCTGACTTGAGGGCTAAGCCAAGCCACACTAAATTTTGTCTCTACCTAAGAGGACTTCTAAATGCAGTAGTTAAATCTAAATGCAAATATATTCTAAAATGCAAGTCGCAGAAAATAAATCTATCTCGGTTAGGAAGATGTAGATATGATCCTAACCAAGAGCGAGATAATTAAGTGAATGCCAATTTAACATGTCTCTTTTATGGTGAATATCATACTGTAGAAAACCTTCTTAACAGTTGATATAATAAGCACACGACACGTTGTTTTTGGAGATTATAATCATTGATTCATTAACCATTAACATCAGGAAATAGTTCGCATAATGTTAATGGTGATTAAAGCATTTTTAAATGGTAGATCTCTGTGTAAATAGTTACTCAGAGATCTGATTTAAGCACTTGAGAAAGTAAGAGAATCAATAACATATCCATGAAACTAATGAATTAGATAGCTAATCCAAAAAACAAATATTTATATTAACAATAATGCACACCATGAAGTAATTTGCATAGTTCTGATATCAAAAAGATGAGATTTTCTTTACAAATAATACTACTCAAATACAAATTGTTAAATCTTGTCTCTGCTCTATTTCCCAATGCGATCTCCAACAAATCTCCCAAAAGTATAAGCTCTACGAATCAGAAGACATAGTTGTAATAGTACAAACTTTGCTCTATAACAAGACTTGAATCCTGAGAGAAAAAATCCTCAAACTACTCAGATCTGAGTATCCCCCTTCCTACAGCTAAAAACCATTTACAAAAGTGTTTTAGAGCATTCAAAATGCAGAGAAGAGGAAGCCCATATTTATTCTCACAAGTGATTTATAATTTACAAGAAATCAAAAATTGGAGACTTATTGGAAGTGATTTAAATCCATCTATTTTGGAGCTGCAAATCTTCATCCTTTCCTTTTCTGGTGCAATAGAAATGCTCCAAGATGCTTTAGTTTCACCCTCTTCAACATATCTCTTGCAAAACCAATCAAAATTGAAATAAAAATGAATCAATTTTGCACATAAAAAGCAAAATGCCAAAATTGGGAAAACAAACTCTCCATCTAAATCTTAATTAAATAAATAAAATAAAAAAGAATTGAGCCTTCACTTGGTTCCTGTATTGATATCTTTGACCCAATAAGGTTGCCTTCGAATGAATTTTCAATAGCAACACTCTTAGCCAATGAATATTGAAAAAATAAAATACAAAGAATTAGTTTTGGTTGCAAATTTGGAGCCTCAACTTATACTAATGGTTTGGCATATTAGATGTGCTCATCGATTCTAACTTTCTAATGAGCCATCTCAGACCTCATTCGTCCAAGTAAAACTCAAAATATTAACCTCCAAAATCAAGGTATCAAAACTGCCAGTTCACTGAAAAATAGATATTTAGTCAAAATTTTAAATATTATTTTTTATTAAAAATTTTAATTCTAAGTATATTAATAAATTTTAATAACTAAATAATTATTAATTACACTGATTATTAAATTGATTATATATTAAAAAAAATTATAAAAAATCAAATTAATTTACATTTATAAATTAATTTTAAATTACAAAAAATAAATTAAATTAAATCATTCAAAAAACAATTATAAAATATTTTAAAAAAATAACATAGTGGCTTTTTGCTCATTGTATGAACCGGGGAATATAAGTGGAGGGGAGGTATAAGGGAGTCCAATGAGAAGGAGGATGGGTTAAGAATCCTAGGATATATGGTTACTGAACCGGGAGTTATGGGAAGAGCGGGGTCTCGAGAAATGATAAGGAGGTACAAGGAAGGAGGCTCAGGAAGGAATGAAGCAGATGGGAAGGCGGGAAAAGAAGAGGGTTCAAAAAGAAAGGAAGGAGAGAGAGGGGAATGCAGAGAGGTGGGAGGCCTATGTGGAGTGTGATTTTTCACTATGAACTACAACTACTTTATATGCTAAGTCACCTGACACGGGGATTCGAGATTCAGAAGATTTGGGATTCAGACACGTTGACCCCCCGGAACAGGACACTTAGGATTCGTTATATATTATTTTATTAATATATATATATATATATATATATATATATATTAAAATTTAGATATTTCTTACACAAATTTTAATTAATGATACAAATTTATTGATTTCAAACATAGTTCTTCATCTATAGCATGGATAGTATATACAAAATTCAAATACATGTCAGTGGTCACATAAATCATGATTCATAATTCATAACTGAAAGACAACTTACAACTACAAGATAGTAAGATAAACACACTAACAACTGTAGTTTTCTCATTAAGTCATCAAATCAAAATGTGTTACATAGGTAGTGTTGGTGCAATGCCAATGGCAAATAGAAACAGAAAATATAAAACAACTACAGGAATACAAGCCTCAAGGCATCAATCCTCATCATCAACATCAAAATCAGCATCAATGTCCTCATCATCATGGTCCCCACTACTCTCCTCTGCATCTTCCTCCTCCCCTATATCCATAGTCGCCTTTGCATCTGCTGGTGTGGAGGATGACCCCTCTAAGTCATCAAATCTAACAGGCTCTAGCACTGGATCATTGAGATCCATGTTGGCCAATGCCAACTCAACACTGGTGTTCAGACCCATATCATCAGGAAAGACATCCCACATCTTTGTCTTTCCCCTCAACCACTCTTCCCTCTGCCTATAAATAAGACAAAGGTTGGTGTGCACATACATTGTCTCTGCCCTGGACTGCTCAAGCCTTCTCTTCTTCACACTATACAAATTCCCATATGTGCTCCAATTCCTCTTACAACAAGAGGATGAAGTCACCTGACTGAGGAGCCTCATGGCTAACTGCTGAAGAGGAGGGCTTGTTGCCCCATGATTTTCCCACCAAGAATAGGGCTTCTTAGCCCGCCTGTTTCTAATCACATCATAACCTCCAAATTGACCACTGCCAGTGGAAAACTCTGCAAAGGCATCCTCCACCTCATCAAGCAATGCAGTATCCTGAAAAATCCGCCCGAATGCCTCTTTCCTCCCCTGTGAGATTTAACTATCCATGTGAGGATGGAATCTGCGGGAAGGTCCACCAATCAGCCACTCATGGTTGTAGTATTTGGGGTTCAATGAGTGAGCCAAACAAAGTAAAGGTTTACAATTCTTGTCCCATCTACTGACAAGAATATTTTGTATAGTATCACAGAAGGCCTCTGGTGATGTCTCATACTCAGGGCACTCACTCTATAGAATAATGCTCCTCACAGACTCAATCATGGAATCCCATCCCTCATAAACTTCTCCTAGGATGGGTTTGTCTGTATCTGCAAATCGAAGCAAAGAAATGATAGGGTCCATGATCTGAATAATTAGATCTACCCTCTCCCACCAAGCATCATCTAGCACTGTGTCCTTCACTCTTTTAGAGGCTCCCTGATTTGTCTTTCTCCAAAAAGACCAAAACTCAGAAATAACCATGGACCCAAGAGCTGTCTTGACCTCCCTCAACCTCTTCAACATCATGAATGAAGAGGCAAACCGTGTATCAGCAATCTTCAACAATGGTAGATTGGTGTACTCCTTGTAGATAGTGAGGGCATTTGTGTGATTTTGCACAAAGTTACGGATATGTCTTGCATCCTCAATAATGCTTCCAATCCAAAGCACATCAGAAGCAATGGATTTCAGTGCTAAGTTCACTGAATGGACAATGCAAGGTGCCCAAAACACTTGTGGATATTTAGCTTCCATAATCATGCCAACAACCTTGCAAACAGGTGCATTATTTGTAATGATTTGCACACAAGAATCAACACCTACATCTTCAATAACGTTAATAAATAACTCACCAATAAATTGTGCATCATTGTATTCTCCAAGTGTATCCACTGCTTTCATGAAAACTGGACCACTCAAGGAAGACACCATGAAGTTGATGATTGGGTGTCGTGCTAGATCTGTCCATCCATCAGAAACAATGCTAACCCCAGATGTTGGCCATGATGCTACAATAGGCTCAAGCATTTTTTGCACCTCTTTTTTTTCCTTTGTCAACAATGTGGTTCTCAGCTTCTCTGACCCAGGAGGCACATACCCTGCTGGAGCCCCTTGAGTTAGAGCTCGGCACATCTCAATAAATTGAGGTGAGCGTGCAACATTAAATGATATGAAGTTTTGATAGAAGAAGAAGGAAATGGTGAGATCAAGCTCTTCCCGTCTCTCTTTTTGGAAAATCTTGTCCATTGGACCAAGTGCTCTTCTTTTTGCTGTTTGTCCCCCAGTAGAAGTAGAACTCTCAAATGGAAATTTGGTGGTGGCTTTCCTCAAAAATGGAAAGGGGTCTTCATTCTTGGGTTTTCTTGTTTTTTAAGCCACATTTTCCATACCAACAGTGGACTCCTTTTCCAATTATTTTCTCTTTTGTAAAGAAACAGCTTCACAAGCTCCAATCCCACAACCCGGTAAAGCCAACAAATGTGCTTTCACACAGTAATATGTGATTTTGAAAGAAATGTGACAAAAGTTGCATCTCCATTGCACATTGCCTCCTCACTTTCCCTTGGTGTTTGTCCCATCCTCTCTTGTGACATATTTCCACAATGGATATTTATTAGTGTTGTCTTTAGGTCCCCCTCTTCCCTCAACATTACTTGCAGCAGACTCTGATGATATTGGGGGAGGAGGGTCATCTCCAATGGAGACATTCTTGCCCTTCCTTTGCCCCCTAACTGCTGCCTTTGATTGAGCCATGAATACTATAAAAGAAATGAACAAAACATGCACAAATTTGTAAAGAAAAAATCATATACAAAATGTTGTAATAGAATAAGAAATGCAAAAAAATGGAGCTGAAATGCACTTACCTGGTGCTTGAATCTCCTTGCCGAACGCTCTACTCCCTTAGCTCCTTGCTCCAAACCCTTCTCCACTTGCAAACAGCTCAAACAATGCTTGCCAAATGATAAACAGCGTGATTGTAATGAGGAAATGCGGCCTTTTCTAACCCGCAGGAGTCCCTTTTCCGCTAAACGAATCCTGGAAATCAGGACACACAGTCAAAATTCAGGACACGTTAGACAATTTCGGGACATGTTTGGGATTCAAAGAATCTTGATAGGATTCGACGAATCCTGTTTTTGGGACACGTTTTTTTGGACGAATCGTGTCCGACACGCCGGATTCGGACACGTGGCCCCTATAGAACGAATCTGGTTATTTAGCTTATATATTATAATTTTTGTGAATAAAAAGAACTACAACCATTTTAAATAATGTTTTTCGGATTCTGGATTCTTGTAAACTTTATGAATTGAAATTAAAATGGATTTTTTTGATTCGGGAAAATATTTTTATTTTTACTTTTTATTTTAAAATATTATATTTAAATCATATAAAAGTTATAATATGGGTTATATTATATAGTTTTGTTTTAATAAATATAAAAAATTTGAATCCCGTTGTTTTGTAAGATAGTTAATGAAATATTAAAAAATAATTAATTTAGGAAAATTAATGAAATATTAAAAAATAATTAATTTAGTATTTTCCTATTAGTTAAACTAGTTACAATTAGTTTAATTAATTTAGGTTGGTGAATTAATTAAATAATAATAATAATTAAAATTATAAAATTAATTAAATCTACAAAAATAAAGTATAATACATTTTGTTAGCCGAGACAGTGAAAATTAGCTTAATTTTGAATAGGTGTAATTTGCAAATTGAGTTCAAATGAGATGAAACAAGAACCGATGGAAAGCTAGCGAGAAACCGTACACAATAACTCAATCATAACACAAATCTGAAGAAAACAAAAATGGCGCACAATTAACCAAATGAAAGATTTAAACAGTGATACAGCCAGAATTTATGCATATGGTCCCCATATTATTATGGTGATAATAAAGTAAAAATGAGGGGTTATTGTTTTACCACAACATGACTTCAACCATTCCCCTCGTTCCTTCGATGATCTTTAGTAATGGAATACTTGTTTTCCATTGTCCCAAAGGATGAAAACAATGTTGCCACTAGAAGGGAAGTCAAACCTTACCAGTGTTGAGACGGTGGTGATGAACGTCATGAGGCCTACACGATCGAAGAACCTTCCTATAAAGATAGTGGTGTGAGCCTGCAAAACCCTAGGGCTAAAGGACAAAATTGATTAAGATGTTAAATTTGATTAATAATTAATTAATAATTTATAAGTTAATATTATTAATTCAACATTTAATTAATTAGGATTCTCACAAATCCATTTTGGTTTGATTAACCCATAAAAGTAAATATTATTATTATATTACTACTATTATTTTATTATATTATAATTATTATTTTAATTGTTTATTAACCTCATGACCTAACAAGGTATAATGACCTTGAGTCAATTCAAGGATGGGATGGCAAGGGGAGTGGCTCGAGGACTACCATGGGAAGGGGAGTTATTAGCATTCAATTCAAAGGAGTCAGGTGACATTTATGGAATTTATGATAGGTGGTTGACATTGATGGGGGAAGGGAGGCATAAGTGTGGGGAGGAGAACTGAGAGGGGGTTCATTTTTCTTGTTCTTATTGGGGTTTGAAGTGGCGAAGAAAGGGGATGAGAGAACCAAGAGGAAACCAAGTGAGGAGAGTGAGCACTCAAACTTTGTTTTGGTATGTAGATTGAAGGCTGTTGGATAGGTTTCGAACACACTACAGTTGCGGTTGGACTTGGGTTTGAAAGGCTAAAAAACATGTAGGAGTTCCCTGGGCTAGGAAGTCGAATAGACTTTCCTAATTTGCAGGGTGGCATATACATTTGGGTGCTTTCAACAGAACCACTACAATTGAGTCATCAAGTATTCTTCTTGTTATTTCATTTATGTAAGTCGTCATAAATCAAATTTTTTATATGTTTTTATTGTTTTTTATATGATGTAACAAATATACTTATTGAACTTGCCAAATGTATTTTTTTTTAAGAAGTGAAATTATGTGATGAAATTTATATTATGGTTTGAGGACCCCAAGATGGGTCCTCACATGGCAAGTTAAAATATGTAGATTGGAGGCTTAGTCGATAAAAAAATACTTCCCATTATTGAAGCTAAGCAATTGATTTGGGATAAAATTATTGAGAAAATCCACCATATTTAGAATCCTATTAGGTTAGTAGTTGTTGAAAAGGTCATGCTTTTCCAAACTGAGCATGTTATCCGGAAAATACGAGCAACGTTGATATGCAAAAGCAACCGACATCATGAAACTCCTGAATTCAAGGACTTGGGAGGAATTAAGGGCACTGGGTATGCAAGATTGAACTCAATTGGTAACAAGGTGCTAACAAAAGTATCCTCAATGAACTAGGTTCGGGAACACTGCAAGGTCATGTAGAAAAATATTAGCCTGTTTACTAAAAAAATTGACAAGCTAGTGCAGATGGGTTTGCCATCATGATGGGGATCAACATGATAATTTAATTCTTTTGGAGGCATACCATGCAATATTATATAAAGAGAAAAGTAGGGCTATTAAGATGGCAGGATTGGTTGATGCCTTGAGAGGAGAAACAGTGTTTGAGCAACTACACGAGAAATTCCAACGAGGACAAACAGTGTTTGAGCAACTACACGAGAAATTCCAACTTTTGTGGCAATTGAAAAAATTGTTCTTAATAAATCCACATTATTAAAAGTTAAATATATTGGATCATTGATTTCAAAAGGATGTTCAGATTCTTGTACCTCATAGGTGAACAATGGAACCCTTTTTGCAATATGAGTGCTCGAGAACCTTGCTCTATAATACTATGGTTTTCTTTTGTAAATAACTTTTGTAAGTGTTATTTAATTATTTCAATTAATAATTAGTTTTGACACTTATCAATGGTAACCGAAACAGTTGTTTCTAAGTTTTGTATAAAAAGAATGAAAGAACTCAAAGAAGAGATTCAAATGTTTTGAGAGTTTTTAGCAATATTGTACTGAAAAAACACTGAGATAAGTTTCCAAGAAATAAATAAAGATTATTCGCATATTCAATTGCACTCCATTTACTTCTTATAATTCATGGTATTTTTCTTTTGCATGGTATTTTAAAATGTTTTAAAAAAATCATCATGTTCAAAATAGCATACTCGCTACCTTTGAAAGAAAATCTACATAATTAGTATAAGATTAACATATTTGTGTGAGATTTGATTCATTTCAAGCACACATGTGATCTTCTATGAATTCATAAAGTATAACTTCAGAGGTTTTGAAGAATGCATTGTTATATTCCATTGAATTTGTGAATGCTCAATGTGATTCTTCTTAAGGTTTTAATTTCTTAAAGGGGTCACTATTCAAAAGATTAATTCTTGTTCTTATTTCTTCTGCCATTCTTTGATAACTATTTTGTCTACAACAATGGGAATTGGCCAGTATGATTGAAGGAAAAGGGTTTCAGGGTTTCGAAGACCTATTGTTGTTGCAAACACCAAGGGGTTGAATCAATATTTCCTAATACCAAGGGGGTGAATCAATATTTCCTTTATTTTTCACATTTGGTTAGTTTATTTTCAAATATTCAGAGCATGAGTCAAAATCTAAACATTATCACATCAAGTAATCAACAGAAGATTTGTCTGAATAAGATTTGAATTATAAATGGTTACATACATATTTACCAGCTAAGCCGGAAGCAAATAAAACACTCCCCAAGCCTGAAGATGTTTGCAGACAAAGTTTGCAGGAGTCTTCAGCCTCCCTTACAATCAATCAACCAATTTTTGCTTCCTCACAAACACCTGTTGCTGCCATTGTCCACCTCAATTGCCACCGTTGCTACTGTTTCACCTTCTACCACATTCTGCCACTATTCACTACTATCACTGTTGCCACTGCTGCTACCACTACTTTTGTCTATGATGCCTCTGCTGATATACTCATTATTTGCAACTTCAACTTCTATCCATGATGCCTCTGCTAATATACTCATTGTCTGCAACTTTAGCTTTTGTCCACGCTCCCTCACATTGTTTGTAATCATTGATTTTGTAAACTTGTCTAAACATGTTTGTCTTAGTCCAATAGTTAATACTTCTTGTCGGCATGACCCACGGCCCTTAAGTTTACCTTTTTCCCTACTATGTTATTATTTTATTGTCACATATTTTTCCTTGCCACTGACACTTGTTAAATAGTTGCTCTGCTCTATGAAAAGCAACATCTCAAATGATATATGTTGCTAGAGTTACAAACATTACATACGACAGTTGTATAGATGCTACAACCCTGTATTGGAAAGCATGTCAAACTCAATTATCACACTTAGCTTAGGCAATACAACATTTAACCAACTCTACTACCAAAAAATGATCGGCCTTCTGTAATACATACAGCTCAGCGCCTTGCTCAAATGTCATCATGTGCATAATGCTAGTACTAAACCCCTACATCTGAATGAAATTATCAGTATTAGACATAAATGTATTCAGTTAATGTAAGGTTGTTTGCAAACTTAGTCATTCTTGCAGACAAGGAATCATTGTACTGCATAGATCAGTCTTTCACATTAAGAGTCACTATCATAAAGGGTTTATGTCATAACGAAGGTTACTGCAAATTACTGTCATCAAGGATAGGTTACTTCTATCAACAAAGAACTGTTATCAAGACACTGTCACAAGCTCAAAAGGAGAACACAGTAATATCACTCACACAATACGGTCATGTAGATATTTTCAATAGGCAAAGACACAAGGTCACAGTTTTGGTAATGAAAACATTATCAATCCGTTGTCACAAGTCATTATCTATTAGATCATTGTTCGCTGCTTGTTCAACATGGTCGTTGTTATCTAGGTTATATATGTTATGTCACATTTGGTTCAACAATATACACACCATATTTTACCAAGAGATGAATATAATGACCATTGAAGAGCCGGCTGGAATTATAATATACTTTTACAACATCCCCTGCAAGGTAAGTAAATCGGCTATATATATCCAATGCCTTGTCGCAGCCTCTATAAAACTTTGTCACTGCAACAAGCAATTCAACATTGATCTCTGTAACAGATCTCATGCACAATAAGCCTTCAATGCATTCTTCAGGTTATTAGTTTTACACAAATAAATAATATATATCTTTCATCATTCTTACAAATAAAATGGCTCCAGTATTCATCCAACTGCCTTCCAATAACATGCATGTTCTGCTTGCATAGCTACATGTATGCTTTGTTCAGAGTCCAGACTAGCACTCTTTTATTGTGTCTTGGAGAGTGATGATTCAAATTTGAGCAGCCTCCCCTACAGATTTGGGTTCAAGACTAAAATGTGACAACTACAGTGTCCTAGCTTGCAAATCTGAATAGTGACGGGTATATGCCAAAACAAGTTTCAAGCAGCCTTAGAAGAGGGTCGCAGGTACAGTTAAGGAGTTGGAAGTTGATGCTTCAGAATGGTGTGAATCCTTACATAGAATGCTTCATGAGTCTCAGCAAATAGTCACTGGACAAATGGAAATATTCCTGCAAAACGCAAACAAGGATCTAGCGAATCCCATAAACCCAAAATGATATATCAATCAGCCCACGGATATTTCATAAGGTTCGACTTATTCTTGAGATATACAAGGTCGCATATGCTCAAGAGATATCCAAACGAGTCCCAATATCTAAAACATAAATCACAAATGCCTCCTTCGACTGAACTAGAAAGCTTCTTAAAGGTCGTAGGTCATTCCACAAGTTAAAAGAAAAAAAACGTCTTTTATTTAAAGTTCTCTAGCTTCCACAAGGCCATAAGGATGCCACAAGAAAACCATGAAATAATCCCAATGAATCCTAACAGCATCGTCAAAAGTTTGAGCAAAGCCCATTGATACCCTTCGAGCGAAAAAAGCAAACAGAAACCCTTCTTCTAAATCTCGATCTCAGGGGCCGAATTTTAGAAAGCAATTTCAAGGATGTTCGTTCAAATCACTTATCTTTGTAATGAAGATGAGTAGATTTATATAATTTTTGAGGGTGCTAAAGCACTCACATTTATGATTTTGGAGGGAATAATATTCAAATTAAAATTTGAACTGAGTTGAACTGAGTTTATGGACCGATTTATGATTTTCTTTTGGAACCTCTTCATAATACGAACTTTCCACAATACTTTTATTTAAATTTAAATAAAATCGTCCTTTGAAACCTTAGACCAAACCATCTTTCAAGACTAACTAATAATACGGTGCATGTTAATTTTTATGGAATGTTCTATGCTTGCAACAATTACTTCAATGCCTTATTAGCCCAATGACAATTCCACTTCAGATTCCAATAGCAATCACAATAAACTTCAGTAATCACTTTGTATTTACTTTAGACCATCATTGAAAGTAATTTTAGATAGAACATTATCAATAATGTGCACAAGAAGACAAGTCAAGACAATGAACACAGAGATTTAGGCTAATGCCAAGGCAAAACCCCACAAAGGGGGAAAACCCAACCAATCCTTATTAATCAATATCAAATGTTCAGACTTTGACTATCCAATGAAAGATGACCAACCATAATCCAATGTCAAAATAAGAAGCCCAATCTAATCCAAATCAATCTCGGTCAAAGTCTGCAATTCTAATATATGTCAGCAACAGTCAAAGTGTCCTAACTAGTCAAGGCAATGTTGGTCGAATTCCAATCAAGCTACCTCCAAAGAGTTCGTTCAAAACAGAGAGGAACTCAACCTCTTGTGCAAGTCAAGGTCAACCCAAAATAGAGAGAAGAACAGTCAAACTTCAGTCAACAGTCTGTGGTGCAGCCTGCAGTCAACGATGGTCAACCTACGCATAAATCCTTGATCTTTGTGCCAATAGATGTGGCCTACCCAAACTGAATATTCCCAAGTCAAAATGCAGTCAAACAGTCCCAAAATCTCCTCGGTCAATGTTGGTCAAAGGTGTTGAACATATAGGTCAACAGAAAAGATAAACTAACCAAGAAAACCCTTGGCACATGTGGAGAAGAAGTTGCCTCAGATGTTGTATGAACCAATTAGAAGAGAGATATTTTTGTGTGTTGTTGAGATGCCAAAATGGAGAGATAAAATGTTATATTTATAGTGATCAACGTGTGGTTCAAAGGTCACATCTCTTCACCAATGAGTTGACTTAAATACGGGGTCGACTTGAAGATGAGGCCAACTTGAAAAAGTGTCATTTGAAGGTGTACAAAAATTCTGATTTTGAAGGAGAAGTAAGATGGCATCAAGTATGATTTATGGGAGTAATGAGCCATCAAAGGAGGGGCTTCCAAGTGGGGGAAATAGCCCCTAGTTGTACTCTTTAACACTCCCTCTCAACTAGGGAGGAATTCGACCTATCAACATCCATCCACTGTTATGGCATCATATGTTGAGAAAACTAGGGCAACTAGAATAGATGTGATTTCTCTAAACTTGATAATTGCATGTGATTTTATTTTACTTTAACTTGATGTGCTTATAATTTTCTTCTTCTTATCTTGATTATTATGGTGTTCTTATCTTCAAACAAATACCAAAACATGAAGATCAATTGAACAAATAGGCACAAGATGGAGACTATTAGCCAAGGCCAAAACCTATCCTAGAGAGGAAAACCCACAATAAATTCTTCTCTTCTTATAGAATCTTCAAATGACGAATTCCAAGACCTTTAGGCCCAAGACTGAGACTCCTCCAAGACCAATTAAACCTTCTTTTAGATGAGAATTTCTTCCACAGTGAACACTAGTCAAACAACTCTAAATTTCATATTTCAATCTCGATTTCAAAATTTCGTCTTCTACTTCAGGTATGCAACTTTTCGGCCCTCCTCTAGCAGCTGCAACTTCGCACATGTGGGAGAAAGGGGCTAATTTATGCCTCTTTTCTTCTTCGCTTGGCTTAATTTTCCTTTCCTAAGATATTCGACCTTATAACTTTATCCTTTAGCAACACTAATTCAACCTTTTAGAAGGAGAACTCCAATATGATCTTATGACTACATAAACCCTAGCTGCAATTCACACGTGTGAGAGATAGAGAGTAAAATTCATAATTTCATCTTGCCTTCTTCCTTCTAGACTTTCACTTGCCCGTTTTTCTTGTCTTCGCTTCCATGAGTGAATGAGTAAGTGAGAGTGAAAATGAAGTCGAATGGTCTCTTATATATAGACTTGCAAGGAGGACAAGTAACCCTACTTAGGACAACTTCTTCACTGCCAGGCCGACTTGGCCTTAGAGGAGTATGTTGACATATTTGACTCAAAAATAATTTCTTGACTTGTTACAAGATGCCCAATGAGGTATTTCACATATGACAATGACTCTTTTGACTTCTTGACTCTATGAAAAAACCTAGAAGCACACAATGGGTGCTTTGACCTAAATCAAATTGACCTTGAGCATGAAACCCATGCTATAAAATAACAATAATAAATTTATCTCTTTTACATCAAATACATAAAATCAAGAGTACATAAAATATTATGAAGACCAAACCTAGTTACTTGTTTCAATACTCCCTCTTAACTAGGGAGGCATTCATAATACATTGATGGTACATGGACATTCTCATACTGAAGAATTATCATAAGAAGAGTCAGATTAGTAAGCCATCTCATAAGCTATCTTTTCAACTTATATAAGTGAATCTCCTCATATCAACCAACATTTTCATATAGCAAGGCCTTGACTAATTGTGCTATCTCTCGACTAGATTAGAGCATAATGTTGGGGAGACAATGATTTATAGAC
Organism: Pinus tabuliformis; assembly: GCA_031772625.1. Lineage (NCBI taxonomy): Eukaryota > Viridiplantae > Streptophyta > Pinopsida > Pinales > Pinaceae > Pinus > Pinus tabuliformis. The sequence continues at coordinate 31,452,871 of CM062804.1, forward strand.
ACCTTCAACATTGTCTCTCAAGGCACATACCCCATCCGGATGTTCACAAGATATGTCCTTTTAGGACCATTACCTTCTTGGATTTACACATCCTCAAGTAATCTCCTCTTCGACTACTCTTGCCTATTGGATGCACTATCTCATCCACAAAAAGTATCAGTATCAGTGTCAGATGTTTACCGAATCCTTTATTCTTTCTTCATGATGTGAAGACCAGAATGATTTGTCTATCTCTCCCTCTCAACTAGGGAGGACCTACTCATTCCTTTACATGAAAGGAACATACCCAAGCTCCCTCTTAACTAGGGACTTGTTTCCAACAACAGTTATCTATTCTTTTGTGTAGATCATGGTACTATCAGTTGCTTGTAGGGCTTCTATTTCTGCATCATCATGTCATCAGTAAAATTCAACTTCTACATCATGGATCCATCTTCTTCCATAACTTCTTCGTAGGGCTTCAGCCATATTTCTCATCACTTTCCCTTTTTCTTTTCAATGAAACATAGTTTTGAACCAAGTAATTCTACTCATGTCATCCTTATTTTTATCGCAAAGTGACCTTGTTTATCATCATCTGGCTATCCTTCATACTGCTACTTTTTCCAAGTCATGTTCCTTTCAAAATCATCCATCCAATTTTATGTGTACTAGTTGTAGATGAATTTTTACAACTTCTTGTTTGTAGTTGTGTTCCAATCCAACCAAATGCTTGTTTTCCAAAAATCAAAAGTGAGCTTCAAAAATAGAATTACCTCTTCATGATGGCCCTTCCTCATAACATTTTCTTCCGCAACATCAACATCTTTTTGTATACTATACAAATCCATCTCCAAGACATTTATTACTAAGGTTATCCTAATATATTTATCAAAGTCTTCATAGCTTCTTCATGGAGATGTCATAGCTAATCCTTCTAATTGTTATCATATGTTGATTAAGCATCTTATCTAAGTAGTTGTAGATACATCTTCATGAAATATCCTTTCAACTTCTTCGCATACCGCTTCCTCGGGATCTTTATACATATCTCCTCTTGCATAGGAACAAATGTTGCCCACCACCTCATATTCTTCATGAGGTCATATGATGTTGATTCTATCATGTCATAATGTAGAAGATTTCAAGGCATATTGTTTTTATGCCTTCATGTGTCATTCATAAGGAATAGTTCCTTCTTCTTCAAATATGCTCATGAGATAGAGTATTCTAATTATTCTATCTGCAACTAAGTGATGACATGAATTATCCATTAACAATTACCAAATATTCACATACCTCTTCATGTGGTCATCTAGACTTTCTTTAGCGGCTTCCTTTCCCATTCTTGAATATGGAAAATACTTTAACTAAATTAGCATGTTTCACATTTATGTCATCATACCTTCATCCTTCCAAATTGTGGATCCCACACTATGTGGAACGTATACTATCTATGTAGCACTCGCTTCTTTAAGTAGAGATGAACCTTTCTCAACAAAGATTCTTGTGGAGGATCTTGATTATCCTCTTCTACAAAAACTTCATTCTAATGATGATGAGGTGTGATGAGATCTTATCTTCCAATCTTTCTATATGACTTAATTCAACCATACAAACTGCTACTTTTTTTATTCTTTTGTGCTTCTAATATGATGCTATCACAATACTACTACAATGCATCCTATCATAACTGCAATGACTTCAATCATGACTTGTTATCTTCTATAAACTGGAAATGAACTAAATGTATGAGAGGCCTTTAATAGTAGAGGTCTTTCACTTCTTCCTTCTTTGTTTACTTCTCTTCTGGTTCTTCTACTTCTCTAATCACATGGGTTTCACTTATTTCTTTCCTTTTCTTGTTACCCTTCTTGAGTTTAGGATAATTCCTTTTGTGGTACCCATATTCATTATATTTATAACATTGAATTTTAGACATGTTAACTTTCTTTTGAAATCTCTTTCTTGGCTCAAACTTTCCAAACTTTCCTTTCTTCCTTGACATAGTTGCAAATGCTTGAGACTACTCATTGGATCCAACGTCATTATTTTCTTTTAATATGGTTTCTTCAATCTTACATAATACCCATAGATCACTGAATGGCATAGCTTCCTTCTTTGCATAGATTCTTGATACAAATTCCCCCGATTCATCTAGTAGTACATTGAGTACACAAGTGGTCATTTATGGATCTGACAATGTTTCTCCTAGCTCTTGTAGTTGATCTTTAATTTGAGTTACCTTCATGAGATATGAAGCTACCCCTTCTTCCTTTGATACTTTCATTTTGTATAATTCAGTTCTTAAGGATATTATTTCCCTAGCTATACTTACAGAGTATAGCTCTACCAATTTATCATAGATCTCTTTTGATCTCTTCAATTTTTCTACAAAGGGAATGAGAGAATCCTTGATAGATTCAATGAGGATTCTTTGAGCCCTTGTTTTTCCTTTCATATATTTTGATAATGCTTGAGATTGTTCTTGAGGAGGATTTGTGATGGAGCTCTTGATATAATCAAAAACTTCATTTTCTGTGAGAATCAAATCTATTTGTTTCTTCCATGCAAGGTAGTTTGATGTCCCAACAAGTTTATTGTTCTCCTTGTAGAAAGTAGTCATTTAATTTGTAGGTTGAGACATGAATATAAAGCACTTACACGGTGACTTAAGATGCCTCCTTGAAGATGATGTCTTCCAATAGAGTGTGAGATTTAGAATGAGGGAGGGATGATATTCCTTCTTCAAAATAGAAATGCTTCTTCTTCCAGATGAGGAGAGATGTTCTTCTTCCTTAAAAATGCTTGAGGCCTGCTCTTTTCTCCAATATGAGGGAGATCACTTTGATTCCTTTGGTGATGATTAAGTGCTCTTCTTGCTTCCTTAGATGATGATGTAGAACGTGGGAGGCTTCCCAAGATGCTTCAATGTGTAAAGTCCTTCTTTCTTTGAGAGGAGGTAGGGTCTTTGAGGTCTATTTTCTTCTTCCAAGAGTTCTTCGTTCAAGATGATAAGGTCTTTGTGATGTGATGACTATATATCCTTGACTCTCTTCCTCTTATATTCGGCCCTTATGTATCCTTTTCAATTGAGTGATCTTAAATTTTCCTTTCATTGTTACCTTAGCTGTCATACCATGTTGAGAAATCTAGGGCAACTAGAATAGGTGTGATTTATCTAAATTTGATAATTGCTTGTGATGTTATTTTACTTGATGTGCTTATAATTTGATTCTTCTTATCTTGATTATTATGGTGTTCTTATCATCAAACAACTATCAAATCATGAAGATCAATAGAACAAATAGACATAAGATGTAGGCTGCTAGTGAGGGCCAAAACCTCTCCTAGAGAGGAAAACCCACAATAAATTATTCTCTTCTTATAGAATCTTCAAATGACGAATTCCATGACCTTTAGACACAATACTGAGACTCCTCCAAGACCAAGTCAACCTTATTTGAGATGAGTTTTTCTTCCACAAATTTAACACTACTCAAACAAATCCAAATTTCAGATTTCGACCTCTATTTCATAATTTCGGCTTCTACTTCAGGGCTACAAATTTTCAACCCTCCTGCAGTAGCTTCAACTACGCACGTGTGGGAGAAAGGGGCTAATTTAGTCCTCCTCTCTTCTTTGCTTAGCTTGATCTTCTTTCCTTAGATATTCGGCCTTAGAACTTGATCATTCAGCAACACTAATTCAACCTTTTAGGAGAGCTCCAAATGATATTGTGACTGCATAAACCCTAGCTATAATTTGCATGTGTGAGAGATAGAGAGAGTAAAATTCATAATTCTAGACTTTCACTTGCTCTTTTTTCTTCTTGTCTTCGCTTCCTTGAGTGAATGAGTGAGTGAGAGTGCAAATGAAGTCGAATGGTCTCTTATATATAGACTTTCAAGGAGGACGAGTAGCCCTAATTCGGCTAACTTGTTCACTGCCAGGCAGACTTGGTCTTGGAGGAGTATGTTGACATATTTGACTCAAAAATAATTTATTTGACTTGTTAGAAGATTCCCAATGGGGTCTTTCACATATGACAATGACTATTTTGACTTCTTGACTCTAAGACAAAACCGAGAAGTGCACAATGGGTGCTTTGACCTAAAACAAATTGACCTTGAGCATGAAACCCATGCTATAAAATAAAAATAATAATTTTCCTTGTCTTTTACATCAAATAAATAAAATCAAGAGTACAAAATATTATGAACACTGAACCTAGTTACTTATTTCAACATCATGTCCATCATGTACCATCTTTGCAACTTGTCTCGTCTCTGTTGAAGACTGATATCATAGTCCAATAAGAAAGGATTGAAAGAGAGTGGTTCATAAGAATTTTCCACCCTCACCAAAATGATAGAGGAAAATCCTCAAGTCTAGGGGGTAGAACCCCTACCAGGATTGATCCTTAGTGATCAAGTTGTTGAACATCATTTATCCTAGTCATAGGGAATACACTAGTACCTAACGTGTCCGTCAGTAGTACTAATTAACCCTAACGACTTTTCCCAACTCATTGGCCAAATGAGAGGTACTTTCCAGGAATCCTAGACTGCAAGGGTAAGATGCATGTTGGGGTATCCACAGGGGAAGGTGAACCACTCACCCTATTCTCATATAGCATACTCTGTAGAGAAAGGAGAACCACTCACCCTATGCTCACATGTTGGGGTATGTACTCCATAGAGGAAGGTGAACCACTCACCCCGTGCTCATATAGCTCCAAGAAGTACCCCACGCCCCCAGGAGCTCCCAGAGCTCAATGTTCAATCGAGACCCTCATGGTAGGGTCTTTCCATGACTCCAAGTCTCTCTCTGAAGGCAAAGAACTTGGCCTTGCTCAAATTCTTTGTAAGTATGTCAACAACTTGTTCATCCATCTTGATGTGTTGGACCCTTATTTCTCCTAATTTTACCATATCTCAGATAAAGTGGTACCTAATATCAATATTCTTGGATCTTTCATGGAACACGAGATTCTCTAAGAGGCAAATCCCACTTTGATTATCACAATAAATGACGATGGTATCCAAAACGTGCTCAAATATCTCAATAAAGAGCTTCCTCAACCAAATGGCTTCATAACAAGCCATACTAACTGCAATATATTCAGCCTTAGCGGTACTAAATGCAACAGACATTTGTTTATGTCTCATCCATGAAATTGAAGCAGAACCCAAAGAGAAGTAGCACCCTAATGTGATTTTTCTATCCACCACATTGCTAGCTCAGTCGGCATTAGTATATCCATGTAGTCTTAGATCCCGGATAACGTATCTCAATCCATAGTTGATAGTACCATGAAGATATATTAGAAAATTCTTTGCAGCAACACAATGTATATGATGAGGCTCAACCATAAATTGACTTGATGTATTAATAGCAAAGGATAAGTTTGGTCGTGTGTTCACCGAGAACGTCAAAGCTCCCACAAGTTGTCTATAGTCAATAATATTTGCCAAATTTGGACCTGTAGCACTTTCACGTAGCTTCTTGAAATTTAGTTCCACAAGTGTAGTCATTGACTTGCATTCCACCATGCCACATCTTTCTAACAGCTTCACAATATATTTTCCTTGAGAAAGGAAAATCTCACCTAGATTTTGCCAAACCTCCAAGCCTAGGAAGTAATGCATCAATCCTAGGTCCTTCATCTCGAATTCAGAAGTCAACTCCCTCTTACATTGATAAATGAGAGGGTCTGCACCAATCAGAAATAGATCATCAACATATAAAACTGAAATAAGTGGCGTGTCATTTTCAACCTTGAAGTATAAGTTCCAATCGGCATAGCTCCTTGTAAATCCCAGCTTCACGAGATAGCTATCAATCCTCTCATACCAAGCCCTAGGGTCTAGCTTTAACCCATAGAGGGATTTCTTCAAACTTCATACATGATTCCTTCTATCTAACTCTTCAAACCCCTCAGGTTGTTCCAAAAAGGCTTCCTACTTAAGTGAGCCATGTAAGAATGTGGTCTTGGCATCCATTTGATGTAGGCTTCATCCTTGATTTGCAGCAAGAGAAATTATGGATCATATAGTGGTGTATCAAGCATATGGTGCAAATATCTCATCATAGTCAACTCCATTTTGAGAAAATCCACGAGCCACAAACCTTGCCTTGTATTTTTCAGCGCTTCCATCGGTTCCATGTTTAATCTTGTAGATCCATTTTGAAGTGACGACAGACTTGTCCTTGGGTCTAGGCACCACTTCCAAGATATTGTTCTTCATGATCAATTCATATTCCTCAGACATAACATCTTTTAATACCTGGTGCTTCACGACATCTTTGAAATTTCAATTTTAGTTTGAATGATAGTACTCATGGAAGCCAAGTATCCTTGATACCTAGTCAACTTCTTACTTTCCTAAAATGTTCCTCTCGAGGCAACATGATTTTCACCATATTGAAGTGTATCTTGGAGCCATAGAGGTATTTTCTTCGAGGTAGATGGATCACAAGGAGGTGGATCAAGTGGATCCATCAGGGCATCAGTATCGGTCATGGGATCATCCATCGGAGGATCTTCTTGTCTTTTAGCAGCATCATCATCCTTCCTTGTGATAGGGAGATCCCTTGCTTTTCCGAGGGAAACATCTTCATCAAAAGTAACATCTTTACTCACTTTCACATATCTTTGACCAGGTACATAAATTCAATATGCCTTTTAATCTTGAATATATCCAACAAATACACATTTCTTCCCATAGGCTTCCAACTTGTTCCTTTTCTCCTTTGGTACATGAAAATATACAGGACAACCAAAGATTCTAAAATGAGCAACATTGGGTTTCTTACTAGTAAATACTTCTTTGGGTGCCTTGAAATCCAAGCTTTGATGAGGGATCCTATTTTGAACGTACATAGCAGTGTTCACAGCTTCTCCCCATATAAACTTTGGTAGGCCTTGACCATGAATCATGGTGTTGAAGAATGTAACTAGGTTCGGTCTTCATAATTGTATTTGAGTCATAATGAATTGTGTTTATCAAAAGAAAGAAAATTATTTTTTTATTATTATTTTTATAACTTATTAAAGCATGGGTTTCAAGTTTGGGTCATCATGTTTTAGGTCAAAATCCCCATTGAGGACTTCTAGGTTTTGTCTTCAGTCATTAAAGTCATTGTCCATTTAAAGAGACCCTTCTTGGGCTTTTGAATCATGTAGAAAAGAATCAATATCGTTCTTATTTTTATGAGGGTTATACCTTAATATTTGAGAGGGTTTTTCCCTTCTGTGACTGTTGTAGTTTTTTTTTATTCCAAGTGGATTTTTATCACTATTTTTTTGTACAACTACTTATGGTCAAATGATGAGTTCTACCCATTCCAGTAGTCTCGGTTTGCTTATTACAATGTCTTTTGTGTAGATATGGATATGGGTTATTATCTTCATTTTGGGAGGACATATCAATTCCAATAAAGGAATGTTCTCATTCCTACAGAAGGAATGTACCTAAGCTCCCTCTTGGCTTAGCAATTTTTAATTTTCTTCCAAGTAAGAAACTTGTTTCCAAGCTCCCTCTTAATTAGGGACCCACAGTAGCTCCTCAAGTGGAGATGGGACAGCCAGCTGCTTGAAGAACTCCTTCCTTCGATTTCATGAATTTCTATGAGTAAAATAAGTCATTTGTCACCTCCACACTAGGTCGGCCCTTACCTGATCAAGTCAGCCTACATGAGGGTAATTTGAACTCCAGAAAATGGTATATATACAAGAAGTTCGATTCATTTGGAAGACACAATCACACAAATTCGATATCCAAGGAGAGGAAGTAGAAAAAGTGTGAAGTTGGAGAAGGAGGAGATTTGTTGGAAGAAGGAAAATTGAATTTTTATGGGTTGTCTCTCTCTCTCACGTGTGGATTTACTAGGCTATTTATTGGGTCGAAATTTTGCTGCTGGGAAGGTCAAACTTTTGGATTCTATTGGGTCAAAGTTATTGTTGGATCGAAGTTACTGTTGGGTTCAAGTTCAATTGCTAGGGAAGTCGAAATTTTATTGTTGTAAGATCGAAGTGCTAGGTCGAAGTTGTTGCTTGAAGGTTATCACCTGAAGAAGAAAGGAAGCGCTGATTTGGTGATTGGAGGATGTGCCTAGGTCAAGAAGTCTTGGATCATCTCGTGAAACTATTAAAGGAAGAGTTGATGACTGGGTTTTCCCCTAGATAGGGATTTTTCCCTCATTGTCTGCCTACATTTAGTGTTGGTGATCTTCGTGTTATTGTTTTGGTAATTGTTTCATGAACTAAAGTAAAAGAAAAATATAATAAAGTTAATAAGAACATAAGAATATCACAAGCATAAAGAAAATACTTTTTCCTTTCTGATTTTCCAACATGGTATGAGAGCTAAGGTGAAGAAGAAGAAGAAAAAATGTAGGTTGAAGATCTATTGAAAGGAGAATAAGGAGTTTTAAAAAGTTTGAATAAAGGGTTATAAAGGAAAAGGATCATATAAGAAGTCAAGCCTGCCATCTTCAAGAACAATATCTAACTCAATGAAGGGAGAAAACAAATTAGAAGGAGCATCCAATTACATAGCATGGAAAAAGAGGATAGATCTCATCACCAAGAAGAATAAAGTATTGGATTTAGTCAAAGGAAAAGTAAAGAAGCCTACAAATGAGTCAAGTGATGCAGAAAAGGAAAAATTTAGAGAAACAGAGATATTGGCCATGACACTAATGGTGGATGGAATAAAGGATAAACTCATCCCATATATATATCCAACGTAGATTATGCTCAATATATTTATGAGGCATTATTTAAATTATTCACAATCAAGAATCTTGGTCAAATAGCAAGTCTTAAGAATGAACTGTGAACTATAAATATGACAAAAGAAGACATTATGACATCCTTCTTTGTAAGAATAGCTAGAATCGGAGATGAACTCCAAGAAATCGATGAGATAGTACCTCAAAAGGAGCTAGTAATCACTGTAATTCTAGGATTACCAACATCTTGGAGTGTCTTTCCATAAGGTCTTAACAGTTGGAAGGAAACTCTAACATTCGAACAATTATGGAATGCGTGCAGTCAAGAAGAAGTCAGAATTTCATTAGTAAGCAACAAAGAGAATGAAGAGGAGAAAGTTTCAAATTCCTATTCCGCTCATCACAAGAAAAAAGGAACCTTCAAGAAGTATAAAATGTCTAGAAGGAAGATGGACCTACCCAAAATCGAATGCTACAATTGTCACAAGATGGGTCACTATAGAAGCGATTTTCCTGAGAATCCGAGAAATAGAAAGAGAAATAGGGATCAAGCAAATGTTGTCGAAGAAGGATCTCGAAATAAGAACAAAACCGAAGAATCAGAAATAAATGACATACAACAATGATCATTGTAAGCCTGACTTCAAATGTATTGATGTTTACTCATGAGTATTTGAAAGGTTGTTATTGATTGGGGTTGTGATTATTCAGGTAAATCTCTCGACGTTTTTGAAAAGCGTGCTTGAGGTTATCGATCTGTTTGAGAGAGATTTGATGTGTTGAGGAATTGTGTGTGTAAAATGCCTGGGAGGACATCTAGTCAGCATATGTGTTGTTGTCTAGTTCTCAAAGTAGGGAGGGTTGGTCATAGAGCTCTGACCTTGCATTATGCACCTAGTTCCTTGGGTTGATGGTTAGTAAGCTTAATGATACCTAGAGAGGTTGATCTAGTCTGTGGCCTTATGAGTGCCTAAACTCCTCATGGTTCATATGTTTTGAGATCTTCCATGTACTTGTCTATGTATGTATGACTACCTCCCTAGTTAAGAGGGAGTTTTTGAAGAATGTAACTAGGTTCGATCTTCATAATTGTGTTTGAGTCATAATGAAATGTATTTATCAAAAGAAAGAAAAAGATTTTATTATTATTGTTGTTATGACTTAATAAAGCATGGGTTTCATAGTTGGGTCATCATGTTTTAGGTCAAAGTCCCAATTGAGGAATTCTGGGTTTTGTCTTGAGTAATTAGAGTTATTTTCCTAAAGAGACCCTCCTTAGGCTTTTGAATCATATAAAAAGAATTAATATTGAGTAAAATAAGTCATTTTTCACCTCCACACCAAGTCAGCCCTTACTTGATCAAGTCAGCCTACATGAGGATAATTCGAACTCCAGAAAAGTGTATATGTACAAGTAGTTCGATTTATTTTGAAAACACACTCATGCAAGTTTGATATCCAAGGAGAGGAAGCAAAAAAAGTGCAAAGTTGCAGAAGGAGGAGGAGATTTGTTGGAAGAAGAAAAATCGAAGTTCTTTAGGTTGTCTCTCTCTCACACATGTGGATTTATTGGGCTATTTATTGGGTCAAGATTTTGTTACTGCGGAGGTCGAAATTATCACATAAATTTGAAAATACTTTTGATTAAACTAAGAAAATTAGTCTTTTATTATAATTTAAATAAATAAATATATATATATATATATATAATCATAAATTTGAAAATTATTTGACTGGACTAAGAATTAGGAGAAAATTAATTTTCTTTTATAATTTAATTTATATATATGTGTGTGTGTGTGTGAAATATTATTGCTCACTCCATAAAATGAGGTCAAGGATGCATAATGGAAAATATTATTCTAATTACAAATATTATTCTTATTACAAATCTTAATAAATAAGAAATTAAAATAAATTATAAACTACCAAAGTCAAAGGTAGAATATAAAATACAAATTAAGATCAATATATAAAACTATAAAATATAAAAAAGGGAGAAAATAAATCGACAAACGGAAACAAAGAGGAATCAATAAACCCAATGGGGAGAAATAAAAAGAAACCAAAATCAAGGAAATAAAAAGGAAAAATCAAGGAAATCGACACAACCACTAGACCAAGAAGGAAAAAAACTAAGAGGAAAGGGCAAGGATCCAACAACTGCTAATTTTCCATATGTCATCCCTGTTTAGATTACTCGACCTCCTTTCAATTTCAATGGCTTCCCTAAACTTACGGTGATGAAAATGAGAAATCTTCGCAATAACCTTAGCCTCCTCAATGCATATATGATGCTTTGTCTTCTCAACATGTTCAACCAAAGCTGAAGAGCGGGTCCTCTCATGCTTGATATCAGCGACGTGTTCCTTAATCCTCATATTTATAGACCGGTCAATTTCACCAATGTATGAGGTTCCACAAGAACACGGGATAACATAAACATCTTTCATATCCTTCAGTTCCATTGGGTCTTTAACATATTTTAAGGAACTTCTAATGGTGTTGAGGGGTCTAAAGGTTGAGGGAACATTATGCTTCCTCAGGATTCTCGCAATCTTGTCTGTGGTCCCTTGGATGAAAGGGAGATGCACCCTAGAAATACGATCATTGGGGTCTTTCTTAACCTTAGGGCCTTTGCTAGCTTTGAGGAAAGCTTTAAGACCTTGTTGCCTATTATATCCATTATTAACGAAAACATTAAGGAGATGGGTTTTCTCTTTAGAAAGGTGGTCGTCATAAATTCTCAATGCACAAGTAGCTAACGTGTTGAGAACATCTAGCTTTTGAGCAAGGAAATGATGAGACTTGGCATGAAGACACTGGTCAATATGAGTCTTCTTCTGAAACACCTGGTGGGAGAAAGAGCCATCATCCTTCCTCAAAATGAGGACATCAAGGAAAGGTAGGGAACCATTAACTTCCTGCTCTAGGGTAAACTTCATGGAGTTAAACTGATTATTGAAATGTTGGAAAAAGAGATCTACCTTTTCTAAACCATGCGGCCATATGGCATAGGTGTCATCCACAAATATCTTCCAAAGATGGGCTTAAATCGAGTTGAGGCCAAAGTTTTGGATTCAGAGTCTTCCATAAACAAATTAGATACAATGGGGGACAGGGGGAGCCCATGGCCACACCATAGGTTTGTTTATAGAACTCCCCTTCAAAGCAGAAAAAAGTCAAAGTAAGGCAAATCTCGACTAATTTAGCAGTGTCGGGATCAGTGAAGCAATAGATAACCTCAATGACTTCCTTAATGGGGATGTTAGTGTAAAGGGAAACTACATCGAAAGTGTAAAGGGAAACTACATCGAAACTAACAAGATTGTCTCCAGGGTCAAACTTCATGTCCCTTAACTCATTGATAAACAATGAGGAGTCTTTGACATAGGACTTTGTAAGGCCAACAAGGCATTTAAGCTTCATGGCTAGATATTTAGCTAGAAGATAGGTTGGCCCTCCTATGGTGTTGACAATGGGTTTAAGGAGGGGGCAGCATCCTTATGGATCTTTGGAAGCCCATAGATCCTAGAATTGATAAGGCTACTCTCGATAAGCTTGTGGCTAAAGGAGCCAACAATGCTACTGGACTTTATAGCTAGAGAAACCGCTCTAGAGATCCTCTTTAAGGGATTCTTGTCAAGCTTTTTGTAGCTTCCGCTATTATACAAGTGATCCAACATCTTCTTTCGATAATCCTCCTTATCAGAGATTACAACAGCCCCACCTTTGTCCGCTCTCAAGACAATGATGTCATGGTTCTTGTTCAAATATTTGAGGGCATCAAACTCATCCTTCCTAATGTTATTCTTAGGGGGGCTTTGCTTTCCTAAGGATTACAGCGCAGTTTTGTCGAATTATATCTTTATTATTATCCTGATAAGTCTCGGTGAATTATTAGAGGCCACATATATAGCTTAAAAGATTTTCTCAAAGTATCTATTATTTTATGTAATAAGTTGTGATATGTAAAGTTAATATAAAGGAACATATCTAACCCAATTTAAAAATACCACACACCCATTTCAAAACAATATTTATATAAGAAAAAAATTCACTTATAAACCCCACCTCTTAAATTGTTATAATATTTACAATTTAAATTCACTAAGATACATTTAATATTAAACTGCATGTCTTTAACATACTATCTAAGGTATGGCTAAACCACTTATTACTTGTTAAACCATTCCATATTATTTACTCAAATAAATTGTATGCCTAGACTACCATACAAGGAGGCTTATTATTGTCATTATTTATGCTCTTACCTGGCAAGTTAAGAGTACGCCATATTTTAAAATTTTCCTTAATAAGTTTAATAGCCAATAAACAAGAGTAATGTGCATTGGTAAACCCCTATATGAAGTTCAAAGTTAATAGTGTCCATAAATTCTAGGAAAATAACTTTTAACCCAATCTTTAAGTTTAAAAATTCTCAAAAGCTTTAATAGTCCAAAGCTCCCCGATGTTTTTCTCAACTTTGTATAAAATTGCAAGTTCAAAGTATTCAAGTTCGGAGTTTCCCCCTACATTTTGGAAATCATTTTCCTTACTTGTCCATAACATTATTTTCATGTTACGTTCATACTTCTATAATCCAAATATAAAAGGCAGGAGACTAATCAATTGTTCGTGTGGATTGAACATTTTAGATGAATCTATCTGGATAGATTAATAACAATGAGAAACCATACATAAAATACTTGAGAGGTTTTGTGCTTCAATGGTCATTTGTAATTCATGTCAACAAGAAGGTTTTTTCTCATCCTTCTATAGGTGAATTTTGTATGTGTTATGGAAAGAACTCCATTCTTGATATCTTTCCATTAGGAAGTAATGAATCTTTATTGATGAAATTTTTTGAGGTATTAGTCCTCCCGTGGAATTTAGGCTATGAATGTCATGAAACAATAGTTTCCAACCTCTAATTGAATTGTATGTCAATGATCATTTGTGGATCATCTCAACTAGAATGGTTTTCCTCATTCTTCTATATGTGAACTTTGTATGCATTATGGATGGAACTCCATTGTTGATATCTTTCCATTTGTAACACCTCCCACCCCCTTATGCTTTCTCAGGCAGTGGGAGAGCTAGATGTTGCCCTGGTACCAAATTGTAACACCTCCCACACCCTTAAAGGAATCTCAGGCTATGGGAGTGTTACTCGTTTGAACCAGCCTCCAAAGTTTGGTATGAAGATGGGGTTACAATAACTTCTTATTCCAAAAGTCTACCAATCCTAAAACAAATTCCACCATCACATTGATCTCATTGAGATCTTTCCAACAATAAATTTTTATCTCAACTTGAGTCTCCGGTAGAAATGTATGCCCGTTAGAAATTTAGCCCATTAAAAGAGGCCATGTAATCAAGAGGATTTATGTGGCACTCACATGGCCACACCTAGCCCACATGGTGCCACACCACTGCCATGTGGGTTCCACAAGACGCACACATCATATTGGGTCAGGGTTGCTAGCACAATCCCTTCCACAAAACATTCCATTGACAAATCCCCTGGTATTCTAGTACCTAGTATGGGGTCTGGCATTTATCATGAGCTTCCCATATGTTGAATCCACCAAAACCATAACATGTAGAAACTTTACCAGGCAAATTCCTGGCTCATATGTCGAGGTTTGGCACATCACGCAAATGGGGACAACTTAGAACTTACCACGTGGTGCCCTGTGCCACCATATCATTGCCACGCTATACTCCACCAGGTCATATTGGCTTGCGCTTGGCTTCTTACATTAGAATGACACTCTGATGCTCAATGCCTCAATACCCTGAGGGGGGTCACCACTACTACATCACCTTCCAAGTCACACTCCACATCAAATGTTGTAACCAATTAGAGAATGCCACATGTCCAACTATTGATGTGTTCCTGCCACGTGTCACAACCTATGCCACCATGTCATCATTTCATCCACATCGCTACCATTATGTCATCCACGTGGACTTGCCACATTGTACTCGCTCGGTGCTCAAGTATCCCAGTGTGATTAAGTGATTAAGGCCTCAAGGATGGTTTATTGATTGTGATTAAGTGTTGTCAAGCTCATGGTAAATCAATGTTTCCACATTATAACTTTTGCAAGTCTGTTTTAAAATTCTATACCATCCCAGGTTGGTTCTATCGGTCCAGACTGGGCAAGGTGTCACCAGACCATATCAATCTAGGCTCCATTGATTCATACTAGGTCCCACTCACAACTTATCAAGTTGCTCCTGATGCGCAATCCTTGAGCCTCTTTCCTTAGTATTGTGCTTCCTCTGGGATTACATTCCGGAGCCAGAACATTTAAAACAATGATTAGATATCGATTAAGCATTGATTAACATGGATTAAATGTTGGTTAATCGCCATAGTTAAAGGAATTATTAACTAATCCCAACAAATACAGTTTGGCAAATTTTTAAGTAGAATCATGTTACTTCACGAACTTTGCTCTACTTATATATATGTTTCATCTGATAACAGAGTTGAAACTTGAAGCTAAACAAGGGGAAAACCCTAAATTCCAAAATCTTTGTGTTTTATGGCCTAGAGGCCTTAAATCTTGAACCTCCACGCTATATCCAATGACTAGTAACAAGGGCAAGGGCCCCTCACCTAGAATACACTAGTTTTTGAGACAGGAAATGGGCATGGCCCCAAACACTGAATTTCACACAGTTTATATAACCACACGAGGAGAATAAATACCAATCAATTAAATCTTACTAGCCTACTGCAAACTAGTTTAACTCATTTAGAGAACTATGATCATCAATTAATTGAGAACACATAAATTCATATTCCAATCATAAACATAATGTTGAACAACACAATCTAGACTATCTGAGAATAATCATGCAGGTTCTGATATCAATCATAAACATAATGCTAAGCAGCATAGTCTAGACACTCATTAGAAATCATAGACATACAAGATATCATGCCAATCATAAACATAGCATTGAGAATATGCAATTGTAATCTATTTATCTGTGTTTTAAGATGGTTGGCAACTGAAGGAGGACTTTTACTCTCCACCCAACCATAAGCCAACTACACAACAACTTCATTGGAACTAACCACACTCCAACCAAATTTTAATGTATGAGGAAATTCTTGCTCAAGGAAACTCATGCCAAAGGCATAATTTAACACTCAGAATATGGAGTCCACTGTCCAAGTGGTTTATCAACGATCTTTTCATAGCAAGCACCACAAGGGTTTGATGTCCATTATCCAAGAGGTTTATCAGCTACTCAACAAGCAACAATGATCTAAAATTGCATGTCCAAGTGGTTTATTAGCTATACAGCAAGCACCACAGTGACCCACTCTTCCTTTGAGTTCATTCACAGGGATTCACTCAAGGTTCAGATGGGGTATTGCTTAGTCTCAGGTGTTAGAATCCATTATCCAAGTGATTTATCAAATGTCTTTTCATAACAAGCATCACAAGGGTCTAGTGTCCATTATCCAGGTAGTTTATCAACTACTTAGCAAGCACCAAAATGCCCTATCTAGTTGGTTTATCAACTATACAAAAAGCACCATAGTGATTCAGTCATCCATGGAGCCTCCAATTGACCACACAAGCTCAGACAACACAGTCCAGTGGCCTCACATAGTTCATAGGGATTTCACCAATGTTTATAGGGGTTTAACTCTTTCACAAGCTCTGCAAACAACGTAGACATCACTCTTATCTTCTGCTACCAATCTCCAACCACTTCCACACTCCAACGATCAGCGTCGATAGGCAACCCAGCAAGAGAGCCAACCAACCACAAAGAACCCCTTCTCCTTAGTTGTGCACTCATATCATTCTTCCCAGTGTCCTATTATGTGTTTGAGATGCCACATGCCTATCTCATCGATGCCTGAGGGGGATGGGCATCGTCCTCAACCCCACTGCCTCCAATCACATCTCATTATTTTTTGCCAACGAGTAGCTCGCTTCCCATCGCATCACATATTTTTCCTGTCAATGAGTGGCTCTACCAAACCTGCAAACAATAGTTCAACATTATGTTCAAGGTTGGATTTTGTGATCTTTCAAGGCACACAAGCTAGCTCCCTTAGACCTTGGAATCCATAACATCGTCCCCTCCTTCAGTTGGTAGTTAAATTTAAATGATTAAAAATACACTAAAACAGCCAGTTGTGGCTCATATGCCCATGTTGGCATTACAATCACAACACATTGCATTAACCAGTCGTGGCTCATATGCCCACGTTGGCATTTCAATCACTTTCAAAACAATGGGGGTAAATGCGAGGGCTATTACACCATTAGGAGGTAATGAATCTTTATTGATGAAAATCATTAAGGTATTGACCCTCTCGTGGATTTCGTCCATGAATGTCATATAAACCAATGGTTTCCAACTCTAATTGAATTGTACCAATGACACGCATTGACATAGTGATACATATAACATTGACCTTCCATTCCCTCATATTCCAATAGTCCTTGGAAAATAAAATACAAATTAATGTCAATTTAATGATGAAACGGTATTTTAGAATCTCCTACATCACATCTTCTCACTATGAATCCATTCACATTTACCTCTACTAGAAGAGCTTTTAAAGTATTCATTTTCCATCCAAAAATGAAATTCTCAATCTTGGAATAACATAACCACCATGATTCACTTCAGCATTCCCTTTCCCTTGCTTCAGTGTTATGCTAGTTAATCCACTGCGAACAGATTTGTACTCGCTGTGAACGCTTTTAGAACTTTGTTTCTAACTCAACCATGTTTTTAAAACTGTGTTTAACTCAACCACCCTTCTCAAAGCAGAGCAAAGTTCATCGATGCTTTCTCTTGGACATTGCCCTCTTCAATCTATAATTAATGGAATAGCTAATTTAACCACAAATCTAAATAGTGATAGAAGGAATGCTTCTAAAACTCTCTTCGACTCAACCACCTTTCTCTTCAAAGCAAAACATGTTCATCGATGCTTCCTCTTGGACATTTTATTCTCCAATCTAATTAGTGGAATAGTTTAATTTAACCACAAGTCTAATCAGTGATTTAAGTAATTTATTCAAATTGTTTTTACAATGCTTAAAGTTGCAACGGTGGAAGCCCTAGACTTGAATGATTTCAATAAGCCCATGTACAATATGTAAAAGCTAAAATGACCCAAAAAATGAGAACACAAGCAATAACCACAAGGCTCATTGCTTTGAAATACTGTATTTCTTTGGTTTGACATAGAGGCTTTGGTTGTTGTAAAGTTGTAGCTGAAAAGATAATAATTAAATCACTGGAAACCTAAATAGAAACCTATTATACAAAACCAGTGTTTTGAGGTACAACTTGTACAACGAATTTAGATTTAGTGCAATACAGAATCAATGGATAGGGAAAAAGATCATATTATCCAATCAGCAATGTCCATTGTCAAACCTTAAGATACATGTCCGGAGCATCCCTGAAATATACCCAAAACATCTCTAAAATCTTCCTAATACATCCCTGAACTATGTTCAAAATGCTCCTAAAATCTATCTAGAATGTCTTGGGGACAATGAGTGAGTTCCCAAATCCCTGATGAAATTCCCACTGCTTTGTGAACATTTCCTAGGATTCCCCAATTCTCTAAATGCTAATACAACAAGTATGAGATTTTTTCAAGAGGGTGGGTCCCATACAACATAGATGAAATCATTGTTACATTTATTATTACTGACAACTTCGTGCCAGGGTCCAAAATTTAAATTATCGACAATATACGGAAAAATATCAGAAATTATTGGAAATCATTGGGAAACTTAATCTAACTATCTTAAGCAAGGATTAATCTAACTATATTAAGCAAGGATTCGAACTTATTGTGGTAGACTTGAACTTGCTTCCATTCTTTTACAGACATGCATATGGTCTTTCTGTTGAACAAGTATGATCGTTCACGGCGTTGAGATAGTATGCATCCTCAAATCATAAGCTGAAAAATTAATACACTTTCTGGAAAAAATCAAATTCAATGAATATTATCAAAGTAAACATATGAAGAAAGGGACATCTAACAGGAGGATAACATAGGCAAAGAGCCCTACATCGCTCTCTCAAAACATTACTGACAAACCAACAGAAAGGGGTGATCAATAAGTGAGCTTGATATTTACCTGGTACATCAGATGAGCACTATTACTTAAAAGAAAACAAAAGAGTACAAACATTTCGTTAGTCAGGTGTTTTAGAGTCTAATGGCAGATTTTTGCTGATTTTCTCTTGAACATTGAGGACTAACGGTATCTTTTTGAATGATATTCTTTTGCATTTCATGTCAGTTGTAAATGGATGATCAATTTGATAATACTCAGGCAACCATGTACAAGAATGGACCAGAAGTATGCATTAATAGAGTAGTGCCATGAAGGAGGTCTACTGCGTATGGAGCATAGCACAATTGTACAGAATGTAAGTAGAACTGTGTATGTTGCTCTGTTCCAAAATGTGAACCTCTACGTACATATTTTGATCCTTTTTCGCATTAAAATGTTCTTTTTGCACTGTGTATATATGTGGAATAAACATCCCATGAATGTTAATGGCAAAGGGAAGAATACAATATTTAGATATGTACTAATAACCATTTTAATTCCATTTGCTAATATGAAAATTCTTTTCTGTCTCCAATGCAGCTAGAGGAGCCTTGCAACGGAAGGTAAAGAATAAACAAGAATATTGTATTTGAGGAAAGAATTGAGGGTATCATTTTTTATTTATACAACGTTAAACACTCGCGGCTCTATGTCAACATATACATGAACAATCTTTGTATTGTCCTTCCTAAAAAATATGCATTACTAAGTCAGATATGCTTAAAATTTGTGTCTTGGAACAGTTTTTACCACATAAATACCTCTCCTCTTTGTCACTAAACATTATAAATTACCAGATTGGTAAGCGGTTCTGCTGGTTTTGTTGTGCTGTCATGCTCACCAGCAATGGAATGACTATAAAAGAATCAAAAAGCAACTTCTCGTTCTCCATAAATAAATTATTGTTCGTTCAAAACACACAATGGAAGCAATGTTATCAGAACAGGCAGACCTGACTGATTCACATTTGGAGAATCCCAAACTGGCACATAGGCTGATACAGTAAGCCAGTTCCAGCCTGAACCAGTTCCCAGCACATGAACCCACCAGTGTGCACTTTTGGAGAGGAGGTGGGAACAGAATAATAAGGAAACAAGGAGAAATCAGTCATAAGTTATTTACATTGGTACATCAGATGAGAACTATCTTCTCGAGTACTGTCAAGCTCAACATCTTTAAAAGGCTAATTCTTTCTTTGGTTATCCAACACTGAGATCAGAATCATTTTTAGCATTTCTTAAATTATGGTTTTTCTCTCGTGAAGAATGGGCACCCAAAGCTTCCAAAAACTTCTTGTTTGGGATGACACCACTTGCATCCATGCTCTTAAGTAACTTCTCGACAAATTTTGTCTCTTTGGATTTTGTGTATGCTTTGTAAAGGAGTTTATATGTTGAAGCACGAGGTTCTACCCCTAGGCTACGTGCACTATCAAACAATAAATCTGCCTCATCCAGTAAACCATTATTACAATAAACCTCCAGAAGAGCATGCAAAGTTGAAATTTGAATGTTAATTTTTGCATCTATCATTTCCGAAAATATTTCTCTTGCTTTGGTAACAGAGCCACAATGCCCATATGCCAGAATCAAGCATTCATATGTAACTTCACTTGGCTCATAGCCTAAGCTAGTGAGCTTCTCGTAGACCAATTCTGCCTTTTTCATGAGCCTAGCCTTACCATAACTGGTGATCATTGAATTGAATGTTGGTAAAGTAGGATTCTCCTTTGACTGCAGCAAGCTCTGAAATACCTGTTCCATTTTGCTAAAATCTTGATGCTTTCCATATGCATTTATAAGTAAATTGAAAGTAATGATGTCTGGTTTACATTTGTCTTTCTTCATACGAGCAAGAACCTGCTCCATTTCTGTAAGCATTCCATGTTTACCATAAGCATCCATCACACCATTATAAGTATAAACATCTGTCACAATCTCATATGTTTCAACCTCCTTAAACAATGCATTAACCTTATCCACCTGGCAGGCTTGAGCATAAGCCCTCAGAAGAATGTTGTAGGTTACAATGTTGGGTTGGCATCTAACTTTCTCCTTCATTTTCTCTAAATATCCACAGGCTTTTGCGAGAGCCTTTTCCTTATCTTTAGTATGTAAATGTGCTTGGATCACTGCATTGTAAACAGAAGTGTCAGGTCGACATCCAGTTTTACGCATCTCTGAAAAGAGCCACATGGCTAGCCGAATTTGGCCCTTCTTTCCCATGATTGATATCAACTTGGAATAAACACCATTGTCTGCACGGTACCAACCCTGTTGCTGCATCCATCTGAATACCTGGCAGCCATTCATATCAAGTTCAGCGTGTGCATATTTTATACAAGAATAACTTATGAACATAAAACATTTAATACAGCTGATAGTACTATTTTGAAATGGCAGGGGCATTAAAAGAAACAAATTCAAGCATGGCATAGGGAAGTTTGAAAATACACAGATGACATGCTACACTAGAAGAATCTGAAATATCAAATGAAATAAAGTATACTCACGAGGATACAAAGAGAGACAGTCTTCCTAATCATAGCTTCATATGATAAATAATGCCTATGATCGATCACATTGTATAACACAATCCCAACTTAGTTGAAAGTTCATGTTGCTTTCTTGTATAACACAATCCTAACTTAGCTCAAAGTTTACGTTGCTTCAAAAAGAAAGCATCCCAAGCTATGTCGCTTTCAAATATTTTGATTGACTTTTTTTATGGTCCACAATGTGCATTATACAAAATTGGATAGCATTATGGCAGATATTTTCCTTTGGACCTACAAGAGCTTAAATTTGTTTACCACTATACAAGCAGACAAGTCTAGTTGCAATCTTCCGATCTTGAGGTTTGTTATAAGGTCAGCAAAGCCTAATTCAATCATTGTTGATAATAATGGAGCATTCTTGGCATGTGTTGACACCTAATCCTCTGGGATTGATCAAAAACTTGTAAATATGTAAATAGAAAATAAGAATATGGAGAGACCTTGGAAGGTGAATCCCAAGGGTCACTATTCATTTTGTATTTAATTACCTTCCACTTAATGAAAGCAATCAATTCAAGGAGTTATCTTCTTGGCCTGACATGGTATCAGAGCATAGGTTCCCCATTTCTATCCTGCTCAGTGACTCCTTTGCCTCAGTTCTCCCACTGTTGCAGCCCTGCCATCCCTGTCTGATCTGACATCTACACATGCTTATACAGTTAACTCCTTAACACTCCAGCCAGGCTTGCATACCCAACATTTCTAAACCATGACTGCTAAATGATTTCTAAAGCCAAAAAATGATGGTTAATTTGAAGGGTGTGCTTCCCAACGGTATTGTAGTGGCTTTGAAGCAACTATCCTCCACATCTTTTCAAGGATAAAATGAGTTTCTAAATACGATCAATCTTAAGAGAAGATCTTCGGTGACAATCACAAGATAAATCATTTGTCGATGCGTTTCGAACCAGCTAGTGTGGTTAATTCTAACTTACTTCTATGTATATTACTTTTTATTTATATATATATACATTTATTCCCCTTTTAAATACTAATTAACCTATAATTTTTAATACATTTTTAACTAACCATTAACACCTTTAAATTATTTTATATATTTATATATTTTTAATGGTCACCTAATTGCCATTAAATTATAATAATTTTTGACTCTGGTCCTAAGGTCAAAAGTAGCCGTTAATCCAGATAGCCGTTGGAGACTCTGCTCATACTATTTAACATGCTAAGCTAGATCTGTCTCTTCAACTTGTCCTGATGATGAACCACACCAGCTGGTTCGAAACGCGTCGACAAATGATTTATCTTGTGATTTTCGCCGAAGATCTTCTCTTAAACTTGATATGGATCACAGAAGCCTCAATTCAACAACGATCAATCTTATGAATCATGTGCGACACCAATTCTTGGAGAATAGTGGCCTCCACTACTATGTAATGTTCCACCATATTGTGTAACACTCCATCATACTGAGTAATGCTCCAGTGCATATCCTGTACAGGTTGGACTTGAATGGTCAAGTGGGAAGTCTAGCCACAACAATTGTGGAGGCGACTACAATGGACACAATAGCATCGATATGACTGTATTGTTGCGGCCAGCTTCACGAGCCAGCACGCAGCCATTAGGCTTTCGAGGGCCAGCAACAAGTGTATTTTCCTCTGCTCTTGAAATAACTCTGTTTGAATACTGCTCTTATCTATATCAATTCTGATCTGTGTTTCCAAGTCAATTATATGGTTGGTCCAATTATATCAAGAGGTTGCCATTGTATTTGCCAGCAGCGACAAGTTGACGGTAAAGAAAAATTGCAAGGGCAGTTGTTGTTCAAGCCCACTCTTAAAAGAAACTAGCTTAAGTAGAAATTTGCAAGGATTTTTCCAAGGCCGTTGCAAATGCTTGCCTTCATACTGCAGATATGACCATCCCACCTCCTTCGTCGCAACTGAAGAGAATAAAGTGACTGTGCTCTCCACTGCTCTATGTGTTTGTTATTCACGAGGCTCTACAAGCCGCTTTGATATTACAATATGGGCTAATATTATAATAAGTATTGATGCCACCTTGATATAACAGTATGCATTGATATTAAAGTATGCCTAAAGGGCACAGTTAATGAAGTTGCATTTACATCTCGAGCGTCCCATAGTGAAGTGTATTTTTCTTAAGGGGAGAATGATTATTTTCTTTGGAGAAAATGTTTAATGCCTCAGCTCAGAGAATAGATTATGGGTTGACAAAGATGCATTTCCCCATCTCCATTGTTGGAGTAGTTCTCATGGCAACGTAGAACTACCATGAGTGGTCCAGAAAGATCGAGCATAAACTTATCTTTAATGACCTATGGAAAGGTGTTTGTAAAGGAGAAGATGGCAATCTGCCTGCAAAGCCCACAACAGACAAAGAGCTTTCCATTTGGGAGAACAAGAACAGCAAGGCCTATGCCTTGATTGTTGCATATGTAAATAAAGGGGTGAGTTGTCACATTGCACCAATTATTAACGTTTTTAATGCTTTAAAGAAGTTGAAAGATTTATATGACTCACACTCATAGCTTGAGGTAGTCCAGTTGATGATCAAACTCTTCAACCTGGAGTTGAAGGATGATGATCCCCTTGCCCTAGCCTCTGAAATTAGAGCTATCATGCATGATGTAGAAGCCACCGGAGTTAAAATGGACATTCCTCTTACAGCTTTCATCAAAGCTTTATATCCCACATATTTTCACTATCTTGAATCCTTACAAACTAGTGCCCAACTTAAGGATATTACTTTTGATACTCTTGTGGAGAAGTTTGTCGAAAGGGAGAAAGTTTTTGGGAAGAGGAAAATAGTTGCTTAATCTTCTGAAGAAAATGTGTCCCTTGCACAGAGAAAGAAGAATCAGACACAAGATTCTTCTAGAGGAAGAGGTGGCAGAAGAGGACAGGGAAAGAAGAATAACAGAGGCAAGGGAGCAAACATTATCAAGGAGGAAGACCCAATCTCCATTGTATTCGCTGCAACAGAAATGGACACGATGCATCCACCTGCAAGCTCTCTTGTGACAGAGTCCAGCAAGAAAGAAATGAAGAGAAAGGTAAAACACCAGATCCAAGGAAAGGTAAAAGCACCTGAATCTGCTCATTATATTGTGGCACATATTGGAGTAACTGAAGATTTGTTTAATGCTTCATTTGCTTCGTGGAAAGATGCTTGGTTACTTGATACAGGTGCATCTTGCCACATGACTTTTCAAAAATATTTTTTTGAAGATTTCAGTGACAATGTAGATGGAGCATTCTACTTTCCAGACAAGTCAAGACTCAAGCCATCTGAACTAGGCACCATCAAGCTCAAACTGCCTAGACTCCCTAACTTTCTTCTGCATGATGTTCTCTACCTCCCAGAGTTGTGGAGAAACTTGTTGACCCTAGTTCGCATTCGTCGGCAAGGACACTCCATTCACATGTTTGATGGCAAAGTTGAGGTGAGAAAAGCATCAAACAACACACTTGTCATGATAGGAATAGAAGAATTAACACTCTTGAAGCCGCAAGGAAAGTTTGCTTGTGCATGGAACTATGCATATAGTTCAAAGTATAATGAAGGTAAATTGCCATCCAGTCTCTTATGGCATGCAAGATTTGGACATCTGAATTATGACAGTCTTTGTTTATTGAAGAGAAATGGTGTTACTGGTTTGCCAACCATTCCTAGGAAACTAAAGCAATGTGATGCTTGTATCCTAGGAAAACATAGCAAACAGCCATTTCATGATTTTGTTTCCAGAGCATGTAGAAAGCTTGAATTGATTCATTCTGATTTGTGTGGCCCTATGCTTGTTCCTTCTGCAAATGAAAATAAATATATGATGACTTTTATTGATGACTACACCAAAATGTGTTGGGTATATTTGTTGAAGAATAAATTTAAAGCTTTTGAAACTTTCATGCATGGATTGAAAATGATGCACAATCTCATATTGGCACTATTCGTATTGATAATGGAAAAGAATAATAATACACTTCAAATGACTTTGAAAACTATCTTCGCCAACATGGGATTCAACATCAAACAACCATGCCTTATAATCCTCAACAAAATGGTGTAGCTGAAAGAATGAATGGGACTATATTAAACATGGTCCGTTCAATGATGTTTTTCAAAAGTTGATGTTTTGGGTTGTAGTCCTATATGTAGTGTATATTAAAAACAGATGTCCATCTCATGCTCTCAAAAACAAGACTCCTAATGAAATGTGGTATGGCCACATTCCTTCGGTAAGGCATTGGTTCCTCCTGCTATGCCTTGATTCCCAAGGAACATAGAAACAAACTTGGTGCGAGTCAAAAGTATATCTTCTTGGGGTATTTGGATACCTCCAAAGCATATCGTCTTTACAATGAGGTAAATAAGAAGTTTACACTGTCTAGAGATTTGATTTGAATCTTCCAAGACTGACAATGTTGTTGAGCGATAGCTTGATCGTTTGGACAAATTCAGTCATGCAAAATATTGTCAGGAACTTGATAATGAGATTCCACATCTTGAAGGGAAGATCCCTATCCTGGATCAATCTCTAGAATCTCCTTCTAAAGCACTGTCTCCCTCTCATGAAGTTCCAACCACTTCTTCAGATCAAGAAGACACTTTGAGTGATGTGATTGAGAGGATTGGAAGGCTAAATCTTGATGCAGCCCCATCTCAATGAACAAAACAACCTGGACCATCTCAGAAAGGTCCTCCAAAATGGCTCACTAAGACACTTGAAAGTGTTCATCCTGATGAGGTTGGAAAGACAGGAACTAGAAGTTCCACTAGACAAAATGGAGGTGATGTAGATGATTTTGATTCCACTGTTGATATGAATGTTTCTTATCGCTGTGAATTAAATTTGTCTACTAATTTTGAACCAACTTCCTTTAAAGAAGTTGCTTCTCATGATGAATGGAAAGAAGCAATGCAGAAAGAGTATGATGCTCTCATAAAGAATGGAACCTGGAAGCTGGTGGACCCTCCATTTGGAACCAAACCAATTGGCTACAAGTGGGTCTTCAAGGACAAGTATAAATCAGATGGCTCACTTGATAAGCACAAAGCAAGGTTCATGGCAAAAGGATTTCCACAGAAAGAAGGGATCGATTATGAGGAGACTTTTTCCCCCACAGCAAAATGGGCTACCATCTGGACTCTCTTTGCCTTAGCAGCACAGAGTGGATGTAAAGTCCATCAAATGGGTGGAAAGTCCATCAAATGGATGTAAAAATTGCTTTCTTGAATGGGGTTTGAAAAAAAATTGTTTTTATCTAAGTTGCACGAAACGAGGAAACGGAAACGAGTTTCCGAAACGGGAAGCGATACAAAACGCGACCTCCCCAAATTTTGGAAATGGGGAAAAGCGAATATATATATATATATATATTTAAAATATTTAAAAATTATTATTATATATATGTGCAATCGTAAAGCATTAATGATACATTTACATTATATGATTATAATTTATTACATTTAAACATTAAGATTAAATTTACATCACATTTACTCATGAGTCATGAATGATCACATAATGAAAATAAAAATATAGGAAAATCCAAAATCAGCGTTTATTTATATTAGTATATGAGGCTGCAAGTACAATAAAGACTATAAGGTTGCAAGAACTATAGAGACAAGTCACAAAAGACTAATCCTCATCATAACAATCCTCATCAAAAATAGAAGCAACACAATGCTCAACAGTGGATGGTAGTGCTGAAGAAGATGATGCACCAATTCCACTTCCAGATTCGGCCTCAATATTCAGGGCAGCAAGAGAGAGATCCAAATCAGGATTTTCTGCATCCACATCCCATTCTTTAGAAGGACCACTGTTGTATTTTGGACCCCTACGAGATGCAAGGCGAAGGTTGGAGTGCACATAAACAAGATCCTCTGCTTTCTGTGAGCCCAACCTATTGTGCATCACAGAATGAATAAAACCATAAGTGCTCCAATTCCTTTCTGTTGATGAAGAGCTTGCCACTTGTGAAAGAATACGAATGGCAAGGTTTTGCAAATGTACACCATTTGCTCCATGACAAATCCACCACCTAACTGGATTCATGGTGCTTCTCTCCTCCAAAACTGATATATCTGCATAATCATCTATTCCTGCAGCAAAACTGGCAAATTCCTCCTTTACCTCCCTATGTAGATGAGAAGGAAACATTCTCATAAGGGCTTTTTTCACTCCAATAGCCACCTCTCTATCCTTATGGGGTGCCTTCCTCTTCCCATTGCTTTTAGCAATAAGCTCCTCATCATAAAATTTGGGGTTCAAAGCATGTGCTAAAGTGTGCAATGGTGTATTGAAATTGTTCCACCTATCAACAATGATTTTCTTGATCAAACCAGCAAAATGATCATCAACAAACAAAAGTTGTGGAGACTCCTGCGAAATGATTTCCATTGTTTTCTCAACCATGGAATCCAGAAAAGAGAAGAGAAATATGGCTGTAGCTGAGCCAAATCCGCTGCTACTGAAATCTCCTGCTGAAATCTCTTTCTCTTGCTGCTGAAATCTCTTTCTCCTGCTGCTGAAATCTACTTTGCTCACTGCTCAAAACACCCTAGCTGAAACAACTTCCAGTCTCCAAGAGAAACGACTTGCTGAATAGTGTGATGAGAGAATGAGACAAACTGCTCTTTTATAACTTTAGAATAGGCTTCTAGAATTTACCGGAAACCTAAAAAAAAATTAAAAACAAATTAAAAAAAATAAAAAATAAAAAATAAAAAACAACACATTACAACTGGGAAACGTGGCTTGTATGGCTTGGAAACGCGTTTCCGGCCGTACTGCCGCGTTTCTGTTTCGGGAAACGTGGCAGTACGGCCGGAAACGCGTTTCCAAGCCATACAAGCCACGTTTCCCAGTTTCGTTTCCATTTCCTGCTTGAAACGACCCCTCCCCCCACGTTTCCTGCAACTTAGGTTTTTATGTCTCAACTAGAAGGTTTTGTTGTGAAGGGACAAGAGCATAAAGCTATGTTGTAGGAAATGGCCCCCAAGGTGACGTACCCCTACCCGAAACTCCTTGAAACACCAAAACGTCGTTGAAATGTGACCAAAACACAATTGAAACTTGAAATGCCTTGGTGACGTATCCTAATTTGGAAACGTCGTCGAAACGTTTTGAGGGCGTTTCATCCCAAATTTGTTGCATTTCCGCCCAATTTTGCCCCATTTCCATGACTTTTTTGCTTCTACAGGCTCACTCAAGCACCCAAGAAGGTTGTGTGGCCCTTCTATGACCAAAATAGATTTAATATAACACTAAAATTTATCTCTAATCACTCCACAAACTAATTTATCTCTAATCAATCCATGCTTTAGATCTACAAGAAAAGCAACTTGTTCTATTTTTGTTAATGAAGACGAGGATTAGGAATATATGATATGTAATTGTACTTGTCATTAGCTCATGTTATTTTTCATTTCCAACATATATAGCCATGTATAAAGGTTGATTTTGGATGTAAAGCCTCATGTATAAAGGCTGATTTTCAAATCTTGGAAATACATAAAGGATAATTTTGGATTTTGAATCATGTAATCATCTATGTGAGTTAACATACGCTGGGTTTTCCTTCTAAAATGTCATTTATGTGTTGATTTGGGGTAGCATCGGATGTGCTCTAGCCACAAAAATTGGTGGAGAGGCTAAAGCACATGAGATCTCCAATACCCAGAAATGATTTGAGCAGATTCTAAATAGTTTGTGAGATATTAAAATAATTAATATTTTTAATGGAGTTCCTAAGTATAAACTTACGAAAAATAAAATATTAACGTGAATTAATATAAAACTATGTTAGAAGGGTCCAAAACTCATGGATCAAACCAGAGTTAATCTTAGTCGTTGATTAGGGACTTAATCTCAGCTATTGAATTGTCAACGAGAGAAGTATAAGAGGAGACTTGAGGGTCACTTGGAGAACACACCGAGTTGATCAAGATTCCGCTTTTCTGGAGCAGGGTTTTCTGAGGAAGTCAAAAGAGTGATCAAAGTTGCAGCTGAGGGGCAATGAATACAGACGCAGAGAGGCAGAGATAGTGTCAGGAGGATCAACGCAGAATCCGGGAGAAAGGGACGCAGAGCCAGCCAGAGGTTCATGCAGAGCCGGCCAGGGCTCACGCAGAGCCAACCAGGAGCTGCACAGTGCCTTAGAGAGCCAACGTGGGTGACGCAGAGGCTCTAAGCGCTGATGCAGTGCCTTCGGAGGCTGACGCAGGGCGAGATAGGGTGACGTTGGGCAGACGCTGGGCCAGAAAGGGCTGACGCAGTCCCTAGAGGCTAACGTTGGGCTTTTCGTGGGGCAGATTGGAGCTGGGATTTGTCGGAGTGTTTATCCAGGGTTTTAGCCGAAACATCTGTCTCCGACTAAGAGGTACTAATGCCGAGATTATTCTCTATTGGGTGAGCCGGTTTTGGCACCCAGATTGTATTCTGACATTGCTTAATAATACAAACTCTTAGATAGTTGCACCAATTTTCCCGCATTGGGTTTTCCCAGGGACATTCATCCAAAAACAACGGTGTCACTTGTGTACTTGTTTTGTTTCCTTCAGTTGATGATCTGTAATGTGTTGAGCATGTACTTGTATTTATTTTCAGTATTTACATGGTAAATAACTTGTTAATTAATCAGAACAAGTAGGCAGAAATAAATCAGAAAGTACATGAAGGGTTTCTAACGAGTTAGACTTAGAAATTCCAACATGGTATCAGAGCATGATTGCAGATCACAGAAGAACTGAGGACATCAGTCGAATAGAGCAGCAGCAGCAGAAAATAGTTGTCTTGAGTGACAGAAGTTGTTCCTAGTAGAGAAGCAGCAAGGAAGGGGTGACACAGTGCCTACGACATCAAGTTTGAGCCGGGAAGAGGATCAGCGCAGTGGCAGAGGGGAGCAGACTCGACCTACGCAGTGCCCGGTCATCTTTCTCAGTAAAGAAGGATTGACGCCTGTGGCCAGGTGGTGCGGATTTTGCTGGTGTTGGGGTTGCGCAGAGCCTAGAGGCTCTAACCTTCAGTTGTTGGGGCATAGGAGGCTGTGGTAAGTTGCAGAGTGATGATGGTGGGGTACTGTGGTCAGAACAATACCTAAAAGGACAAGACCAAGGAGGAGGGAGTTGCTATTGAGGATTTCTAGCCAAGAAATCTGGATCAGTGGTGCAACTGCACTAAGGATTAGAGTGGGGGCATCTCGACATTGGCAGATGGGTTTCTAGGAGCGAAATCGAGGCTCAGAGGCAGTCACACCAAGAACTTCCAGAAGGGAAGTAAAGGAGCAGCGAGATGGCACTGAACGGGGTAAGAAACCAAGACAGACTGGACAGAGCCTCAAACTTCCTAGTCTGGAAGGCCAGAATCTTGTCCGTTCTAGACAAGAATCGTGTCAAGCACATCGCCTTAAAGACGATAACGATCCTAGTTGACACAGCTAAGAACGACAAGTATGAGGAGGCAATGGCGAGGGCCAAGAGCATCATCCTTGACAGGGTCAAGGACCATGTAGTACCACATATTGC
The DNA here is from genome assembly GCA_031772625.1 of Pinus tabuliformis. NCBI lineage: Eukaryota > Viridiplantae > Streptophyta > Pinopsida > Pinales > Pinaceae > Pinus > Pinus tabuliformis. The sequence goes on from CM062804.1 coordinate 31,483,795, forward strand.
CGAAAAGGACACGGCAAATGAGAAGTGGGAGGCCCTAAAGAAATTGTATCAGCATACTTCCGTGCAGAGGAAGATGCTACTAGAAAATCAGCTGCGATCATACCAGATGCAGAAAGGGGAGCAGATAGACACCTCCCTCGGTCGATTGAAGGAGATCCGGGATCAGCTGACTTCGATAGGGGCCATGCCGGATCAAGAACTAATGGTGAGGACAACCCTGAAACAGTCTCAAAGGATTGGGAGGTATTTGTCCAGAACATACTGGGCAGGTCGATTCTTCCAAATTGGGAGGAGCTATGGGTGGCTCTTCACCAAGAAGAGATCAGAAAGCTAACCAAGGTGGGAAGCAACGGCAAGGGGATCAGAATCAAGGAGGAAGAGGATGTTGCCCTAGCATCTAAGGGAAAGCAGGAGAAACGGAAGGAGAAGGACCTGTCCAAGGTCAAATGCTTCAACTGTGGGGAACTGGGTCACTATGCGAGCCAGTGTCAGAGGAAGAAAAGCAAAGGAGAGGCTGTTGAGACCAAGGCAGCGCCAGTGAAGGCGGAGAAAGAAGTGGAGACAGATGATGACTGTGCCATGAGTGCTCATGCGCCACTTAAGAGGAAGTGGGGAAACATCGAACTATAGTCAGACGGACTACATGCGATGAGGGGTAGGATCCTCGAGGTACCCAACCTCTTGGATTATACCTTGCTACAAGAGCCCCGAAGAGGAGTATCAGGACCGGCGGATGTCAGTAGAGACGGATGCGAATGGAGCGACAAAGGGAGCTATAGTGCAGGAGTCCCATGACAGCGTGAGGCAGCAGTGCGAGGTGAACAGAGTTGTTGCAGCAGCGCAAAGGTCAAAGAAGGGGCACTTGTCAGCGACAGAGGGAGTTTCGGCATTGAGGGTGTCTCTAGCCTGACGAAGATGTCAGAGTTGGGAGATCAGTTACTTACTTCTCAGTAACTGAGTTGCAGTTCAACAGTTGGCAATGGCAGTGCTATGGGCAGCACGATGCAGCATGATGAGAGGGGATGTAGTGCAGATATAGCAGTGGCAGTGGCAGGGCCATGGGCAGCACCACGGATGCAGAGGGACCTGACGTACATATGCAGTAGTGGCAGTGGTAGGGCCATGGGTAGCAGTACATGATGCAGCAGTGCAGAGGATGTTGGGCAACAGACCTAGCATCAGCACAGGGACCAATGTAGGATGATCAAGGTGATGCTCAGTGAAGAGTATTACTAGAGCACAATCCTCGCTAAGAGGGAATGTTGATTTGGGGTAGCATCAAATGTGCTCTAGCGACGAAAATTGGTGGAGAGGCTAAAGTGAATGAGGTCTCCAATACCAAGAAATGGTTTGGGTGGATTCTAAACAATTTGTGAGATATTAAAATAATTAATATTTTTAATGGAGTCCCTAAGTATAAACTTTGGGAAAATAAAATATTAATGTGAATTAGTATAAAACTGTGTTAGAAGGGTCCAAAAGTCATGGATCAAGCCAAAGTTAATCTTAGCCATTGATTAGGGACTTAATCTCGACCATTGAATTGTCAACGAGAAAAGTATAAGAGGCTTGAGGGTCACTTGGAGAACACATCGAGTTGATCGAGATTTCAATTTTCTGGGGCAGGGTTTGTTGAGGAAGCCGAAAGAGTGATCAGAGTTACAGTTGAGGGGCAGTGAATACAGAAGCAAAGAGGCAAAGATAGTACCAGGAGGATCAGCGTAGAAGTCGAGAGAGGGACGTAGAGCCAGACTGAGGTTCACGCAGAGCCAGCCAGGGCTCACGCAGAGCCAGCGAGGAGCTGCGCAGTGCCTCAGAGAGCCAGCGTGGGTGACGCAGAGGCTCTAAGGGCTGACATAGTGCCTCCAGAGGCTGACGCAGGGCGAGCTAGGGTGATGTTGCGCAGACGTTGGGCCAAAAAGGGCTGATGCAGTGCCTAGAGGCTGACGTTGGGCAGACGTTGGGCCAGAAAGGGCTAACGCAGTGCCTAGAGGTTGACGCTAGGCAGACGTTGGGCCAGAAAGGGTTGACGCAGTGCCTAGAGGCTGACATTGGGCTCTTTTCGTGGGGCAGATTGGAGCTGGGAGCTATCGGACTGTTTATCCGGGTTTCAATCGAAACATCGGTCTCCGACTGAGAGGTACTACTGCTGAGATTATTCTCTATTGGGTGAGCCAATTTTGGCACCTAGATTGTATTCTGAAACTACTTAATAATACAAACCCTCAGATAGCTGCACCGGTTTTCCCGCATTGGGTTTTTCCGGGGACATTCGTCCAAAAACAACGGTGTCACTTGTGTGCTTGTTTTGTTTCCTTCAATTGATGATATGGAATGTGTTGAGCATGTACTTGTATTTATTTTCAGTACTTACATGGTAAATAACTTGTTAACTAATCAAAACAAGTAGGCGGAAATAAATTAGAAAGTACATGAAGGGTTTCTAACGGATTAGACTTAAAAATTCCAACATTATGTGTCTCAATTCTTTTCTTCTTGCAAGATGCGTTATTAACTTATTGAAACAAGATGCTAATATTGAAACCCTAGTCTACTTAGGGTTGTTCATGAAATCTAGAATTCCTGTTATTTTGATGTTTTGGTATTGTTATGATGAAAACCCTATCCCTTTAGGGTTTGTTGTTAATGTCTATACTATGAAACCTTAGATCTTTAGGGTTTGGTGAATTAGGGTTTGTGAACAAATTCCTTGTAAGTAAGATTCTAGGAACGAAGCCCTAGGTGTATATTAGTCTGATCGAAACCCTAGTTTGAATGAAATTGTTGTATGTCTAATTTTTATGTATTAATGTTTGTGTCTACCTAGTAGATATTGTTGTGATATGCTAGTGCATGATTATGAGATCCTAGATATGTATATGTGAATATGTTAACCTAATTATTGATGCTCATAGATTGTGAATTCTAGGGTTTGTAAAATAGCCCTAGTAATTGATATTCTAGTATATGATAATATTTTTTCCTGATATGATTTATTTTGATAATAAAATCTATGGTTTGCAAACAAACCCTGGTGGTGTCTAACATTGTTGAAACCTTAGATGCATGGTAGGATTGTTATTAATTGCTAATATCTAAGGCTTTGTGTCTCAAAGATGGAATCTAAGGTTTGAAGTAAATAATTGTAGACATCTAACATATCTTTGAAAGTAATATTGAGGTCCTAGATAGAATGACACTGATTTCTTGATTGAGTTGCTTTATATTGTAGTCTAGGGTTTATGACAAAACCATATAGCAAGAAGTTGATGTCTAGCATATGTGTCTTGTAACTAAGTTCAGGGATTTGATGTCAAAAGTTTGAATGTTTTGATGTTTCCATTATATTGACATAATTAACTTCATGCTCTTATATACTTGTATTTGGTTGTGTTGTCGCACAAAGTGTGTAGGCACCGCGACAACACTCAGAGTAAGGGCTGTCATTCTAATCCTTACTCACTCCGTTTAGACTCTCTCCTAGACAAGTCAAGGGGGGTAGTCCCTAAGGTGAATGAATGAGAATAGCCTGTGGAACACAGGCTCTAGGAGACTTAAAGATGGACAACTTGACAAATGTAAATGAGTCTTGGTTAACTGAGATGAATAGATCAAACACTAACACGACCAAGACACAACCACAAGATAGAAATGATTATAGACTAGTGCCTTTATATTCAATTAACCATAGACTAAGTAAAAACAAGTTATCCAGAGCAATTTATAAATGTGACAAATAGTGACGTTCATGAATGATCAATGCCCAAAACTTTATCATGCAAGACATTCCAGATTTAAAAAAAAAAATCATTAAGAATTCAAATCTAGAGCAATTTTCCAATAGGCAATATAATTTTTTAAAATATTAATCGCACTTACCAATGGAGAAATCAATACCATAAAAATCAAAATTTTACATTTAACACCAATGACACCAAGGAACTTTAAATTTTAATTTTAATTATCCCTTAAGCAATTAATTTAATGTGGTAAAATGAAAAAATTAAATTTTTAAACTGACCAAAGTAAAACAAAAATAAAAAAGGGTTAATAAATTGAAATTTTAATGGGCCATAGGCCATATTAAAAATTTTAATGTGAAAGCGCAAATCCCCTATTGATATACTTCTTTTAGGAATTTTAAAGTCACATAAATGAAGATTTTTTAAACTTTTTAGATTTTTTAAATGTTTTTTTTAATTTTTATGATTTTTTTAATTTTTTAAAACAAAATCAAAATAACAACAACAACAAAAAATAAAACGAAATTTAATAAAAAATAATAATAATAATAATAATTTAAAAAAAAAAAAAAAAAAAAAACTAACTAAAACCTACCCGTACTACAAATGAAATAAAATGAAAAAGTTGAAAAATCGAATTGTAAAAACGGATCCTAACCCTAATACGTTAAAACATACAAAAACAAAAAAAAAAGCAATGAAAAATCGTATTTGTTGTTTGCGGGTTGGAGCTCAACAGCGAATAGCGAAATGCGAAGAGTTGTTGGATATACAGAGAGGATGAACTATGGATGCAGGTTTGGAGCAGCAGCAGGACAATGAGGGTAATAAGAGAGGGATGGAGCAGCGTAGGAGATCGGGATCCACAGTAAATGAAAAATGCAGGCTGGATGGAGGAGAGAACGCAGAGGGACACAGATAAGAGCGAGGGGCTTGGCAGCAATGGAAATGGGTTGCGGATGGAGAAGAGCAGAGGCAGCGGAATTGCTTGCAGGGGTACAATAGGAACGGAAGAGAAGGGTTGTGGGTTTGTGGAAAGAACACAGCAGAAAGCAGTGTTTTGAGGGAAGGAAGATGCTTGAACGCAGGCCAAGAGGGATGCTTGGATGCAGACCAAGAGGGATGCTGAGATGTGAGGAATGAAGTTACATGAATCTACAGGTCGAGGGAGAAAAAGCCGTGTGGGGAGATGAGAGTTTGCAGTTCGATGGAGGGAAAGGCAACAGCGAAATGATGAGGGTCGAAGGTGGAGAGGTTTACAGAGAGGGATGAGGGTAGCAGGTAGCAGCAAAAGGATGTGGGCCTTTTTAAAAAAAAATCAAAATTTTTGCAATAAGAAGAATAAAAAGAAGAATCCAGGGAGCATTTCTAGGCAGCCAACAGTAGCTTCAAGAAACCCAAAAAATCGAATTCCATGTCAATATATTTTTTATGCTTCAAATTTAGCCTTGAAACCCTCATGAAGGTTTCCATATCTAAAAAAATTTAAACCCTTGGACTGTAACAAAATTGAATAATATCCATGGAAAATTACATTGATAAACCCCAAAGATCCAAATCTTACCCTCCAGGGCCTAGATCTGGACTCTACACAAATTTCCTCCTCAGATTTGTAGTTGCACAACAACAAGAAAACACCCAAACAATATGTACAATGATAAAAACTAAAACCCAAAAAAAAACCCACGTTAGAAAAATAATTACAAAATTTAAAAATTGTAGGCTCTAATCAACGAGATTTGTCATTATACCGCACAAAAAAAAAAAAAAATTAAGGAGGTGTTAATTCGAAACCCTTCATGCAATCACCAACAAAAAATATTATGATAAGCCCGGGATTCATTTTACTGGGCTCCTCAAAAAACACTGATTGTGAGTTGGTTGGTCCAACTGAAAACTTTCCCTAACGCCCAAGGATCTAAAATCAAGATTTTCCTGCAAAACTCAATCCAGCCATTAAAAATAGAGCGAGAAAATAATAATAAAACTCAGACAAATAGAGATACGTGCTATTACGTTCAAAATTTAAATTATTATTCAAATCCCAGCAACTGAGCAAGATACTTGTACTCAAATCACTCTTTAGAAGCTATTATCAATGGCTTTAGAAAAAATTATGCATGAAAACAACACATCTTACAGTATTCCCATGAAGAGTAACACCAGCAAACTTAACCCCAAAGTCTTTCTTTATTATTCAGGAAAAATATTACACGAGTTTTTTGCTAAGCACACGACTCAAAGGTCGGATAGATTGATTGACAAATGACTTCCTATTTAAAGATAAATCCTCCAACGGCTAGTTCAAGTGATCCTCGTCAAAGCAATCTCGACCGTTGATGAGGATTAAAATTTCTTTGAATCTCATCCGTCGAAATATTTAATTCTTGAGGAAATTCAAATTTTTCAATTAAATGCATTTTAATTAACTCAACCAAAAAAAATTGGGTTAATTTCCCCAAAAAATTGACTTTGAAATAACCCCCAAGGACCAAAGGCTTAAAATTTAGCAAAATAATTAATTTGCCTTAGTCCCTGGGCCTCTTAGAATTTAATTTTTAAGGACTGACGGATTTTGCCCTTGGAGAATTTAAATTTACCTAAGACCTAGAATTAATTAAATTTCCGGCTTAGGATTTTAATTAATTTTTTTCTAGGAAATTTAATTAATTAACCTATGAGGGGATAAATTATTTTTCCAGCCCTTAAGACACTTTACATCATGATTTTCATATATTTTTTTACATCGTAAGGGGAAAAACCCATTTGTATTAGACCCTCACAGACTACCCATTTCGGCGACACAAATATAATCCAGCAAACCAAGCAATTTGTAATATAATAACCTGACCAAATAGTTAGGATTATTCCTAAATCATTTTTACGTAGACTCGATCTAGAACACTGGGACTCGCCTAAGATCCCAGTGACAAAATCCATTCTGGCTTTGGGGTAAGACTGAAGGAAAACTCTGCCGACCATCCGAGAATGGGCTCTGTCGACCATCCAAGAATGGATCGGTAAGACAAAAAACCTCCCAAAATGTAGATTGTCACCAAAAAAGTAGGTTTATCTAGGCAATTACATACATGACACATATCTACTGAGATTATTTACATCATATATATGCAGAGTGGGTTTACATTATAACGTGATGATCAGGTTGATGATGATAGCTGAATGGCACAGACACATCAATCAGGCACTATCCCTTTTGCAAAAAAAGGGGGTGTACTGCTATGGGTCGTTGAGATGTAGTGGTCAACAGGTTGTACTTGCTATTAAAGTTTTGCAGGTAGATAATCTTCAAGATGATGAAGATGCTCGAATGATATTAGTAAGCATGATGAAGTTATATAAATAATGATGATCAAGGTGACCTTGATACAGTAGGAAGGGGTGGAGCCATGAAATGTTATCCAATGTTATAAAAGAAGGAAGCAGTTGATCTCCCTAAGTTGAGAGAGAGCCATGATAGAAGAAAAGGTATATCTCCCCAGTTAAGAGGGAGGGCACATTATGACAATGAATGCCTTTAAGTAAGCAAAAGTACTATTAATGAATATGAAGTTGCAAACAAAAGACTTGAGAAGATATGAGGATGTACTTGGTGCCACTGAAGAAATGAAAGAAGAAGAAAGCTTCCGACAAATTATATATGAATAACTTGATGATGATCAAGATTATTAAGGAAGTCGAAGGTTTGTGTTTACTTGTATATATATTTGAAAGTTTATTGCTAATTGGGGTTTGCACACGTAAATCTCTCCATGAAGAAGGATGAACACTTGAGAAGCATGCTTGGACAAATGGATATATTTACTTTATTATGGAGATTTGAAGCATCTAATGGCGGATGTTTGGGAGGACATCTGACCAGCCTGTGTGTTGATGTCTAGATCCTGAAGAGGGAGGGTGGCATTAGTCTTGGAGCTCTGACCTTGGATGCGCACCTAGATCCATGGGTTGATGGTTAGTTAGTAAGCCTGATGGTACCTAGACTGGCTAAAAACTTTAGTCCATCTTAGTCCCACCCAGATAAATAACCCTGGTTAGGTATCTAGCCCGTGGCACTGAGTTTGCCTGAACTCTTCGTAGTTCATTTTGGAGATCTTCCATGTACCTCTATATAGTTGTAATTATGAATACTTCCCTAGTTAAGAGGGAGTGTCGAAGAATGTAACTAGGTTCGGTCTTCATAAATGTATTTAAGTCACAATATAATGTATTTGTCAAAAGAAAGAAAATAAAATTTTATTATTATTAAAATTGACTTATTAAAGCACAAGTTTCATGCTTGGGTCAATTATTTTTAGGTCAAAGCCTCCATTGCAAGCTTCTAAGGTTTGTGTCAAGTATTTTTGTCTATGTCATAATGTAAAGAACCCTTCTTGGGAATTATTTTTCAGGAAAGAAATTTATTTTATATTAAAATAAATCTTCTAGGCCTCCTCCACCAAGTCGGCCTCAAAACTAGACAAGTCGGCCTAAAACTGGGCAACAGGATCACTATATAAAGGCAGCGACTCGACCTCATTTGTCACTCTCTAGCATAAAAGGTTGAAATTTTCTCTCTCTTTCCCACGTGTGAAGTTGTGCAGCTGTTGGAAGGGGGTCAAAATTCTGCAATAACTAGGAGATCGAAATTCTACTACAGGGGGTCGAAATTTTGCAACTAGAAGTCGAATTACTGGATTGAAGTTGTTAAATAAGAAGAAACTACTATATCATCTTAGAAGGTTGACTTGGTGGAGGAGGAAGGTCTATTGGTCTAACGTCTTGGTTCATCTCAATTTGAATTACTGAAGGAAGAGTTCTTGACTGAGTTTTCCCCTATATAGGAGTTTTAGCCCTAGCTTAGTGCCTATATCTAGTGCCCCTGATCTTTGTGTTTTGGTTTAATAATTGCTTGATGAACAAAGATAAAAGGGAACATAAGAAAATAATAAGAATTCAAAAGATATCATAAGTAATTATCAACATAGGATAGTGAAGAAGAAGGTCTCTCTCAAGCATAAAAGGTCGAAATTTCCTCTCTCTTTCCCACGTGTGAAGTTGTGCAGCTGTTGGAAGGGGGTCAAAATTCTGCAATAACTGGGAGATCGAAATTCTGCTACAGGGTGTCGAAATTTTGCAACTAGAAGTCGAATTACTGGATTGAAGTTGTTAGATAAGAAGAAACTACTATATCATCTTAGAAGGTTGACTTGGTGGAGGAGGAAGGTCTATTGGTCTAGGGTCTTGGTTCATCTCAATTTGAATTACTGAAGGAAGAGTTCTTGACTGAGTTTTCCCCTATATAGGAGTTTTAGCCCTGGCTTAGTGCCTATATCTAGTGCCCCTGATCTTTGTGTTTTGGTTTTAATAATTGCTTGATGAACAAAGATAAAAAGGAACATAAGAAAATAATAAGAATTCAAAAGATATCATAAGTAATTATCAACTAGAGAAAACCTTTCTGCCTTTTTGATTTTCTAACAAATTCATGTCAGTGTTCCTTTTCTATTCTTTATGGTAAATTATTTCTAAATATTGTTCTTAATGCTCTACTGGGTTTGAACTTTAATAATTGTTATTTCATTAGCCAGGTGTGGATTAACTATTTGCACAGGTATCTTGCATTAGTAATTGGGCAAGAAAATCATTTTAAATTTAATCTATTTAGTAGGCATCTCTAGATCTTTTGGTTTATTTTGTTATCTAACTCTTGTGATCTAACAATTTAATTTAAGTGTGTAGAAATCATCAGTGATTCAGATCTTGGGCGTTAGGGGAAGCCTTTGGTTGGACCAGCCAACTCCCAAGACATAGAGATTAAAGAGCCCACTTTGTTTGATTTCAAGGCTTATCTAACAAATATATTTGGCAGGGTTTCTTGGCTATTGCTCATCTAAAAGTTTATCTCACTTATCTATCTCTATTTATTTGTGCTTGCATTGGATAGATCTACTAATAAGAGCCATTGTTTGTTGATCAAGGAACCCTAATTCCTTGATCTAGATTTTGTAAATTTATCTTGTATATATTTTTCCTCTAACCCTTGTATATATTTGTCCATCTTGTATATATCGATTGGGGTTTTTCTTTTGTTCTCTTGCATATCAGAAGAGAGGGACAAGGGTTTTATTTTTTCATTTTGTTTGCAAGTGGATTAGCCCAACGAATCAAAGAGAAACAATTTTTTTTTACGCTATACCTTCACCTAGCCTACCGACTAGGGTTTCAGTGCAATGATCATTTTTTGGAGAGATTTCTAGCATCTTAGCCCTCTCTCTTCAAGTTCGAAAGCATACAGGACATCTCTAGACCTTTCAAAAGGAAGATTTCAATTCTTTTGTGGCTTGGATCTCACCAAAAAAAAAAAAATGGGCAAACACAAGGGTTTGAGAGCCTTCCTCACACCAAAATTGATTTTATTTGCAAGGGTTTCTACTTAGAATTTTTGTAAATAATTTTTGAATTGTTTCTCAAATTTCTCTTGCAAATCTAACTTGGGTTCCAATTTTTGCAGATCAGATATACATATTTTTGGACTGAAAGTTTTGTTTATATTTATTTGGGCTAGCCATTGACCTCTTGGCTCATTTTTAGCCTAGTTGCAAGGCCTTAGGGGCCTCATTTTGCTTCAGATATTAAGTGACTAACCCTTGGTTGTTTGCAAAGAAATCGTTCACATCTTTTGAAGGGTTTATCCATCAAATTTTTGGCTAGGAGCTAGCCTTTTGGGGTTGATCTTTGGAGACTAGTCGCAAGCCTTAGAGGCCTCTTTCTCCTAGTTGAGGGCTTGAAGAGGGCCGCAAACCCTCTCTGATCTGAAACACTTTCATTTTGAGGGTCATCGAAATTTTTCAAGAGGTTAAAGGCTTGAAAAAATTGCAAATTCATCATATAAATTTTATTAAAAAATTTCTAGCCTTTCCTTTGCAAGGTCATGAGCTTTGAGGGTTATACTTATCAAGGTCGTGGGTTTCTAGAGGCTTGGGAGCAAGTCATTTGCTATTAAAGTTCATCATCTATTGACTTGTGACCTCTTCTTTGATATACTGAAGCTTGAGGAGGAACTGGTTGTTGTAGGGTTTTAATCATCTTTGTAATCTCCTCAAGGAAGAGCCCTTCTCATTATCTAGAGGGTCACTTCTTCATTGTAATAATAATAATAAATTGATTTTCTTGCTTGAAGGGAGCTTGGGATTCAATCCCAGGGTATCCCCTCCTTATTTAAAAGGGAGGATCTCTCACCTCTTAGCTTAGTTTCTCTTTGTTTTAGTTTTAGATCTAATTACTAACCCTCTCTCCTTGCTTTCTTTTAGCTAGTTGGATTTTGTTGTTATTTTCGTCTCTAATCTCATTTGCATAATAGATTGGTAGTAGTTTTTCTAATCATTGTTAGCAATCTCATTTGCCATCTTTCTATTGTGCTTCTATCATATAATTCTCACTTGTTTTAATTGTCATAATAACGCATAAGTGCAGAATAGCTTAAAGGGCACTAATAGCTAAAGGCATTTGAGCTATTGTTTCTAACATTTGATCGAATTGCATCACTTATATTGTTTCATTGAGTAATCTTAAATTTGCTTCATTGAATCATTGTTGTAAGATAATCATCTTGTGCTTTCAGTGAATCTTGATTATAAGTGGATTGGCTTTCCCTTACTAAAGCATCTTATTGTGATTGGATCTCATTGAAGCATTTGCATTTGCATCTTAGATCTTAATTTGCATTCCTAAAATTTACCTCCAAGCATAAGCTTGGTTGGTAGAAAGGACAACCTTCTTCATTATCCAATTTGAGAAGCTTGACCCTTAAAAAACAGTTAAAACGAGTGACCTTGCAATTTTCTTGTAGTCGAGCCCTTGTAGGAATGGAGGCACTTGGGTTGTTAGAATTCATGGGTAGGTATCATTAATGAGGCCTTAGCCTCTTTCCCCAGCACTTCTCCCAACAACCTTGTTCTAAGACTTGCTTCGATAATTGAGGAGAAGGCCTTCACCTTAGAATAGGCATATAATTAAAATTAACCAAGATCTTGCATCACACATAGGTAGATCTTGCATTCATTCATCTTGCATTTCATTTGATTATTGTAATTGGAATTGTGAGCTCATTTCATACTTGCAAGAATTACATTGTTGTACTTGTCATTTTCAAGTTTATTATCTCTTGAATATCATATTTACTTGAAGTACAAGTCTTATTTATATTGCAAGCTTATCTCTCATTGCTCATATATCTAATTGTTGTAATCTCTTGATTTCTTGTACTAACCTTGTCTTGCAGCATTGCTTATCTTATAACTTGAGATATTGTTTATAGTTGTGCAAGTACTTAAATTACTATTTTGAGCATTGTTACATTGCTTTCTCACTCTATCATTTTAAGTGTCTCATTGATCTAATTAAATCTATCTTTAACACTCACATTGCTCACTAATAATCATACTTGCCAATTAAATTTAAATCAAGTTGTCTAGAGAAGTAATTGTCTTTCCCTTAGTCTCCTAGAACTTGTTGTTCCAACAAGTTTTCCTTTTCCATTTATCTTTAGGGACTACCCCCCATAGCTTGTCTAGGAGAGAGAATAAACGAAGTGAGTAGGGAATAGGTGATAGCCTCTGCTCTAAACGTTGAGCTTTAGGCGTACACTTTGGGCGACAACAGGTCTAAAATAAGCACTGTGAGCCTGATATGAAAATTTGACTGAGCATCTTCTAAAACTAATTTTCAAACACTTTGATCTTGATGTTGCAACTTTATTTGTCAAGAAACTTCGAAAACTTGTTATCTATCTTGCGATATATGTAGATGATCTACTAATGACAGGGAACAACGAAAATTATATTGCATTCTGTTAATTTTTTGGTATGTTCTATGCTAGAGCAATTTATTTAAATTTTCACAGTTAGCAATCACATCATCATTACGATAAACTGCAGATAGAACATAAATATAAAACGCAGAAGACAAGCCAAGACAAGAGGACACAAGATATGGCGCGAGCCAGGGACAAACCCCACAATGTGTGGGGAAACCCTTTGATCAAATCTTCTTTTATCTTCAAAGTTCAGCAGAGAAAGAGAGAGAGAGAGAGAGAACAATTACAATAGAAGTCAACACTTTGACTTTTGATATCCGCATGAGATCAGTTGAAGACATATTGCTTCAACTGATTCTCTAAGGTGACTCGCTCAACTGACATTGGGTTGCTCCTATCATTGAGCTACTCTTTGTCCCAGATTTGCACCTAATATTGCTGGTCTGCATTTAATGTATGCTATGTTGTCCTCATCCTACAACATCCATCATCACTGTCTTACTGCTGCATCACTGATGTTTGCAGTACAGCTACCATCATTGATAACATCATTATTGTACCATGACTGTCCCTTGAAATTACCACAGAGGTGATCTCTGCATCTTCAAGGAGATCGTGATCTTACAAGAACTAGATCATGACTTTGTCACTGATCATTCTTGGCATAGCTTCTTCTATTATGCTATAACTATCACTGTCATTACTATAGCAGCTCTTGACATTGCTTGAAACCTTCATAACTGCTTCTCATGGTGCCCAGACTTCCAGTAATTTCCAACAATCCTTTTCAACATGATTGTGTAAGATATTTATGCTGAGACTGAGGTTGTACCTTAAGGATCATAGTGATCTCCATTAATCCGAGACAGGGAGAACATCAAGGGTTCTAAGTTCTTTACATCACATAGATTGCTTATGAAGTAGATCTAATGAGATTGTGATCTTACCTTCCATCTAGGCCGAGACTGTGATGGTTACTGCCTCTGTCATGAATATGAGACTCATTATCACTGTCACCATTGATGCTGCGTCTCACCAATATGCCAAGTTTGTCTTACTGTTTTATGCCACTTCAAGTATGTTTGCTTCCTGAGATGCGAAGTCACTTTCTAGCTCCTTCAAGCCATCCGAGCTTTCTGTCCTTAAACCATCTGATGTGCAGACAGACCTTTGATGCATGACTGCGGCTACCTTACGTGACTGCGGCTACTGCGGCTCACTGTGGTTACCTTACGTGACTGCGGCCACTGTGGCTCACTGTGGTTACCTTACGTGACTGCGGCTACTGTGGCTCACTGCGGTTATGTTACGTGACTGCAGCTACTGCGGCTCACTGCAGTTACCTTACATGACTGCGGCTTCTACGGCTTACTGCGGTTACCTTGGATCCACTGATCTATGACTTCTTAACTCCTGTTGACTGCGGTTTACTGCCACTGTTCTTTGTTCCTTTGAGACTGCGGCTAGGTGACAGATAGATCCTCTGACCTGCGTATCATTACAACCTTTATTGACTGCGGCTCTTTCTACTGCAGCTAGGGCATCCAACGTATTCTCTTTTGTGTCTTCTCCTTCTCCAAAAACCCAAGACGTGGAGAGGAGGAGTTCACATGGAGAATGTGCTACAAATGACATCAAATCCTCTCTTATTTATACTAAAAATGTAGAGGTTGAATAGACACGTCGGTTGGGCTTCTAGAGCCTACATAAGAGCTGGTCGGCTTGACTATAATTACATAAACAAAATAAATTCATATCTCCATAAATACTTATTGGAATCGGATGATCTTTGGATCAATCCTACACCTCTCGACGAGAGGGATCCAATAAAATTATCAGCTGCCATAAATAAGCTGACCCACATGGAGTTTGGCCCTAGTTGCCAATTTAACACATTCATAAAGAAAGAATCGAAGAAAGGATTTGAGATGAAAGATTTGGGATATGTTCACTACTATTTGGGTACTAAACTGACCCAACATCAAAAATATATATTCCTCTCTCAAAAGAGATACATTGGAGATTTGTTGAACAAATTTCGCATGGCTGAATGTAATCCTTTGTCCACTCGAATGGAACAAAATTTAAAGCTCACATCCAAAGAAGGAAATAAATTTGAGGATGCATCTAAATACAAACATCTCGTAGAAAGTCTTAACAACCTCACTACTACCAAACAAGACATTCCATTTGTTGTTGGAATCCTTTTGAGGTTTATGCAAAAGCCTTGTGAGGATCATTGGTTTGCTGCAAAAAAAAGTTTTAAAGTACTTGAAAGGAACTCAAGACTTTGGACTCAAATATACATAGGTGGATGACTTTAGATTGATTGGATACTCTGATTCAAACTTTGATGGAGATAAGGAAAATGGAGTATTTACTTCAGGTTATATTATGTCTTGGATCAGGGGTTGTCTCCCAGATGTCATGCAAACAGTCAGTTCCAGCATATTCCACAACAGAGGCAAAGTATGTGGCAGTTGTAGAAGCAACTAAGGAGATTGTGTGGCTCAGGAAAATTCTTGAAGATTTGCAGGAGAAACAAGTGCACTCTACTCCTCTTCTAATTGACAATACTTATGCAATTAAATTAGCCAAGAATCCAAAATTCCATGATCGAACCAAGCATATCAATACAAAGTATCATTTGATTCGACATCATGTTGAGGCCAAGACTATTCATCTACACCATTGTTCCACAAATGAGCAAATTACAGACATCTTCACCAAAGTGCTTGGAAGAGAAACGTTTGAAAGATTCAGAATGATGCTTGGACTTACAAACACCCCTTTAGATTAAGGGGGGAATGTTGACACCTAATCCTCCTGGATTGGGCGAAAACTTGTAAATATGTAAATAAAAAATGAGAATATGGAGAGACCTTGGAAGTGTCACTATTCAGTTTGTATTTAATTGCCCTCCACTTAATGAAAGCAATCAATTCGAGGAGTTATCTTCCTGGTCTGACAGCATGTTTGATGGCCAAGTAGATCTTCATATACCCAAACTTGAAAATCTCACATAAATTTGATAAATGTGCTAAAAATGGAGAGCAAAAGATCCATATGATGGTAAGTATGTTCCATCAGTTGCTACTGACACAGTTGTGAGTCCTCAGCAAGGATCCAACTACATGTCGTCATTTGTTATTGACACAGTTGTTAGTCCTCAGTAAGGATCCAACTACATACTTGGAGACTGCATGTTATATTGAGAAGAAAACATATAGAGAAGCAACAAAAGTCAAGCCATTGCATTCAATTGTTATATAGCAAGTTTATCCTTGTCACCCTACACACTTTTATATAGAATTAGGTTGATTCACATGGAATACACCCAAACATGGACTCTAGGGATAATTAGTAATATCCATGTCACCCTACATACTTTTATATAGATTTAGGTTGATTCGTATGCAATGCACCCAGACTTGCACTCTAGGGATAATTAGTAATTGTTGGAAATACTGAGAGGGGGGGTGAATCAGTATTTCTAACAATTGGTATCAGAGCAGGCTTCTTCATTCTAGCCTAACAGCTTGAAGAAGGATCAGCAACCATGATGAGAAATCATGAAGCATCAGGAAAACCTCCTCTGTTCGATGGCACTAACTTTGGTTTTTGGAAGAAAAGAATGACTTACTATTTAATGTCCCTTGGACCTGAAGTCTGGCATTTTTGTCAAACTGAATACCAAGCGACTTCCACTCTTCCAACAGACCAAGACGAGAGGAAAGCCTACATTGCAAATGCAAAGGCCATGAACTCCATCACTAGTGGAATCACTGATTCCGAGTTTACAAAAATCATGCACTGTAACTCTGCCAAAGAAATGTGGGAGAAGCTAGTTAGTTTGTACGATGGAGACTCAAAAGTCAAAAAGGCAAAGCTTCAAACTCACAGAAGACAATTTGAAAGTTTGAAGATGGAAGAGGAAGAAGATATTGCAGCATACCTCCTCCGAGTAGCTGAAGTGGTAAATTCCCTGAAAGGATTGGACGAAAAGGTTGAAGAAAGTACCATTGTACAAAAGGTATTAAGATCCCTTCCAGACAGATTTGACTCCAAAATAAGTGCTATAGAAGAATCAAAGGATCTTGACACCCTCAAAATGGATGAACTCCATGGAATTCTCATTGCCTATGAAATGAGGAAAGGTGGACCTAGCTCCAAAGATGCAGCATTCAAGGCCTCAAAGTCAAAGAAAGGGAAAGAAAGGAATGACTGTAGTGATGAGTCAGATGTGGAATCCGAATTGGCTCAATATGTACGAAAGCTGAAGAGAGGATCTAAGCTTAAAGGCAAGTATCCTCTTATCTGTTTTAAATGTGGTAAAATAGGTCATTATGCAGCAAAATGTCCTCATAAACATGACAGTGATGATGAAAGAAATTCTAAAAGAATGACATACAAAAAGAAAGGGTTCAATAAGAAAAACCTTCTCTCCAAGCAAGATGAGTCTGATGAGGATGAGTTTATGGTCATCAAAAAGAAATCAGATGAGGAAAGCGATCATGATGAAAGCCAAGAAGCATTATTCATGGCACTCACAGATGATGATGACTCGGAGCAAGAAGGAAATGTGGATGAACTGTTAATAAGTGCCATTGAAGAGAACGAGAAACTACGGAACAAAATTATCTCTCTCAAAGTGGAAAACGAGGAAATAAGGAGAGAAGATCTCTTGGAAACAAAGCTTAAGGAAAAAGAAGAGACTTGTGAAGAACGTGAGGCCGAAGTAGTATCTCTAAGAAAGGAGTTGGAGCAAATTAAAAAGGGTTGTAAAAGCTCTCAAATACTTGATACTATTCTGAAAAATCAAAAACCTCAACATGATAAGTCTGGAATAGGTTTCAAGGGAGAATCCTCAAGCACTAAGAATAATGCGAAAAGCTATGCCGATGCACTTTCCTGGAACCCAAAAGATGAAAAAGTATCTTATCAAAAGTGCATCCCAGATTCCAAGAATCAAGAAAGAGTTATTCCAAAGAAGAATGTGGAGTCGAATCATGGACACTACAGCAAATACAAACCTGTACTTCACCAAGGGCCCATCAAAAATACAAAGGACGAGGGAGGAGTAATTCTCAGAAAGGAAGGCGAATTAAACCGTGGTTGCTTCAAAACCATATTTCTTGGACATTGTTTTCATTGTAAAGACTTTGGTCACCAAGCTAGACACTGCATGGCTCGCAGAAGTGAAAAGACACCGCAAAAGGACCGAGTAATCAACTCATATGCTCCCAAAAGAAAGGGACAAATCAAAACCTTCAATTCATTCGATCCCTTGACTAAATTTGATCTGACTTGCTCTTTTTGCTACAATAATGGACACTATGAACAAAACTGCCCACTCAAAGGAAGAAAGACGAGTAGCAAGACCTCTGCAATGGACAAATGCGGCCTGGCTCTATTTGCGCAAAATAATGGAAACCAGCGGTTTGTGGATAGTGGATGCTCCAGACACATGACAGGAGACAAAAGGAAATTTATCTCACTGAGCAAAAAGGAAGGGAATGTGTCCTTTGGAAGCGGAACTGGCAAAATTGCAGGAAGAGGAACAGTTACTCTGATCAATGGAAAAGGAAAAGCTCAAGATGCTCTGTTGGTTGACGGACTCAAACACAACCTTCTGAGTGTCAGCCAAATTTGTGATCAAGGACACAAGGTTGTCTTCAGCACCAAAGACTGTGAAATAAGGAACTCTGTCTCTGGGAAACTTGTGGCAAAAGGAGTAAGAACACCAGACAATATTTACGTTCTGAACAAGATTCAGGAGAACAAATGCTACTTGAGTCAGGCAGATGAGAGTTGGTTGTGGCACAAGAGACTTGGACATACCAGCTTCGAAAATCTGGTCAATATCAGCAAAATCAAAGTTGTACAAGACATCCCAAGGTTGTTCAAACCAAAGCAAGCGGTGTGTGGTCCATGTCAACATGGAAAACAGACCAGAACCAGCCACAAGACAAAGGAACACTGTACATCAAAGCCCTTGGAGATCATCCATGCTGATGTGTGTGGGCCAACTAGAAATCAAGCACTCCAAGGAGAAAGGTACTTTGTGTTATTTGTTGATGATTATACTAGAATGATGTGGATATATTTCATAAAGTATAAATCTGAAACTTTTGAGTGTTTTAAGAATCTAAAAGCCCTTATAGAAAACGAAAAAGATTCAAAAATTAAGTGTCTCAGAACAGACAGAGGAGGAGAATTCACATCAAACAAGTTCAGTGAGTTCTACAATATTCATGGAATTAAAAGGGAATTCTCGGCTGCCAGAACACCTCAGCAAAATGGGGTAGTTGAAAGACGAAACCGAACTGTCCAAGAAATGGCAAGAACCATGCTATTAGCAGCAGACCTACAACCTAAATTCTGGAGGGAAGCAGTAGGGACAGCTGTCTATACATTGAATCGGACTCAATTAAGACCAAATTGTGACAAAAATCCTTATGAGCTATGGAAAGGAAGACCTGCTTCGGTGAAGTACTTCAAAATATTTGGAAGCAAGTGCTTCATAAAAATAAATGATGGTTCACCTGGAAAATTTGATTCTCGGGTTGATGAGGGGATATTTCTTGGATACTCTCCACGGAGCAAGGCTTACAAGTGCTACAATTTTCGACTGAAGAAAATAGTGGAAAGCATCGATGTTAAGGTTGATGAAGATCTTCCAGAAAAGGAAATTGAAGAACAGGAAGATGACTTTCTCATTGAAGAAGAAGAATCTAAAGAAGAAGAGATAGATGATGAAGAAGAAGAAGAGGAAAGAGAACCGTCTCATACTCCTTCAAAGATGAAGTATGTAAAAAGATACCATCCAGAAGAACAGATCATTGGCGATAAAGATGAAGGTGCGCAGACCAGAAGAAGGATAACAACCTCACCCAAGAGAAAAGCCATTGCCCTCCTATCTATGATCCTCCTATCTATGATAGAACTAGAAACATACACAGAAGCAAGTAAGGATCCTCATTGGGTAAAAGCAATGGAAGAAGAAATGTCCCAAATTGAGAAGAACAAGACATGGGAGCTGGTACCTCGTCCGAAGAACAAAAACATAATAGGAACCAAATGGGTGTTCAAAAATAAAATGAATGAGGAAGGACAGGTTATCAGAAACAAGGCAAGACTTGTTTGCAAAGGCTATTCGCAAATTGAAGGAGTTGACTTTGAAGAGACGTTTGCACCAGTGGCCCGTATGGAAGCTATCAGGATGCTTTTAGCATTTGCTTGCTCGAAAGGATTCAAAATCTATCAAATGGATGTGAAATCAGCATTTCTAAATGGGGAACTCAAGGAGGAAGTCTACATGGAGCAGCCAGAAGGTTTTGATCTGACAGCAGGAAAGGACCTAGTATGTAAGTTGAAAAAGGCTTTGTATGGGCTGAAACAAGCTCCTAGAGCTTGGTATGCAAGACTGGATAACTATCTCCAACAACAAGGCTTCAAAAAGGGAATGGCTGGAAGCAATCTATACATAAAGACAGATCAAGGTAAGTTACTAGTTGCTCTTGTTTATGTCGATGATCTGCTTTTTGCTAGTAATAATGATGAAATGAGCCATGAATTTTCTCAAAGCATGGCAAAAGAATTTGAGATGTCAATGATAGGTGAACTATCCCACTTCCTTGGACTTCAAGTATCTCAAACCAGAGCAGGATTGTATATATCTCAAGCCAAATATCTAAAAGACATGCTCAAAAAATATGGAATGGAGGATTGTGCACCCATGAGCACCCCCATGACCACAAACTGCAAACTGAGCAAATATGATGACTCCCCTCTAGTAGATGCAACTCATTACAGGTCAATGATTGAAGCGGGGTGCGGGAGCGGAAGCGGGAGCGGGAGCGACCATTTTCAGAAGCTCCCGGTTTGGGAGCGAATCCCGGAGCGATTTTTTAAAAATATATATATTTTTTAATTTTTGATACATATATGTCAACAAAAACATGTAGAATGATGAATTAGATATAAAAAACATAAAAAAGCATAGATTGAACCATATAACAACAATCATCTAGAAGTTATAATCTTCATCAACCATGTCCGCAAGTTAGTAACATAGTAACATACAACATATTGAGTCTCATGATTCATCAATCTTAAAGTTTCAAGCTTTCAAAATTCAATATATAACATTTATCATCATTGATCACCAAAGTTGTACTTGTAAGCTAAGTGTAACCATTACAACAAATAATATCTAACATGAAATGAAATGTTATAAAATGAAATGAAATGAAACAACTTTCAACTTTCATGAAGCATCATATTCATAATTCATTACTAATGAGTTATAATTGCCAACTTCAAACTTAAATTGTCATATATTGTTTAAAAAAATATCATAATAAATATGAAAGAGTCAATAGTTATAAAAGCTACTAGAAACTAGAAAAGAGAAGTAAATCTATTATCTATTTCTTATGCTCAGGCCTCTTGCCACCACGAGAAATGTCTAATTTTTTACTCTTGTTGCAAAATCAGGATCTTTGTCATTAATATCACCCTCCAAGCATTAATATCCAGAGGTATCTTTGTCATTACCTTTGTATCTGTATAGGGATCTTTGTCATTAATATCACCCTCTAAGCATTAACATAAGATAGAAAAAGCATAGCATGTCAAGTCAAGATTTTGTTTGAGTGATGCGTACATTTTTAGAAGGGTCATGATAGAGGAGTTCGACAACCAATGTCACTAACATCAAGGTACATAGAGGGATTGGTACTCTTGATTAAATACGAGTTCCATACCCTAATACATGACAAAATTCAATGGAAACATTGCAATCCCTCAATCCTGAAATCCTGAAAAAACTGATAAGTCTGCTGGATTTTGAATGAAATCTAAAATTCTACTTTCTCCATATGAAATCCAATGAGGACGAAACCACTCTCAAACATCCTGAGTCATTTCATGGTAATGTTAAAAATTTAAGTAAAAGGATGAAAATGAAAATTAAAGAAAATGTCACTTTTACTTTAAGAATTTAACATTACCATGAATAGCATATCAATACTAGGGCCTAGACTTGATCATTAAGCTGCCCCACTCAAAAACTATTTGTTTCTTTAAAAAAAAATTGCATTTCGAACATTACTACAAAAAAAAAAGGCAAAAAAGGCAAAACGCTCCCGAAAAGGCAGGGAGCGAAACCGCCCGGAGCGCGGATTGGGAGCGGGAGCGAGGGGGGGGGGGGGGGGGGGGGGGGGGCGCTCCCCCGCAACTATGTGTAAAACCATATCGAGTCCGCAGAACTCTTGTATCGCATCGGAGCAGCGGAGGTAGCGATCGCCGAAATCATATTAGAGAGCAGCCTAAAGGGAGATCGGGTCCGCTAAACCTTCGCGTTACAAATCCGCCGAAGCGAACCTGCCGATATCCCGGACCCGAATTCAATATAGAGACGGGAATATAAGAAGGTGTCGGGTCCGCGTTCCGTCGGAGGATCGGGACTATTGTTTACAGCGAGTGTCGATATACATCAGACCCGAAACCAGTATAGAAGGGAGTCTAAAAGAGCATCGGGTCTGCTCCTCATCGAAGGTCAGGCCTTAAGAGTTTTGTTATGGTTGCGAAATCCGGACCCGCCGAAATTGTAAAGGCGGGTGCATAATAATTGAAGACCGGCATTTGAATTAGAGCGGGGTTTATAATGTTTTCCGTGTATTATATGATACATGGCCGCGGGGTTAAGATATATATTAAAGCCTGTGTGATGGTTGATTAATGGCTCGGGTGGTGGTTTCCGATGGTTGATTATTGATAGAAAGCGCCGAATAAAAGGTGGCTTCCGATGGTCGATTAAAGCGCTCGGTGATGGTTGATTAAAGCGCTCAGTGATGGTTGATTAAAGGCTCAGTTGGTGGCTTTCGATGGTTGATTAAAACGCTCGGGTGGTGGCTTCCGATGGTTGATTAAAACGCTCAGGTGGTGGCTTTCGATGGGTGATTAAACGCCTCCGATAAAGCCTGTAAGGTATTAACCACAGGTCAAGGGCCGAGTTTTATTTAAGAAAGGGGAGTTTGGGTTTGTTCTACTCAGATTTTGGAACACGTGTATAGACAGAAGAAGCAAAGGAATGGAAGCCGAAGTGTCAAAGCGATCAAGTGAGGAGGAAGCCAAAGATCCAGCATGTAAGAGGAAACGAATGGACAGAGGCATGGAGCATGGAGCATATAAAAGCAGCAAAAACAGAGAACTGCAGAGTCATTGGTGGATGGCATAACTTGAGCATGAGATAGTGGAAGCAGCAGAAGAAAAGGGGGCAGCAAAAGCAGTGGAAGCTGAAAAGAGCGCAGCAGCACACCAGTGTATACCAAAGAGGTTGGAGCCTCAGAATTGAAAAGGATTGAATTCCTTGGGAGTTGGTGCTCCTAAATCCAAGATTGGTGTCTTGGCAAAATAGAGTTGGTGCTCAGGAGGTTGGAGCCTCACCAAAGTCCAAGTTGGAGCTTGGCAACCAATTGTGACATTCTATTTATTGTATTTATTTTACTGCACAGTTATATTAATAAAAGCATTTATTCCTGCTGTTCATTTTGTGTTCTGAACATATATGATTTAACTAGTAAAACAATAGTGAGAAAAAGAAATACTGATTCACCCCCCTCTCAGTATTTCCAACAGTAATATCCATTATATCAGTTGCCCTTTTAAGTGAAGTAATGAACATGTCCATATCAAATGGTATGGAACAAATTCCAAGTAATAGAAAAATGAAAAATATAGAACAATTGAAAAAGGAAGTGATATATAGTTCAAACTTCAAACCAATTGCATGCCTTATTCACATGGCCAAAGGCCTTGTTATAGTTTTACAATAGTTCTTGTTTCCACCACCTATGGTTGGCCCCTATAGAAGAAATTTTATCCTAGATTTGTCTTCAATCGGCAGCGAGTAGTCGCTTGCAGCCACCTGATAGCTCGATGTGCTACTATTCTCCGCCACCTGATCCAGCCATTGTGTGTCATCGCTCATCTGTTATGATCGAACATTTGAAGGTGGGCCATCCAACCCCGAAGGTATGATTTTTCATTATGTAATTGGGTGCTTATGCTTTCTTTTCTTTGGCACATTTGGGCATGGATTAGTGGGGGCATTCGACAGAAAGAATGGGCTTTGACTGTACTCTTGTTCCCTTTCCTCAACTTGAGGGTTGATCTTGTATCCTAGTCCCATGGGATCTCCTTTACTGGCTATTAGCTTTAGGAGTGGTACTACATGGGAAACCCTGATTTTGGTTGTGTGGTCTCGCTTCCCGATACCATATATCTCACTCCCCTAAACTCATTACAAGCCCTTTCACATTTTCCCCATCTAGGTCCAAATTCGTCCATTGGGTCCGACAGGTGTTAGCCCCCTTCCCCTTGTCCACTCCTTAGGTCGAGCCTAGAACAATGCCCTAGAGGTTGATGCAACTAAAAAGAAAAAAGCACAAAATGACCACATACAACAGGTAATGTACCACAAAATGCAAAAGATGGCCAAGACAATAAAATTTAGCACGTGGGAAAAAGTCAAACATGAGCTCTACCCCTTATCATTAAGGAACCCGTGATTGTCCCAACTAGTGTTGCAAGGAACATCCCCCCCAGGGATCAAAACCCTGATCCACGATCCGTACAGATGTGTGGGGGAAGCGTCGTACGAAGCACGTTTCGGAAAAACCGAAATGCGTTTGGGGCTAATAAACACGCTTCCTGCAATTTTCAGAAGCGTGTGATTGAAACGCACTTCGTACGGCGAAAAGAAAGCGCTAGTTTTTTTATTTTTATTTTTATTTTTATTTTTGACATTTTGCTTTGTTGGGAGTGGGTCCACCTTGAGTTAGGGTGAGGAATGAAGGGATTTAACCCCCCATTCATCTCCCATTTTCTCACTTTGAGTTTATGAGAGCTTGGAGAGGAGAAAGGAGAAGAGAAGAGAGGAGAGCTTGGAAGAGTGAAGGAGGAGGAGCTTGGAGGACTTCCATCTACAAGAGCTAAAGAGGTAAGTACAAACTCCAAACTCCCTTATTTTTTTGACATTTGTTTTGTATTTTTCTCCTCCCTCTCCTACTCTTTCCCATTCTTTCTACTTGCTCATTTAATTGCAAGTTGTCCACCACCTATATCCATATTCCAAGATGGTGTTCTTTTGGCTTCTACGTATCATTCCACTTTTGGTTTTAATGATGGCAAGGGGGAGTAGGAATAGAAGGGCAGAAGCACAAAAGGATAGTGGCCCCAATATGAGTGACCCAATGTATGATGAGAAGGAAGGGGATGAAGTTGAACCTGAAGGGGACACTGAAACACTAGAGGGGAAAGCTGCATTAACACCCTTGTGGAACTATGTGACCAAACTTGAAGGGGGAAAGGGTGGTGAAAGCTACAAATTTTTGTGCCCTCATGGTTGTCATGAAGGAAAACCATTTAGTGGTTCATATACTCATGTCAAGAGGCATCTTTGTGGGGTGATGGACAGTGATGAAAAAAAGGGTGTTGTGGGGATACAAATTTTCCCAAACATTTCAGCTGAACAAAGAAGAAAATACATCCAAATAGAGGAGGTTGCACAACAAAAAGGCAAGTAACAAAAAACTCATTCTAAATCAAGTGCAACCTCTAGATTTGGTAGCTCATCTCCTCATGGTACTTCTAGAAGCTCTAGAGGTAAAAGAACAATAGGGGATTTCCTTAATGTTGCTGGGAGGGATGATGTGGATGGAAAGATAGTCTGATTTCTTTGTGCTTGCGGTGTACCATTCAATGTGCTTCGCTCTCCCTATTGGCATGAAATGGTAAAGGCCATCAATGAAGCCCCAAAAAGATACAAGTCCCCCAACTATGAGAAAGCTAGAACAGTGTTATTAGAAAGAGAAAAAGCAAAGGTTCAAGGAGCTTTGACACATTTTACAAATGAGTGAGTAGATTGTGGGGTATCCATTGTATCAGATGGGTGGACAAATATTAGAAACCAACATTTGATAAATGTTCTTGGTGTTTCTGCTAGTGGTGCAGTATTTATTACATGTCATGACTCCTCCTCCATCAGTGCATCTTCCCAGAACATTGCAAATCTCCTATTGCAATCAATCAAAGATGTTGGTCCGAATAATGTGGTTCAAGTGATCACAAATAATGCAGCAAATTGTAAGGTAGCAGGAAAAATTAATGAGCGTACTCACCCACACATCTTTTGGTCTGGGTGCCTAGTTCACACATTGAACCTTTTGACACATGATATTGTGAAGCATAAAGAATGTCGGTGGATTAATGAGATTTATAGGAGAGGGAAGCAACTCATTAAATTCATCACAGGGCATACAAGGGTAAACTACTTCTATGGCACTTACTCCAAGTTGCAGTTGCTTAAACTTGCAAAGACAAGATTTGTCAGTTATTACCTCACCTTTAGGCAGCTAGTGAAGGTGAGACAAGCTTTAACTAATATGGTGTGTGCTAAAACATGGGATGAAATTAACACTGATAGAGATGGTGCTAATGCAACCAAGGACACTATTCTTAACATTTCCTTTTGGTCACAGGTTAAATATGTTTTGCAATTCACCAAACCAACTTATTACATGATCAAGTTTGGAGATTCAGATCGACCAATAATTGGGGAGGTGTATGAGAAAATGGATAGCATGTTGTGGCAGATTAAAGACATTGTTGAGCCTAGAGATATCACCTTGTACAATTATATTCGTGCAGAGGTGGAAAACCGATGGGAAATGCTAAATGTTCCATTGCATGCATTAGCATATGTTTTGACACCTAAATACTATCATCCATCATGGCTTTCAACACCAGCACCTGGGGGGAAGTAGCAGAAAACCACACCAAGATCAAGAGGTTCACAAAAAATATATGATTGCATTGAGTAAATTAGTCCCTGACGAGGAGGAGGGTGCTCTGGTACGGAGACAGTTGAGCAACTATATGCTTAACACTGGTCCATCTGGGAGCATGCATGCAATTAGAGATCGCGAGACTTTTTCTTCTCTTGAGTGGTGGAACATGCATGGAGGGGCTACTCCACTTCTACAGACTTTGGCATTGCGGGTGCTATCACAGGTGGTAAACACTTCTTCTGCAGAGAGGTGTTGGAGCTCTTATTCTTTCATCCACAGTGTTAAAATGAATAGGTTGACTTTAGATCGGACAGAGAGCTTGGTTTATGTTCATTACAACTTGTGATTGTTGTCCCATTACTGTGATGATGCAAAGACTAATAAAGACCTTAAGATTTGGGACAGGAATCCAAAGGAGCCCAATTTGGAGGATGGAGTGTTGCGATTAGAGCAATTAGAGGATGCTCTTATCCAGGTATGTCCATTGTGGTATGAATTTTGCTTATAAAGCATTTCTCTAATTCATGTTTTTAATTTTTTTTGTTAACTAGTGGTTTTTTTTTGTATGAATTTTTTGAGCGATTCCAGGATGATGATGATCGAGTTGAGATGCCACCCCCATCTGGTCCCTTGGTTCCTAGGTTCCATGGTTCAACACCAACAGCAGGGGGTTCGTCTTCATCAGTTTCAGTGCCACAACTTCCACAGGCACCATCTTCTTCATTGCCACCACGTGGAGGCCCGCCACCACATTCTCTTCGTGGTGGAAGGAGGAGAGATTAGTAGATATATTCACAATTTACTACTTTTGTCATAGATTAATCATTAGACTTGTAGGCTTGTGAATTTGAACCTTTTTGTCTTGGCGGTGACCAAGTGACCTATTTTGTAAACATTATTATTTGAATTTTGGACATGACAAATGTTGACAGTTGCTCACTTGCTAGATAAATCATAATATGCTCTATGTTTTATGTTTTATAATATGCTTAAATGTTTTATGTTTTTAATTTATGCTTAAAAATTTGAAGTTTGTTTGTAATTGCTAGAACATAGATGGTTGATGGTCGAATAATTAATCATTGATGTACTTACTAGTAACTACAATGGAATCATGGATGCCATATCTATTTTGATTTATGCAAAAATATGCATGTTTTCATGTCTTCTACAACTAATTTGGTATTTGGCATGTTTGTTTTGAATATAAATGAAAAATATATATATATAGCAGACGCTTCGCTTCCTAGATTTTTGAAAAATGATGCTTCTGCGTCTCCGCTTCCAAAAAACGTCCCCGTTTTGTCCCTGCTTCGTGCAACATTGGTCCCAACCCCTGGTGGGCAATGAACTGGACCACTTTAAGGGGGTAATCACTGCTACATCTTACACATCATGCTCGCATCCCTTTGAGCCTCGAGCAGTAAAATCAAGAAAAATCAATAAAAAACAAAAGACATATGAAGAAGGGTGTAAAAACAAAGATTAGGGTAACACATGTACCATGATTGCTCCCTCCTACATTCATACACCCAAGGTGTGGGCCTCCATCATTATAGCTACCCTTGTACCATGGCATGTGTCTTGGAACCTCCCTTTCCCCCACTCCATTCCATCATCATTTCACATGACATCTGCCATTTGATGGATGCACCATGGACCTGTCACACCCTTAGAGGTTGAAACCACCTAATAGGATCCTTAATTAACCTTTCCTATTGAGCAAGGTAACATTAGTACATGTTCAAAGCCCATTTGAAAGGTGAGGAGACGCATCGGATCTTATACAGGATTGCAAGTGGGTCTTCATCTTGGACTTAGTCTCCCTATACGAGGTCCAAGCCCTCCAGAGGGTCATAATGGCACTAATAGGGTGAGTGTTGAGAGTTAGGGCCTCCAGCCATGCAAACCATTGATTTCCACACCATGGGCTTCTTCAGCACCACCACATTGTTTGTTCGCGCCCCAATTATATAGAGATGATGATGCATTTGGACCATGTCGCCCAGTCGACTACACATTGCACCCGACACTTGGCAGTTGATCTAGGGCCCAAAGAAGGTTTTGTCTCTTCCAAGGAGACATGGGAGGGCATGTGTCATCTTCTAGACCTCATTGGTGGAGCATCGACTTGTATCTTGAGCCATTTGGAGACCCATGAGACTCATTTGGAGCCCCATGAGACTCATTTTGAGCAAGGCCTAGGGTTTGCAAATTTTAAGGAGAATAAGATGCATAAGTCAAGCAAGGATGACATGTGCAAATTTTTAAGTCTGACACATTAGAAATCCCTATTGCATTATCTGGTTTATTATCTCCTACATGTTCATTCCATTAACAAGTTATTTATTAATATAAATACCGAAATAAACACAACTACAACCTTCACACATATACAAATCAACAACTGAAATAACTGAGACAATCACACAAGCGACACCGTTATTTTTCGACAATCGTCCCCGAAAAAACCCAATGCGGGAAAACCAGTGCAGCAGATATGAGGGTTTTATTATTATGCAGTTTCTAAATACAACTAGGGTGTCAAAAATGGCTCACCCTTCAGAGCTTTTCCTTGGTAGAAGTATCTCTCCTCAGAGACAAATATTCTAGTTGATTAGCAACCGGATGATTGATCCCACAACAACTTCGACAATTCCTTAGCTGGACAGCGAAAGCTGCTCCAATCTTCTCTTTGGGACTGCGTCACCCTCCTACTCTGCATCTGCCTCTCAGCTCTCAGTGTGCCCCACGAAAATTCCTCAGCGCTGCCTTTTCTGCCCAGCGTTAGCTCTGCATCCCACTGCGTAGCCTCTGCTACCTCTACATCTACCTCTTGGCCCTCTGTGTCTTCTGTGCTGGCCTCCTCAGCCTCTGCGTCAATCTTGGCTACCTCTGCGTCAACCTTTCTAGGCTCTGCGCTGTCTCTCCGACACTTTCTCTGCCTCTCTGATATGTATTCTCGACCTTCTGTCGAACTACCCCTCGCTGCAACAGATCACTAACTCGATTTCTCAGCAAACATTGCCCCAGAAAATCGAATTCTTGATCAACTTGGTGTATTTCCAACTGACCCTCAAGCCTCCTCTTATGCTTTTCCTGTTGACGATTCAACGGCCTAGATTAAGTCCCTAATCAATGGCTAATATTAGATATGGCTTCATCCTCGTCATTTAGAACTTTCTCACCCATTTTATATTAAGACACATTAATAATATAATTTTCCTAAGTTTAGACTTAGGAACCCCATTAAAAATATTAATTATTTTAATATCTCTCCATCCGGGTGGAATTTCCCCAAACGATTTCTGCGTCTTGGAGATATCATGTGCCTTAGCCTCTCCACCAATTTTCATGGCTAGAGCACATCCGATGCTGCCAAAAATCAACACTCCCTCTTAGCGAAGAATGTGCTCTAGTAATGCTTCACCATGGAAACTTCACACTGATCCTCTGCACCGGTACCTGTGTTGATGTTGGGCCTGCTGCCCTACATCCACTGCAATGCTGCTTCATGTACTGTTGCCCATGACACTGCCACTGCCACTGCTACATCTGTACTGCAGCTCACTCTCAATATGTTGCCCATGTTGCCCCTAGCACTGCCACTGCTAACTGTTGCACTGCAACTCAGTGACCGAGAAGTAGGTAACTGACTCCCCCAAATACTGACATCCCAGTTAGTCTGGAAGCCTCGTGATGTTGAAGTTGCCTCTACTACTAACTCGTGCTCCCTATGCTGCTACTACGCTGCTGCAAACACCTTTGTGCCTCTCGCACTGCTGCAACCTTCACTGCGCTACCTCAGATTTCTGCACTCTAGCCCTGCCTTGCTGCTCCATCACACATTGCTCCACCCGACACCTATCATCATGCTACTGTCGTTAAGGGCTCCCATAGCCGGATGTGATCCAAGAGTTTGGGCACCTCAAGGATCTTGCCCCTGCATGTAGTCCTCTTGACTACAACTCAATGTCACCCCACCTCTTCTCTAGAGGCGCATGAGCAATCATGGCAACATCGTCATCATTCTCAACATCTTCGCCTTTGCTGGAGCTGCCTTTGAATCATAAGTTTCTCCCTTGCCTTTCTTCCTGGGACCCTTGGATGCATAATGACCCAGCTACCCACAATGGAAGCACCTGACCTTGGAAATGTCCTTCTTCTTCCTCTTTTGTAGCCCATGTTGTCCCGCAGATGCGAGAGCTACATCCTCCTCCTCCTCCTTTTTTATTCGAACTCCTTTCCTGCTACTCTCTGCCTTGGTCAATCTCCTGAGCTCTTCCTGTCGAAGAGTTGCCCACATCTCCTCCCAACCAGGAAGAGTAGCCCTGCCCAAAATACTTTGGACAAATGTTTCCCACTCCTTGGAGTCTGCATTCAGGGCATCTTGACCATGAACTCTAAATCTGGTGTAGACCCCATGGAAGTGAGCTGGTCGCGAATCTCCTGCAACCTAAGAAGGAATGGATCTATCTACTCTCCCTTATTCATCCGATATACCCTCAGTTGGTTCTTCAATAGCATCTTCCTCTACATAGAAGATCCCTGGTATAAAGAGGTCAAGGTGTCCCACATCTCCTTAGTTGTGCTCTTCTCAACAATATGTAGTATGACAAGATCTTTGACCCCATCTAGGATCATGCATTTTTCCCTCGCCATTGCCTCCTCATACTTCTCATTCTCAGCTGGGTCAACTGGGATAGCCACTACTTTTAAGGCATAGTCCTTGATGCGATGTTTGTCCAGGACTGCCAGGATCCTGACCTTCCAGATGACAAAGTTGGAAGCCATGTCCAACCTTTCTTGATCCCTCAGTCCATTTACTGCCATTTCAGCTCCTCTTCTGGACTCCCTCTGAGTCTCGACTTCCCTCCTGGAAATCTCCCTCTGAGTCCTGATTTCCCTCCTTGGAAATCCTTTAGCCAACTGTTGAATCACTCCTCTACAATCCTGCTTTGCCTGCTGCAACTCGGATCTGGATTTCTTGGCTAGAAATCCGTCGAGGTAGTAATTCCCGCTACCTTGGTTCCATCTCCTTAGACATTGTTCTTCACTGACAGAATCAGCGTCCCACCAGCTCCTCAAATCACAATCTCCCCACAGCTCCCCAAGCCCCAGCAAATGAAGAAACTAAGCCTTTCAGGGTCTATGTAATCCCAGCAAACGCTGAATCTGCTCATCCGGCCAATTGCGTCAATCCTACTTGGTTGAGCAGGATGACATGGCTCTTTGTGAGCCTCTTATGCCTCTGTGTTGGCCCTTCCCTTGGCTCAAACTGCTAACGCAGGCTCTATGTCACCTCTTCTCTTGTTGCTTCTGCTCTGGAACAACATTGTCTTTCTGGATCGTTGCTTCTGCGGCAAATTTCAGATTTCTGCTGGTGTCTTCAGTCCTCCTGTAATCTGCAACCTAGCTTTGATACCATGTGGAAATTTCTAAGTCTGACACATTAGAAATCCCTACTGCATTATCTGGTTTATTATCTCCTACTTGTTCATAACATTAACAAGTTATTTATTAATATAAATACTGAAATAAACACAAATGCAGCCTTCACACATATACAGATCAACCACTGAAATAACTGAGACAATCACACAAGGGACACAGTTATTTTTGGACAATCGTCCCTAGAAAAACCCAATGCGGGAAAACCAGTGCAACAGATATGAGGGTTTTATTATTATGCAGTTTCTAAATACAACTAAGGTACCAAAAATGGCTCACCCTTCAAAGATTTTCCTTGGCAGAAGTACCTCTCCTTGGAGACAGATATTCCGGCTAATCAGCAACCGGATGATTGATCCCACAGCAACTTTGACAGTTCCTTAGCTGGACAGCAAAAGTTGCTCCAAGCATCTCTTTGGAACTGAGTCACCCTCCAGGGACTACGTCACCCTCTTCTACTCTGCATCTACCTCTCAGCTCTCACTCTGCCCCACGAAAATTCCTCAGCGCTACCTTTTCTGCTCAGCCTCAGCTCTACAACCCACTGCGCAGCCTCTGCTGCCTCTGCGTCAAACTCTTGGCCCTCTACGTCTTCTGCGCCAAACTCCTCAGCCTCTGCATCAGTCCTGGCTGCCTCTGCATCAACCTTCCTAGGCTCTGCAATGTCTCTCCGACACTTTCTCTGCCTCTCTGATATGTATTCTCGACCTTCTGTCGAACTACCACTCGCTACAACAGATCACTAACTCGATTTCTTAGCAAACACTGCCCCAGAAAATCGAATTCTCGATCAACTTGGTGTATTTCCAACTGACCCTCAAGCCTCCTCTTATACTTTTCCTGTTGACAATTCAACGGCCGAGATTAAGTCCCTAATCAATGGCTAAGATTATATTTGGCTTGATCCTCGTCATTTAGAACTTTCTCACCCATTTTATATTAATACACATTAAAAATTTAATTTCCCTAAGTTTAGACTTAGGAACCCCATTAAAAATATTAATTATTTTAATATCTCTCCATCCGCGTGGAATTTCCCCAAACGATTTCTGGGTCTTGGAGATCTCATGTGTCGTAGCCTCTCCACCTCTCCTGAATGGATGAAGCCGTATGTACTCCAGTTCCTTTCTGCTGAAGAAGAACTAGCAACCTGTGACAAGATCTTGATGGCCAATTTTTGGATATGTAGAAGTGCCCCACCATAGAAATTCCACCACTCAATTGGACTTAATCTGCTCTTGTCCCGCATACACTCAACATCACAAACCCAACCCTCTGATCCCACAAAATGAGAAAACTGTGCACGAATCCGAAGCCCAATTTCAGGGTCTACAAAAAGCTTTCTAAAAGCATTTTTAACTCCTTCTGCAACTTCTGGGTCTTTGTTTGGTGCGCTTCTTTCTGGATCACGTAGCAACTCTGCAGCATAATATTTTGGATTCACTGCATAGGCTAAAAGGTGCAATGGGGTGGTCATCTTGTTCCACCTTTTGGTCAATATATCTTTTACTTCTCTATAAAAGATTTCATCTGGGTCATTCCGCTTGAAATTTATAACCAACCTTATCTTCTATCATGGAATCAATGCCCTCATACACCTCTCCTACATTAGGCATATCTGTGTCAAACATACGGAGAAAATCCACAATTGGCTTAGTAAATGCCAAGAGGTACTCCACCTTATCCAACCATTCATCATCAACAACCAATTGTTTCATTGCTTGTGCTCTATCAGATTGGGATTGCCTCCATTGATTCCAAAGAGAACTGCATACCATTGATTGTAATGCATCTTTCACCTGCATGAGCCTTGTTAAGACTATGATGTGAGAAGCAAATCGAGTCTCAGCAACCTGCAGGTGTCAAATTGCCAATGTTTCAAATTTCAATCAATTTGAAAAATCATAATTTGATTGAATAACATATTATGATTCACGAATCATGACATTTGAGAATCCAATTTAGAGATTTGAATTTAGAGTCAGAAATTAGAATTTATGAAATATTTAATAAACTTTAAACTTTAAAGTATAGGTACCTTAAGGAGCTCCAACTTAGCAAATTCCCTGTAGATGCCTTGGGACATGTGGTGGTTTGTGATAAAGGCTTGAATTTCTTTTGCCTCTTCAAAAATAACTCGAATCCACTCAATTTGCTTCCCCAACTTGCTCAACATGACGTTCAATGAATGCACAGCACAAGGGGTCCAAAAAATGTGTTGATATTTGCCTTCAACAATTAGGCCTGCTGCTCTACACACCGTTGCATTGTCAGTTATTACTTGGACAACATTTTCAAGCCCCACCAATTCAATTGCTTCAATCAAGATGTTAGCAATGAATTGAGAATCTTTCATCTGCCCATCACAATCCACTGCCTTCAAAAACATTGCCCCATGTGGGCTCTGAGCAATCACATTGATCAAAGGCCTATTTCTTTGATCTTTCCATCCATCAGAAATGATGGACACCCCTGAAATGAGCCATGAATCACGAATGGGGGCTAATTTAGCCTCCAAATCTAACTTTTGAGCACTCAACAATGTGGTGCGTATCTTCTCATATCCAGGGCTCTTGTACCCTCTTGGGGCTTCATTCAAACTTTTTACCATCTTTGCCCAGTAAGGAGATCGTACAAGGTTAAAGGGAAGGCCATTTGCATAAATGCATTGGGCTACAGCTGCATCTGCTATCTCTCGAGCATCATTATTAAAACTCTTCTCAAGCGGTCCCAAATTTGACCGCTTTGACCCAACAATTCCATGAGAATAAAGTGGAGGCTTTGATGAAGATGCTCCCAACCTTGTTGGGTGTTTTAAATGGGAGGCAGGATTTGCTTCATTTGCTTTAGCATCTGCCTCGTCTTGTTCTCTCTGATATTTTGCAATTTTTACCTTGCTTAAACCATTTCCATCTGTCCCATTCTCTTTAGGTGGGCCACTACATATTCGAACCCCATTGTTTCTTAACGCAAGCAAATATGCTTTAACCTGTGTATGACCCCTTAAACTCCTTTTAACACTCACTGCAAACCCATGCCAATGATCCACCTCCTTGGATCTTTCCAACAGTAGTTACATATTTCCAAAGTGGAGACTTTGGATCAACTTTATGGGTTGATTCAGTTTCCTATGCCACTTCCTCTACCTCATGAATGGTTGAACTTGAAGTTGCCATGAATGATGATGATGTAAATGAAACTGAAAAAAGAAAATTGACAAATATCAGATATGTATTTAAAAAAAATTATTTGGTCATTTCTGGATGTTAATAAAATTATCTCATCATTTATTTATAATATATATGCCTTTCTCTTTACTCTGTTCCATCATTATTAGTTATTATTCCAATAACTACAAAAATGAGTGAAATCTGTGATAAACAGTTTGCAATTTCTAAGTCTTGAACGCAGTGAACTGTGACTGTGATTGAATCTTTTTTATGCCATTCTAACAACTGAAAACTTAAAAAGTTAAAAGTTATAAATCGTGATGACTCTGGAGTCTGGAGGCAATGCAATAGTCACTTTCCCTAGGAGGAACCAGCAGACAAAGATTCTGATCTCAAGCATGTTAAAAAAGAAGAAAGGCACTGGAATCTGGATCAAGGTTCCATGACATATATTTTGAATTTTCTATAAATAAACATATATTTATTTATGACATATTTGCAAGTCTAGGATAGGCTAGGAGAAAAGAGTGCAGACTCCAGAGTACAGGCAGATGCACACATAATGTACAAGTATTTATAGATGGTGATTTGGTCATGGTGCATCTCATGAAAGAGCATTATCCCAAAGTAGCTTACGACAGGCTAAATGTGAAGAAGATCAAATTGTATAGAAAGTTAGAAACAAAATGAAGTTTGGTGATAATGCTTCCAAAGTTAGTTGCTCGAGGTTTGCCTTGTATTACAAAAGCAGAATGCTATCTTGAAGATGATGATTGTCCTAATTAAAAAAGGATCAATCTTGTATAAAAGAAGTCTCTGTGTTAACATACGAGGGCTGCCGTAAGTCTAAAATGAAAAGGAGGTAGAGTTCCTCATTGTTTTCAGAGATCAAAAATTCTCTTGTAAAGATTGAGTCATTTTCAAAATTGAATATTCTCCTTGTAAAGGACAAATTGTTGCTATATATACAATTGTTTGAAGAGGCCAGGCCACTTAGTTTGAAAGGTACAAGAGCAATCATCTCTATAAACAAATACTGTGGACAGAATTTTCAAACCCAGGTTAGTCTAGAAAACGCTGAGTTAGTTTGGTATACTTTTAGTGAACGTTTTTCAATTTTTGATGTTATGAAAGCTCCATCCATCTCTCATTGGGAAGTTGTTGTTCATTGTTGTATTATAATTTATAGTCCTTTCAAAAATGATTTGAGAGAATTCTAAACCCTGAGTTGTTGGACCAAAGGAATGTGTGAGCCGTGGGGCTTGCTGCCATAGACAGTGGCTAGTTGAGATTGAAAGAATGCTAGATGACAAAGTATTTAAGATGTGCAACAAGAAATACATTGTCTGGGGAAGTGGAGATATCCATAGTTGGGTGGTCCAACTTTAGGGAAAGCATAGGATTGCCAAACCCTGCATTGGGCGTTAACGGTTAAACTTTCAATGCAGTTGTTTATGTAGCTAAGTGCCAATCTAAGTATGTATCTAAGTATGTTTTGCCTCTAAACCAGACTTCACAGTGTGTAAACTATCTTTCGTAATATAACATCCCTCTAAGTGCAGGAAGGAGCTAAGCGAGTTAAAGAAAGCTTAATGTTATCAGGACTCAGATCTCAGTATGGAAAAAAGGAGTTGTGGTATCTTTTCTTCAACATATAAATCGTTACATACAATCAAAACAGGGTGCTAATGTTGCAGAAAGCAAGAAATCATTGCATTTAGAGATGAATCGAAAGATAGAGAGACAAAGATTGTGTGCCAACAATGCCGGCAGGTTCAGTAACTCTCAGCGGCGGCAGTGAACTCAGCACTCACTCAACAAACTCAGCGGCGACAGTGAACTCAGCACTCAGCGCTCTTGTCGTTTGGGAATTAGGTTAGGGTAGAATGAAACATTGAAATTATAAACCGTGACCCGTAATTAAAACTTCAAAACTTAACTTTTTAAATTCTGAAAATCTGTTCCCGACGGACAAGGTATCAGCGACCAAAAACGTTTTGAAAATTGAAAAAACGTATCCCGATTTTTTGAGACGTATTTTTTTTTTTAAAACGGGAGGATTTTTTCAGGAAAACGCCTAAAAAACGGCTAGGAAAAAAACGGCCCGTTTCCAAATCAGAAAACGGCACCCAAAACGTTTTTCCCCGTTTTTTTGGCATTTCTGCTGTGCATACGTATCCAAAACGTAAAACGGCGTTTTGGGTGTACAGGCAACCGTTTCCAGTAACTTAGCGAAATAATAGACAAATGGTGCAAATGGGCCATTAGAAGGCCTAGACAAGTCCTCCATGTGCCAAATCGAAGAGGAGGGCTCTCATGATGATGACCAAGGGGTTGGCCCCTTGGTTTCCAAGCAAAACATCTATGGTGCTCCCAAGTGGTTGCGGGGCACAGTAAATGGTCTCATGGGTCTCCAATTAGATCAATAGGTCATAATACTCCATCCATAAGGGCTAGAATGATGATACAAGCCCTCCCATGTCTCCCTAGGTGAGAGTCGAGACAAAACCTCATCTGGGCCCAGATCATATGCCAAGTGTCTGGCATAAGTATTTGGTCGGTTGGGCAAATGTGGTCAAGCGCATCATCATCTCTGCAAGAGTGGGGCACAAACAAGCCAAATGTAGTGTTGAAGGATCCCAAGGTGTGGCAATCAATGATTTGTTGTGGAGGAGGCCCATGGTTCTCAATGCTCAGCCTACAAGTGACATCATGACCCTCCAAATGGCTTGGGTCCCGTGTAGGGAGGCCAAACCCCAGATGAAGACCCACCTGCAATATTGTATAAGATCCAATACGTCTCCTCACTTTTCGGTACAACAATTCATTAGTACAATTGAGTAAATGAGCTTACAAATCAGGGAACCAAGAGGACACTTCATATAGGCATGCCCTTCCAAATGGGCTTTAGCATGTACAGGTGCCCCCAGGTTCAAGAGGAAGGTTAATCAAGGACCCTATTAGTTGGTTTCAACCTTTAAGGAAGTGACAGGTCCATGGTACATCTGTCAAATGGCAGGTGTCATGTGAAATAATGATGGGACCGAGTAGGGCAATAGAGAAGGCTTCAAACCACATGCCATGGTACAAGGGTAGCTATGATGAGGGAATCCCACACATGGGTGTATAGATGTAGCAGGGAGCAATCGTAGTACATGAATTACCTAGGCCTTTGTTTTTCCACCCTTCTTCACATGCCTTTTACCTTTTATTGATTTTCTTTCTTTTTTACTGCTTGGCGCTCTAGGCGATGAGAGCATGATGTGAATGATGTAGCAATGGATACTCCCTTTAAGGTTGGGCAGTGCATCGCCCACCAAGGGTTGGGACAGTCATGAGTTTCTTGATGATGCAGTGGGTTCACATAGAGGCCCTAGGAACCAGGGTGATGGCCATAATGATAAGGGTAGATCTCATGTCCGGCATTTGCCCACATGCTAAAAAAAAATCCCTGCCATATTTTGCATTTAATGGTACTTTTCTTGTTGTAAGTGGCCAAATTATGCTTTTAACTTTCTTTTTAGCTGCATCAACCTCTGGGGCATTGTTGTAGACCCGACCCAAAGTGTGGATAAGGGGAGGAGGAGGTTAACTCCTTGTGGGCCGAATGGATAAATGTGGACCCGAATAGGAAATATGTGGGAAGCGGTTATAATGAGCGGAGGGTAGTGATGTATGTGTTGTTGGGAAGCAGGACCCCGCAGCCAAAATCAGGGTTTCCCATGTAGTGTCACTCCTAAAGCTAGTAGCCAATAAAGGAGATCTCATGGGACTAGGATACAAAACTAACCACCAAATTGGACAAGGGGACAAGAGTAAAGACCAAGCCCATTCTTTGCACCGAATCCCCCCACTCATCCATGTCCAGATATGCCCATGATAAGTAAGCAAAGATACCCAATTACATAATGAAAAGTCATACCTTCAAGGTTGGAAGGCCCACCTTCAAACATATGATCATAACAAATGGGCGAGGACACATAATAGTTGGCCCAAGTGGCAGAGAATGGTGGCCCATCGAGCTATCTAGTGGCTCCAAGGAGTTGTTGGTTGTCGCCTGAAGACAAAACTAGGAGAAAAATTTCCCCTATGGACGTCACCAACTGATGGTGGGTAACAAGGCCTTAACTAACAAGCTCTACTTATATCAAAGCATAATGTTGGGAGGCTTTACGTGAGACACCACACTACCTCTTAAGGTACATACCCCATTCGAATGTTCAGTAGGTATGTCCTTTTAGGACTATTCTTATCTTGGATTACCCAACCTCAAAGAATAGCAGTCCTCTTCAACCACTCTTATCTTGGATACCTATCTAATCCTCAAAGAGTGTTAGTCCACTTCCTATCTTGGATTCTTTATCCTCAAGGAGTATCAATCTAAGATGTTTATCGAATCCTCCATTCTTCGTTCTCCCTCCATGGCCTTCACTAGACGTATAGTTGTTAGTCCTATCCTAGTGCATGGCACATGAAGAAGAAAATGAAATGTCCATCATTACTCTTTCTCTACCAGAGAAGAGATCCTCATTCCCTCTTGATATAGGAATAGATCCTTGCTCCTTTTCAAACATTTAAGGAGACTTCTTATTCCCTCTCAAGCATAGAGGAGATTCCTTACTTCCTTTTAATTGGGAAGTCATAGCCACAAGTTCTTTTAGTGTGTTTTCTTCAATACATCAACTACTAGTTCTTCACGGAGATCTTCAAGTAGTTGCATAGCTCCTCCTTTCCTTTGCATCTCATCATATTGAGCTTTTGTAATGGAGCCAAACTTTTTCTTCAATTTGTGAAAAGTTTCAAGCCATCAACCTTTCATATCACTTTTCTCTAGTCATCATCAACAAAGGCATTTATTGAGCCAATCAAAGTAGAGCTAGAAATAGTTCCTTCTAATCATGAAAGTGATCTTCATTATCATTGAAACATAAACATCAAGTTATCCATTTGTACTGCTACCTTTCAATCCCAAGATGATGTAGACATCTTGACCACATAATCCTCCAAGGATTACCAAAGCCATCCACTCAATCCATGTATTCATTGAATTGAGTTCAAAATAAACAGTTGTAGATACCCTTGCCTCAACTACCATTATGTATTTCTACAACATTCTTCCAGGAAGCAAAATTGTTTCCTTTGAGATCAACATCCTTCCGCATATTGTACAAAAATCCTTCTCCATGCTTTTCACTTTTCAATCAAAGTGCCCATGGAATGAACTAATCAGCAAGCTACAATATCTTCTTCCTTGGAGTTGTCATTGTCAACTCTCTCTCTTTCTTCAGGAAACCATATCTGATGTTGATCAGTATCATCAAACGAACTCTCCTTCAAGCCTCCTCACATGCTTTTCCAATATGTTCTACCAAGGAGACAAGTCATATCCCAAGCAAATCATCACTATCAGAGTTGTCAAATTATAATAGCCTCTTAGACAAGGTCTCGAATTTTGCTAATTGCTCCCTCTGAAGCATTTCTTTACACGTTTTATCTTCATATTGCAACAAGATTTTGCTTCATCTTCCAATCATCAATGTGTTCCTAGAATGAACTCATCAGCTGGAAGTTTCAACATCATGTCCATCAAGGTCCTTACAGTTCCCTCTTTCCATCATGCTCATCATTTTCAAGGAGTCATCAACAAGCACGAGTGTTGCTTTGCTTTGTTCTTCCATCCTTCTCATCTTGCTTCCATAATTTTGTGCCTGCAATTCCAACAAATACAACCAAGCAAAATATACAAAGACAAGAGCATGACGTCAATTTTGTCAATCTAGGGTTTCCATGGTTTCTTAGAGGGTGTACTTCTAGGGTTCTAGATACAAACCCTAAATTTCTTGATTTAACCCTCATTAGTGTTTTAGTGGAAACATCAGCCCTAGGGTTTTGACTTTCAAGCCCTTGGGTTTATTCAATTCAACCCTGGCTAGGGTTTTACCACATACCCTAGATTATCCTTGCAAAATATAGATCTGCAAACCCTAGATTTTATATCTCGAGAGCTAGGGTTTCCTTAGAGGAAGCAACCAATTAGGGTTAAGGTTTTTCACTCATAGGGTTAGTAAAATCTAAACTAGAGTTCAGAAACCCTACCAAAAATCTTCAAGACTTCACAAGTCCTAAAAACCCTAGATTCTGCAAAACCCTAAAGACTTTATAGACCCTTTATCAAATGACCATCATATCATGCACATAGAAATTATACATACCTCAGCATTTTACTTTATCTCTTCAAAGGTCTAATCCTTTCGCAACTAAGATTGTCATCTTATTTCAAAAGACATTCTTCAGATCTTTGGTCATTTATTATTGTCGAATGGTAAATCAGCTAACCATCATTGTCCTATCATTTTCTTTCAAAGCTTTAGATGAGCTTCATTGATATCATTCTTTCTTGAACCGAGTCATCATACTTCTTGGAGATGATCCAAATTGTTGTCCATTGACCATAATTGTCAAGCCATATATGGCTATCCGGTCACTGTCATATATGTTACAGTGATGCCTCTTACTGATGTATATAACATATGCCTCCATGTCTTTGACTGTTCATACTTCAAGTTTGAACGAACAAAAACAACCACAGGAATATTTATACGATCTATAGGTTGGATTTTACACAGCATCAATATATTGTGGCCATGGTAGCAATGCCATTGATTTTCATAGAAACAATTCGATCTTCACGTTTTGCAAGACAAAGCCATAGGATAGGTTGTCTTAACACATTTTCTATGTATGTCAAGTCATCTGTCATTATCATCAAGAATATCGAAGTCTCATAGTCAAAGCTATACAAATCGCAGTTTCAATGTCCATAACAGGATCATTGTCAAGTTCTGAACTACATAGCGAGTCATAGCAATAGAAATTACTAACGAACCGTAAGATGAGCCATAGTTATAGAGAATGAGTCACACATAGCTACAGAGAAGTGATGACATTGTCATATAATCTTCGATGCTTCATGGAGTGATGTTAATCAGAACCATCAAGCCAAGAGTTATGAGCAAATGTGTCCTTCAGGAATGAGCAAAACAAGCCATGTAAGAAAATCATGTCACATATGCGAATTTCCAAAAATTGTGCTAGCCACAGTATGGAAATGTGATCCACTAAAGTTTGAATGTGAGCCATTAACTAATGCAATCCTCAAAATTTGTTATACGGCCCAGCGAGCCATAGATACAAGCTCGATCTATTACATATTATAGTGCGAGCTTGTTCCGGAGATTAGAGTGAACCCATATACGCATTGTGATTATATTCCACTATAATGTACGAACACTGAGAGTCGATCATAGAAATGCAAATGTGATCTCCTGTAGTGTAATTTTGTATATAAAATGAGCCCAGAAATTTTATTTCAAGTCACGGTCATAATTAAATGTGAACCGCTAAGAAATGAGGGCAAGTCTCAACGAGACACTCAAAAATATATGTGTGATCCATCAACGTGAGATCTGAGTTTTTGTAATATGTGAATTACTCAAAAGGGAATATGAGCCTTTACATAATTAGTGCGAGCTTTTGAGATTGTAATACGAGCTTCATAAGAACCACGCCACAGGGTATGATCCATGTAATATAAAGAGCGAACCATAGTGAAGCTAGTGTATAGCATTCTGTAGAGAATAAGTTTTGCGAGCTTCTAATCTTGTTATCAAATGGAGGAGCTATCCACTGAAATTCATCTAAAATGACACCAGAGTGATCTTCAGCCGTCCTTTTTAATCACCTTAGCTCTGATACCATGTTGGAAAATCGGGAGGCTTTATGATTAAGTTAGATTTTCCTTTCCTTGATAACTTCTTGTGAAATTTGTTGGCTTCTTATTTATTTAATTATGTTCTTCTTCATCAAAAAATTATCAAAACATAAACATAAAGATCACAATGAGATATCCAAGACTCACGACCACAGAAAACTTCACCCTCTATATACCACTAAGTCAAACCCTCCTTCTTCCCAGTAGATCCATCAGCCAGAGACCAACAACAAGAGATGTA
The DNA here is from genome assembly GCA_031772625.1 of Pinus tabuliformis. Classification (NCBI taxonomy): domain Eukaryota; kingdom Viridiplantae; phylum Streptophyta; class Pinopsida; order Pinales; family Pinaceae; genus Pinus; species Pinus tabuliformis. Next base: position 31,526,842 of record CM062804.1, read on the forward strand.
TCAAGGCAGAACTTCCACAAACTTATGTGGAAAAATACTCTTATGTATCTAATTCTACATAAAGTATTTTTCGACAAACTTTAAGCCAAAGAAGACTAAGCTCTAGAAAAACTATATAGCATGGTAGATAACCCCAATTTAAAGTCAGAAATTGCACCTTTATGGATATTTATCCTAAATTCGTAATTAGCAATGTTGTTGAAACCGGCGTTAGGATAATGTTGGAAAGGGTTCGAAAAGCCAAAAAAACGTAAAAATCGAGAAACTATTGGTAAAAAACAACAAAAACGCCAATCATCCAACCTAGTGACTTTTTCCATCGACTTGCAACCTTTCCATGCAATTTATAATAAAAACATCTTCTTTTCACCCTTGAAAAAAATCACTGATTTTTTTGGCTAACAAAATCAACCAAGCAAAAATTGCCCATCCTCCTATACCAAATCCTGCTTTGGTTGTCACTCTCATGAATGAGATCCCTCACCAGCTATCCTCTCAACAAATAGAGATCACTCTCCCTTCTACCAATCACCCGCTTCTTATTGAGATCAGTCCCTTTCAGCGCAACGGCCACTTCACCTCTCGTAAAGCTAACCTCCAATTCTCTATCTTCTATGGTTGAAACTAAAAGGATTTTTTTCTCCAAACTCGGTACATACAATACCTCGGTCACCTCCATGATGCCACCTAAGTCCTTCTAGAACAGAATACTCTATGTGCCTTCTACTGCATGCTTGGCCTTGTCACCAAGCTCCACATGTACATCTTTGGGTCCTCGGGTCATGTTGGTGAAGATGTCTCAAGATCTCGTCATGTGACAAGATGCTCCACCATCCACGAACCAGACACCTCTCATGACGGTTACAGAAAGGCAGGATACTAAGGCAAAGTTTTCTAAAACTTCTCTACCATTTGCTCCATTTGTGCAGTAGTTGTTGTAGCAGTCTTTCCCTTGCCCTTCTTCTTGTTTGGGCATTAACTAGCAAAATGCTTGAACTTATGACAAGCAAAGCACTTGATTTTACTCATGTCCATTTCCTTCTTGCTCTGTGAAGACCCCCCTCCACCCGGTTCTGCTTGGCCTTCGCTTTACCCTATTTTGCTTGTGCAGTAAGAGCAAGCTCATCTTTCTCTTCACCGCCCTTCCATTGTCCTCTGGTCAAAGTCTTCTAGATAGCTCAGATACAATGGTAAATTTCTAATACTAGCCCAATTTATTTTCTCATGGCAATTTATTTTATCCCCGACAATTTATTTATTTACCCAAATAAATGTTAAATTATCGAAAAATAAAATCACCGGTGTTTTTAACTTCTAAAATTAAATATATGCAACAAAAATAAACCAGAGAGATCAATCACACATTGCAAAGTAATTCACCCACAACAATTCTCCATTATTTAATTATCTGGAAAATCTGGGATTTTCAACCCACAAAGATACAAGGAAAAATATTAAATCGTAACCTGTAACACGGCTCCCTCAGAATGAATTCAACCCAAGGAACTTGGCCTTTAGGAAATCAGCCAGCAACTTGACCTGCACCCTCCATGCGTACTACTGACGCGCACTAGGGAAAACTTGATTTCCGACAACTCAACCTCCTCCATATAAAACTAATCTCCCTCCAACAACTCACCCCTGCAATATCCTCCTACTCTACCTCCTGGATTCACCCCAATCCAGTCGCACTTCTCCTTCTCTGTGCTCCTTGTCCACAAAGTCACTCGCACTTTAGAGAAAATCACTTTCTCTAAATGATGACTAAATCACACACTTATGTCTTCACCTCCTCCCTAGGCCCCCTTTATAATTTTCATTAATTCCAAATCCCTAACCCTAATTTTCATTCTAGAATCTACTTGGAGATCAACGATTAATATTATTTCCAAGTCACTCAAATAATTAAATTATTTATCCTTAGAAAATGACTTAATAGTCCACAATAATTAATTGACTTTAATTATTGTACCTTTCCTAAGTTAGACTTGGGAAAGAATATATAAATCACTTACTCCACCAAGCAAGCACCGATAAGAGGCAAATAATATCTTCCACATGCTAAGGGACCAAGCCTATGTAGAAGACTTTCCAAAGCTACCACTAGCTTCAACACACAATAGGCTAGCAAGGAACATTAACTTCTCCACTTCAACCATTGGACCCCATTACAAAGCACTGGTCTTGTATTGGTTGGTTGGACCTCATTCAATGGAAGCCTCCTGTAGCCATTTTGGTAGGAATTGAGCTTAAAGAGTGGGGACTTGGGATGAGGTGATAATGGCCTTGACTAACAACAATATATCTCCACTATATTAGAGCACAATGATGAGGAGACAAATGATTTATAGACACCTTCATCATTGTCTCTCAAGGCACATACCCCATCCAGGTGTTCAAGGTATGTCCTTTTAGGACCATTCCCATCTTGGATTTACACATCCTCATGGAATTTCCTCTTCAACTACTCTTGCTTATTCGATGTCCTACCTCATCCTCAAAGAGTATTGAAATCAGTCTCAGATGCTTACCCAATCCTCCATTATTTCTTCATAACATGAAGACAAGAATGATGTGTCTATCTCTCCCTCTCAACTAGGGAGGATCTACCCATTCCTATAAAAGGAATATAACCAAGCTCCCTCTTATCTAGGGACTTGTTACCAACAAAAGCTATCTACTCTTCGGTGGATATCATGGTACTATCAGCTGCTTGTAGGGCTCCTTTCTACATTATCATGTCATGGATGAACTTCATCTTCTTCATCATGGAGCCATTTTTTTTCAGAACTTCTACGTACTGCTTCGGCCATCTTCTACATCACGTCTCTTCAACGGAACATAGTGTTGAACTAATAGTCATGTAGTCCTTCTCTTCATTGGTAAGTTACCTTTTTCATCATCATCTAGCTATCCTTCATTTTGCTACCTCTTCCAAGCCATGTTCTTGCCAAGATTTTCCATCCAAGTCTATGTGTTCTAGTTGTAGTTGAATTTCTACAACCCTCTTCCAGTAGCCCTGTTTCAACCCAACCAAATGCTTTCAAAAATCAAAAATAAACTTCAAAAATATAATTACCTTTTCATGATGGCCTTTTGTGAGCTTCTACAACATCAACATCCTGCATATTATTTTAACCCATCTCCAAGGCATTCTACTATCACAGTTTTCCTTCTTCATACATATCCATGTCTTCATATCTTCCCCAGGGAGATGTCATAGCCAATCCCTTTTAAACAACAAATGTTGATTACTTATCTCATCTCAAGTGACTATAGGTACATCTTCACAAACTCTTCTTCCAACTTCATCATAAACTGCTTCCTCGGGATCTTCAAAGCATAGTTCCTTCATCATAGGAACCATGGTTGCCATCCACCTCATATGAGGTCATCACGTCATCATATAGAAGAGTTCAAGGCACATTGTATTCATCTAAGTTGCACTGAAACGAATACGGGAACGGATACGGATACGGGGTTTGAAACGGATACGGTAAATTTTCAAAAAATCTGGATACGATATGGCAAGAAACGGCACATTAAAATATATATATATTTTAAATAAAATTTTCATATTACCATTCATATTTCAAAATCTAGATTAGATATAAAGACTAAAAATAGTAAATACATAATCAATTATCATCTATGATCTATCATGATTCATTATCATCAATTCAACATATGCCATAAACATTGTCATCATCATTAACGATTATTATAACATTCATGATTCAAGTTTCAACATATCATCAAGTTTTTGTTTCAAATTTCAAACATCAAGTTATCAACATGACAAGTTACACGGACACCATCATTACCAAAATTAATAATGCATACTAATTACTACACAGTACAAAGTACAAAATGAACTATGATTCGCAGTCTACTATCATTATTCATAATTCATATGGTTGTTCAAAAGTTTAAAAGTTAAAACACCATCATAAATTACATTTACATATCATCAAAGATGTCTTTATTCATGCTACTATAAGGTTCTACATCCTCTCTAGAAGTGGGACTGGGAACATTACTGCCATGTCCACTTGAAGATCCACCTATTGGTGACTCCGCCTCAAACGAATTCATATGAGACATGGCATTCAATGTCATATCCAAGTCAAGCAACTCTGGTTCCACGTCCCATAATTTGGTGGGCCCAAATTTGTATTCATCTCTCTTGTGTGATAGAAGGCGAAGGTTTGAATGAACATACACTAGTTCCTCAGCCTTCTTAGAGCCTAATCTATTTCGCCTCACTGAATAGATGAAGCCGTATGTACTCCAGTTCCTTTCTCCTGAAGAGGAACTAACAACCTGTGACAACATCTTGATGGCCAATTTTTGGATATGTGGAAGTGCCCCACCATAGAAGTTCCACCATTCAATTGGACTTAATCTGGTCTTGTCCCACATACACTCAATATCACAACCCCAACCCTCTGATCCCACAAAATGAGAAAACTGTGCACAAATCCGAAGCCCAATTTTGAGATCTACAAAAAGCTTTCTAAAAGCATTTTTAAATCCTTTTGCGACTTCTGGGTCTTTGTTTGGTGCGCTTCTTTCTGGATCACATAGCAACTCTGCAGCATAATATTTTGGATTCACTGCATAGGCTAAAAGGTGCATTGGGGTGGTCATCTTGTTCCACCTTTTGGTCAATATATCTTTTACTTCTCTGTAAAAGAATTCATCCGAGTCATTCTCCTTGGCATTTATAACCAACCTTATCTTCTCTATCATGGAATCAATGCCCTCATACACCTCACCCAAATTAGGCATATCTGTGTCAAACATATGGAGCGAATCCACAATTGGCTTAGTAAATGTCAAGAGGTACTCCACCCTATCCCACCATTCATCATCAACAACCAACCGTTTCATTGCTTGTGCTCTATCAGATTGGGATTACCTCCATTGATTCCAAAGAGAACTGCATACCATTGATTGTAATGCTCTTTCACCTGCTTAAGCCTTGTTAAGACTATGATGTGAGAAGCAAATCAAGTCTCGACAACCTACAAGTGTCAAATTGCCAATGTTTCAAATTTCAACAAATTAAAAATCATAATTTGATTGAATAACTATTATGATTCACGAATCATGACATTTGAGAATCCAACTTAGATATTTGAATTTAGAGTCAGAAATTAGAATTTATGAAATATTTAATAAATTATAAGTATAGGTACCTTAAGGAGCTCCAACTTAGCAAATTCCCTGTAGATGCCTTGGGACATGTGGTGGTTTGTGACAAAGGCTTGAATTTCTTTTGCCTCTTCAAAAATAACTCGAATCCACTCAATTTGCTTCCCCATCTTGCTCAACATGAGGTTCAATGAATGTACAACACAAGGGGTCCAAAAGATGTGTTGATATTTGCCTTCAATAATTAGGCATGCTACTCTACACACCATTGCATTGTCAGTTATTACCTGGACAACATTTTTAAGCCCCACCAATTCAATTGCTTCAATCAAGATGTTAGCAATGAATTGAGAATCTTTCATCTGCCCCTCACAATACACTGCCTTCAAAAACATTACCCCATGTGGGCTCTGAGCAATCACATTGATCAAAGGCCTATTTCTTTGATCTTTCCATCCATCAGAAATGATAGACACCCCTGAAATGAGCCATGAATCACAAATGGGGCCTAATTTAGCCTCCAAATCTAACTTTTGAGCACTCAACAATGTGGTGCATACCTTCTCATATCCAAGGCTCTTGTACCCTCGTGGGGCTTCATTCACTGTTTTTAGTATTTACCATATTTGCGCAGTAAGGAGATCGCACAAGGTTAAAGGGAAGACCATTTGCATAAATGCATTGGACTACAGCTGCATCTGCTATCTCTTGAGCATCATTATTAAAACTCTTTTCAAACAGTCCCAAATTTGACCGCTTTGAACCAACAATTCCATGAGAATGAAGTGGAGGCTTTGATGAAGATGCTCCCAACCTTGTTGGGTGTTTTAAATGGGGGCAGGATTTGCCTCATTTGCTTTAGCATCTGCCTCATCTTATTCTCTCTAATATTTTGCAATTTTTACCTTGCTTAAACCATTTCCATCTGTCCCATTCTCTTTAGGTGGGCCACTGCATATTCGAACCACATTGCCTTTAACCCAAGCAAATGTGCTTTAACCCGTGTGTATGATCCCTTATAATCCTTTTTACACTCACTGCAAACCCATGCCAATGATCCACCTCCTTGGATCTTCCCAACAGTAGATACATATTTCCAAAGTGGTGACTTTGGATCAACTTTAGGGGTTGATTCAATTTCCTGTGCCACTTCCTCTGCCTCATGAATGGTTGAACTTGAAGTTGCCATGAATGATGATGATGATGATGTAAATGAAACTAAAAAAGAAAATTGACAAATATCATTATATCATATATGTATTTCAAAAGTTCAAAAGTTAAAACTTAAAACAAGTTACAATTTAGTAATTTACAAGTGTTCTTATGCGTATTGTCCATATGATGAGGTGGCCTTATGACTAGTGATGGAAAGGCAAGCAAGTAGAAGCTATTTAGTATTAAGTTTTAACACATTTTCATGAAATGTGTCAGCTTGAGTAACTCATTCATGGGCCAACAGACTGTAATCCGTCAAACTTGGAATAGGAAGAAGTGAGCAGAACTCAAGTGCCCCACAAGAGAAAAGAAAAATAACAAAAATTCCAGTCACATCTAATAAAAAATGTAACAACATTCATAGCATATATAACCTGACCGTTGAGATATTCAGGTAGGCGATATTTATTGCTTCTCTTTCCATTTTAGAAAAGTTAAGCACGATAATGACAATAAAAAAGTTAAAAACACATTTTGAACAAGGAATCAACTACCTACAGAAAACTTATCAACCCCTATCTAGTATCAACACATGCCTGCTTAGGTACTTGTATAGACTCTAGAGTGCTAGATCCAACTCCTTTTTCCTCAAAAATCTCAAGTTTCGATACAGGATTTCCATCTAATTGGAATTCAGGGACTACTAGTTTTTTTATGTGGCAATTCAGGAAACCATCCAGATATCTAGGTCAATCTCAAGCAATCTACAAAAGATGGTCTAGTTAATGAAAGACAACAAATCCCACATAGGTTCTAGTACCAATCAACAATGAGTTCATGGTCATTGGTGAAAAAAGCTACCTAGAGCCTGAAAACAAATAATTGCCTAAACAGTTCACAGAATGAAATGATTCTATGGAAAATGCATTTGCCAAAATGAAGACCCCTAACCCCTAACAAGTCGATGCCAAGGTATATGTGCGTCAGATCAAGAAGCACAGATTTCAGGTCATGAAAGAATCTACTATTTGATCTCTTCCGGCTTTTTCTCTATTTTTATTTTTTTATCATTATACTTGAAGATATTTCTCCCAGAAGATACATCAAGAACCCCTTCGATAGGTTAACCACGCTTCACATGTTGATCTATCTTTCAGTTTTGGTCACCATGGGAAAGAAAGATTTTTTCACTTTATCTCAGTAACTACTCAAATTTTAGAATGACAAAATGGATCATTGTTGAGAAGCTCCAGTAGTACCTCTACCCCTTCCACCTGATGATGTTGACCTAAACAAAGTCCAGGGTTAGGGATGAACCTTATCAGGAGTAAAGGGAATGAGTAACTTCAAGAGGATCAATTGCTTGTAGATAACAGTGATGAGAACAACAGCAATTGAATTGACTGCATTGTTCAATTTGAGCCTTGTAATACGCACCTACAAGTTAGCTAAGTAAAAGGCAGTGGTTTGTAATATTAGTGCTTGGAGCTCTTTGTGATGCTTAAATCAACACAGCTGGTGTTTCATCAATCAGTGGATCCTTTTTAAACAAAAGAGGATTTTTTCATGATTTAGATTGATGTATTTGAAATTTTGTGGAGAAAAGAGTATTGTCACAAATTTCGTGTGGGATTTTCTATTTTCGTGAGGATATTGTAGTTTTCATTGCACAAATTTTCACTGCAAATTTTGACAACACTTCAGTGCAAAAAAGTGACTAACCTCGCGGCGTCGGGCGTAGAAGAACAGTTCTATTTCGACCTTCGGCTCTCAACTCAACTCTCGGCAGCGATGAAGAACAGTTTTGTCTCGACTCGTGGCGGCTTCCATGATATTCTTCACGGTAATGGCAGCAACAAGTCCACTCGGCTCTCAACTAGCAAATGCAACTGTCCACTCGATGGCAAATGCAATGGTATTAGCTCTTCCTCTCGGCGGCAAATGGCAACTCTTCCTCGGTAGCAAATGGCAACTCTCAATGGCTTCCAATTTGCAAATGTAATGATATGTTGTTAAGTTTTAGGTTTAGTAATGCTATTGAATTTTAGGTTGCGTGGTTTTAAGTTAAAACAAAAAACTAGTTAGCTGTTCCTGGCGGGCAAATGCGGCCATTCCTCGAAAACGTTTTTTTCAAACAAAACGTTTCACGATTTTATAAGTGCATTTCAAATTTTTTTAAATGCATTTCAAAATGGCCTAAAACATTTCCATTTTTTTAAAACGACAAGTTTTTTCTACAAAAAACACCTTGAAAACGGGTGTGAAAAAAAGCTTCCCATTTCCAAAAAAAAAAGAACCACAAAAAAACGTTTTTTTCGGCGTTCCGTTTGCGGATCCAGATCTTAAAGAAAACGTCGTTTTGGGGTTTAGGGTAGCCGTTTTCGACATCTTAGGTATTCATGCCTTCATGTATCATTCATAAGGAAGAATCCCTTCTTTTTCAATCATGCTCATGAGATAGAGAATTTTAACCATTCTATCTACAATTATGTTATGACATGACTTCATCTATCAAAGTTAACAAAATATATGCATACCTTTTACATGATCATCTAGGCTTCCTTCAGCAGCTTCCCCTTTTCTTACATGAAGAGGAAAATGCTTCAATCAACTTGGCATGTTGCACTCCTCTATCACCATACCTTCATCCTTTTAAATTGTGAATTCCACACTAGATGGAATGTGGCACTTGCTTCTTCTAAGTAGAGGTGAACCTTTCTTACAATGGTTCCAATGGAGGATCTTGATGATCCTTAAATGCTTCATTTTAATGATGACGATGTATGATGATCTCTTTATCTTCCTATCTTGCTAGATGACTTTCTTCAACCATACAGGCGGGTACTTTGGCTATCCTTCCATGCTTCTAGTGATGATGCCATGACCTACTTTCTTTCTATTATGTACGATAACTGTTTCAACCATATCCTTTTTCATGCTTCTAGAATGATGTCATCTCAATTACTATAATGCTTCTTACAATGCTTACTATCATGAATTGCTAACTTCTATATGCTAAAAATAAACTAAATGTGTATGTGGGAGACCTCTTATTAGTAGAGTTCTTTCACTTCTTCCTTCTTTGTCTTCTTTTCTTCCGGTTATTCTGCTTCTTCGATGACATGGGCTTCATTTCTTTCCTTCCTTTTCTTGTTGTCCCTTTTGCATTTAGGACAATTTCTTTTGAAATGACCATATTCATTACATTCATAGCACTAGATTTTAGACATGTCAATTTTCTTTTGAATTTCGTACGAGGCTCAAACTTTCCAAATTTCCCTTTTCTCTTTGTCATTACTGCATATGCTTGTGTTTGCTCATTTGATCCAACATCATTCTTCGCCTTTAATCTGCTTTCTTCAATCTTACATAGTGACCACAGATCACTGAATGGAGTGGCTTCCTTCTTTCCATAGATGTTTGATACAAAGTTGCCCCATTCATTTGGTAATGCATTGAGTACTACAGTGGTCATTTCCAGATCTGACATAGTTTCTCCAAGTTCTTGTAGTTGATCTCTAATTTGAGATACCTTCATGAGATATGAAGCTACCCCTTGTTCTCTTAATACTTTCATCTTGTAAAGTTCAATTCTTAATGATACGATTTCTCCTGCAATACTTACAGAAAACAACTCCACCAACTTGTCATAGATTTCTTTTGATGTCTTCAACTTTGTTACATAGGGAATGAGAGAATCCTTTATTGATTCAACGAGGATTCTTTGAGTCTTTATTTCTCCGTTCATGTACTTTGATAGTGCTTGAGATTGATCTTATGGTGGCTTGGTGATTGAGCCCTTGACATATTCAATAACTTCATTTTCCATGAGAATTAAATTTATTCTCTTCTTCCATGCAAGGTAGTTCAGTGTCCCAACCAATTAATTGTTTTCCTTGCAAAAAGAAGTCATTTGGTTTGTAGATTGACACATAAAATATAAAGTACTTGTTAAATTCCTTGATGGTGTCTTCCACTTAGATGCTTCCTTGATGATGTCTTCCTTCTTCAAGAATGATAATGCTTCTTCTTCGGGAGATGTTCTTCTTCAAAGATGCTTGAGATGTGAACCTTCTTCAATGTGAGGGAGATCACCTTTGATTTCTTTGATGATAATGAAGTGCTCTTCTTGCTCCCTTTGGTTGATAATGTAGAAAGTATAAGCTTCCCAAGAATGCTTCAAGAGTGTAGAGTCCTTCTCTCTTTGAGTGGAGGTAGGGTCCTTGAGGTCTTCTTCTTCTTCCAAGTGTTGTTCCTTCTAGATGATATGATCCTTGTGATGTGATGGATAGTCCTCCTTGATGCTCTTTGCTTTCCTTGATGATTTGATGTCCTTGATGCTTTTCTTTTTGTGATTGACATGTTACCCACCATTTTGTGGGTAATATCCCTAGGAGATTTTTTCCCTCCAAGATGGTCCTCAGTCAGTGACCAGTAGCCCCTTGTAGCCACCAGCGAGCTCATTGTGCCATTTCTCCGCTACCTGAGCCAGCCATGTGGTCCCTCACCCATCTACCATGATCGTATGTTTGAAGGTGGGCCTCCCGAACCTAAAGGTATGACTTGTCATTTGGAAATTGAGTATTGTAGTTTGCTTATCATGGACACTTCTAGGCATGGATTAATGGAGGGATTCCGCGGAAATAATGGGCTAGGTCTATGATTTTGTCCCCTAGACCCCTTTTAGGTATTAACCTTGGATTCTAGTCCTGTGGGATCTCTTTTACCGACCATTTGGCTCCAGGGATGGTATTTCATGGGAAACCCTAATTTTAGTTGCATGGTCCTGCTCCCTTATCCGCTTATATTACCCTCTTTCCTTTCATTATTACCCCATTCATCATTTCTCCCACATGGGTCCACATTCCTCTACTGGGTCCACATAGGATTAGCATGCCCATTTCCCTTGCCCACACCTTGGGTCATGACCTGGAATGAAGCTCAGAGGTTGACGCAGCTAAAAAGAAAGATAAAAGCATATATGGCCACATTCAACAAGAAAATGTACCACAAAATGCAAAAAAATGGTTAGAACAAACACATTTAGCATGTGGGAAAAAGCCAATACATGAGCTCTACCCCATCATCGTAGCCATCACCCTAGTTCCTCCAAGTTCTATGAGCCTCCTTCATCATATAGGAACACATGATTGTCCCAACCCTTGGTGGGCAATGAACCACCCCACGTTGAAAAGGGGATATTCACTGCTATATCTTATACATCATGCTCTTACCCCTTGAGCTCCGAGTAGTTAATCAAAGAAAATCATAAAAAAGCAAAAGGCATATAAAGAAGAGTGGAAAAATCAAGGTCGGGGCACCTCATGTACCACGATTGCTCCCTCCTACACATTATAAACCCAAGTGTGGGCTTCCCTCTTATTAGCTACCCTTGTACCCCAGCGTGTGACCAAAGGCTGCCCCTTTTCATCCCCTATTTCATTCACCTATTTGTCACATGCCACCACCTTTTGAAGGATGTACCTTGACTATATTATCCCCTTTAGAAGTAGAAACCACCTAATAAAAATATTGGTTAACCCCATTTGGAGTTAGGAGACATTGGCACATCCTGAAGCCCATTATGGAAGGGTAAGCCATTATAAAATCCCCACCTGTGGTCCATGATTGGTAAGCTCATTTACTCAATTTCTCTAATTATTTGTTGTATTGGAAGGCTAGGGGACGCATTGGATCTTATGCAGGATTGCAGACGGTCTCCATTTTGGGTTTGGTCTCCCTATACGGGGTCTTAATCCTTCAGAGGGCTACATTGGCACTTGTAGGGTGTGCATTGACAGCCATGGCCTCCACAGCAACAAACAACACTTCATGGATCCCCACAACCATTCAGAGATTGCTCGTAGTTAACTTATTGGGCGAGGAGGATGCACCTAATCCATCATGCACAACGGCCACATATCTACACCATACACTTGGAAAATGATCTAGGACTTGCATGATGATGTGGCATCAACTACACCATCATCCTAGCCCTTGTAGATAATCTACAACATCTTCGATTTGTTTGGAGACCCATGAGGACACCTGTGTGCCCCCACATGTCATTTGGAGCACCACAGGTTATTACAAGGGGCCAACCCCTTGTCCACTGCTTTTGAGAGTCATATTCTTCATTGTGGCACCCATGGACCTCATTAGGCCTCTTAAAGGGCCCTCAGACATGCATAAGATTATTATTTGACCTCTTGAGAGGCTTACTTTTTCATTTATGAGCTAGTTTGACGGGTTGTCACCAAAAGTTGTATTATTAGCACATTATTTTATTTTTGGGGCTTATGTAGGCCAAGGAGGCTAATTCGAACTCCTAAGTTGTGTATAAATAGGAGTGAGATGAGTTCATTTCTCATCACTTTGGTTTGGATCACTTTTCTCTCTTGAGATTTTCGCACTTTTTCCAGAGGATGAATTGGAGCTTCGTGGATAAATTTTGATGTGTGGATACTGGTCTATCTTCTCTTGGAGATTCTCTCTTGTCAATTGTGAATGGTTGGATATACTCTGTTACATGTAAGTACATGCTTTTTAATGTTATTCTTTTTTTACTTTTGTCATATACATTGGACTGAGATTTTCGCTATTCTAGGGCTAATTGTTGCATGCATTTACTGCTTAAAATTGTGGAATTTGTCTCTATTATAACATCTCTCAATGTATGGGCCATGTAATATGAGCGAAATCTCTTAGGGGTAATTCTATCAAAGAATTTGACTTTGATAAGCCATTTTTCTTGCACATCGAAGTATAAAAGCTACAAGGTTGCTTCTTGACCTACAAGGCTAGCAAAGTGATCTTGAGGCCTCCTTGACTGGGAACCAAGAAATCCTACTCACATTCATCATGGACTCCATTCTCTCAAAGATTAAGGCACTGATCTACCAAGGGTGGTCACCAAAACTCATACTCTTTCACGTCCTTCTAGGTCTAGCCAACTTAGGGTACCTAGGGCATCAATTTCCCAACAAAATAGCCAACAAAAAAATTCAATCTCCCAGGTGTCATGTGTTGGCCTTTCCTCAAGTTCTCCTCTAATTTTGAAGCCATTCTGGCGGTGGAGTTGGGAGAAAAGCCAAGCCCTAGCTCCGAGATTAAATCTTGCCCTGTCGGCTAGTACTTCATAGGGTCAAAACAACATCTTCAAATGAAAATTATTTCTTTGATCCTTTCCCCACCTTTTCTAGGGTAAGAATATCATTGGTTGCCACATTCTTTCCTCATACTCTAGACTGCGTCCACTTGGCCCTGTGTGGTCCCGCTCCTTTGAAAGATCATTCTTCAAGAACCATCCGGGATACCAATTCTAACAAGGATTTTAGGGATTGGGGAACTCCTTCAGAAGTCTTATCCCATAAACCTACCCTCAAATCCTCTCTTCCTTTCCCTAGAACACATAATACCTTGCTTAGGAAGCAAGCAAGCTCCATCCTTCAAACTCTTCTAGGAAACGGTTTATTTGGGTCACTCATATTCATTGACTTATCCGTCATTGGTGACTCCATAAATATCAGGTCTCGACCCATCAGTGAAAGTCCGTAAATAGTAGGGAGCCTTAGCTGAGGCTATAGTGGGCTAAGACTCCATTTGTTGCCTTTGGCCTAGCATTTTCCCTTTAGGGATACCCTTTAGGTCCCCTGCTATTTTGAGCAGTAACATGACCCTTATGTAATCTTCTTCAATTGGGTGATCTTGAAGTTGCCTCTTCTTGTTGTCACCTTAGCTCTGATACCACGTTGAGAAATCAAGGGCAGCTAGATTAGGGTGATTTTTCTTACTTTAATAACTACTTGTGATGTTCTTTTACTTAACTTGATGTACTTGTAATTATCTTCTATTTTCACTTGATTATGATTGTGTTCTTATCATCAAACAACTACCAAACTATGAATATCAAAGAGACAAGAGGACACAAAATATAGGTTGCTAGCCAAGGCCAAAACCTCTCCCTTTAAGAGGAAAACCCACAAGAATCCTTCTCTTCTTATAGAATCTTCAATGATGAATTCCAAGACATAAAACCCAAGACAAAGACCCCTCCAAGACCAAGTCAACCTCTCCTTTGATCAACTTGCCCTTCACAAAGTCAACTCAAGTCAAATTGCTTCAACACTTCAGAATTCGACCTCTTCTTCAGATTTTCGGCCACTGCTTTAGGTCTGCAATTTTCAGCCTTTATCGCATAAACCCTAACTCGCATGTGTGGGGAAAAGATGGTGAATTTTTCCTTCTCTCTCTTGCACTTGGTTTGATCTTCTTTCCTTGATAACTCAACCTTCAAACTTTATTCTTTCCCAAACTTTAAATTTTCAAATGACTGTAATTTTCGGTCTTGTTGCAACAGAATGATGCCATAGACTCCTCGCACATGTGAAATATGTAACCTTAAAACAGTCCTTGAACACTCCGCTCTTCCTTCCTTTGTTTCTCCTCTTCTTCACTTGTCTTTGGATCTCTTTCTTGTCCTTGTACGAACTTCTTGGATACCTCTCAAATGAGGTCAAATGCCTCTTATATATAGGCTTCTAGGAAGCCCTAACTAGGCCGACTTGATCTTGGAGGGTCTTTATGACACAAATTGACTTACATAAATTCCTTGGACTTGATATATGATGCCCAATAGGGTCTTTTGTATATTACAGTGAATCTTTGACTTCTTTGACTCTTTGACAAAGCCCTAGAAGCACACAATGGGTGCTTGACCTATTAATAAATTATCCTAGAGCATGAAACCCATGCTAAAATAATAATAATAAATTTTATTTTCTGTTTTACATCAAATACAAAATTAAAGATTACATAAGACATTATGAAGACCAAACCTAGTTACATTTTCCAACACAAACAAAGTGACAAAATAGGGATATAAACTATATCTGTCAGTAACCTCAAGGGTCTTCAACAAAGTATACAATTGGCACAATTCCTACTTGCAGGTCTCTTTTGTAAGAATCTTTGGGAGTTTGTCTGGCGTAGAATCACCCATTCCTTGATGAGGGAACACATTGCCACTGTCTTCAAAATTGATTGAAGCCATGTCTACTTATGTTTCAAGAACGGAATAAATCATACCCAAACTAGTGAACACATCATTACTTCAAATCAACAATCTCCTCAATTTTGTTTCTTTATAATTGCATGCACAGCTTAATTGGTCCTTTGAAGTATCACTCTCTGTTTGTGTGTGGACATTGATCCCATCAACCTTGTAATGAGTTGACTAACTTGCATGTTGGGAAACACTAGTCATTGGCTCAAACTGTAATATCCCTTATCAGACATATCCCTCAAACACAAGCAAACTCCAATCAGAGAAATAACAGTAGTGCAACATCCAATAATGTATACATGGAATATAAGCAGATACTCAAGAAATGCAAAGAGAAATGCTAAGCCATTTTATTATACTGAGTAATGGAAAGAGTACAAGAGGTGATCAGAAAGATAGCACCTCGACTTGCACAAGGCAAGTGAAGGGATACACTCAAAATGGTAAGGAAATGGCCTCTCTCTGAACTGCGTCCAAGCTGTCGAAGAACTGTTGTGTTGTTGCTACTGCTGGAATCAAATGAGGATTTGGGGTTGTTCACCTCCTCAGAAAATGTTGAAACTCTTGAATCAGCCTCTCCTCAATAAACCCAGAAAAGCCCAGAAAGCTTTTCTAAAATAGTTGACCCCCGAAAATCACCCCCTTGGGGATCTACGCAATCCCTCAAGGCTCTGCACTGCCCCTGAAGAGAATCCTCTAAAACTCTACCTGAAACTCTGCCAAAATCCTCCGATATGCAAGGGTTGATCCCTTGCTCAATCTCCCAGCTCAAATCCTCCACATAAACCCAATCCGGCGGAGCTCTTGCCAAAAGAGACTGCGTCCTCCCCTCTCAAGACTGCGTAGTCACCAAAATGCTCAGCTCCTCCTCAACTCTAGAAATTGCTCCTCCTACAAAATACTGATGAAACTACCTTGCCCGAGCAAGCACTCGAAGTCCCGCGGGGCTAAGGGTGAGATCTCCGAACAAAGACACTCGATGCACTAAACAGTGCTGCAGACAGGCTAAACAGCCAGCGTGCTCTAAGTCGAAGTGACTAGCTCAAATGCAACATAATCGAATGATCAAAATGAGGAGGCTCCTCTCTCCTTTATACCGTTGGCCTCTCTCAAAACCCTAAGGACCACCTCCTCCAACGTAGCCTCTCTCTTGCCACGTGTTCCTTCTCCATCTACGCAGTCCCTCCAAGTGTCTACATGGACCCCTTCTCTACGTGGTCCTTGGGTCCCCTCGGCTCCCCTTTTAAGTTACAACGTTGTGCTACTAGGGAGTGACTTTATTCATAAAGTGAGTTATATCCCCCTTTACTCACCTTTTTATTTATAAATAACTATAGAAGGCAAAATTGAGCAAAATCGAATATTCCAATTAGCCATGGCTAATTAGGAATATTACAGTCTCCCCCGGCAAAATGTTGCTTTTTCTCAAGCAACTGAAGTGATGGATGCTACAAAATTTTCTCACTCTCCCAAGTGGCATCCTCATCTGGTAAATTCTTCCACCTCACCAAGAATTCCCGGACCGTCCTCCTCCGTAGCTGCCTCTCCCTAGTACCGATAATAGCCTCTGGCTGCAACACCAAATGCCCCTCATCATCCATGGGTGGTAGCTCATCTGTCACTGTCACCTGCTGCCCCAATGCCTTCTTCAGGCATGATACATGAAAAATGCTATGAATCTTGCTGCCTTGGGGCAACTCCAATTCATACGCAACCTGTCCAATCCTGCGTATCACCCTGTATGGCCCATAAAAGAGGGGCTTGAGCTTATCAACTCCCTTTTGCTTCAGTGACCACTGTCGGTATGGCTGTAATCGTAGGTAGACCAAGTCCCCCTTGGGGATCTACGCAATCCCTCAAAGCATTGTGCTGCCCCTGAAGAGAATCCTCCAAAACTCTACCTGAAACTCTGCCAAAATCCTCCGATATGCAAGGGCTGATCCCTTGCTCAATCTCCCAGCTCAAATCCTCCACATAAACCCAATCCGGAGCTCCTGCCAAAAGAGACTGCGTCCTCCCCTCTCAAGACTGCGTAGTCACCAAAATGCTCAGTTCCTCCTCAACTCTAGAAATCTCTCCTCCTGCAAAACACTGATGAAACTACCTTGCCCGAGCAGGCACTCGAAGTCCCCCGAGGCTAAGGGTGAGATCTCCGAACGGAGACACTCGATGCACTAAACAGTGTTGCAGACAGGCTAAACAGCTAGCGTGCTCTAAGTCGAAGTGACTAGCTCAAATGCAACATAATCGAATGATCAAAATAAGGAGGCTCCTCTCTCCTTTATAGCGTTGGCCTCTCTCAAAACCCTAAGGCCCACCTCCTCCAACGTAGCCTCTCTCTTGCCACGTGTTCCTTCTCCATCTGCGCAGTCCCTCCAAGTGTCTACGTGGTCCTTGGGCCCCCTTGGCTCCCCTTTTAAGTTACAACGTTGTGCTACTAGGGAGTGACTTTATTCATAAAGTGAGTTATGTCCCCGTTTCCTCACCTTTTTATTTATAAATAACTATAGAAGGCAAAATTGAGCAAAATCGAATATTCCAATTAGCCATGGCTAATTAGGAATATTACAGTCTCCCCCGGCAAAATGTTGCTTGTCCTCAAGCAACTGAAGTGATGGATGCTGCAAAATTTTCTCACTCTCCCAAGTGGCATCCTCATCCGGTAAATTCTTCCACCTAACTAAGAATTCCAGGACCGTCCTCCTCCGTAGCTGCCTCTCCTGGTATCGACAATAGCTTCTGGCTGCAACACCAAATGCCCCTCATCATCTGTGGGTGGTAGCTCATCTGTCATCGTCACCCGCTACCCTAATGCCTTCTTCAGGCATGATACATGAAAAACATTATGAATCTTGCTGCCTTGGGGCAACTCCAATTCATACGCAACCTATCCAATCCTACGTATCACCTTGTATGGCTCATAAAAGAGGGGCTTGAGCTTATCAGCTCCCTTCTGCTTCAGTGACGACTGTCGGTATGGCTGTAATCATAGGTAGACCAAGTCCCCCTTGGGGATCTACGCAATCCCTCAAGGATCTGCACTGCCCCTGAAGAGAATCCTCCAAAACTCTACCTGAAACTCTGCCAAAATCCTTCGATATGCAAGGGTTGATCCCTTGCTCAATCTCCCAACTCAAATCCTCCACATAAACCCAATCTGAAACTCCTGCCAAAAGAGACTGCGTCCTCCCCTCTCAAGACTGTGCAGTCACCAAAATGCTCAGTTCCTCCTCAACTCTAGAAATTGCTCCTCCTGCAAAATACTGCTAAACTACCTTGCCCGAGCAGGCACTCGAAGTCCCCCGAGGCTAAGGGTGAGATCTCCGAACAGAGACACTCGATGCACTAAACAGTGTTGTAGACAAGCTAAACAGCCAGCGTGCTCTAAGTCAAAGTGACTAGCTCAAATGCAACATAATCGAATGATCAAAATGAGGAGGCTCCTCTCTCCTTTATAGCGTTGGCCTCTCTCAAAACCCTAAGGCCCACCTCCTCCAACGTAGCCTCTCTCTTGCCACGTCTTCCTTCTCCATTTGTGTAGTCCCTCCAAGTGTCTACGTGGGCCCCTTCTCTACGTGGTCCTTGGGCCCCCTTGGCTTCCCTTTTAAGTAACAACGTTGTGCTACTAGGGAGTGACTTTATTCATAAAGTGAGTTATGTCCCCCTTTCCTCACCTTTTTATTTATAAATAACTATAGAAGGCAAAATTGAGCAAAATCGAATATTCCAATTAGCCATTGCTAATTAGGAATATTACAGTCTCCCCCAACAAAATGTTGCTTGTCCTCAAGCAAATGAAGTGATGGATGCTGCAAAATTTTCTCACTCTCCCAAGTGGCATCCTCATCCGATAAATTCTTCCACCTCACCAAGAATTCCCGAACCGTCCTCCTCCGTAGCTGCCTCTCCCTAGTATCGATAATAGCCTCTGGCTGCAACAACAAATGTCCCTCATCATCCGTGGGTGGTAGCTCATCTGTCACTGTCACCTGCTGCCCCAATGCCTTCTTCAAGCATGATACATGAAAAACATTATGAATCTTGCTGCCTTGGGGCAGCTCCAATTCATACGCAACCTGTCCAATCCTGCGTATCACCCTGTATGGCCCATAAAAGAGGGGCTTAAGCTTATCAGTTCCCTTCTGCTTCAGTGACGATTGTCGGTATGGCTGTAATCGTAGGTAGACCAAGTCCCCTACCTCAAACTGTCTCTCCACCCGACCCCTGTCAGCATACAGCGTCTGCTGGTTTTGCGCTGTAGCCATATTATCCTTGAGAGCTCGAAGGATATCCTGACTCTATTGGATCCAAATCTTGGCTCTCGGAGCCTTGCTAGCACCAAACATCACGTCAGCAAAAGATAAAAATGATATCCATACAAACATAGAATGGTGACATACCAATGGACATGTGATGTGTAGTGTTGAAGCAGTACTCCCCAGACAATGTTGCACGAAGCGGGAGCGAAGCGGAAGCGCGGAAGCGGATGCGGGAGCGCGGAAGCGTCATTTTCCAAAAATCTAGGAAGCGAAGCGTCCGCGGAAGCGTCTGCTATATATATATATATATTTTTATATTTTTTTGCATTTATACTCAAAACAAACATCCCAAATACCAAATTAATTGTAGAAGACATGAAAACATGCATATTTTTGCATAAATCAAGATAGATATGGCATCCATGATTCCATTGTAGTTACTAGTATGTACAACAATCATCTATATTCTAGCTATTACAAACATACATCAAATTTTTAAGCATATTATAAAACATAAAACATTTAAGCATATTATAAAACATAAAACATAGAGCATATTATGATTTATCTAGCAAGTGAGCAACTGTCAACATTTGTCATGTCCAAAATTCAAATAATAATGTTTACAAAATACGTCACTTGGTCACCGCCAAGCCAAAAAGGTTCAAAATTCAAATTCACAAGTCTACAAGTCTAATGAGTAATCTATGACAAAAAGTAGTAGATTGTGAATATATCTACTAATCTCTCCTCCTTCCACCACGAATAGAACGTGATGGCGGGCCTCCACGTGGTGGCAATGAAGAAGATGGTCCCTGTGTAAGTCGTGGCACTGAAACTGATGAAGAAGAACCCCCTGCTGTTGGTATTGAACCATGGAACCTAGGAACCAAGGGACCAGATGGGGGTGGGGGTGGTGGCATATCAACACGGTCATCATCATCCTAGAATCGCTCAAAAAATTCATGCAAAAAAAAAACACTAGTTAACAAAAAAATTAAAAACATGAATTAGAGAAATGCTTTATAAGGGAAAATTGGAAAATTCATACCACAATGGACATACCTGGATAAGAGCATCCTCTAATTGCTCTAGTCGCAACACTCCATCCTCCAAATTGGGCTCCTCTGGATTCTTGTCCCAAATCAACAAGTCTTTATTAGACTTTGCATCTTCACAGTAATGGGACAACAATCGCAAGTTGTAATGAACATAAACCAAGCTCCCTGCCCGGTCTAAATTCAACCTGTTCCTTTTAACACTGTGGATGAAAGAATAAGAGCTCCAACACCTCTCTGCAGAAGAAGTGTTTACCACCTGTGATAGCACCCGCAATGCCAAACTCTGTAGAAGTGGAGTACCCCCTCCATGCATGTTCCACCACTCAAGAGCAGAAAAAGTCTCTCGATCTTATATTGCATGCATGCTCCCAAATGGACCAGTGTTGAGCGTATGGTTGCTCACCTGTCTCCGTACCAATGCAGCCTCCTCCTCATCAAGGATTAATTTACTCAATGCAGCCATATATTTTTCGTGAACCTCTCTATCTTGGTGTGGTTTTTTCCTGCTTCCCCCCCCAAGTGCTGGTGTTGAAAGCCATGATGGATGATAGTATTTAGGTGTCAAAACATATGCTAATGCATGCAATGGAATATTTAGCATTTCCCATCGGTTTTGCACCTCTACACGAATATAATTGTACAAGGTGGTATCTCTAGGCTCAACAATGTCTTTAATCTGCCCCAACATGCTATCCATTTGCTCATACACCTCCCCAATTACTGGTCGATCTGAATCTGCAAACTTGATCATGTAATAAATTGGTTTGGTGAATTGCAAAACATATTTAACCTGTGACCAAAAGTAACTGTCAAGAACAGTGTCCTTGACTGCATTAGCACCATCTGTGTCAGTGTTAATTTCATCCCATGTTTCAGCACACACCAGATTAGTTAAAGCTTGTCTCACCCTCACTAGCCGCCTAAAGGTGAGGTAATAACTAGCAAATCTTGTCTTTGCAATTTTAAGCAATTGCAACTTGGAGTAAGTGCCATAGAAGTAGTTTACCCTTGTATGCCCTGTGATGAATTTAATGAGTTGCTTCCCTTTCCTGTAAACCTCAGCAATCCACCCACAATCTTTGTGTTTCACAATATCATGCATCAAAAGGTTCAATGTGTGAACCAGGCACCCAGACCAAAAGATGTGTGGATGAGTACGCTCAATAATTTTTCCTGTTGCCTTACAATTTGCTGCATTATCTGTGATCACTTGAACCACATTATTCGGACCAACATCTTTGATTGATTTCAATAGGAGATCTGCAATGTTTTGTGCAGTTGCACTGATGGAGGAGGAGTCATGACATGCAATAAATACTGCACCACTAGAAGAAACACCAAGAACATTTATCAAATGTTGGTTTCTAATATTTGTCCACCCATCTGATACAATGGATACCCCAGAATCCACCCACTCATGTGTAAAACGTGTCAAAGCTCTTTGAACCTTAGCTTTTTCTCTTTCTAATAACACTGTTCTAGCTTTCTCATAGTTGGGGGCCTTGTATCCTTTTGGGGCTTCATTGATGGCCTTTACCATGTCATGCCAATAGGGAGAGTGAAGCACATTGAATGGTACACCGCAAGCACAAAGAAAACGGACTATCTTTCCATCCGCATCATCCCTCCCAGCAGCATGAAGGAAATCCCCTATTGTTCTTCTACCTCCAGAGGTTGCAGAAGTACCATGAGGAGATGGGCAACTACCAAATTTAGAGGTTGCACTTGATTCAGAATGAGTTTTTTGTTTCTTGTTTTTTTGTTGTGCAGCCATCTCTATTTGGATGTATTTTCTTCTTTCTTCAGTTGAAATGTTTGGGCAAATTTGTACCCCCACAGAACCCTTTTTTTCATCACTGTCCAGCACCCCACAAAGATGCCTCCTCAGACGGGTATATGAACCACAATATGGTTTTCCTCCATGACAACCATGAGGGCACACAAATTTGTAAGAGCCACCACCCTTTCCCCCATCAAGTTTGGTCACATAGTTCCACAAGGGTGTTGATGTACCT
This sequence comes from Pinus tabuliformis, assembly GCA_031772625.1. Taxonomy (NCBI): domain Eukaryota; kingdom Viridiplantae; phylum Streptophyta; class Pinopsida; order Pinales; family Pinaceae; genus Pinus; species Pinus tabuliformis. Next base: position 31,549,553 of record CM062804.1, read on the forward strand.
TTCCCATCTTGTGCTTCAATGTCCCCTTCAAGTTCATCCCCTTCCTCTTCAAACCCTTCCTCCTCATCATACATTGGGTCACTACTATTAGGACCAAGTTCATCCCCTTCCTCTTCCCTTCTATTCCTCACCCTTGCCATCATTAAAACCAAGAGTGGAATGATACATAGAAGCCAAAAGAACACCATCTTGGAATATGGATATAGGTGGTGGACAACCTGTAAATAAAGGAGCAAGTAGAAACAATGGGAAAGAGTAGGAGAGGGAGGAGAAAAATACAATTTTTTTTTCAAAAAAACAAGGGAGTTTGGGGTTTGAACTTACCTCTTTAGCTCTTGTAGATGAAGTCCTCCAAGCTCTTGCTCCAAGCTCCTCCTCCTTCTCCTAGCTCCTCCAAGCTCTCCTCTCTTCTCCTCTCCTTTCCTCTCTTCTCTTCTCCTCTCCTCTCTTCTCTTCTCCAACTCTCATAAACTCAAAGTGAGAAAATGAGGAATGAATGGGAGCTTTATGCTTTTCATTCCTCACCTAAACTCACCCTAACCCACCCCCTCATTGCTAAGTTAAGTTAACTTTTAAAAAAAATTAAAAAAAATGAAGTTTCATTCCTTAGTCCGCGCGGATTTTTCGGAAGCGCTCCGAAGCGCTCGTGAAGCGTGCGCTTCTGGGTCCGAAGCGTGGCGCTTCCGGAGGCCCGAAGCGCCCTCCGAAGCGCGCTTCGGGGCCAACGCTTCTCAAAAACCAGGAAGCGCATAAAAATGAGGAATCGCGCTTCGGCAAAATCGGAATCGCACTTCCTTGGGCGCTTCCGGAACGCTTCCGTACGGGATGCGATTCCGGCCTAGGATCCGGGGGGGGGCGCTTCCTGCAACACTGTCCCCAGATGCAGCCACTTCAACCATGCTCGTTGCTGCCCACTGACATAGTTACGCAAGTAGCCCTCCAACCACTTGTTAACTATCTCTGTCTGCCCGTCCGTCTGTGGGTGATAACTGGTACTTGGTGTCAAATCCGTCCCCACCAACTGGAAAAGCTCCTGCCAAAACCCGCCCATGAAACGGCTGTCCCTGTCACTGATGATGGTCTTAGGAAGACCATGTAGCCTGAAGACCTCTCTAAAGAACAACTTGGCCACCTGTGCTGCTATGTAATGTGCGGATATGGCGAAAAAATGTGCGTACTTTGTCAGTCGATCAACGACGACAAAGATACGATCCTTGCCCTGCGCCATGGGCAACCCTATGATGAAGTCCATTGAAATACTCTCCCATTTCCCCTCCGGAATGGGAAGACGCTGCAATAATCCTGCGAAATGGCTCATCTCCCCCTTGTTCCTCTGGCAAATTTCGCACTCCTGGATATGCTAGAGTACATCCTCCTTGAGGCCCTTCCATGAGAACCTCTCTCTAATGGCCCTGTAGGTTTTGGTAAACCCCTGATGGTCGGCCAATGGTGAATCATGTGATCCCTGAAGTATCTTCTTCTTGAGCTGAGATCCCTCAGTCAAGAAGATCCGGTCCCTATAGTAGATGATCTCATCGATTACCCTGTACCTGTCATCCGCCACCTGCCCATCCAGAACCTCACATGCAAATCTGTCCTTGGAGTACTCTACTAAGAGTTGAGCCCTCTAGTCTGTGTCCAAGCTCATAAGAGACAACGTGGCTGGTCTACATGAAAGGGCATCTGCTACCACGTTGTTCTTACCCTTGACATTCTCAATGTCAAAATCATACGCTTGGCTCTTACTGATCCACTTCTGCTGCCTCTCCTATAGTTGTTTCTGCTCCAAAAAGAACCTAAGGCTGTTGTGATCAGTCCTCACCCTGATCCTGTTACCCACTAAATACTACCGGAATTTGGCCAATGCATGCATAATGGCCAACATCTCCTTGTCGTACATAAAATACAACCTCTCATGCAGAAAGAGCTTCCGGCTCTCAAAGGCTATAGGTTGACCTCCCTGCATCAACACTACGCTGATCCCCTCTCCCGACGCATCACACTCCAAAACAAATGGCTGCGAAAAATCCGGCAATACAAGCACTGGGCAGCTACTCATAACCTCCTTGAGCCTGTCAAAGGCTCGTTGCGCTGTATCCGACCAACTGAATGCCCCCTTCCTCGTCAAATCTATCAAGGGTGCAGCAAGCTGTGAGAAACTCTTGACGAACTTCCGGTAGTAAGTACAAATGCCAATGAATCCCCGAAGTTCTATCACGTTCCTCAGCTCCGACCAATCTCTAATGGCCCTGATCTTCTCCTCGTGGACTCTCACTCCGTCCACTCCTATGATGTGTCTCAAGTACAACATCTCCGTCAACCCAAACTCACACTTGGAGAGCTTGGCATAGAACTGTTGCTCCTCCAAGATGCGCAACATTGTCTCAATGTGCTAGAGATGCTCCTCCCAAGTCCTGTTGTAAATGAGAATATCATCAAAGAACACCAACACAAACTTCCTCAAGTGACTGCGGAAGATGTGATTCATGCAGGACTAGAATGTAGCTAGGGCGTTGGTTAGCCCGAAGGGCATCACCAAAAACTCAAAGTGCCCATCGTGACACCTGAAGGCGGTCTTGGGAATGTCTTGCTCCCTCACGCAAATCTGATGGTACCCAGATCTCAAATCAATCTTTGAGAAGAACCGTGCTCCTCTCAACTCATCGATCCTGGGTATGGGGTACCTGTTCTTCAAGGTCTTCTTGTTCAGGGCCCTGTAGTCAATGCACATCCTCAATGTGTCGTCCTTCTTCTTCACCAACACCACGGAAGAAGCAAAAGGACTCGTGCTCGACCGAATGTGCCCAAGAGCCAACAACTCCTGAATGGCCCGCTCAATCTCATCCCGATAGGCCTTGGGATGCCTATAGGGGGTAGTAATCACTGCCTGTATGCCCTGCTCAAGCTCAATGGTGTGCTCAAACCCTCGGTCTGGTGGCTGTCCCGACAGAATCTCTCCAAACACTGTGGCATACTGGTCAAGGATGGACTGTATCTCTGGGTGCACCGTCTACCCTGTAGTCCCTGCCTCTGATGCACGCAGCTCCAATACCCACTCTACGTCCCCCTTCCGAAAGACTGCCTCCGTCCGATGAGTTGAAACAGTCTGAGGCGGATATGTGTGTTGTCCCCGTATCTTCTCATGCCTCCTTGTCTTCTCATCATCCCACTCCATCTCTAGGGCCTTCCAATCTGTCGTGACCTTCCCTAGAGTGATAAGCCACTAAACACCCAGTATCATGTTGGTGTCCAGAATATCAACCACAAAAAAGTGGTCAGTCAGTGTGTAGGTGCCCATCGTCACTGATAACTCTGGAACATAACGAGCACACACCATGGTCTGATCTCTTGGGACCAAAACTGAAAAGCCATCGAAGCTCTCTGTCTGTATACCTCTCCGCTCAACCATCTGTGCATCGATGAAGTTGTGGGTTGCCCCACTGTCAACCAAAACTGATACTCGTTGGCCACGTACTGTCCCCCGTACGCGCAGCATCAAATACTTGGGAACTCCTCGCAATGCTACAAGGGCCCCTCTAGTAGGTGCAAAAGCTGCACCACCTGCTACTGGTGGTGGAGGTGGCAAAGGATCCTGCGCGGCATGACTATCTCCTACCTCCACATCATCCTCCTCATCCTCTTCCCCACTGCTCTCGGAGAAGACCTCAATAAAATGTGCTTTGCCAGCAACACATCTATGTCCCGGTGCCCACGGCTCCTGACAAGTAAAGCACAACCGCTTCTTCTTCAGCTCCCTCCTGGCATCATCATCAATCTGTGCTCGTCCTGGATTCCCCTTTGGAGGCGGAATCCTCACATCCTTCCCCTTAGGCTGGAAAGCCTGTCTCTGGGGGTAAGGTGTCCGAGTCCTGGGTAAGGCATCTTGTAAGTCCCGGGTCCTGCTAATAGCATCCTGGAGTGTGGCTGGTCTAGTGGATCTGACTAGACCCTGAAGTGGCTCTTCTAACCCCTCAACAAACATATAGATCCTCCATGTTGCGGATAGATCTGGTACCATCACTGAAACCCTCAAGAAGTTTCCAATGTAGGTCTCTGGGTTCCCAGTCTGTTTGAGCCTCGTCGGCTCAACAAAGTGTTGTTCCGGATCCCCCCGGTCAAACCTCTCTATCAATCTCCTGGTGAACTCGGCATATGTTGTCACTGTGGAGTGTCCGAGTATAACCATCTGATGGAACCACCAGTCCTGGGCCTCACCATCCAAATGTAATGTCGCCACCTTGATGGCCTCTGTCTCCGACATCTGGTTAAGCTGGAAATAGATGTCCAGCTTCTCCACCCAAGACTTTGCCGAACTGTTTGATGAGCCATCAAACGTAAGCAAGTGGAATCTACTAGCTGTGCGATGGGTGTCTCCATCATGATAATGCCGGTATCCTCTATGATGGTCGCGGGGTCTACTATCTCGCTGGCGCTGAACAAAGTCTCTGAATGAGAGAGCATCCCTAAACTCCTGCCCATAGGCCTAGTACTCTGCAAAATAATCGCCCATATGACCGAGCTCTGCCTCCTGCTGGGCTCCGACCCCCGTGTCTGCTCCTAGGAAAGTGGGCATGGTAGAGCGTGTAGGGGCATGTGAGGCCATCTGCTGAGTGGAATCACGTTGAGTGGCACCCTGCTCTGGCAAATGGTGGGATGTACCCGATCCCTCACCAACCTAGAAAACCCATGGGTTCTCATGCTGTCTAGCCTTCACCGCCGTGAATCTCTACCCCATCACCTCGATCTGCCTCGACAGGTCCTGCACTAATTTGAGGAGCATGTCCGCAAATCTCTTCCCGTCCTCATCTGCCATCGGATCCTCCTGCTCTGCGTCCACCACAAGCTCCTCCTGTTCTGTGTTCACCACAGGCTCCTCCTGTTCTGTGTCCACCACCAGAACACAGTGTCCCTCTCCGTAGGTGTTCTCCAACCTACGCTCAATATCTCTGTATTTCCTACCTCTATAACAGATGTAGGGCTTCTCCCTCGGTGTCATAGACTGCTAACTCCACAGGCTAAGCCAGATCTATGCTCTGATACCACTGTAATATCCCTTATCAGAGATATCCCTCAAACATAAGCAAACTCCAACCAGAGAAATAACAGTAGTGCAACATACAATAATGTATACATGGAATATAAGCAGATACTCAAGAAATGCAGAGAGAAATGCTAAGCCATTTTATTATACTAAGTAATGGAAAGAGTACAAGAGGTGATCAGAAAGATAGCACCTCGACTTGCACAAGGCAAGTGAAGGAATACACTCAAAATGGTAAGGAAATGGCCTCTCTCTGAACTACGTCCAAGCTGTCAGAGAACTGCTATGTTGCTACTACTGCTGGAATCAACTGAGGATTTGGGGCTGTTCCCCTCCTCAGAAAATGTTGAAACTCTGAAATCAGCCTCTGCTCAATAAACCCAAAAAAGCCTAGAAAGCTTTTTCTAAAATAGCTGACCCCCAAAAATCACCCCCTTGGGGATCTACACAATCCCTCAAGGCTCTGCATTGCCCTTGAAGAGAATCCTCCAAAACTCTACCTGAAACTCTGCCAAAATCCTACGATATGCAAGGACTAATCCCTTGCTCAATCTACCAGTGCAAATCCTCCACATAAACCCAATCCGGAGCTCCTGCCAAAAGAGACTGCATCCTCCCCTCTCAAGACTGCGCAGTCACCAAAATGCTCAGTTCCTCCTCAACTCCTAAAATCACTCCTCCTGCAAAATACTGCTAAACTACCTTGCCCGAGCAGGCACTTCAAGTCCCCTAGGGCTAAGGGTGAGATCTTCGAACGGAGACACTCGATGCACTAAACAGTGCTGCAGACAGGCTAAACAGCTAGCGTGCTCTAATTCGAAGTGACTAGCTCAAATACAACATAATCGAATGATCAAAATGAGGAGGCTCCTCTCTCCTTTATAGCGCTGACCTCTCTCGAAACCCTAAGGCCCACCTCCTCCAACGTAGCCTCTCTCTTGCCACGTGTTCCTTCTCCATCTGCACAGTCCCTCCAAGTGTCTACGTGGGCCCCTTCTCTACGTGGTCCTTGGGCCCCCTTGGCTCCCCTTTTAAGTTACAACGTTGTGCTACTAGGGAGTGACTTTATTCATAAAGTGAGTTATGTCCCCCATTTCCTCACCTTTTTATTTATAAATAACTATAGAAGGCAAAATTGAGCAAGATCGAATATTCCAATTAGCCATGGCTAATTAGGAATATTACACAAGCATACTATAGACACTGTCCACTTTTAAACCATACAAATCATCACGGCCATATAATCGTTTGTCATTGTCTAAATAAGAGAATTTGTCCTACTGAATGTCATCCTTAATAGTTGAGATCAGTGTTGCGGGTGAGCGCCCCCCCCTCAATCCCGCTCCCAATCCGCACTCCGAGCGGGTGCGACATGGGAGCAGGTTGGGAGCGCGCTCCCTAAAAAAATTTCGCTCCCTACCTTTTTGGCAGCGTTTTGCCTTTTTTGCAATTCTTTTAGTAGTAATGTTCGAAATGCAAATTTTTTTAAAGAAACAAATAATTTTTTAGTGGGGCACCTTAATGATCAAGTCTCGGCCCTAGTATTGATACGCTATTCATGGTAATGTTAAATTCTTAAAGTAAAAGGATGAAAATGAAGATTAAGGAGAATGATGAAAATGACGATTAAGGAGAATGTCACTTTTACTTAAATTTTTAACATTACCATGAAATGACTCAGGATCAGTGTTGCGGGGGAGCGCCCCTCCCCGATCCCGCTCCCAATCCGCGCTCCGGGCGAGAGCGACTCAGGATCGGGTCAGGAGCGCGCTCCCGGTAAAAAAATTTGCGCTCCCTGCCAAACCCGGGAGCGGATCAAGGAGCGTCGCTCCAGGAGCGAATTTTATAACCCGGGAGCGATCAAGGGGCGAACGCTCCCGGAGCGACACGAACGGCGGGCGGGAGCGAATTCGGCGGGGAACAAAAAATAAATAAATAAATAAAAATAAAAATCGCTGCTAAAAAAATCAAAATTTTTTTTTATAAATTGGGGGAGGGAGGGGCAAAAGGGCTTCATTGTGACTGAGAGTTGAGTGAGAGGCTCATTTGAGAGAGGGAGATTGAAAGTGTGAGAGTGAAGACAGAGGAGCAAGGAGAGAGTGAGACTGAGAGAGAGCAAGGTGCCAAGGAGAGAGCAAGGAGCAAGGAGAGAGTGAGGAAAGAGCAAGGTGCAAGGGGAGATTGGATGCATTTGAGGTAGGTTCGCCGCTCTACAATGTTGAATAGAATGTTTAGCATTTTTTTTAATGTTTATTAAATTATTCCTAATTTCTAAATAAATAAATACATTTTTCTCTATTTCGGTTTCCCATTCCCATTCCCATTCCATTTTATTAAATTTTGCAGATTCAAAACTACAAATTTCAAACATCATGGTTATATTTCTTGGCATTTTCTTCTTCTTGGTTCCTTTTCTGATTATTATGGTGCTGGAGACTAGAAAAATGAGGGTTCAAATTGAAAAAGGGGATGAAGAAGGGGAACAAAGTGGATTTGATGAAAACCTCGGTGAGGAGGAGCTGGAGGAGAGTGAACATGATTCAGCTCAAAAAATTAAACAAGACCAAACCCCATTGTGGAAATATGTTAACAGGCCTGAAGCAGGGAAAGTGGGTGGAACCACTAAATTTCATTGCCCCCATTGCAACAATAATTACACAGGTTCATACACCCGTGCCAGAAAACACCTCTGCGGGAAAATGCCATGGGATGGAGATAAACAATAGGAATCAAAACTTGTACAGGTGTGTCAGCAGCAGATAGAGCCAAATACAAAGGGAAGAGGAGGAAGCCCAATACAAATCTAAAAAATCAAAGGGTTTCTTTGAACCAAGCTCACAGACACAATCACATGCACAAAGAACTCCTTCAGCATCCTCCCAAGGCAGTGGATATGGAGGCACAGGGTCACCAGGTTTAAGGCGTAGAACCATATCAGATTTCCTTGACGAAGGGTGTAAGAATGATGCGGATTCAAAATTTTACAGGTTTCTCTATGCATGTGGGATACCATTCAATGTTCTTCGCTCACCTTATTGGCACGAAATGGTTTCTGCTATAAATGATGCCCCTAAAGGATACAAGAGCCCTAGGTATGACAAGGCAAGAACCGTTGGACTTGATCATGAAAAAGCAAAAATATCACATTCTTTGAATAGAATGACAAGTTCTTGGACTGACCATGGGTGTCCATTGTATCTGAGGGATGGACAAATGTAAAAGGCAAGCCTTTGATAAGTGTTCTTGCTGTGTCTGTTAGTGGTGCCATCTTTCTTTCAGCATATGATTGCTCAGACAAGTTCAAGACCAGCATCAACATTGTAGAAGCATTACTTGAAACAATTGACTATATTGGACCATACAATGTCATCCAAGTCATCACTGATAATGCTCCTAATTGTAAGGCAGCGAGAGCAATTATTGAGGATAAATACCCCAACATATTTTGGTCTGGGTGTTTTGATGCATGATATTATTAAGAACAAAAAAGGAACATTACAAATGGATTGGTGATTTGTACAAGAAAGGCAAACAAATGATAAAATTTATTACAAATCATAGCAATACCCATGGCCTTTTCCGCAGTCACTCAAGATTGGAGTTGTTGAAGATTGCGAGCACTAGATTTGGTAGCTATTACCTCACCTTCAGGCGCCTTTTTAAGGTAAGAGAGTCATTGGCTAGCATGGTATCAAGTCCACCCTGGCAGTTATTAAAGGAAAGGGCTACAAATGCAGCTGACAAACAAGGTTTTGAACTGGTGGAGGAGGCCACTCTTGATGGTATGTTTTGGGCACGTGTGAGGCAAGTATTGGATTTCACCAAGCCCATTTATCACATAATTCGGTTTGCAGATACAGATAAACCAGTGATTGGCGAGGTCTATGAGCAGATGGATACCATGTTGGGGCAAATAAAAGATATTGTTCATAACAATGATCCCAACTTGTACAAACCGATTCACGATTGTGTGTGTGTACAGTGGGATAAACTTAATCTTCCACTACATTGCTTGGCGTATATCCTTACACCAAAATACTACTCTACATCTTGGTTGGGCCAACCTACACCAGGGGGTGGGGTTAGGACCAAACCCCATATAGATGAAGAGGTATCTAAAGGATATTCGGAAGCATTAGAAAAGTTGGTACCTGACAAGGAGGAATGTGCTAGTGTGCACCTTGAAATAGGCAGATACTTCAATAACACTGGTTTGTTTGGTACCTTCCATGCAATGGAAGACACAGACAGATTTGATGCTCTCACATGGTGGGAATCATATGGCGGCCATGGACTTTTGCCAAAATTGGCAAAAAAAGTTCTCTCACAGGTTGTAAATACATCTTCTGCAGAGAGGTGTTGGAGCACCTACAGCTTCATACATAATGTGAAAAGAAACAGTACAGCTTCATACATAATGTGGAAAGAAACAGACTCAATGAAAACCAGGCAGAAAGCTTGGTTTATGTGCACTACAACTTGAGGTTGTTGAGTCATTACTGTGATCGGGCTTATGAGGATCCAACATATAAAATTTGGGACAACCACCCAGAGGATGACAATTTGGAGGATGGCACTATACATCTTGAAGAACTAGAAGAGGAACTTATAAGGAAGATGAAGCAGCAACCATGCCACCTCGACCATCCAGTAGCAGTGCTTGAATTCTGAGTCTTGTTCCTTTGTTATCGCCACCTCCATCTACACCCTCACTTGGAGGGCATGTGCCTTCTAGTTCTGGTCGTCGGTCTATGCGGGAGACTCCTAGAAGACCACCACAACCTACTCATACATTAGACTCTCGTGGCAAGGGCCACATGCAATAGTAGATAATAGATTTACAATTTACTTGTCTTTTCTAGTTTCTATTAGTTTTCATAACTGTTGAGTCTTGACTCTTGACTTTTTCATATCATAATGATATTTTTTTGTAAACAATATATGACTGTGACAATGAAAGTTTGAAGTTTGAAGTTGGCAATTATAACTCATTGGTAATGATTCTAAATTATGAATATGATGCTTCGTGAAAGTTGTTTCATTTCATTTCATAATTCATTTTATAACATTTCTTTTTTTGCTAGAGCAAGAGACTTTCCTTCTATTTCAATAACCCAAAAGTAAAGTTACAATAAGTATAAAAGGCCTGAAAAACTTAAGGCCTATGAAACCAAAGAGATCAAACTAACAAGGATGAGACCCACCAAACCAACTACAGGACAAGCTAACAATCAAATCATCCCCCCGAAAACAAGAAGACCCAAGGTCAAAATCCGCAATACATCCCGTGATTAACTTGCAAAGAGTGAACCGACACGCGATCCCACAAACAAGCCCGACGAGATCTGACCGTTGAATGCCCCCGCGGAAAAGGATGACGCTGAGAAATATCGGAGAGCCAAGATGCAAGGACTTTAAGGCGCGATCAAAGGAATCGCTCTCAACTAGCCAAAACCACTTACCATTCTTGCGCCTTGCGATCAAAAGAAAACCACTTCTTGCCTGGTTTTCCGAATCAGAAGAAAAGAAGCGGGGAAAAATCGTCGTGGGAGCAAACCAGCCTTTCATCCTGCTAAAACTGGCAATAAAGCTCGCCGCTGAACCATTCTGTAACTGCAATGAAACCCTGTGTCGCCATTCAACTACAAATGAAACTCTGTGTCACCATTCAAGGAACGAAGGAGATAAGTTTCCGTACCTCTCAGTAAGATATCCCCATGCAGAGAAAGCCCTATGACAAGGATCCGACCGCAAAATTGAGAAAGAACAGGCATAAAGAGCTTTAATCATGTCCTGCCTCTCGTGCCCAACAATCAAAAATTTCTTTGTCCTCTGCGGCTTGAGCGTCGCAGAGGGCTTTTAGCCTGCTTGGAGGCATCTCCTGCCATTTCATTTCGATTCTGCATTCAGGATTTATCACACCTTGGTTGGCCAGTAGATCTGCAAGTTTGTTGGCCTTCCTCCGAACATGATTGAAGCTAACCGTTCTTAGACTCTGGAGATGTTTTTGGATTCTCTGGTACACTTGTATAAGTCTCCATTGTTTTGAGACTCTTTCAGGCACTGTTCCATAGCTGATTTTCTTGACTGCATTTATAGAAATCTCAGAGTCTGCTTCGATGAGAACATTTGAGCTGTGATTGAGTTTAAGAAGCTCTAGACATTGTTCCAAAGCCATTAATTCAGCCATGTTGTTGGTGGCTTGGCCTAAATGACAGTGGAAAGTAAAAATTATTTTTCCGTCTTCATCTCTTAACACACCTCCATAACCTGCTATCCCCAGGTTGCTTTTTGAAGCCCCATCAATGTTGCATTTCAGATAACCTTTTGGTGGAGGATGCCAGAACTCCTTTTCCTTTTCCAACATTTTTTCTTTTTTGCTTAGACCATTGAGGATGATCTCATGCATTCCCAGCTGCTTGAGAGTTCTCAATTCAAGTGTCGTGGGAGGATTCGAGGGATAACTGTGCACTGTGGTGGAAACGATCTCCTTTATCTGCTTTAAGATCAATTCCATAAGGCAAAGAGGAGTAGTTTTTTCATCCTTGAAAATTCTTTTATTCCTTTCTTTCCAAGCATTCCAGATAATGAAGCTTGGTGTAAAGGTCCAGGCTAAATTAAGGATCTCATACTCTGAAAAGTTTTTTCTCCACTTGTTCAGGGTGTTAATAATGCTACCTTTGTCTCTGTCTGTTTGTTGACAAATGCTATTGAAAGAGTCCCACAACCAGGAGGTATAGGTGCAGTTATTGAGAATATGCTCCATAGTCTCCTCTTGAGCCTCACATAATTGGCATCTAGAAGGCCCCATCACCCCCCTCTTCTGAATGTTTTCCCAAGTTAATATTTTCTTGTGATGAACTAACCACATAAACAGTTTGATCTTCATCCATCCTTTGTGGCTCCAAAGTTTTTGCCAAGACTTAGCCAAAACGCAGGGATCAAGGTTAAGAGAAATTCTTTTAGCTTCCTTAATGTTGAAGATTCCTTCTTTGTTTTGGCCCCATCTTAACTGATCCTGCCCATCTGTAACTAAGATTTTCCTCTATTCTAAAATTTTCATGAGTTCTTCTGATTTTGCTTTTAAGGGGTCGTCCGCTCTGCATTCTATAGTCCTCTAGCTTCTCCATTTCTCAGTGTCCTGAGGAAGATTCCAGAAGTCCCTAACTTTAATTAGTCCTTGGAAATCAATTTCTTGCTTGATGCCTATAAAGTCCTCCCTTATCAACATAGGTTCTTGTTGCCATTTATCTTCCCAGAAGAGAGCCTAATCTCCTGCTCTGATTTCCCAGAAGCTGTTGTTTTGTACCAGGCTTTTGTTTTCCCAGGCTTTATTCCAGATGTGAGAGCCTTTTATGTTCCCTGACATTCTGATAAGATCACTCGTTTGCCAGGAGTTAGCTTATTTCTCTTTCCAGGTTTTAGCCCATTGCACCCTTGGTTTCTTAACCCATCTCCACCAGATTTTGGCTCCTAAAACACTACTTAGAATCTCCTGATCGTCTAGGCCTAGGCCTCCATGACTTTTGGGTTTGCAGATTTTATCCCAAGAAACAAGGGCCCATTTCTTTCTGGTTTCCTCCTTGCCCCAGAGAAAGTCTCTCTGAAGGTTCCTGAATTGCTGTAAGACTCCTTTGGGAGCTGGCAAGGCTAATAAAAAGAAAACAGGGATAGATTGAAGAACTGCCTTCATTAAAATCAATCTGCCCGCAAGGTTCAACGCTCTGTAAGTCCATCTTTTGATCTTGTTGTTAAGCACATGTTCCTAGATACTTTTGTGCATTGGTTTATCCGTTAGGGGGATTCCCAAATATTTAGAGGGGAGGACCTCCCTTTGGAAGCCCAGAATTTTGGAGATGTTCCTTTGAATAGCAATGTTAGTGTTGAAGAAAAAAAAAATTGATTTGGAGAGATTGACTTCCATACCTGAAGCCGAGGCAAAGTCATTTAAGATTTTTTTGTATGTTGTAGCTTCCTTGACTGTGGGGATACCCTGCAGCATGGTGTCATCCACAAATTGCTAATGAGTCAAGGCTTGGCCGTTCTCCGTTAAATGTAGGCCCTTGATCTTTCCCAAGACTTTAGCCTTTTTAATGGTTCGGCCCAATCCTTCCATCATGAGGATAAAAAGAAAGGGAGAGAGAGGGTCTCCCTGCCTGAGGCCTCTGGAAGGCGTGAAGATCTCTGAGGGTGAGCCATTCACCAGAATTGAAAAGCTGGGTGAAGTAACCAAAGCCATAACCCATCTGATCCAGTCATGATCAAACCCAAAAGCAGAAAGGACCTTTTTGATGTAAGTCCAGTTCACCTTGTCATACGCTTTTGCAATGTCTAATTGCATGATCATACTGGCCTACCTTTTACTAGTGAGAGAATGAACAACCTCATGGGCTTGAATAATATTATCCAAGATTTGCCTTCCTTCAACATAACCAGACTGTTCCCCAGATATCAAAGAAGGAAGAAGAGGTTTGAGTTTGTTGGCCAAGATCTTGGAAATAATTTTGTAAACAACATTGCATAAAGCAATAGGCCTGAACTTGTCAGGAGTCAGGGCTGAGTCCTGTTTGGGGATCAGGGAGATGAAGGAGTTGTTGAGGGCTTTCAGAATGGATTTACTTCTTCTGGAGTCCTCAACCACCTCCAAAATGTCTTGTTTGACAACATTCCAGAGGCTTTGAAAAAGTCAACATTGAAACCATCTGGACCTGGAGCTTTGCCATTCTGCATATCTTTAATAACCATACTGACCTCTGCTTCAGTTACTGGTTTGTTCAGATTAAAGTTATCTTCTCTGGATACCATCCTGGGAATATTCTTTGTAATTTCCTTGATGTAGTGGTCTCTGTCTGGATTATTTTCATTTGTGATGCCTCTGAAATATTGAACCATCACCCCTTCAATATTCTTGTGAGAGGTCTGAAGCTCCCCATCTTCATTCAAAATTGAGGAGATTCTATTGTGCGTTCTATTGGCTATGGTGGAACAGTGGAAAAAAATGGTGTTTCGTTCACCTTCTTTCAGCCATTGGACTCTTGCCTTTTGTCTCCAAAAGATTTCCTCCTATTTGCATAAATTCTCCCAATCAAGGTTGAGTTTTTCAGCTTGCTCACTTTTGTTTTTATCAAAACCATCTGTGATCATTGCTTGGTTTAGTTCCTGCAATTTGATCTCTACTGATTTTTTGTTTATAAAAATGTTGCCAAAATCCTTCTTGTTCCATTCTTTGAGTTTGATTTTTATGTGCTTTAGTCTTTTATGAAGGAGGAACATTTTGGAGCCCTGAACCTGAAGATCTTCGGACCACCATTTTTCAATGTTGCTGATGAAATCTGGATGGGAGAGCCAGATATTCTCAAATCTGAAGGGTCTGTTTCTGGGAGCATCAATTCCCTTGATTTCTAATTGAATCGGCCACTGATCAGAGCCTCCAAATGGCAGAACACTTGAAGATATTTCTGTATTTGTGAGCATCATCTTCTCGGAGATCAAAAATCTGTCTAACTTGGAGGCAACCTGAGCATTGCCGCCTCTTTTGTTGTTCCAAGTAAAAAGATTGTTATGCATTTCAGAGTCAACCATTTTCATGTCTTCTGTGAAAGAATGGAATCCTACTGAATCTCTACTAAGGATTCTAGTGCCTCCTTTTTTTTCCGAAAGAGATTTAATCATGTTAAAGTCTCCACCAATGACCCAAGGGATTTCTTCATGTCTGCTTCTGAGATCTGCCAGGGAGTTCAGAAATCTAAGCTTCTCATCAATTCTCTGAGGACCATAGACATTCGTAACCAGGAAGGTCTCAGACATCCCCATTGGTTGAATGATAGCTGATAAGTAATTTCTTGTCGCCTCCGCATCTACAATGTTGACTTTTTGGGGGTTCCAAAGAGTGAGAATGCCTCCCGCTATGTTCTCTGCTTTGACTTCTAGAAACTCAAATTTGCTAAGCCATTTGTTATGGATTTGTTTTATTTTCTGAATGGAGCATTTTGTTTCTTGAATGAAGATTATGTCCGGCATTGCTAGTTTCATTCTATTACTTAGCATTCTCTGTTTTCTTTTACTACCTAGACCTCTGATATTCCATGAAATGAACTTCATAATTAAAGATTTGTAAAGGAGTAACTGGTTAGATCTTTCATCTTACCCGAATCTATCATTAGCTTTCCACACTCCATCAGGAGTTCATTTTTCTTTTTTCTGCCTCTCTTCTTACCTCGATTTCTGGTGGCTAATCCTGGGTTTACTTTCATTGTTTTCACTCCTCTGTGCTCCTGTTTGTGGATACTTGTACCTTTCTCCTGTCCTCATTCCTGAGTCTTCCATAAGAGCAGCTGATGTATTCTGTCACATTCTTCTTGAGGCAGAGAATCTATTCCTTCTTTGGTTCCTTGCATCAGGAATCCTTCCAGATCCAAGTTTTCCTTGTCAAGGATATCTTGTAGTTCGTGTTCTTCCAGATCTGTTTCGCTTTGGGTCATTTCCTGGTCCATTTCCATTTCTGTTTCACTTCTCATGGCTTCTTTTTGAGAGTCAATGTCTGAAGAATGATTTGTCTCCTCTTTTTTCCCCTTTTCTTTAGCAGTTTCCTCCTGATTTTGAATCTCTCTTGTGATTTCTTCAGGCTCTTCCGGCACTTGAAACTTATTCTGACTACCCTTTTGCCCCTCAATATGATGTTGCTTTGGTCCCCTTTCCCCCCCCCCTTCCTCTGCTAGCCACTTTCTGGAAGCTTTCAGTGTCCTTCGTTGCATTCAGTTTATCTTTGTTATCTTCTTTGCTGAGAGGGCAGTCTCTTAATAAATGCCCATGTTCATGACATCTTCGGCATCTGAAGGGGATATGTTCGTAGTCTACCGTCTGCACCCACTCCTCATCAAAAACTTCCAAGATGACTTCGTCCGGAAGTGCTCTTGATAGATCCATTTCCACACATATCCTAGCAAAGGAGGTATATTTTCCTCTTCTTGTGGCTTCAGAAGCTTTAACATAGCATCCTAGTTTATTACCAATGGCAGCCAACGATTCAGTTTGCCAATAGTCAAGAGGTAGAGAGTAGAGCCTTACCCACACGAGAACAGAAGAGAAAGTCTCCCTCTCTGGGACAAAGTTCATTCTCCAAGGACTCATGTAGAGACCTGCTACAGCAAAAAAATATGGTCCTCCCTCGAATATTCTGTCTTTATCCTCGATATTGGAGAACACTACTGTGAAGAATCCTTTTGACCCTAGATGTAGGTCAATGCTTCCTTTGGGCTTCCAATGATACTTGATCCACGTCTGTAAAACCTTTTCAGTGGGCCATAGTCCCATGAATTTACAAATAATGGTGTAGGTTCCCATATGTTCCCTGTGCTCCTGCAGAGCAGGATCATTTAACATTACTCGAGGAGTGATTTATGCTTTTGGTTTGCAGGGTCCTTTCTGTTTTCTGTCTCTTGAACCCAGACTTTTGTCTTCTTCCTCTTTGTCCTTTGTGATGCTGTCTTCTTTTGTTCGGTGCCATCTGTTTCCTTTTCATTGACCCTATTTTTGAAGTTTATATCGCCTTCACTAGTTCCAGCAGTTGATTTACTTCTGTTGGCCACTGCTTCTTTGTGAGAGGGAGTCGAGCTCCCCCCCTGCCATTCTCCATTCGAATCTAACTCTGCTCGCACTGGTTACTCTGGCCGCTGCATGTCTCCCGCGCTCCCTCCGCCTTTTCTGAACACCGAATATATATATGCGTCATTTTATAACTTTTCATTTCATGTTAACAGTTAGATATTATTTCTTGTAATGGTTAAACTTAGCTTACAAGTACAACTTTGGTGATCAATGATGATAAATGTTATATATTGAATTTTCAATTTTGAAAGCTTGAAGTTGAAACTTTAAGATTGATGAATCATGATTCACGAGACTCAATATGTTGTAATATGTATGTTACTAACTTGTGGACGTCGTTGATGAAAATTATAACTTCTAGATGATTGATGTTATATGGTTCAATGATCAATCTATGTTTTTTATGTTTTTTATATCTAATTCATCATTCTACATGTTTTTGTTGACATATTGTATCAAAATATAAATAAAAAAAAAAAAAAAAAAAAATATTATATATATATATATATATGTATATATATATTATATAAAAATCGCTCTGGGATTCACTCCCAAACCAGGAGCTTTTGAAAATGTCGCTCCCGCTCCCGTTTTCACTCCCACTCCCCGCTTTCGCTCCCGCTCCCATGTAACACTGCTCAGGATGTTTGAGAGTGGTTCCCGCCTCATTGGATTTCATATGGAGAAAGTAGAATTTTAGATTTCATTCAAAATCCAGCAGACTTATCAGTTTTTCAAGATTTCAGGATTGGGGGATTGCAATGTTTCCGTTGAATTTTGTCATGTATTAGGTTATGGAACTCGTATTTAATCAAGAGCACCAATCCCTCTATGTACCTTGATGTTAGTGACATTGGTTGTCGAACTCCTCTATCATGACCCTCCTAAAAATGTACGCATCACTCAAACAAAATCTTGACTTGACATGCTATGCTTTTTCTATCTTATGTTAATGCTTAGAGAGTGATATTAATGACAAAGATCCCTTTGGGTATTAATGCTTAGAGGGTGATATTAATGACAAAGATCCCTCTGGATATTAATGCTTAGAGGGTGATATTAATGACAAAGATCCTGATTTTCCAACAAGACTAAAAAATTAGACATTTCCCGTGGTGGCAAGAGGCCCAAGCATAAGAAATAGATAATAGATTTACTTCTCTTTTCTAGTTTCTAGTAGCTTTTATAACTATTGACTCTTTCATATTTATTATGATATTTTTAAAACAATATATGACAATTTAAGTTTGAAGTTGGCAATTATAACTCATTAGTAATGAATTATGAATATGATGCTTCATGAAAGTTGAAAGTTGTTTTATTTCATTTCATTTTATAACATTTCATTTCATGTTGATACTATTTGTTGTGATGGTTATACTTAGCTTACAAGTACAACTTTGGTGATCAATGATGATAAATGTTATATATTGAATTTTGAAAGCTTGAAACTTTAAGATTAATGAATCATGAGACTCAATATGTTGTATGTTACTATGTTACTAACTTGTGGACGTGGTTGATGAAGATTATAACTTCTAGATGATTGTTGTTATATGGTTCAATCTATGTTTTTTTATGTTTTTTATATCTAATTCATTATTCTACATGTTTTTGTTGACATATATGTATCAAAATATAAAAAATATATATATTATATAAAAAACACTCCAGGATTCACTCCCAAATCGGGAGCTTCTGAAAATATCGCTCCCACTCCCCGCTTTCACTCCCGCTCCCAAGTAACACTGGTTGAGATACGATGTTGAAGACTAACTTCTAAAACACAAATATTCTCATTAGCCTCTTAAGCTTCCAGAAAAATTGCATCTGACAAAATAGGAAATCCATCATTTTGGTCATTGCTATAATTCTTATGTGATATTCGTTTGTCATCGTCATGGGTTTCACTTTTGGAAACCTACTAATTTGCTCTTCTTTTTCAACTACATAATATTGATATCCTTCAATTATTTCTGAATCTTTCAACCCATACTCATGAGCTTCATCATTAACAAGCGAGATGAGATTTTCCACAATAGAAACAGTTGAAATGTATTGTATGGTGCATTCTTCGCATCTCAAGCTTCATTGTATGATGTTTGCTATGGTAAATTTTCCAAAGCTTGTTTCTCACAGAGAAGTTCATCTTGGTCAC
Source organism: Pinus tabuliformis (assembly GCA_031772625.1). Taxonomy (NCBI): domain Eukaryota; kingdom Viridiplantae; phylum Streptophyta; class Pinopsida; order Pinales; family Pinaceae; genus Pinus; species Pinus tabuliformis. The sequence goes on from CM062804.1 coordinate 31,568,359, forward strand.
CCTCATTCCAGTTACCAGCAATAAAATCTGCAATCTTCCCTTTTACTTCCTCTTTCTCTAAATCTAAAAGCTCTTCGGTAATTGCCACAACATTCTTGGGCCCATCATCATTCTGTTGGAACACGTGTGGAGAAAGTCACCGAATCAACCTTTCTTCTAGTCCAATTTCTTCTTCTTCTTCCTCTGGTTCACCCAAAAATTGTTTGAATGTGAGAACATCTCAAATTTCTTTAGGAAAAGAACAATACTAATTAAAGCTGGTGTGAATCACTTGGTGAGTCATAATTATGAAGACACACATTTGCCCTCAGAAGGAAAGTGGGTAGTCATCTTCCCTCCATAATTCTTAATTGTTGCTCAACCCACAAAACTGAGATGTAACTAAATTGTCTATCATGAACTCTTCACAAAGGTTAGCAATCCAACAGGCTGGCAGGAGAATCGTTTGATACCACTGTAATGTCCCGTACTGTAGTTAACTAGTAATTTCTTGATTTTCTACCATTCAGACATTTTGTCAAACACTTTGAAGGGAAACATTCCTTCAAACACTTTGCAGGCAAACATTTCTTCAAACACTTTGCAGGTGATTAAGTATGAAGGGAATACCAAAAATAAACAAACAATATTACCACATGTAACTTGTAAGAAAGGAAAAATTCTTCTAGCACAATAACTCAACCAATACAAATAAAATTCACAGTAACAAACTCAGCCAACTATTTATTAAATCTGATCATGAAATTACATGATGGGTAGCCCCTTCTAATTGCAAAATCAATTTACTAAGAACCTGGCTAATGGCACAAATTTTGTTGCGTAGATGTCAGCGCTGAAATATCCTATAGATGACCTTGCTAAATAAGCTTGTGGAGCTAACTCGACCCTCCTTGAGCTAATTCCACGGTTTGGCAATGAGATGGATCTTCGGCAATAAGCACTTGTGAAAGATCTGAGTGATCTTTCCTCCCAATCACCTAGGGTGGATTTGCTTCACCACCGAAATCAACCCAAATTGAATCTCCTGTATGCCCAATGTGAGAAACCAAAATGATCTCTCCAACTTACTGGCTAGGGTTGAATCTTTCACAACCGAAACCTGAATTCCCTTACGGTTTCATCCAAGGGTTTGAAGCCAACAACTTTCCAAAGAACAATAAGATAATCAAACATGCCCAAGAACTACATTATAGTTTTGGTCTAGGCCGCAGACCTTTCTATGGTGACAGCGGGTTCAGATCTCTGTTTTGAAGGAGGCCGAGAGGCCTAGGAAGCAGTCCAACCTAGGCCACATACACATGAAGGAAGAGCGATCAGTTTAGACCTGTTTTGGAGGGTAAACACAAAAGGTAGTAGCAGTGATTTAGGGCTGACGAGTGCCCTAACCAGGTCCGTCAAAGCTCATTAAAATGCACAATTGCCAAGGACAAAGGGAGCATAAATAAGGTATGTGTGTCTCCTTTTGTTGATGATGTTCTACTACTAGATAGAGTCCATTTTGGACAGTTTTGGTGGCATCTTAAGTACAGATGGAGGGTTGTTAGTAGGTGCCTAATTGTGGCCAGAGAGCAGATCTTGTGAAGGACAACAAGAGTGCTAGAAGTTGCAGAATTTCATGGAATTTCTACATGGTATCAAAGCAGAGAACATAATAAAAAGCATCACAAGTTAAGAGGAACGCACCATAGGAGAACTTTTGAAGCAGACTAAGAACAACAAGTGTAAGGACTGTTAGTGGTTGATTTGCAAGCCCTAGATCATTCCAAGAGTTGACTATGTGTGGGTCGTTTTGGAGGCCCTGAGGAGAGGGACAAACCACTGATAAGAGGGCAAATTCAAAAGACCTAATGAGCAGACTTCTTAGTGGAGCTAGAGGCCTGCTAGTGAGCAGAAAAGTGAGCCAAAGTTTAGTGACACAAAAGGAGATGTGATCATTGCTATTGGAAGATTGTGGGCTTGCAGAGCATGGTGGGAAAGAACAGGTCTTCAAATCAGCTTCCGAAGAAGAAAGTAGAGAAGTCATCTAATTCAAAGGGAGCAGTTGCAGCAACGAAGAACTTGGTAGTGCTGGAGACAAATCCAAGTGGACGAGATTCTTCCAGAAACACCTTCCTCACAAAGAGGGAGTGTTGAAAATAGTAGCAAGAAAGCTATGTTGCAGGAAATGGCCAGTGAGGTGGCATCCCCATACCCGAAACTCCCCGAAACGCGGCTTAAACGTTTCAGTGCTGTTTTGTGATTTGGAAACGCCACTAAAACGTGTTGAAACGTTCCTATGGCTTTTTGGCCCAAATATGCCCCATTTCCAGATAATTTTGACCCATTTTCGTAACTTTTTCCCTTTTGTGGGCTCACTCAAGCACCCAAGAAGGTTGTAGGGCCCTTCTATGGCCAAAATAGATTTACTATTGTTGAAATATGTAACTAGGTTCAGTGTTCATAATAGCATATGTAATCGTAATTTTATGTATTTAATGAAAAGAGAAAAATAAATTTATTATTATTCATGAGGCGTGGGTTTCATGCTCAAGGGAAATTTATTTTTAGGTCAAGCACCCATTGAGCGCTTCTAGGTTTGTCATAAAGTCAATTGAGTCATTGTCACGTATTGAAGACCCATTTGGGCATGTTACATATTGTAAAGAAAATTTATTTCAGTCAAAACAGAATCAAAAGACCCTCCAAGACCTCGTCATGGCACAAAGATAAAGTCGGCCTACATGAAGGGACAAGTTGGCCTAAAGAGAGCAATTCGTACCCCTCACAAGCCTATAAATAAGAAGGAACTCGATCTTATTGTGACTCACTCAAGTAAGTTCGATCTTCTCAAGATAGAAGCTAGAAAAAGAACGAAAAGGAAGGAGAAGAACTAGATCAAAGTTTTTGGGCCTCTCTCTCTCTCATGTTAGGGTTTCTACATTTGATGGGTAGAAGAATTTTTTGGGCCAGTCGAAGTTGCAAAAGAATTTGCTAGGCAGGTCGAAGTTGCAGAAGAGTTTGCTAGGCATATCAAGGTTGCAAAAGAATTTGTTGGGCAAGTCGAAGCTGCAGAAGAGTTTATTGGGCATATCGAAGTTGCAGAAGAGTGTGTTGGGCAAGTCGAAGTTCTAGAAGTTGTTGGATTCAAGGTTTGACTTGGTATTGGAGGGTCTTGGTTAAGGGTCATAGGTCTTGGAATTCATTAATTGAAGTTCTATAAGAAGAAAAGAATTCTTGTGGGTTTTCCTCTCAGTTGGAGAGGTTTTGGCCCTGGCTGATCGCCTACATCTTGCGTCCAATTATCTCTTTTATTTTATTGTTTGGTAGTTGTTTGATGATAAAGAACACTAATAATAATCAAGTGTAAGAAGAAGCTAATCAAGTTAAGTAAAAATACATCACAAGCAGTTATCAAAGTAAGAAAAATCACTTAATCTAGTTGCCTTAGATTTCTCAACATGGTATCAGAGTTAAGGTGTCAAGACAAGGAAAGGGAGCTTAAGAAGGACACTCAAGGGTTGAAGCACTGGAAAAGCATCTAAGAAGCATCAAGAAGAGTTCGATCAACAAAGAGAAAGAAGCCTTATACCTAGTGAAGGAAGAATAAATAAGAGTGAAGCATTTCCTGCTCTCTTTTGGGCTAATTCTCCTCCACGCGTGTTAAGGTTAGGGCATCATCCCACAGCAGTAGAAGGAGCCAAAGTTTGGGTTAAAGAAGGACTATTTAGCAAGCCGAATTGTCAAGATGAGGAGTCAAGGTGAAGTGAAGTCATAAGGAGGCTAGTATGTCCATATTCCAGCCACACGTGTGACCAAGGGTTTGTACAAGAGAAGTTGAAATTGCAATCCTACAACAGCAAGCCTAAAATATGAAGGGTCGAAATCTGAAGTTGTAAGAAGACCTGAAAACCCTAGCTCATCCATAAAAGAACTACACAATGAAGCATCTAAAAGTCTCTACATTTTAGAGAAGCAGGAAGAAGCGTAATCATCATCATCAAGGAATCAAGGTGATCTCTCTCTCATTGAAGGATCCCTTTTGAAGGAAGACATCTTAATCAAGAAGACATCTTCTATCATCATCAAAATCAAGAAGGCATCAGCAAGCCTAAAATATGTAGGGTCGAAATATGAAGTTGTAAGAAGACCTGAAAACCCTAGCTCATCCATAGAAGAACTACACATTGAAACATCTAAAAGTCTCTACATTCTAGAGAAGTTGGAAGAAGCGTAATCATCATCATCAAGGAATCAAGGTGATCTCCCTCTCGTTGAAGGATCATTTTTGAAGGAAGACATCTTCTATCATCATCAAAATCAAGAAGGCATCAAGTTGAAGATATTAAAATCAAGGAGCATCTTCGCTTGACAAGTATCTTTATATCTATATTTGAATCTATCAAAATGACTTCATTTTGCAAGGAGAGCAACAAATTGGTTGGGTTGTCAAACTTTCTTGCATGGAAGAAGAGGATAGATTTGATCCTCATAGAAAATGAAGTTGTTGAGCATGTTAAGGGTTTTGTCACCAATAAGGAAGAAGCTCAAGCTCTAGTTGAATACATGAAAAAGGAAATAAGGGCTCAAAGAATCCTTATGTAGCAAAATTGGAAAAGTGAAAAGACATCTATGACAAACTGGTGGAATTATTCTCCGTAAGTTCTGCAAGAGAAGTGATATCATTAAGAACCAAGCTCTACAAGATGATGATATCAAAGGAAGAAGGAATGATAATTTATGAGGGTGTCTGAAATAAGGAACCAACTGCACAAGTTGGGAGAGATAGCGTCTGACAAGGAAACAACTACTATGGTACTCAATGCACTACCAGAGGAATGGGCTAACTTTACATCAAGCATTTATGGGAAGAAGGAAGCTACTCCATTCAATGAGTTGTGGTCACTGTGAAAAATTGAAGAAACCAAGTTGAAGCAAAAAGTGATGTAGGATCAAACTAATAAACTCAAGCATATGTTGCCATGGCGAAGAAGAAAGGAAAGTTTGGGAAATTTGGTCCTCATAAAAGGAAGAATAATATGGCAAAGGTTCAATGCTATGGATATGGGCACTATAAGAGAGATTGTCCTAAGCTCAAGAAGGACGACAACAAAAGAGGAAGGGAAAAAGCCCATATCACTGAACAAGTGGAAGAAGCTAAAAAGAAGAAATCCAAGAAGGAAGAAGTAAAAGATCTCTACTATGATTGAAATAAGTCTTCTCCACCTAGTTCTTTTCAGTTTGTGTAAATATAGCTATCATGGTAGGAAGCATTCGAAACATGATAAGATGCATCATTTTAGGGGATGGCATCATAATAACATATGATTGAAAGCAAGAGCTCATGGGAAGCTTGAAAGATAGTTGAAATTTATGGCAGTCACTCTTAGAAGGAAGTAGCTCTTGATAACCTCATTAAAAGCATAAGTAGCACTTATGGATAGAAGTGAGTCATCTAGTATAGAACTCATCTTACATCATTGGGAAGGAGCATCTGCAAGATGAGGATAATCAAGATCCTCAGCTAGAATCTTCATTGGAAGGTTCACCTCTTGGGAGAAGCAAATGTCTTGCTGAGAATTCCACTTTGGATGGGATTCAAAAAGAATGCAGCATGTCAAAGATGATTGAAGCACTCTCAACCAAGGATAGGAAGCTACTGAAGGAAATCTAGATGACCAAAGGAGAAAAGAGGTATGTATGCATATGTTTAATAAATTGAGTCATGTCATATAGTTGCAGATAGCATGGATAAATGCTCCACCTCATGAGCATGATCAAGAGAAAGGGAACTCCTCCTTTGGAAGGATGCATAAAGACATGGTTCACATATTGACTAGATAAAATCAACATAATAAGTCCTCATATGGAATATGAGATGGTTGATAAAAATGAAGGAACTACTACTGGAAGTTCCTAGGAAGCAATGTATCAATAAAGAAAGGAAGAGATCATAAAAGATGCAACTATGGAGAAGGCAATCAAAATCCAATGACTAAAAGATTTTACTATGATATCTCCATGGGAAAGATATGAAGACACTGAAGAAGTCTAGAAAAGAAGGAGACCGTTGACATTGTGTATCTTGGAGATGTGTCAAATATATGTGTGGGATGTTAATATTGCAAGCAAACAGATGTCATCACAAAAGGTAATTTTGATTTGATGTTCTTTTTTATTTTTTACAAACATTTGGATGGGTTAATGCAAGGCTACTGGAAAAAGCGTTGTGGATGTTATCTACATCTAGCACTCATGTGGTGGGATAGAAGATCCTAAAGGAAACATGATGTGGAAGAGGTAGTTGTATGAAGGAAAGCCAGATGTGGACTAGAAAATCACTTTCTGATAAGGGGAAGGATGACATGACTGACTTGAGAAAAGTGATGGATGGTTGATACCCTACAACATGAAGGCTCCATAATATTAAAGATAAAATTCATGGCATCGAATGGAGGAGCCCTACAAGCAACTGAAGGTCCCATGATTTCCACCAATGAATAAAAATTTGTTGTTGGAAGCAAGTCCCTAGTTAAGAGGGAGCCTGGAAACAAGTTTCTAAATTGGTAGAAACTTGGAAACAAGTCCTTGGCTAAGAGGGAGCTTGGAAGCAAGTCCTTGGAAGCCTGGAAAATTCCTTGGATAAGAGGGAGCTTGAGAACATTCCTTTATATGAATGGGTATATCCTCCCTAGTTGAGAGGGAGAGATAGACACGTCATTCTTGTCTTCACTTGGGAAGAAAGAATGGAGACATTGGCATTCGATACTCTTTGAGGATGTGGTAGGGCATCCAAGATAAGAGTAGTCATAGAGGACTAAGAATCCAAAATAAGTATAGTCCTGGTGGAACATACTTTGAGAGAACCCGTGTGAGGTATGTTCCAAGAGAGACAATGATGAGGGTGTCTATAAATCATTGGGCTCGCCAACATTGTGCTCTGATCTTGAGGAGAGATAGAGTTGTTAGTCAAGGCTTTGTTATGTGACAATGTTGGATGATATGATGTCGGTGTTTTAAAAAACGGCCGGCTCGGAACCGACTCGGCCGAGTTGGTCTGAGCCAGCCTTAAATTTTATGACCCGGCCATTGAACCGGTTCGGCCGGCCGGGTTAATACCGAGTCGGCCGAGTTGTGTCAGCCGAGTCCGTATCAACCCGGCCGGGTTACGTACAGCGGCCAGTGAACCCAAAAAAATGGTTTTTTTTTTTTTTTTTTTATTTTTGCTGAGTGTGGGGGACTCCAAAGGGGTTTATTAATTGGTTTGTTGGTCTTTGGGGTCCATCCCCCCCTCCCAAACCCTATTTAACCCACTCAGCCCCTCATTCTCTCACAGCCATCTCATGCATTTGAGTGAGAATTTCAGTGAGAGTTTGTGAGGAGTTGTTGAGTTTGTTTTTGGAGCAGCAGTGAGGAGTCTTGGGCAAGCATTGTAGTTGGAGTGAGGAGCTTCTTGGGCAGCCATTTGGAGCAGCAGTGAGGAGTTGGTTTCTTGGAGCAAGCTTGAAGAGGCAGTTTGTGCCTGGAGGTATTTTTTTTTCACTTGTACAAATCTGTTTTTGCTTATTAAATTTTAGGTGCATATCTAGAAATCCTAAAGAGTGTTTTTTGTGAAAGAAATGAACATTGAATCAATGTTTTATTTTCATTTTCAGATTGTTTGCTTTCATTTCCAAGTCAAAAAATGGCACCTAGAGTGAAAGATGCTGCTTGGGCATATGTTGAAATGGTTGAAAGTCAAATGCATTGCAAATTTTGCCATAGGAAAATTAAGGTCGGTCTTGGGGGTATTAATAGGCTGAAACAACACTTGGCGGGGATTAGAGACCAAATCACTCCATGTACCTCACTAAAAATTGGGGAGATTAGGAAGGAATTGTTAGCCAGCTTTGAGAAGTTTAAAGAAGATAAGGCTAGGCAAAAAGAGTTAGAGGTTGAAATTGGGAGGAAGAGGAATATAAAAAAAATGATGGCTACCAACCCCCATTTTGATTTTGAGGGTTCTTCCTCTATCCCTTGTATTGATGCATCCAACCCCTTCTAATATGTTCCTCCCTCTTCTGAGTCTATTCAAGAAAAGGGAAAGGGTAGAATGAATTTGGAAAAGGGTGATATGAATATCAAAAGTTATTTCACTCCCTCCTCTCCATCAGATGCACATGGTCTTCAAGCTAGTAGAAGTCAAATGGAGCCCACTTTAAATGACCATTGGAAGAAAGAATTGAGGGAGACTGCTTGTGCTTACATAGCTAGATGATGGTATGATGTTGATATCCCCTTCAATGCTTCCCGTTCACCATATTATGAGTCTATGTTTGATGCCATACAAGCTGCTGGAAAAGGCTTCAAAGGCCCTACTATGCATGAGCTAAGGGGGTACCGTTTGCAGAAAGAAATTTCATCCATTAATAAGTATTTGAAAGATTTCAAGGACTCATGGGTAAGAACAAGATGTACCATCATGTCAGAAGGATGGATTGATCAAAGAAACCGTACCATCATAAACTTTCTTATCTTCCGCCCACGGGGAACCATGTTTTTAAAATCAGTTGATGCATCTGACAAGGTAAAAGATGGGCAATTGTTGTTTCAGCTATTGGATGAGGTTGTTGAGGAGGTGGGAGGTGGCTAATGTTGTTCAAGTCATCACAGATAACGCCTCTAACTATGTTCTTGCTGGTAAACTGTTAGAGGAAAAACACAAGACCATCTTTTGGACCCCATGTGCTGCACATTGCATAGACCTCATGCTTGAGGATATTGGAAATTTAGATTGGGTCAAAAACACTGTAGATCATGCCAAAAGCATAACAAAATTTATCTACAATCATTCATGGATTTTGAGCCTCATGAGGAAACACACTGGGGGCAGGGATATTATTAGGCTTGCCATCACTAGATTTGCTACTCATTTTTTGACATTGCAATCTATACTTTCACAACATAGAAACTTGCAAAAGAGTTTTTCCCATGAAGAATGGAGTCAAAGCCAGTGGTCTCACAAACTGGAAGGCGAAGAATTGAAAAAGAAAGTTAATGAAGAAATATTTTGGAGAAAGGCAGCAGAGATTGTGAAGCTTTCTGAGCCACTGGTTAAGGTGTTGCGGTTGGTGGATGGGGAATGATTGGCTATGGGCTTCATTTATGAGGCTATGGATCAAGCAAAGGAGCAAATAAAAAGGGCATACAAGGATAAAGTGGCTAAGTATGGGCCCATTTGGGCAATCATTGATGAAAGATGAAACAATCAACTCCATCGCCCTATACATGCAGCTGGGTATTTTTTGAACCCACAGTATCATTATAAAGCTAAGGAGATAGGAGCTTTGAGGGGGGAGGTTAGAGATGGACTGATTCACTGCATTGATCGCATGATCCCATCGGAGTCTAATCAGCTGGAGATACACCGACAGGTCACGACCTTCACCAATACCTCGGGTACCTTTGGGAAGAACCTAGCAAAGATTGCAAGAGAAGCAGATGAGCCAGGTAAACAAAAATTTCACTTTTCAAATTCTTAATAGTTTTTTTAAATTTTGCTAAATCATTTATAATTTGAAAGTTGGATATAATTTGTATTTTTGTTGAGCTAACTCATTACACTCCTATGTTTTTTGCAGCACAATGGTGGGAGGCTTTTGGTGGCCATTGCCCTAAATTGCAGAAGTTTGCAATTCGTATTTTGAGTCAAACTTGCAGTGCTAATGGGTGTGAGCGCAATTGGTCTGTCTTTGAGAGGATTCACACAAAGAAGAGAAACCGTTTGGATAAAAAACAGTTAAATGATCTAGTCTATGTCCAATACAACCTCCAACTCAGACGCAACCAATTGCTGAACAAAAGCCCTGATTCAAATCCCATTGTGTTGGAAGACATTGATCCAACATCAGATTGGGTAGTGGAGAGTCATCCAGCAGAGTTTGATTCTGATGAGGATCTTGATTTGGATTTACATAGGGAGGCATCACTCAAACATGATGTTCAGTTGAATACAGATCCTGATCCACTTGTACCAGCCTTAGCCTCATAGCCAGCAAGTCCTCCAGTTGCAGGCGCTTCCTCTGCGCAGCCACGACAGAAGCGCAGCCACATATCTCGTCTATCTCAGATTGCATCTGTTGCACAGCCTGCTAGTGCTACCACTTCTACAGTTGCAGTTGGAGATGACGATGAGGAGCCATGGGGCCCCCTGTCTGACTCTGATGATGATCCAGAGATTGATCCACATGATCTTGGCTCCTCTTGCAGTAGCTACTAGCCAGTGGTACTGGTCACAGTTTACTTTTGTTGTAGAGGCCATTTCTAGCCTCCTTGGTTATGTGTTTTTTTTTTGATCATGTATGTATTGGGCAATGCACTAGGTGCCATTTTGATATAATGGATATATTCATGAGCCTACTTTGATCATATGTTATCTTCCATCTATAATCTAATGTTGTGTGTTCGGAAACATGAACGAAAATCTTTAAAATTATGTTTTTTTATAAAAAAAATAAATATTTAATGTAATTTTTACAATGACCGAGTCATTGAAATCGAGCCGGCCGAGTCAATACCGAATCAGAGTCGGAGTCGAAGTCGAAGTCGGAGTTTTAAAACATTGGATGCTATACAGATGGGTTACCAATCCGACTTATGAGAATTCTTCAAATTGAGAATGTCCAAGTACCTTGTATGGATTATGAACACCTCCCTAGTTAAGAGGGAGTGTTGAAATATGTAACTAGGTTCGGTCTTCATAATGGCATATGTAATCGTGATTTTATGTATTTAATGAAAAGAGAAAAATAAATTTATTATTATTCTTGAGGCATGGGTTTCATGCTCAAGGGAAATTTATATTTAGGTCAAGCACCCATTGAGTGCTTCTAGGTTTCTTATAAAGTCAATTGAGTCATTCTCATGTATTGAAGACCCATTTAAGAATGTTATATATTGTAAAGAAAATTTATTTCAGTCAAAATAGAATCAAAAGACCCTCCAAGACCTCGTCATGGCACAAAGATCAAGTCAGCCTACATGAAGGGACAAGTCAGCCTAAAGACAGAAATTTGTACCCCTCACAAGCCTATAAATAAGAAGGAACTCGGCCCCATTGCGACTCACTCAAGCAAGTTCGATCTTCTCAAGATAGAATCTGGAAAAAAACGAGAAGGAAGGAGAAGAACTAGATGAAAGTTTTTAAGCCTCTCTCTCTCTCTCTCGTGTTAGAGTTTCTACATTTGATGGGCAGAAGAATTTGCTACACAGGTCAAAGTTGCAAAAGAATTTGTTGAGAATATCGAAGTTGCAGAAGAATGTGTTGGGGAGGTCGAAGTTCCAAAAGAATCTGTTAGGCAGTCAAAATTGCAGAAATTGTTGGATTTAAGGTTTGAATTGGTCTTGGAGGGTCTTCGTCAAGGGTCATAGGTATTGGAATTCATCAATTGAAGTTCTATAAGAAGAGAAGAATTATTGTGGGTTTACCTCTCAGTTGGAGAGGTTTTGGCCCTCGCTGATCGCCTACATCTTGTGTTGTATTGTCTCTTTGATTTTATTGTTTGGTAGTTGTTTGATGCTAAAGAACACTAATAATAATCAAGTGTAAGAAGAAGGTAATCAAGTTAAGTAAAGTTACATCACAAGCAGTTGCCAAAGTAAGAGAAATCACCTAATCTAGCTACCCTAGATATATCAACAAATATAACACTAAATTTTACGTCTAATCACTCCACAAACTAATTTATCTCTAATCAATCCATGCTCTAGTTCTGCTAAAAAAACAACTTGTTCTATTTTTGTTAATGAAGATGAAGGTTAGGATTATAAGCTATGTAATTGTACTTGTCATCAGCATATTTCTTTTTAGCACATATAGCCATGCATAAACGCTAATTTTGGATGTAAATCCTCATGTATAAAGGTCGATTTTCGAATCTTGGATGTACAACCTCATTTATAAATGATAATATTGGATTTTGAATCATTTAATCATCTATGAGAGTTAACATAGACCGGATTTTCCTTCTAAAATGTCATTTATGCGTCTCATTCTTTTTTTTCTTGCAAGATGTGTTATTAACTTATTTATAAAAAAAATTACATACATATATATATATGATGTTTCAACTGACGTTTCCATTTTTGGGGGGTCGCTTTTTCTGTGGTACCTGTTTCGGAAACTTCTAGACATTTCGGTGTTTCGTGAAACTTAGCAGGAAAGTGATTCCTTGATTTGTGCCATAATTCAAGAAGTCAAATTCGAGTTTCTTCTTTGTCATACTAGATTTCCTAAAAATTAAGAGATTCCCTATAAATTAGGACAAGTTCCTATAATTTAGGAATCGGACCCTAAAAATTAGGACGAGATAGGACGCAGTTAACTGATGTGTTGAAATTGAAGGTTGAGTTCTTGATTTTCTAGTGTGAGTTAATTGAAGAAAAACACAAGTGATTGAGTTTCAAGTGGTCGACTTGAAATAAGATGAGTTGCATGAGCAGTTAACTCATGCTAACTTAATCATTCCTGAATTAGAAATTCACTAATTTTAGCAATCTGAATTGCTATAAAGAAGGAACAAAGGCACAATTGTATTCATTCTTGTATGCATCAGTTTTGTGTGTAATCTTGTAAGTGAGCATGAAAAGAAGAAGGCTTGTGCGAGTTGGTAAAAGGTAGTTTTCCCTTGGCTCATTCGTTAGAATTTAGGAGCTAAGGGATTAGCTCTTGTGCAAGGAATTAGGTACTTGATTCCTTGGGTTTGCGCTAGGGATTTGGAGCAGAGGATCAAGGGAAGAGGGCAGCGTGATCAGTATTCTTGCAAGGGTTCCATGCTTAGGATAAGTGGGGAGAAGGGTGTATTCTCCAAGTGAAACAATTCTATTTGTGAGAGATTAATTGGTTAGCTTCTATCAATAAACAAGCAGAGGGTTTTCCCAGTTGGGTTCCCTAGAAAAATTGTCTGATTAGGTATTTATTTTTGTTCCTATTTCGTTGCAAAGTTTAGTAGAGAAATTTTGTGTTTATATGAGAAGAAATTATATTTCAGATTACCCATATTAGCAGCTCAGAATTTCGTGGAATTTTTACAATTAGAGCGTCTTCAAAAAATATATCTTTATTCTAGAAAAGCATAGCTTCACCACTGCTTCAATAGTGCATAGGAAACTTGCATTCTCTTCTTCAAGGAGTTTGCATCCTTTCCAAGCCCATGCCACAGAAAATTTGCTTTATCTAGCTTGTTAATTTTGGCAACTAGGGCCAAACTTCACATTGGACAACTCATATGAGGCAACTCATATTTTTCTTGGATTCCTCTCTCCAAGAGGTGTAGGATTGATCTAAAGATCATGCCATTTGACATGTACAATTGAATTTATACTGGATATTGATATTGGGCTAGTAAAGAAATTGAAGTAAAATTGCTCTAAGCGTAGAACATACCATTGTTATCCTAAAATTAACATGGTATCAAAGTTGAGGTGAAGACAAAGCCCAAGCAAGAGTGAAAAGAGAAATCACCAAGAGGAGCAATCACTGAACAAAGACAAGATTCAATGGCCTCCACATCCTACTTCAAGTCTGATGATAAGCTTCATGATAACTCTGATTATCATGCATGGAAGATGTCTCTTGATTGACATTAGAAGAGCAAGATGTGATGGATTATGTGCAGGGAAAGATTTCAAAACCTCCTTCTAATGCACCGGCCACTACTAAAACCATATACAAGAAGGGTGAAGTCAAAGCCAAGAAGATCATCAGGAATTATATTCATAAGCATTTAGTTGCTTACATTTCCGATTTGAACACATCAAAAGAGATATATGAAAGGTTGGTTGGCATGTTCAAATCTAGCAATGCAAATCAAATTCTTTTCCTCAAGAACAAGCTGAAGGATATAAAGAAAGGAAGAAATGAAGATATTCAATCCTACTTCATGAGGATTACATAGATCAAAAATAATCTTCTTTCGATTAGAGAAGCTATTGTTGATAGGGAGCTTACCCTCATTGCTCTTGGAGGACTCCGTCGTGAATGGCACATGTTCAACACTACTATTCTTAACAAGGACGGGATTCCAGGTTTTGAAGAATTGCTGACTAGATGCTCTCAAGAAGAAACAAGGATTATGGAACTAGATATGCCTTCAAATAGGAATGATCCTACTGCATTCTCCGCTCATGCTAAAAAGAAGAACAATGCAGGTTCAAAGAAGCAATGTCAAGGAAGGTTGGGTTTCAAAAATGGAAGGAAGGGAAGATGCTTCATTTGCAACAAGTTTGGTCACTATGCAAGGGATTCTCCTAATAGAAGGGATACACCTCATGATGATGACAACCACAACAACAACAATTTCTGGGGCAACAACAATCAAAAGAATGGCAGATTCAACAACCAAGGAAAAAGGAATGCTCCTGCTTCTCATCAAGGAAACGGTCGCCCTCCCAAGAGATCAAGAAACACCAAGTATGATGAATCTAATGTTATTGATAACAAGCAAAAAGAATTATATCTTATATCTGCCCTTTCTACTACATCTCCTCTAGACACTTTTGGAAATTGGTTGATTGGTAGTGGTGCCTCAAGGCACTTCACTGGGTATAAGGAAGCTCTTTCAAATCTGATTGAAAGGGATACAAATTTAGAAATTATCCTTGGAGACAATGCCACCAATCCCGTGAATGGATTTGGGAATGTTACGCTTCAATTGAATCAGGGTAACACCATTCCTCGACAAGAAGTACAATATGTACCCAATCTAAAGAAGAACCTGGTATCTATCTCAGTGATGGAGGACAAAGGATTAAAGGTGGCATTCATTGATGGAAAGATACGTGTGTGGAATAAAAATTTCAAAGATGCATTTACACTTGGCTTCAAGGTTGATAGTCTATATCAAGTTGGAGGAAGCCCACTGGGAGCTATGTCTTGCGACACATCACTTCAATCTGAATTATGGCACCAGAAATTTCCTCATCTACATAAGGCTCTACCCGATGCAAGGAAGATGGTGAAAGGTATGCCCGAATTTAAAGTAGAACATGTAGGTGTTTGTCAGGGGTGTGCCAAAGGAAAGCATACAAGGGAACCATTCCCCTCAAGTGATAACAAGACTACTGACATATTGCAATTGATTCATTCTGATCTATCTGGTGCAATGCTTGTGAACTCATTGGGAGGATACTTATATTATGCAACCTTTATAGATGATTTCTCTCACAAGACTTGGATATATTTCTAGAAGAAGAAGGACGAAGTATTCTCATGGTTTCATTCTTTCAAAGCTTTAGTCGAAAATCAAACTAGGAAGAAGATCAAAATATTGAAGACCGATAATGGAACCGAATACGAATCAAATGAGTTCAAAGATTATTGTGGAGAAGTTGGCATTAAGAGGGAGACTACTACCACATATACTCCTGAGCAAAATGGTGTTGCTGAAAGGAGGAACCGTTCTATTGTAGAAGCCACTCGTGCCATGCTTCATGATCAAAGCCTTCCGAAGTTCTTATGGTCGAAGCTACAAACACCGTCATGTATGTTCAAAATAGATGCCCTCATCAAGCGTTGGACTCCAAAACTCCCGAAGAAGTTTTCACTGGTAAGAAACCTGATGTTTCTCACTTTAGAATTTTTGGTAGCCCCGTATATTTTCATGTGCCGAAAGAAAAGAGAAGCAAATTGGATGCTTCTGGGAAGAAAGGAACATTTGTGGGCTACAGTGAAACTTCTAAGGCATATAGAATCTATGTGCCTGGTCAAAGAGAAGTGGAGATAAGTCATGATGTCACTTTCGATGAGGATGTTTCCCTTGGGAAGATTAGTAACCTTCCTCTTCCAAGGAAGGACAAAGAAGCAGATTCTAGAAAGCAGGGAGAACCGCAGGAAGAGCAGATGCTCTATGCTGAAGGACCAATGGATCCCATTGATCCACACCCTCATGAGCCCTCCTCCTCGAAAAGGAGGCACTCATGGCTTAGGGAGACTCTCGAAGATGCCAAGAGACATGTTGCACCTAGGGGGACATTTCGTGAAAGCAAGAAGCCGAATAGGTACAAAGGGTACTTAACTGCTATGACCACCATTGTTCAATCTGAGCCTTTCACATTCTAAGAAGTTGCCAAACACCAAGTTTGGAAGGATGCAATGAACAAAAAGTATGAGTCGATTATGAAGAATGATGTATGGGATGTGGTCCCTAGACCCAAGGACAAATCCATTGTCACCTCGAAATGGCTCTTCAAGATCAAGCATGGAGTTGATGGAAGTGCTGAAAAGTTGAAGGCCAAATTCATTGCTTGAGGCTTCTCTCAAAAGGAAGGTGTAGATTATGATGAGATATTTGCATCGGTTGCCCACTACACCACCATCTATTCGATTATAACCCTTGCTGCCTCGCAAGGATGGAATCTTCACCGGATGAATGTCAAGACTACCTTCTTGCATGGTTCACTTAAGAAGGAAATCTATGTAGAACAACCTAATGGGTTCGAACTTCAAGATCGTCAAACACATGTACGCAGGTTGAAGAAAGCCCTCTATGGGTCGAAGCAAGCACCTCGGGCTTGTTATGAGAGGATTGATAGTTATCTAATGAAGTTGGGATTTACAAGAAGTGAAGTTGATCCGAACCTTTACTTTAAGGTTGAGAATGATAGACTTCTCATCTTGGTACTCTATTTGGACGATCTCTTTCTGACAAGTATAGACCCCATTTTTCATCAATGTAAGAGGGAGTTGGATTCCAAATTCGAAATGAAGGACCTAGGACTGATGCATTACTTCCTAGGGTTGGAGATCTGGCAAAAGCCAGGAGAGATTTTCCTTTCTCAAGGAAAATATATTGTGAAGATACTTGAAAGATTTGGGATGGTGGACTGCAAGTCCGTGACTTTTCCGATGGAACTTAACTTCAAGAAGTTATGCGGAAGTGTTGTTGGGCCGGATTTGGGAAATTCTTCTGATTATCGTCAACTCATGGGGACCCTAATGTTCTTGGTGAACTCCCGTCCAGACATATGTTTTGCAGTGAATACATTGAGCCAGTTTATGGTCGAGTCTCATCACATACATTGGATTGCTGCCAAGAATCTTTTGAAATATCTTCAGGGCACAATCACTTATGAACTGAGATACACTGTCGGGAATGTGAGGCTCCATGGTTACTCTGATGCAGACTGGGTTGGCAATGTGGTGGATCGTAAAAGCACATATGGATGTTGCTTCTTTCTAAGTTCTGCTTTGATATCATGGATGAGCAGGAAGCAGAAGTCGATGGCCTTGAGCACCGCTGAGGCTGAATACATTGCTGCTAGTTTGACCTCCTATGAAGTTGTTTGGTTGAGGAAGCTCTTTAGTGAGCTATTTGGACATGTGTTGGATACCAATGTGATATTCTGCGACAACCAGAGTGGGATTCGTCTTTCAGAGAATCTTGTGTTTCATGACCACTCCAAGCATATTGATATCAAGTACCACTCTATGTGGGATATGGTACAATGAGGAGCAATAAGGTTCCAACACACTGGGATAGGTGATCAGGTCGCCGATATTCTTACAAAGCACCTGGGGAAGGTCAAATTCTTAACCTTCCGTGAACGACTTGGAGTCGTGGAGAGACCCTCTTATGAGGGTCCCGTATGAGATGGATGTTGAGCTCTGGGAGCTCCAAGGGGCTTGGGGTACTTCTTGGAGCGATGAGCGACCATAGGGTGAGTGGTTCACCTTCCCCTATTGGTGTGCGATGTACAGGGTGAGTGGTTCACCTTCCCCTATGATACCCCATGGTGGCATATGCATAGGATGAGTGGTTCACCTTCTCCTATGGCACATAAGCGTGATGAGTGGTTCACCTCCTCCTACCGGCACATCCTACCCATACAGTCCAGGACTCATGGGAAGTACCTCTCATCTAGCCAATGAGTAGGGAAATGAGGATAGGGACCATAGTACTACCGATGGATGCATCGTGTACTACTGTACTCCCTATGCTAGGATGTTGATATTGATCTGGGATCAATGGAAACTGACTTCGGGTCGGTTAAGAGTGGTATGACACACTCTCTATTATTGGAGACTGACTTCAGGTCAGTGGAGAATGGTATGATACATTCTCAATCATTTCTTCTTTCTTCATAGTTCAGCAGAGCAGAGACAATGATGGTACAAATTGTCAGACAATTTGGCAGGTGAAGTTCTCCCTAGTTGAGAGGGAGTGTTAATTTTGGCAACTAGGGCCAAACTTCACATTGGACAGCTCATATGAGACAACTCATATTTTTCTTGGATTCCTCTCTCTGAGAGGTGTAGGATTGATCTAAAGATCATCCCATTCTGATATGTACAAATGAAATTATGAATTTATTTTGATTATTGTTAAATTTGGCAACTAAGGAAAACATCACTTTGGACAGCTCTTCTAGGCAGCTGATATTTTTCTTGGATTCCTCTTTCTGAGAGGTGTAGGATTGATCTAAAGATCATCCATTCTGACATGTACAAATGAAGTTATGAATTTATTTTGATTATGGACAAATTGTCAAGGTCGGCCAGCCATCAAATTAGCCTCCTCCAGCCTTCAACGTTGCGTATAAATACAAGGTGCCTCCTCCTCATTTGGCATCTCATCTCATTCATCTTTCTCTCTCTCATCTTGATTGGGTACGGATTTTTGGGCCTCTCTCTCTCTCCACACATACGAAAGGAAGACTGTCTTTTCTAGCTTCTACGTTGACCAGATTTGACCGAAATTTTAGGAGGCCGAAATTTCAGGATGCTGACTTTGACCAGCGTTGACCCTATTTGACTTCAATTTTGTGAGGGAGACTTTTGTCTGGGCAGGCCGTTGTTCTAGGCACAAGACCCCTGCGTTGACTAGTGTTGACTGCCCTAATTTAGGTTGTTGTGTTGACTTTTGTTGACCATATATGACTAGTTATTTTTGGATTGTTTTGGGCTGCATTATCTTGTTGTTGAAGGCCGAGTTGACCAAGGTTGATTGAGTTGTTTTGGAGGTCAATTTTAGCCCTGTTGACCAGCATTGACTTTCTGGTTAGGGCTTTCTATTTCTGTTGTTTTGACTGATCAGTTTGGGCAAGTGAATATTGTAAATTGTACTTACTCTCTGCTGAACTTTTGAAGAATTATAAGAAGAATTGATCAAGGGTTTCCCCACATTGGGGTTTGTCCCTAGCTGGTGCCATATCTTGTGTCCTCTTGTGTTGGCTTGTCTTCTACTGTTATTGTTTATGTTCTATCTGCATTTTACTATCATGTTGATGTGATTGCTATACTGGATATGATATTGGGCTAATAAAGAAAATTGAAGTAAAATTGCTCTAAGCATAGAACATACCATTGTTATCCTAAAATTAACATGGTATCAGAGTTGAGGTGAAGACAAAGCCCAAGCAAGAGTGAAGAGCAATCACTGATCAAGAACAAGTCTCAATGGCCTCCACATCCTACTTCAAGTTTGATGATAAGCTTCATGATAAGTTTGATTATCATGCATGGAAGATGTCCCTTGATTTGACTTTAGAAGAGCAAGATGTCATGGATTATGTGCAGGAAAAGATTATGGAACCTCCTTCAAATGCACCGACCGCTGCTAAGACAAAGTACAAGAAGGGTGAAGTCAAAGCCAAGAAGATCATCAGGGATTCTATTCATAAGCACTTAGTTGCTTACATCTCTGATTTGAATACATCAAAGGAGGTATATGACAGGTTCGTTGGCATGTTCAAGTCTACCAATGCAAATCAAATTATTTTCCTCAAGAACAAGTTGAAGGATGTAAAGAAGGGAAAAGATGAGGATATTCAATCCTACGTCATGAGGATTACGGAGATCAAAAATGATCTTCTTTCGATTGGTGAAGCTATTGCTGACAAGTAGTTCACTCTCATTGCCCTTGGAGGTCTTCCTCCCGAATGGCATGTGTTCAACACTACTATTCTCAATAACGACAAAATTCTAGGTTTTGAAGAATTCCTGACTAGATGTTCTCACGAAGAAACAAGGATGATGGAATTAGAGATGCCTTCGAATAGGAATAATACTACTGCATTCTCTGCCCATGCCAAGAGGAAGAACAATGCAAGTTCAAAGAAGTAAAGTCAAGTAAGACCGAGATTCAAAAATGGAAGGGGAGATGCTTCGTTTGCAACAAGTTTGGTCACTATGCGAGGGAGTGTCCAAATAGAAGGGACACATCTCATTATGATGATGACAATCATTCCAGGGGCAACAACAACAATCAAAGGAATGGCAGGTTCAACAACAAAAGGAAAAGGAATGCTTCCGCTACTCAACTTGGAAATGATCGAGCTTCTAAAAGAACAAGAAACTCCAGGTATGATGAGTCTAATGTTGTAAATTCTAAGAAAAAGGAATTTTATCTTATATTTTCCCTCTCTATTGCCTCTCCTCTGAATACTTTGGGAAATTGGTTGATTGATAGTGGTGCCTCAAGGCACTTCACCAGGTACAAGGAAGCTCTTTCAAATCTGATAGAGAATGATACAAATTTGGAAATTATCCTTGGAGACAATGCCACCTATCCCATGAAGGGAGTTGGGAATGTTACCCTTCAATTGAATCAAGGTAACACCGTTCATCTTCAAGAAGTACTATATGTACCTCATCTAAAGAAGAATCTAATGTCTATCTCAACGATGGAAGACAAAGGATTCAAGGTGGCATTCATCGATGGAAAGGTACGTGTGTGAAAAAAGAAATTTCAAAGAAGCATTTACTCTTGGATTCAGGGTTGACAGTTTATATCAAGTTGAAGGAAATCCACTGGGAGCCATATCTTGCGACACATCTCTTCAATTCGAACTATGGCACCGGAGGTTTGCTCATCTTCATTATAAGGCTCTACCCGATGTAAGGAAGATGGTTATAATATGCCCGAATTCAAAATAGAGCATGAAAGTCTATGTCAGGTATGTGCCGAGGGAAATCATACAAGGGGACCATTCCCCTCAAGTGATAGCTATGAAAATTCAGAATTTCTAACACGAAATTCTACTGCAGTAACTGATTTATTTCTCCTACTTATTTTCCACAATAAGTTATTTACAAAACCCTTCAGTAAACATTAAAATAAATTCTACTGCAGCTATCACATAATAGCATAGAGAAAAATAACAGTGATATACAAGCACAAGAATCAATCACATCAAAACAGTTATTTTTGGACAATCGTTCCTGGAAAAACCCAGTGCGGGAAAACCGGTGCAATAGATGAGGGTTTATTTATTAATCTTCAGCAACAATCTCTTTACAGGGAATGATTCTACAGCATACTAAGACATTTCTGAGAGAAACACCTAAGACAAATTTTCTTCTCCTCCTGGAGAAGTTCTGACACCCTAGAGATCCTCTACCCTCCTCTGCATCACTTCTGCGTCAGCCTGCGTGAGGACTACGTCTCCAGCTGCGCTGTCTCTCTGATCTTCCCTCTGCGTTGTCTCTCGGATGCTCTGCTTCACCTCCTCCTCAGTCTCTGACTGATGCTGATGCCCTCCTCTTCCTTCACCCTGCAACTCTCCCTCTGAAATCAAACTCCTCCTTAAGAATTGATTTCCCTCGGGTTACTAAGTATTCGCCCAGTGTGTCTCCAAATGACTCTCAAGTCTTCTCTCATACTTTTTTTGTTGATGAATCAACGGTCGAGATTAAGTCTCTAATCAATAGCTAAGATTAAAACAGACTTGATCCTCGTCTCTTAAAAGCTTCTCACCCATATCTTTATTAATACCCATTAATATTTTTATTTTCCTAAGTTTAGACTTAGGAACCCCATTAAAAATATTAATTATTTTAATAACTCATCATCCGGGGGGAATTTCTCCAAACTATTTCTGGGTCTTGGAGATCTCATGTATTCTAGCCCCTCCACAAAGTTTCGAAGCTAGATCACATTCGATGCTACCCAAAATCAACAATAGCAAGACCACAAATATTTTGCAATCGGTTCATTTTGATCTATCTGGTATGTTGTTGTGACATCATTAGGAGGATATTTATATTATGTTGTCTTTGTGGATGACTTCTCTCGCAAAACTTGGATATATTTCTTGAAGAAGAAGGACGAAATATTCTCATGGTTCCGTGCCTTCAAAGCCTTTGTGGAAAATCAAACAGGGAAGAAGATCAAGTTATTGAGTACCAATAATGGAACCAAGTATGAGTCAAATGAATTCAATGACTGTTGTAGGGAAGCTGGCATTAAGAGGGAGCCTACTACTGCATATACTCCTAAGCAAAATGGTGTTGTTGAAAGTAAGAATCATTCCATTATAGAAGCCACTTGCGCCATGCTTCATGATCAAGGACTTCCAAAGTTCCTATGGTGAGAAGCTACCAACATTGTTGTGTACGGTCAAAATTGATGCCCTCATCAAGCATTGGACTCCAAAACTCCCAAAGAAGTTTCCACCGGTAAGAACCCTAATGTTTCTCATTTTAGAATTTTTGGTAATCCCGTATACTTTCATGTGCCGAAAGAAAAGAGAAGCAAATTGGAGGCATCTGGGAAGAAAGGAACTTTTGTGGGCTACAGTGAAACTTCTAAGGCATATAGAATCTATGTGCTTGGTCAAAGAGAAGTAGAGTTGAATCATGATGTCACCTTCGATGAGGATGTTGCCCTAAGGAAGATTAGCAACCTTCCTATTCCAAGGAAGGACAAAGAAGCAGATGCAAGAAATCAGGGAGATTCGCAGGATGAATAGATGCCTGATGTTGAAGAACCAATGGTCATGAGCCCTCCTCCTCCAAAAGGAGACCCTCATGGCTGAGGGAAACTCTCGAAGATGCTGAGAGACATGTTGCACCAAGGGGGGCATTTTGTGAAAGTAAGAAGCCTAACAGGTACCAGGGGTACTTAACTGCTATGAGCACCATTATTCAGTGTAAACCTTGCTCATTCGAAAAAGTTGTGAAGCAACAAGTATGGAAGGATGCTATGAATGAAGAGTATGAATCAATTATGAAGAATGATGTCTGGGATGTGGTCCCTAGACCCCAGGAAAAATTTGTTGTCACCTCTAAAAGGCTCTACAAGATCAAGCATGGTGTTGATGGAAGCGTTGAGAAGTTCAAGGCCAGATTTGTTGCTCAAGGCTTCTCTCAAAAGGAAGGTGTAGATTATGATGAGATATTTGCACCCGTTGCTAGCTACACCACCATCCTTTCAATTATAGCTTGTGCTACCTCACAAGGATGGAATCTACACCAAATGGATGTCAAGACTGCCTTCTTGCATGGTTCACTTAAGAAGGAAGTCTATGTGGAACAACCTGAGGGGTTTGAAGTTCAAGATCATCAGACACATGTATCCAGGTTGAAGAAAGCCCTCTATGGGTTGAAGCAAGCACCCCGGGCTTGGTATGAGAGGATCGATAGCTATATAATGAAGTTGGGATTTACAAGAAGTGAAGTTGATCCGAAAAATTTAAGGTTGAGAATGATAGACCTCTCATCTTGGTATTCTATGTGGACAATTTCTTTCTGACAGGTGCAGACCCTCTTATTCATCAATGTAAGAGAGAGTTGGCTTCTGAATTTGATATGAAGGACCCGGGACTGATGCATTACTTCCTAGGGTTGGAGGTCTAACAAAAGCCAGGGGAGATTTTCCTTTCTCAAAGAAAATATGTTGTGAAGTTACTTGAAAGATTTGGGATGGTGGACTGCAAGTCAATGACTACTATGATGGAACTTAACTTCAAGAAGTTATGCAGAAGTGCTGCCGGGACCGATTTGGGAAATCATTTTGAGTATTGTCAACTCATTGATGTTCTTGGTGAACTCTCGTTTGGACATATGTTTTGCGGTGAACACATTGAGTCAGTTTATGGTCGAGCCTCATCATATAAATTGGATTGTTGCCAAGAATCTCTTGAGATATCTTCAGGGCACAATCACTTATGGACGGAGATACACTGTCGAGAACGTGAGGCTCCATGGTTACTCTGATGTAGACTAGGTTGGCAGTGTGGTGGATCGCAAAAGCACATCAGGATGTTGCTTCTCTCTAAGTTCTACTTCAATATCATGGATGAGCTGGAAGCAGAAGTCGATTGCTTTAAGCACCGCTGAGGATGAATACATTGCTGCTGGCTTGGCCTCCTGTGAAGCTGTCTAGTTGAGGAAGCTCTTTGTGAGTTGTTTGGACATGTGTTGAACACCATCGTTATCTTCTGTGACAACCAGAGTGGGATTCGTCTTTCTGAGAATCTCGTGTTTATACGCGATATGGTACAGCGGGGAGCAATAAGGCTCCATCATATTGGGACCGATGAGCAGGTCGTCGATATTCTTACGAAGCCCCTCGGGAAGGTCAAATTCTTAACCTTCCGTGAACGACTTGGAGTCGTGGAGAGACCCTCTTATGAGGGTCCTGTATGAGATGGATAGTGAGCTCTGGGAGCTCTGAGGGGCTTGGGCTACTTCTTGGAGCGATGAGCGACCATAGGGTGACTCACCCTCCCCTAGTGGTGCATTGTGTACAGAGTGAATGGTTCACCTTCCCCTGTGATACCCCATGGTGGCATATGCATAGGCTAAGTGTTTCACCCTCCCCTATGGCATATGAGCAAGATGAATGGTTCACCTTCTCCTGTCGACATATCCTACCCATGCAATCCGAGACTCATGGGAAGTACCTCTCATCTGGCCAATGAGTAGGGAAATGAGGATAAGCACCATAGTACCACCGATGGACGCATCGTGTACTACTGTACTCCCTATGCTAGGATGTAGATATTGATCTGGGATCAACGGAAACTGACTACGGGTCAGTTAAGAGTGGTATGACATACTCTATTTTTGGAGACTGACTTCGGGTCAGTGGAGAATGTTATGATATATTATCGATCATTTCTTCTTTCTTCATGGTTCAGCAAAGCAGAGACAGGGATGGTACAGATTGTTAGACAGTTTGGCAGGTGATGTTCTCCCTAGTTGAGAGGGAGTGTTAAATTTGGCAACCAGGGCCAAACATCACTTCGGACAACTCTTATGAGGCGGCTGATATTTTTCTTAGATTCCTCTTTCCGAGAGGTGTAGGATTGATCTAAAGATGATCCCATTCTGACATGTACAAATGAAGTTATGAATTTATTTTGATTATGGACAAATTATCAAGGTCGGCCAACCATCAAATTAGCCTCCTCTAGCCTTCAACATTGCATATAAATACAAGGTGCATCCTCATTTTGGCATCTTAGCTCATTCATCTTTCTCTCTCTCATCTTGATTGGGTACGGATTTCTGGGCCTCTCCCTCTCTCCACACATGCAAAAGGAAGACTGTCTTTTCTAGCTGCTGCGTTGACCAGATTTGACCGAAATTTCAAGAGGCTGACTTCAGTTTTGTAAGGGAGACTTCTGTTTGGGCTAGTCGTTGTTCTGCGCACAAGACCCCTGCGTTGACCAACATTGGCTGCCCTAATTCAGGTTGTTGCGTTGACTTTTGTTGACCAGATTTGATTGGTTATTTTGGACTGTTTTGGGCTGCATTATCTTGTTGTTGGAGGCCGAGTTGACCAAAGTTGCCTCAGCTATTTTGGAGGTCAATTTCACCCCTGTTGACCAGCGTTGACTTTCTGGTTAGGGCTTTCTATTTCTGTTGTTTTGACTAATTAGTTTGGGCAAGTGAATATTGTAAATTGTGCTCTCTCTCTCTCTGTTGAACTTTTGAAGAATTAAAAGAAGAATTGATAAAGTGTTTCCCCACATTGGGGTTTGTAACTAGCTAGTGTCATATCTTGTGTCGCCTTGTGTTGGCTTGTCTTTTACTGTTATTGTTTATGTTCTATCTGCATTTTACTATCATGTTGATGTGATTGCTATACTGGATATGATATTGAGCTAATAAAGAAAATTGAAGTAAAATTGCTCTAAGCATAGAACATACCATTGTTGTCCTAAAATTAACAATTATGGACAAATTGGCAGGGTGGGCCAACAAACTCATGTAGGCTCAAAAGCCCAACAGTGACGTCTATTCATCCTCAACATTTGCCTATAAATACATGATGTCTCCTCCTCATTTGGACACACTTCACTTACTCATCTTCTCTCTCCTACTTTGATTGGGTATGAAAATCAGAAGCTGCTCTCCACACGTGCGAAGGGAAGGAAGGGTTTTTCTGTTTCAGCGTTGACCAGATTTGACCGAAAATTGCAGAAGTTGTTTTGACTTGTGTTGACCAAGCGTTGACTTGTTTTGGTGCAGTTTTGGGTGGAGGAGTTCTGTTCTAGCAAGCTACAGTTCTGGGCACAAGAACCGAGGCAATCTGACCTCTTATTTGACCAACATTGACTATACTAGGGTTGGTCGCAAGGTTGACTTTTGTTGACCAATTTTTACTGGACAATTTTGGGTTGATTAGACTTGCTCTTGGAGGCCGAAGTTGACTAGTTTGACCGAGCTAAATTAAGGAAGAAATTTGCCCTATTGACCAGCATTGACTTTCTGGTTAGGGCTTTATGTTTCTACTGTTTAACTGATTAAATTTTCACTGTAATTAGACAAGTGAATATTATACATTGTACTCTCTCTCTCTCTCTCTGCTGAACTTTTGAAGAATTATAACAAGAATTTATCAAGGGTTTCCCCACATTGGGGTTTGTCCCTGGCTGGTGCCATATCTTGTGTCCTCTTGTCTTAGCTAGTCTTCTACTATCATTGTTTATGTTCTATCTGCATTTTACTATCATGTTGATGTGATTGCTAAACTGGATATTGATATTGGGCTAATAAAGAAATTGAAGTAAAATTGATCTAAGCATAAAACATACCATTGTTATCCTAAAATTAACATAGCTTCAGTAGACTTTGCATGTCTTACCACGAAAGCATAGAAAATCTTATTCAAAATGAGGAGTACATTGGCCAATATATAGTGATTTGTGTGTCTGAAAAGTCGCATCTTTTGGGCAGGCCGACTTGATCATCTGGAGGGCCAACTTGATCTTGTGGGTACAATTTGACTCTTTTTACTAAAAATAAAATATTTCCTTTTCTTTACAAATAGTCCAAATGGGACTTTGACTCATGATAATTTTTCTTTTGACATACAAATCCTAGAAGCATAAAATGCATTCTTTGGCTACTAAAAATAATAATTTCTTTTGCTTTTGCTTTTTCTTTTACATTTTGATACAATTATGAAAATCGAACCTAGTTACATTTTAAACACTCCCTCTTACCTAGGGAGGTATTCATAATTCCACAATCAGTACAAGGATACTCTCAAATTGAAATATTCTCATAAGAAGAGTCAGATTGATAAGTCATCTTTTAAGCATCAACATCACAATCAACATTGTCAACATAGCAACATAGCAAGGTCGTGACTAACAAGTTGTATCTCTCCACTAAATTAGAGCACAAAGTTGGGAGGCTTTACGTGATACACCACACTACCTCTCAAGGCACATACACCATCTGGATGTTCACTAGGTATGTCCTTAGGACTATTCTTATCTTGGATTCCTAATCCTCAAAGAATATCGGTCCTCTTCGACCACTCTTGTCTTGGATACCTTGTCAATCCTCAAAGAGTGTCGGTCCATGAAACTGCTTCTATCTTGGATTCCCAATCCTCAAGAAATATTGGTCTCAGATGCTTATCCAATCCTCCATTCTCCCTCCCTCTCAACCAGGGAGATAATGAAATTCCCTCTCGATCGAGGGATAGATCCTTGCTCCCTCTCAACTAGGGAGACATAACCACAAGTCTAAGCTTGTCTCATACTTCACCAATATATCAGCTACTTCTTCTTCCGTGGAGATCTTCAATAGTAGTTGCAAGGCTCCTCCTTTCCTTTGCATCATCATATCATACCTGAGTTTCGATCTTCTTGGATGTTAAAAATTCTAACATACTTCTTGATAGGGTTTCTTTGACTTCTAACAACATTTTACCATATCAATATGTGAGTTTCATCAATAATTCATATCAACTTTCCAAATGTCAATTCTGCTTTCAAGCTCTTCCAAGTCATCCAAAGTGCTACTCACTCAATCCATGTGGTTTCAAATCAAATCACGCAGTTGTAAATACAACATCATCAAGCAAGCTCTCCTTCCGGCCTTTTCACATGCTTTTACAATATGTCCAATCAGGGAGCCAAGTCATATCCTATGCAAATCATCAATATTAGAGTTGCCAAATTATAATATCCTATGTTCAAAGTGTCATGCCAAATCCTGCTACTTGCTCCCTCTGAAGCCAATCATTTTTTGCATGTTATGTCTTCATATTGCAACAAGGTTCTACTTCAGATTTCAATCATCAATCTAGAATGAACTTATCAATTGGACTGTTCAATATCATATCCATCAAGGTCCTTGCAGCTCCCTCTTTCCATCATGCTCATCATTATCAAGGAGTCATCATCAAGCATGAGTCTTACTTTACTTTTGTTCTTTCATCCTTCTCATCTTTCTTCCACGATTTTGACAACCTTCATTATCTGCCTGCAATTCTTACCAGCAAGTACAACCAAGCAAAATATACAAAGGCGAGATCATGATGTCAATCTTGTCGATCTAAGGTTTTCCATGATTTCTCAAAAGTGTATTTCTAGGGTTCTAGTTATAAACACTATATATTCTTGGATCTAACCCTTATTATGGTTTTTATTTTAGCGAAAAACATTCAGCCCTAGGGTTTTTGACTTCAAGACATGGGTATTATCCAATTCAACCCTTGCTAGGGTTTTAATAAATACCCTAGATTATCCTTTCAAAACTAGGGTTTATGGATCATTTAGTCTTGCAAACCTTAGATGACATTTCCCAAGAGCTAGGGTTTCCTTATAGGGAACAATTAGTTAGGGTATTTTTTTTCTTATGGTTAATCTAATCTAGGGTTCAGAAACCCTAAATACCAAGGGTCTTCAAGACTTCACAAATTTACAAGTCCTACAAACCCTAGCAACTCCATAGTCATCAAGACCTACAACAAAGGAATTACACAAAACCCTACAAGCACACTACTAACTGCAAAACCCTAACCATACTATTGAAGACTAACCTCTGACTTCCATGATTACGGGGACTTCAAAGAGACATTCGAACTTCATTTAGTTCTCAAAACATTTTGTCCTTCACTTCTTGTAATAGATTTATGCCAGAGTATGCCTTCTTCAAAAACATGCTTTTGAATTGGTGCACAGACGACAAATGATCATAGTCATCATCACTATTGATATTTTGGGATTTATTGTCATGTCATCATAGCCACTTTCTCATTGTTATATGAGTCATAGTTTTATTGCCAATCTTTTCCGTTAATAATGTTACTGATGAGTGTTGTTGTCACAGTCATACATTCTTGAGTCATTGTCATTAACCAAGGTCATTTTTGTGAATATCATACCCATGCTTTACTGTCGTTTAGGTCATATTCATGCCTTCAAGGCATTGACTTAGAGATTAACATGAGCCATAGCCATAGGAAAATGTATTCAATATTCAAAGAGTTGTTATTACATTTCACAGATAGATCGACTACAATCAGATGTTATATATGACAATTATATGAATATCTTACCTAGTACAGACAGATCTTAGTCTCGTTGTCCATATGTCAGGGTTTGTAAAATCATCATGGTACAGAAATATGTATTGCAAGTCATAAGGGAATGCAAACCATGTGCAACTTGAGTCACACCAAAAGAGAGCCATCATACGAGCCCAAAGATTATCGCAAACCAAGATAATAAGTGGTATGAAACACAGGGTATAATTGTGCTACAAGATTTTCCACAAAGCGAGCCTTCACACTATATATAGTCAAGGGCCTTCACATTGTATATGAAGAAGAAAAAACGAGCCACTGTAATCAAGCTATCCTTAGTGTATACCAATCCACTGTAATTACAAGCCTCGATGTCATATGTATCATGATTTTAGTATGAGAATTATACACAAGTAGTCTACAAAGAATTGATGTGAGTTATTTGCAAGTCATCACAAGTCATTGTGAGCACTATCACATACGAGTCTCTGCTGAGTTACAGAGACGTGGATCTAAACTTCCAAGTCTCTATCATGTCATAGAGTATGACATGCCATAGTGAGCTGTCAAAGCAAGCCTTCAATATGAATCTCAAAACAAAAATATGTGAGTTCCAATTGAATGTGAGCCATGATAATAGTCAGGATGTAGAGACGTGACAAGTAATGTTATAGAAATTATAGCGAGTTACCACATTCACCTTATGAGCCTCAGAGTGTGAAAACCATGGATGATGAGCTACCAAAATCACCACGTAAATATAGTGCGGATAAAATAAGACAAGCGAGCCACAACTATGCAAGCCTACTGTGACTAAAGTAATCCTTCCACAGAGATAGACAAGCCAGTAGGTAAACCAAAATACAGTTGATCATAAGCAAGTTGAGATCAAGGTCTTCTTCATGTTTGTTGTAACCACAGGAGAATCTCCAATATCATAGCAATTCCGCAAAGATTTTGTTCAATAAAACAACTGATATCAAAGTTCAATCTAAACCCTCATAGAATGTGAGCTTTTAGGCCTCCCTCTTCCAAGCTAAGCTCTGATACCATGTTGAGAAATCTGGAGGCTACAAGATTAAGGTGATTTCTCTTTTATTCATAATTGTTTATAAATGGGTTTAGCCATTTTTATTACTATTTGGTGTGTTTCTTCATCAAACAATTATCAAAACTATACATCATGGAGATCACATAAAATAATAGACACAAGATATAGGCTCCAAGCCAAGGGAAAACTGAGAAAAGAAATTATATTCATATAGAATCATATCAAAGTGAGATATCCAAAGCCCAAGACCAAGACCAATATCCCTACAAGCACCAAGTCAGCCCTCCATTTTGCCATGATTTTGTCCATTAGAGAGTCTTCAGAAAATATATCTTTACTCTAGAAAAGCATAGCTTCACCACTGCATCAACAGTCCATAAGAAACTCGCATTCTCTTCTTCAAGGAGTTTGCATCCTTTCCTAGCCCATGCCATAGAAAATTCGTTTTATCTCGCTTTAATAGACTTTGCATATCTTACCATAGAAGGACATAAAATCTTATTCAAAATGAGTACGTTGGCCAATAAATAGTGATTCGTGTGTCTGAAAAGTCGCGTCCTATGGGGTGGCCGACTTGATCATTTGGAGGGCCGACTTGGACTTGTGGGTACAATTTGACTTTTTTTACTAAAAATAAAATATTTCCTTTTCTTTACAAATAGTCCAATACAAATAGTCCAAATGGGTCTTTGACTCATGATAATTTTCTTTTGACTTGACAAATCCTAGAAGCATGAAATGTGTGCTTTGGCTAATAGAGATAATAATTTATTTTGCTTTTGCTTTTACATTTTGATACAATTATAAAGACCAAACCTAGTTACATTTTCAACAATTACAACTTAAATAGGTATGGAGAGAATTGTCACCTTGGAAGTTGTTGTAATATTTGGTCCAAGACTAACCAAAACAATGGGATAAGGTGTAGATGGAGAAACTTGGCTAATATATTTATTTATAGTAATCTATGGAAAGTTGCCAAGAAATATAAATTCAAAGAGAAGATGAGAAACAAACTTACCTCCAAGGCCTGAAGCCACTTGTCTAATCTTCCAAGAGCATCAAAGAGAAGAAAGCATTCTTCAAGGCGCACCACTCTGGAATGCCTCTCCAGTAATTTAGCTAAACTTGCCTCTCCCTCCTCCGAACATCTGACTATCAACTGAACCACATTCTCTGGATTAGTGGGTGTTTTCTTTTCACCTCTCCGCTTCGAACGCATTACAAGACCACAATTCTCTGCAATCTTCTTATTCCTGTTCTGCGCTCCCACTTGACGGGATATTGCATTGTCCCTTTCATATTTTAGGCGTCTGGGTTCGACTGAATGACTGGCAGGGAGTTCGGATTGTGCTCCGGGGTACCCTCCCACTGTAAGCAATGGCATTTGAACCCAGGTTGTTCTCATTGAATTGAGTTTTAAGGGCTTTGCATGAAACACTCCCTCTGTGCCTTAATGCGATACTTGCATCTGAGACTACACTCACCAAACTCAGTTTTGAAAGGCCGCGGGAGGTAGGTCATACAGATTTTACGTTTACACTGCTCACTCTCCAAATTCCAACTCTGTCTGACAATGACGCTACTCCACCAAACGCATTTTTAAAAGGCTAAATCAGCTGGACAAAAAGAAAGATTCATCGCCCTCCTAGTTGCCTTCCTATCCCTGTAAGTATCACGGTCCCCCTTAAAATTCCTTATAGACATTTGCTTTCTCTCTACATGTGGCATGTTTTTGAAGCAAAAAATAAAATGAGCTTCATAGGTTCTCTTCTAATGAAGAAAATACAATCCCTATTGTGTATGCATAATGATAGTCTCAATGCTAGTTTTGTGGCCCTGCAAAAAACAATTAGGAAGAAGGGAGTCTCGACGCTAATTTTTTATTGCCATTGTTGTAGAGAATTGTGATGCAAAAATTCCTAAAGGGTGAAAATCTTGTTGGGTCTCTAAAATCCAATATTTCAAAGATGTCAACGTTGACTAATACCTTTACATTTCTTTCACAAAAGTCTAAGAGATTTAATGCCAATTACTCATAATGGGTTTTGGTTAAACACCACAAATTCCTTGTTGTAAAGATGCATGATGAACGTGAGAATTAAATGACATGATATGATCTCACAATTCAACACTTCTTATTATGCAAGTATCTTGGTCATTGCATTAACAATGCATTGGTGGCTTTAATGTTGCTAGTGGCAACTAATACTTGTCATTTATCTATTATGTGTCCAACTATAGGAAAAGGTAACTCGAAGTGCACTATGATAACAACACCAGTAATGCTACAAGTTTCTCAAAGGTTATGAATCAAGTGCAAAGCATAGCAAAACAATTTATAGACTCAAATATTGCAAAATACAATGCAAAAATCACCATATAGCACATTGCTTTCTAAGTTATTGAGAACTTTTGAGTAAGGTTAGAGTTAATTGATATTAGAAGTAATGGAGCCTTGTGAAGCGTCCTAGGAAAGGAGCAAGAGGGAGAAAGGGTGGAGCCTAAAAAAGATCATTGTCTAGGTTCATAAAAGATGCCCTTCAATTCATTGATGCAAGAATTAGAAGGTACCTCAATAAGGGTAGATGTTCCAAGAAAGTGGACACTGGGGTTGAAGTGTATCTTATAACCAGGGCATATATTCACTAGTTTCTTTATATTGTTTCACTATAAAAATCCACCATTGGAAAATTAAAGCATTGGGCTTTTGTTTCTTAGCTTGCAGCCTTGGTTTCAATAACATTGATTAATTGTTTTATTATGATTTTATGATTTTATGCCAACGTTCTTGAAACACTTATAAATGTGAGTATAGATGAAAAGAAAAATGAGATTATTCCAAGGTGCATGCTTTTAGATGATAAGTTAAAAAGGTTGTTGATGGGCATGACCATTTCCCATTGAAGAATACTACCTAATATTCACTAAGTGTCTCTCCCTGTGAAAACTACAAAAAACTACTTACAAGAAACTGCGGTCTCCCAAGAAATGAACTCAGTGACTTCATTTTTATTTTTTTCAATTTGGTGTTTATAAACACCACTCTTGATAACAAATGTGGGGATGGGTTGGTTATTCATCTAAACTCCGATAGATGCCTCAAGGCCCCAGTGGGATTTGGAACCGGATCCAACAACTTTGCAGAACTATCAGCCTTAAAAATTCTTCTCTGTTGGCTTACCCACCTGGGCATATCCATGATTCAGATCTTCGAGGACTCAATGAATATTATCAAATGGTTCAATGGAATGAGCAGATGTCAGAACTACATATTATCACCATTGTTAGAAGAGACAAGCATTTAAAGTCTTTTTTTAATGAATTTTCTCTATGTCACATTTACAAGGAACACAATGATACAACAGACCAGCTTTCTAAAGCAGATTTGCAACAAAATCTGGGCAGTTGGAGGATAGAGGAATCTGATATGGACGTGATCCGTGTGTCGGATCTCCCACCATATGTTTAAAAATCCATATTTACTATAAACGGAGCCTAGTTTTAGGCATCTTCCTTTGTTTTTCATTTTATTCGCTTTGGAAAAAGCAAACAGAGTGCTCTATAACATTTCCATAACAAATTTTCATCACTCATAAAACATACAACTGACTTATTCCTGTTTGGGGTGTTTTCCTTTCTAAGGAGACTCGGGAATGATTCAGCCCCATCAATATGTGTTTCTTACTTATTTCTGGGACATATGATGTGCTTTTTTTGCTTAGATAGTTGGCCTAACGGGGTTGTTTTCCTCTCTAAGGAGGCCCATGTCTTTCAAAAATAGATTAGCGATTCGATATTAGACAAGTGAAACGGTAGAAGGAAAAGACCTTCAAATACCATCTCAGTAAACTCTATGATTGGAAAATCATATAGTCACCTAAATGCCTAACCGCATACACAATGTAGCTTTTTATAATCTGCAATAAAAAGTTTGATTTTTTCCCCGAAGAAAAAAAAACAAAAAAACAAAAAAAAAGGAAACAAACAACAACAAAAACAACAAAACAAAACAAAACAGAAAAACAAAAAAAACAAAACAAAACAAAAAACAAAAAACAAAACCAAACAAAAACAAAACAAAAACAAAAACAAAAACAAAACAAAAAAACAAAACAAAACAAAAACAAACAAATAAAAAACAAAACAAAACAAAAAAAAAACAAAAACACTACTCTTGAGTGGAATAATTGACAACTTTACAACAACAAAAAGACCTAACATTTTAAATGTGTTAAGGTTAGCATTGATTCTAGATTTGAATATTTCTATTACCATGTGAATGAGTCTTCAAAGTTTTGAAAGCTTTGGTTATCATCAACTCATAAACATAGTGTAAATCAAACAAATTTATTAACATTCTATTAAAAAAATTAAAATGAATTAAAAATATATAAATTTTTAGATTTTAATGTTAAAAAACAAATGCTAACCTTAACCCAACCAACCTTCACTGATCAAATCTATTTTCTTCCCATCTTTTCTTTTTAATAAAAATGTCTCTCGGATGAACTTTTACTAAATGCATATATGCTCAGAGGCCAAAGCTCTACTATAACAATAAGATGTAGATCAAGAGATGTGTACCATGAATGTTAATTATGTTGACAAGTTCCCCAACTTTCATGAGAATTGAACATACATCTTAATTGACGAGAACACCATGGGGACTTGTGGTAGAATTTAGTGTGGTTTTGCATAAGAGTATATAATTTTTTATTTTATAACAATAAGATGTACATCAAGAGATGTGTACCATTAATATAAGAGTATATAATTTTTTATTTTATAACAATAAGATGTACATCAAGAAATGTGTACCATTAATGTTAATTATGTGGACAAGTTCCCCAACTTTCATGAGAATTGAACATACATCTTAATTGACTAGAACACCATGGGGACTTCTGGTAGAATTTAGTGTGTTTTTGCATAAGAGTATATAATTTTTTTAGAGCACTCAAAGGCATTGATTTACCTTGGTTACATAGTGAACAATTAAGTATTTTACCAAACATGTAACCTTATATGTGACCACAAACCACAGTGAATGTATGTTGTGAATGTTGAATTATGTCGTGTGACTTTTTACAATGTTTTTTTCTCATGTAAGTTTACATATTTGGTAGCTTTCACATTCCTTTCATGCTACTTAGTTGTCGTTTCTCAAATGATTCAACGTTGTGTTTTGAAGTCAATATAGAGTTTTGAAGTAGGATAACAAGGTAAAATAATTTAATATTTTAGTATGGAATGTTTTCCAATTAAAATTCAACAAAAAAAATATTTTTGTTTAGTCAAATTGATCACTATCCAAATCTATATATTGTATAATTCATCCATTGAGTTTAGAAATAAAATACACAACTAACAACTAGGCACATGCAAAAACTTTTATAGGGTAAAGAAAGAAGGGAAGGAAATGCTCCCAAATCCCTCGTGTCACATCCTAAGGTTTCTAAAATCATGTATTTGTGTTGAATCTTGCATAGAGATTTAAATTATACATAGACTAATTGGATTTAAATTATACATAGACTAGTTGTCTTTGAGTTTTCTACATGCACTTATATAGGTTTCCACAAGATGTTTAGTTTAATATGGTTTAAACAATATTTAATGGCAAACTATTATGATAATAACATTACAATGGTTATTTATGTTATTATGAAAATAATGGCTTTTTATATAATCCATGGAATTACACAATTGCATTTTATATTGATATCCTTCCCAGAGTAGGTTGAAAATATTATTAGACTTTTTTTCATAATAGCTATGGTTTTTTCACATTTTTTTATTTTTTAATCATATTTTAATAATGTTTTTGGTTAAAAAAATGTTTACAATTATTTAAAAGGGGAGGTTTATGTTCCTGTATGGGGGTAGGAAGGGACATGTCTCATTTTGCAGAAAGCGAGGACACTTCCACTGTAACAGTCTCAAGTTAAAAGTTCATGTAATAAAGTTAATGAAGGCAAAATAAGACCAAGGTCATGGGATACGTATTCCAAGCTGAATGTTGGGCAAAATATCCTAGTGGGTGTTCATTTGGTTTATTATGGCTAAGAGGAAATTAGCAAAGGCATTGAAAAGAGAGGTGAAAGGTCACAGGTTGCACGTGAAGAGGAAATTGAGGAAAATAATGGAAAAATGAAGAAATTAGAGACATCAATGATAAAAAGGATTTTGAGGAAGAGTTCACAACCTTTTGTCAGTTCAGTTTTGGAGTTAGCCTTAGAGAGGGAAAGAGCACCAAGAGGAGAAGGAAAACAAGTAAGCAAAGAAAGGACAATGAAAGCAAAGGAAAGCAAGGATCAAACAAGGAAAGGTTGGATCAGGAAACTTTAGTAGGAATACTTGCAGGTAACATATTGCATGTATGATTTCCTAGATGGTTTTGGCATGCATGGCATATGCATGTGTGTATTTTGGTTCTTTGTTGTCGGTGGCATGGATTTTGTCAAGTTTTGACAGTGGTTTTAGCCTTGCCTTGCCATTTCTAGATATTCATGGTGTGATGGGATTCTTTCTCGATTGAGCTTTGGATTGTCGGAAGGTTTTGAATCTGGGTGAGGTGGTCTCGGGAAAATCCCCAAGGGTTGATGGTGGAGTTGGTTTTCTCCGTGAATCCCTCAACAGGTGGGTGGAGATAGGAAAATCCCTCAAGGGATGGTGAAGGAATTTTGAGGCATCCAAGCTCGGTTTGGTTTTGTGATCTTGAGATCGGTTTAGGTGATATTACGGTACAGTGAGGGTGGAGGTAGTTTAACCTCTAGATTCCCTTAGTTATTTATGGATTGGTTTATCTCATGATACCCCACATTCATGCTTAGAATATGGCACGAGGGTGATTGGCTGAAAGAAGGATTTGGTTCAGCCCAATCTATGGTCGGGTGGTACGTGGAAGTCCCTGACTCTGTTGGCTTTTACATATGGTTAATAAGAGCTAAGTTCTTATTGCTTTGATGAGTAAATGTACTTGTTATTATGTGGCTTTAATGGATGTTATATCATTGTTATTTATCTGGTTATATATTGGTTATAAGCATGGTTAATTGAGAGATCTAAGTATGGCTCTTATCACATTTCTATTAATGAATGTCTAGTTAATGAATGCATGACCTAATTGGTGTTATGATAGTTATTGTGAGAAGGCATTGGTCCTTCTTGTTTAACCTCATATAAGTTTCAAATCTCTATGTTCAGACTTGCATTCATGACCTGTAAATTGCATGTTCACGATATGTTTGACGGAATGTTTGTCATCGCTATGTCTTGTTAGGTCAAGTTATTGTCTAAGATTTGTATGGAAGCCTTTGTCCTTGTATTATTCATGGTTATGTAAAGTGTCATTAAGTTATGGGTAGAGGTCTGGATCTTAACCTGAAAAAGTGGCTTAAATCTTGCGGTCGCAAGCACAAAACTGGGTGAAAAGACTGCAGTCGCTCCCTTGTAGGCATCATGCGTGCAACTGGAGGGTTTCAGTCGAAATCAGGGAGTGTTGTTCCAGTGTTTGAGAGATCTGATGATCCGGATTTAAACAGGAACGCAACAAATTACAAATATAACTATAAATATAGAGATACAACATAAATAATACTTCATTTCATTAATGTAAAATATTGAAATATGCTTACAAATAGAAATGGAAATAAACTAGCTCAGGCGATGGTAGCTTATCTCTGAGGAGATATGTGGCGGCTACATGCCTCTTAATTGTCTTACAATGAGGCTCGAAGGCCTATTTATTGTTGAGAAACAATGGAAAACCCTAACCCTAGGAGATGAAGCGCCAAACTATGGGCCCCGTTTTGGGTAAATTGGTACATCAACTTCCTGGGGTCGTAACTTTGGCATACGATCTCCATTTGATATGCACAATACCTTGTTAGAAAGATCCATTCGAGTACTACAACTTTGTGAAGAATAATTTTAGTCCATGGACCCATGTTACTCCCAGTTTTCCCAAAAAACGTCGTTTAAGGCCTCAAAACGACTCCGGAATTTCAGGACCCGAAAACTGCCAAAAATAGTAAATTGTGCTACAAAGAAGAAAACTAAAAAACTAAAAGATACAATGGTGGGGGTCCAAGTGGAATTGGCGGGTGGCCACCAATATCCACTTGGATTATTCCTCCCCCCTTAGGAAGCAATGGTCCCCATTGCGTTGAGTTCCTCCATGAGATGAGGAAACTTCTGTTGAACTTGGTCCTTGGTGAGCCACTTGCCCTGGTGAAGGAGTTAGCCTGCTTTGACAACTCGATACAGTTGGATCTTCTGCTGGCGAGTGTGCTTGATCTGCGTGTCCATGATCTGATCAATTGCAGCTTGTTCCATGCAATCTAGATTTAACTATGTTGGTGTGAGTTGTTCTGCAATGTCGGATGTGTCTAGTAATGGTGGAAAGTATGGTCGAAGGCGATCCACATTGAACACTGGGTGCAAGCCAAGGAATGGGGGAATGCTGAGCTCAAATGCATTGTCTCCCACAGCCTTGGTAATGGTGTAAGGACCATATCGGAGTGGTCTGAGTTTCTGATAGGCTCTGATAAGGCGTTCCTTTTACAAATGCAACCAGACTTTGTCGTCCACTTGAAACTTGTGTGGCACTCGATGTTGATCATGACGCTGCTTGTACTTGACATTTGATTTCTCCACAATGTCATGGAGCTGCTGGCAGATATGTTGGATGTGCTCAATGAAGTTGTTTGCCTTATCTGTTTCAGAGTAGACATGAGCCGAATCTGCCTGAGTAGCTGCAAATGCAATGGCCAAATCAATGGGACATAGTGGCTGGAATCCCAAGCCCACCCAAAAAGGGTTATGGCCAGTCGAGTTGTGGAGAGCCTAGTTATAGTTGTGCTGAACATAGGGGAGGCTCTCATCCCATGTGCGTGGATGCTTTGAGTTGTACATGCGCAAAATGTGTATGATCATCCTGTTGACAACCTCTCTGGCCATCAGTTTGGGGATAGAAGGCTGTGGACTTAGTGAGTTTGGTATCCAGCATCGACCAGAGACTAGACCAAAATGTATTGAGGAACTTGTTGTCCCGATCTGAGATGATAGACTGTGGGATCCAAAATTTTACCCACACTCGTTCAAAGAAGAGTTTAACAGTGGCTTCTATTGTGATATTCTTCTTGTAGGTCGCCATAATGGCCATCTTTGAGAACCTGTCGACGACCACAAAAACATAG
This sequence comes from Pinus tabuliformis, assembly GCA_031772625.1. Taxonomy (NCBI): domain Eukaryota; kingdom Viridiplantae; phylum Streptophyta; class Pinopsida; order Pinales; family Pinaceae; genus Pinus; species Pinus tabuliformis. Next base: position 31,608,117 of record CM062804.1, read on the forward strand.
TCGTTTCCATGCTCAGTAGAAGGAAGGCCAGATATGTAATCCATGCAGATGGATTCCCAAGATCGACTAGGGGTAGGCAGCGGAGTATAGAGGCCTTGCTTCTTGATGGTCGATTTGGCAAAGACGTAGGCAATGCAGGATCTGATGTACTTTCTGACATCTTGTCAAAGATTCGGCCAATAGAAATACTTATTCAATACTACCACCGTTTTCTCGACCTCAAAATGCCCAGCAACCCCACTGTAGTGTGCTTCCCAAATCATCTTGGCACGCTCGCTTGAAGGAACACAAAGGTGACCCAGGTGGCATAACAAGGCATCCTGTAGGTGAAAATCTGGAACATGTTGACCCTCCAAGAGTGTATAGTATGTGTGGCCGAATTCTAGGTCGCTTTTGTAGAGAAGTGGCCAATCAGAAGTCTCGTACCAATAAGAGTTGAGCAAGGTGGTTAACGCCATGATCGGTGGTCGATTGAGGCAATCTACAACATTATTGGTGTTACCCTTCTTATACTTGATATTCAAATGGAATTGTTGCAGGTACGTGGACCACTTCTGATGGCGATCACTCTGCAACTTCCCTTACATCTGTATGAACTGCAGGGGCCGGTGGTTTGTGTGGATGACCGTTTCCTTCCCCAAAATGTAATTCTTCCATTGTCGACGGGCCTGCACAAAGGATTACATCTCTTTGTCATAAGTGGGATGCTTCCGGACTATGTCTGAAAGTGTCTCACTGTGATATGCCATTGGATGCCCGTGTTGAGTAAGGACTGCCCCTGATCCAGACTTAAATAGGAACGCAACAAATTGCCGAGATAACCAAATACACAAAAATGCAGCGGAAATAATACTTCATTTCATTAATGGAAAATACTGAAATATGCTTACAACCAGAAATGGAAATAAACCAGATAGGGCGATGGTAGCTTATCTTTGAGAAGAGATGTGTGGCTACATGCCTCTGAACTGTCTTACAATGAGGCTCGAAGACCTATTTATTGTTGAGAAACAATGGAAAACCCTTCACATTCCAAAACCTAACCCTAGAAGATGAAACGCCAAATTGTGGGCCCCGTTTTTAGGTAAGTTGGTACATCAACTTCCCAGGGTCGCGAATTGGTCGTACTATCTCCGTTTGACGCGCATGATAGCCCATTAGAAAGATCTCTCCGAGGAATACGACAAAAAAGATGATTTTTAGATTTAAAAAAAAAGCGATGACGGTAGATTTCCCAAAAAACGTCGTTTAGGGCCTCAAAACGGCTCCGGAAGTTTAGGACCCGAAATACTGCTAAAAATAGTAAACTGTGCTATAATTAAGGAAACTGAAAAAAATGAAAGGAGCACTAGAGGGGATCCAAGTGGAATTAGCGGGTGGCCACCAATATCCACCTGGATCATTCCTCCCCCCTTAGGAAGCAATGGTCCCCATTGCGTTGAGTTCCTCCATGAGATGAGGGAACTTCTGCTGCACTTGGTCCCTGGTGAGCCACTTGCCCTGGTGAAGGAGTTGTCCTGCTTTGACAAATCGATACAGTTGGATATTCTGCTGGCGAGTGTGCTTGATCTGTGTGTCCATGATCTGATCAGTTGCAGCTTGTTCCATGCAAGCTGGATTTAACTATGTGGGTGTGAGTTGTTCTACAATGTCGGACGTGTCTAGTAATGGTGGAAAGTATGGCCGAAGGCGGTCGACATTGAACACCAGGTGCAGGCCAAGGAATGAGGGAATGCTAAGCTCAAATGCATTGTCTCCCACAGCCTTGGTAATGGTGTAAGGGCCATATCGGAGTGGTCTGAGTTTCTGATAGGCTCCGATAAGGCATTCCTTTTGCAAATGCAACCAGACTTTGTCACCCACCTGAAACTTGTGTGGCACCCGATGTTGATCATGTCGTTGCTTGTACTTGGCATTTGATTTCTCCAGAATGTCATGGACCTGCTGGCGAATATGTTGGATGTGCTCAATGAAGCTATTTGCCTTATCTGTTTCGGACTGGACATGAGCAGAATCTACACGAGTAGCTGCAAATGGCATGGCCACATCGATGGGACATAGTGGCTGGAATCCCAAGCCCACTTGAAAAGGGCTATGGCCAGTCGAGCTGTGGAGAGCCCGGTTGTAGCTATGCTGAACATAGGGGAGGCTCTCGTCCCATGTGCGTGGATGCTTTGAGTTGTACATGCGCAGAATGTGTACGATCATCCTGTTGACAACCTCTGTCTGGCCATCAGTTTGAGGATGGAAGGCTGTGGAGTTAGTGAGTTTGGTGTCCAGCATCGACCAGAGACTGGACCAAAATATACCAAGGAATCTGTTGTCCCGATCTGAGATGATAGACTGTGGGATCCCAAAGTGTACCCACACTCGTTCAAAAAAGAGTTTAGCAGTGGCTTCTGCTATGATATTCTTCTTGCAGGCCGCCATAATGGCCATCTTTGAGAACCTGTCGACGACCATAAAAACACAGTCATTTCCATGCTTAGTGGAAGGAAGGCCTGACATGTAATCCATGGAGATGGATTCCCAAGGCTGACTAGGGGTAGGTAGCGGGGTATAGAGGCCTTGCTTCTTGATGGTCAGTTTAGCAATGGCGCAGACAGTGCATGACCTGGTGTACTTCTCGACAACCTATCGAAGATTCGGCCAATAGAAATACTTCTGCAGTACTGCCACCGTTTTTTCGACCCCAAAATGTCCAACGGCCCGACTGTAGTGTGCTTCCCAAATCATCTTGGCACGCTCGCCAAGGATAATTTTAGGGGCGAATGTTCACCCTTTGGCGAAATTAAGGGGTTTTAAATTTTTAGTGGGCGAATATTTAGTATCATAGTACATTTTTACAAATCACCTCAAATAGCCCACCTTATTTTAAGGGACAGGGTAAAAAAGTTAAATTTAGCCCTTGAAATTAGGACTTACAACCTTCCATTCGCCCATTTTCAAGAATAGGTTTTATTTAAGTGAATCCATTCGCCCATTTTCAAGAATAGGTTTTATTTAAGTGAATCCTATGGGCCAAATACCATATTTATAAAAGAGGTATGGTAAATTAATAAAAATATAAATAAATGAGAGATATGGTAAATAAATAAACATTTTTTATATTTACTCCATAAGTCACCTTATATACATGTAAGGGTGTAAACAAATAAAATATAAGTAAAGTGGAGTTATGGTAAATAAATAAAACGTCTTTTTATACTTACTCAAAAGAATCTCAAAACAAAAATATGTGAGTTCCAATTGAATGCGAGCCATGATAATAGTCAGGATGTAGAGACGTGACAAGCAATGTTATAGAAATTATAGCGAGTTACCACATTCACCTTATGAACCTCAGAGTGTGAAAACCATGGATGATGAGCTACCAAAATCACCACGTAAAAATAGTGCGGATAAAATAAGACAAGCGAGCCACAACTATGCGAGCCTACTGTGACTAAAGTAATCCTTCAACAGAGATAGACGAGCCAGTAGGTAAACCAAAATACAGTTGATCATAAGCAAGTTGAGATCAAGGTCTTCTTCATGTTTGTTGTAACCACAGGAGAATCTCCAAAATCATAGCAATTCCGCAAAGATTTTGTTCAATAAAAACAACTGATATCAAAGTTCAATCCAAACCCTCATAGAATGTGAGCTTTTAGGCCTCCCTCTTCCAAGCTAAGCTCTGATACCATGTTGAGAAATCTGGAGGCTACAAGATTAAGGTGATTTCTCTTTTATTCATAATTGTTTGTAAATGGGTTTAGCCATTTTTATTACTATTTGGTGTGTTTCTTCATCAAACAATTATCAAAACTATACATCATGGAGATCACATAAAATAATAGACACAAGATATAGGCTCCAAGGCAGGGGAAAACTGAGAAAAGAAATTATATTCTTATAGAATCATATCAAAGTGAGATATCCAAAGCCCAAGACCAAGACCAATATCCTTACAAGCACCAAGTCAGTCCTCCATTTTGCCATAATTCTGTCCATTAGAGAGTCTTCAGAAAATATATCTTTACTTTGGAAAAGCATAGCTTCACCACTGCACCAACAGTCCATAAGAAACTCGCATTCTCTTCTTCAAGGAGTTTGCATCCTTTCGTGGCCCATGCCATAGAAAATTCGTTTTATCTCGCTTTAATAGACTTTGCATATCTTACCATAGAAGCACATAAAATCTTATCCAAAATGAGTACGTTGGCCAATAAATAGTGATTCGTGTGTCTGAAAAGTCGCGTCCTTGGGGAGGCCGACTTGATCATTTGGAGGGCTGACTTGGACTTGTGGGTACAATTTGACTTTTTTTACTAAAAATAAAATATTTCCTTTCTTTACAAATAGTCCAAATGGGTCTTTGGCTCGTGATAATTTTCTTTTGACTTGACAAATCCTAGAAGCATGAAATGTGTGCTTTGGCTAATAGAGATAATAATTTATTTTGCTTTTGCTTTTACATTTTGATACAATTATAAAGACCAAACCTAGTTACATTTTCAACAATTACAACTTAAATAGGCATGGAGAGAATTGTCACCTTGGAAGTTGTTGTAATATTTGGTCCAAGACTAACCAAAACAATGGGATAAGGTGTAGATGGAGAAACTTGGCTAATATATTTATTTATAGTAATCTATGGAAAGTTGCCAAGAAATATAAATTCAAAGAGAAGATGAGAAACAAACTTACCTCCAAGGCCTGAAGCCACTTGTCTAATCTTCCAAGAGCATCAAAGAGAAGAAAGCATTCTTCAAGGCGCACCACTCTGGAATGCCTCTCCAGTAATTTAGCTAAACTTGTCTCTCCCTCCTCCGAACATCTGACTATCAACTGAACCACATTCTCTGGATTAGTGGGTGTTTTCTTTTCACCTCTCCGCTTCGAACGCATTACAAGACCACAATTCTCTGCAATCTTCTTATTCCTGTTCTGCGCTCCCACTTGACGGGCTACTGCATTGTCCCTTTCATATTTTAGGCGTCTGGGTTCGACTGAACGACTGGCAGGGAGTTCGGATTGTGCTCCGGGGTACCCTCCCACTATAAGCAATGGCATTTGAACCCAGGTTGTTCTCATTGAATTGATTTTTAAGGGCTTTGCATGAAACACTCCCTTTGTGCCTTAATGTGATACTTGCATCTGAGCCTACACTCACCAAACTCAGTTTTGAAAGGCCGCGGGAGGTAGGTCATACAGATTTTACGTTTACACTGCTCACTCTCCAAATTCGAACTCTGTCTGACAATGATGCTACCCCACCAAACCCATTTTTAAAAGGCTAAATCAGCTGGACAAAAAGAAAGATTCATCGCCCTCCTAGTCGCCTTCCTATCCCCGTAAGTATCACGGTCCCCCTTAAAGTTACGAGTGCCTGCTAGGCATAATTCTCCTTGTTTGTATCCGAGAAGAGCTCTGCACTGTCCACCATAATCAACACGAATAATGCTATTTTATAACTGCTAAAAATAGCACCTGCGCGCGTTCAACATTTAAAGTAAACCCTACGCTTTTAGTCGACCTGTAAACGAACTTAAGACGCAGAAATTAAAATGAAAACTCAGAGCCTGTGTGAAACACCATCTCCCCGGGCGTACTCGAGGGCCGAAACCAAAAGACTAGGATTGCAGTGGAGAAATGTACAACCGGCGTTATTAAATTTATACCAACCCTTCTCCCATCGCAATGAAGGGGAGCTGGGAGATAGAAATGAATATGGTTTTGACTGGGTTGGAGCTTATTAACTTAAACGCGGACTGGGTTAAATGGACGGTGAACACGAAGCAGTGGAAGAAAATGGACGAACGAAGAAGAAGGGGCATGCATCAGTTTCCAATATTTTTTCTCACTTAATTTGAATGTCCGCGCTGGTTGCAAATATATCTTACATGGACGGTGGTACATATGACGACACTCTTACTCGGCATCATAATTTCTTTTCAATTTATAAGATTTGATTTTTTTTTAATGGATGTTGGAGGGTTCAAATATTAATTTTATGGTTTTTATTATTTTTATTTTATTTTATTTTGAATTAGTGAAAATGTTAAATAGAAAATTATAAATTTTTATTATTTAGGTTTTTGTTTTATTTTTTTGACCGAGTTAAAATGTAAAATATTACATCTATAATATATGGTGAAGTGGAGATTACATTTAATTTCATTGAAGTTAGAAATTATATTCTAAAAAAATTGTAATTGGCATTGGTTAGTATTATATGAATAGTTTAAGTCTACATATTTACACTTGTGCTCCTATATAAGAGTTAAGGAAAACATAAATAATGGTAGGAAGTAACTCTCGGAAAGTATATTTTTATTTACATCTTATTCCTATCCATTTTTAAGGCAAAAAGTTGCTTAAATTAGTTGGGAAGTAACTAATGGTAAAGATGTTATTTACCTAAGCATGAGTTATTTTCAAGGATTCCATTTTTTTTTATGATTTTCGTGTCAAACTTAACACAAATATTTAAAAAGCATGCATGAGATATTTAAAAAGCATGCATGAATATTGCAATGATATCCATAAATTATGGCAAGGGAGTTATTCACATGGCATTATATAGTGCAAAGACTGCACTAAGGCCTTCAAGTTATAGTCCAAGCAAATGTTTAAAAAATAACCTTTTTAATAATATTGAAATATAAATATTTATTTTTCAAAGTTAAACATTATAAGTTACATTAATCAATGTTAAACTAATAGTGATCAATAGCCACATGGATTAGGTTTTGAATGTTGAAAATGGCGGGATTCAATTTTTTCTGCCATGGAAGCCAGACTGACGGCGTTAAGGAAGATAGTTTTTATGGGAATAGGAATCTACAGGTCAGAAGGTTCAAGGTTCTACCGGGAGGATCGTTTTACTATATCACAAAGCTTTGAATGGATCCAGGTCGTCGTGTAGAGCGGGAGATGGTTCATGAATGTGAGTTGGTGGACATTGAACTAGCTCTCGAAGATCTTCTTACTTGTTGGGGACATGAAGTATCTGAGAAAAATCTGAAACTCTTCTTTCCAAAAAGCGCAGCAAACTCAGTTCTTCTTGATGAGGAGGTGGAAGGAGGTGTTTTGAAAAAAGGCGATTAGGAAAGGGTCCCTGCATCAAACCCTATTTTGAAAAGGCAGCTCCCCAGCCTGTCGCGGTCCTCGTCCAGTGAAGAGGAAGGAGGGGACCTGAAAGGATCCGGAGTAGAGGATCAAGCGCGAAGACTAGCCACTGCCTCTGGTTTTGGGGTAAATAGGTCGGTTGGGGGGGTGGATGAAGACAACAGAGACCCTGTTGGAAGGCACTCTGAGATGCTTGAGGTAGAAGTAGTCGATGCTCCTGCAAATAATAATCCAGGAGAGGGAGGAACTTAGACGGAGGTTGTGGGAGGGAAGAGAAAGAAGAACAAAACTATCAGAAAAAAGGAGGAGCGGCCTAGTTGAGAGGGAGCAAGGATCTATCGATCGAGGGATAGATCCTTGCTCCCTCTCAACTAGGGAGACATAACCACAAGTCTAAGCTTGTCTCATACTTCACCAATATATCAGCTACTTCTTCTTCCGTGGAGATCTTCAATAGTAGTTGCAAGGCTCCTCCTTTCCTTTGCATCATCATATCATACCTGAGTTTCGATCTTCTTGGATGTTAAAAATTCTAACATACTTCTTGATAGGGTTTCTTTGACTTCTAACAACATTTTACCATATCAATATGTGAGTTTCATCAATAATTCATATCAACTTTCCAAATGTCAATTCTGCTTTCAAGCTCTTCCAAGTCATCCAAAGTGCTACTCACTCAATCCATGTGGTTTCAAATCAAATCACGCAGTTGTAAATACAACATCATCAAGCAAGCTCTCCTTCCGGCCTTTTCACATGCTTTTACAATATGTCCAATCAGGGAGCCAAGTCATATCCTATGCAAATCATCAATATTAGAGTTGCCAAATTATAATATCCTATGTTCAAAGTGTCATGCCAAATCCTGCTACTTGCTCCCTCTGAAGCCAATAATTTTTTGCATGTTATGTCTTCATATTGCAACAAGGTTCTACTTCAGATTTCAATCATCAATCTAGAATGAACTTATCAATTGGACTGTTCAATATCATATCCATCAAGGTCCTTGCAGCTCCCTCTTTCCATCATGCTCATCATTATCAAGGAGTCATCATCAAGCATGAGTCTTACTTTACTTTTGTTCTTTCATCCTTCTCATCTTTCTTCCACGATTTTGACAACCTTCATTATCTGCCTGCAATTCTTACCAGCAAGTACAACCAAGCAAAATATACAAAGGCGAGATCATGATGTCAATCTTGTCGATCTAAGGTTTTCCATGATTTCTCAAAAGTGTATTTCTAGGGTTCTAGTTATAAACACTATATATTCTTGGATCTAACCCTTATTATGGTTTTTATTTTAGCGAAAAACATTCAGCCCTAGGGTTTTTGACTTCAAGACATGGGTATTATCCAATTCAACCCTTGCTAGGGTTTTAATAAATACCCTAGATTATCCTTTCAAAACTAGGGTTTATGGATCATTTAGTCTTGCAAACCTTAGATGACATTTCCCAAGAGCTGGGTTTTCCTTATAGGGAACAATTAGTTAGGGTATTTTTTTTCTTATGGTTAATCTAATCTAGGGTTCAGAAACCCTAAATACCAAGGGTCTTCAAGACTTCACAAATTTACAAGTCCTACAAACCCTAGCAACTCCATAGTCATCAAGACCTACAACAAAGGAATTACACAAAACCCTACAAGCACACTACTAACTGCAAAACCCTAACCATACTATTGAAGACTAACCTCTGACTTCCATGATTACGGGGACTTCAAAGAGACATTCGAACTTCATTTAGTTCTCAAAACATTTTGTCCTTCACTTCTTGTAATAGATTTATGCCAGAGTATGCCTTCTTCAAAAACATGCTTTTGAATTGGTGCACAGACGACAAATGATCATAGTCATCATCACTATTGATATTTTGGGATTTATTGTCATGTCATCATAGCCACTTTCTCATTGTTATATGAGTCATAGTTTTATTGCCAATCTTTTCCGTTAATAATGTTACTGATGAGTGTTGTTGTCACAGTCATACATTCTTGAGTCATTGTCATTAACCAAGGTCATTTTTGTGCATATCATACCCATGCTTTACTTTCGTTTAGGTCATATTCATGCCTTCAAGGCATTGACTTAGAGATTAACATGAGCCATAGCCATAGGAAAATGTATTCAATATTCAAAGAGTTGTTATTACATTTCACAGATAGATCGACTACAATCAGATGTTATATATGACAATTATATGAATATCTTACCTAGTACAGACAGATCTTAGTCTCGTTGTCCATATGTCAGGGTTTGTAAAATCATCATGGTACAGAAATATGTATTGCAAGTCATAAGGGAATGCAAACCATGTGCAACTTGAGTCACACCAAAAGAGAGCCATCATACGAGCCCAAAGATTATCGCAAACCAAGATAATAAGTGGTATGAAACACAGGGTATAATTGTGCTACAAGATTTTCCACAAAGCGAGCCTTCACACTATATATAGTCAAGGGCCTTCACATTGTATATGAAGAAGAAAAAACGAGCCACTGTAATCAAGCTATCCTTAGTGTATACCAATCCACTGTAATTACAAGCCTCGATGTCATATGTATCATGATTTTAGTATGAGAATTATACACAAGTAGTCTACAAAGAATTGATGTGAGTTATTTGCAAGTCATCACAAGTCATTGTGAGCACTATCACATACGAATCTCTGCTGAGTTACAGAGACGTGGATCTAAACTTCCAAGTCTCTATCATGTCATAGAGTATGACATGCCATAGTGAGCTGTCAAAGCAAGCCTTCAATATGAATCTCAAAACAAAAATATGTGAGTTCCAATTGAATGTGAGCCATGATAATAGTCAGGATGTAGAGACGTGACAAGTAATGTTATAGAAATTATAGCGAGTTACCACATTCACCTTATGAGCCTCAGAGTGTGAAAACCATGGATGATGAGCTACCAAAATCACCACGTAAATATAGTGCGGATAAAATAAGACAAGCGAGCCACAACTATGCAAGCCTACTGTGACTAAAGTAATCCTTCCACAGAGATAGACAAGCCAGTAGGTAAACCAAAATACAGTTGATCATAAGCAAGTTGAGATCAAGGTCTTCTTCATGTTTGTTGTAACCACAGGAGAATCTCCAATATCATAGCAATTCCGCAAAGATTTTGTTCAATAAAACAACTGATATCAAAGTTCAATCTAAACCCTCATAGAATGTGAGCTTTTAGGCCTCCCTCTTCCAAGCTAAGCTCTGATACCATGTTGAGAAATCTGGAGGCTACAAGATTAAGGTGATTTCTCTTTTATTCATAATTGTTTGTAAATGGGTTTAGCCATTTTTATTACTATTTGGTGTGTTTCTTCATCAAACAATTATCAAAACTATACATCATGGAGATCACATAAAATAATAGACACAAGATATAGGCTCCAAGCCAAGGGAAAACTGAGAAAAGAAATTATATTCATATAGAATCATATCAAAGTGAGATATCCAAAGCCCAAGACCAAGACCAATATCCCTACAAGCACCAAGTCAGCCCTCCATTTTGCCATGATTTTGTCCATTAGAGAGTCTTCAGAAAATATATCTTTACTCTAGAAAAGCATAGCTTCACCACTGCATCAACAGTCCATAAGAAACTCGCATTCTCTTCTTCAAGGAGTTTGCATCCTTTCCTAGCCCATGCCATAGAAAATTTGTTTTATCTCGATTTAATAGACTTTGCATATCTTACCATAGAAGGACATAAAATCTTATTCAAAATGAGTACGTTGGCCAATAAATAGTGATTCGTGTGTCTGAAAAGTCGCGTCCTATGGGGTGGCCGACTTGATCATTTGGAGGCCGACTTGGACTTGTGGGTACAATTTGACTTTTTTTACTAAAAATAAAATATTTCCTTTTCTTTACAAATAGTCCAATGGGTCTTTGACTCATGATAATTTTTCTTTGACTTGACAAATCCTAGAAGCATGAAATGTGTGCTTTGGCTAATAGAGATAATAATTTATTTGCTTTTGCTTTTACATTTTGATACAATTATAAAGACCAAACCTAGTTACATTTTCAACAATTACAACTTAAATAGGTATGGAGAGAAATTGTCACCTTGGAAGTTGTTGTAATATTTGGTCCAAGACTAACCAAAACAATGGGATAAGGTGTAGATGGAGAAACTTGGCTAATATATTTATTTATAGTAATCTATGGAAAGTTGCCAAGAAATATAATTATTTGCTACATTTATGGTTTAAGTCTACACATTGACACTTGTGCTCCTATATAAGTGTTAAGGAAAACATAAATAATGGTAGGAAGTAACTCTTGGAAAGTATTTTTTATTTACATCTTATTCCTATCCATTTGTTATGAAAAGTTGCTTAAATTAGTTGGGAAGTAAGTAATGCTAAAGATGTTATTTACCTAAGCATGAGTTATTTTCAAGGATTCTATTTTTTGATGACTTTCATGCGAAACTTTACACAAATATTTAAAAAACATGCATGAGTATTGCAACGATATCCATAAAATTATGGCAAGGGAGTTATTCTTCTTTTTTTTAAATGGGAGGGGCTAGTTCCCTACAGAAGCATTATGGGCCCTTTTTTTTTTTTACATATATTGGTACAAATGCGTGTCAGAACAGGCTGACAGCCATCACATAGAAACAAATTTCAAACGCCGTCATCGGGGTCTCCATGGAACAGAATACGCTGCAGGCGCAGCTCCGCAGGACTCGAGCGCGGCCGGGGGGCATGCAAACAAACCGCCCCGACCGTTACATCATGCGCTCACACGCTGCAAGGGAGTTATTCACATGGCATTATATAGTGCAAAGACTGCACTAAGGCCTTCAAGTTATAGTCCAAGCAAATGTTTAAAAAATAACCTTTTTAATAATATTGAAATATAAATATTTATTTTTCAAAGTTAAACATTATAAGTTACATTAATCAATGTTAAACGAATAGTGATCAATAGCCACATGGATTACTAAAGGCACGGACTAATAAAGTCCTACCTTTAAGCCATTAACACCTTAAAAAAACATAAATATTTATTTTTCAAAGTAAACTTTATAACTAATAGTGATTAATAATCACATGGATTACTAAAGTCTTGCCTTGGTAGGGACTAATAAAGTTCTACCTTTAAGCCATTAACACTTTAAAAAAATTAAACGTGAACTAAACAATATGATAAGTATGTGAAATCCAATTTATTTGGAACAAAATTTTTAAATGCTTTATTTAACTTTTCTTTAATTTAGGATATTTTTAATAGTTCATATATATTTTTTTAAATACCACTGAATCTAAGGTTGTAAAACACAAATGTTCTTAAAAACAAAATAAATAGGACATCATGATGTTATTATTTGAATAAATAGATGTTGAGTTTAATATATTTATTGGTTGCTTTGTTCTTCAATTTCAAAATTAGAGGACTTTGTTTACTATTAACTGGGGTTTTTGTTTGGAGAAGTTCTTTCTTAATTAGGATTCTAATCAATCCTAAATACTTAAAATTCCTTATAGACATTTGCTTTCTCTCTACATGTGGCATGTTTTTGAAGCAAAAAATAAAATGAGCTTCATAGGTTCTCTTCTAATGAAGAAAATACAATCCCTATTGTGTATGCATAATGATAGTCTCAATGCTAGTTTTGTGGCCCTGCAAAAAACAATTAGGAAGAAGGGAGTCTCGACGCTAATTTTTTATTGCCATTGTTGTAGAGAATTGTGATGCAAAAATTCCTAAAGGGTCATTGAAAATCTTGTTGGGTCTCTAAAATCCAATATTTCAAAGATGTCAACGTTGACTAATACCTTTACATTTCTTTCACAAAAGTCTAAGAGATTTAATGCCAATTACTCATAATGGGTTTTGGTTAAACACCACAAATTCCTTGTTGTAAAGATGCATGATGAACGTGAGAATTAAATGACATGATATGATCTCACAATTCAACACTTCTTATTATGCAAGTATCTTGGTCATTGCATTAACAATGCATTGGTGGCTTTAATGTTGCTAGTGGCAACTAATACTTGTCATTTATCTATTATGTGTCCAACTATAGGAAAAGGTAACTCGAAGTGCACTATGATAACAACACCAGTAATGCTACAAGTTTCTCAAAGGTTATGAATCAAGTGCAAAGCATAGCAAAACAATTTATAGACTCAAATATTGCAAAATACAATGCAAAAATCACCATATAGCACATTGCTTTCTAAGTTATTGAGAACTTTTGAGTAAGGTTAGAGTTAATTGATATTAGAAGTAATGGAGCCTTGTGAAGCGTCCTAGGAAAGGAGCAAGAGGGAGAAAGGGTGGAGCCTAAAAAAGATCATTGTCTAGGTTCATAAAAGATGCCCTTCAATTCATTGATGCAAGAATTAGAAGGTACCTCAATAAGGGTAGATGTTCCAAGAAAGTGGACACTGGGGTTGAAGTGTATCTTATAACCAGGGCATATATTCACTAGTTTCTTTATATTGTTTCACTATAAAAATCCACCATTGGAAAATTAAAGCATTGGGCTTTTGTTTCTTAGCTTGCAGCCTTGGTTTCAATAACATTGATTAATTGTTTTATTATGATTTTATGATTTTATGCCAACGTTCTTGAAACACTTATAAATGTGAGTATAGATGAAAAGAAAAATGAGATTATTCCAAGGTGCATGCTTTTAGATGATAAGTTAAAAAGGTTGTTGATGGGCATGACCATTTCCCATTGAAGAATACTACCTAATATTCACTAAGTGTCTCTCCCTGTGAAAACTACAAAAAACTACTTACAAGAAACTGCGGTCTCCCAAGAAATGAACTCAGTGACTTCATTTTTATTTTTTTCAATTTGGTGTTTATAAACACCACTCTTGATAACAAATGTGGGGATGGGTTGGTTATTCATCTAAACTCCGATAGATGCCTCAAGGCCCCAGTGGGATTTGGAACCGGATCCAACAACTTTGCAGAACTATCAGCCTTAAAAATTCTTCTTGTTGGCTTACCCACCTGGGCATATCCATGATTCAGATCTTCGAGGACTCAATGAATATTATCAAATGGTTCAATGGAATGAGCAGATGTCAGAACTACATATTATCACCATTGTTAGAAGAGACAAGCATTTAAAGTCTTTTTTTAATGAATTTTCTCTATGTCACATTTACAAGGAACACAATGATACAACAGACCAGCTTTCTAAAGCAGATTTGCAACAAAATCTGGGCAGTTGGAGGATAGAGGAATCTGATATGGACGTGATCCGTGTGTCGGATCTCCCACCATATGTTTAAAAATCCATATTTACTATAAACGGAGCCTAGTTTTAGGCATCTTCCTTTGTTTTTCATTTTATTCGCTTTGGAAAAAGCAAACAGAGTGCTCTATAACATTTCCATAACAAATTTTCATCACTCATAAAACATACAACTGACTTATTCCCTGTTTGGGGTGTTTTCCTTTCTAAGGAAACTCGGGAATGATTCAGCCCCATCAATATGTGTTTCTTACTTATTTCTGGGACATATGATGTGCCTTTTTTGCTTAGATAGTTGGCCTAACGGGGTTGTTTTCCTCTCTGAGGAGGCCCGTGTCTTTCAAAAATAGATTAGCGATTCGATATTAGACAAGTGAAACGGTAGAAGGAGAAGACCTTCAAATACCATCTCAGTAAACTCTATGATTGGAAAATCATATAGTCACCTAAATGCCTAACCGCATACACAATGTAGCTTTTTATAATCTGCAATAAAAAGTTTGATTTTTTCCCCGAAGAAAAAAAAAAAAAAAAAAAAAAAAAAAAAAAAAAAAAAAAAAACAAAAAAAAAACAAACAAACAAACAACAACAAAAACAACAAACAAAACAAAACAGAAAAAACAAAAAAAAACAAAAACAAAAAACAAAAACAAAACCAAACAAAAACAAAACAAAAACAAAAACAAAAACAAAACAAAAAAACAAAACAAAAAAAAAACAAACAATAAAAAACAAAACAAAACAAAAAAAAAACAAAAACACTACTCTTGAGTGGAATAATTGACAACTTTACAACAACAAAAAGACCTAACATTTTAAATGTGTTAAGGTTAGCATTGATTCTAGATTTGAATATTTCTATTACCATGTGAATGAGTCTTCAAAGTTTTGAAAGCTTTGGTTATCATCAACTCATAAACATAGTGTAAATCAAACAAATTTATTAACATTCTATTAAAAAAATTAAAATGAATTAAAAATATATAAATTTTTAGATTTTAATGTTAAAAACAAATGCTAACCTTAACCCAACCAACCTTCACTGATCAAATCTATTTTCTTCCCATCTTTTCTTTTTAATAAAAATGTCTCTCGGATGAACTTTTACTAAATGCATATATGCTCAGAGGCCAAAGCTCTACTATAACAATAAGATGTAGATCAAGAGATGTGTACCATGAATGTTAATTATGTTGACAAGTTCCCCAACTTTCATGAGAATTGAACATACATCTTAATTGACGAGAACACCATGGGACTTGTGGTAGAATTTAGTGTGGTTTTGCATAAGAGTATATAATTTTTTATTTTATAACAATAAGATGTACATCAAGAGATGTGTACCATTAATATAAGAGTATATAATTTTTTATTTTATAACAATAAGATGTACATCAAGAAATGTGTACCATTAATGTTAATTATGTGGACAAGTTCCCCAACTTTCATGAGAATTGAACATACATCTTAATTGACTAGAACACCATGGGGACTTCTGGTAGAATTTAGTGTGTTTTTGCATAAGAGTATATAATTTTTTTAGAGCACTCAAAGGCATTGATTTACCTTGGTTACATAGTGAACAATTAAGTATTTTACCAAACATGTAACCTTATATGTGACCACAAACCACAGTGAATGTATGTTGTGAATGTTGAATTATGTCGTGTGACTTTTTACAATGTTTTTTTCTCATGTAAGTTTACATATTTGGTAGCTTTCACATTCCTTTCATGCTACTTAGTTGTCGTTTCTCAAATGATTCAACGTTGTGTTTTGAAGTCAATATAGAGTTTTGAAGTAGGATAACAAGGTAAAATAATTTAATATTTTAGTATGGAATGTTTTCCAATTAAAATTCAACAAAAAAAAATATTTTTGTTTAGTCAAATTGATCACTATCCAAATCTATATATTGTATAATTCATCCATTGAGTTTAGAAATAAAATACACAACTAACAACTAGGCACATGCAAAAACTTTTATAGGGTAAAGAAAGAAGGGAAGGAAATGCTCCCAAATCCCTCGTGTCACATCCTAAGATTTCTAAAATCATGTATTTGTGTTGAATCTTGCATAGAGATTTAAATTATACATAGACTAATTGGATTTAAATTATACATAGACTAGTTGTCTTTGAGTTTTCTACATGCACTTATATAGGTTTCCACAAGATGTTTAGTTTAATATGGTTTAAACAATATTTAATGGCAAACTATTATGATAATAACATTACAATGGTTATTTATGTTATTATGAAAATAATGGCTTTTTATATAATCCATGGAATTACACAATTGCATTTTATATTGATATCCTTCCCAGAGTAGGTTGAAAATATTATTAGACTTTTTTTCATAATAGCTATGGTTTTTTCACATTTTTTTATTTTTTAATCATATTTTAATAATGTTTTTGGTTAAAAAAATGTTTACAATATTATTTAAAAGGGGAGGTTTATGTTCCTGTATGGGGGTAGGAAGGGACATGTCTCATTTTGCAGAAAGCGAGGACACTTCCACTGTAACAGTCTCAAGTTAAAAGTTCATGTAATAAAGTTAATGAAGGCAAAATAAGACCAAGGTCATGGGATACGTATTCCAAGCTGAATGTTGGGCAAAATATCCTAGTGGGTGTTCATTTGGTTTATTATGGCTAAGAGGAAATTAGCAAAGGCATTGAAAAGAGAGGTGAAAGGTCACAGGTTGCACGTGAAGAGGAAATTGAGGAAAATAATGGAAAAATGAAGAAATTAGAGACATCAATGATAAAAAGGATTTTGAGGAAGAGTTCACAACCTTTTGTCAGTTCAGTTTTGGAGTTAGCCTTAGAGAGGGAAAGAGCACCAAGAGGAGAAGGAAAACAAGTAAGCAAAGAAAGGACAATGAAAGCAAAGGAAAGCAAGGATCAAAAAAGGGAAGGTTGGATCAGGAAACTTTAGTAGGAATACTTGCAGGTAACATATTGCATGTATGATTTCCTAGATGGTGTTGGCATGCATGGCATATGCATGTGTGTATTTTGGTTCTTTGTTGTCGGTGGCATGGATTTTGTCAAGTTTTGACAGTGGTTTTAGCCTTGCCTTGCCATTTCTGGATATTCATGGTGTGATGGGATTCTTTCTCGATTGAGCTTTGGATTGTCGGAAGGTTTTGAATCTGGGTGAGGTGGTCTCGGGAAAATCCCCAAGGGTTGATGGTGGAGTTGGTTTTCTCCGTGAATCCCTCAACAGGTGGGTGGAGATAGGAAAATCCCTCAAGGGATGGTGAAGGAATTTTGAGGCATCCAAGCTCGGTTTGGTTTTGTGATCTTGAGATCGGTTTAGGTGATATTACGGTACAGTGAGGGTGGAGGTAGTTTAACCTCTAGATTCCCTTAGTTATTTATGGATTGGTTTATCTCATGATACCCCACATTCATGCTTAGAATATGGCACGAGGGTGATTGGCTGAAAGAAGGATTTGGTTCAGCCCAATCTATGGTCGGGTGGTACGTGGAAGTCCCTGACTCCGTTGGCTTTTACATATGGTTAATAAGAGCTAAGTTCTTATTGCTTTGATGAGTAAATGTACTTGTTATTATGTGGCTTTAATGGATGTTATATCATTGTTATTTATCTGGTTATATATTGGTTATAAGCATGGTTAATTGAGAGATCTAAGTATGGCTCTTATCACATTTCTATTAATGAATGTCTAGTTAATGAATGCATGACCTAATTGGTGTTATGATAGTTATTGTGAGAAGGCATTGGTCCTTCTTGTTTAACCTCATATAAGTTTCAAATCTCTATGTTCAGACTTGCATTCATGACCTGTAAATTGCATGTTCACGATATGTTTGACGGAATGTTTGTCATCGCTATGTCTTGTTAGGTCAAGTTATTGTCTAAGATTTGTATGGAAGCCTTTGTCCTTGTATTATTCATGGTTATGTAAAGTGTCATTAAGTTATGGGTAGAGGTTTGGATCTTAACCTGAAAAAGTGGCTTAAATCTTGCGGTCGCAAGCACAAAACTGGGTGAAAAGACTGCAGTCGCTCCCTTGTAGGCATCATGCGTGCAACTGGAGGGTTTCAGTCGAAATCAGGGAGTGTTGTTCCAGTGTTTGAGAGATTTGATGATCCGGATTTAAACAGGAACGCAACAAATTACAAATATAACTATAAATATAGAGATACAACATAAATAATACTTCATTTCATTAATGTAAAATATTGAAATATGCTTACAAATAGAAATGGAAATAAACTAGCTCAGGCGATGATAGCTTATCTCTGAGGAGATATGTGGCGGCTACATGCCTCTTAATTGTCTTACAATGAGGCTCGAAGGCCTATTTATTGTTGAGAAACAATGGAAAACCCTAAACATCCAAAACCCTAACCTAGGAGATGAAGCGCCAAACTATGGGCCCCGTTTTGGGTAAATTGGTACATCAACTTCCTGGGGTCGTAACTTTGGCATACGATCTCCATTTGATATGCACAATACCTTGTTAGAAAGATCCATTCGAGTACTACAACTTTGTGAAGAATAATTTTAGTCCATGGACCCATGTTACTCCCAGTTTTCCCAAAAAACGTCGTTTAAGGCCTCAAAACGACTCCGGAATTTCAGGACCCGAAAACTGCCAAAAATAGTAAATTGTGCTACAAAGAAGAAAACTAAAAAACTAAAAGATACAATGGTGGGGGTCCAAGTGGAATTGGCGGGTGGCCACCAATATCCACTTGGATTATTCCTCCCCCCTTAGGAAGCAATGGTCCCCATTGCGTTGAGTTCCTCCATGAGATGAGGAAACTTCTGTTGAACTTGGCCCTTGGTGAGCCACTTGCCCTAGTGAAGGAGTTATCCTGCTTTGACAACTCGATACAGTTGGATCTTCTGCTTGCGGGTGTGCTTGATCTGCGTGTCCATGATCTGATCAATTGCAGCTTGTTCCATGCAATCTAGATTTAACTATGTTGGTGTGAGTTGTTCTGCAATGTCGGATGTGTCTAGTAATGGTGGAAAGTATGGTCGAAGGCGATCCACATTGAACACTGGGTGCAAGCCAAGGAATGGGGGAATGCTGAGCTCAAATGCATTGTCTCCCACAGCCTTGGTAATGGTGTAAGGACCATATCGGAGTGGTCTGAGTTTCTGATAGGCTCTGATAAGGCGTTCCTTTTACAAATGCAACCAGACTTTGTCGTCCACTTGAAACTTGTGTGGCACTCGATGTTGATCATGACGCTGCTTGTACTTGACATTTGATTTCTCCACAATGTCATGGAGCTGCTGGCAGATATGTTGGATGTGCTCAATGAAGTTGTTTGCCTTATCTGTTTCAGAGTAGACATGAGCCGAATCTGCCTGAGTAGCTGCAAATGCAATGGCCAAATCAATGGGACATAGTGGCTGGAATCCCAAGCCCACCCAAAAAGGGTTATGGCCAGTCGAGTTGTGGAGAGCCTAGTTATAGTTGTGCTGAACATAGGGGAGGCTCTCATCCCATGTGCGTGGATGCTTTGAGTTGTACATGCGCAAAATGTGTATGATCATCCTGTTGACAACCTCTCTGGCCATCAGTTTGGGGATAGAAGGCTGTGGACTTAGTGAGTTTGGTATCCAGCATCGACCAGAGACTAGACCAAAATGTATTGAGGAACTTGTTGTCCCGATCTGAGATGATAGACTGTGGGATCCAAAATTTTACCCACACTCGTTCAAAGAAGAGTTTAACAGTGGCTTCTATTGTGATATTCTTCTTGTAGGTCGCCATAATGGCCATCTTTGAGAACCTGTCGACGACCACAAAAACATAGTCGTTTCCATGCTCAGTAGAAGGAAGGCCAGATATGTAATCCATGCAGATGGATTCCCAAGATCGACTAGGGGTAGGCAGCGGAGTATAGAGGCCTTGCTTCTTGATGGTCGATTTGGCAAAGACGTAGGCAATGCAGGATCTGATGTACTTTCTGACATCTTGTCAAAGATTCGGCCAATAGAAATACTTATTCAATACTACCACCGTTTTCTCGACCTCAAAATGCCCAGCAACCCCACTGTAGTGTGCTTCCCAAATCATCTTGGCACGCTCGCTTGAAGGAACACAAAGGTGACCCAGGTGGCATAACAAGGCATCCTGTAGGTGAAAATCTGGAACATGTTGACCCTCCAAGAGTGTATAGTATGTGTGGCCGAATTCTAGGTCGCTTTTGTAGAGAAGTGGCCAATCAGAAGTCTCGTACCAATAAGAGTTGAGCAAGGTGGTTAACGCCATGATCGGTGGTCGATTGAGGCAATCTACAACATTATTGGTGTTACCCTTCTTATACTTGATATTCAAATGGAATTGTTGCAGGTACGTGGACCACTTCTGATGGCGATCACTCTGCAACTTCCCTTACATCTGTATGAACTGCAGGGGCCGGTGGTTTGTGTGGATGACCGTTTCCTTCCCCAAAATGTAATTCTTCCATTGTCGACGGGCCTGCACAAAGGATTACATCTCTTTGTCATAAGTGGGATGCTTCCGGACTATGTCTGAAAGTGTCTCACTGTGATATGCCATTGGATGCCCGTGTTGAGTAAGGACTGCCCCTGATCCAGACTTAAATAGGAACGCAACAAATTGCCGAGATAACCAAATACACAAAAATGCAGCGGAAATAATACTTCATTTCATTAATGGAAAATACTGAAATATGCTTACAACCAGAAATGGAAATAAACCAGATAGGGCGATGGTAGCTTATCTTTGAGAAGAGATGTGTGGCTACATGCCTCTGAACTGTCTTACAATGAGGCTCGAAGACCTATTTATTGTTGAGAAACAATGGAAAACCTTCACATTCCAAAACCTAACCCTAGAAGATGAAACGCCAAATTGTGGGCCCCGTTTTTAGGTAAGTTGGTACATCAACTTCCCAGGGTCGCGAATTGGTCGTACTATCTCCGTTTGACGCGCATGATAGCCCATTGGAAAGATCTCTCCGAGGAATACGACAAAAAAGATGATTTTTAGATTAAAAAAAAAAAGCGATGACGGTAGATTTCCCAAAAAACGTCGTTTAGGGCCTCAAAACGGCTCCGGAAGTTTAGGACCCGAAATACTGCTAAAAATAGTAAACTGTGCTATAATTAAGGAAACTGAAAAAAATGAAAGGAGCACTAGAGGGGATCCAAGTGGAATTAGCGGGTGGCCACCAATATCCACCTGGATCATTCCTCCCCCCTTAGGAAGCAATGGTCCCCATTGCGTTGAGTTCCTCCATGAGATGAGGGAACTTCTGCTGCACTTGGTCCCTGGTGAGCCACTTGCCCTGGTGAAGGAGTTGTCCTGCTTTGACAAATCGATACAGTTGGATATTCTGCTGGCGAGTGTGCTTGATCTGTGTGTCCATGATCTGATCAGTTGCAGCTTGTTCCATGCAAGCTGGATTTAACTATGTGGGTGTGAGTTGTTCTACAATGTCGGACGTGTCTAGTAATGGTGGAAAGTATGGCCGAAGGCGGTCGACATTGAACACCAGGTGCAGGCCAAGGAATGAGGGAATGCTAAGCTCAAATGCATTGTCTCCCACAGCCTTGGTAATGGTGTAAGGGCCATATCGGAGTGGTCTGAGTTTCTGATAGGCTCCGATAAGGCATTCCTTTTGCAAATGCAACCAGACTTTGTCACCCACCTGAAACTTGTGTGGCACCCGATGTTGATCATGTCGTTGCTTGTACTTGGCATTTGATTTCTCCAGAATGTCATGGACCTGCTGGCGAATATGTTGGATGTGCTCAATGAAGCTATTTGCCTTATCTGTTTCGGACTGGACATGAGCAGAATCTACCCGAGTAGCTGCAAATGGCATGGCCACATCGATGGGACATAGTGGCTGGAATCCCAAGCCCACTTGAAAAGGGCTATGGCCAGTCGAGCTGTGGAGAGCCCGGTTGTAGCTATGCTGAACATAGGGGAGGCTCTCGTCCCATGTGCGTGGATGCTTTGAGTTGTACATGCGCAGAATGTGTACGATCATCCTGTTGACAACCTCTGTCTGGCCATCAGTTTGAGGATGGAAGGCTGTGGACTTAGTGAGTTTGGTGTCCAGCATCGACCAGAGACTGGACCAAAATGTACCAAGGAATCTGTTGTCCCGATCTGAGATGATAGACTGTGGGATCCCAAAGTGTACCCACACTCGTTCAAAGAAGAGTTTAGCAGTGGCTTCTGCTATGATATTCTTCTTGCAGGCCGCCATAATGGCCATCTTTGAGAACCTGTCGACGACCACAAAAACACAGTCATTTCCATGCTTAGTGGAAGGAAGGCCTGACATGTAATCCATGGAGATGGATTCCCAAGGCTGACTAGGGGTAGGTAGCGGGGTATAGAGGCCTTGCTTCTTGATGGTCAGTTTAGCAATGGCGCAGGCAGTGCATGACCTGATGTACTTCTCGACATCCTGTCGAAGATTCGGCCAATAGAAATACTTCTGCAGTACTGCCACCGTTTTTTCGACCCCAAAATGTCCAACAGCCCGACTGTAGTGTGCTTCCCAAATCATCTTGGCACGCTCGCCAAGGATAATTTTAGGGGCGAATGTTCACCCTTTGGCGAAATTAAGGGGTTTTAAATTTTTAGTGGGCGAATATTTAGTATCATAGTACATTTTTACAAATCACCTCAAATAGCCCACCTTATTTTAAGGGACAGGGTAAAAAAGTTAAATTTAGCCCTTGAAATTAGGACTTACAACCTTCCATTCGCCCATTTTCAAGAATAGGTTTTATTTAAGTGAATCCATTCGCCCATTTTCAAGAATAGGTTTTATTTAAGTGAATCCTATGGGCCAAATACCATATTTATAAAAGAGGTATGGTAAATTAATAAAAATATAAATAAATGAGAGATATGGTAAATAAATAAACATTTTTTATATTTACTCCATAAGTCACCTTATATACATGTAAGGGTGTAAACAAATAAAAATATAAGTAAAGTGGAGTTATGGTAAATAAATAAAACGTCTTTTTATACTTACTCAAAAGAATCTCAAAACAAAAATATGTGAGTTCCAATTGAATGCGAGCCATGATAATAGTCAGGATGTAGAGACGTGACAAGCAATGTTATAGAAATTATAGCGAGTTACCACATTCACCTTATGAACCTCAGAGTGTGAAAACCATGGATGATGAGCTACCAAAATCACCACGTAAAAATAGTGCGGATAAAATAAGACAAGCGAGCCACAACTATGCGAGCCTACTGTGACTAAAGTAATCCTTCAACAGAGATAGACGAGCCAGTAGGTAAACCAAAATACAGTTGATCATAAGCAAGTTGAGATCAAGGTCTTCTTCATGTTTGTTGTAACCACAGGAGAATCTCCAAAATCATAGCAATTCCGCAAAGATTTTGTTCAATAAAAACAACTGATATCAAAGTTCAATCCAAACCCTCATAGAATGTGAGCTTTTAGGCCTCCCTCTTCCAAGCTAAGCTCTGATACCATGTTGAGAAATCTGGAGGCTACAAGATTAAGGTGATTTCTCTTTTATTCATAATTGTTTGTAAATGGGTTTAGCCATTTTTATTACTATTTGGTGTGTTTCTTCATCAAACAATTATCAAAACTATACATCATGGAGATCACATAAAATAATAGACACAAGATATAGGCTCCAAGGCAGGGGAAAACTGAGAAAAGAAATTATATTCTTATAGAATCATATCAAAGTGAGATATCCAAAGCCCAAGACCAAGACCAATATCCTTACAAGCACCAAGTCAGTCCTCCATTTTGCCATAATTCTGTCCATTAGAGAGTCTTCAGAAAATATATCTTTACTTTGGAAAAGCATAGCTTCACCACTGCACCAACAGTCCATAAGAAACTCGCATTCTCTTCTTCAAGGAGTTTGCATCCTTTCGTGGCCCATGCCATAGAAAATTCGTTTTATCTCGCTTTAATAGACTTTGCATATCTTACCATAGAAGCACATAAAATCTTATCCAAAATGAGTACGTTGGCCAATAAATAGTGATTCGTGTGTCTGAAAAGTCGCGTCCTTTGGGGAGGCCGACTTGATCATTTGGAGGGCTGACTTGGACTTGTGGGTACAATTTGACTTTTTTTACTAAAAATAAAATATTTCCTTTCTTTACAAATAGTCCAAATGGGTCTTTGGCTCGTGATAATTTTCTTTTGACTTGACAAATCCTAGAAGCATGAAATGTGTGCTTTGGCTAATAGAGATAATAATTTATTTTGCTTTTGCTTTTACATTTTGATACAATTATAAAGACCAAACCTAGTTACATTTTCAACAATTACAACTTAAATAGGCATGGAGAGAATTGTCACCTTGGAAGTTGTTGTAATATTTGGTCCAAGACTAACCAAAACAATGGGATAAGGTGTAGATGGAGAAACTTGGCTAATATATTTATTTATAGTAATCTATGGAAAGTTGCCAAGAAATATAAATTCAAAGAGAAGATGAGAAACAAACTTACCTCCAAGGCCTGAAGCCACTTGTCTAATCTTCCAAGAGCATCAAAGAGAAGAAAGCATTCTTCAAGGCGCACCACTCTGGAATGCCTCTCCAGTAATTTAGCTAAACTTGTCTCTCCCTCCTCCGAACATCTGACTATCAACTGAACCACATTCTCTGGATTAGTAGGTGTTTTCTTTTCACCTCTCCGCTTCGAACGCATTACAAGACCACAATTCTCTGCAATCTTCTTATTCCTATTCTGCGCTCCCACTTG
Organism: Pinus tabuliformis; assembly: GCA_031772625.1. Lineage (NCBI taxonomy): Eukaryota > Viridiplantae > Streptophyta > Pinopsida > Pinales > Pinaceae > Pinus > Pinus tabuliformis. The sequence goes on from CM062804.1 coordinate 31,633,235, forward strand.
ACGGGCTACTGCATTGTCCCTTTCATATTTTAGGCGTCTGGGTTCGACTGAACGACTGGCAGGGAGTTCGGATTGTGCTCCGGGGTACCCTCCCACTATAAGCAATGGCATTTGAACCCAGGTTGTTCTCATTGAATTGATTTTTAAGGGCTTTGCATGAAACACTCCCTTTGTGCCTTAATGTGATACTTGCATCTGAGCCTACACTCACCAAACTCAGTTTTGAAAGGCCGCGGGAGGTAGGTCATACAGATTTTACGTTTACACTGCTCACTCTCCAAATTCCAACTCTGTCTGACAATGATGCTACTCCACCAAACGCATTTTTAAAAGGCTAAATCAGCTGGACAAAAAGAAAGATTCATCGCCCTCCTAGTCGCCTTCCTATCCCTGTAAGTATCACGGTCCCCCTTAAAGTTACGAGTGCCTGCCAGGCGTAATTCTCCTTGTCTGTATCCGAGAAGAGCTCTGCACTGTCCACCATAATCAACACGAATAATACTATTTTATAACTGCCAAAAATAGCACCTGCGCGCGTTCAACATTTAAAGTAAACCCTACGCTTTTAGTCGACCTGTAAACGAACTTAAGACGCAGAAATTAAAATGAAAACTCAGAGCCTGTGTGAAACACCATCTCCCCGGGCGTACTCGAGGGCCGAAACCAAAAGACTAGGATTGCAGTGGAGAAATGTACAACCGGCGTTATTAAATTTATACCAACCCTTCTCCCATCGCAATGAAGGGGAGCTGGGAGATAGAAATGAATATGGTTTTGACTGGGTTGGAGCTTATTAACTTAAACGCGGACTGGGTTAAATGGACGGTGAACACGAAACAGTGGAAGAAAATGGACGAACGAAGAAGAAGGGGCATGCATCAGTTTCCAATATTTTTTCTCACTTAATTTGAATGTCCGCGCTGGTTGCAAATATATCTTACATGGACGGTGGTACATATGACGACACTCTTACTCGGCATCATAATTTCTTTTCAATTTATAAGATTTGATTTTTTTTTAATGGATGTTGGAGGGTTCAAATATTAATTTTATGGTTTTTATTATTTTTATTTTATTTTATTTTGAATTAGTGAAAATGTTAAATAGAAAATTATAAATTTTTATTATTTAGGTTTTTGTTTTATTTTTTTGACCGAGTTAAAATGTAAAATATTACATCTATAATATATGGTGAAGTGGAGATTACATTTAATTTCATTGAAGTTAGAAATTATATTCTAAAAAAATTGTAATTGGCATTGGTTAGTATTATATGAATAGTTTAAGTCTACATATTTACACTTGTGCTCCTATATAAGAGTTAAGGAAAACATAAATAATGGTAGGAAGTAACTCTCGGAAAGTATATTTTTATTTACATCTTATTCCTATCCATTTTTAAGGCAAAAAGTTGCTTAAATTAGTTGGGAAGTAACTAATGGTAAAGATGTTATTTACCTAAGCATGAGTTATTTTCAAGGATTCCATTTTTTTTTATGATTTTCGTGTCAAACTTAACACAAATATTTAAAAAGCATGCATGAGATATTTAAAAAGCATGCATGAATATTGCAATGATATCCATAAATTATGGCAAGGGAGTTATTCACATGGCATTATATAGTGCAAAGACTGCACTAAGGCCTTCAAGTTATAGTCCAAGCAAATGTTTAAAAAATAACCTTTTTAATAATATTGAAATATAAATATTTATTTTTCAAAGTTAAACATTATAAGTTACATTAATCAATGTTAAACTAATAGTGATCAATAGCCACATGGATTAGGTTTTGAATGCTGAAAATGACGGGATTCGGTTTTTTCTGCCATGGAAACCAGACTGACGGCGTTAAGGAAGATAGTTTTTACGGGAATAGGAATCTACAGGTCAGAAGGTTCAAGGTTCTACCGGGAGGATCGTTTTACTGTATCACAAAGTTTTGAATGGATCCAGGTCGTCGTGTAGAGCGGGAGATGGTTCATGAATGTGAGTCGGTGGACATTGAACCAGCTCTCGAAGATCTTCTTGCTTGTTGGGGACATGAAGTATCTGAGAAAAATCTGAAACTCTTCTTTCCAAAAAGCGCAGCGGACTCAGTTCTTCTTGATGAGGAGGTGGAAGGAGGTGTTTTGAAAAAAGGCGATCAGGAAAGGGTCCCTGCATCAAACCCTATTTTGAAAAGGCAGCTCCCCAGCCTGTCGCGGTCCTCGTCCAGTGAAGAGGAAGGAGGGGACCTGAAAGGATCCGGAGTAGAGGATCAAGCGCGAAGACTAGCCACTGCCTCTGGTTTTGGGGTAAATAGGTCGGTTGGGGGGGTGGATGAAGACAACAGAGACCCTGTTGGAAGGCGCTCTGAGATGCTTGAGGTAGAAGTAGTCGATGCTCCTGCAAATAATAATCCAGGAGAGGGAGGAACTCAGACGGAGGTTGTGGGAGGGAAGAGAAAGAAGAACAAAACTATCAGAAAAAAGGAGGAGCGGCCTAGTTGAGAGGGAGCAAGGATCTATCGATCGAGGGATAGATCCTTGCTCCCTCTCAACTAGGGAGACATAACCACAAGTCTAAGCTTGTCTCATACTTCACCAATATATCAGCTACTTCTTCTTCCGTGGAGATCTTCAATAGTAGTTGCAAGGCTCCTCCTTTCCTTTGCATCATCATATCATACCTGAGTTTCGATCTTCTTGGATGTTAAAAATTCTAACATACTTCTTGATAGGGTTTCTTTGACTTCTAACAACATTTTACCATATCAATATGTGAGTTTCATCAATAATTCATATCAACTTTCCAAATGTCAATTCTGCTTTCAAGCTCTTCCAAGTCATCCAAAGTGCTACTCACTCAATCCATGTGGTTTCAAATCAAATCACGCAGTTGTAAATACAACATCATCAAGCAAGCTCTCCTTCCGGCCTTTTCACATGCTTTTACAATATGTCCAATTAGGGAGCCAAGTCATATCCTATGCAAATCATCAATATTAGAGTTGCCAAATTATAATATCCTATGTTCAAAGTGTCATGCCAAATCCTGCTACTTGCTCCCTCTGAAGCCAATAATTTTTTGCATGTTATGTCTTCATATTGCAACAAGGTTCTACTTCAGATTTCAATCATCAATCTAGAATGAACTTATCAATTGGACTGTTCAATATCATATCCATCAAGGTCCTTGCAGCTCCCTCTTTCCATCATGCTCATCATTATCAAGGAGTCATCATCAAGCATGAGTCTTACTTTACTTTTGTTCTTTCATCCTTCTCATCTTTCTTCCACGATTTTGACAACCTTCATTATCTGCCTGCAATTCTTACCAGCAAGTACAACCAAGCAAAATATACAAAGGCGAGATCATGATGTCAATCTTGTCGATCTAAGGTTTTCCATGATTTCTCAAAAGTGTATTTCTAGGGTTCTAGTTATAAACACTATATATTCTTGGATCTAACCCTTATTATGGTTTTTATTTTAGCGAAAAACATTCAGCCCTAGGGTTTTTGACTTCAAGACATGGGTATTATCCAATTCAACCCTTGCTAGGGTTTTAATAAATACCCTAGATTATCCTTTCAAAACTAGGGTTTATGGATCATTTAGTCTTGCAAACCTTAGATGACATTTCCCAAGAGCTAGGGTTTCCTTATAGGGAACAATTAGTTAGGGTAAGTGTTTTTTTTCTTATGGTTAATCTAATCTAGGGTTCAGAAACCCTAAATACCAAGAGTCTTCAAGACTTCACAAATTTTCAAGTCCTACAAACCCTAGCAACTTCATAGTCATCAAGACCTACAACAAAGGAATTACACAAAACCCTACAAGCACACTACTAACTGCAAAACCCTAACCATACTATTGAAGACTAACCTCTGACTTCCATGATTACGGGGACTTCAAAGAGACATTCGAACTTCATTTAGTTCTCAAAACATTTTGTCCTTCACTTCTTGTAATAGATTTATGCCAGAGTATGCCTTCTTCAAAAACATGCTTTTGAATTGGTGCACAGACGACAAATGATCATAGTCATCATCACTATTGATATTTTGGGATTTATTGTCATGTCATCATAGCCACTTTCTCATTGTTATATGAGTCATAGTTTTATTGCCAATCTTTTCTGTTAATAATGTTACTGATGAGTGTTGTTGTCACAGTCATACATTCTTGAGTCATTGTCATTAACCAAGGTCATTTTTGTGCATATCATACCCATGCTTTACTTTCGTTTAGGTCATATTCATGCCTTCAAGGCATTGACTTAGAGATTAACATGAGCCATAGCCATAGGAAAATGTATTCAATATTCAAAGAGTTGTTATTACATTTCACAGATAGATCGACTACAATCAGATGTTATATATGACAATTATATGAATATCTTACCTAGTACAGACAGATCTTAGTCTCGTTGTCCATATGTCAGGGTTTGTAAAATCATCATGGTACAGAAATATGTATTGCAAGTCATAAGGGAATGCAAACCATGTGCAACTTGAGTCACACCAAAAGAGAGCCATCATACGAGCCCAAAGATTATCGCAAACCAAGATAATAAGTGGTATGAAACACAGGGTATAATTGTGCTACAAGATTTTCCACAAAGCAAGCCTTCACACTATATATAGTCAAGGGCCTTCACATGTATATGAAGAAGAAAAAACGAGCCACTGTAATCAAGCTATCCTTAGTGTATACCAATCCACTGTAATTACAAGCCTCGATGTCATATGTATCATGATTTTAGTATGAGAATTATACACAAGTAGTCTACAAAGAATTGATGTGAGTTATTTGCAAGTCATCACAAGTCATTGTGAGCACTATCACATACGAATCTCTGCTGAGTTACAGAGACGTGGATCTAAACTTCCAAGTCTCTATCATGTCATAGAGTATGACATGCCATAGTGAGCTGTCAAAGCAAGCCTTCAATATGAATCTCAAAACAAAAATATGTGAGTTCCAATTGAATGTGAGCCATGATAATAGTCAGGATGTAGAGACGTGACAAGTAATGTTATAGAAATTATAGCGAGTTACCACATTCACCTTATGAGCCTCAGAGTGTGAAAACCATGGATGATGAGCTACCAAAATCACCACGTAAATATAGTGCGGATAAAATAAGACAAGCGAGCCACAACTATGCAAGCCTACTGTGACTAAAGTAATCCTTCCACAGAGATAGACAAGCCAGTAGGTAAACCAAAATACAGTTGATCATAAGCAAGTTGAGATCAAGGTCTTCTTCATGTTTGTTGTAACCACAGGAGAATCTCCAATATCATAGCAATTCCGCAAAGATTTTGTTCAATAAAACAACTGATATCAAAGTTCAATCTAAACCCTCATAGAATGTGAGCTTTTAGGCCTCCCTCTTCCAAGCTAAGCTCTGATACCATGTTGAGAAATCTGGAGGCTACAAGATTAAGGTGATTTCTCTTTTATTCATAATTGTTTGTAAATGGGTTTAGCCATTTTTATTACTATTTGGTGTGTTTCTTCATCAAACAATTATCAAAACTATACATCATGGAGATCACATAAAATAATAGACACAAGATATAGGCTCCAAGCCAAGGGAAAACTGAGAAAAGAAATTATATTCATATAGAATCATATCAAAGTGAGATATCCAAAGCCCAAGACCAAGACCAATATCCCTACAAGCACCAAGTCAGCCCTCCATTTTGCCATGATTTTGTCCATTAGAGAGTCTTCAGAAAATATATCTTTACTCTAGAAAAGCATAGCTTCACCACTGCATCAACAGTCCATAAGAAACTCGCATTCTCTTCTTCAAGGAGTTTGCATCCTTTCCTAGCCCATGCCATAGAAAATTTGTTTTATCTCGATTTAATAGACTTTGCATATCTTACCATAGAAGGACATAAAATCTTATTCAAAATGAGTACGTTGGCCAATAAATAGTGATTCGTGTGTCTGAAAAGTCGCGTCCTATGGGGTGGCCGACTTGATCATTTGGAGGGCCGACTTGGACTTGTGGGTACAATTTGACTTTTTTTACTAAAAATAAAATATTTCCTTTTCTTTACAAATAGTCCAATACAAATAGTCCAAATGGGTCTTTGACTCATGATAATTTTCTTTTGACTTGACAAATCCTAGAAGCATGAAATGTGTGCTTTGGCTAATAGAGATAATAATTTATTTTGCTTTTGCTTTTACATTTTGATACAATTATAAAGACCAAACCTAGTTACATTTTCAACAATTACAACTTAAATAGGTATGGAGAGAATTGTCACCTTGGAAGTTGTTGTAATATTTGGTCCAAGACTAACCAAAACAATGGGATAAGGTGTAGATGGAGAAACTTGGCTAATATATTTATTTATAGTAATCTATGGAAAGTTGCCAAGAAATATAAATTCAAAGAGAAGATGAGAAACAAACTTACCTCCAAGGCCTGAAGCCACTTGTCTAATCTTCCAAGAGCATCAAAGAGAAGAAAGCATTCTTCAAGGCGCACCACTCTGGAATGCCTCTCCAGTAATTTAGCTAAACTTGCCTCTCCCTCCTCCGAACATCTGACTATCAACTGAACCACATTCTCTGGATTAGTGGGTGTTTTCTTTTCACCTCTCCGCTTCGAACGCATTACAAGACCACAATTCTCTGCAATCTTCTTATTCCTGTTCTGCGCTCCCACTTGACGGGATATTGCATTGTCCCTTTCATATTTTAGGCGTCTGGGTTCGACTGAATGACTGGCAGGGAGTTCGGATTGTGCTCCGGGGTACCCTCCCACTGTAAGCAATGGCATTTGAACCCAGGTTGTTCTCATTGAATTGAGTTTTAAGGGCTTTGCATGAAACACTCCCTCTGTGCCTTAATGCGATACTTGCATCTGATCCTACACTCACCAAACTCAGTTTTGAAAGGCCGCGGGAGGTAGGTCATACAGATTTTACGTTTACACTGCTCACTCTCCAAATTCCAACTCTGTCTGACAATGACGCTACTCCACCAAACGCATTTTTAAAAGGCTAAATCAGCTGGACAAAAAGAAAGATTCATCGCCCTCCTAGTTGCCTTCCTATCCCTGTAAGTATCACGGTCCCCCTTAAAGTTACGAGTGCCTGCCAGGCGTAATTCTCCTTGTCTGTATCCGAGAAGAGCTCTGCACTGTTCACCATAATCAACACGAATAATACTATTTTATAACTGCCAAAAATAGCACCTGCGCGCGTTCAACATTTAAAGTAAACCCTACGCTTTTAGTCGACCTGTAAACGAACTTAAGACGCAGAAATTAAAATGAAAACTCAGAGCCTGTGTGAAACACCATTTCCCCGGGCGTACTCGAGGGCCGAAACCAAAAGACTAGGATTGCAATGGGGAAATGTACAACCGGCATTATTAAATTTATACCAACCCTACTCTCATCGCAATGAAGGGGAGCTGGGAGATAGAAATGAATATGGTTTTGACTGGGTTGGAGCTTATTAACTTAAACGCGGACTGGGTTAAATGGACGGGGAACACGAAACAATGGGAGAAAATGGACGAACGAAGAAGGGTTATGCATCAGTTTCCAATATTTTTTCTCACTTAATTTGAATGTCCGCGCTGGTTGCAAATATATCTTACGTGGACGGTGGTACGTATGACGACACTCTTACTTGGCATCATAATTTCTTTTCACTTTATAAGATTTGATTTTTTTTTAATAGATGTTGGAGGGTTCAAATATTAATTTTATGGTTTTTATTATTTTTATTTTATTTTATTTTGAATTAGTGAAAATGTGAAATAGAAAATTAAATTTTTATTATTTAGGTTTTTTTTATTTTTATATTTTTTTGACCAAGTTAAAATGTGAAATATTATATCTATAATATATAGTGAAGTGGAGATTACATTTAATTTCATTTAAGTTAGAAATTATATTCTAAAAAAAATTATAATTGGCATTGGTTAGTATTATGTGAATAGTGGTCAAAATCTAAAGTGGATAAATTAATTATTTGCTACATTTATGGTTTAAGTCTACACATTGACACTTGTGCTCCTATATAAGTGTTAAGGAAAACATAAATAATGGTAGGAAGTAACTCTTGGAAAGTATATTTTTATTTACATCTTATTCCTATCCATTTGTTATGCAAAAAGTTGCTTAAATTAGTTGGGAAGTAAGTAATGCTAAAGATGTTATTTACCTAAGCATGAGTTATTTTCAAGGATTCTATTTTTTGATGACTTTCATGCGAAACTTTACACAAATATTTAAAAAACATGCATGAGTATTGCAACGATATCCATAAATTATGGCAAGGGAGTTATTCTTCTTTTTTTTAAATGGGAGGGGCTAGTTCCCTACAGAAGCATTATGGGCCCTCTTTTTTTTTTACATATATTGGTACAAATGCTTGTCAGAACAGGTTGACAGCCATCACAAGAAACAAATTTCAAACGCCGTCATCGGGGTCTCCATGGAACAGAATACTTTGTAGGCGCAGCGCCGCAGGACTCGAGTGCGGTCGGGGGGCATGCAAACAAACCACCCCGACCGTTACATCATGCGCTCACACGCTGCAAGGGAGTTATTCACATGGCATTATATAGTGCAAAGACTGCACTAAGGCCTTCAAGTTATAGTCCAGAACAAGTGGAGGAAGCTAAGCAGGATCAGCCTGGGTGTATAGCAAGTAAGGCTATCTCAATTCCGATGTCTCTCATGGGAACCTCAACAGTTCCTGAAATGGCAGGGGCGGCCCAAGCTAGTCCGCTTCTATCCCCTCCTTTTTCCATATGCTCTTCTATTGTTTTATCTCAAACATGTTGTGATGAGTCTGGCCCCTTCAGGCAGCTCTTGGATGATCTGCCGGACCTGAGGAAGGGCCTAGCCTCCTCAGACAGTGTTATTATGACTATTCCATCCTCTCCAAAGCTGACTTCTAGTCCCTCGGATGTTGTCTTATCTATTCCTTCTAGTGTCTGGAGCCCTGAACCCCCCTACAATCTCAGATCTTTGGCCACCAGAAAGGGGAAAGGGCTTGTTGTGGGAGGTCTGGAGTTGGACATGGTGACAGCAGGCCCGAGGAAGCTAAGAGGAAGGAAATCCAATCTGTCGAAGGCACAGTTGAAGGCTGTCATCGATATTGCTGGTGGGAAGCAGATGTCTCTGCCAGGGGTGCTTAGAGCAAAGCGGACACCCCCTGAGGTTTCCCGATGATCATCTTATCCTACAATTGCAGGGGTCTAGCTAGTTTGCCCAAAAAGCTAGCTCTGAAGGATCTGGTCAGGACCAACAAACCTGACATTCTTCTAATTCAAGAAACTCTAGGGAAGGGGGAAGAAGTTACAGGATGTCTCGTTAAGCTCTTTCCGGGCTGGACCTTCCATGCCATTGATGCGAATGGTCATTCGGGAGGGGTGGCTCTGGGCTTTAACGCGAAGCTCCTTCGAGAGATCTCCTCCTGGGGATCGGAAAATGTTTTGGCTGTGGAACTATATTCCAACGAACTCTGCATCCCGCTACATATTCTTAATGTCTATGGTCCTGTCTTGGATCGGGAGAGGTTCTGGAACTCTTTCTTTGCAAAGTCTTTTCTGTCGCACCCAAATCTTATAATTGGAGGAGATCTTAATTTTTCATTGGGGGTGACTGAATCTTGGGGGGTCAGAGCCAGGGCTGATCCCCTTACTGATTTCTTTCAAAATAAACTGGCCTCTTCTCTCATGGTGGACATCCCTCTGCTCAAGCTGCGTCCGACGTGGAGGAATCGAAGAATTGCAGAAGAATGGATTGGGAAGAAACTTGATCGATTTCTGCTCGGTGAATCGCTGGCAGAAAATTTACAGGCTTTTAGACATTGGGTTGGGGAAGGTGGTCTATCGGACCATTTCCCTGTCTTCCTAGAAGTGAAAGGAGCTTTCACCAAACCGGGCACTCCCTTCAAATTTAATGCCTCTTGGCTCTCGGATGCAACTTATATCAGTCTATTCCATAAAACTTGGAAGAAAGATGCTTTCAATGAAGATGAGAGTCGCAGTCAGAATTTTATGGATAATTTAAAAAGGTTGAAGGTCGCATCTAAACAATGGGCCCTCCAAAAGAAACTGAAGGAAGAAGAAACGCTGGAAAATGTTAACTCTGAGATTGCCCTCCTGGAAACCCCAGGTGGTAATGGCTATGGATCAGTAGAAGCTCGGGCTAGACTACAAGAGTTGGAGAGGGAAAGGAGGAGAATCCTTCAGCAAAGAGAGGAAAGCTGGCGTTTAAAAAGTAGAGCGATCTGGTTGCAAGCGGGGGATGATAACACCAAGTTTTTTCAGAATTACGCTAAAGGAAGGAAAAATTCAAATACAATCTAGGAAATGAAGAAAGCCAATGGAGAACAGGCGCGTTCTTTTGAAGATTTGGCCTCATTAGGTGATCAGGTGCTCATGTCCTAAGTGTCGTAAAATGATAAAAATTTAAAGTGTTTAGAACTGGTTCAAAGTTGAATGACTGGAAATTGCTCGTCTTCCCAATTCCGGCGCCGCAAACGGTTCGAAAAACGGTCGCCGTATGAGGAAGTTATGGCAAAAAGAAGAATTTGTCCATAACATTAGAAATTTTAATTTTTCAAAAAAAAATTAAAAAAGGAATATTCCGCCTAGCACGAAATCTGAGGCAACCACCAAACATTAAATGTAACTGCACTTAAGTTGGCGGAATTTTGGCAGGAGCGCCAAATTTGGCGGAGCCGCCATAATTAGCGGAGCTAATTGGAGTTAACTAAAGTTAGTTGGAGTTTTTCTAGGGACAAACTGGAGAAACTTTAAATAGCCATAACTTTAGCTAGGAAAGTCGGTTTTGGATGAATTTTTTTTTTGATTTTGAGTCTCTTCGACCTTCTGAAGCCATTGGCATAGGTTTCACAGCCATCTGAGGTCATTTGCAGGTGTTTTAGCTTCATGGAAGTTCCAGGAGCCACCGGGGCCAAATCAATTTGGGAGTTGCATTGGGAATTGTGCAGCCATTGGAAGTGGAACGAAGGTCATTCCTGAAGTTTTCCAGCCTTCTGAATCCATTTATGCAGCTCGTTTTTCCTTTTGAGGCATTCTTTTCACTGTTTAGCTTCAGGGAAGCTTTCAGGGCCACCAAGGCCATTTCAGTGTTGGAGCTGTTTGGGGCTATATTCATCCATTTTCGGTGATTCAAAAGCCTATGTCTGCTATTTTCGACCTTCTGAGTCTAATGGCAGAGGTTTCAGAACCAATTGAGGTCATATTCACCTTGAAATTCTCCATGCAAGTTTAAAGGGCCACTAGGGCCAATTGGGGAAAGTACTGTATAAGGTACAAAATTCACTGTTTAGTGTTTGGGAAAGAGCATGTTTGGCTAATTCCTATCTTTTGATTCTGTATTTACAGTCAGACCTGTCCTTTTAGACACCCATATTCTTGTATTAGCCTTTGTAGCAATTTTAATACAAGAGGACAAGCCTAGTTGGAGAGGTTTGGTCCAGCAGATGTAGCCCAGAGGGAGGGTGAACTGCTTTATCATTTTGATGTCTTTATTTGTTGAAGATGATATGCTAAACAAAACTGATATAAAGTATTAAAGAGCAAATAAATATAACTTGTATACACACATAATCACTTATTCAGCTACAGAAAGTTACTTGTCTTATTCCGCAAGACCTTAAACTTCAAGTATGTGTATGTCAAAGACTTCTAAGTGTTTACTTTGTTATTTCTTTAGGCAGAGCCTGTAGAGGGCCAGGTAGCCTCTGGAACTCATCCTCTTTTTAGAGGTGACATGTCCGGTGAATGCCCCTACAGTCTATCTCTGTATAAGAAATAAGAATTTTATACATTTTTAGAGGTCATTTGGAGTGTCTAGCTCACAGTTGAAATTATTGGAAATGGATACCTTGCACCCTTAAACAAGTACATTCCATTTTCAGATCATTAGGGGTCAATTTATTCAAGAATCTTTACAAAGCGACAGAGGAAGCTTCTATTGCAGAAGTTATAAGAGTAGCGCAGTTCTTCCCAAGGTTCATAGAGGAGGAAGGAAATGATTCTATCATGGCGCCTATTACTAAGGAGGATGTAGAACACACCCTCAAGTCAATGCAAAAGGACAAAAGTCCAGGCCCAGATGGCTGGACTGTCGAATTTTTTCAACACTTTTTTGAATTCATTGGAGACAAGCTAGTGGCAGTTGTGGAAGATTCTAGGCATACAGGTATAAACCATCACCCTTTCAATGCCACTTTTCTAGCCCTCATTCCCAAATCAGATCTCCCGGTTTCTTTTGATGAATTCAGGCCCATTTCACTATGCACCTGTGTTTATAAAATTATTGCAAAAGTTATTGCCTCCAATCTTAAACATGTCCTCTCCAGAAATATATCACCTGAACAATTTGGCTTTCTAGACGGTAGACAAATTCATGAAGCAGTCGGAGTGGCCCAAGAAACTCTTCATAGTCTAAAAATTGGGAAAAAAAAGGAGCAGTTGTGAAAATCGATCTGTCAAAGGCTTATAATAGAATCAGCTAGTTGTATCTCAGACTTCTGCTAACACATCTGGGTTTTAGGTATGATTTTGTGAGATGGGTTATGAGTTGTGTTTCTTCTTCTTCCATTGTTGTGCTGATCAACAGAGCGGCCTCCAGTTTTTTTAGTCCTGAGCGTGGCCTACGTCAAGGTTGTCCGCTCTCTCCTCTTTTGTTTTTGCTGGCAGCAGACGGCATTAGCCTTATGATTCAGGATGCAAAAAGGTAGGGGACTCTCAAAGGCATTGAAGTAGCGGTAAACTTTTGGGTCACCCACCTCCTTTTCGTGGATGACATTATCCTGTTCAGCAATGGAAGTCTTGAGGACTGTAGGATGCTCAAGAAAATTTTGGACCTTTTCCTGAAGGCTACAGGTCTCTGCATAAACGAGAGAAAATCCACTCTCACATGTACAGGTATGTCCAGAGAGCTGGTGCGCAGAGTGGAGCTGGTCCTAAATTTTGAAGTCAAATCGCTGGAGGATGCCTTTAAATACCTGGGGTTCTTTCTGAAGCCCGATAATTACAGGATCAAAGATTGGAAATGGATTCTTGTAAAAATTGAATCCAAACTGAAACACTGGAGTTTCAAGTGGTTGTCCAGGGCAGGAAGGTTAGTGTTAATAAAATCTGTTCTGATGGCAATCCCAGTCTACTGGGCTAGTCTGACTTGGGTTCCCAAAGGAATCTTATCCTCAATTGACAAATTATGTAGCAGGTTCCTTTGGGCGGGGTCGAAGTCGGAGAAAGTCACCCCTTGGATTGCCTGGGATAAAGTGGCTCGCCCTAAAGAGTGGGGAGGTTGGGGTATAAAAAATCTTGATTGCTTCTCCAAATCTTTAGTAGCAAAGCTCAGCTGGAGGCTCATTTCTTCTGAGAATTTGTGGACTTCTGTTTCCAAAAGAAAGTATATTGATCCGCTAACAATGCTAGATTGGATCAGATTGCCGCAAAAGACTTCCAAAAACTCATCGGTGGTTTGGAAAGCTGTGGTCGCCTCTGTTAAAATTATAGAGAAGGGCTTGGCTTGGAGTGTGGGGGATGGAACTAAGATCAGGTTGGGTAGAGATCTGTGGATAGGTTGTGCTGAGATTTTCTCTCTCTCTCAGGGGTTGGTTTCGGCTTTAAAAGACAGGGGGCTCCACACTTTAAACTAGGTGGCTGATCCTCGGGCTTCCTCCATTTGGAGCCAAGGATGGATTCAGGGAAGAGACTTACATTTGGATGAAGAATGGCTGGAGGAATGGATCTATCCAGAAGGGACCTTCTCAACTCCTCAGTCAGGCTCTCTGACTCTCTAGATGAACTCAAATGGGCCTTTGCCAAGAATGGGCTTTATTCCCTAAAGATGGGTTATAAATGGATGATGACTCAAAAAGGTTGGGAGAATCCGGATTGGTGGTTTAAACTGCGTTGGAAGTTAAAAGGGCCAACCAAATCGAGACTGTTCTTCTGGTGTGTTCTGCTCCAGAAAGTCCCTACTTGGGATTTTCTTCAAAGAAGAGGTAGGATTGGTCCTGGCTGGTGCCCCCTCTGTAAAGATAGTGTTGAATCAGCTCAGCACCTGTTCCTTCTTTGTCCTTTTAATACTAGCCTTTGGGCCGAAACGTTAAGGCTGCTAAAAATTCCTTTCAGATGGGAAGGGCAGGGGCTCTTGGAAGCTTGGCAGAGGTGGTGGAATGAAGCCACAAACGACAGAGAGAGATCCATTCCACTTCTCATTACCTGGGGGACTTGGCTTGCTAGGAATCAAGTTATTTTTAAGGATTCTGTTTTCCCGATTGGTCGTCTTGCCGCAGAAGGAGCTACTATTTATGAAAGTATCCCGGTTCCGCTAGATCCTCCTTCTACCAGAGCTGTTCGCCAAGAATTTATCAGATATACAATGTCATGGGCTTATTTTGATGGTGCCTCAGATATTAATGGTCGTTGTGGGGCTGGTTTGATTATTCATTTATCAGAGGATAATGTTGTAAAAGCCTCTGTCAATCTTGGACAGGGCTCCAATAACTTTGCAGAATTGAAAGCCCTACACTCCCTACTCTGTTGGCTCATCCTTAGGAATGTGAGAGAAGTCCAGATCTTTGGGGATTCAATGAACACTGTGAAATGGTTTAACGGGACTCATCAATGCAGAAATTTCATCCTGCTCCCTCTGCTTAAAGAAGTCTCACGCCTTAAATGTCGTTTCTCGGAGATTTCTCTCTGCCATATCTACAGGGAAAGAAATTATGAAGCTGATCGACTCTCCAAAGTGGGTGTTGATCAAGATTCGGGGTCCTGGACAGTTTTGGAGGAAGAAAATGGGTTGGTTCGTCCGCTCGAACAGCCCATTTTTGCATAAGTTTTGATTTAACAATATCTTCTATTTTTCCTGTACATAGTTCATTTCTTTTTTCTCTTTGTTTATACTTCTTTATTGAACCATTTCTTCAGGGCTCTTGGGCTGGTTTTCCTTCGAATAGGAGGTCCGGGTCGTTGGGAGCCCTCTCTGTTTTGTCCCTATTCTATGATTTTCTTTGGGGACGCTGCTCGATGAGCGATTTTTGGTCTCTCAGCCTCTGCTTATTACCAGTTCCTCTCTACATGAATCAGTTCCCGGGAGGTGAGTATTCACAGGTGGAGGCGTTTTGCTGAGACTAGTGCGTATTTTCTCCTTTGGCATTTTGTTGAGACTGGTGCGCATTTTCTCCTTTGGAATGTAATGACAATCAGTTGAGACTTCTATTTTCTCCCATCATGGCGAAAAACAGGTCTATCTACAATGCTCTGCATATGCTTTGTAACTATCTATCTTTAATAGAAAGTTCGCTATTTTTCCACTGGAAAAAAATAGCCACATGGATTACTAAAGGCAGGGACTAATAAAGTTCTACCTTAAACCATTAACACCTTAAAAAAACATAAATATTTATTTTTCAAAGTTAAACATTATAACTAATAGTGATTAATAATCACATGGATTACTAAAGTCTTGCCTTGGTAGGGACTAATAAAGTTCTACCTTTAAGCCATTAACACTTAAAAAAAATTAAACGTGAACTAAACAATATGATAAGTATGTAAAATTCAATTTATTTGAAACAAAATTTTTGAATGGTTTATTTAACTTTTCTTTAAATTAGGATATTTTTATTATAATATTTTTAATAGTTCATATATATATTTTTAAATACCACTGAATCAAGGTGTAAAACACAAATGTTCTTAAAAACAAAAGAAATAGGACATCATGACGTTATTATTTGAATAAATAGGCGTTGAGTTTAATATATTTCTTGGTTTCTTTGTTCTTCGATTTCAAAATTAGAGGACTTTTGTTTGCTATTAACCGGGGTTTTTGTTTGGAGAAGTTCTTTCTTAATTAGGATTCTAATCAATCCTAAATACTTAAAATTCCTTATAGACATTGCTTTCTCTCTACATGTGGCATGTTTTTGAAGCAAAAAATAAAATGAGCTTCATAGGTTCTCTTCTAATGAAGAAAATGCAATCCCCATTGTGTATGCATAATGATAGTCTCAATGCTAGTTTTTGTGGTCCTACAAAAAACAATGAGGAATAAGGCAGTCTCGACGCTAATTTTTTATTGCCATTGTTGTAGAGAATTGTGATGCAAAAATTCCTAAAGGGTCATTGAAAATCTTGTCGGGTCTCTAAAATCCAATATTTCAAAGATGTCAACGTTGACTAATACCTTTACATTTCTTTCACAAAAGTCTAGGAGATTCAATGCCAATTACTCATAATGGGTTTTGGTTAAACACCACAAATTCCATGTTGCAAATATGCAAGATGAACGTGAGAATTAAATGACATTATATGATCTCACAATTTAGCACTTCTTATTATGCAAGTATCTTGGTCATTGCATTAACAATGCATTGATGGCTTTAATTTTGCTAGTGGCAACTAATACTTGTCATTTATCTATTATGTGTCCAACTATAGGAAAAGGTAACTCGAAGTGCACTATGATAATAGCGCCAGTAATGCTATAAGTTTCTTAAAGGTTATGAATCAAGTGCAAAGCATAGCAAAACAATTTATAGACTCAAATATTGCAAAATACAATGCAAAAATCACCATATAGCACATTGCTTTCTAAGTTATTCAGAACTTTTAAGTAAGGTTAGAGTTAATTGATCTGTAGAAGTAATGGAGCCTTGTGAAGTGTCCTAGGAAAGGAGCAAGAGGGAGAAAGGGTGGAGCCTAAAAAAGATCGTTGTCTAGGTTCATAAAAGATACCCTTCAATTCATTGATGCAAGAATTAGAAGGTACCTCAATAAGGGTAGATGTTCCAAGAAAGTGGGCACTGGGGTTGAAGTGTATCTTATAACCAGGGCATATATTCACTAGTTTCTTTATATTGTTTCACTATAAAAATCCACCATTGGAAAATTAAAGCATTGGGTTTTTGTTTCTTGGCTTGCAGCCTTGGTTTCAATAACATTGATTAATTGTTTTCTTATGATTTTATGAATTTATGCCAACGTTCTTGAAACAATTATAAATGTGAGTATAGATGACAAGAAAAATGAAATTATTCCAAGGTGCATGCTTTTAGATGATAAGTTAAAAAGGTTGTTGATTGGCATTACCATTTCCCATTGAAGAATACTACCTAAGTGTCTCTCGCTGTGAAAACTACAAAAAACTACTTATAAGAAACCCCGGTCTCCCAAGAAATGAACTCAGTGACTTTATTTTTATTTTTTTCAATTTGGTGTTTATAAACACCACTCTTGATACCAATGTGGGACTAGGTTGGTTATTCATCTAAACTCTCATAGATGCCTCAAGGCCTCAGTGGGACTGGGGACCGGATCCAACAACTTTGCAGAACTGTCAGCCTTAAAACTTCTTCTCTGTTGGCTTACCCACCTGGGCATATCCACAATTCAGATCTTCGGGGACTCAATGAATATTATCAAATGGTTCAATGGAATGAGCAGATGTCAGAACTATATATTATCACCATTGTTAGCAGAGACAAAGTATTTAAAGTCTTTTTTTAACGAATTTTCTCTATGTCGCGTTTACAGGGAACGCAATGATACAGCAGACCAGCTTTCTAAAGCGGATTTGCAACAAAATCTGGGCAGTTGGAGGATAGAGGAATTTGATATGGACGCGATCCGTGTGTCGAATCTCCCACCATATGTTTAAAAATCCATATTTACTATAAACGCAGCCTAGTTTCAGGCATCTTCCTTTGTTTTTCATTTTATCCGCTTTGGAAAAAGCAGACAGTTTACTCTATAACATTTCCATAACAACTTTTCATCACTCATAAAACATACAACTGACTCATTCCTGTTTGGGTTGTTTTCCTTTCTGAGGAGACCCGGGAATGATTTAGCCCCATCAGTACGTGTTTCTTACTTATTTCTGGGACATATGATGTGCTTTTTTTGCTAAGATAGTTGGTCTAACGGGGTTGTTTTCCTCTCTGAGGAGGCCTATGTCTTTCAAAAATAGATCAGCAATTCAATATTAGACAAGTGAAATGGTAGAAGGAGAAGACCTTCAAATACCATCTCAGTAAACTCTATGATTGGAAAATCATACAGTCACCTAAATGCCACATTCCAAAACCTAACCCTTCACATTCCAAAACCTAACCCTAGAAGATGAAACGCCAAATTGTGGGCCCCGTTTTTGGGTAAGTTGGTACATCAACTTCCCGGGGTCGCGAATTGGTCGTGCTATCTCCGTTTGATGCGCATGATAGCCTGTTGGAAAGATCTCTCTGAGGACTACGACGGAAAAGATGAATTTTAGACAGAAAATCGCTGACGGTAGATTTCCCAAAAAACGTCGTTTAGGACCCGAAAAACTGCTGAAAATAGTAAACTATGCTATAATTAAGGAAACTGAAAAAACTGAAAGGAGCACTAGAGGGGATCCAAGTGGAATTAGCGGGTGGCCACCAATATCCACTTGGATCAACCCCAATAGCATAGTCAAAGGCATTTGTCTTGATCTCAAATGGTTGTTGCAAGTCTGATAATGTGAGCACTAGTGTTGAGTAGAGGCGATGTTTCAACTCTATGAATGCCTTCTGTTGAGATTCAGACCAAAAGAATTTTGCTTTCAATCCTCCCTTGGTGACTTGACTCAAAGGCCAAGTGGTATGAGAAAATCCCAACACAAACCTGCGGTAGAAGTTGGCAAGACCCAGAAAGATGCGGAGCTCTGTCAGAGTCATTGGAGATGGCCAATCCCGAATGACTTGGATCTTGGCTGGATCCACATGCACCCCATGTTCATCAATAATGTATCCTAGATACTGAACTTGGGTCATTCCAAAAGTGCATTTCTCCAAATTACCACATAACTTGTGTTGTGGCAGTGTTTGGAGAACCTGTCAGATGTGGTGGTGGTGCTCTTCCCAACTCTGGCTGAAGATCGGGATGTCATCCAAGTATACCACTACCAATGAGTTGGTGAATGGTCGCAAGATGTCATCCATTAGCCTCATGAAGGTTGCAGGAGCATTTTTCAACCCGAAAGGCATAACCAACCATTTGAAAAGGCCCTCCTTGGCTTTGAAGACAATCTTCCACACATCAGAGGGTTCCATAGGTACCTTGGACCCTTAAGTTGGTCCAGAAGGTCATCAATCCATGGGAGTAGGTACTTATTCCAGACAATGATCTTGTTCAGCGCCCGATAGTCAATACAGAGTCTTCAAGTCTGATCTTTCTTCTATACCAACACGATCGAGCTCCCACAGGGTGATGAACTCGGTCGAATGTGACCTTTCTTCAGTAGCTCCTAAATTTGCCTCTTGATTTCATTCTTCTCCAAAACTGAGCGTCGATAGGTTGGTCCATTGGGCAGTGGTGCACCTGGGGTCATATCGATGGAGTGCTGGACCTAATAGTGTAGAGGAACCCCTGCGGGGGAGGTGAAGGTGTCCTCGTACTCCTCCATGACCTTGTCCATCTGTAGTTGTCGTGCGGAGGGGCCATGTCTGGAGGTCTTGACCTAATAGTGTAGAGGAACCCCTACGGGGGAGGTGAAGGTGTCCTCGTACTCCTCCATGACCTTGTCCATCTGTAGTTGTCACACGGAGGGGCCATGTCTGGAGGTCATGGCCACCATCTTCTTCTTTCCTTGAGGGCATATCATTAAGAAAACAAATTTCCCAGTTTTGGAAATGAGCTTACTGCATTGTTTTGCAGTAACCAAAGAGATGGCGGTAGGTGATGCTACCTCCGGTATCCTGTACAACTTATTTCCCAAGGTAACAATAACAACATGAGGCCTTGACTCATATACAACATGTTGCTTCCACAAGTATGGTTGGCCTAATAATACATCACAAACATCAAGAATATGTTGATTTGTGGTAGCATCGGATGTGCTCTAGCCACCAAATTTGGTGGAGAGGTTGGGGCACATGAGATCTCCAATACCCAGAAAGAATTTGAGCATACTCTAAACAATTCAGGAGATATTAAAATAATTAATATTTTTAATGGAGTCCTTAAGTCTAAGCTTAGGAAAATTAAAATATTAATGTGGATTATATAAAATTGTGTTAGAATGGTCCAAAAGACATGGATCAAGCCATATCTAATGTTAGTCGTTTATTAAGGACTTAATCTCGGCCGTTGATGTGTCAACGAGAAAAGTATAAGAGGAGGCTTGAGGGTCACTCTGAGAATACACTGGAGTGATCAATCATTTTATTCTCTAGAGCGGGGTTTGCTAAGAGAGATAGAATTAGTGATCGAGAGATGCAACTGAGGGGCATTTGAGTAC
The DNA here is from genome assembly GCA_031772625.1 of Pinus tabuliformis. Taxonomy (NCBI): domain Eukaryota; kingdom Viridiplantae; phylum Streptophyta; class Pinopsida; order Pinales; family Pinaceae; genus Pinus; species Pinus tabuliformis. The sequence continues at coordinate 31,653,528 of CM062804.1, forward strand.
AGAGAGACAGAGAGGCAGAGCAAGTGTTGGGAGAGCAGCGCAGTAGCCAAGGAGAGTGACGTAGAGCCAGCCAGGGATCACGTAGCGCCACGCAGAGGCAACCGGGAGCTACGTAGAGCCTCAAAGAGGCCAACGTTGCTGACGTAGAGGGCTAGAGGGCTGGCGCAGGGCCTCCCAAGGCTGACGCAGACCCATCAGGGGTGACGTAGGGCCAACGTGAGGTAGAGAGGGGTTGACGCAGTCTAGAGAGAGGCTGACGCTGGGGTTTCTGGGGCAGATTTGTGCTAAGTAGCTGCCGGAAGGATTATCCGGGGTTTCAGCCAGGAGATTTGTTAGAAACTGAGAGGTATTACTGCAAAGGAAATTCTCTGTTGGGTAGGCTAGTTTCGATACCCAGATTGTACTCTGATATTGCTTAATAAGAAAACCCTCAGATAACTGCACTGATTTTCCCACATTGGGTTTTCCGGGGACATTAGTCCAAAAATAATGGTGTCACATGGTGTGTTTGTTTCTGTTTCTTTTATGTTGATCTGTAATATGTTGAGCATGCACTAGTGTTTACTTTTAGTGTTTACATTGTAAATAACTTGTTAAGTAAATAACAAGTAGGTAGGAATAAATCAGATAAAGTGCGTGAATGGTTTCTAAGTAAGTAAAATTAGAAACTTCAACATGGTATAAGAGCATGATTGCAGATCATAGGAGGACTAAAGGACATCATCCGAGTGGAGCAATAACAACAGAAAACAGTTGTCCTAAGGTGACAGAAGTTGTTTCTAGTAGAGAAACAACAAGGAAGGGTGATGCAGTACCTGCATCATCAAGGGTGAGCCAGGAAGAGGCAGCACAGAGGCTAAGGAAGGTAAAAGAAGCCTCACGCAAAGCTACGCAATAGCTGGGAGGGCTGATGTAGTTGGTTGAGGAGGCCAGGTCGCTAGTGTCGGGATTGTGCAGAGCCTAGGAGCTCTCACCTTCATGTTGTTGGGGCTTAGAAGGTTGCAGGAATATTGTAGAGTGGAGTTGGTGAGGTACTGTAGTTAGAACAATACCTAAAAGAGAAAGGCCAAAGCAGTTGCTACCTAGGGTTTCTAGCTGAGGAACCCGGATCAGTGGTGTGTTTGCACAAGACGATCAGAGTAGGGGGAATCTCGACAGCGGTAGAAGGATTTCCAGGAGGGAAATCAAGACTTAGAGGGAGTCCAGAAGAGAACTTTCAAACGAGAAGTAGAGACTCAGAGGACTCAAACAGAGAACTTTCATGAGGGAAGTAGAGGAGCATCATGGCACTACATGGAGTAAGAGACCAAGATAGACTGGACAGAGCATCGAACTCTGCAGTCTTAAAGGCCAGAATCTTATCCGTACTTGACAAGAATCGTGTCAAGGACTTCGCCTTGAAGGTAATAGCTATCCCAGTCGACCCCAATGATAAAGACAGGTATGAGGAGGCGATGGCGAGGGCGAAGAGGATTATCCTTAACGAGGTCAAGGATCATGTAGTACCACACATAGCTGAGAAAGAAATGGCATTTGAGATGTGGGAGGCTCTCAAGAAGCTGTACCAGCATACTTCTGTGCAGAGAAGAATGTAACTTGAGAATCAGTTGAGGTCGTATAAAATGAAGAAGGGAGAATCGGTTGACACCTTCCTCGGAGGACTTAATGAGATCCGAGATTAGTTGACTACTATAGGGGCAACACCAGATCAGTCGCTGATGGTCTCTTCCATTTTCTCATTTTTTTTTTAAATATCTTATGAGTCACACCATAACGATTGCTTCAATAGGAGAAGCCCCCATTTCAGTTAACAAGATATCATAAGGAACTGAACTTTTAATTTGTAATCCACAACTTCAAGAGTGATTCCTTCAAAGTAGAACTTATGTTGGTTCTGTTTCCTTTTGTTAGAGAAAACCACCACTTTTGTCTTGCTAATATTGACTTGCATCCCCACCCTTCTACAAAAATGATCAAGGGAAAGTAAATGCTCTTACAAACCTACAAAAATTTTAGCAATTAGAATAAGGCAATCTGCATACACAATAAGCTTTATAACAAACTTGCCCAAATGGATACCATCACCCCTTGCAAATTTAAAAACTCTTCAAGTTTGTCAATATATAGACCAAAAGGGTAGGAGACAATGAGCACCCTTGCTTGGCCCTGATATCACTTCTAAAACTTTCGGAGATGCTTACTGAAGTTCTAATTTTCACTTTCACCTCTTCATACATCCTATGCACAACTGCTCTAAGATGCCTAAGAACCCCAAGTTCCTCCATTCTGTTCCAAATCTTATTCCTAGGAACTGTGTCAAAGCATTTTTTGAAATCAACAAAGCAACAAAAGGCTTCTTCCTTGTTTTCCCAAAACTTTTCAATGACGTGACTTAAAGTTATATTGCGATCAACTATAGAATGTTTAGGTTTGAAACCTGCTTTCTCTTTAGCCCATTTATCTCTTTCTTCCGCTCACTTGCTGATTTTATTTTCTAGCATGCTTCCAAATAGCTTTTCAAACAAGGGGTTTATCATTATCATCTTATAATTGGAGGGATTATTGATGTCGCCACTCTTGAAAAGAGGTATTGCTAGAATAGTTGTCCAATCTATGGAGAACCCCTATTGCATGATGTTGTTGAAATTTTTGTAATGTTAGATGCAATAATTTTTAAGCCCCACTTTAGATACTCTACTTGGAGTTCAACTAAATATTTTTCTTTTCCAATTCCCAACTTCTTGATACCCATCTCTACCTCTTGTACAATGAAGAGCTCAGTAGCAGTGTTGACCAAAGGAGGAGGGTCAATCTTGGGATCTTGCTCATAAAGTTTTCTTGCATAGTCATACCATTGAGAAGATGCAATACTATTTTTGGTTTGCTTCTTTCTTAGTTGGAGCTCATTCCAAAATAATTTGGGGTTATTTTTCCCAAGGAAGATTAGTTCTTCCCTCCTTGAGACCATGAAATCAATTTTTTTCTTTCTTAAGATCTGGTTGTAATCTTTGAGGTTTATGTTATTCTTGTTTGACTCTTTCAACGTTCTCCTTGATTTTTTGTGTTCCTCATCAAACCAAGCATTAACCAATTTTTTTGTTTGTTTAAGACTTCTTATTTTTTTCTCTTTTGCACTCTGCAAGTGCGTTGTAGAAAATCCATGAAATTCTGATATGCTAATGTGAACAATTTAAAATACTAGTTTTTTTTCACATAAAAACAAAATTTCTCTACTAAATTGCGGCGAATTATGAATAGAAATAAGGGCACAATTTACACAGTAGAACAACATATTTTTTCTAGGGAACCCAACTGGGAAAACCCTTGCTTGTTTGAGAGTATTATTGAAGAAGAATAAGCTACAAATCTCTTACAAATAACCTTGCTTCAATAGAGGATTCAAACTAATCTCTCAACTTTGAACTAGGCTTGAAACAACCCTGCAACAATGGTGATATGCTTCCCTCAACCAACTCACACTAAGGCCCGAAATCCTTGTCAATTCCTTAGGAAATAGGTCCCTATTTCCTAGCACATTCAACCTCCTAAAAAATAGGAATTTACTCTTATTTTGTGTGCACTTCCCAAGGGAAATTGTCCTCCAATAATTCACACAAGGAACCCTTCTTGGATCGTTCCTCTCACAAGCTCACAAATTCATGCTCAAGAATGAATACAAGGTGTGCCTTCGATCTCCTTATAAGCACTTTGAATAGGCTATTGTTAGTAAGTTCTATGTTTGGAAAGTCAAACTGGTGCTTTTCTAGTTAACAATAGTTAACACAACTTGTTAACTAGTTCCTCCTAAAATTTAGGAGGCTAACTCCACAAATTCTTTCAGTTCCCAAACCAACTCACACTAGAAGAAAGTTAACGTGGTCTTCCACAAAATTGCAATAGTCAAACTACTTCTTGAACTCTTCCACATCACTGGAACTCGTACATGACTAAGGAGAACACAAATTTGATTCCTTGAATTAAGGCACAAATCAAGGAATCCTTCGCTACTTTTCAACATGCGCTTTGAATTAAATGTGTTAATTCGTGACTATGAAGGCCATGGATCAGAACTTTCTCCTTCTTGAAGAGCCTCTCTAGCGTTATTTAGAAGGTATTACAATTTTTTGGAGTCAAAAGAATTATACTCTTTGAGAGATTTTGTTGAACACATTGAGTTTTTGACCCTAAATTCTTCTTTCCAGTTCAAAATAAACTTAAGAAAATTGGCTTGTGATTCGATTTTAAATCCAAAAGTTGTTGTCCAATCAAAACTTCCTCCATTTTTTCACACAAACCAAGCGAGCAAATTAATCTACTACACTTGCTCCATCGTATGTAATGCAAGTGAAATTTCTAGACTTCACCCATCTAGTTAGACTATTGCAAATGACTAAATCAAAAGTCCCACATAGAGTAAGCAACTGCTCACCAAAGAGGTTGCAACCCTTGTTGTCCTCTGAAATTTTTTCTCATCGACGATTACTCTCTTCTATAAGCCAGATAGGGTCACAATATTCTGTACAAAAAAGAATGCTAGCTTGCTCACTTGCAATCTTAGCATTGAAATCACCCACTATAAGGACTTCACCTAGTTGAGAATATGTTGCAATACCCGCTTTTAAAGCTGCAAAAGGGGTCTTTGTGGTCAAGCCCTCTGCTTTTGTAAGTTTTTGAAACTTGTGATGCAAAATAACATGCTACAATTCTAATGTGATTTCCATTTTATGATATTTTAAACCAAATGAATTGTTTATTTGAGTCTTCTTTTTCTAACTGAATGAAATGACCTTCTTTTTCCCTCACTAATACCATGATATCCCCGTGTCCTTTTCCATTCCCTGTTGGCTTGTTCCACATTGCTATCTTCCAATACCCTTCAAACAAAGGTGTGTTTCACTCTTCATGCTCGTGTATTTCTATAAGACAAGTTATGTCTCTATATTCCACAATAGGCCCTAACCCATGTCCTCGTCTCCGTGGATAACCTATATAGTTCCAACAAAATAAACTTAAGGAAACCTGGGTATGACCTGATTGCTATTTGTTTTGACATACAAGATTCACAGTTGAGTCCTTATCCTTGTTTTCCCATATTGACCTTGTTGCATAGTTTCCTACAAAATATTTCTTTGCCTCTTCTTTGCTACCACCTTGCTGCTCTATTTTAGAATGAGGTCCAGAAAGGGCAATCCCAACTTTATCTTTATACATCCATGATCTCTTGCCCCCATCCCTTGCTACCCCAACCTTCGAAATTTCCTCCCTCCTTTCCTCTTGCTATCTGATAGTTAAATCTTTGTCTAGAATAAAGTGAAACCCCTTAAGACCTACTTCTTGCTTAGAATGATTTATTTTTACGCACATGTTAGACATGATGACTTTTATGGGCCTAGGTCTCTCACCATTAATCTAACCTGCCCTCCACGCTTGGCATATTTATCCTTGCCAAAGCAACTTTTCTTTTAAGAAGTCCCTTGCAAGGTCAAGAGTGCATTCATTTTTCCCATAATCTTTCACCCCTTTAATAATTGTGTTTGCTACTCTATCTTGCCTTTCCTTGCTTTCTTATCTTGCATGTTGTCAACTTGAATGTTTTCTTCTTCTTCCATATTAACATAATTTCTAATAACATGTGCCCAAGTTTTGCAATCTTTTGTAAAACTTGCTTTGCTTCCTTCTCTTGCTTTCACTTCATGGTTGTCTATTTGAGCAACCACTTTTGCTTTTGTCCTAGGATGGTTTCAAATTCACCACCTCTTTACTTTCCACTACATATTTCTTCATGTTTTGCACAACAATCTTCAAGTGTTTCCATTCAATCTTCCTTATCAAGATAGATTCCTGCAGCAACACCACTTGCTCTTCCAAAACTTTATTACTTTATGCTAAAGACTGATTTACAGGGTATCACATGGATTTTATGCTCTCTAACATGCTATTTAACTTCTAAAGTCTCCAACATCCTCTTTGCACTTAATTATTCTTGCACTTAAAGATCAGATGGCCAGGTGAGAGGTGTGGATGCGAGGCTATAGAAGGAAGAATCATCAATGACTTTGCCTCTGAGCCTGCTTTTGCCACATGTTCACAAAAAAAGCTTGTTTGAATATTTCTTATTACGAAGGCCTAGAATACTTTCCCTTTGAGACCACTTTTTAAATATGTGATAACGGAAGTGTGAAGGGAAAGATGTGGAAGAAGAGCATGGAGAGGTGTATTATGTGGTAATGCAAAATATAAAAAGATGAAGTGGGAAAAAAGGTTTATTGAGTAAGGTGCACATAGGTTGGATTGGTGGCCATGAGGAGGTGCATTATCTTATTTTTCCTTGCAGTTTGCAGTTGTTAAATGGTGTAAAATGCAAAGAAAAAAAGATAAAAATGGAGAGAGAGAAAAATGCAAAGGATAAAAGTGATAACCTTTCAAACCACATGAAATTCATTGTGGTGTGTAGGGGCATGAAACCAAAGTAAAAATTCCTTAAATGAAACCAAAGTAAAAATTCCTTAAATGAAATGTTGGGTTTTCTTTTTACTTGGACATGCTTTGATTTTCCTTCGTGAGACCAAAAACTCTGTGTAATTTTTTAAGTATTTCCACTTACTATTAAGATACTTAGACGGATGTCTAAGAAGGTAGGAAGAGCTTTAGTTTACCATAACATAATGGGTTATAAATAGGAAAAAATAGAAAAACAAGGAATACACATTAACATTGGGTTAAAAGAGGATTAATCGTAGCGGTTATTTTATGGGTTTTTTAGTCTATCATTTTTAAAAATAAAACAATAGTTAATATTAGTGATGTATATTGAGGTGATAATAAAATCTTTATCAAAGTTTTAATCTTATCAATAACATAATGTAGACTTATTGGGATAGCCTTGTTATTATTTCATAGTATCGTATCTAGTTTTTAAGTATGATATAATGAACTTTCAAGATAAAATAATTGAAATAATATGATTTTGTTTGTGGGTTCCTTAATATATTATCTAAACATTGGAATTATGCTAGTTTTACTATGTTAGAGTATGTAGTATTCAAGCATGATATAATGAACTTTCAAGACAAAATAATTAAAACCAATTTAGATTCATCTAAACGATCTATGAAGCATCGAGAGGGATGAAATCTCTCGAGGTGCAAACCTTTCCTCAAGTTTTACACTAAAAAAAAAGGGTTGCACCTGCGAACTTAATAATTAAAGTCAAAGTCATTATAATGAAGAAAACATTTTTTTTTAATGTTGTGGTTCACGAACACTCTGGTCAACGGGTGGCGCTACGTCCATAGGAAAAAAATCTAGGCTGATCGACCCCGAAGGGAATCTAGCCCCGCAGCCCACTAGCAAGGCCTAACCCCAAGGGCAAATCTAGGCTGATCGACCCCCAAGGGAATCTAGCCCCGCGGCCCACTAGCAAGGCCTAACCCCAAGGGCAAATCTGGGCTAATCGACCCCGAAGGGAATCTAGCCTCGCGGCCCACTAGCAAGGCCTAACCCCAAGGGCTTCGGGGAGAATGGACCTTGTGACCTCCCGATGGCGAAGCACTGATTTTGACCAACTAAATTAACCCTTAAAACTTAATGAAGAAAACAAATGTATATACAATAAAATGAATTTCAATTCATCATATCTAATGATAAATTTTTAAAAATAAGTTTTATAACAATACTTTGAAATTATAATTAAAAATAATAATAATAATAATAATAAGACTGTGACACCTTCATATAATTCTTTGAAATTAAACTTATGACATATAAAACTAAAAACTAAAATATATAATAAAAGCAATAAAACAATAATAACAAAAAAAAACCCACATAATTATTATTCAAATCTCCATACCTGGCCACCAATATCATAAATGTGTTACTCATATGGAAAAGAATATATATATATATATATATATATATATATTAAAATGAAACGTAATTTCAAATTAAACTATAAAAATTATGTTTAATGATTATCCTTCCTTTTAATTTTCGACTCCACCCTAAAAACATTGAACCATAAATTTAAATGTGATGCCCCTCAAATTCCAACAAACTGACTGTCCATTAGAGCTTGATCTGCCTGTCAGAATTCGAGGCCATAACAGAGCTCAATTTTGTCTGTGAGAATTTGAGACAGTAACTGCGTCGATCACATTGGATCTCAATCTGTTTCTTAGAATTCAAGGGAGTAACTGCGTGGATCGTGTTGTGCAGTTGGTGATAGGGGAAACATGGCAAGGATGCCCGTTGTTTTTTTTTCCCTTCTAACAACGTTTTTCTCTGTTAGCCTTGCTAATAATCCAGGTAACTTTGTCTCATAAATATTAAGCACCAATGCATCTCATTATAAGATTTCCATTCAGAGGGTGACATTGAGAGAAAGGAGTGATAGCAACCATCTTGTTAGTATTGTTTAATTTCTTGGGATTTCACTGAAAACAATTAAATAACTCTTATACAAAACAATGAAATCCATTTACCAAACTTTTATCCTTGAATAAGATTAAACAAAACAATGAAACTGAAACCCATTTTGGTTATGATAATTGTATTGAGACCTAGTCTTTATATTAAATCTATATAATTTCCTTTAAATAATGCACTTACTGATTATACATAATCAGATTCATTTTCTTGTAATTTGAAAGTTTCAATTTGATTAAAATCCCTAGATAGGGAAAATTAATCATGTCCAAACACATTCTGCATACATCATTGAATGGAGAGTAATCTTTAAATTAAAGTACTAAGATTTTTGTCAAATAATGTATAGTTTGACTGATTTTTTTACCATTTATTCCATATGTATAAATCAACTAGCTCACTTACTTGGGATGCATGGGCATTTAGATATAGTTGGTTTAGTTTCTCCTTTAGATAGACTATATTTAGCATGAGTCATTTTTATTTTATTTTTATAGGATTATTTTTATTTGGTTATTTTTACTATAATGTTTAACTTACATTATCTCACAACATCTTTACCATGGAGAACAAAATTTTGTTTTATTTTGATGGGGTCAAAATGTTTATCACTCAGGTTTCGACACCGGTGAAAACCATGGGTCAATACCATGGGTGATTTTTATTTTTATTTCATTTTTATGTTTGGTTATTTTTACTAAATTAATTTATTTTATCTTGGTCGAGTTAAAATGTTTAACTTACATTCCATTACATTACATTACATTACTTCAGAAAATCTCTGCCATGGAGAGCAATTATTTATTTTTATTTTATTTTGACAAAGTCAAAATGTTTACCTTACATTAAGTTACACATCTCTACCCTCTTTTCAATGCAATTATTAAATTTATTAATTTCTTTTATTTTATTCTAATTTTTATTTTTATGTAATTTGACCCACTCAAAATGTTCTATTAATGATTATAATTATTTTTTTCTTTCTATTTTTGAATTTTACTTTATTTTTTATTTATGTAATTTAACTGTTTACATGATCATGATCTTGTGTGTGGGTTCCCTAATAAATTGTCTAAACATTGGAATTATTTGGATTTTTTGGCATTTTTTTTTTTAACGAAACAGTTAAGTTTTTTGGATTAATTTCAGTCTCGTTTCAAAGCCAAAACCTTTTACATATGTAACTAATTCTTCATAGGCTAAGCACTTTTTGGATTAATTTCAGTCTCGTTTCAAAGCCAAAACCTTTTACATATGTAACTAATTATTCACAGGCTAAGTTTAGAAATATAAATAAAAAGCTTGACTTCTTACTATATCGTTTGCATGCTTTATTCTAAATTGCTTTGGCCTATATACCTTTCAAAAGACTCTTAGCACTAATATATAAAGGTAAAGCTGTGATAGCAGGATTTGGACCTCCTTCCAAAACAGAGCAACAAGATGGCAATAAAGAAGAGACTACAAATTCTTGAACAAGAAATCAGGAAGCAAGGTCATTATGGGAAAGCAGGGACAAAGACTCGACTATGAGTCTTGCATGTCAAAATAAATAGAAATCAAGTCATACCCAGATTTCTTTAAGTTCAGTTTTTTGACACTGTAGAGGTTACCCATGGAGACGAAGTCATAAAGACATAATTTGCCTTATAGAAACACATGAGCATGAAGGGTGCAAGACACCTTTGTTTGAAGGATACTGGAAGATGGAAGTGTGGCATAAGGCAACAGGGAATGACAAAGGACATGGGGGTATCATGGTATTAGTGAGGGAAAAGAAGGTCGTATCATTCAGTTAGAAAAAGAAGACTCAAATAAACAATTCATTTGATTTAAAATATCAAAAAATGGAAATTACCACAAGTTTCAAAAATATACAAAAGTAGAGGGCTTGACCACAAATATCCCTTTGCAACCATAAAATCAAATATTGCAACATATTCTTAGCTAGGTGAAGTCCTTATAGTGGGTGATTTCAGTGCTAGGACTACAAGTGAGCAAGCTAGCATTCTTTGTTGTAAAGAAGATTGCGACCCTATTTGGTTTACAAAAGAGAGTTATCATCAGTTGGAAAGAATTTTAGAGGACAAGGGCTGCAATCTCTTTGGTGAACAATTGCTTACTCTATGTGGGGCCTTCAATTTAGTCATTTGTAATGGTTTGACTAGACAGGCAAAGTCCAATAATTTCACTTGCAATACTTACAATGGAATAAGTATAGTAGATTATGTAATTTTTTCGCATGGTTTGTGTGAGAAAATGGAGGAAGTTTTGATTGGAGATCAACTTTGAGACTTAAAATCATATCACAAGTCAATTTTTTTAAGTTTCTCTTGGATGGGAAAGAAGCAATTAGAGTCCAAAACTCAGTGTGTTCAACAAAATCTCTTAAAGGGCAGAATTCTTTTGATTACAAAAAATTGCAATACCTTCAAAATGATGCTAGAGAGGCTCTTCGAGAAGGAGAAAATCCCAATTCATGACCTTCATAGTCAATAATTAACACATTTAATTCAGAGCGCACTTGCAGAGTGCAAAAGAGAAAAAATTAAGAAGTTTGAACAAATTGCTTTCCGATTAATGCTTGGTTTGACGAGGAATGCAAAAAGGAAAGGAGAATGTGGAAAGAGTCAAACAAGGATAACATAAAGCTCAAAGCTTACAAGCAGATATTAAGAAAGAAAAAGGCTGATTTCATGGTTTCAAGGAGGGAAGAACTAATCTTCCTTGGGAAAAATAACCCGAAATTATTTTGAAAGGAGCTCCAACCGAGAAAGATGCAAATTGAAAATAATATTACAACTTCTAAATGGTTTGACTATGCAAGACAACTCTATGAGAATGATCCCAAGGTTGATCCTTCCCCCTTGGTCAACACTGATACTAAACTCTTCACAGTGCAAGAGGTAGAGATGGGTATCAAGAAGTTGGGTGTTGGAAAAGAAAAAGACTTAGCTGAACTCCAAGTAGAGTATCTAAAGTGGGGCTTAAATATTCTTGGACCTCACATTACAAAAAATTTCAACAACACCATACAACATGAGTTCCCCACAAATCAGACAACTAGTTTGGCAATACCTCTTTTCAAGAGTGATGACTTAAATAATCCCTCCAATTATAGGACCATAATGATAAACCCCTTGTTTGCAAATTTATTTGGAAGCATGCTAGAAAATAAAATCAGCAAGTGGGTAGAAGAAAGAGATAAGCGTGCTAAAGGGAAAGCGGGATTTAGACCTAAACATTCCACACTTGATCATTTTATAACTTTAAGGCACATCATTAAAAACGTTCGGGAGAAAAAGGAAGAAGCCTTTTGTTGCTTTGTTGATTTCTGAGAAGAAAAAAAAGAGGACGTTTGACACGGTTCCTAGAGATAATTTGTGACACAAAATGAAGGAACTTGGGGTCTCTAAACATTTGAGAGCAAATGTGCATAGGCTGTATGAAGAGGTGAAAGTCAAAATTAGAACTTCAACAAACATTTATGAAAGTTTTAGAAGCGATATCAAGGTCAAACAAGGTTGCCCGTTGTCTCCTACCTTTTTTGGTTTATATATCGACAAGCTTGAGGAGTAGTTAAATTTGCAAGGGGGTGATGGTATCCATTTGGGCAAGTTTGTTATAAGGCTTCTTTGGTATGCATATGACCTTATTCTGATGCTAAATCTGCTCTTGGTTTGCAAGAACACTTACTATCCCTCTAGCATTTTTGTAAAAGGGTGGGGATGCAAGTCAATATTAGCAAAACAAAAGTAGTGGTTTTCTCTAAAAAAATAAAACACAACTAGCATAAGTTCTACTTTGAAGGCAACATTTTGGAAGAAGTTGAGGATTACAAATACCTCAGAATTGACTTCAACAAAAATCTAATCTGGGATGACTGTAGAAAGAAAAGAGCTTTGTGGGGTTGGAAAGCATTTTATGCTTTTCAAAATAGGTGTAGAGAGACAGAGTTATGGGACTAGAAAACCACTCAAATTCTTTTTAGGCTTCTAGTGAATCCAATGATTCTCTATGGTTGTGAACCGTGGGCTAGCAGTACATCCGACATGTAGTGGAAACAAATTGATAAAATTCATAAGCGTTTGATTACAAACAAATTCAAAATTAAAAGTGTAGTTCCTTATGTTATCTTGTTAAGTGAAACAGGGGCTGTTCCTGTTGAAGCAATTGCTATGGTGCGAGTCATAAGGTATTGTAAAAAAATTGAGCAAATGGAAGAGGGAAGATGGCCTAAGGTTGTCTTTAATGACATATTGTGCAAAAGAAAGAAGACTTGGATGCAGAAAAATAACAAATGGTTTAGTAAATGGGGTATTTTCTTGGAGAGCCAAAATTCTTATTGCTCAGTTAAGGACTAATTCTCATAAACTCTGTTGTGAAACAGGGCACTAGAAAAGGCCAAAAGAAGCGTGGGAGGAAACAATAGGCATTTTTTTCTCTTTAGGAAAAGTGGAAATTGAAAAGCATTTCATTTTACGAGGCCTTCAAAGACATCAGGGAAAATTATGTAGATATTATGGCAGCTAGCTCTTGGGATAATCTATTTAACGAGGGGTTTGTCGAGAAGTTGGGAACGTTTATTGTGAGGCTTCATAGGAGAATGGCTGAATACATCAACCAGATGAAGAATCAATCTGTCCCATGGGCTATCTTTAGCCTCGTGGATGTTAAAATAGTTTTCTTTCTTTCTTTATTTCTTTTATATATGCAATACATGATTTAAAAAATAAAAACAAGTTATCCTGCACTGGGCGGATCGAGTTCAAGGCCGCCCTATTCGTTGTCCACATTAATCTTCTCTATTGCAATGGAGCCACTGCCACCAACTCATCATCCTTCTTTAATTACGGCAAGCCCTCAGTTAGAGCCACCATTAACGTCGCACTCAGATCCTTAGCCACTCCAACAATTGTTGCACCATTTCCACCCATGGGATCCATTCGCACGAGATTACTTCTCGCCCGCAATCTATCCACCTTGGCCTGAGGCAAGGTAATCTTCTAGTACAAAAGAGATAATAGTGTTTGTGTCTCCACTGCTCCCATTCCCCCCTACTTGGTTAACAATGACAATATATACTCCATTTTGGCTGTGAGATATCCCAAATGCCAATTAAATTCTTCCTTCTTCGAGCCACATGATCCATCCATGTTTACACCAACGATACAAACCTCCTCGCCAATTGTGACTTTGAATTTCCAGACCCTTTCTTCATCAAGGATGGTGACAAGCCTCATCTAACAACCAATCAAGCGTGCCCCCACCAAGCTGGTATTTCTAGTCACCTTTAATGCATATGAGTACCATACTGATTCTCCTAACCAAACATTCACCCTCAAAATTTATATCCCTGTTATTCTCCATTAATGTTTTGTACCCCAATGGTGCCTTCCTCTCCTCAAACATGAATGCATAATTTGTCAACTTCCTACAAAATTTAGTATGAACATGATCTCTCTTCAATCTGTCCCTAGCCATGTTTATATTCACATGGGCAGGCCAAGTGTGAGCATGGGCCTAGACCCTAATGAAAGTGATAAGCCACCAAAATTATGAGTAGATAGAATGAAGACTAGAAGATCGTGGATATGATCTGTGATGGGGAAGACAAATCATCGTCCAACTTCTTCCCACTTTTTCACAATTAAAATATTTCTTGCACCTTGTTTTTTATTTGTAATTTTCATAGAAATGGTCTATAAACAGTGCTTCTTCCATCATAAACTAATATCCCTTGATCTAGTTTTTTTTTCTAACAATTATCATCAAAATTCTAGGATGCAATTGTTGGTGAAATTGTAATTTTCCATTACTCAAATTGTAGGTTTGAATGCATAAATGGATTTAGTGCTCTATAAAACCCTTAATGCACTTGGATTGTGCAATCTCAATAATTGATATATACAATTCCAACAATTCTCTCAAATTTGTGGTTGCATTTTGTGCAAAATTAATCTAAAAAATATTTGGAGTACACGAAATTAGAGTGGTAAATAATAATGAGTAGTCTTTTAGTGCATCTTTTGGAAAGTTTTCCAGTTTATTTTCTGATCTAATTTGTTTAAAATCTGATAGGGATTCATTGAAATCACAAGTTTGACAGGTGAACTCTTCACAATCGAAGTGCCTTAGGGGGTTTTGAGGGTGGTGAATCTATATATGCAATCAAAAAACCAATTTAAACAACACAAATCAAAATTTGGCCACAATTTTCTTCATCGGATTTCGGCGAGAAACCTACTAGAAAATCCAAAAAGTTGTACTTACAGACTACTCCAAATAATAGTAATAAAATTATTTAATATAAAAAATTAAAAACAAAATTAAAGCACAAATGTACAAGCGTTGTGTACGTATTTGTAAAAACACATACATAAATGTGTTGCATATGTGCATATGCATGTGTACATATATTTGTATGTGTGCACACACCCAAGAATTTTCATGGAATACATTTCTTATAAAATCTCTTAGCTACTTCCCCTCATTTTAAAGATGGTAAATTGAAGTCTTTATGGCTCAAGGTTAGGTCAACAAGACAATATAAAGAGAGAAAACAAGCCACAAGAAAAGGATTTAAGGTAGGAAAAAAAACCAACTTTCCTCTTAACCACTTAAATACATTTAAATGACACATGTTTCATTATATATGTAATGTCTTTAGTTACTTCCCCTCATTTCAAAGATGGTAAATTGAATTCTTTATGGCTCAAGATCAGGTCAACAGGACAACATAAAGAGAGAAAACAAGTAAAAAAAAAAAGTGGAAAAAAAAACAACTTTCCTCTTAACCACTAAAATACATTTAGATGATATGTGTTTCATTATATATGTGTGTATTTGCACTCACATAATTGCAAAAAAAATAAAAGCTATCTTAACCTTTAACCAACAAATCTTTAAGGACACAATTTATAATTATAAAAACAATTTCAATATACCATAATAATTTAAATTTTTAATAAATTTTTTAAATTCTATTCCATCTTAGAAAAAATAACTATATTCAAATATGATTTTTCTCAATAAACAATTAATTAAATTTAAATAAATAATATTTATATTGATATTTTTTAAATAAATAATCAATTAAATTTAAATAAATAATTTTTTGAAGAAGAAAAATTTAGATATTCGATTATTTGATAAACATATAAAATGTTGTTATATTGACCTAAAAAAAAACCAATATATCAACAGTCACCAAATCTATCTTCCTTGACAAAGTAATCATATTCACTCCAAGAAACAAAATAATAGACATATTGTCTCATAGCCCTGATTCACAGTCACCAAATCTATCCTCCTTAACAAAACAATCATCATTCACTCCGAGAAACAAAATAATAGACAAATTGTCTATTAGCCTTGATTCACAAAGTGCCTAAATACATTCAGTCAAAATTTAGATCCAAAAATAATAAAGAAGTATTTAATTTATCAGTTCCACTGAAAAAATTTAAATAAATAAATCTTAATTAGAATGTCCCTAAAATTATAAAATTTATATTCCATCTCATCTATATATTTTTTCTCAAAAGCAATTTATTAAATACCTTGAACTTCAACCAAATTAAAATATGAAGGTTCCTACATAAGCAATCAACTAAATATAAATAAATGGGGTTGTCTTTGCTAAAATTGTCCAAATTTGTTAGAATTTGTTAATTTTCTTTTCAAAAATTTTTGATAACAGTGTTTGAATCAGATTTTTGATAGTGGAAATGGATTCGACACTATCAAAAACCTCAAAATCTTAAATCTCGACAAAAGTAACCCATATTTACAAAAAATTCTATGAGATTTTATCAAAATCTTACTAGAATTTCCATAATTATCCAATAAAAAAAATAGTCTAAAATTATTAGAATTTTTTTCAGCACCCGAAAAAAGCTATATTTCCATTAAAATTCCATATTGCGGTAAAATTGTACAACATAAGATTGTATGGAGATTGCATGATAAAGCTGAAATATGCAAATCAAGCCAAAATCTATGGGATGTTCAAAATAATGCCGAGACTAACAGACCTTCATCAGAATGTACATAATGTTCAACATCAGATCAAGCAAAATATGTGGCATCAATCAGACAGACATGGCAGGATATTGTAGAAAAATCATCCAAAAAAGAAATACTAAATTGTAGGGGCCAGATGCATACCAGATTGATGGCAATGAGATATGAGATTTATGTACCCGACATGTTAAATTCCTGAATCTGGAAAGATTGGTTGTCCACTATGATACTCATCATCCAGACTTCATGTTGAGATGAAAGTCCATTCTTCGATAGAGCATCCGCCACCTTGTTTTTTTCCCTGTCAATATGGTCTATCGAGTAATCCTTTCTGTTGTTCCATATTGCCTCAATCCTGTTCAGCCATCCCGATAAGTTGATGTTCCTTATGACATGTTTAGACCAAACATGATCAATAATCACTTTGGAATCCCCAAAAATTTGCAGCTCTTGAATGTTGAGAAAATCACAGAAGGATAGAAGTCCAGCAAGAGCCATAACCTCCGCTTTATTATTGGATCCAACACCTCCATTCCAATATATTTCGATCTGTTGTCCTTCTACAGGAATGATATAAACTCCGCATGCACAAAATCCGTGTTGTGCCACCCCATCAAAATAGGCATGCGGAATACCCGTAGGATCCTTTGTCAGAGTCTTCCTCCCGCTTCTGTCGCGGATATGTTTGGAAAGATTTAGTGTGTTGTGCAGATAGAGGATAGATTCGTAAGAGTGTTTGAGTCATACTTTTCATAATAGAAATAAATTCAACACCATCGAAAACCCCTGAAAAATCTTAACTCTTGACAACTATAACTCATATTTACAAAAACTTCTACCAGATTTTATCAAAATCCTACTAAAATTTCCATAATTTTCAAACAAATTTGAATCTCAACTTAATAAATAATAACTCTAATAAATAATAACTCTAGATATCGATGAGAACATTGTTAAATTCAATGTGTGAAATATGGTCCATACTTCACCACCTTTCTATTTCATTAAAACAATAACGCGTGGAAGAGGCGGCTACCAATTTGAAGTGTTATTCACTGAAAGAGAAAGTGGAGGACCCATTGAAAATGGGCCACTTTGTCAAACACCAACTGTTTTATTTTTTGGTTCTTCTTCAACAACTCGTGCACTTTTAATAATGTAAAGAAAGGAAAAAGATGTGAAGCAATCAAAAGTAATCAAACTAAACTAGATATGATCTAGTCACCAAAGCATTAGTGGCTCCAAGCATATCATTGGTATCAATCTTATAGGCTAAAAACAAGTCCTCTGTCTTTTTGTTGACTTTGTGAAGAGGGTATATGATTACTTTCGGAGTTGGAATATTTTGATTGGGTAAAGCAATATGAGGAAACTATTTCAGCTTGTCTCTCTACGCATTTGAGGGTTGTTTCAACTTTGTTTCTATGCGCATTTATATTTTATTCTTGGGAGGAAAATTTGCCCCATGGGGAACACTTCATATCCCTTTCTAGACAAACACATGGATGATTTAGGTAGGACAATATATTTTGATGACCATGACACTAACTTTTGAGGACACTTTCTAAAGAATATATATATATATATATATAATTTTTGTATTCTTTATATATATGGATATATATCTCTTTTATATATAGATATATATCTCTTTTTGTGAGAGTCAATGGTGGGCATTTCACATCGACCCACACTGGGAAAGTTTGCAAGTGGTTGATAACGACCCTAACATGCCTTTGTTTATTAATGGAGATTATAATAATCAAATGATTTTACGTGTCTTGTTCTAAACCTCATTTTATAAAATATCAAGGAGTCATAATTGGTTAGACATATTCCTATTTTATAAAATATCAAGGAGTCATAATTAGTAAGACATATATATTAGTAAGACATATTCTTATTATATAGCTGGTTAGACATATTCCCATCTCATAATTGGTCACACATGTTCTTATTTCTGAACCAATTAGCTTATTATCGTAGTGTTGTTATTAATTATTTCTCATTATTTTAAATATGCATAATCATTGAATTTAATTATATTAATTTATTATTATTATTTTTTTTAAAGAAAAAAAGTAGTATGGTATTTGTATTATATTCAAAAAAAAGTTTGAATATACAGAAATATGGCAAGCATTATTCCCGGGAATGGCATCTATTCTGAGAGTATTTGCATTTGTTCATTTTTCATAGATACATATACAAAATTTTGGACTGCAATTCATCATAGACTATTAGAAAATTTTCAAAACTTTGTAGATACCTGTAGGTCTGTGTAATTATCCAAAAAAAGGAGTTATGAAGCATACCAGAAAATTGTCGACCTTATATGTCGGGCATAGAGAAGGGTTGAATGACAAATGTACAGGAATCCATAGAGATGCTCAGGTGCCACTTACCGAAAGGAGATTGCATTCCTTTCTTTGAAAGTTCGTCCGCCTTTTCATTTTGTTTACGCCTTATATGTGAGATAGGGAACATATCAGGATTCCAAAGAGATGCAATTCTGCCCAGCCATCCTGTAAGGCTGTCATTTCTGATGTCCTGTTTGCCTTTCACATGATCTATGATTAATTTAGAGTCTCCATAGATATTGATAGGACCTATGCCCATGAAGTTGCAGAAAAGAAGCAGTCCATGCAGGGCCATGGCCTCTGCTTTGTTATTAGTCCCGTGGCCACCATTCCAAAACATGTGGTATTGGAGATTACTAGTTATACCAATGTAAACACCACAAGCGCAGATGCCATCCTTTGCTGCACCGTCAAAGTGGGCCCTTGGGAAGGAAAGTTGCTGAGTGTCGGAGGTTGTCATCTGCTGATTTTTCTGTTGGGGAAAGTTTTGGAGAATAGAGAAATAATAAGGAATAATCTTGTCCATAACACACCCAAAATTCTCCTTGCTGTTTTGAAAGATTCTTTTGTTCCTCCACTTCCATATGAACCAGAAAACAATTAATGGAATGGGTTTCCAGATGGCTTTTTGTTTATCCCACCATTCATATGCTTCTGTAATGGATGGGTGAGAGATAGTAGGAAAGCCAAGATAAGATGCCAGTTGCATCCACAAGTCCTGGGAATGTGGGCAGTTTATTAAATTACTAATCAATTTATATTTATATTTATCTTAATTTTATAAAGTTTTATTATTTTTTCTCTTTAATCATTGTTATTGATATGTATTATTATTATTATAATTATAAATTTATATTTATTTAAATTGAAATTAGCAAAATATTCTAAAATTTTTCAATTTAATATTAAACTATATTAAAATAATGATTTATTATGTTTTTTTTTTTCACTATGATGTACAAAAGTATTAATCAAGATAAATTTATATTCATCTTATTTTAAGTCAATAAAATATTTATAAACATCAAATTTCTCCAATTTAATATTAAATTATAATATTTAATATAATATATATTTTTATAAATAAATAGATAAACAAAAAAACAAGCCCACCCATTTCATAATTGATCAGACATGTTCCTATTTCTGAACCGATTAGCTCATTATCCTATTTGTTATTAATTATTTTCACTATTAGATATCCATAATCATTGAATTTAATTATGGAGATATAGAATTTAGAATTATTAATCAATATAAATTCATATTTATCTTAATTTTCATCAAATTTCATATTCATTTTAATGGGAATTAGTAAAATATTCCAAAATCTTTCAATTTGATATTAAACTACATTAAAATAATAATTTATTGACTTTTTTTCTTAATTATAATATACAAAAGTATTAATCAAGATAAGTTTATATTCATCTTATTTTAAATCAATAAAATATTTATAAAAATCAAATTTCTCCACTTTAATATATATATATATATATATATATATATATATATATATATATATATATATATATGATATTTACTTTTAAATAGTGTTTAAATTTTTAATGATATTATATTTTAATGCGAACAAATTCACCCTAGTTATTCGCATAATCTAACCCCACCTCAACGTAACCCCAAAGGTGTTGAAAATATATATGTCTATATATATGATATTTACTTTTAAATAGTGTTTAAATTTTAAATGATATTATATTTTAATGTGAACAGATTCACCTTAGTTATTAGGGGAATCTAACCCCACCCCGACCTAACCCCAAAGGTGTTGAAAAAAATGATACTATAACCTCAATGCTTTATGGATAGGTACCCAACTAATTGAACTAACCCTTAAGACTTTAAATATATATATTTATAAACATAAAATCACTAGATAAAACTCTTAAAAAAATATTTACAATTAAACTATATATATTTATATAATTAAAATGTACATTATTATCATTAATGTAACATCTTAATGTAATTACATGTGAATAATGATAAGGAAACATATATAATCATAATAAAGAAACATTTACTTTTTAAGTTGTGTAGATTTTAAATAATATCAGATCTTAATGTAATAATTTGTATATGACCATACGTGTACAAGTGTCTATTAACATAGAACTCATGATAAAGAGAAACATTTATTTTAAGTAATTCATATATTTTAAATAATATTGTATAAAGATTTTAAATGATGTTCATTTGTGAGTGAAGATATGCTTACATGCGTCTGTTATCATATGACAGAAGATAAAGCGACCCATGATGAACAAACATTTGCTTTTAAATAGTGTATAAATTCTAAGTGGGGTTTGTTTTATTTTTAAGTAAAGGATTTTTGTTTATATATATTCTAATAGAGAGCTCAACGAAAACCTAGTCCTTTTGATTTCTTAGCGGATTAGAGCCCGACTTAACCATTGAAATGCTCTAAACCTTTTATTGGATCAAAGCAAATTGACTAGTTTGATAGAGAGGTTAACAAAAATATGGTCTTTTTTATTTCTTCATGGATTAGAGTTTGAATTAATCGATTAAATGCTCTAAAGTTTCTATTGGACCGAAAGAAATAGGCCAAATTGAGGTTACTCTGGAGGGCCCTCTTAGACCACGAGGCATGGCGTGTAATATTTCGAGGCATCAAACAGAGGGAGCCTTGTGTAAGTTGGTTGGCTGGTGGAGGCAAGACACTCATAATGTTGCTAGAGGGGAGTGCCACCTTGATGGTTGAACTGTCTGCCTTTGTTGCTAGAGGAGCTTGAATTGGCTAAGCCATGCTTCAACTCACCACGAGACTAGTGTCGTCTAAGTGAAGGGCTGTGAGGCTTGTCGTGGTGTGCTTCAACGTGCTTTGGAGAGAACGAGGGTGAGTCATCAATAGTTTCAGTGGAGGGCGATGCACACCCCTGGAGCTGAATGCCTAGGAGGTTGGCGATGTGATGATTGGCCACTGTAGCATGGTGGAGATGAAACTCCATGTCAAGGACATTTCTTTCTTGAAGTACGTTGACATCTTCTTGATCTTTGTAATGGCAACCAAGGAGGTTGCGCAAATCCCAAAGGTGGTCACTCGTGACATTGAGCTCCCGACCCTCTGTGTCGACCACCATTCGACAATAACAACAAGGGATGTTGTAATCAAAGTGTTCATCCCCTTGCCCACACTAGGGAGGGAGGGGAGGTCTGCCTCTTCCACAACCTCCTTTGTTAACTTGCCCACGTTCTCGCACCATGATAGCTGTGAGATCAAATGCAATTCCTTGGTTCTAAACCTCGTAGCCACCTTCAAACAATAGAGGAAATGGGTGGCCGTTGCCTTGGGCACCAAACATTTTAACATTGTTTCCGTCCCGCTAGACATCAAGTCAATTAAACTTGTGCTTAATGCGCATTGAATGCAGGAGGATGGTGGACTTGACACCATTACCTAGCTCTAGACCCGAAACATCGTAGAGGGCATGTCAATGGTGCCACCAAAAATCCATAACCTTTGCTCTATGAGTTGGATGTGTGAAGGTAATTAATGTTGTGTGCTAGCTGTCAGACACCCAGATAAGAATTTTTGTAAGTGATGTTACATAGAGAGAAAGATACACATTTAGTTAAAGAAATTAGAAATACATATTTGGTTTAAATACGAAGAGATATGTAGTTTAGTGACATATAGAATTTGTGTGATATAATATTTAAAAAAAAAAAATTATATTAAAAAAATTTATTATTTAAAAATAAATAAATTAATTAAAAAATTTGATTTTTTTTTAAATGAACATAAAAGAAAGGAGGACAAAAATCAACCAATAATAGATTTAAATAAGGTTAATATGTCTATTTAGAAGTGTCATTGTGGAACCTCATCTTGTCTTTGTCTTTGAAGATAAAGCAAAGGATGAGTATTAGGATGGGAGTGCCCGTCTTTTCTTAGGTCTCTCCTGAGAAAGCAACAGATATGGATATTGGAATGGTATTGTTCGTCTTTTCTCATTGAAATTATAAGATTTCATAAAATTAACACTTTTCATTTTAATAAAAAATAGATGTTTATTTAAAAAATATTATTAAAAAATATAATAAAATTATATATTTTATTTTATATTAAATTAAAAATTTATATTAATCCAATTTTATTATTATTTTTTTAATTATTAATAAAAAAATTAATTTATTAATTCTTAATTTCATATATATATTTAACCTTGATAATTTTCATGGTTTTAAAAATTCATAAATATATATATTTTTAATATAATATATATTCATGAAATATTCAAATAAATTGATTTTTCAATTAATTTTAGTTACACATGTATAAAAATCTCTCGATAGATAAATGTTTTGATAATTATTTATTTTTTCAAAATTTATAAATATATATTTTTAATATAATATAATATCTATTTATGAAATATTTGGATAGATTGTTTTCTCAATTAACTTGAGCTACATATGTATAAAAATCTCTTTATGAGAAATGAAATTATTTTAATGTCTACAAGGCTAAAGATAGCCTATGGGACATATTGCTTATCCATCTAGTTCTTGTATTCGGCCTTTTTTCTGTGAAGTCTCACAATAAATGCTCCCAACTTCTCGACAAACCCCTCGCTGCCAGAATATCCACATAACTTTCCCCGCTGTCTTTGAAGGCCTCATATTCTAAAATAAAATGCTTTTTTGTTTCCACTTTTCTCAAAGAGCATAAAATACATACTCTTTCCTCCCACACTTCTTTTGGCCTTTTCCAGCACCTTGTTTCACAACGAAGTTGATGAGAATTAATCCTTAATTGAGCAATAAGAATTTCGGCTCTCCAAGAAATATTGGCCCCTATGTACACTTTTTGTACTCCTTTCTCCGTAGCTCCTTCTCCCAAGTACATTTGTGGAACTTATCCATAACAAAAGTTTTTATCTCTTTACTGTTTGTGAGACACATGCTCAAACAAATACCCCATTTAATAAACCATTTGTTATTTTTCCACATCAAAGTCTTCTTTCTTTCACACAATATGTAATTAAACACAACCTTAAGCCATCTCCACTCTTCCATTTGCTCATTTTTTTAAAAATACCTTATGACTCACACCATAGAAATTTCTTCAATAAGAGAAGCCCATATTTTACTTAACAAGATAGAATAAGGAATTTCATTTTTAATTTTGAATTTGTTTGTAACCAAACACTTTTGAATTTTCTCAATTTGTTTCCACTGCATCTCGGATGTACTGTTGGCCCACAATTCACAACCGTAGAGAATCACCGGAATCATTAAAAGCACAAAAAGAGTTAGAGTGGTTTTCCAGTCCCATAACTCTGTCTCTCTACACCTATTTTGAAAAGCATGAAATGCTTTCCAACCCCCCAAACTTATTTTATTTCTACAGCCATCCCAGCTTAGATTTTTGTTGAAGTCAATTCCGAGGTATTTGTAATCCACAACTTCTTCCAAAATTCTGCCTTCAAAGTAGAACTTATGCTAGTTATGCTTTCTTTTCTTAGAGAAAACCACTACTTTCGTCACTAATATTGACTTGCATCCCTACCTTTCTACAAAAATGCTCAAGGGAAAGTAAGTACTCTTGCAAACCAAGAGCAGATTTAGCAATCGAAATAAGGTCATCTGCATCAAAAGAATCCTTATAATGAACTTGCCCAAATGGATACCGTCACCCCCTTGCGAATTTATCCACTTTTCAAACTTGTCGATATATAAACCAAAAATGGTAGGAGACAATGGGAAACCTTGCTTGACCCTGATATCACTTCTAAGAATTTTAGAAATGCCTACTAAAGTTCTAATTTTGACTTTCACCACTTCATACAACCTATGCACAACTTCTCTCAAATGTATGGGAACCCCGAGTTCCTCCATTCTGTGCCAAAGCTTATCCCTAGGAACCATGTCAAAGGATTTTTTGAAATCAACAAAGCAACAAAAGGCTTCTTCCTTTTTCTCCCAAATTTTTTCAATGATGTGCCTTAAAGTTATGCCATGATCAACTGTGGAATGTTTAGGTCTAAAACCTGCTTTCCCTTTAGCACATTTATCTCTTTCTTCTGCCCACTTGTTGATTTTATTTTCTAACATGAGTCCAAATAACTTTGCAAACAAGGAGTTTATCATTATGGTCCTATAATTGGAGGGATTATTGATGTCACCACTCTTGAAAAGAGGTATTGCTATACTAGTTGTCTAATCTATGGGGAACACTTGTTGTATGATATTGTTGAATTTTTTTGTTAATTGAGGTGCAAGAATTTTTAAGCCCCACTTTAGATACTCTGCTTAGAGTTCAGCTAAGTCTTTTGCTTTTCCAACACCCAACTTCTCTATACCCATCTCTACCTCTTGCACCGTGAAGAGTTTTGTATCAATGTTGACCAAGGGAGGAGGGTCAACCTTGGGATCCTGCTCATAAAGTTATCTTGCATAGTTGAACCATTTAGAGGCTGTAATGTTGTTTTTAGTTGCACCTTTCTTGGTTGTAGCTCCTTCCAAAATAATTTGGGGTTATTTTTCCCAAAGAAGATTAGTTCTTCTCTCCTTGAAACCATGAAATCATCCTTTTTTCTTTCTTAATATCTGCTCGTAAGCTTTGAGCTTTATGTTAATTCTTTATGTTATCCCTCATAATCCTTTGGAATCACTGGAACCATTAGTCACAATTATATATTCTAATGTTTAATGATTCCATGTTGAAACAATTCTTATCGGTAATAATATGTGAATGTTTGTAAAGCATATATACTTTAATTTTTAAGTGTTATTTAATTTATTTTTTAATTAAAATTAAAATTAGTATAAATTTATTTTAATTTTAATTTATTGAATGTTCAAATGAATATAAATTTTGATAAGTGTAAATATTCTTTTAAAATTTTGTATTTTAAAAAAGATTTGTGTTTCCATAAATGTTTTTTTCTTTTTCTCAAAAGAGAAAACATACTTTTGATATTTCTAGGATTAAAAAAAACACAAGCTTTTGGTTTTTTTTTTTTGTAAGCTTCGGTAGGACCCACTCATATTCCACATTTTTACAACATTTTTTACAACCTCTCCGCAGGATTTGAACTCGGCTGGGCGGTGTGAAAGCCATCCGCCCCAGCCATTACATCATGCACGTCATGTGCAACACAAGCTTTTGGTTTTACTTTTTTAATTGGTATTATATTTTATTATTATTATTAGTCCATTTATTATTTATTACCTTTTAAATGATTTTATATTTTATTATTATTATTAAATCAATTTTTTATTTTTTATTTTTTAATTGATCTATATTTTATTATTATATTTTTTCTAGCTATTACTCATTCAATTTTGTTTTAAGGGTATATTAGTTTTTTTACCAAAAATTTGTGCAGCTTATCTATAGTTTAACATTGAGAATTTTTGTTAATTTTTATTATTATTTAAGTTTATTTATTTGCAAAGTAATTGATTGAGGTCTTATTATAAGTTCTTTAATAACTTCAATTTCTATTAATCACTATTTTTTGTTTTTAATTTTATTTCTTTTTTGTTTTGTTTTGTTTTTTTCATTTTTCTATTATAAATTATAGTTTTTTGTCCACATTTTCAATTTAAAATGACTTATTATTATATTAAAAACATATTTTAATAAATTTAATTATAAAAAATGGTATATATTAACAAAATAAAAATAAAACACAGACATATATAAATAAAATAAACATATCTATTAAAGTGCATATTTGTTAATATAAATAATATTAGTTAATCATATTTCTTAATTTTTGGTCATTCAACAATATAATGTTTTATTAGTTGTTTTATTTTTTTTATGAAATCTTTGTCTTTATTACTTTTTAGTATAATTAAGCTATATTTAAGTTAAGCGACAAGTACTAGCTACTATGTAGCATTTGTTATTATTTATTTTAATGTGATATGCATATTATGATTTATTTTCTTCTCAACAATTATTTGTAATTTTATTAATAAAAACAAATTTACAATATATCCAATTTGTATTAAAACAATTTATTGTTTTTTAATTGAATATATATATATATATATATATGTGTGTGTGTGTGTGTGTGAAGTTAGACACTTTCATTACGGTAAGAAGAGGATTATATAAATTTTATGCCACTGTTATGCACGAAGGAAAAGTAGACCAGTAGGATAAGTTCAAAGATTTGAGATTGCTAAGATCTTGTCTAACTATAGCATCTTGTAAATAAAAACTCATATAAACAGGTTTGTTGCACTACACCTTGATATAAATAAAAATGACTAAATGTAAAAGACTACCAGAATTATAAACAAAAGAGTAGTGAGTCATAACAACTACTGGGTAGAACCTCTTGGCCTTCGTGTTGGCTAGTCACCATCCTCATATGAGAAGAAGGAGATATTGGTTGATCTCCTAACTAGAATGGCTAGCTTGCAGTTTGTACTCTCAATTTTTTCATTTAGCTATGCCAATATGATAAAATTCTCCTAATGAATGCTTGCACGATCAGTGAAGACTCATCCCACGAGAATTTTGGTGTGATAGTAAACATTGATTGCTTGCATTTACCAAAAAAAAATTGACTGAGTAGAAGTACCTGTATCAAGTATACATTCACTAGTAGTAGCATCAACATGGGGGTTAGGAATAAAACATCGATCATGGTGCACTTCGACTTCCACTCATTCAATTTCTTGCTAGACTAGTTTGGGAATGATTTCTTGATATTGAGCCATAAAATCACGAGCTTGGGCTTGAGCGAGGAGTTGGGAAGTAGAGGCAACATGACGGTCCATCTAGGAAAAAATAGAGAAGTGCCACCACCTACCACCTCTGCATTAAGTGGCTAGTCTACTGCGAGGCATGTTACACGAGGAGAGAGGAAGAAGGAAGGAGAATAGTGTAGAGGAGCACAAGATTCAGGGCTGACACGAAGGAACGACTGGTAGGGAGAGAGGTGGAGGAAGGATAGGGACAACCTATGATAGGCGACCAAGTAGTCAGTAAGAGAGTGAAGTGGCAATGTGAAAAGGGGAGGATTGAAAACCCAGATGGAAAGATAATATGAGGTGGAGAGGGAGAGATGAACAAAACTAAGAAAAGAACATAGAAAACAAGGAGAGAAAATGATCTCGAAAAGGGTGAGGGTAAAAAAAAGAAGGCGGGCACGGGAGATGGATCCTTGCTGTAAATCCAAAGAAGGAAATGCGAGCCCAAAAACTAGCAAATCAACAATTAAGAAAATCTGAGTGAAAATAGATGGATAAACAACAGAACCGAACTGAGAGTGTTGTTATGAGAAGCAGAGAGATGTCCATGAAGAGGTCAAGTCCGAGTGCTCTGATGGAGACTGGTGAGGTAAAATTGGTGTGAAAAAGCACAAATCTAATAATTCTTGGCATGATTAACCTTTAGTGCAATGCATGCTTTGGATTGTGAAGTATTGCCAAGGCCAAGGATCTGAGCACTATCAAGTTGACGATTTAGAGGCCAAAAGTAGTAATTGCATTTGTATGAAAGACACTAAGAGAAAAATTGGGGTCGATAATGTTAGAGGGGTTGGATTTGCTCAAATTTGAATGCCATATAACACTGCAGTGATAGTTCCATGGTTGGCGTCCTACATGCAAAATGATAGTACAAATATGGAGCCACTGCCATATTAATTATGGTTCGAGCATGGTAAGGGGTTGTAGTGTATGCAATCGAGACCTCTTGTATTTTCCTATGCCATTCGCAATGCTCAAGTGACGTTTAACCTAGTGTCGACTTTGTTCCATGATCAATGAATTGATTGGAGCATATGAAATGCACTAAATATAGTGGAAGCCACAACCCCCTTTCATTTGAGTTTTCATCATATCAAGGCGAGGGGGAAATGCCTGCTCTTGGGCACCCTCCTTGGGGGAACTGATATGATATTATGCTATTATTATTAATTTTTTTAACACATTAGTACAACATCTCTCCACAAAATCAAATAAGAAATAAAAATTATAATAATAAATAATCTATTTGATTGTGAATAATGTAACATGTTTCTTAGGTTTATAGTCTAATTTACACTTCGAAATCCATGACCGTTGAAATAAACTAGTACAACCATATACATTATTGAATGCCTAGTAAATTCGGATATACATCAATCTATTACAAGCATCAAAATACTTACTTCACAATACATTTCAAGTTGCTAAAAAAAAAACACAAAAAATAACTAAATTATCAATTTATTTGAATATATATATATATATATATATATATATATATATATATATATCTATATCTATATATATATATATATATATATATATATATATATATATCAACAAGAAAAAAACCAACAACTTTATATAATAAAAGTTAAACATATATACATTAAAAAATAAAGCATGGAACAAAATTCTTAACCATGGAGATTCTTAATCTATAAATAAGCTTTTTTTATAATAGCAAAGGCCAACATCGTAGCATATCAATACCACATACCCAAAAAACCATAATTCACTTTATATGGCACTTGTTCATATATCATTTCTTAAGTAAATCATTTAATTAAAAAACATAATTATTTTATAAATAAATCTCAAATTTTAATCTGTATATACTAATACAAATATTTTAAAATATTATATAAAAATTAAATCTCTACCATTTAATTAATAATAAATAATAATCCAATTAAAAAATATAAAAATCCTATTCCAGTATAAATACATCCATCAATATAATTAATAACTAAAAAAACTTATTCTTTTAACACAAAACATATCTCTGACTTATAATACTTCCTATATTCACATTATACCATTTCTCTTCATGGACAAAGAATCCTGTTCTAAATTAATCCCAGGAAAAGGATCTTTTTCCAAAAGAGTTCTAATGATTTTTATTTTTTATATATATGCATCGTATTGAGACACATTGAATTATACAAACGTTAATTTATTGAATTTATACAGTAGTATGCCATTTTTTATTTTTTATATATATGCATCGAATTAAGACACGTTGAATTATATGACGTTAATTTATTGAATTTATAAAGTAGTATGCCATTTTTCATTTTTTATATATATGCATCGAATTAAGACACGTTGAATTATATGACGTTAATTTATTGAATTTATACAGTAGTATGCCATTCGTGTTATGATATAGAAGAAAATCAATGTTATATATATATAATGTTAGTTGTTTTTGTTAAATATTATTAATATTTTATTTGTTTATTTATTTATATTGAAAGTGCGATTAAAAAATATAATTTTTAATAAAAATTATATGCGGTTGAAATTTTGTTTTGGTTTTGTTTTTTTATTTTAAATTATTAAATTGATGAAATAATAGAGATTATAATAATACTAATTAATTTTTATAATCAAATGAGTTAAAAATTAAAAGAATGCCTAAATCTAGCCTAGTGATCAAATGAGTTTAAAAAAAATACTTAAATCTAGCCTTTCCTTCTCTTTCTGACAGGAATGCTAGGACAAAGAGACTAGTAAAAAAGATACCATCTATATATCACTATTTACAACACACACCTTAGTGGGTGGGGAAAAATAATTTCTAAAAACTATGAACATAGTTTTTGATGATCCTTTATTTGTTTCAACCCAATAAGAGTATATCATAGAGTCCTTCCATTGAAATAACATTTTCATGTTGTGATGAAATTCATAGAGTCCTTCCATTGAAATAACATTTTCATGTTGTGATGAAATCCTCACTTTGTTGTGAATAGTGAAGGGTGCTTCTCAACACCTAATTTAACTACAACCTATACCAAATTTCAAATTTCCATGTTTTTAATATATTAAAAATATTTTTTAATCAATTTTGGAACGACTGAGTGGTTGGCACGATAGGATGTGATCCCTTTTTCACAGTTTCAAATCTAATAGGGGGACATTTTTAGCTTGTTATGTTTAGGCTCAAGGAGATACCAACTATTATATATACTCTTAGTGTTATAGTGGTAGTTGATAGGTTTGTGTTGAAATATGGCAACGAGAATATTCCAATTTAATTTGTCCTTGAATTAAATTGTGAATTAAAATCAAATTTAGTCTTAACAACTACTTAGAAATAATTAATTACTTTATTTTAAATTAATTAGTTGGAAAAATTCAAGTTAGAAGTCTTTTTGAAGTCATGCAAGAGTTATCTCTTAAATTAAGGAGATAAGGTTGAGTTATATTTGAGTTGTAATTAGTTAACTCATTTTACTGAGTTAAGTCCAGTTAAATTAGTTCCAAACTGTTTGAGGAACTAATAATGAGTTAACAGCCAGTTGATGCATGCATGCACTCAACTAGTGCTACTCCAGTTAACTGAAGATTCTTTCATTAGAAACTCATGCATGTTTATTATGAGAAAGACCCAGTTGAGATTAAAGTCAAGGACACTGTACTATCAATTGCATGTGTTTTCTCATGGAGAAAACTCATGCATGCAGTCAAGGATTTAATCCTTGAGGATTGTGCAGTTTTGGAGGAAATTATCCACTTGGTAACAGGAGAATCATCCACAAGGAACAACACCAAGGAAATAGGAGCTTGGAGGGTAGAGAGGAAGGTTGGAGAGAAGCCAAGATTGCCTATGAGCATCTGTGAATATTGTTGTTGAAAATGCAACAAGATGATGGAGCTTAGTGAAAAGAAGTCGCCTTCACTAAGTGGGCCCACAAGCTATTTTAGGCGCAAAGTCTATTTTTAGACTATGTCTATTTTTAGACATATGGATCATGGTCTATGAGTTGCAGGATGCTATTTATGGATGATTGGTCATGTTGGTAAAAATAGATGGACCTCTATTTTTAGACATATGGGCAGAGTTTATTTTTAGACTGCCAGTCTAAAAATAGAACAGTCGAATATTATTAGCTCTTAATAATATTTGGACTATAAACATTATCTTATCCTCTTGCAGCACTTCAGTTCGAGCTACGGATGTGGCACATGCAACTGCCAAAGGGAAATACGCTTTTCCTATGGGTTATTTGAGCTATTGCATGATGGACTTCAGTTAGAACTCAAGTGATTGAGTTTGGTGGAGTTGATTGAGGAGTTGATGGAGTTGTGTTCAGTTTGACTTAGTTGAACTAGTTGTATTTAGTCTAACTTCCAAATACACTAGTGATGAGTGATGTGAATTAATTATTAATTAATTCACTAATTATTAACTCATAATCAACTAAAGAATACATCAGTTAACTCAGTGCATGGACAGTTCAGTGGAGACAAGTGTTAGAGGTGGGTGAAAGGGTGAGACTACTATCAGTTGTGACTATAGCTGTGCATGAGATTTGCACAATCATTGATTGAGATTTCCAATGAGGATTGCGCAGTACAAGCCAAGGGAATTCGAACTTGGATTTGATCTATTCTCAACTTGGATTGCGCAATAGAGGCGGGCAAACAGTGGAGGAGATTTGAACCGGTGACTTGTTCAAACCTGAGCTAGTTTGTGTGTAGCATGTGGAGATAGTACTGAGTACTTGTGAGGAGTATTGTACTATGTATTGTTACATGTTCTCTATCATTATAATATACAGATAGTTGGGGGTTTTCAGCTATATGCTTTCCCCATTACATACTGTGTTGATATGTGTGATTGATGTTTCAATGTGCGCATGCGATTGTTTTTTTTATTCCACAAATTAATGATCAATGGTAGAGGAGGTTATGTATTATGCATGCATTCCGCAAATAGTGTATAATCAGGATAATCTCTGTGAATAAGTGTTATATTATTCAAATTTCTACATGGTATCAGAGCAAAGTTGATCATCAGATCTATTATTCAGAAAGTGATTACATTTTATTTCTTCAGGCAGAGTCTGTAATTGGGCCAGGTAGCCTCTAGATTCATCCTTCTTTTGGAAGGTGAGATATCCAGTAAATGCCCATATAGTCAATCTCTGTACGAGAAATACTTTGTTCTCACGAATTTTAGATCAGAAGTGGTTGAGTTTTGAGATGGTGGAATTCGAATTTGCAGCAGTGTTTTCTTGGTGTCGAAGTTGAAATGTCTTTCAACAGATTGCGATTGGAGTATGCCCTTGAAGGCAGCTCAAATTATATTGCATGGAAAGAAAGGATGGAGGCGGTGTTAGATGACAATGGGTTGAAGGAGTTCATAGATGCTAAGGTCCCAGAGCCTACTGATGCTACTCAAGTTGAGGCTTGGAAAAAGAAGACAGCAAAGTGTCGAAGGATTCTGTTGGAGGGTGTGAAGGATCACATTGTATCCAGCCTGCATGGAAAGGCTTCTCCATACTTGATGTGGAAAGCGTTGACACATTTATTCCAAAGCAAGAGCGACTAGAGGAAGTTGGCGCTCAAGGATAAACTCAGAAACATTAAGTGTGAGAAAGGAGACAGTATGCCCAACTATCTCACGAAGTTCACCCAATGCGGGGATGAGCTGGGAAGTGTGGGGGTGACTGTCGATGATGAGGACTTGGTGAGCTTGGCTCTCCTTGGTCTTCCGAAGAGTTGGCATTCCTATCAGGACTCTGTCAATGGTCAAGAGAAATTGCCAGGATGGGAGAGACTTTGGTCTGATCTTGTGCAAGAGGAGATTAGGCGGAATACCAGGGACAGATCTTCATCAAAGGCATCTGATGAAGAAAATTGTGCTTTGGCTGCCAAAGCAAAGAAGGGGAAGAACAAGAAAGCTTCTCATTCCGGTGCGAAAGGAAAGAAGTAGGACATGTCCAAGGTGAAGTGCTTTCACTGTCACCAGCACAGACATTATGCCACAAATTGTCCGCAGAAGAAGAAAAATAAGCAAGTTGCTGGATCTGCAGTGGGAGAGGCCTTAGCCTCGCAGTTTGAGCTGGATTTTTCGTTGATCGCATGTTCGGTATCAAGTTTGATGGGATCAGTATGGTTCTTGGATAGTGGTGCATCTTTTCACATGACAGGAGATCGAGATTTGTTTTCTGATCTGGATGAGAAAGATCTTGGAGTGCACATCGAGATGGGCGATGATGGTAGATACAGTGCGACTGGTATCAGTACCATTTACTTTGAGAGGGAGTCTGGTAAACCCTTTGTATTGAAGGAAGTGATGCATGTTCCAGGATTGAAGAAGAATCTTATCTCTTTGGCGATGTTAGAAGACAAGGGATATGATGTTGTCTTCAGAAAGGGAAAGGATTTCCTACACAGTAAGACAACTGGAGAAACCCGGAAGATAGGGGTTCGAGTCAAGAACCTTTATCAATTGCATGTAGAGGGCTGCGCAACAATGGCATGCAAGGCAGAAGGATTGGTGAGCCGGGATGATGGCGAGCTGTGGCATCGAAGATTGGGCCACCTTCACCATGGAGCCTTGAAGATACTGCAGCAGATTTCTACTAGGCTTCCTAAAGGCACTCTTGCACAGTCAGATCAGTGCAAGGGGTGTACTTTGGGAAAATTTGTGAAAGCCACCTTTCACGAGAAGGATAGTCGCGCCACGACGATCCTTGAGAGAATTCACACAGACGTGTGTGGATCTTTCTCAGTAGCTTCGACAGCAAAGCACAAGTACTATGTGATCTTTGTTGATGATTTCTCTCGAAAGCGCTGGATCTTCTTCATGCAGAAGAAGAGTGAGACATACTCAAAGTTCTGTGAGTTCAAAGCACTGGTCGAGAAGGAATCAGGGAAGAAGGTGAAGGCTCTTAGGAGCGACAATGGTGGTGAATTCATCTCTGGCGAGTTCAAGGACTTCTGCAGCGCAGAAGGGATTCGAAGAGAGCTCATAGCTCCCCATAACCCACAGCAGAACAGGGTTGCTAAGCGGAAGAACAGAACGATCGTGGGTGTTGCACGGGCGATGTTGCATGATCAGGGCCTACCCCTTCACTTGTGGGCGGAGGCATGCAATACTGCAGTATATGTGCAGAACCGTTGTCCTCACAAGATACTTGGCATGAGTACACCCGAGGAGGCTTATTCTGGTAAGAGGCCTGATATTTCCCATTTGAGGATTTTTGGTTCTCCTGTTTACATGCATGTGACGAAGGATGCCAGGAAGAAGCTGGAGCCGACCGCAGAGGTTGGGATATTTGTGGGGTACATTGATACGGCCCACAACTATCGTGTGTATTTTCCAGACAGTCGCAAGACTGTTGTGCGGCAGGATATCAAATTTCAGGAGGAGAAAGCCATGAAGTGTTCGCTTGAGAGGGAGCCACACTTGTGTGCATATGAGGAGCTATTAGTTCCTAAGGATGAGCTTCAGGGTGTGGATCAGCCACAAGATGAAGTTCATGGAGTGGAAGAGACCACTCATGCAACGCCAACCATCAGAGGGCGAAAGCGCACGACAGAAGCTGAGCGACTGGCTCAAGATGTAGAGAAGGTTGTAGGACCACCTACAACATAGCGCAGACAGAGACAATCACCTAATCGATACACTGTATACATGGCTCTTGTGAGCAAATGTTTCGTGACTGAGCCATCCTCTTTCGAGGAAGCTATGGAGGATCCCGCATGGGTAGATGCCATGGTGGAAGAGTATAATTCGATTGTCAGAAACAGTGCATGGGAGATTGTCCCAAGACCGGAAGGGAAATCAGTGGTGGGTTCGAGATGGATCTACAAAGTGAAGCAGGCAGCTGACGGGAGTGTGGAGAAGTACAAGACAAGATTTATAGCCCGAGGCTTCTCACAGATAGAGGGGATCGATTATGAGGAGACCTTTGCACCTATCGCAAGGTATTCTTCCATACGGACGATTCATGTTCTCTCAGCGCAGATGGGGTGGCACATCCATCAGATGGACGTGAAGACTGCGTTCCTCAACGGAGTCATTGAGGAGGAGGTGTACATGGAGTAGCCCGAAGGTTTCGAGATCTTCAGCAGCGAGTCGCATGTGTGCAGGCTCAAGAGAGTGATATATGAGTTGAAACAAGCACCTCGTGCTTGGTACACACGGATAGACAGTTATTTCACCAGACTTGGATTCTCCAAGAGTGAGGCGGATCCTAACCTATACCAGATTGTGGTGGAGGGTAAGTTGCTGATCATTGTACTTTATGTAGATGATTTGATTTTGACAGGAGATGAGCTGTTGATACTTTCATGCAAGGAGAATCTTGCTAGAGAGTTTGAGATGAAGGACCTGTGCCTCCTTCATTATTTCCTGGGATTGGAAATTTGGCAATGCAGTGATGGACTATTTGTTTCTCAGGGTAAGTATGCCCGGAAGATACTGGAGAAGTTCAACATGCATGGCTGCAAGCCTGTTGATACTCCTCTTCCTCGAGGTTAGAAGAAGGAGGATGCTACTTTAGCGGAGGTAGTGGATGCCACTGTTTATCGACAGTTGGTGGGGTCGCTTATGTATCTGGTTAATACACGACCCGATAAATGCTATGTTGTTAACTAGCTTTCACAAGCTATGGTTAAGCCAACCAAGCTCTTCTGGAAGGTAGGCAAGCATGTATTGCGTTATCTCAGAGGCACATCGAGATATGGATTGTGGTACAGACATGAGGATGAGGTGAAGCTATGTGGCTTCACGGATGCAGATTGGGCAGGGAGCTCAACAGACGACATCAGGTACCATCATATCAGAGATTGTGTGCAGCGGAGAATCATGTTACTTTCATACATTCCCACGGAGGATCAGGATGCTGATATCTTGACAAAGGCGCTCACCAAGAGCAAATTCGAATACCACAGAGGCAGGATAGGGGTTGCAGATAATCCATATCTTGTTGAGAGGGAGTGTTGAAAATGCAACAAGATGATGGAGCTTAGTGAAAAGAAGTCGCCTTCACTAAGTGGGCCCGCAGGCTATTTTTGGTACAAAGTCTATTTTTAGACTATGTCTATTTTTAGACATATGGATCATGGTCTATGAGTTGCAGGATGTTATTTATGGATGATTGGTCATGTTGGTAAAAATAGATGGAATTATATTTTTAGACATATGGGCGGAGTCTATTTTTAGACTGCCAGCCTAAAAATAGAACAGTCAAATATTATTAGCTCTTAATAATATTTGGACTATAAACATTGTCTTATCCTCTTGCAGCACTTCTGTTCGAGCTATGGATGTGGCACATGCAACTGCCAGAAGGAAATACGCTTTTCTTATGGGTTAGTTGAGCTATTGCATGATGGACTTCAGTTAGAACTCAACTGATTGAGTTTGGTGGAGTTGATTGAGGAGTTGACGCAATTGTGTTCAGTTTGACTTAGTTGAATTAGTTGTATTTAGTCTAACTGCCAAATACACTAGTGATGGGTGATGTGAATTAATTATTAATTAATTCACTAATTATTAACTCATAAATCAACTAAAGAATACATCAGTTAACTCAGTGCATGGACAGTTCAGTGGAGACAAGTGTTAGAGGTGGGTGAAAGGGTGAGACTACTATCAGTTGTGACTATAGCTGTGCATGAGATTTGCACAATCATTGATTGAGATTGCCAATGAGGATTGCACAGTACAAGCCAAGGGAATTCGAACTTGGATCCAATCTATTCTCAACTTGGATTGCACAGTAGAGGCAGGCAAACAGTGGAGGAGATTTGAACTCGTGACTTGTTCAGATCTGAGCTAGTTTGTGTGTAGCATGTGGAGATAGTACTGAGTACTTGTGAGGAGTATTGTACTATGTATTGTTACATGTTCTCTATCATAATAATATACAGATAGTTGAGGGTTTTCAGCTATATGCTTTCCCCATTACATACTCTGTTGATATGTGTGATTGATGTTTCAATGTGCGCATGCGATTGTGTTTTAATTCCGCAAATTGATGATCAACGTAGAGGAGGGTATGTATTATGCATGCATTCCGCAAATAGTGTATAATCAAGATAATCTCTGTGAATAAGTGTTATATTATTCAAAATTTCTAGAAACTTCTTCCATAAAAATGGGTTTATTTAAATTTTGATTATGTTCCTTTGTCAGTATCTTGGGAATATACCTTGCAATCTTCTGGATCACTACAGATCTATCCATCTGGGGTTTGGCTGTAATTTTTTGAAAGTGTTGCACCAGGATATCCTCAATATCTTTATGGGCCTCATATACTTGCCCCTGTGCATCCTTTATTCTGAGAATTATGTTAGAATTCCCGTGAGTTATAACTGACTCATTGAAGAACTTTTTTAATTTTTCCCCTTCTTGTAACCACAAGATTCTAGATTTTTTCTTAGATAAAATTTCTTCCTGCAAGCATCTATCTTCCCATTTCTTCATTAGTTCAAGCTCATCTCCCTTTTTCCCTTATGTATATCCCTCTTCGATCAGGGATCTTTACAAGTGTTCCATTTAGATTTCTAGTTCCTTTTTTGCTTGAAAGATATCACCAAACTCATTTTTGTTCCAGCTCTTAAATTGATCCTTAATATATTTCAATCTTTCTTTCATTCTGAACATATTGGTGCCTTGTATTGGAAGAGGTTCAGACCAAAATTTCTTGATATTTTCCATAAAGGAATGGTGGTTTATCAAAAAAGCTTCAAATATGAAAGGTTTATTTTTAGGGGTTCATAGCATTGCCACTGCTAGTACCACAAACCAATTATTTGAACCTCCATTGGGAAGAATGGATGCTTCAATACCCATCCCTTGCAATAAAATTTCTTCAGAGATTAAGAAATAATCTAGTCGAGAGGCCACTTGTTGATCCACACTTCTCTTATTTCTCTAGGTGAAAACCCCATTAGATGTATCTATGTGAATCATTTTTTAATCGTATATGAATCTCTTGAAGGCTTCAGAGTCTCTGTCAAGCATCTTCATACCACCCTTCTTTTCTTCCAGTGAGGTGAGCATGTTAAAGTCTTCCCCTACAATCCACTGTGGGTTTGGATTCCTCTCCTTAGGTCTTTTAGAGATGAGATATGACCTAGTTTCTCTTCAAATATTTGGGGCCCATATAAATTTGTGAAAAAAATGGCTCCTGTAGACCCTATTAATTATAGCTCCAGGGAGAGGAAGAATCTAGTAGATTCAACGATTGCTAGGTTCAGTACCCTAGGATTCCACCAAGTTACTAGCCCTCTCGCGTTATTCTGAGACTCCACATCTAAATAATCAAAATTCTTTCCCAACTTCCTATTTAATTCTTTCATTTTATCTATTGTACATTTAGTTTCTTGAATGAATATCATATATGGATTTTCCATCTTTATCTTTTTATTTAACACTCTTTGTTTTTAGAGGTTATTCATGCCTCTATCATTCCAAGTAATTATTTTCCTTTTTAACTGGGGGGGTTAGGGGGCGAGCTAAAATCTCTCATCTTACTTGATTAATTAGCATCGCTCCTAGTTCCTATAGAGCTGCATTGTTCGACTTTCTTCCTCTTTTTCTTCTAGGTTTCTTTGGTTTAAGGTGAAGTTATGATTTGACCACCTTGATTCCCATATCTCCTATCTCCCCATGCGTTCTCTTCAGCCCTTGAAGTTTCACTTCTTCTCGCATGAGATAAAGGTGTTGAATCTAATCTACTTGTTTCAGTGAAATTGGATATGTCCCTTGTTTCCTCCACTGCTCGACCATACTCTGCAAATCCATTCCCTCCCTTCCCACAAGCTCCTGGAGATTGGGATACTCTGTTCCAACCTCACTTGGTGTCATTTCCAGATCACCTTCTAGGTCTTTTCCTAGATCCGAGTTGCCTGCGTCTTTGGTGATATCATCATGAGCCTCCATATTTACTTGCTTACTATTCATTGCGTGACTACCCTATTTTCCTCCATCCTTCCCTTCTTCCTCGAGTATCATTTATGAAAGGATGCCAAAGCTATTCTTCATTGCATTTCTCCCCATTGTATTCCTTGGTTGTTGTCTCCTTGTTGTTTGCGCTTTCTAACTTGGTTTGACAAACGTGTCCTTATCTTTCAACACTTGTTCCTTTTGTTGTTCTTCTGCACGATTGAGGGGATAATCCCTTATTAAATTCCCTTGCTCATGGTAACGTCAACATCTAAATGGGATCTGTTCATAATCTATGGTCTGCAACCATTTTTCATCCTGGAACTCTAACTAGATCACTTTTGGTAAGGCTCTCGATACATCCATTTCTACATATGTCTTTGCATACCAAGTATATCGTTCGTATAGGGTTGCATTTGATATCATAATAAACTTCCCCAGTGTCTTACCAATGGATTCTAGGGTCGAAGGTAACCCATAGTCTAGGGATAGGGAGTAAATCCTGATCCACACTGGGACATTTGTGAAGGATTCCTTTTCTTGAACAAAATTCATCTTCCGCGAACACATATACAATCCGGCTGAGGCAAAGAAGTAAGGACCTCCATTGAATACTCTGTCTCTCTGTCTTCAAGGTTTGTGAAAACCATAGTAAATAATCCCTTCGATCCTAGGCGCAAATCCACATAATCCCTTCGATCTTAGGTGCAAATCCACTTCCCCTCCTCGTTTCTAGTTTTGCCTAATCCATGTGAAGAGGGATTTCTCCATTGGCCATAATGCCATGAATTTACAGATCAATGCATATGTACGCATGTGATCTCTGAACACATGCGTTTAGGGATTTGTAATAACAACCTTCAGTATCTCTGCCGATTTAGGCTTGCATGGACCATTTCCACTTGATCCAGTTAGTCTCTTCCCCTAA
The DNA here is from genome assembly GCA_031772625.1 of Pinus tabuliformis. Lineage (NCBI taxonomy): Eukaryota > Viridiplantae > Streptophyta > Pinopsida > Pinales > Pinaceae > Pinus > Pinus tabuliformis. The sequence goes on from CM062804.1 coordinate 31,693,948, forward strand.
TCTAGATGGTCCTCTGACACATCTTTGCCTTCACTGTGTTTCTACCCAATAAGGTCTTAATTGTCGTCCCACCTACTCCTTCGCTCGATCCTTCTAAAATGTTAATTGGAATTTTGAAACCTCCACATGACCTCTTCCCTTTATTCATTACTCTATTTATGTAGGAGGGAACCTCGCTCCCTCTTCCTTTGAACATCATCCCCATATGTAACCTTACCTATACAAATTCTGAAAACCATAACCTTCAGTCCTTTGCAAGCAAATTTCCTCTTAAAAATAAAAAGTTGCTAAATTACTTTGAAGAAAAGAGTTACTCAATTATTTATTTATTTGATTTTGTTTTAATTCATTTATTTAAAGACATTACTTTTAAGAAAAGAGTTACTCAACTATTTATTTATTTATTTGATTTTGTTTTAATTCATTTATTTAAAGACATTACTTTTGCCTTTTAAATTTTCACATGGTCTTTTTAAAAGTTTGTTGTATTTAGATTTGTTTATTGAAAACAAATTTCAATTATTTATTTATTTGATTATACAGATCTATTTATTGAAAATGAAATGTCTTTTTAAATTTAATTGTTTTTTGGTTTTTTTGGTTTCATAGTATAATTTTTGATAAAATTGATAATGTCTTAAATTTATTTATTTTTTTGGTTTTTTAATGGGAAATTTACTAAGATTGGAACTTTTAAATTACATAATTTATATAATATAATATTTCATAACACTAATAATTACTTTAATTGTTTTTTCTAAGGTTTCCATAAAAATATTATATATATTCAATTGATGTTATTGTTATTGTTATATATATAAAAGCTTCTTAGGCAATAATAAAGTTAAAAAAAGCTTTATTATGAGTATAAAATATTTTGTTATGTATTTAAAAAAAGCTTTATGATGAGTATAAAATATTTTGTTATGTATTCAATATATTGTTTGTGAAAATTAAAATTTAATAAAGAAATAATGAAAATAAATTTATTTAATATTTTTTTAAAATTATATTATTATATTAAAAAAACAATGAAATGATATTTTAAGGTTTATGAGATTAAAAATAGTTTATGGGACTATTAGTTTTTGGTTTTTTGTAATTTAATTTTTTTCTCATTTAAATTGATGATGAGTTGGTTCAACTTTCCAACAATTCCCTAGCTGAAAAGACAATGCCAAGAAAATGATGGTAACATATTCCCATGACTTTTTTGATTTCTTAGAATGCATCATATTCCAAAATAAAATGTTTTTAGGATTCCACTACCCAAGAGATATAAAATGTACACACCTGATCTTTACAATTTCTTTAACCCTTTTCCAACGTCCTATTCCACACCAAAATTGAACCAATATATAACAAGTAAAGTTTAAACCAAAAACATTATAAACAAATCATTTTTAATTATATTAAATACAATAAAAATATAATTTTATTATTTATTTAATAAACCCGTATATAATTACGAAATAATTCTATCCACCAATGTCCGAAAAGATTATTTAATAAAACAAATAAAATTCCCGAACCTTAACCTTACGTTAAGTCATAAAAAATAAAATGCAAAATTCGTTGAACATAAGGAAAAAACAAAAATACTATCCATATGACCTTGAGCCGTGGGACACTTTATGTCCACTTCTATTAATTAATTATAATTTAAATAGAAATTAACACAATATATAATAAATTATTATTTAAATTATTCATTAAAATAATAAAAAGTCAGTGAAATTTAGCGCTGAGTTTGCGCGCACTGCCTTTCCATTCGTTCATCCTTATCATTTGTGCAGCACATCCCGTAGTCGATTCCCGTGGCAAGCTTTCCCAACAAATAATAGAAACCTCGTGCTTTTGCTTATTTCCGACCATGTGTCAAGCCGGCTTCTGATTATTACATACTGCTCTGCCCATTTTTCGAACCGACCTTCGAATGTTATACTTCAAACAAAGCCAATATTTACAGTTTCCCGAGGATCTTGCGCAGGGTATGCGAATCACAGGCATTTTCTTCTGAAAAATGGAAGGAGAAGAGCGTGAATTGTCCGTTGAGGAGATTCGAAACAGGGACCTCAGTCCAGAGCAAGTCTTCAACGGCATGCCGGGCTCTGATAGCTCGCGGAACTTCAGCTGCGGAAATATATTGGAAATCGTCAAGCATTGTGTTGCATACGAGTGCAGGAGAGTTCGCGCCCAGCCGCAGAGTAATTCTTTAAATGGAGAAGAAGGAGCAGAGCAGGATGACTTCGGCTACAGAAAGGCTCATTGCTTCTCTTCTTATTACACTGTTTTTGTGGCGCGTCTGGCAATTATGGTACGTTTTTCTTTTTCACTTTTGCGCAGCGTTAAATTTAAGCATAGATTTGTGCGATTATTGGAATCTATACATTTATTCATAAATCAGTACAATTCGCACCGGTTTGTGGCATTCTAAGGTAAATTTATGTGCGTAATTTAGAATTTATCTATAAATTTAGACGATTTACAGTTTGAACGATGAGAATTTCAATTTTCATAATTTCCACTCCAAGAAATTCATCATGGAATTTAAAACTGTTTTGAATGTCTTAGGAATATCTACAGTGGCAACCTATGTGAATTTCGTATTTGATTCAAAATTCTGTATTACCTCAATTCCAGTCCAAGAAATGCAGCAGGGAATTAATTTTTTTTATTTATGCCTCAGGAAAATCTACAGTGGCAACCTCTCTGAATTTCGTATTTAATTTCAAATCAAATTGTTATTTGAATATTCTTTTTAGCAAGAAAAATTACCATCCATCTTTTATAAATAAAAGGTACATACAATAATCTTGATCTTGTTTCTATGTTATTTGAACATAAATTTCTGTAGTCGTAGAGTTTAAGATGTCCGAGATCTTATGTTGGGCTTAAAATTTTTATAACAAGCTCTCTATAATAAATTTCCATAATTATAAACCTAAAAGTATCCGAATTTCCAGAAGGTTGTCAAGTTTAGTTAAATTACAGCAGATATGGGAACAATTCGCAGTGGCGACTTAGGTTTAATTTCTAATATTTGATTTTCCTGAAACAGCTAGTTTAACCTAAATTTCAGCCCTTGTTTAAATTCAAGAATGCCATTTTAATCCTCACTTGAATTTCAGCAACGACAAGATTTTAGATATATGATTGAGATTTCCTGACTGTTATGCGGTGTTACATTTTGGTTAATCTGGCAAATTTAAATGCCACAATAAAGAAGACTTGGTAGCTTGATCAAGCTAATGAAATGCAAATTAAATACCGGAATGCTTGATTGAGATGATTTATGTAAACTTTGAAATAAAAATGATTATAGATTTATGGGATGTATAAAAGAGTTTCGAAAAAGATCAACACATTCAAGCATGAGCAAGAATTCCAACGAGGAGCAGCTTTCCTACCGATACCATTACATGGAAGAAGTTTCTAAGCCTCCATTCCTCTAATTGCTTGGATCAGTCTCCATTCCTCTGTTTCCTTGGATAATTCAAGGAACAGAGAGTCTAGGTTCGCCTATGAATTACCATTACATGAGAGAAGTTTCCAAGCCTCCGTTCCTCTAATTGCTGGGATCAGCTTCCATTCGTCCAATTGCTTGGATGATTCAAGGTACATAAATTCTAGTATCGGCTATAAATTTTGATGAATCCCATCCCAGTTAATCAGAGTGCAACAAAAAAAATAAGAAAACACTTCCATTTAAAAAAAAAATGCCCGTGAGTTTAATTAAACTCATGAAAACACTTCCAGTTTCAATATATGTTAACAGAAAGCTTGTGAATTTTGATATCCCATCCCATCCCATCTTCCTTTTTCCACTCTATGTTCAAAGAAAGCTTCAGTTTTAGAGCATAGAAAAAGAGGGGATTTAACAGGAGTTTTGTAATGAAGTGATTTTTTTTAAAGCATTGATAAAGAGAATTAAACATGAATTACAACAATGATTCATAATGTTATAAGAGAATACTTCCGGTAAATTACATATTAATTTTGGTTATAGACTAGTTTAGAACTACTAGTGTGATTCATCATCAAAATTAGATAAATTTGAAATGTGATTCAGACTTGGATAAATTTGAAAACCAAAGCTCAGGTGAAATACTTTTCAATATAATTACTCTTTGAATAACTGTTTTTAACATATCTCTTTAGGTTAAGCATCAAAGGCAAAGTTGGTTCTCAGGTTAAGCATTCAACAGTATTTTCCACTGGTTTTTATTTTTCCCTTCAAGAACAATGAGGAAGAAGCCATATTCCAATTGCTTATTAAATAGTGTTAGGGGGAGTATTTTTTCCCTCAAGAACAATGAGGAAGAAGCCATATTCCAAATACTTATTAAATAGTGTTAAGGGGGAGTATTGCCTTCAATGAGCCATTTTCTCACTTGGGGAAATTAAGTGTCTCACAACTTCAGTTGTTATCATTAGGCTTTAATGGCATCGAAAGATCCACATTATGTTAAAAATAATTAGAAATAAAGGATCAATAATGTTTAAAGTTGTGAGCATAATTAAAGTGAAGGGTCAAGCCACTATTATGTTAATTAAAACAATCTTTTAATTTTTTGGGCTAAAAATATTTGACATAATTTACTTCTCTTTTGGGATAGAGCTTTTGTAATCTATACATTTTGAAGGATGATGGTTCTCCAATTAGTGATGAGCTCAATGTCACCAAATTTGGGACCAAATAACTAATTTATTTTTTTATACACGATCGTAATGGCTGCCTTCTAAAAACTTGCTTGTAAACTTGGAGCATGTTAAAACTAACAAATTCCAATAACCTTGTAAAAATTGCATGGGAAGCCATCTAATCTAAGCAACTTATCCTCAAATATACTTTATAAGGAAATTGCCAACTCATCCAAAGCCAGTAAATTCTCACATAACCTTGTTTGGCTTCGAAAAATTTATGCTAGACCACGTCCTTGCATGTTTGCATGCCCACCTTGCTTTATTTAATCTCATGAATTGGGATTGAAAACCCACTTAGTAGTGACAACAAAATTTCTCTATATGGGGTTTTAATAGCAAAATTTCTCTATTTGGGGTTTTAATAACAAAATTTCTCTATATGGCTTCTTTTGAGTATAGAGTTTTCCTTGAGCCAATGTAGTCTAGCTCATAGTTGCACTCCCTCAGTGCATCAAATTTTATCTACTTTTATATGATGTCGAAGCTGGGATTCCTTGGCTCCAGTATATTCATTTATGACATTGAATTGAAGTTTTCTTTACATGTTCAAGCTCTTATTTAATCATCTTAGGTTGCTTTTGTTGAATTGAGATTGCCTACCATAGGTCCTCTGAAACAAGGTGGTTTAAGTGAGGGGGAGCTTCCCACCATTCAACTAGCTTGTATTTTCACCTTTTGTTTAGGGTTTCTTGCTGTATTGGAGCATAAGAGTAAGAGAAGGACATTGTTGTATTGTTGGCTCTTAATCTATGAGCTAGATTTCTCCTTATAGGGAATGAATTCCTGTGTAGCAAAGTTCTTGAGAACTTGGAACCCTCACCAAAATTATAGTTGGTGTAAAACCTCCATGTCAAAATTGTAGCTGAGCCATGAAGGGTTTCTTGTGCATTTGGTATATTGACAATGAATGATCAAGCTAGTGTGAGAGCTACCATGGAGGCACTGCTCACATGCGAGTGTAAGTGTTGGTAATTGGGTGCTCATAAAATTTATACTAGCATGGTTAGTGGAAGGGGATTATTGCATTGTCCTTGTAAAATAACTTATCTAGCTTAGACATGCAACAACATTTTTGGGAAATCTCTACTAGAGAGAAATACTGTGATTCATCCTTTCTCTTGTCATCTCAAAGGGTAACAAGGGAGTGGTGTCCACATCATATGACCAAGGTAAAAAAAGAAAACACTCTTTGGTAGGAACTTTGGATGTTAAGGTTATGTGCACGAAAAGTTTCATTTCAAATTTTATGTAATGGTTTATATTTTATGATTGTAATGATTTATATGTAAGTCAAAGTTCCCTGTATATGGGTTAGAATCATTCACATATGTGAATTAAGCACTTAGATAAACCACTTAAAATTTACCAAGAAATTGTATTGTCAAATTTGTGTTTAAGTTTCTCTAGCATGACCATAAAGTTTATTTGTGGATTAATTCAGTATCTTGTTGGACAAGGAAGTTGGTAAAAATATGTCTTAAATGATATCACCTAGCTTGCCTAGAATGTTAAAGGAGTTTGAGGATGATGGTAGATGAGAAGAAAAAATAGTTACGTATGGTGTGAATATTGGATTTTCTTTGAGCTTCCTCAAGGTTAGAGGACTCATGGGAGTTATAGGGAAAAGGTAGAGAATGCACCATCATTTTACTACCTTAAGGGGTGATGTTTTGTAAGGGTTGCACAAGTTCCTTGACCATTATCTATGCCATTGACTTGCTCATTTTTAGTGCGAAAGAGGTTGAAGTTTTTATGGCTTAATTTTTTTTGTATGTGTGACATTGCTAGACTACAAATTCCTTCAAACAACTATAACTCATCCATCTTCCTCATCATTGATAACCTAAGGAGATATTTGAGTTTGAGGGGCTTGAGGTGCTTGGTTTGTTTGAGGCTAAGTTGAGTTGGGTTTGACCATGAATAGGTGGTCTCAAATTTCATGCTCTAGGATCAAGTACATAAAATATCTTATTTCTCACCTAAATCCACTTTAAACATTCTTATATTAGCTAACTTTAAGCTAAACCTTTCTTTTGACCAGTAGATTCCAAAAACGATTCCAATAACCCATAAGATGGAATTTTCCAAAAGCTTGACAATATCTCCAAAGACCAAAATTATATGAACTCACCAAAAAAAATTACTTGAACTAACTCCAAAAGAAAAAAACCAGGTTAAGAATATTAATGTATAAACCTTACCACTAAAGGTTCTAGCTTCATTGGTTGTCTCTTTCAAAAACACCTTTAAAAACAAGCTCTAATCAAACTTCAAGTACTCTTACACCTGTTCATTTGAGAACTTCAAGTACTCTTACACCTGTTCAAGTACTCTTACACCTGTTAATTTGAGTTTGAATCTTGATTAGCCTAAAAATGCAACCACGAAAGTACTGGAAAAATGTTAAAAATGCAACCAAGAAAGAATTTGAAAAATGTGTGAACTTGGAAAATGTGTGTTTTGCTAACATTTAGTATAGATAACCTCATTTTCTATAATAAATTGTTTTCTAAATCTGTTTTCATTTTCTTTTAACATGATTTGAGCTGTTTTCATTTTCTTTTCATACACGTTGAAATTATTTAAAAAATATATAATTATTTAATTCATGAAGCCGTTATCATAACTCTTTTTTAAAGTTTTTTGGAAACATGTTTTGGGCGGCTACAGTATATATCCTATATCAACTTTTTGTGAAGATGGGCGGTAGCTCAAAAGATTTATTTATTTATTTTAAACTATGCACGATATGATATAAATATTAAAACAAATTTTTGATGAATATTTTAACATTTGCTAAAGTATTTGGGGTAGTTTAAAATTTGAAGTATAAATTTTAATAAACCTGTTTAACAATGTTGTGTTTTTGATTATTAAAATTGAATTCTTCTTATTATTTTATTTTTAAATTATCAAAGTATTGAAATTTTAGGAATATGTTTTTTTGATGAGTAGAGGAATTGACAACTAGGTGGGTATTGTGATGATGTAGGGGTGATTTCCACAACTACCACTATAATCTTTAGTGGAGAGTTAGGTAGAATATCTATGGAGTTTTAAACTGATAACCATTACATAAGAAATGCTTTAAAAATACACCCATCATAATCTCTAGTTGAGAGTTAGACAGGTGGGATATCTATAGAGTTTTGAATTGATGACCATTACAAAAAGTGTGCTTTAACAATACACTCACTAATTATTTTATGCCTGGTGGGATTTCTATTTATTTTATCATATCATATGAAAATCATGAGTTTTTTAAAGCCTACTTTTAATCTTTTGCTAATTTTTGTAACACCTCAATTATGATTTTTATATTAGCCATATATGTTTATAAATATGATGAATGGTCCGTGAACCAAGCAATATATTATGTAAACATTCTTGATTAAGAATAACAAAATAAAATTTATCACTGGTTACAAGAAAGACAAGGACATAGTCATAAAGAGTTATGATTATACAAAAAAAGAGGATAAAAAAGGATTTAAAGAGAAATCCCACACGCCTAGAATCCTATGCCATTTTCCTAAAGTAATTTTTCATTACCATATAATCTTCCTTTCACTAAGTAGTTGCACGATGAAATCCTCCTACTTTCCATAATAGAAGAGTGTAGCGAGGTGAGCTGACGACTTAGTTTCCCTCGCCCTTGTATTTCATGAGTAGGTAGAGGACCACAAGCTAAAGCATGTCATTTGACCAGGAGCAGAGCGAGGTGTTGTAGCAAAACCTAACAACCCTCACCCCTGTTTTTCGTGCCTCCCCTTGCCCTCTTGCTGCGATGTATTTTTGTAGGTGTCTCATTAGTGCGGTTTCGTGGCTCAATCAACGGCGGGCGGTGTGTTTTTGGATGTCGAGGGTTTTTCTTTTGCTGGTCTATTTGGGGATAGCCTCTGGTTGGTTTATCCCTGTTGCTCGACATTTTCCTACTATGCAGTAATGAGTTTCATTCTCGTTGGATGATACATCAGGGATGACTATCGTTCTTGTGGGTTGTGCAGCCGCTCGAGCCACTCCCCTGCTCTGTCCAGAGTATCACCGTGTATTTTGTCCCTTTGGGGTTTCGATGGTGGGCCTTAAGGCCATTTTTATTTTTTCTTCTCAGCTTGGTGTTTTATAACCCGCTTTGTAATGTATGATGCTTGTTATGGTCTCAGTCTGATGCCCTTTTGCAGGCCTACGTGCCCATGTCTTTGTTTTTTACATATCTCTAGCCTAAGTTTCAGAGCGATTGTATTTTTCAATGATGTTCCTTTAGGGTTTTTTTTTTTTTTTGCTTGCAAGCCTGGTTTTATTTTTCAAGCCTGTCAGAGCATCTCCAGGCTTTACTTGCAGATCATAGTATCTTTCAGCATTATTATGTTCTTGTTGGTTAGGGAATCTTCCGTCGTCGTTTATCTTACTGGTTAGAGTATCTTATGACGTGTTATTATACTGATCAAAGTATTTTTTGGCGTTGCCAGTATGATGAGTGTCTGCACATTGTTGGGCTATATCTAGTGCTCTTTTCGAGTTTCTTTGTGGAGCTTGTGCGCCTTATATCTTGATATCAATCATATATAATATTAGGATTATACTGGCACATATGCTATATGCAAACTTCTTTTTATTTAATAGAAAATTGTTGGTTTTTCCTTTCTCGAAAAAAATAATAATCTTCCTTTCACTATTAAAACCAATCATTGAGTGTTTGTAAGAATTTGGTGAGATAATCATGTCACATGGTTATAAAAGCATAGGCTACGTATACTCATGATTGAAATGGTATTATTGAATACATGCAATAAGTGGGTGAGAGAGAGTTATCTCACCTCGCCTAATTATGATAGCGTTAATAAAGTTATGGGGAAAGCAACTACGAGGTTGAAATTATTGTAGGGGTCAAAGTTAGGAGGATGATATTTCTGAGTATTGGGTTATGTGAGTGGAATGTAGAACTGTAGAAGTCTCTTCATCCTTGTAGACACATAGTAATGTGGTATTAAATTAGAATTATTATAAGGGTCAAGTTAGCGGGAGGAGTTTTTTGGACATTGGGTCATGTGAGTGGAATGTAGACACCTATTGAAGTCTTTTCGCCCTTGTGAACTCATCGTAATGTGGTATTACTTCGTCCTTGTGAACTCATAGTAATGTGGTATTAAATTACTGCATTCTATGCTAGTGTTTTGAATTTGAATCTATAACATTTTAGAAAGAACCAAACATTGTTAATTTTTAAACTCACTCAACTTTATATTAAAATACTGATAGTTATCTCATATGGTTATGGAATCATGGACTATGTACACTCATGATTGAAATTGTATGATTGACTACATGCAACAAGTGGGCAAGGGAGAGTTATCCCACGTACACCTTATTTATCCAAAGACTAAGCAACGCATACGGAATTGAAACTCTATTGAGTGGCACACGTTTGAAGCTTTATTTACGTGAGAGAGAACACATGTCATTTTCTATATTTTAAAATATGATTTTTAATTGTAGGCATACGTTTAGCCAACAAACTTTTGAATATGATTTTTGTCGCACGGATACATTAAAAATTACAGTAAGGCAGGACACCTTTTATATATGCTTCTTTACCGTAAGCATACAGTATTATCGCCTTTTAAAAATTGCGTAATGGAATTTCGTTTGTAAGTACTTTGAGGTGAATTATTGCTTCCTATTACCTCTCCACTCATGGATTATTCCGGAAAATATAAATGACTTCTGGCATGAGTCAATATTGGGTATGCGCAAGCGACCGACACTGAAAAGTCGGTCGCGTGCCCTATAGTGAAATAATGACTTTTGACTCTATGAAAGACACTTCCATTTATAAAGGAACTTAGATCTATATCACTGTTATCTTGGGGTTTAACAGATTGAATCAGAAGCGCCCACATGGCCGATACATATTTGTTGACTTTTTAAGACTTTAAAGATCACTACACAACTTTTTACAACTTTAAAGGTCACTACACGTTACAAAGGAGCATCACTAAAGCATTGCTTTGTATCTCTGGACTTAGAAGAAAAGAATGGTTAAAAGATATAATGAAAAGTGTGCACTTCGCTGATGAGATTTTTTTATTTTTATTTTTTATTTTTAAAGATACTCTACTTTATAAAGGAGAATGGATTTATATCTATGTTATTTTTGGATTTAAATAAATAATTTTTATTTTATTTTTGAGTTTAAAGAAATAAAATTAGTATAGATTTATTTCAAATAGAGATATAATATGAGTTGAGAGGGATTTATTTTTTCAAATATATATTTTTTACGAGTGTAATTATTATTATTATTATTTTTAGATTTATTTATTTATTTATTATTATTATTAGATTTATTTATTATTATTATTTTTTTCCGATTTATTTATTTATTTTTTGACCAAGATACCAAAATTTCAACTTTGATGATAGATGAACATCACTACACATCATACTAGACTATAGAATAAACCTCCAAACTCAATAATATTTAAAAATTAAAAAAAAAAAATTATATTTATTTAAATATTATATTAATATACAAAAAAAAAATTAAATTTTAAAATTAATTATTAAATAAATTAAATATAGTATATTAAAAAATAAATTTAAACCATAAATTTCTCATTTTAATTTTATAAAAAAAAATATTAAAAACTTTACTATCCAACCAATAAAAATAATTAATAAATAACTCAAATAAATTATATTAAAAAATAAATTTAAATGATAAATTTAAGTTATTTAATTTTATAAAAAAATATTAAAATCTTTACTATTATTTTTGACATTTAATAATCTTATTATAAACTCATAATACCATACATTAGATATTAGAGTTCATTTAGATCATAGGTTCATTTTCATGTATTATTTATTTTAAAATTTAAAATATGAAAAGAAGAGTATTTTTTCATATTTATTTATAAAATAAATTCGTTAATTTTTTATTTTAAATTATGTTGATAGATATTTTTATTATAGAATAAGGTTTTCAAAATTTTAATTTAATTAATGGATGATAAAGATTTAATTTCAACTAAATATTATAGAATTTTCTTTAATATTATTATTGGTCAATTTATTTTGGAATCATGTTATATGTTTTATTATATATATATATATATATATATATATATTACATTAATTATTTTTATTTGAAATAATAATAATAAAAATTTTAATTTTGTTAATTTTAAGATTTTTTAATTTTAGCAATGTGAGATTTTATTATATGGAATTAATTTCTATTGATATTTAACACATATTTAATGACAATTTATTTTTTGTAATTGTACTAATTTATATTAAAATTAAATTTTGTAATTCGTTTATTTTTATTTTTTGTTTTAAAAAATATTAAATTTAAATTTTAACGAAAACATTTCTAAGTCATAATAATAGTGGGAGTTGAAATTTTTTAAAAATAGATATATTTAAATTTATAACTAAAATATATAATATAAAGTGTATAACTTGGTTCTAAACTTTCTCAATAAATAATAATAAATTGATTAAAAATTAAAATAAAATAAAATTATACTTTAAACATTTTCTATACATTACTATATTTTTATTTTATCCATTTATTTCATGGTAATATTTTACTTATTTTAGTCAGATATATATAAAATTGTTATTAAATTTATTTTTATGAAAACGATTTATCAGTCATTTCACACAAAAACCCTTATTCAATGTGAACATTGGTTTTGAAATTCATGTCTCTGAAGTTAATGCTACAGCGTTCGCCCTCACTATTTGAATGAACAGCCATCTTTAATGCGTGTAGTTATAACAACCATATATATGATCGTGAGCTTCTGCTGATCTGTAAAGTATAGAAAATTGTACCATCTTTTCCTTTTCATTTGTTATAGGTTTTCCATCTTTAATGCGTGTAGTTATAACAACCATACATATGATCGTGAGCTTCTGCTGATCTGTAAAGTATAGAAAATTGTACCATCTTTTCCTTTTCATTTGTTATAGGTTTTTAAATCGTTTGGATCGTTAAAAGTTGTTAGAATTTAGGTAAAAAAATTAAAATATTTTATAAAAATAATATTTGAATCATCATATTTTTAATATTGGAAATAAATTCAACATAATCAAAATCATTTAAAATTATAAATTTTAATAATTTTTATTTAAATTTACAAAAATCTCTATTAATTTTTTTCAAAATATGACCAAAATTTCCAAAAAAAACATAATTATTAAACAAAACATAATTATTAAACTACCTCTTTTAATTATCAACTTTGTACACTCTCTTTTAATCTAATCAAATTACGATCTTTACATTCGACGAGATTACAGGATCGTATTTAAATCATTTCATTCTTGGCATTATCAACTTTGTACACACTCTCTTTTAATCTAATCAGATTACGATCTTTACATTCGACGAGATTACAGGATCGTATTTAAATCATTTCATTCTTGGCGAGGTTAATTGTTATGTTTCTATTTTTTATTCTCTATTTAATGATTTAATCGTATTAAAAATTTTAATTAAAATTTAATGATTGAATCATAATTAAAAAAAAAAATTTAACACTAATATGTACTAGGAGCGAGGTTATTTGTCACGTTTCTTTTGTTTATTTTCTATTTAATGATTTATTATTTAATTAAAAAAATTAATTTATTTTTTCAAAAATTTAATGATTAATCATAAATTAAAAAAAAAAAGATTTAACATATAAAGAGGGTATGAAGTTTATTGAAGAGGGAGCACATTGTTTAACTATTTCTTTTAGTTTATTTGTTATAAGTTTTGGAGGTTTTTTAGTCTATTTTGTCCATAATTTTGTAGGGATTTATTGGAATCACAAGTTGAAGTTGTGAACTCTCCACAATATGAGTGCCACAAATTTTTTTCGAGGTGTTAAATGCATATATATAGTTAAAAATTAATTTTAAACAATTGAGATCAAGATTTGACCAATTTTTTTTTAGCAAGATTCAACCAAAAACTCCAAATCTTATAATGTTTAAACAATGCCTAATTATTCTAGGTTTTGGGGTTTTTCTTGCCATAATCACGGGATATAATTGTGGGTAAAATTGTGATCTTTGGTTGTTCAAAATGAGCTTTGGATTATATAAATGGATTCAACGCCTAATTATGGGTAAAATTTTGATCTTTGGTTGTCCAAAATAAGCTTTGGACTATATAAATGGATTCAACACCTAATTGTGGGTAAAAGTGTGATCTTTGGTTGTTCAAAATGGGTTTTGGATTATATAAATGGATCAAACACCTTAAACTTCTCAAACACCTAAATTGTGTAGATAACACAATTGAAACTTTAATTTTAACAAATATTTATAGGAGTTTCTACAAAATTTATCAAAAAATATTCCCAAAAAACTCCAAAAGATAGAATAGTTAAGCTATGAGGCAAAGGAAGTGGCTCCAACACCAACCATAATGTGGTAAGTGGTGGAAATGTTAGTACATGTTTCAACCATGTGGTTTATTAATGCTAGTGAATACATTTTCCATCCTGACCAAGTAACCTAAGATGAAACCATCCCAACCATGTAACCTAGGATGAAACTATCCTAACCAAGTAACCTAGGATGAAACCATTTAAAACTTCTTAGTCTGGCTCTCTTGTCATGATTGAAGGTTTTCATGAGATTACCATGAGATGAAGGGACCTCTACGAGATAGGTTTTGGATGAGGCATCTTGGCACAATGAGTGAAAGAAGACAATGGTGTCATCATAATAATATTTTTGCTTGTGCTATAAGCCGAAAAAGGATATAAGTATATTAATTCCTAATGTGGGATGGTTTTTTATCAAATTTTCCATTAATCTTCTTGGGGTTATGAGAGGAGAAGGAAAAAGCCCACATGTCGTAGCTTTGGAGTAGACTAGGATAAGAAGTAGTTCTGATAAAAAATAGGTAGAGTTGGCTGGTTTTGGGAGGACATTCCTTTATAATATTATAAGGCCTTAAGGACTCCCTGGAATTTTTCGTGGGACATGAGTAATTGAAGGGAATTATGGTCCGAGGAGAAGTCAAGAGCATAGGAGATAGGAAAAAAACATGGCAACAGTTGGACAAGTCGTGTTTCCTCATAATCCCCTCCCCCCCACTTAGTGGGAGTAGCTTGGGAAGCCCAAAACGTAGAGAAGTCTTTATAACATTTGGTCTCGAAGGAGGCACAACAACTGATGGTAAACATGGAGCAAGAAGTAGTAGAAAGGTGCAAAGGATTAATAAAGGGGCCGATTCTACACGAACTAGTAGAGAGGTGCAAAGGATTAACAGAGGGGTAGATTCTACAAGAAGTAGAGGGGTGAATATCAAACCCAATCCATCTAGCACTGGGAATACCAAATATCATTAGATAGCAAAAATGTTATGGACCATCAAAGCAATTGTAGCACAAGCTATGAAAGAACACAAAGTGTTCATAATGATATTGTACTTGCAATAATAATTTTTGAAAACAAATTTGAAATGATGTCATTTGGTGCTTGTAATTAGTTTCAAAGTGTAACTAGTTATAGAGAAAGATCTCAAAGAGAGCAGAGCAATGCCAACGTCATCATCATTCTATGTGATACACCAACCCATAAACTCCTAGCTTGTCAATAGTCTCCTAACCACTACTACAATGGGCCATGGAACAACAATACCATTGTACAACCATTAAGCTCAATAGCTTGTTGTGGGGATATTATACATTTCTCTACTTTTACATGTCCGGAAAAATATATTTAAAAAAATGTGGGTTCATATGTTTTAAGTAATATTCAAATTAAAATATATATAAATGTAAAATGTAAAATACTAAAATGTAACGTAATATATCTTTCTTAAGTTAGGATAATGTCTAGAGAAATCAAAATGATTGTTATCTATGTTGGATATATAAAAGAGCCATCTTAACTTAGGAATTTAAGATATACTTAGTGCTTAAAAGAATCAAATTTCTCAAAGTGTAAACTTTTTCTTAAAATTTACACTAAAAAATATACATCTTAAGAAAAAATTTAATCCCTCTCCACCCTTAATAGATTCAAAATTAAAATAAATCTATATTAATTTAAGTCAATATTAAAAACCCATAATAAAAAAAATAAAAAAAATAAAAAAATAAAAAAATTAAATTAACAGAGAATCACTGATGTTTACTTCTTTTGTTTCATTAAATGCCTTAGATTCTTTTGTTTAATTAAATGCTAAATGCCTTGGAAAATCAGATTCGAATATTGTACCACCATTTGGTATGAACCTGCAATAATTTTATTTAATTTCAATACATTTCCTAACAAAAATACTTGACATTAAATAAAACAAAAATACTTGACATTAAATAAAATAAGAAGTTTTGAAATCAAAGTTTTAACTTATATTTCACAAAATTTCTCCAAATTAAATAAAATGACGTAATGCATGTCCCGTAGACATACGTGGATTCCACCTTTAATTATGACACAGTGCTCCACCATGGTTCGAATGGACCTGCAATTATTAAGACATAAATCTCTGTTCATTTTTCTAACCGTCCGTCCATTTCTATGGTCAAAAAACAACTACTGCATACGGTTTCCCTAAGAGTTTGCCTGGTTATGCGAATAATTGGCATTTTCTGATTGGAAAATGGAAGGAGAAGCTCGTGAATTGTATGCTGACCAGATTCGAACTGGAGACTTGAACTCACAGCAACTCCTTAACGACATACCGGATTCTAATAGCTCGAGAAGCTTCAGCTGCGGGAGTAATTGTGAATTTATCAACAATTGTGTTACGAACAAGTGCAGGAGATTTCGCGGCCAGCTTCAGAGTAATTCTTTAAATGGAGAAGAGGGAAAACAGAACTTCGGTTACAGAAAGGTTCATTGCTTGTCTTCTTATTACAGTGTTTTCGTGGCGCGTCTTGCAATCATGGTACGATATTTCCTTTTCATGAGTGCAGCTTTAGACTTTGTGTATAAAATTTGTGTGATTCTTTGGAGCTTTAAATTTTTCTATAAATTAGTGCGATTCGCAATGTCATTTTAGTTAAAGGTAAGATAGGGGCTACTTGACGCCGACGGCTATATTGAGATAAATTACAGTAATAACGTGCGAAGCTTAAATTTATTTAACTTAAAGGTAGGGGTTAATTGTGCTAGGGGTTTCAGAAATATTATATTGTGACTGTTATGCTAAATAAAAACAAAATTACAGTGGCAACTGATGCGAAATGCTAAATAAAAATAAATTACAGTGGCAACTGATGCGAAATGCTAAATAAAAACAAAATCACAGTGGCAACTGATGAATTTTAGTATTTGATTTCGTCAAAGTGCTACTGGTATTAAGTCTATCCTAATTTTATGTCGAACATAAATTTCAGCCATGAGAAGAATTGCATTTTGATTGTTGCTGAGTTTAGAGGCTCATCTACGGCTCTCAAAGCGTCATTTTACAGTTCAGTGTAATGTGTAAGCGTCATTTTACAGTTCAGTGTGATGTGTAATATGTTTATCTATCAAAATATTGCAATTTTACTTCCAAATAAAAATTTAAAAAATTTAAATAACTATATAAAATATTTAAACAATATCTTTTCATTAAAAAAAATTCATCTTTTAAATCTTTATAAGCTCATATTAAATATGTATTTAAAATTAACATAAATTTAAATATAACTGTCTTTTAGTTTTTTTTTTTCATAACAGCTATAACTATATTTTGAGAAACTGTGCTGTTCTGAAAGAATTTCAGATATAAGTAAGGCCTGGAATTTCAAATTTATTCGGTCTATAGATTCAAGATTTAATGAAGGTTATTGTTTTTAATATGTGTTATTTTAATTTTTTATGAATCAAATTAGCTATAGCTCTGATCTTCAAAATTTCCAAAGTTTAGACTTACAATAATGTTAAGAAATTTCCAAAGTTTAGACTTACAATAATATTAAGAAATTTCTAAAGTTCGAACTTACAATAACATCAAGGAACTTGCTGAGAGAAGCATAAGGAACAAATTGAATAAAAGAGTTTTCTTATTAATATATAAGAGATTTGCTAGACTTTTCGGTGGCAATCTGGTGGTCATCGATAGTCAATCTCTGAAAACAGAAATTATTGAGAATATAATAAACAATCCTCATAGTTTACCTGGCTGAAAAGGGGATTGTTTTATCTGGAATCAACTTGACTGAACTTACATATATATGAGAGTTAACTTAAAAGGAAGGTTTAATTTTTCTTACCTGTCCTGGTCGACGTTTTAAAACGTTTATTAAACTGTAAAATATTTTTGTTTGAGAGTTAACTTAAATGTCTGCAGGTTAAATTTAGAGTATAAATTTCTTTTCACGTATTTTATTCGCTGTAAAATACGTTTCTACGTTGTAGAAAGTCAAATTCCAGGCCTGGTAGAGACGGTTTCCCTAGATATTCACATAAAAATAATAAAGCGCAGTAGCGCAGTGCAGAACACCGTCCTCACATATAAATACACCTTCAAAACATAGATTAACTACAAATAAATTTAAAGCGAGTGTAAAATCTTTCATCCTATATTATCGCTGCGCTTGCCACGGATTTGTAAGTATCGGGGTTTTCTTTATGTTCTTCGGCAAATCAAAGACCGAGAGGATTGACATAGAGGTTTTTTTTCAGAGGAAGGATTGACATAGAGGTTTGGAGCGACATATTTTTGATCTCGTTACCGGCTATTGAGTTTTCAGTGTCGGTTCTGCAATTCTCCACTACCTACGCTGCATTGCGAGAGATCCATTTCTTTTCCATCTCTCCGACTGACATTTCAATTGAGATTTCCTGATCCAAGGGCAGATTAGCTGAAGGCCCCAATAGTACCGATTATGTCCAGATTGCAGGAGTTGAGGCTGCTTTTCAGTACCCTTGTCTCTCCGGTTAAAACACAACAGTAACAAGAGTACCTTACCGAAGCCATAAGAGTATTGCAAGGCCGAGAGCGAACGGAAAGGGGTCAGAGGTCGGAGGGAAAGAGGTCCCCTGGGTGAACCTGAGGGGCTGGAGATTTAATGTCCTTAGCATAACCCGATTCGGGTTGTCCCAGAGCCCAACGTTGCCTTTGTACCTGGACCTTCCCGTGACCCGAAGTTACTATAGTATTAAGGACGGCCCGTTTAATGCCCTTACCTTCAAGGTCAGGTTCATTTTAATTTGCGTAAAGTGAAATGATATTTTAAAGTTTACTACATTAAAAATAGTTTATTGGATTATTAATTTTTTGTTTTTGGTTTTTTTTTAATTGAATTTTTTTTTATTCAAATTGATAATGAAGTGGTTTAATTTTCTAACAATTTTTTTGGTAAAAAAACAATGTCAAAAAATTGATGTTTTTGAATGCATAACATTCTAAAATAAAATGTTTTTCTGATTCCACTGCCCCATACAAAATATACACATTCTAAAATGAATTGTTTTTCCAATTTTATTTAAGCCTTTTCCACTACCCTGTTTCACACTGAAGTTGATGTGAGTTGGTTTTTAATTGAGCAATAAAAATCTTTACCCTCCACAGAATGTTTGCTCCAATAAACTTTGATGAACCACACTGGTTGGTTCGAAACGCGTAGACAAATGATATTTCATGTAATTTTCGCCAAAAAAACCTCTCACAAACTTTTTTTTTTGTTGTAGATCACAAATAAAATTAAATTCTTCAATATAATACTTTTTTTCTAACCAATTCTTTTCCTCTTACCCGTTTATGAAAATTTTCCCTAACAAAATTTGTTATTTGTGAAATAGACCAGTGCCACATAAGAGAAGGTGGGCTCTCCCACTTACGCATCAAAGCGTGTGAGCCATGTCACCAGTAATTTTGTTTCATACCAAAATAAAACTTTTAGACCTAATATAAATTGTGCGGCCGTTTTTTCTCCTTCGTAGATAATCAAAGAGTAAGCTTTCCTTCAATATCCCTATTTTCAAATTTGTTATTATTGCATTGGGTCTAGAGGGCACATTTTACATGAAACATGGAATTATCATGAAGTGTCGAAGTCGTCGGAGGAAGCGCAGAGAGCTTGTATGACTATGCTAAAGTCTATCATTATGATGAAACCTAAAGATTATGTTTCTTGGAAGCTTGAGGTTTAGTAATTATGTTTCTTGGGAAGTTGAGGTTTTACCAGGGTTTAATTGCTTGGATTTCTTTCTTGTAATTTGTCTTAATTTTAAATTAATTAAAAGATGGTTATGGGCGAATTTTTATATATATAATTTTTTTTTTAATTTTTATTTTATTTTATTTTTTTATTTATTTAAATTAAAAATAAATTTTATTTCCAAATACTAAATTATTGGGATTTTTTTTCCAATAATGACATTTCAAAATTTAACAGAGTAAAAATTATAATTTTATATAATTAATTTTAAAAAATAATTACTCATTTGTTAAATTTAAATTTTCAAATTATTAAATATAAAAATGTTAAAATTTCTTACAAAGTGTTAGTATAAAACATAAATTTTTCAAACAAAATTTAAGAGGATAAAACTTTATATAAAATAATATAAAATTTTATAATTTAATAAAAGTTAATATTATTTTAAAATCTTGAAAAATCTAAACGTTGAGCTATTTTTGTTAGATTAATTATTGCTATTTTTGTTAGATTAATTATTACGTTTATTATTTTTTTGGCTAATTATTAAGTTATATATATATATATATATATATATATAAAAGATATAACTTAATAAAAATATATTTTATTTATGGGGACTTAATAATTAAACTAATTCTTAAAACTGAAATATTTTTATATAATCATGATTTACATAGTTTTATTGATCCCATATTTTTTTATTATAAAACATTTATTACCATTTATAAAACATAAAGTTTGGTAATTTCAATTTTTTTTCCATATTTTAATAACATATGAAATACATAAGTTTTGATTTTTTTTTTTTTTTTTTTTTTTAACAAAATTATAATACAAATTTTAAATTTAAACAATTTATAATAAATAAAATCTAAATATCCAAATAAGTTTCGATAATTTTCATTTTGAAGAGTTTTATAATTGTATTTAAATATTAACATTTTTAATATCTATATATTTTTTTAAATAAAAAGTTTGTTTTTAAAGATCGACTAAATTTTTTAATAAAAGTACTTGTAAATATAGATTATCAAATTTTTGGAGTGATTATTTTTAAGAAATATTTGAATGAAATATAAAAGCAAAAGCAAGTCTTAAAAGTATAAAAAAAAATTCTAAACTACCTATGGTCTAATAATAAATTAATAATATTACCAAGAGTTTATTATGACATTAAATGTTGGATAAACACTATGCATAATTATTTATAGCGTCATCTTCCTACAGTGTTTCTTAATGAAAAGTTTGAACTATAACCCTATTCTCAGATAGAGGAAAATGAACAAAATGCCATGTTTTATTACAAACATGCAATGACCTTATAAATAAGGAAAGACCATTATAGGCTTTTTGCAGGGGAGGAAGACTTAAAGTGCCTTCTAAGAAGCATCTGATACTGTTTGGATGACATTCTTATTCGCCTTTAGAGAGCGGAAATAAATGTTGTTTGAGTCAGATTCCGATTCAGGGAACAATTCAGATGCTCCTGCGATGATCGACTCTCCTATCATCCACAATGCGCCCCCTCTCAACTTAGTCCCTGCAACAAATGGAGACCCAATGTCTTTGGTGGTGATTTCAGATTGACATTTCAAGTTTATGCTTTTTGTGTTTGGTTGCTATAGTCTGGATGGCTGATTTCAAAATGGTGTTTTATGATCCTTTCTCTATGGTTTTAGGTTTGGCTGTTATAATGTTTGCATGTCATGGTGGCTCCATAGCTATTAGAACTTATATTAGCACAATCGCACAATTATGGTCCTGCCATACCTTCGTCATCTATGCTCATACTATAATAACTTTGGGTTTTGTAGTTTTGTTCATTTTTGTACTCATAAACAAAAGCCTTACAATGCATATCTTGGATATTGCTGAACAAAGAGCATGTTTGATGTAGTGATTATGCCATAAACAATCTTTAGTAGCATCATGAGAATAATAGGATATTAAAAAGTTTTTAGTACTACTTTTGCTCTCAAAGTACTTACCAGTCGTTATGAGTAAGAATGCTATGCATCATATTAACAAACTAGTTCACGTTCATGTATATTTTGAAAATGAATTTTGATCAATAAAATTTTTGTGTTGATTCACAAAAAAAATCCAAAGTCACATGTAGAACATAATCATTATTAATATAACATGTTATTAGTAAAACTTAAAATTTAGTAACCATTAAAAGAATGTATATTATCCTAACAATGTTGTGCTATTTTTTTATTACATTAAAATTAAATAGCTAATTCTTTTGATTTAAAAATGAAGTAACTTATAATATAGATTTTGCATTGACTAAACATATAATCATTAAAAAATAAAATGTATATTGTCTACACCAATATTTTGCTATATAGAATTAGATGCTGTTAAGTCTCTTATAATCTAATATATTGTGACATATTCTTCATTATGTATATTTTGCATATATAGAATTGGATGTTGTTAAGTAACTCATAAGTCTTCAAGGTATCTTGATATATTTTTTTAGATCTAAATTGGGTGGACTTAGCACTGATAGCTTGCAAGTCACAGATTAAGACACCTCCAGCCCTAAAAAGCTGGAAAGCATTGTAAAGAGCTATAAATAGCTGAAAGCAAGATGTAATCAGGGTTCAACTTCTGGAGACTATAGATATTCTGTTCCTTGCAACGTCTCATCTTCATTCTCAGTAATACAAGCTTCTTTTGCTGTTACATGTTCAATGTCCATTTCCCCTCTGTTCTAAACTTGCACCTGGATTAGTTTATTCATGTTTTCTCCTATATCTAATGCTAGATAATTGTCATCTTATATCTGCATTGGTAAATCAGATTTGCTATTGAATAGGTCATCCATGTTTCTTCTGTATCTAATGCTAGATAACTGTCATCTTATCTCTGCGTTGATAGATTAGATTTGCAAGCTTCATTTACTGGCTACAGCCGGCCATCATATGTCATATATGTATCTGCTGGTGTGGTCAGTATTCTCCATTCATTCACTTAATTTGCAAACTATTGAGCATTAGTGGTCTAAAGCCTTGTAGGCTGAGGGTGTTCATGCATGTCTGGAGTGAAAACAGAGTTGAAGTGGTTATCTGGCTTGAACCAAACCATCATCCATTCCAATAGTTCCTAGAACAAAATTGAAGATTATATGTTACCAGGCATCTCCGAGCTACAACCTAAGAGAGTTTCTTGGAGAGATAACAGTACCATCATGTCAGATGGATGGACTGATCAAAGAAACCGTAACATCATAAACTTTCTTATCTTCTGCCCACAGGGAACCATGTTTCTAAAATCAGTTGATGCATCTGATAAGGTAAAAGATGGACAATTGTTGTTTCAGCTATTGGATGAGGTTGTTGAGGAGGCAGGGTGGCTAATGTTGTTCAATTCATCACAGATAATGCATCTAACTATGTTCTTGCTGGTAAACTGTTAGAGGAAAAACACAAAACCATCTTTTGGACCCCATGTGTTGCACATTGCATAGACCTCATGCTTGAGGATAATGACAAATTAGATTGGGTCAAAAACACTGTAGATCAAGCCAAAAGCATAACAAAATTTATCTACAATCATTCATGGATTTTGAGGCTGATGAGGAAACACACAGGGGGCAGGGATATTATTAGGCCTTCCATCACTAGATTTGCTACTCATTTTTTGACACTGCAATCTATGCTTTCACAACATAGAAACTTGCAAAAGATTTTTTCCAGTGAAGAATGGAATCAAAGCCAGTGGTCTCACAAACTGGAAGGCAAAGAATTGAAAAAGAAAGTTAATGAAGAAATATTTTGGAGAAAGGCAACAGAGATTGTGAAGCTTGCTGAGCCACTGGTCAACGTGTTGCGGTTGGTGGATGGGGAAATATTGGCTATGGGCTTCATTTATGAGGCTATGGATCAAGCAAAGGAGCAAATAAAGAGGGCATACAAGGATAAAGTGGCTAAGTATGGGCCCATTTGGGCAACCATTGATGAAAGATGGAACAATCAACTCCATCGCCCTATACATGCACCTGGGTATTTTTGAACCCACGGTATCATTATAAAGCTAAGGCGACAGGAGCTTTGAAGGGGGAGGTTAGAGATGGATTGATTGACTGCATTGATCACATGATCCCATTGGAGTGTAATCAGCTAGAGATACACTGACAGGCCACAACATTCAGCAGTGCCTCAGGTACCTTTGGGAAGAATCTAGCAAAGATTGCAAGGGAAGTAGATGAGCCAGGTAAGCAAAAATTTCAATTTTCAAATTCTTAATACTTATTTTGTTAAATCGTTTATAATTTGAAAGTTGGATATAATTTGTAATTTTGTTGAGCTAACTCATTACACTCCTATGTTTATTGCAGCACAATGGTGGAAGGCTTTTGGTCCCATTGTCTTGAATTGCAGAGGTTTGCAATTCGTATTTTGAGTCAAACTTGCAGTGCTACTGGGTGTGAGCACAATTGGCCTATCTTTGAGAGGATTCACACAAAGAAGAGAAACCATTTGGATCCAAAACAATTAAATGATCTAGTCTGTGTCCAATACAACCTCCGGCTTAGACGCAACCAATTGTTGAACAAAAGACCTGATTCAGATCCCATTGTGTTGGACGCCATTGATCCAACATTAGATTGGGTAGTGGAGAGCCACCCAACAAAGTTTGATTCTGATGAGGATCTTGATTTAGATTTACAGGTGGAGGCAACACTCGAACATAATGTTCAGTTGAAAGCAGATCCTGATCCACTTGTACCAGCCTCAAGGCCAGCCCCAAGTCCTCTAGTTGCAGGCGCTTCTTCTGTGGAGCCACGACAGAAGCGCATATCTCGTCTATCTCAGCTTGCAGCTGTTGCACAGCCTGCTAGTGCTACCACTTCTACAGTTGCAGTTGGAGATGATGATGAGGAGGAGCCATAGGGCTCCCTGTTTGACTCTGATGATGATCCAGAGATTGATCCACATGATCTCGGCTCCTCCGGCAGTAGCCAGTAGTACTGGACCACTGGTCACAATTTACTTTTGTTGTAGAGGCCATTTCTAGCCTCCTTGGTTATGTGTTTTTGTTTTGATCTCTATATCATGATCATGTGTGTATTGGACAGTGAACTGGGTGCCATTTTGATATAATGGATATATTCATGAGCCTACTTTGATCATATGTTGTCTTCTATCTATATTATAATGATGTGTGTTTGGAAACATGAATGAAAAGCTTTCAAATTATGTTTTTTTATTAAAAAGAAATATTTAATGTATTTTTTACAACGACCGAGTCATTGAAATCGAGTCGGTCGAGTTGGTGTCGGAGTTGGAGTTTTAAAACATTGAAGAGGATACAAAGAGCAATACCTTCTTTAGCCAATTGATAAATCTCAAACAAAAGGTTTCAGTTGGGACATTGAGGACTTCCAAAGATTGAATATCAAGTTAACTAATATTCCAGAGGAGCATCTGATTGATATCTTCATAGGGAATTTAAAGGATAACATCCAACATGAGGTTTGTCTTTGGGAATTGTTGTCGCTAAGATTGTATAGGTACTGCGACAACAACTCGGGTTAGGGTATGTCATTCTGATCCTTGACCTCTCCGTTCTAGATGTATCCCAACAATAGGCTATGTGGGGTAGTCCCTATGGAAATGTGAAGATGAAGGACAAGTTGGAAACCAACGAGTGTGGGAGACACGATTGAGTGGCCTAGCTTCTTGATTAATTTTAAAAAGACATAAGGATTAGATTTGATCTGAATGTGAGACCAGTGCCTTATGGAGTCGACTTCTTGCTTATTACCAATTACATGCCAAGTAACGGGATGAACAATCATTGCTTGAATGCTTCACTAACTTATATGCTATGCAAATCCTAAGATCTAGGTGTGATGCAAGAATCTTGGTTATTTTTAATTATATGCCTATTCTAAGTGCGACCTTTCTTTTAGTTGTTTTGGAACCAATCTTTAGAGTAGTTTGTGGGATGGAAGCCAATGGGAAGCAAAAAAAGGCTTGATTAACGATGCTTCCTCCTGTGTTCCAACCACCCTATGCCTCCGGCGCTGCAGAGGCTATGGCTCTAAGGACTGTAATGTCATTGTGTTAACCACTAGAAAGGTGTTGAATCCCTCAAGCTAAATTGAAAAAGGGTGGCCCTAAATATCTATCAACCAAGCTTATGTTTGGAGGTATGTTATCAATGCAACAAGACTTAGGATGCTTGCGCAAGCTGTATAAGTGATTGCTTATGCTAATATTACTTAATGCCAACAATCACAAGATGCTCAATTATATTAGAAGCCTTTAAGCAAAGAACACCAATTATATTGCCACTTTAGAGAAACAATATACTTCAATGCTAATCAAAAGATTTCAAGTAAAGGGCATTTAGATCTTAATTTCAAAATGAGATTATCATTCACCAATGAAAACACTATTCACCAAGCCTAATTCGATTAGAAAGGAAAACACAATTAGATACCAATATCCAATAATAATTACTCAAATAGGCAATGCGATTATTTAGATCAATGTGATTTAGAGAGAGTGAGCTTGTAAAGTTATGAACTTTGATACACAAGAAACAAAATGTTAGATTCCAAATATCAATGCTAGCAACCCAATAGCACATGAAACCATGAAACAAGGAACAATTATTATCAATGGAGTATGAGCAAGGAAAATTCTTAAGTCACTTATGTCCCAGTCACATTCAAATGAACAATTACTAGACCTTTAGGACAGCAACAAGTAAAATCACTCTAGATCCAAAAATGACAAGCATGTATGAACTAAATATGAGCAATGAGACACCCAATGACTTGCCAAACGAAAATATAAGCTAATCAACCTTCTTATGATGTATTTTTCAGGGTTATAACAGATCTGATTACACCTATTTATGCAGAGATAGCAATCACTAAACAATTAGATTATGCCAAGAGATTAGTGCCCAAATTTCTTGACTTGACAATGTGCTAGATATCTTAGATGTGATTTTTAAACCACTCAAGTGTGTTTTTACCACTATTATGAATGTATTCAAAGGGCTGTAGCAAACAGTGAGGCAAAAATGGGGTTTAGAGATCAAACTCTTGGCCTTTAGGTCTTTAAGGAGCTTGCCAAAATTGCCCAAATTTTTCCAAAGGCTAGAACATCTTCAAAAATCAAAATTCGAGCCAATTTCTCCTGCAAAACCCACCAATATTCAGTCCAGAAATTGAATGACCAACCAAAAGATGATTGAGGGAAAACTAGGGCTAAGAAGAGGGCAAAAGGAAAGTGAAAAAGTCCTAAAAGGCATGCGGCTAAGGCTTCACGGCTAGGGGAAGGGAGGCCCAAAGGGCTGCCACAAGCCCTGGAGGGGCTGAAGCTAAGGGATAGAGGGCTGAAGAGGGGCCTAAATCCCACGACAAGGCGGGAAGGAGAGGGAAGGAGGGTTGGAAGAGGCCACGAAGGAGGGATAAGGGGAGAAGAGGGAGGATGGAGGAGGAGAGAAGGTCAAGTGGAGGGATAAGGAGGGAGGCTGAGGCCTTTAGGGCTCACGACCAAGCAAAGGAGGGTAGACAGAGAAGGCTAGGCCTACAAGGCCCTAAAACACCCACGACAAGGCCACAAGGGCAAGCTGAGGCTAGAAGGGGACACACTGAGGGTTTAGAGGCTAACACTATGGCTAGAAGGGGCGACACTGAGGGTTTAGAGGCTAACACTATGGCTAGAAGGGGCCACGTTGGGCTTGGGAGGCCTGAAAAACTTGAAACCCTTGCCTAAATTTTTTTTGCTTCGGATCTTCAATTTCTACAAAATTCTTTAGTTGTTAGGCCTGCAAAAAAAACTTAGAGGCTAGATCTTACCCTCAAGGGCTTAGATCTAGCTCCAATCCAACAATTTTCCTTTGATCTCACCTACACAAATAAATTTACAATAGCCCAAAACCCCAATATATACAAAAATTCAAAATCCCAAAAAAACCCTAGTTTCAAAACAAGGGTTAGAACAAAAAAAAATTTACAAAATAATTATACAAAATATACAAGTGTTCAATGCCTATAAGAATTTTTGAGAATAAATTTTTTGTGAATTTTGACAATGGCTAAATGTATTTCAAAAAATAAATGCCAAACCAAAGGGTTAGTGAAGTTAGAAAAACATATAAAATATTCAGAATCCAAACAATTTATGAACTTGGATCCCAAGGGTTGGGAAACCTGCAAACACTATATATTTTCTCAAGAATAAACCATTAGAGCATAAAACGAATTAGATCGCCTAAGATAAGCCCAAAACTTACCAATAGAATGTTCCTATCATCTACAATGAAAATTAAATTTTAAAGCACAATATAGGAATGTCCGTACCTAGCACATACCAAAAATCAGCAAGACAAAGACAACATGAACTGCACCCCAAAGTATTTTATTATCATAATCAGATTGTTATCAACGAGACAATAGCTTCACATAAGATTTTTTAAAGTTACATTAGCCAAAGATTAGTTGGCTTGAGACACAAATGACCTCTAATTTATAGATAAATCCTCCAATTGGAAAATAACGACTAATTGGCTTGCTCTTCGTCAAAATAATCTCGGTCGTTGATAAATCTTTTTGATAACCTTTTAATCTTTGTCATCGAAATAATTATTTTTGAGGAATTTTCGAATTTCTCATTAAAACCATTTTTTATTAGCTCAAAAATAATTATTTTGAGCTAATTTCCTCAAAACTTTGACTTTGACTTGATCACCAAGGCCCAAGGGTCCAATTTTTTTTTAAATTTCCAATAGTCCCTTGGTGGGAGACCTCCAAAAATTAATATTTTTAAAACCTACGAATTTTTCCATTTGGAAAATTTTAATTTCTCTAGCATTTTAATTTTTTGACTCTAATTAATTAATTTTTTGGCTTACGATTTAATTTTATTTTTGTCAACAAAATTAATTAATTGACACTTAAGGGGATTAATTAATTTTCCACCCTCAACTATTTTAACCATTGTTTCTAGGTATGAGGGACCATGCACTAAAATATTTTTTATATAAAATTTTACAAATTCAACCTTCAAAGGGGGGATACTCATTCGTTATAGACCCTAAAAAATACACACCCAATTCTGCGACATAATATAACCTAGTAGACCAAGTGACTCGCAATAAAATAATTTAGCCAATTAGCTTAAATTATTCCCAAATCACTTTTACAAAAGACTCGACTAAAACACTAGGACTCACCTAAGGCTTTGACGATAAATTCCACCCTAGCTTTGGGGTGAAGCTGGAGGGAAAAACTCAGCCTATCATCGGTGTTTAGAAAGACAGATAAATCGCGAGACGAAAAAACTCCTAGGATGAAAATCGTTGCCAAAATAATAGGCTTGCCTAAGTTGTTACATACATACATGGTCTTACTAGACAAATTTTGCGGAATGGGTTTATAATGACTCAAAATTTGATGGTTGATGATCTTGATCCTTTGAAAAATATGGTACAACGGCTTCCTTGGGACTTTGACAAAATGTGTGCAATATCTGGCTCTATATGGGGACACGTTGCTTCCATGAAGTAATGTGAAAATCCCAGAATCCTGCATCCAAACAAACATAATTCCATCAAATAGATATCCATTCAAAATCAAAATCATCATGCATATATAATAAATTTGTTGGAATAGAAAAAATCTATTCTAACAAACTAAAATGTAAAGAACATATGACGTAAATGCGTGAAATAAAACTATCTAAGGACATAAATGAAAATGTGTAGGGCTAGAGATAATATATAAAGGATGCCCCATGGCATTAGATGTCATTGGTGTGGCATAATAGGCTGCTTATTAGATGTCCCCTGTTGAAACTTGACCCTCTTTGGTTGGTGTAAGTGTTCATCACTATGCTGCATATCTTTGTCAAATTGAAACATGCTTCTCTTTCTGCTCGGAAAATATGATGGAAGATGAGAAAAGTGATAAATTGGTTGAATGAAATTTGTCTCAAGTGCAATGGAGGACCCTACAGTACAACTTCTTCACCATTTTCCAGCCTCTTTGGAACCTCGACATGATATCTTCTCTCTACTTCCCTGTATAATCTGACCATACCACCTGCTGTTGCAGGAATAGTGGCATAAGATAAATCCATTTGAAAATATCCGCCTAAGTCAGCTGCAAATTTTCTGGACAAAAGCATTCCCCACACATCTGGCACATCAATAATTGCTATATCCATGGTGATGATTTTATATGGATATTTTGGCAATGAAACTTGTAAATCTTTTACTACACCAAGGAATTCAATCCATATGTTATGATAAGGTCTTGAGATTGTAAGATTAAGCTGATCCATAACTTTTTTAGTCATAATATTTGTTGAGGCACCAAAATCAAGCATGTAATTATGAAGCAAACGATCATTGATATCCAAGGTCAAGAAAAAGGGTTGATGATCCTCATTAGTCATGTAGCAATTTAAATCCTTTAACTTGATTTCTTCATCTTTAGGGTGTGTGTCAATTTTTTCTTGTTGAGCAATGCCTAAAGATTTGAAGAATGAAGCTCTTTGTGATGGGATCTTCAAAAGTTCCAAGACTGGGACTGACATCTTAATACTATTAATCCATGTGGCCCAATCCACCTTTAAATCTGACTTATATCTTTCGGAAGCAACTTGTTTATTCTGACTCTGTTCTTTACCTTTCCTCTGATAGGTATAACCCTTACTTCTAGCATTTGTTCCTGTGATGGTTTTTCACCGGATGCTTGCATGATGGGGTCCTTCTCGTCACTGAAGTTATTAATGGCGAAGGATGAAGAAATCATGTCTGCACATCGAATTTCCTTAGAAGCATCTTGACTCACATTATTTATTTATTGATTTTTGCCCTCTTCTAAGATTTTTCTAGCAAAAGCACATGTACTTTCTTCATGGAAACTTTCATAAGATCCGTAGAAAGGGATAGGCTCATCAACAACGTTAGAAGATTCAAGCATAGTAGGAGGTGTTTGATCATTTGGAGGATTCCTTTTTGGCCATGGATTATTGTTTCACCTGTTATTATTGTTATTTTTGGGCTACATATTCTGCATTTGATTTATTTCCATCTGAATTAGCTTATTTTGCATATCACTTATCGTTCTAGCATGCTCAATTTTCATTTCCTTAATTATTCAAGTTAATTCTTTAATTGAGTCATGCTCTTCTTCCTTAATTTCTTTCCCTTTAGACTTGACTGGACCTCTTTCAAAACCTGGGATCTTTGACTTACCTGAAGCTTTCTTATCCTTTTCTAATTCTTCAACTGTACTCTAGGCAACAACTAAAGTAACAGGCTTGGCACGTCTAATCTCATATTGAGTATCAACATTGAAGGCTTCAAGATACTGTTCTAACATTGTCTTGTCAGGAGGCTTGTAGTCTTGAGTCATATCCTTTAGAAGACCATTAAATCTTTGATTGAATTCCTCAACTGTTTCATTTTCCCTCTTCTTAATAGTATTAAGTTCTTTGACCAAGTATTTTCCTTCTCTTTTATCCCCAAATTTATCTTTGAATGCATCAATGAGGGCTCTTAGAGAATCAAAAGCATTATCTTCTTTGTCATGAAACCAGTCAAGCGCATTATCTTCTAATGAAAGAACAAACAGTCTCATTCTAACATCCTCATGGTTGTAAGCAATGACATGAGCATATCTCTAAACAAAAGTATTGAACTTCTTTATATGAGCTTCAACTTTGATGGCATTATTTCCTTGAAAGATCATAAGCTTGTTCATAGTGGAGTCATCTGGTAGATCATGCGGATATCCCTGGATGTTGGTGAAGTTGCAAGGCCTGTAATAATCAACCATGAAGTCTTGATTTATAGGATTAACGAGAAGCAAATGGATATCAGGGAGGCTTCCTGTTCGAGAAATATTAAATTCTCTCTAGAATGTAATTTGTTAAATTGAGCTCTTAGAACATTTTCAGGATCGGGTGTGGGGTTAACTAGGAAACTAGGGTTCTTTCTAGAGTAAGCTTTTGTGAATGGATGAATAAGTGGATTCGCCACCCAAATAGGAAACCAATTGAAATGTCTAGGTGCTAAAGGTGTGAATAGAAAAGACGAAAGTATTAGAGAGAGGAAAAAGGATAAGATGATGAAAAGATGAAGAATGATGAAAGAAAGGAGCCAAAAATTGTTGTGGCATTACAAAATGAAAAGATCGAAGATGGAGGATGAAGATGAAAGATTGAAAAATTTGTCGTAAGGACCAAGCACAAAAATAGTCTATCCTCGACAACGGCGCCAGGAAAGTGTTGTCACTCATATTGTACAGGCACTTCAACTACGACCCAGGTCAGGGGTTGTTACTCTGATCCCCGACCTCTCCTTTCTAGATGTCTCCCAACAACAGGCTATTGGGGGTAGTCCCAATAGAAATGTGAAGATGAAGGACAAGTTGGAAACCAACGAGTCTTAGAGACACTATTGAGTAGCCTAGCTACTTGGTTAATTTTAGCAAGACTTAAGGATTAGATTTGATTCGAATGTGAGACCAGTGCCTTATGGAGTCAACTTCTTGCTTATTACCAATTATATGCCAAATTACTGGATGGAAAATCGTTGCTTGAATGCTTCACTAAGATATATGCTATGAAAATCCTAAGATCTAGATGTGATGCAAGAATCTTGGTTATTTTTAATTATATGTTTATTCTAAGTGTGACCTTTCTCTTAACTGTTTTGGAACCAGTCTTTAGAGTAGGTTGTGGGATGGAAGCCAATAGGAATCAGGTAAAGGCTTGATTAACGATACCTCCCACTGTGTTCCAACCACCTGATGCCTCTGACGATGAAGAGACTGTGCCTCTAACAATTTCAAGGTCACCGTGTTAACCACTAGAAAGGTGTTGAATCCCTCAAGCTAAATTTAGAAAGTGTGGCTCTAAATAACTATCAACCAAGCTTATGCTTGGAGGTATGTTATCAATGCAGCTAGACTTAGGATGCTTGTGCAAGGTGTATAAGTGATTGCTTATGCTAATATTACTTAATTCCAACAATCACAAGATGCTCAATTAGATTAGAAGCCTTTAAGCAAAGAAGACAAATTATATTTCCACTTAAGAGAAACTTCAATGCTAATTCAAAGATTTCAAGTAAAGAGCATTTAGATCTTAATATCAAAATGAGATTATCATTCACCAATGAAAACACTATTCAGCAAGCCTAATTTGATTAGAAAGGAAAACACAATTAGCTACCCATATCCAATGATGATTACTCAAAGAGGCAACAAGATTATTTAGATCAATGTGCTTTAGAGAGAGTGAGTTTGTAAAGTCATGAACTTTGATACACAGGAAACACAACATTAGATTCCAAATATCAATGCTAGCAACCCAATAGCACATGAAACCATGAAACAAGGAACAATTATTATCAATGGAGTATGAGTAGGGAAAATTCTTACATCACTTAAGTCCCAATCACATTCAAATGAACAATTATTAGATCTTTAGGACAACAACAAGTAAATTGATTCTACATCCAAAAATCACAAGCATGTATGAACCAAATATGAGCAATTAGACACCCAATTGTGAAAATTTCTACCCTGAAATTCTACTGCAGCTACTGATTTATTTCACCTACTTATTCTTCAAAATAAGTTATTTGCGAAATCCCTTCAGCAAATATTAAAATAAATTCTACTGCAGTTATCACTAATTACACAGAGAAAATCCATACACAAGAACCAATCACATCAACGCAGTTGTTTTTGAACAATTGTCCTCGGACAAACCCAATGTGGGAAAATCGGTGCAGCAGATGAGGGTTTTATTAATCTTCAGCAACAATCACTTTTACAAGGAATTATTTTACAAAGAAACCAAGAGAAAACACCTGAGACTTTCCCAAGGAAATTTTCTGACACCTTCGAGACCCTTCTCCCACTTCTACGTCATTTTTGCTTCACTCTGCATGGCTCAACATGGCTCTACGTCCCTCTACGCTAGCCCTGCGTGATGGTTGTGTCTCCCTTGGACTGCGTCTCCCTCTACGTTGTCTCTCTATGTCCCTGCATCACCTCCTCCTCAGTCACTGACTGTTGTTGATGCCCTCCTCTTCCTCCACCCTGCAACTCTCCCTCTGAAATCGATCTCCTTCTCTTTGAGAATCGATTTTCCTTGAGATACTGAGTATCTGTCGGTGTGTCTCCAAATGATCCTCAAGTCTTCTCTTATACTTTTCCTGTTGATGAATCAACAACCGAGATTAAGTCTCTAATCAACGGCTAAGATTAAAACAGACTTGATCCTCGTCTCTTAGAAGCTTCTCACCCTTATCTTTATTAATACCCATTAATATTTTAATTTTCCTAAGTTTAGACTTAGGAACCCATTAAAAATATTAATTATTTTAATAACTCCTCATCCGGGTGGAATTTCTCCAAACGATTTTTAGGTCTTGGAGATCTCGTGTCACTTAGCCTCTCCACCAAATTTCAAGGTTGGAGCACATCTGATGCTACCCAAAATCAATACTCCCTCTTAGCGAGGAGTGTGATTCAGCAATTCTTCACCATAGAAGCATCACACTGATCCTCCGCATCGGTCCTCTGTGCTGATGCTTGGCCTGCTGCCACACATCCATTGCACTGTTGCTTCCTATACTGCTGCCCATGACCTTGCCACTGCCACTGCTACATCTATACTACAACTCCCTCTCAACATACTGCATCATGCTGCCCATAGAACTGCCACTGCTACATCTGTACTATAGCTCCCTCTCAACATGCTGCCCATAGCACTGCCACTGCAAATTGTTGTACTACAACTCCCGATACCTATCTATTTCTGCTACTGTATTGGATTCTTCTCCATCCCCATCTTCTCACCGAAATAAACAAACTTTGTTCTTCCTAGAGCCTTGGTGAGGATGTCTGCCACCTGTTCTCCTGTAGGAGTGTATATCAATTGTACTGTCCCTCGTTGGACACAGTCTCTGACAAATTGACACCTGATATCAATGTGCTTCGATCGATCATGAAATATTGGATTTTCAGAGCTTGATGCAACTTTGATTATCACACAAAATCCTGGTCTCTTTCATCGTTCTCTTGAATAGATTCACAAGCAATTTCCTAAGCCATATGGCTTCGCACGAAGCTGTGCTAGCTGCCATATATTCTGCTTCAGTTGAGCTTAGAGCCACGAATTTCTGTTTTCTACTACACCAGGAGGTCATTCCTGATCCAATGTTAAAACAATACCTAGTTGTACTTTCCCTATCTACTGAACTTCCAACCCAATGTGTGTTAGTGAACCCACTCAGCCTGATGTCATTGCCTTAGTGTACAATGGTCCATGCTCGACTGTTCCTTGTATATACCTGAGAACATGTTTGGCTGCTGCCCAATGTGCCCTCTTGGGTTCCACCATGCATTGACTGAGGGTGTTGACAACGTAACAAATACCTGGCCTGGTATTGACCAGATACATTAGGGACCCTAAAATTTGCCTGTACTAGGTGGGATCGACGTCTTTGTCTTCTGATGCATCAATCTTCTTCCAGTTGGTGATCATTGGAGTAGCCATAGGTTTATAACCCTGCATCCTGAATCTCTTAAAGATCTCTGTAGCATATCTCCCTTGTCCAAGGAAGATCTCACCCTTCTGCCAAAATTCCAACCCTAGGAAATAATGCATCTGTCCCAAATCCTTCATGTCGAATTCTGTGGCTAGGTCCTTCTTGCAGTCTTTGATGAGCCTAGATGATCCTGTCAGGAAAAGATCATCCACATATAATACTAGGTGTTGTCGCACAACGTGTCTAGGCACCGCGAAAACGCTCAGAGTAAAGGTTGTCACTCTAATCTTTACTCTGTTTAGACTCTATCCTAGACAAGTTAAGGGGGGTATCCTTAAGGTGAATGAAAGAGAATAGTCTGTGGAACACAGACTCTAAGAGACTTGAAGATGGACAACTTGATGAATGTAGACAAGTCCTAGTTAACCGAAATGAATAAATCTTAATAAAATAAGACACAACCACAAGATATAAATGATTATAGACCAGTGCCTTTTTACTCAATTAACCATAGATGAAAAGAAAGAAAAAACAAGTTATCTAGGGAAATTTATAAATGTGACAAATAGTGACGATCATGAATGATTAAATGTAAATGCCCAAAACTACAATATGTTTTAGCAATTAAATCACATGAAGAATTATAAAAATAAATTGATAAGCAATGATTCTAGATTAAAAATGATTTTATTCAATAACCCAGATCTAGAATTAACTTATCATTCTCCAATAGTCAACGATTAGAAAAAAACATTAATCGCATCTGACAATAGAGAAATCACTACCACAAAAGGACACCAAGGAACTTTAGATTAAAATTTAATTATTCCTTAGGTAGTTAATAATGTGGTAAAATGAAGAAATTAGATTCTTTAATGTGACCAAAAATAATAAAATAAAAAAGACTTTAATAAATTAAAATAAAATTATGGGCCATAGGCCACATAAAAATTTAATTTTTTAGATGCAAACGTGTAGGTCCTATTGATTTAATTCCTTAGTAATCTCATAGCTACAAAAAATGATTTTTTTTTTGAATTTTGTAGATTTTTAAATTTTTGTAGAATTTTTAAATTTTAATTTTTTTTTATGTTTTTCAAATGAAAATAAAAAATAAAATCAAAGTCATAAGTTGAAATAAAAAATCAAAGGATCATAAGTAAAAACAAAAATAAAACAAGAAAATGTAAAATAAAAAAAATCAAAAATCAAATTAAAACAAATCGAAAAAAAATAACAATCAAGACAAAAAATCAAATTTCAAATGAAAATTAAAAATACACTAACCCTAACCCCTAACGCATATACAAATTAAAAATGAAATGAAAAATACACTAACCTAATGCATATACAATGCAAATGAAATAAAAAACTAAAAGTCGAATGAGAGTTCTTTGCTATGTAGGTAGGCTTGATGGCGGAGAGGAGGGACTCACGATGATAGCGAGGGCAGGAGAAGAAGGCTGCAGAGGAGAGCGAGGGGATGGATGAGGAGTTGTAGGTGAAGGATAATACACGGACAACAGCGTGAGGAGCAGCGACTTGGCAGTATGCAGGAAGAAAGGGAGGAGCATGGAG
The DNA here is from genome assembly GCA_031772625.1 of Pinus tabuliformis. Taxonomy (NCBI): domain Eukaryota; kingdom Viridiplantae; phylum Streptophyta; class Pinopsida; order Pinales; family Pinaceae; genus Pinus; species Pinus tabuliformis. Next base: position 31,730,892 of record CM062804.1, read on the forward strand.
AAATGAGGAAGTTTGGGCAATGTTGAAGCTGCAAGATGGAGGGGAAGATATGGGAATGGGGACGCAGGTTTGCAGCAGGTTATGGCAGCGTTGAAGGTTTTATTTTTTTGCAGGTGTAAGCTTGGACGCAAAGGAGAGATGAGCATCGACGATAGCAAGAGGAGGATGCAGCAGAGAGGAGGGCAGCAAGAGGAGGACGCAACAGAGAGGAGTATAGCAGATGCAACAAAGAAATTCAAAATTTTCCAGAAACCCCAAAATGTAGACAACACAAAAAAAAATTAGAAATTTTTTAGAGGCTCAATATGGCAGCAGACGAGAAAAATGGTAGCCAAAAAACCTAAGAAAATTTCCCATAAAATCTTATTTTAAAATGACATGCTTCTGCTTCAAATTTATCCGTTAAACCCTTATGAAAATTTCCAGATTTAAAACTTTTTAAACCCTTGGACTGCAATTTTTTTGAATAATGTCTCTGCAAAACTTATGTTGATAAACCTCCAGAGGTCTAGATCTTACTCTCCAGGGCCTAGATCTGGACTCTGCACAAATTTCCTCCTTAGATCTGTAGCTGCATGACAACAAGAAAACACCCAAATGATATATACAATGATAAAAATTAAAACCCAAAAAAAACCAAGGCAAAAAACCAATATTTTTTTTTTTATAGATCTATGCACAAGAATGGTAGATCTATCAGATCTGAGGAGTATGAGTCCAACTCCGCTCCCAGATCTAATAATCTAAGGCTCTCAACAACTAGAGCTATCAATTTCTCACACAAATTAAATTTTTAAATTTTAAGGAGGTGCTAACTCGAAACCCTTCGTGTATCACCAACAAAAAATCTTATGATAAGCCTGGGATTAATTTTACTAGGCTTCTCATAAAACACGGATTGGGAGTTGGCTGGTCCAACTGAAAACTTCCCCTAATGCCTGAGGATCTAAAATCAAGATTTCCCTGCAAAACTCAATCCAACCATTAAAAATAGAGCGAGAAAATAACAATTTAAAACTCAGACAAATAGAGATACTTGCTATTATGTTTAAAATTTAGATTATTATTCAAACCACAACAATTGACTAAGATACCTATACTCAAATCATTCTTTAGAAACTATCATGAATGGCTTTAGAAAAAATTATGCATGAAAACAACACATGTTACAGTATTCCCATGAAGAGTAACACCATCAAAACTTAACCGCAAAGTCTTTCTTTATTATCTAGAAAAAGATTACACAAGAGCTTCTTGCTAAGCACACGACTCAAAGGTCGGATGAATCGGCTCACAACTAACCTCCTATTTAAAGATAAATCCTCCAACGGCTAGTTCGAGTGATCTTCGTCAAAACAATCTCGACCATTGATAAAGATTAAAAGTTCTTTTAATCTCATCCGTCGAAATATTTGGAGAAATTCAAAATTTTTAATTAAATGCATTTTAATTAGCTCAAAATTTTTGAATTAGTTTCCCAAAAAAATTGACTTTGACTTAACCTTAGGGATCAAAGGTTTAAAATTTAGCAAAATAATTAATTTACCTTAGTCCCGGGACCTTTTAAAATTTAATTTTTAAGGACCAACGAAATTTGCCTTTGGAGAATTTAAATTTACCTAGGACCTAGAATTAATTAAATTTTTGGCTTAAGATTTTAATTAATTTTTGGCCAAAAATTTAAATAATTATACTATGAGGGGATAAATTATTTTTCCAACCCTCAAGACACTTTACATCATGATTTTCATATTGTTTACATCATAAGGGGGAAAACCCATTTGTAATAGACTCTCATAGACCACCCTTTTCCGCGACACAAATATAATCCAACAGGCCAAGCAATTTGTAATAAAATAACTTAACCAAATAGTTAGGATTATTCCTAAATTACTTTTACATAGACTCGATCTAGAAGACTAGGACTCGCCTAAGGTCCTAGCAACAAAATCCATTCCAGCTTTGGGGTAACACTAAAAGAAAACTCTGCCGACCATCAGAGAACGGATCGGTGAGACAAAAAACCTCCCAGAATGAAGATCGTCACTAGAAAATTAGGTTTACCTAGGTCGTTACATACATGACACGGATCTGCTAAGATTATTTACATTATACACATGCAGAAAGGGTTTACATTATAACATGATGATGAGGTTGATGATGATAGTTGAATGGCACGGACACATCGACCAAGCGCTATCCCTTTTGCGAAAAAAGGGGGTGTACTGCTATGGGTCGTTGACACGTAGTGGTCAACACCAGGATTAGAGCCTCATTCTATACGACAAGATAGTAGAGATTAGGATCTGCGTCACTCTTGACGAACTCCATCTTCTACAAGTAGCCATCAATTCAACCGTACCATGCTCTAGGTGCTTGTTTAAGCCCATACAAGGCTTTCTTTAGTCTGCATACATGAGATTCCTTCTCATGTGTCTCAAAAGCCTCTGGTTGTTCAATGTATACTTCCTCTTCTATCACCCCGTTCAAGAATGTTGTCTTGACATCTATCTAGTGAATCTCCGACCCTATTTGTACTACAAGGGATATCACGGTCCTAATAGACGTATACCTGACTACTGGGGCGAAGGTTTCTTCGTAGTCTATCCCTTCCTTCTGAGCATACCCCTTAGCCACAAACCTGGCTTTGTATTTCTCCACACTGTCGTCTGCAGCATATTTAACTTTGCAGATCCATCTCGAAGCTACCACTGACCTGTATTGAGGCCTAGGTACCACTTCTCAGACATGATTGACAATTATAGAACTGTGTTCCTCCACCATGGCATCCACCCATACTTGATCTTGAATGGCCTCTTGAAAACTAGAAGGTTCCCCAACCTGAGCTACTAGGGCCTGGTATTTGTTTGGCTATCTTCGCTCCCTTTTATCATACTTGGGTGCACCAATGAAGTCCTCTGCATCCAGTAGAATTTGTCGGAGTTCCCGGCTCGTTCTTCCATTGGTAGTGGGTACATCTATTAGCTCTTCCTCTTCTTGAGATTCCTCCTGTTCTAAAGATTTTCCTTTAGGAGAATTGTTGGTACTAGTTTCTGCTGGTCGAAGTGGTTGGACCAAAAGATCGTCTTTTGACTACTCCTTAGAAGACATTTCTTGGGATTTCCTAAAAGCTATGTCCTCCATGAACTTTAGATCCCTCCGAACTACTACCTTCCTACTACCTGGAAGATAGACTCTATATGCCTTAGCATTTTCGTTATATCCCACAAGATATCCTTTCTCAGTCATTTGATCTAATTTATTTCTCTTTTCTTCGGGTATACAACAATATGCCTATAGAGTTTCCAAAATGTATTCAAAATATCATCCACTTTCACCTTTATCACCACCATTTCACTCACATGTCACAACTCCATAGCCATATAATCTTACATTAGCCTCCATTTTCATAATTATATGGGTTCCATTTGTGTTTTCCAAAAGTTAATGATTTCTAGTATTATAAGTGAATTAAATGGTTAAAACTTAGAAAAATGACATATACTTGCTAATACTTAAAAGTGGCTTGAGTTTCATGACATGTGTAGGTCATTTGGAAGCTTCCAAGGCACCCTTATGTGGCCTCCAATGCTCAAATTCGAATTATCTTCAAGATATGGAAGAAGATTTGGATAAAGGTCAAAGAGGATATGTGTCTCATCATTACCTATTTGAGTTGTAACTCTATGAGATTTTCTAGGGATCTAGGGAGAGAATAATGGACCTCCATTAATGAGGTAGCTTCTTATGTTTTTGTATAAATAGGAGAGCCTTCTCCTTTGAAAGACATGTGTAAAGTTGGGGAAATGCTCATGTTTTGAATATAGAATTTGGATTTGGCACCATGCTCATGAGTGATGTTCACCTTGATTTGGTTATGCTTGCATTTGGAGCCTCTCAACTTGCCATCTCTCGTGCTTTTGGATTGGCCACCTACAATGTGTGAAATTTATTGTTTTTCAAAGATTAAGATTTATTACTTTCATAGATTAAGATTTATTTATTTCATATCTTTTCCTGTGTGAGAGGTTAAGAGCGATTGTCTTTATTTGCTTTCTACCTAAAAGTTAAGAGCATTTGTTTTTATTTGTTTTCATATATTTTCTTGCGTGAGAGGTTAAGAGTGATTGTTTTTATTTGCTTTCTACCTAGAAGTTAAAGCATTCGTTTTTATTTGCTTTCATAACTTTTCCTGTGTGAGGTTAAGAATGATTGTTTTTGCTTTCATTTTTGAAAGAGTGGTGTGCTTTTCAGTTCCTGCAAGATTGAAAGATTAAGATTTCAATTCCGAGCGCTGTACTATAATTGTACTATAATTTCTTTTGAGTTGATTGTTGAATTAGAATAGGAGAATTTGATTTGTCGTTATTTGGTTTCATAGTTAGGTTGATCTAAATTGGAAGTTAATTTCTAGCATATACAGTGCACGCACGCTTCGCAAGTTTTACGAAACCCCCGGGTTGACAATTAAATGATAGGTAATTAATTTGCCTCAACACTTTCGCGCCGTTGCCAAGGAAGTGTACATAGGAACTAGCTTTCAGTCTAGAGTTCATTTTTCAGTTTTTTTCCTAGATGCATGATTATAGCATGTAGATGCATAAATCATTTAGTTGCATATCATTTTTATAAAAATAAATGCAAAAAAATCGATATTAACCATTTATAGACAAAGGATCTAGAATTCAGATCAAACATTCTTTGGAGCACAAGGACTACGTTGAAGAATGGTATCGAAACGCGATTGCACCATGACATTCATCCATTCTTCAAGAGATCTTTGCGGCAAATCTAAAGGTTAAAATGATTTCTCATGTCCTCGCACACAATCAAGTACATTTCACAAATTTGGACATGAACATTTTAGAAAGTTTAATCCGTAAATGGCTCCATTGGAAACATTCATATACTTGAAAAAATAAAAAAATAAAAATTCTTTCAAGTAGGATAAAATAGGAAAAATAAAATCAAGTTTGATTACATTTTTTTAAGTTCTTGATTGCATTTTTTTTTAAATTTTTAGACTTTAAAATCTTCTAGATTTTTATTTATTTTCTAGCATTTTTTTCATTAGCATCACAAATATTTTCAATAAAAAAAAAGAAAAAGAAAAAATAAAAAATAAAAAATAAAAATAAAAAAAATGATCTTCATGTTTTTGAATAAGAGAAAAGTAAAATTTTAAATAAAAATGATTAATTCTTTTTTTTAAGAGAATTAAGAAATTGACTATTTAGGCTCTCATGCAACCTGTAAAAAAAAAATGTGTTAGCTTGGAAATCCATCATAATAAAAAAATATTGCTCGAAGAGGCTGCAAAATAGGAGAGGGAAATATTTGTTGGCGATTTGCAGTCACTGTCATGGTTGTTACCGTTGTGCCATTCACTTCCCAGAGATTTATTAATATCTTCAATGCAATCCTTTTCAACCTTTGGCCTCGAATTCTTGAAGGAACACTCTGTTGTGCCAGACTTATGCAAAGAATTGGAGCTAGCTTTCAGATTCCTACCCTCATTTAAGCTTGGATGTTCGAATTGATCAGATGCAATTGTAAGAGGTTCACCTCCCTATCAGCATTTAAATAAATTTTAGAACTTCCAACCTGTTGAGTAATATTTCGTGAGGATAAATAGTTGGTAAGAGTTTTCTGGGTAGGATCAGCAGGCCCAGATTTTTCATCCTTGAAATGTGATATGCGGAGATCTCAAATGCTATGGTATTCAACTTAAACATTAGTGTACGCCCACGAATACCTTCCTTTCCCATGTCTTTTGAATTGTTGAACACGAAAAATTCTCCCTTGTTTTAAGATCTTCATTCAACTCAGCAAATAGTTTTCCTAAGCCTGCCTCTCATGTTCTTCTAGTACCTTTCTCTTTTTATCTACCTCTGTAAAAAAACATGAAAATCGAGATTCTGCTAAATGAATTGATGCTCGCATCTATTGAAGCTTGAACTTTGAACAGTTTCAACGTAAGATCTTCCAACTCCTGAATGTATTTCTTTCCAACAGAGGCAGCAGAGCTTTGTGCTTCAAAGTAGCTTGAGATTGGAAGGAGAAGCAACAACCATTATTTAATTTCAAGACCCAACAGTTGCCTCAGCATTTGCCTAAAATGCGTAGCAGCTTAAAAACGTCACTTTTAAAACACGATTTCTGGCCAAATGAAAATGAATTTCGAAAAAATAAAATGTGGGTTTTTCTCAGAACAGGGTCAATTATAAAACTCAGGAACAATTTTAGCAAATTCGTAACCGATTGGGAGATATTCAGGGTTCTCTGGAGCCTTATTTGGCAAATTGCATGAGAAAAAAACAGTTTTTAATGAATGCACAGAGAAAGTTGCGGCCATTCAGTTTTCTCCTACAAACAATCCGCCAAGAATCTGGTCTCCCTGATCTACAGGAGGTAGATCCGCCACTGGGAGAGTTGAAGCTCCACGTCTTTATGCACCATTCAAAATCTGTATACATCTGCATCTAAAAGAGACATTTGTTTGACGCGACCATCCCAGAAGACTTTTTGAAGACAAAGAAGTTCAGAAGGATATGAAACTGATACCATACAAGATTGTGAACAAAGATGGGAAACCTTATATTCAAGTTCAGGTACGAGATGGAGACACAAAGGTATTTATCCCTGAGGAAATCAGTGCTATGATTTTGACTAAGATGAAGGAGACTGCAGAAGCATTCCTTGGCAAGACTATAAAGGATGTTGTGGTGACTATCCCTGCTTATTTTAATGATGCACAGCGCCAAGCAACGAAGGATGCTGGTGTTATTGCTGGCTTGAATGTAACTCGTATTATCAATGAACCCACAGTTGCAACAATAGCGTATAGCTTGGACAAGAAGGGCAGAGAGAAAAATATTGTTGGTTTTGATCTTGGTGGTGGCACGTTTGATGTCAGCATTCTAACTATTGATAACGGAGATTTTGAGGTTTTGGCTACAAACGGTGATACCCATCTTGGAAGTGAGGACTTTGACCAAAGGATAATGGATTTTGCCATTTTTTTCATGTAGGTAGTGTGTTTGGCAAAGCTTTTTGTTTGGTTGAGGTTTAAGTTCAGTTAGATATTGTCATTAGGTAGAGACACAATGTTTTGCTTTCTTTTATAGTATTATGTACTTAATATAATTAAAATTAATAATGTGTGTTAAATAATAAATAAATAAATAATAATATTATATATATATATATATATATATATATATATATATATATTAAAAAATTGTTTTATTTGCTAATTTTTCTGGAAGAGGCATTGATCAATTTTAAGATTGGACTGGCTATTTGTTCGAAACAAAACAAAAATGCATAGATGTGTGTACTTAACTGTCTATTCAAGATTTTAGCTACAGAAACTGCACAATTCTATAGCTGAACCACAATTCTGCAGTTATGTATTTAACTCAATGGTCTACTTGTCAACAATGCATTTTAATCAGAAAATCATGATCAAATTTATTGGTTTTGTCTAATGATTATGTTTTCAAGCATGATGCAGGAAAGAAGAAGAACTATGAAGGTGATTTATCTGCAGGATTGATTGATGAATTTTTGATCGAAGATTGTTTTGCAAGAATCATTAAGCATTCACAAATAATACTTCTTTATCTTTATGAAATGCTATGATTCAAACATAAATTGAGGAAATTGTTTTCTTTTAGAAATTGGATTTATTATCGCAATTATGAAATTGGACTAATCATTTGAAATGAAGACACATCATGACCCTGCTAATTATGCAATTTTTTCGTATGTACCTAGATAAATTGATCACTTCTCTTTGAACACACTTACGTTTGTTGCAATGTTAGTGCAATGTTTGTTTTCAGGTTCCAGGACAATCGAAGAAATGAAGGAGGCCAGTTTATGCATGATTGGTTTTCTATGACCAATTTCAAGAAACATGAACCAATTAAATCCATTTCTATCATCCATAAATGCCATCATTTTTCCTCTCCAAACTCACAAGTTATCCAAGCATTTTTGCTAAGCATTGTCATCACCATTTTCCTTGCAAAGAGTCACATGTTTCCTTCACATTTTCCATTTACATTTTCCATTCATATTTTTCATAATTTCCATTCACAGAGACATTCAACTCGCTTACATGTTATTTGTCCTTTTTCTTTCCGTTCGCTTGTTTACCCTCTTTTCATTTTCTTTTCCATTAAATAAACCTTGATCCACTGCAAAAAATTTCATTCGTAGTCCTTCCAAAATTATCATTTCATACTCGCGTTAGATGATGGGGGATTCATAATGTCTCTCTTCTAGTTTTGGCCTATCGACATCAACACATTATCTAGGTTCAGGGCTAGAGTCCTTATTAGTACCTTGAGGCTTGTATGCATCAATGAAAAGTTCTCTCATTGACAATCATGGGAATACATCAATGTCCCTTGATCGTTAGATCTTGCAAGTGGCTCGACATCAGCTCATCTATTCACACTTTGCAAGATGTACTTAGGTACCTTGGCACTTGTTGACATTAATGGCGAGTTTGCCTCGCATTGGTTAACGACATTCATCAATGGCCGGTAATCCAATGACTTCTCTTCATGCTCGACAACAACACATTTATTTACATGATTAGAATTGTACCATCAGGTTTTGTAGCATGTGAAGACTATATCATTTCAACATTTTGCAGCAGATACAACAGATTTAGCAGCAGAAATAAAGACTCCACTTTCACCACCTCATCCACTATTTATGCAACCAAGAAGCAGATGAAATTCTACATTCTATTCCATGATCCAACAACAACTACAACTTCTCTACATATGCACAGTTTGTCCACTTCCTAGGTAAGTAAAGGTATGTTATTTTCTAGCTTTTAATCATAGAATTCCTTGAATACTGAAGTTATAATTTTTGGAAAATACTTCACCATATTTCCTTTCTCATTTGAAAAACTGTAAACACCTTTAGTTGGGGGGAAGGGACATCCATTTACTATCACATCCATATCACTTCATTCCATTTCACTTCATTTCATCCTAACATACTTATCCTAATCAATTATGATTGCATTATGGTTCAAAAGTTATGTGATTTGCAAATAATGTCTAAATGATGAGCATATTATATGGCTGATTTAAAGATGCATTCTTAAACATGTTCAATGAACCTTGTTGCAACAAAAAGAAACTAGGTATTGAAACACAAGAACCAATACCAATTAAGATTTGGCTGTCACACAGGATCCAACCAAACATGTTGCAATTCAATGTATGACAAGGAATACTTTGCAAAACAAAATAAGATTGTCAAATACTATCAAATGCAAAGTTTAAGGACATATGATATAAGCCAAGCTCATTCAAAAGCAAATCATGATTAAAGAAAATGCAGCAGATTGCAAGAGGACATGCAATAACATTAGTTGGGGGGAATGTAGAGTCTCCAAAATGTATTCAAAGTATCATCCACTTTCACCTTTATCACCACCATTTCACCCACATGTCACAACTCCATAGCCATATAATCTTACATTAGCCACCATTTTCATAATTATATGGGTTCCATTTGTGTTTTCCAAAAGTTAATGATTTCTAATATTATAAGTGAATTAAATGGTTAAAACTTAGAAAAATGACATATACTTGCTAATACTTAAAAGTGGCTTGAGTTTCATGACATGTGTAGGTCATTTGGAAGCTTCCAAGTCACCCTTATGTGGCCTCCAATGCTCAAATTCGAATTATCTTCAAGATATGGAAGAAGATTTGGATAAATGTCAAAGAAGATATGTGTCTCATCATTACCTATTTGAGTTGTAACTCTATGAGATTTTCTAGGGATCTAGGGAGAGAATAATGGAACTCCATTAATGAGGTAGCTTCTTATGTTTTTGTATAAATAGGAGAGCCTTCTCCTTTGCAAGGCATGTGTAAAGTTGGGGAAATGCTCATGTTTTGAATATAAAATTTGGATTTGGCACCATGCTCATGAGTGATGTTCACCTTGATTTGGAGCCTCTCAACTTGCCATCTCTCATGCTTTTGGATTGGCCACCTACAATGTGTGAGATTTATTGTTTTTCATAGATTAAGATTTATTTATTTCATATATTTTCCTATGTGAAAGGTTAAGAGTGATTGTCTTTATTTGCTTTCTACCTAGAAGTTAAGAGATTTTGTTTTTATTTGCTTTCATATATTTTCTTGTGTGCGAGGTTAAGAGTGATTGTTTTTATTTGCTTTCTACCTAGAAGTAAAGGAGCATTTGTTTTTATTTGCTTTCATATCTTTTTCTGTGTGAGAGGTTAAGAATGATTGTTTTTGCTTTCATTTCTGAAATAGTGGTGTGCTTTTCAGTTCCTGCAAGATTGAAAGATTAAGATTTCAATTCCGCGCGTTGTACTATAATTTCTTTTGAGTTGATTGTTGAATTAGAATAGGAGAATTTGGTTTGTCGTTATTTGGTTTCATAGTTAGGTTGATCTAAATTGGAAGTTAATTTCTAGCATATACAGTGCACGCACGCTTCGCAAGTTTTAGGAAACCCCCGGGTTGACAATTAAATGATAGGTCATTAATTTGCCTCAACAACACCAAACTCGCAAATATCCTAAAATGACTGACTTCAGGTGTCTTCCTGGGGAAGACCTTTTCTAGAGTGATTTTGCCCAATGCCCTATGCGGAGTCCTGTTTTGGACATAAACTGTCGTGCTGCATGCTTTTTCCCACATGAATTTGGGCATATCTTAATCACACAACATTGCCCTAGCTGCTTCCACAATAGTCCTGTTTTTCTTTTCTGCTACTCCATTCTACTCCGGATTGTAGGGAGTTGTCCACTCTCTTCTGATGCCTTCCCTAGCGCAAAAATCGATGAAGTCCTTGTCAACATACTCTCCACCATTGTTTGAGTGCAACACTTTTATCTTCTTTCCTGTCAGATTCTCCACTAGAGCCTTGAAATCTTTGAATCGACCAAAAACCTCATCCTTGGTTTTCATAAAGTAGACGCAAGTCTTCCTGGAATGGTCATCGATGAAGGTGACGAAGTATTCGGCACCACTAAGAGCTTTTGTGGACATTGGTTCGCAGATGTTTGAGTGTATCAATCCTAGAACACTCTTAGCTATATTGTTACTTCTGGAAAACGCTGATTTGACATACTTTCCTAGAGCGCACCCTTTGCATACATCATCTCGTTCGGTACTTAGTTCTGGAACTCCTGATATTGTTTTCTTGAGAATTCGCAGAGCTCCATGGTGTAAGTGTCCCATCCTCCTATGTCATGGTTCATTCAAATCTTTATCCCCATTGCTGCCTATAAGTACCATTGGAGATTTTAGCTGCAATCTATAAAACCTGTTACTTCTGATTCCAATCTGGGCCTTCTTTTTCCAACTCGGGTGTTTGACATATACTTTCTCCTTAATGAAGAAAACGTCACAACCCTTGTTTTGAAATTGAGATACAGAGAGTAAGTTCATCCCCAATCCTGACACATGCAGCACATTTATTGCTCAAAGCCGCTCCCCTGCTTTGGTTTGAAAGACTACAATACCTCTTCCTACAGGGGTACACTTTGCCTTATTTCTGATGGTGATCTAAAAATTCATCCTTTCTTCCTGATAATTTGAAAAACATTTTCAAATTCCTGTAATATGCCAGGAAGCTCCATTATCTATGTACCAAACCTTAGAGGAGGCAGAGCTTGCTAGGCAAGCGACTTCTTCTTCCAGTCTGGAAGCTAACATAGAATAATCCTGATCCATGTCCCTTGTGCTATCTTCTGGAAATCTATGCGAGTCCCTTTGAGTTGATGCCTCTGCATCATGCTCTTGACCTATAGCCGATTCTTCTCTCCTGTTGCCAGATCTCTGCTATGATACCATGTGAAAATTTCTAACCGGAGATTCTACTGCAGCTACTGATTTATTTCACCTACTTATTCTTCACAATAAGTTATTTACGAAATCCCTTAAGCAAATATTAAAATAAATTTTACTGCAGTTATCACATAATTACACAGAGAAAATCCATACACAAGAACTAATCACATCAACACAGTTATTTTTGGACAATTGTCCTCGAAAAAACCCAATGTGGGAAAACTTGTGCAGTAGATGAGGGTTTTATTAATCTTCAACAACAATCGTTTTTACAAGGAATGATTTTACAGAGAAAAGGAGAGAAAACACTTAAGACTTTCCCTTGGAAACTTTGTGACACCTTGGAGACCCTTCTGCCACTTCTGTGTTAATCTGTGTGGCTAAGCGTGGCTCTGTGTGGCTTTGCATCCCTCTACATCAGCGCTGCATGATGGTTGCGTCTCCCCTGGACTACGTCCCCCTCTGCGCTGTCTCTCTATGTCCCTGCATTACCTCCTCCACAGTCACTAGCTACTGCTGATGCCCTCCTGTTCCTCCACCTTGCAAATCTCCCTCTAAAATCGATCTCCTTCTCTTTGAGAATCGATTTTCATTGAGAGAATGAGTATCTGTCGGTGTGTCTCCAAATGATCCTCAAGTCTTCTCTTATACTTTTCCTGTTGATGAATCAATGACCGAGATTAAGTCTCTAATCAATGGCTAAGATTAAAACAGATTTGATCCTTGTCTCTAAGAAGCTTCTCACCCTTATCTTTATTAATACCCATTAATATTTTAATTTTCCTAAGTTTAGACTTAGGAACCCATTAAAATAATAATTATTTTAATAACTCCTCATACGGGTGGAATTTCTCCAAACGATTTCTAGGTCATGGAGATCTCATGTGCCTTAGCCTCTCCACCAAATATCAAGGATGGAGCACATCCGATGCTACCAAAAATCAACACCAATGACTTTCCAAATGAAAATATAATCTAACCAATGTTCTTGTCAGGCCAGGCAGTAACTCTCCAAAGGCAGAAAAAACTGATTTGTTTTATTCCATAGGTAACCCATTGTTATATACAATAGGGAGTGATTGTTCAGTTCATCTCCCGATGACTGTTCACCTTCCCAATTTATTTATTTACATAAAATTCCCAATCATGGAGATTAGGTGTCAACATTCCCCCCCTTAATTTGAAGGGATGTTGGTGAGTCCAAGCATCATTCTGAATCGTTCAAGCTTTTCCCTTCCAAGTCCTTTGGTGAAGATGTCTGCAATTTGCTCATTTGTGGAACAATGACGGAGATGGATTGTTTTGGCCTCAACATGATGTCGAATCAGATGATATTTAGTATTGATATGCTTTGTTCGATCATGGAACTTTGGGTTCTTGGCCAACTTTATTGCAGAGGTGTTATCAATCATGAGTGGAGTTGATTGTACTTGTTTTACCTGCAAATCTTCAAGAATTTTCCTGAGCCACACAATTTCTTTCGTTGCTTCAGCTGCTGCCACGTATTCTGCTTCTGTTGTGGAATCTGCTGGAACTGATTGTTTGCGTGATCTCCAGGAGACAGCTCCTGATCCAAGACTCATAGCATATCCTGAAGTAGATACCCCAGTTTCTTTGTCTCCATTGAAGTCTGAATCAGAGTATCCAATCAAGCTGAAGTCGTCCACCTGTGTATACTTGATTCCAAGGTCTTGAGTTCCCTTCAAGTACCTTAGAACTCTTTTTGCAGTAGACCAATGTCCCTCACAAGGCTTTTGCATGAACCTGGAGAGGATTCCAACAGTAAATGAAATGTTTGGTCGGGTAGTAGTGAGGTAGATGAGACTTCCTACAAGCTGTCTATACTTTGTTGCATCTTCAAATTCCTTTCCTTCAATAGATGTGAGCTTTAAGTTTTGTTCCATTGGAGTAGAAAGAGGATTGCATTCTGTCATGCCAAATCTGTTTAACAAATCTCCAATGTATTTCTTTTGAGATAGAAATATGGCTTTTGGATGTTGGGTTACTTCAATGCCAAGATAGTAATGAACATAGCCCAAATCAGTCATTTCAAAACTTTTCCCCAATTCCTTCTTTATGGATGCAATGTAGCTTTCATTGTTCCCTGTCATTAAAATATCATCTACATATACCACAAGATACACAACTATTTTTCTAACTTTCTTGACAAACAAAGTTGCATCATCAAGATCAAAATGATTGAAGTTGAGTTTCAGAAGATGCTCAGTTAGTTTTTCATACCAGGCTCGCGGTGCTTGTTTGAGGCCATACAAGGACTTCACAAGTTTGCATACTTTATGTTCATGTCCTTTCCAGCAAATCCTTGAGGCTGGGACATAAAAAAATTCTCTTTTAGATCTCCATTCAAGAATGCAGTTTTTACATCCATTTGATGGACTTTCCAACCGTTCTGAGCTGCTAGTGCAAAGAGTGTCCGGATAGTGGCTCATTTTGCCGTGGGGGCAAAAGTTTCCTCATAATCGACCCCTTCCTTCTGTGCAAAACCTTTTGCCACAAGCCTAGCTTTGTGCTTGTCAAGTGAGCCATCAGCTTTGTACTTGTTCTTGTAGACCCACTTGCAGCCAATTGGTTTGGCTTCAAATGGAGGATCAACCAGCTTCCAAGTGCCATTCTTTATGAGAGCATCATACTCCTTTTGCATCGCTTCTTTCCATTCATCATGAGAAGCAACTTTTTTGAAGGATGTTGGTTCAAAATCTGTAGACAAGTTCAATTCACAATCATAAGTAACATCCATATCAACAGGTGAATTAGAGTCATCTACATCACCTCCATTTTGTCGGTTTGAATTTCTGGTTCCTGTTTTTCCAATTTCATTAGGATGAACACTTTCAAGTGTCTTTGTCAGCCACTTTGGGGGACCTTTCTGAGATGGTCCAGGCTGCTCTGTTGATCGAGTTGGGACTGAATCAAGATTGAGTCTCCCAATTCTATCAATTACATCACTTAAAGCATCATCCGTTGTTGGAGTTTCATGCAGAGGAGATTGTTCTTCAGAAGAAGATTCCACATGTTGATCTAGTATAGGAATCCCCCCTTCAAGATGTGGAATCTGATTATCAAATTGTTGAAATGATTTCGTTTTTGCGAATCTATCCAAGCGATCAAGTTGCCGCTCAACAACATTGTCAGATTTGGATGATTCAAGAAAAATGACATCTCTAGATACAACAAACTTTTTATTTACTTCATCATAGAGGCGGTATGCTTTAGAGGTGTTTGAATACCCCAGGAAGATACACTTACGACTTCTAGCACCAAGTTTGTTTCTATGTACCTTTGGTATCAAAGCATAACAGGTGGAACCAAAGATCCTGAGATGTTTTACCGAAGGGACATGTCCATACCACAATTCATAAGGAGTCTTGTTTCTTATAGCATTAGATGGACATCTATTCTTTAAATATGCAGCACATAGAACAGCATCAGCCCAAAACATTATCTTTACATTTTTGAAGAAAAGCATGGATCGTACCATATTCAAGATTGTTCTATTCATTCTTTCAGCTACACCATTCTGTTGGGGATTATAAGGCACAGTTGTTTGATGTTTGATCCCATGTTGGCGAAGATAGTGTTCAAATCCATTTGATGTATATTCTTTTCCATTATCAGTGCGCATAGACCCAATATGAGATTGTGCATCATTTTCAATCCATTTATGAAAATTCTTGAATGTTTGAAAAGCATCAGATTTGTTCTTCAATAAATAAACCCAACACATTCTGGTGTAATCATCAATACATGTCATGATATATTTATTTCCATTTGCAGAAGGAATAGGCATTGGACCACATAAATCTGAATGAATGAGTTCAAGCTTCCTATGTGCTCTTGAATGTGAATCATGAAAAGACTGTTTGCTATGCTTTCCTAGAATGCAAGCATCACATTGCTTATGTTTCCTAGGAATTGTAGGCAAACCAGCAACACCATTTTTCTTCAATAAGCGGAGACTGTCATAGTTTAAATGTCCAAATCTAGCATGCCATAATAAACTTGATGGAAGTGTACCTTCTTCATGATGAGTAATATATGAGAAATGTTGTGCATGAGCAGAGGTTCCTTGCAGTTTGAGAAGTCTTTCTTCTTCTATTCCCCTCATGACAAGTGAGTGGTTAGATGATTTTCTTACCTCAAGTTTGCCATCAAACATATGAATGGAGTGACCTTGCTGGCGGATGTGGACCAAGGACAACAAGTTTCTCTTGAGCTGTGGGAGATATAGAACATGATCCAGAAGAAAGTCTGGAAGACCAGGGAATTTAAGCCTGATTGTGCCAAGCCCTGATGGCTTGATTTTTGACTGATCTGCAAAGTATACTGCTCCATCAACATTGTCAGTGAAATCTTCAAAAAAATCTTTTCTATGAGTCATATGACAGGTTGCTCCTGAATCAAGCAACCAATCATTTTTCGAAGAAGCAAGTGAAGCATTAAACAAATCTTCATTTACTCCAACGTTACATTGTGCCTCAATATAGTGAGTGGATTCAGGTGCTTTACCTTTGTCTGTATCATCAGTTTTACCTTTCTGCTGGTTTCTTTTTTGCTCAATTTTGTCCCATGGTAGCTTGCATGTAGAAGCATCATGTGATCCATTTCGTTTGCAGCGAATGCAATGCAGATATGCCTTTTCTCCTTGAGAATGTCTGCCCCCCATGCCTCTGAAGTATATTCCTCTTCCTCTTCGTCCACCTCTTCCTCTTGTAGAATCTTGAGCAGGATGCTTTTCTTTATGAGCAAGGCACACAGTCTCTTCAGAAGATTCAGGAGCTGTCTTCTTTCCAAATGCTTTTTCTATTTCAACAAACTTTTTCACAAGAGAGTCAAAGGTTGTATCTTTAAGATTTCCATTTGCTTGTAAAGGCTCAAGATAATTGGAGTAAGTAGGATAGAGTGCCTTGAGAAAAGCAATAAGAGGGATATCCAGCTCAACCTTAGTGGATTTAATATCATGCATTATAGACTTTACTTCAGATGCAAGAGCAAGAGGATCATTATTTTTCAATACAAGAGTGAAGAGTTTAATCATGAGCTGAACAACTTCAAGTGCAGAATGTGAGTCATAGAGTTTTTTCAGCTTTTGTAAAGCTTCAAAGGTAGTTGAATATGATGAAATATGGCGACTTACTTCTTCATTTACAGATGCTGCGATTAATGCATAGGCTTTTCTGTTCTTGTTTTCCCAAATGACGAGCTCTTTGTCTGATGTAGGCTGCACTGGGTCATTGTCTCCTTCTCCAACACACACTCCTTTCCACAACTCATTGAAGATGAGGGTGTGTTTTATCATCCGGGACCATTCAGGATAGTTCTCCTTGCCAGTGAGAACTATTCCTACCATAGAGATGATTGAATGCATTCTGTAAAAAATACTTCTGCTGATAAAAAAAAACTTTTGCTGATAAAAAGAACTTCTGCTGATAAAAAACTTCTGCTGATAAAAAAACTTCTGCTGATAAAAAAAAACTTTCTGCTGATATACAATGAAGTTGTACTCAAAAGGGCAACTCTGCTGATTTCAAATGCTTTATGCACTCCGTTTTTTTCTTTAAATGTTTCCAAAATTTATAAAATATCCTCCCCTCTCATTTTCTTTTAAACAAGAAAACCATTCAATATATATATATACCACAAACTTGGAAAATATATATATATACACCCACAGTGCTCAACATTAATACCCACAATGTTTACCCCGGATGTGCTCAACTTTAATACACATTCAATGCTCGAATATAGTGAGCGGATTCAACTTTAAAACAACGTTAATAATGCAAACACATTCAAGCATTCAAACATTAATAATGCAAAGGCATTCAAACATTAATAATGCTGCGCATTCAATAAAACGATAATACCACTGCGCATTCAATAAAATGATAATACCACTGGTCCCCCACGGCTAGCTCCGGCAGCACGTAATCGGTGAGCACAGTATCCAAAGCGTCGCAGGTCGGTCCAAACACTGTCGATCGGAACTTGGGTAGACCGATGCAGGAAGGATTAGTGCGGCAGGATTTGCAAGCCAGAGGCAGTGCAGTGATGACGGCGTGGTCGTAGAGAAGACAATTCATGGACCCATAGATGCCGTCATTAATCCAATACTCTCGCAGCTCGCCTCTCACCCGTTTGCCGATCACATTGGTGGCTAGCGTGAAGGCAGATTCGGCGAAGTAACGGCCTGGTTCGACGATAACAGAGACCTCTGTTTCATCAGGGAAATGTGTCTTCAACGCCGCTCGAACAGTTCCCGCGGCCTCTGCAAATGTTGGTCCTTCAAATTCACAACACACCACGGTAATTCAACGCACAGGTATATCAACCTCAGCGTTAGGTAGACAACGTTCTGCGTGCCACCTTAACCAGAGAGGGCGAGGAAGAAATTATGGCATGGTTTGACTGCTCAGAGAGCGACAGAGGCAGAGGTAGAGTAGCGCTCTGGACAGAGGCAGTGGCAGTAATGATCAGGACAGAGGCAGTGGCAGAAATGATCAGGAGTTACAACTATTTTTAGAACTGGCTCTGATACCATATCAAGCCAGGCAGTAACTCTCCAAAGGCAGAAAAAACTGATTCGTTTTATTCCATAGGTAACCCATTGTTATATATAATAGGGAGTGATTGTTCAGTTCATCTCCCGATGACTGTTCACCTTCCCAATTTATTTATTTACATAAAATTCCCAATCATGAAGATTAGGTGTCAACAGTTCTTATGATGTATTTTTCAGTGTTATATCAGCCCTGGTTACACCTATTTATGCAGAGATAACAGTCATTAAACAATTAGATTATGCTAAGAGATTAGTGCCCAAATTGATTAAATGACTTGACAATGTGCTAGATATATTAGGTGCGATTTTTATACCACTTAAGTGTGAAAATTCCTAGATCTAACAAACTCAGGAATCCTATTGCAACCCACTGAATCTACTTCACCTAGATGTAAATTACATTTCAAGCTTATTTCAGATTTCTTCTTGAAACATTGAAGTAAATTACTGAAGTAGCCTACACCAATTAAATATGATTATGAAACATAGAAATTGAGCAAGGAAAATAGGAACACATAGGACAGTTATTTTTGTACCAAAGTCCTAAGAAAAACCCAATGCGGGAAAATCGGTGCAGCAGCTCTAAGGGTTTATTATTATTAAGGAGTAGCAAATTCTGAATACATCACTGAATACCTCATAGGGTTATTCAGTTAGAAAGATAAATATTGGCAGAAGCTTTGTGAGTTTTACCTCACACAATCACTGAAAAAAGTCCCAGCGGCTGCTGGATGAGGTGCCCCTGGCAGGCCTGCGCTAGCTCTGCGTTGCCTCTACTTTGTCCCAACGTCAACCCTCTCAGGCACAGCGTCACCCAACTAGATAATCGATCAGTAGCCCAAAGTCACCGCTCTCAGCCTCCTGGTCTCACACCTTGGCTTCCGGCTGTTGAAACTGACCCCTACTCTGATTTTTGACTTTATCTCTCTCACTCTGCACTGCTTCTACGTGGCCCTTCGGGCCCTGCGTCGGCCTATGCATCAAGGCTACTAAATCACTCTCTGCCTCTCTCTACTGATGTATCTTCGGTTGAGAATCTCTCTCTCCGGAAGCTGCTATCCCTGCCCTCTACTGTAAGAGATCTCCTCAATCGATTTTTTCTCTTGAGAACTTCTCACTTCAGAAAATCGATTTCCTCAATCTCTCTATGTTTATTTTCCAAATGACCCTTAAGCCCCTTCTTATATCTTCCTTTTGGACAACAAATGGCCTAGATTAAATCATAATCAAAGGCTCAGATCGTTTTGGCTTGATCTGTGTCTTTTTCTAGAAGTTTCATCCCTTATGAGATTAATACCTATTAATATTTTAATTTTCCTAAGTTTAGACTTAGGAACCCCATTAAAAATATTAATTATTTTAATAGAATCACTTCTTGGTGGAATTTCCCAAAACTCTTTCTGAGTTCTTTGGAATAATGTGCCCAAGCCTCCTTGCAAAATTTGAGGCTTAGAGCACATCCGATGCTACCCCAAATCAACACTCCCTCTTAGCAAGGAATGTGCTCTAGCAACATACTACTACTGCGCATTGCTCTGACTCTGAACCATTGTCTTCTGCGCTGCTGATGTCTGACATGCTTTCCACCAACTACTGTGTTGTTGCTACTACTGTATTGTTGCCTTTGACACTGTCATTGCCAATGCTACATCTGTATTACAACTCCCACTCAAATGCTGCATCTGCTATGCTACTAGCATTGCCATTGCTAACACTGATCCGTACTGCAGCTCAGTTGCTGAGAGAAGCAACTGAAAACACCCAAAGCTAGACAAGTATCCAGTGGATACACCTCGGTGCTGAAATCTTGATTGCTGCCTCTCTGTTCTACGCTACTCACATTCTGGCGCTACTAACTACTGCATCTCTCGAATCAACACTCCATGGCACCAACTGAAAACTCCTCCATCCTTCTACTACTGATCATGGGCTCCCGTAGCAAGGTGATGATCCAAGAGGTGGGCTCCTCAAGGATCCTGCCCATCTGTAGCTCTATCGAACTATAGTTCTATATCAGCCTGCTTCCTTCCTGGAGGTATCTCGACTATCATGGCGAACTCCTCTTCTTGTTCGATCTTTGTATATGCAACCTTAGGATCATGCTTCTTATCCTCGTCCTTTTTCTTCAAACGACACTGGGATGCATAGTGGCCCATCTCGCCACATTTGAAACATTTCATCTTGGAGACGTCCTTCTTTCGTCTCTGTTGTCCCTATTGTCTCTTCGATGCAAGGGCTGTGTTATCTTCCTCCTCTACTTTGGGCTTCGACCCATTGCTGCTGCAGCGTCCATCAAGTTTGACCTTGAGCAGGTCTCTCCTCAGCTCTTCTTGTTTCAGAGTTTCCCACATCTCATCCCAATTTGGCAATGCTACTCTGCCTAGGATACCTTGGACAAAGACTTGCCATTCATCCAAGATAGAATTTAGAGCCAGTCACTAACTCTGAATCCTAAGGTATATGCCCTGCAACTGACAACTCATCATAGGTCTCCTTTAGTTTCATGAGGAATGGATCCACACGTTCTCCCTTCTGCATCTGCGCAGATCTCAACTTTTGTTCAAGTACATCTTCCGCTGCTCGGAAGATCCCTGATACAATGTGGCCAAGGCATCCCACATCTCCTTAGCAGTTCCTTTGCTAGCAACGTGGCACACCACGTGATCCTTGACTCCATCCAAGATCATCCTTTTCGCCTTAGCCATCTCATCTCTGTAATTTTTCAGCGGATCTACATCCACAAGGACAACTACCACACTATCAGCATACGTCTTGAGGGTATGCTCATCTATAAGGAAAGACATTCTAGCATTCTAAATGACATAGTTGGAATCCTCGTCCAACCTGTCCTAATCCCTCAAGCCACTCGTTTCCATATCTTTCGAGAAATTTCGAACAACTCCCTCTTTCTCCCTACTGCGTAGCTCCTATGTTGACTTACGCACTCCCTGATGGAGTTGGTAAGTTGCTGCTCCTTTGCTGCTCAGTAACTGAGAAATATTGATTTTCTCGGCAAGAAATCACTGAGGAAGTATTCCCTCATTATGCGATCAACTTCTTCCTTCTAACGGCTTTTCTGCCCAGCACTCAGCTTGCAGAATATTGTGTCCCTTTAGCTCTGCATGGTTTTGCATAGCTCCCTCTTCCTCGGCAGGTTCTCGATCCGATAGTCTTACCACTTTGTCGGCTCACTCAGAGAGACACCCACAAAAAATATAGCCCTCTTGGCTTAGAACTGTGAAATCCCTCAGGGGATTTGAACTACTCCTTGTTGTAGCAAGTTGGCCCTTGCTTCAGTGCTAGATCTGCTCTTCCCTGTTTCACATCAACAACTCGATACCATGTGAGAATTCCTGGATCTAACAGTCTCAGGAATCCTACTACAACCAACTGAATCTACTTCACCTAGATTGTAAATTACATTACAAGTTTATTTCAAATTTCTTCTTGAAACATAGAAGTAAATTACTGAAGCAACCTACACCAATTAAATATGATTCTGAAACATTTAAACTCAGCAAGGAAAATAGAAACACATAGGACACAGTTATTTTTGGACAAAAGTCCCCGGAAAAACCCAATGTGGAAAACCGGTGTAGCAACTTTGAGGGTTTATTATTATTACGTTGTAGCAAATTCTGAATACATCACTGAACACCTCATAGGGTTATTCAGTTACAGAGAGAAATACTGGTAGAAGATTTGTGAGTTTTACCTCACAATCACTGAGAAAAATTTCCGGTTGTTTCGGTTGTTGGATGAGGTGCCCGTGGCAGGCCCTGCGCTAGCTCTGCGTTGCCTCTACATTGTCCCAACATCAACCCTCTTAGGCACAGTGTCACCCAACTGAATAATCGATCAGTAACCCAGAGTCACTGCTCTTAGCCTCTCGATCTCACACCCCAGC
Organism: Pinus tabuliformis; assembly: GCA_031772625.1. Lineage (NCBI taxonomy): Eukaryota > Viridiplantae > Streptophyta > Pinopsida > Pinales > Pinaceae > Pinus > Pinus tabuliformis. The sequence continues at coordinate 31,753,246 of CM062804.1, forward strand.
TTCTGGCTGTTGAAACTGACCCTCTGCTCTAATTTTTGACTTTCTCTCTCTCCATCTGCACTGCTTCTATGTGGCCCCTCTGGCCCTGCATCAGCCTCTACGTCAAGGCTACTGGATCACTCTCTGCCTCTCTCTACTGATGTATCTCCGACTGAGAATCTCTCTCTCTGGAAGCTGCTATCCTTGCCCCTCAACTACAAGAGATCTCTTCAATTGATTTTTCCTCCTGAGAACTTCTCACTTCAGAAAATCGATTTCCTCAATCTCTCTATGTGTATTTTCCAAATGACCCTCAAGATCATTCTTATAAACCAACGACCTAGATTAAATCATAATCAAAGGCTCAGATCGTTTTGGCTTGATCCATGTTTTTTTCAAGAAGTTTCACCCCTGATTAGATTAATACCCATTAATATTTTAATTTTTCTAAGTTTAGACTTAGGAACCCTATTAAAAATATTAATTATTTTAATAAAATCACTTATGGGTGGAATTTCCCAAAACACTTCCTGGGTTCTTTGGAATACATGTGCCCAAGCCTCCCTGCAAAATTTGAGGCTTAAATCATATCCGATGCTACCCCAAATCAGCATTAAATGTGTTTTTACCACTGTTATGAATGTATTTAGAGCGTTGTAGCAAACAGTGAGGCAAAAATGGGGTTCAAAGATCAAACCCTTGGCCTTTAGGCCTTTGAGGAGCTTGCCAAAATTGGCCAAATTTTTCCAAACACTAGAACACTTGCAAACATCAAAATCTAAGCCAATTTCTCATGCAAAACCCGACAATATTCAGTCCAGAAATTGAATGACCAACCAGAAGATGATTGAGAGCAAACTAGGGCTAAGAAGAGGGCTAAAGGCAAAGGAAAAAGGCCTAAAAGGCATGCAGCTAAGGCATAGAGCCTGTTGACCACTACTGGTCAACTTCCCATGCGGTACACCCTCTTTTCTTGGCAGAAAGAGATAGCACCTGAACGACGTGTCCGTGCCAGCCTACAGTCATCAACAGCTTGATCATTTCCATTGTAAACCCAGTCTGCATGTATGAATTGTAAATAATCTAAGCAGATCAGAGTCATGTATGTAAAATTTCCTAGGTGGACCTAACTTTCTATGATAATCTATGTCCCGGAAGGTTTTTTGTCTCACCGATCCATGGATCGGCAGAGTTTTCCTTCAAACCTGACCCCAAAGCCGGGATGGATTTTGTCATTAGAACTTTAGGAGAATCCTAGTGTGTTAATCTGCTAGATTCTAGTTGTGTCGCAGAACTGGGTGATTTATGAGGGTCTGTATTAAGTGGGTTTGTCCCCTTGAGATGTAAATTGTAAAAAAATCATCATGAAATGTGTCTTGAGGGTTGAAAATGTTTTAAATCCCCTCGTGAGTCCTAAGTCCTAGGTCCTAGGTGATGTTTCCAATGGCTTGGTTCGATGATCCATTTAAAAAATGAAATAAAATAATAAAAATTAAAAAAAAAATTAAAAAAAATTAAAATTTAAAAAATTTAAGAAATGAAATAAATAAAAAAATAATAAAAAATTTAAAAATTTAAAAAATAATAATAAAAAATAATTTAAAAATTTAAAAAAAATAATAATAAAAAATTAATTAAATCGACGGATGCGATCAAGAGATGTCTTGATCCTCATCAACGGTCGAGATCATTTTTACATGGATCAATCGAACTAGCCGTTGGAGCATTTCCTTTAAATAGGGTGCTAGGAGTCATTTTCAGATCATTCGATCTGTGAGTCAGTACTGAAAAAGCTCTCGTGTAATCTGATTTCTGGTTAATAAAAGAAGACTTTGGGGTCCAAATTTTGCTGGTGTTACTCTCTTGAAATGCTGTGAGATTGTTTCATTTTCTGCATATGTTATTTTCAGCCATTAATAATAGCTTTTTGTAGAGCATTGTGAGCACAGGTATCTTGTTCACTTGCTGGGGTTTGGGTGTTGTTAGGGTTTCTGAAGTAATGGCAGGTATCTCCATTACTTCCTGAGATCTAGCAGCATTTTTGCCTTCTTTGTTGACAGTTGTTTTGAGCTGTGCAGAAAACATCATTGAAGGAAATTTTGTGGGCGTTCGGGGAAGTTCTCGGCTGAACCAGCCGACTCCCACAGGCTTTTTCTTTGCAGAGCCTAGCTGATTTTGGCCCTGGGTTAATCATTAAGAGTGTCTTTTCTGGTTCATATGAGAGATTTCTGAAATATTATCTGATATTCTAAAATATTCCTGTTATTATTTGCAGAATCAGGCTGTTAAGGGGCCATATCTGTAATTCTTTTGCTAGATCTAGGGTTTTGATTTTGTTTACTGCAATTTTTTTTTTTTTGTGATTTTAGGTAAATTTTGGACGGTTTTCTTTAAGTCTTTGCGTATAGCTGCCGGGTTCTTTGTTTACCATTTGCAGGATTACAGGGATCTGGAAGAAAATTTATTTTTACAGGACCTCTGTCTCAGTTATCCAAGGGTTCTAAGCATCAGTGATTTTTCAGATCTGGGTCCAGCATTTTGCAGACAAATCATTTATCAATCAACGTATATCCCTTACCAAACCAACACTCAGCTCCAACTGCCGTCCACATTTCTGTCAATCTGATCCTTTTTTTTACTGCTGCATAAACCCTCACTGCTGCATCGTGGCCACAATCCGTTCAAAAATCTTCTTTCAGCAGAGTCGTTTCTCCATACGCACACTCTTTCACGTCCAACAAGCTTCACAATTCCTTTTTGGACCTCTAACCTGTGCAAACCCTGTCAAAATTCGACCAGCAACTGCATAATTTTTTTTTTGATTGTCATCGATCCATCAGTTTCCTTTTTAGCTGTGTCCGAATGCATGGTTCTGTCAGCGTAAATACGCCACCCTCCCACCTGCAATCCCATCACGTATCAAAATATTAAAACGAGTTGGCATTACGGCTGAGGTATTTCTCGCGGGCTGATACACCGTTCCTCTGGTCACGATTGCGAGTTTTCCCATCTGCAAGTGATCCCAAACCCGCGGACTAGCCGATCTTCGATCCCACTTACTGCGGTTTCTCATCACAACGATCTGCTTTCACATCGATGCCCAGTTATACATTTCACGTTTTCGTTCCGGGCCAGGTTTGTTATATTTAAGGTAGATCGAGATTCACGCATATGTATTGCGTTTTGGGTTTAGGGTATGATTCTAATTTCATTTTAATTTCTTAGATTGTAGTTTCGATTTTAGTTTTTTTTAGTTTTGTTTTATATTTGAAATAGATTCAATTAGTCTTAGATCTAAGTTTTGCTAGATTTAAATTTTATAATTAGATTTTAATTTACTTTCTATAGTTTAAGTTAGATTTTATTTTTATTTAGTTTTAACTTTTCATAAAAAAAAAAAAAAAAAAAGATTTAGGTTTTGTTTTATTTTTTATAGTTTAGTTTTAATGTAATTTAGTTTTAGAATAGATTTTAAATTTTATTTTTATTTTTTTTTTTTTTTTAGATTTTAAATTTTCATTTTATCAAAAAAAAAAAAAAAATTAAGAAAAGATTAATTTTTTTTTTTTTTTTGAAGAAATATTAAAATTTTGTGGAAAATTAGTTTTGCCAGTTTCAGTGGTTTTTCTCGGGAAATCATTATACTGTATTTTCATTATGAGATTTAAGAAAGTTTGCACGTCTTGAGGGTTAGTTGAATATGGTATCTGGTCAATAACTGTGATTGATTAAAGCATTTATTTCTTTTTAGTTGCTGGATATCGTTATTTGAGATTTGATCATTGCAGGAACTTTGTGGTTTTACTGGATATTCAAGGCCTGCTCAAGTTTGATGATAAATGATTGCTGTTTATGGTCTATATTCTTACATCGTTTAGCAAGTAATCGTTCAAAACTCAATCTCATAAGGCACTGGTCCACCAAATTAATAACATCATTTCAGCATTTCGTGTCTCCCGAACCAACTGGTTGACAGTTGGTCTCCTTCACCTCGTAGGGTCTACCCCCCTTAGCCGTGGGAGACAGGCTTAAACGGAGGGATCGGGGATCAGAGTGACAGCCCCCGGTCTGAGCGTTGTCGTGTCAATTTGCGCGACAACATTTTTTGGCGCCGTTGCCGGGGATAGAGTTTTTCTGTCCTTAGTTCTTGCTTTTCAAGCTTTTCTGTGCTTAACTTCTTGTTCAAGTGGCGACTCCACTTCCTATATTATCTACAAGAGTGTACACTAGAAGACATCCAAGCAGTCTGTGCAATCCTACTCCTGATCCTGAAAAGGTTTATAGGGTGCGATCACACAAACTCGCTTCTCGTACACTTCTTGGAAATCTTGGACAAGAAGCCCTCTCCGATATTCATCTTCTCTTTAAGGGTCAAGTTAGGCGCAGCACCATGAGTCTGTGTGCCCCTTGTGATTTTTCTAACATTCCTGGATACCCCAATGCTATTCCATCTGTTGGGATAGACAAATTGCCTAGCTTTCATGGAGATAATGCCATTACTGTTAATTCCCATTTGCGAGATTTCAACATATGGATGGTTAAGTATGCTAGATCTCCTGATTTTGACCATGAAGATGTCAGGATGATCCTTTTTATCTTGACTCTAGGAGGTGATGCTCATGACTGGTTTACAGAAAAACCTCCTAATTCATTTGACTCCTTACAATCAATCATAAATTCATTTAGAGAAGAATATGGAGATAAGAGAGAGGGAAGACATCTTGTAAGAGCTCTTACTCTAATAAAAAAGAGAGAAGACGAAACTGTTGAAGAATTTAATAGAAGGTTTAATGGTATTATTAGAGAATTACTTCAAGACTATAAACCTTCAGATAAAACTCTCCAAGATTTTTACATTGATGCCTTCGGTCCCGAACCATCTTATGAGTTAAGGCGTGCTAAACTTACTGATTATCGAGATTGCCAAGCCTTAGCTGTAGAACTTGAAAAGGACAAGGCAGCTTCTGGGAAGTCTGAAATCCCAGGCTTTGATAGGGCTACTACGAAACTAAAGGAACCTAAGGGAAAAGCAGTCCAGGAGCCAGAAAGTGAGCTTGTTCTTAAATTGCTTCAAAAAATTGAAACTATGGAAATCAATCATAATAAGGAGATAAACACTTTGCAGAATAGATTGATTCAGATGGAAAGAACGCAATCGCAAAATTTTCAGCCTCGAAATAATAATAACAGAAATAATAATTGGCAAAGAAGGGGTCAATCTAGTGAGCAGAGACCCCCTAACCCGCTTACTAATTTGGTAGATGATGCTCCTCCTTACTGTCGTGCTTGCGATGCTTTTCACGAAGAGTCCTCTTGTCCCACTATCAGAAGACTCTTGGATAATGGAATGCTTGGGACAGGTGAGCAAATAAACGTAGTAGGGAGCAAGTTTCCTTTGCCCATGAATGATTGGATAGAGGTTAAGGAAAGGAGCTATGATGTTGTGAACCCTCAATCTGCTTTTAGTATAAATAACCTTGAAAACGAAGATGACATTTTGGCCAGGTTATATGGTGAGAAACCCTCTCCTGAGAAAATTCTGGAGATTGCTAGAGATAAGGGTTTAACATACCAGAGAAGGGATAAAGATCAGAGCGGGAATCAAATTCCTCCTCGAACTTTAAACCCTGGTATAAACTCTGGAATAGATGTCGATTTGGGTAGTTGGTTTAATAATGCTAAAATTTGGGTTCCCGTATCTGAGATCGCTAAGATCCCTTCCCAAAGAGACAAGTTACTAAAAGCAATTCAGGGTCCTCAAGTCAACGCTTCTCAACAGAAGATTCGCGAGGTTGACTACCATGATGCTCCTATTTATCTGCAAAGCGTAGATGCTGATAACAAAGATCATCAACCCTTCTTTATCACCTTATTAGTCAACGGGTATAAATTGAATAACTGCATGTTGGATTCAGGCGCATCTGCTTGTGTTATGACTAAAAGGGTCATGGAACAGCTTAACTTAAGAGTTTCTAGACCCTACTATAATATATGTGCTATGGATTCCAAGAAAATCGAAGTACATGGTTTAATCAAGGATTTACAAGTTCACCTTTCAGTTTACCCGGACATCATGGTTGTTATGGATATTGTTGTTGTTGATGTGCCTGATGCTTGGGGTATGCTGTTATCTAGAAAGTGGGCCTCTGATCTAGGAGGAAGCATTCAGATGAATTGGTCATATGCTATGATTCCTTCTCCTAGCGGTGATGGTTTTGTTAGGCTAAATAGAGAGCCCGAGAGGAAATTTCATGTTGAAAATCCTAGGAAGCCTCATAACGAAATAATTAGAGAACAATCTGACATCGGGAACTACTCTATCATGTCCAATTTCATAATTCCTCCCGATGATAAGGTAAAAAATCTTAAAGATGAAGTCTGGTATATGTACTTCGATGGAGCGTTCTCTAGTCATGGTAAGGGTGCGGGAGTAGTGCTTAAATCTCCCCTTGGTCACATATTCAAGTTTGCCTATCGTTTAGAATTTGAAGCAACCAACAATGTCGCTGAGTACGAAGCTATATTGTTGGGTCTTGAATTGGCCAAAGCTTTGAGGATTAAATTGCTTAGCATCAAGGGGGATTCCGATCTGGTTATCATGCAACTTAAAAACAAATTCACATGTAGAAATCAGAGATTAAGAAACTATCGAAATGCTGTGTGGGATACTATGGAGCACTTCGATTCCCTTAACCTTGAAGCAATCCCTCGTGAACAAAATAGTTTGGCGGACGAACTTGCTGTAGCTGCCACAACCTTCCAGTTATCTGATGAATTAATTAACGATAAAATCAAAATGGAAGTAATATTTAGACCATCTGTCCCAGATAACTCAGAGCATTGGCAAGTTTTTAATGATGAAAAACAAGTCGTTCGTTTTCTCAATAGTTTAGATGAGTTTGAGGATTTTCGGATAATTTCTCAGGAGGATGGATCTTTGAATCATGAACATATCATAAATCCTACTCCTAGAAATGTGGTTGCCTTGGAGCAACATTTTGATCGGCATGATGCCACGAAGCTTAGAGAAGAAAACAAGATGGACCCAAGCGAGTACCTCGAAATCAACATAGGTACTTCTGAAAATCCGAAAATAGTTAAAATTGGTAAAGGTACCAGTTTGGAGGAAAGGAAAAAGTTAGCTGATTTACTTCATGAATATAGAGATGTTTTAGCTTTTTCCTATGATGAATTAAAAGGCTATAGGGAAGATGTTATGGAGCATACTATTCCTTTAAAGGACGAGAATGCTAAACCCTTTCGGCAGAAACTTAGGCAAATTAATCCGAAATTAGCCCCCTTGGTCCAGAAAGAGCTTGCTAAGATGCTTTCAGCAGGGATCATCGCTCAAACTAGGCATTCGACATGGTGTTCGAATTTGGTGATTGTTAGGAAAAAGAACGGTTCAATAAGACTTTGTGTCGATTTTAGAAACCTCAATCTGGCATGCAAAAAGGATAATTACCCTTTGCCAAACATGGAAACTTTGTTGCAAAGAGTAACTGGGTCTGGAATGATGTCATTGCTAGATGGCTTTTCTGGGTACAATCAAGTTTGGGTTAAAAAGGAAGATGGACACAAGACCACATTCACAACACCATGGGGCACTTTTGAATACATTAGAATGCCATTTGGGTTGACAAACGCAGGGGCTACTTTCCAGAGGGCCATGGATTATGCCTTCAAAGGGTTAATCGGGAAAATCATCGAAATTTACCAAGACGATCTTACTGTTTTCTCTAAAGATGGTATCAGCCATATAGATCATCTTAGGAAGGTTTTTGATAGATGCAGAGAATATGGAATTTCTTTGAATCCGGCTAAATCTGTCTTTGGGGTAACTGAAGGGAAACTTCTGGGTCATATCATTTCTAAGGAAGGAGTCAAGGTTGATCCTGAACGAGTTGAAGCAATTCAAAAGATTCCTCTCCCGCATAACCTCAAGTCCCTTCAGTCTTTCCTTGGAAAGATAAATTTTATTAGAAGATTTATCCCGAATTATGCGGAAATAGCTAAGCCCATTCAAAGTCTTCTGAAGAAAGATGTGAAATTTGTCTGGCAGGAAGAAGGCAAAAGGGCTTTCCAAGAAATCAAGTCTGCTATCGCGAAAGCTCCTGTCCTTGTTAGTCCTGATTACTCCAAAGATTTCATGATTTTTTCTTTCGCTTCTGAGGATACCATTGCCGGTGTCTTGCTTCAAAAGAATAAAGATGGTCACGAGCAGCCTATTGCTTTCATGAGTAGAGCACTTCAAAACTCCGAATTGAAGTACAATACCATGGAAAAGCAGGCTTATGCCTTGGTCAAGTCTCTTAAGCATTTCAAAACTTATGTGGGTTATTCTAAGATCATTGCTTTCGTCCCACATTCTGCTGTTAAGGACATATTAACTCAAACTGATTGCTTAGGGACTCGTGCCAGGTGGGTTACTAAGATACAGGAGTATGATTTAGAAATTAGACCCACCAAGCTGATCAAAGGCCAAGGTTTAGCTCAAATGTTAACAGAAAGTAATGAAAAGACTCTTGGTTTGTTCTGCCTTGACGATCTATCTTCACCAGAGTTGAGAAGATTAGCTGAGCATGAATGGTATAAAGACATAGTATACTACTTAACCAATCTTGCATGTCCTAACCATTTAGTCGCTCATAAGAGAAGGGCTCTTAGACTAAAAGCCACTAAGTACTGCCTTATGAAGGATGGCCTTGCATGGAGAAATCCTGAGGGCATAGTGCTTAGGTGTGTTGACGATGTTGAGTCCAAAAGATTAATCTCCGAATTTCATTCAGGATTTTGTGGTGGTCATTATGCCGCTAGAACTACCGCCCACAAAATCCTGAGAGCTGGCTATTACTGGCCTTCGATTTTTTCTGATGTGCACAAATATGTTAGAACGTGTCAAGCCTGTCAACTGTTCACTGGGAAGCAGAAGCTTGCTGCCCTTCCTCTACAACTTGTTATCGTAGAGGCACCTTTTCAGCATTGGGGTCTGGACTTCATAGGGAAGTTCCATGAAAATTCTAGCAATGGCTACTCATGGATTTTGACTGCTACAGATTATTTCACTAAACGGGTCGAAGCCGTTCCTGCTAAGAATGCCACTGAAAAGGTGATTATGGATTTCATTGAGAATAACATCATTACTAGATTTGGTGTCCCCGCTAAGATCACTACGGACAATGCCAAGGCTTTTGGTTCTTCAGAGTTTACATCTTTTTGCTTCAAATATGGCATTGTCTTATCTCATTCGTCGAATTACTATCCTCAGGGTAATGGTTTGGCTGAATCAAGTAATAAAAATCTCATAACCATTATCAAGAAGATAGTAGGAGATAACAAGAAGTCTTGGGACAGTAAAATCAAGTATGCTTTGTGGGCAGACAGAATTACTAAGAAGAAGTCTACTGGTAAATCTCCCTTTGAATTAGTTTATGGCTTGGATGTTACCTTACCTGTGCACCTAAAATTGCCAGCCTATCAGCTTCTCCAAAATTTTTCCACTAATAAAGATGTTGTTCAGAATAGGATAGATCAGATTGTGGAATTAGATGAGGCTCGTCGGACAGCTTTTGAGGCTATATGTAAAAATCAATCTAATGTTAAGAAAAGCTTTGATAAATGCTCTCGATCTAGATCTTTGCAGGTTGGAGATATGGTTTTACTCTGGGATCGCAAAAATGAAAAGCCGGGAAAACATAAGAAGTTTGATTGTTTGTGGCTGGGACCATACATCATTAGAGATATAGCCGGGCCAAACTCATTCTACTTGAGCAGATTGGATGGCGAACCACTTGATCTACCAGTGAACGGCCAAATGCTCAAGCTGTTCTTCAGAGATGATATCTGATGCCATGTGGCATCTTCTGTATTGTATTTCTATCCCTACTCCTTGACTTTTCAGCATTTCATTTCTGTTTTTAGATTTAGATTTATTTTTCATGTTATTAGTTAGTTAATAAATGAAGAGCTTTTATCTTTCCTGTGCTTAATGTATATGATGATTTTGGACGGACGCTACTTATATTTTGTTGTGTGTTGCATGGATGCAGATTCTGGATTCTCACATTCCTACAGAGCAGCAACGTGTCCCCAAGTAGAGCCAGATGTTGACCACTACTGGTCAACTTCCCATGCGGTACACCCTCTTTTCTTGGCAGAAAGAAATAGCACCTGAACGACGTGTCCGTGCCAACCTACAGTCATCAGCAGCTTGATCATTTCCATTGTAAACCCAGTCTGCATGTATTAATTGTAAATAATCTAAGCAGATCAGAGTCATGTATGTAAAATTTCCTAGGTGGACCTAACTTTCTATGATAATCTGTCCCGGAAGGTTTTTTGTCTCACCGATCCATGGATCGGCAGAGTTTTCCTTCAAACCTGACCCCAAAGCCGGGATGGATTTTGTCATTAGAACTTTAGGAGAATCCTAGTGTGTTAATCTGCTAGATTCTAGTTGTGTCGCAGAACTGGGTGATTTATGAGGGTCTGTATTAAGTGGGTTTGTCCCCTTGAGATGTAAATTGTAAAAAAATCATCATGAAATGTGTCTTGAGGGTTGAAAATGTTTTAAATCCCCTCGTGAGTCCTAAGTCCTAGGTCCTAGGTGATGTTTCCAATGGCTTAGTTCGATGATCCATTTAAAAAATGAAATAAAATAATAAAAATTAAAAAAAAAAAAATTTAAAAAAATAATAAAAAAAAATTTTAAAATTTAAAAAATTTAAGAAATGAAATAAATAAAAAAATAATAAAAAATTTAAAAATTTAAAAAATAATAATAAAAAATAATTTAAAAATTAAAAAAAAATAATAATAAAAAATTAATTAAATAAATCGACGGATGAGATCAAGAGATGTCTTGATCCTCATCAACGGTCGAGATCATTTTTACATGGATCAATCGAACTAGCCGTTGGAGCATTTCCTTTAAATAGGGTGCTAGGAGTTATTTTCAGATCATTCGATCTGTGAGTCAGTACTGAAAAAGCTCTCGTGTAATCTGATTTCTGGTTAATAAAAGAAGACTTTGGGGTCCAAATTTTGCTGGTGTTACTCTCTTGAAATGCTGTGAGATTGTTTCATTTTCTGCATATGTTATTTTCAGCCGTTAATAATAGCTTTTTGTAGAGCATTGTGAGCACAGGTATCTTGTTCACTTGCTGGGGTTTGGGTGCTGTTAGGGTTTCTGAAGTAATGGCAGGTATCTCCATTACTTCCTGAGATCTAGCAACATTTTTGCCTTCTTTGTTGACAGTTGTTTTGAGCTGTGCAGAAAACATCATTGAAGGAAATTTCGTGGGCGTTCGGGGAAGTTCTCGGCTGAACCAGCCGACTCCCACAGGCTTTTTCTTTGCAGAACCTAGCTGATTTTGGCCCTGGGTTAATCATTAAGAGTGTCTTTTCTGGTTCATATGAGAGATTTCTGAAATATTATCTGATATTCTAAAATATTCCTGTTATTATTTGCAGAATCAGGCTGTTAAGGGGCCATATCTGTAATTCTTTTGCTAGATCTAGGGTTTTGATTTTGTTTACTGCAATTTTTTTTTTTGTGATTTTAGGTAAATTTTGGACGGTTTTCTTTAAGTCTTTGCGTATAGCTGCCGGGTTCTTTGTTTACCATTCGCAGGATTACAGGGATCTGGAAGAAAATTTATTTTTACAGGACCTCTGTCTCAGCTATCCAAGGGTTCTAAGCATCAGTGATTTTTCAGATCTGGGTCCAGCATTTTGCAGACAAATCATTTATCAATCAACGTATATCCCTTACCAAACCAGCACTCAGCTCCAACTGCCGTCCACATTTCTGTCAATCTGATCCTTTTTTTTACTGCTGCATAAACCCTCACTGCTGCATCGTGGCCACAATCCGTTCAAAAATCTTCTTTCAGCAGAGTCGTTTCTCCATACGCACACTCTTTCACGTCCAACAAGCTTCACGATTCCTTTTTGGACCTCTAACCTGTGCAAACCCTGTCAAAATTCGACCAGCAACTGCATAATTTTTTTTTTGATTGTCATCGATCCATCAGTTTCCTTTTTTGCTGTGTCCGAATGCATGGTTCTGTCAGCGTAAATACGCCACCCTCCCACCTGCAATCCCATCACGTATCAAAATATTAAAACGAGTTGGCATTACGGCTGAGGTATTTCTCGCGGGCTGATACACCGTTCCTCTGGTCACGATTGCGAGTTTTCCCATCTGCAAGTGATCCCAAACCCGCGGACTAGCCGATCTTCGATCCCACTTACTGCGGTTTCTCATCACAACGATCTGCTTTCACATCGATGCCCAGTTATACATTTCACGTTTTCGTTCCGGGCCAGGTTTGTTATATTTAAGGTAGATCGAGATTCACGCATATGTATTGCGTTTTGGGTTTAGGGTATGATTCTAATTTCATTTTAATTTCTTAGATTGTAGTTTCGATTTTAGTTTTTTTTAGTTTTGTTTTATATTTGAAATAGATTCAATTAGTCTTAGATCTAAGTTTTGCTAGATTTAAATTTTATAATTAGATTTAAATTTACTTTCTATAGTTTAAGTTAGATTTTATTTTTATTTAGTTTTAACTTTTCATTAAAAAAAAAAAAAAAGAAGATTTAGGTTTTGTTTTATTTTTTATAGTTTAGTTTTAATGTAATTTAGTTTTAGAATAGATTTTAATTTTTTTTTTTATTTTTATTTTTTTTTTAGATTTTAAATTTTCATTTTATCAAAAAAAAAAAAAAAAAATTGAGAAAAGATTTAAAAAATTTTGAAAAAATATTAAAATTTTGTGGAAAATTAGTTTTGCCAGTTTCAGTGGTTTTTCTCGGGAAATCATTATACTGTATTTTCATTCTGAGATTTAAGAAAGTCTGCACGTCTTGAGGGTCAGTTGAATATGGTATCTGGTCAATAACTGTGTGATTGATTAAAGCATTTATTTCTTTTTAGTTGCTGGATATCGTTATTTGAGATTTGATCATTGCAGGAACTTTGTGGTTTTACTGGATATTCAAGGCTTGCTCAAGTTTGATGATAAATGATTGCTGTTTATGGTCTATATTCTTACATCGTTTAGCAAGTAATCGTTCAAAACTCAATCTCATAAGGCACTGGTCCACCAAATTAATAACATCATTTCAGCATTTCGTGTCTCCCGAACCAACTGGTTGACAGTTGGTCTCCTTCACCTCGTAGGGTCTACCCCCCTTAGCCGTGGGAGACAGGCTTAAACGGAGGGATCGGGGATCAGAGTGACAGCCCCCGGTCTGAGCGTTGTCGTGTCAATTTGCGTGACAACAGAGCCCAAAAAGGCCTCACGGCTAGGGATAGAGGGTTGAAGAGGGGCCTAAAGCACATGATGAGGAGGGAAGGAGGGGAAGGAGGGCTAGAAGAGGCCATGGAGAAGGGATAAGGGCAGAAGAGGGAGGACAGAGGAGGAGATAAGGTCCAGTGGAGGGATAATGAGGGAGGCCGAGGCCTTTAGGGCTCACGACCAAGCAAAGGAGGGCAGGTCGAGAGGGCTAGGCCTTACGATCAGGTCTACACGGCCCGAAAACACCCACGACAAGGCCACAAGGGCAAGCCGAGGCCTGCGACTAGCTTGGAGGGCTAAAAAAGGATGATGTTGAGGGTTAAGAGGCTGACGCTAAGGCTAGAAGGGGCAACACTAGGCCTAGGAGGCATGAAAAACTTGAAACCCTTGCCCAAAAAATTATTTTGCTTCAGATCTTCAATTTCTGCAAAATTCTTCAGTTGTTGGCTCTGCAAAAAGAAATTTACAATCTAGATATTACCCTCAAGGGCCTAGATCTAGCTCTAATCCAACAATTTTATTTTGATCTCACTTGCACGAATAAATTTACAATACCCCAAAACTCCAATATATACAAAAATTCAAAATCCCAAGAAAACCCCAAAAAACTCCTGCTGCAAAACAAGGGTTAGAAAATAAAATAATTTACAAAATAATTATATAAAATATACAAGTGTACAATGCTTAGAAGATTTTTTGAGATTATTTTTTTTGTGAATTTTAACAAATGGCTAGATGTATTTCGAAAAATAAAGGCCAAACCACAACCTTAGCGAAGTTAGAAAATCATATAAAATATTCAAAATCCAAACATGGTCAACCTAGTCCACAGTTTGTGAACTTGGAGCCAAGGTTTGTGGAATCTGCAAACACTATATACTTCTCAAGAATAAACTGTTAGAACATACAATGAATCAGATCACCTAATATAAGCCCAAAACTTACCAATAGAATGTTTCTATCATCTACAATGAAATAACGATTAAATTAAATTTTAAAGGACAATATAGGAATGCCCGTACCCAACACATACCACAAATCAGCGAGGCAGACACCATGAACTACACCCCAAAGTTTTTTATTATGATAATCAGAACTTTCCTAGTGGGACAACAACTCCACATCATCTTTTTAAAGTTACATTAGCCAAAGATCAATTGGTTTGAGACACAAATGGCCTCTATTTTATAGATAAATCCTCCAAGTGGAAAATAACGACTAATTGGATTGATCCCCATTAAAATAATCTCGGCCTTTGATAAATCTTTGATGATATTTTAATCTCTGCTGTTGAACTAATTGTTTTTGAGTAATTTTCAAATTTTTCATTAAAACCATTTTTTATTAGTTCATAAATAATTATTTGAAGCTAATTTCCTCAAAATTTTGACTTTGATTTGACCACCAAGGCCCAAGGATCCAATTTTTCTTGAAATTTCTAGTATTCCCTTGGTGGGGGACCTCCAGAAATATATTTCTTTAAGATCCACAAATTTTTCAACTTGGAGAATTTTAATTTTTCTAGCATTTTAATATTTTGACTCTAATTAATTAGTTTTTTGGCTTAGGATTTATTTTTGTTTTTTTCAAAAAAATTAATTAATTAATTGACACTTGAGGGGATTAATTGTTTTTCCACCCTCAATATTTTAACCATGGTGTCTAAGTATGAGGGACTGTGCACTAAAATATTTTTTACATAAGATTTTACAAATTCAACCCTCAAAGGGGAATACCCGTTCGTTATAGACCCTAAAAATACACACCCAATTCTGTGACACAATATGATCTAATAGACCAAGTGACTTGTAATAAAATAATTTAGTGAATTATCTTAAATTATTCCCAAATCTCTTTTACAAAAGACTCGACTAAAACACTAAGACTCACCTAAGACTTTGACAATAAATTCCACCCTAGCTTTAGGGTGAGGCTGGAGGGAAAAACTTTGCCGATCATCCGTGTTTAGAAACACAGATAAATTAGTGAGACGAAAAACCTCCTAGGATGAAATTCGTCTCCAAAATAATAGGCTTACCATGGTTGTTACATACATACATGGTCTTACTAGCATCATTTACATTACAAATTTTGCAGAATGGGTTTATAATGACTCAAAAGATGATGCCTGATGATCTTGATGCTTTGAAAAATATGGTACAACTACTTCCTTGGAACTTTGACAAGCTACGTGCAACAGGAACCTAAGTCATTGGAGAATGCATTGAGGGTGGCAAGAAAATTTGAAAGAAAAATTATGTCAACAAGGAGGTATACCACTTACAACTATAAAGATGGAAGTGTTGTTGTTCGTAGCCTCCCACAACCTACAAGGTTGACACTAATAACTGGAGGAAAAAAGAGCAAAATGGATTTGCTATAGTTGTGATAACATATACACTAAAGGTCATAAGTGTGCTGAGAATAAATTATTTTACATAGATTGTGAAGAGGTGAAGAAAATGAACAAGAAACATTAAAAGAAGATGATATACACCTGGAACCAACCCCAGAGAAAAAAGAAATGAATCTAACAATATATTTTAATGCATTGGCGGGAATTATCACTCCTCAAACTTTCAAGGTAGAAGGATATATCAAGAAGTAAAAGGTAATAGTGTTGATTGATTCGGGTAGTACCTATAATTTTATTCATTGTAATATAGTCAAGGAATTGAACTGCTTTCTAAATCCAGCACCAGAGTGTCAAGTGATGGTTGCAAATGGAGGGACTATAAATTGCTTAGGGAAGTGCCATAATATCAAGCTAACTATTGGGGAATATGTATTGAATAGTCTAATGATTTCCATTCCAATGGATGGTGTTGATGTTGTTGTTGGGTCCCTATAATACTAGTGATTACCCCATTACTATTGTAGTTGTACTCATTAATATTGTTGTGCCCCTATTGTCCCCATATTGTTATTACTGTGCCCCATAGAATCCCTCTATTGTTATTTTTGTGGCTTTATATTATTATTGTTAGGTCGGCTGTGTTATATTGTGACTCCTTAGACTCCTATATATAGAAAGGAGGTTTTGTCATTTGAATCATCCAAGAATTGTTCATTTATGTAATGTAAAGGAGGTTGCCCCCTCGAAGAGGCTGAATTTTAAGGCATTGATCTATCTTTTCTATATTTTTCTTGAGTTGGTTTCATAACATTTGGTATTAGAGCTTTGGATTCTAGGGTTTTGTTGCTCCAAACAGGTCATTGTGGCATTTTTGCTATAACTTTTTTCTACGACGTTTTAGAGGCTAAAAAAAAAAATCCCATTTGAGAAGACATCGCACTGAAGCTCGGGTCCGAATTTCAGAGTTTTTGCGCTATATTTGCGGAGATATGATTTGAGGAAGTTGGTCTTTTTGCAGACTCGGATTGAAATTTTGTAAGAAGATATAGAAAGAGGACGGACTGTAGTTTCTTGTATATATTTTTCAGAGCCAAAGGTCAAAACAGGGACACGTGGCACGTCGTACAAGTTTGCTCTACTGAATTAGTTTCTAATCAGGTCACTGTGGGAGATTTGGCATAACTCTTCATTGGAGAATCCAATTGGGGTCGGACTGGTGGCATTGGAAAGAGGACATAGAGGGCTACCACAGGTCGCAATTTCAAAATTAGATGATCCAAAATTACAAAGATACATCAAAGGCAATATCGAGCTCCTACAAAGTGAAAAAATGTGTGTAGATTTTTTATATTTTTGCTTAAGCTTGGTTTGAAAAATTATTTTGAAGGAATTCAAAGGGCATAGTAGAGCATTAGTATCGGTAACTGATGCCCCGAGGAAAGAAAATGCAAACACCTAGTAAGCAATCTGAAAGCTCTAGCATGACTCATGAAGAAGAGGAAAAAGTGCTACAGGATATATCAAAATTACAAGACCAAGTGCAACAAATTTCACTCTCACAAAAGCTAACAGAAGCTAAGATAAATGGAGTGAAATTTAAGATAAAGGGCGTGGAAGCCAAGATTGACGATTTGAAGATAGATTTGAAGGCAGATTTGACAAATTTTCTACAAGAAATACTTACTAATGGTGAAAGGGGAGGAAAGGAAACTCATAATGCAAACAAAGGAAATGTTAATCATGATTTCATAGACTCTAATGTTGGATCGAAGACGCACCATATTCCAAAAATCAATATGAGGAAGTTTGATGGCAAGGATCCCGCAACATGGATATTACAGATGGAGCAATTTTTCGATCTCAATAATGTGCAAAACACACAAATGGTACGTGTTGCAACTTTATATTTGGAACCAAATCAGTTTGTATGGTATCAATGGATTTACTCTCGTAAACAATTTATCGCTTGGGTAATTTTTATGGAAGAATTGATAGCACATTATGAGGATACAAAAAACAACACTTTTTTTAGCCAATTGATAAGTCTCAAACAAAAGGGTACAATAATGGAGCACATTGAGGAGTTCCAAAAATTGAACATAAGGGTAAAAAATATTCCAGAGGAGCATAGGATTGATGTGTTCATAGGGTCTTTAAAGGATAATATCCAACATGATGTTCGCCTTTGGGAACCTAATTCATTGGAGAAGGCATTGAGTTTAGCAAGAAAAATGGAAAGCAAAATTATGGCAACTAGGAAGCATACCACACACAACTATAAAGACGGAAGTGTTGTTGTCGCTAGTCTTCCACAACCTATAAGGTTGACACCACAACAATTGGAAGAAAAAAGAGCAAAAGGGCTTTGTTACAGTTGTGATAGCAAATACACTAAAGGTCATAAGTGTGCTGAGAAGAAATTATTCTACATAGATTGTGAAGAGGAAGAAGAAAAGGAGCAAGAAAGGTCAAAAGAAGAGGATATACTCCAGGAAAAAAGCCTAGATGAAGAACAAATGAATTCGACCATATCTTATAATGCATTGGCGGGAATTACCACAACTCAAACCATCAAGATAGAAGGACAAATCAAGAAGAAAAAGGTAATAGTGTTGATTGATTCAGGAAGTACCCACAATTTTATTCATTCTAAGGTAGCAAAAGAATTGAATTGCTTCTTATATCCATCACAGAGTGTCAAGTGATGGTTGCAAATGGAGGAATAATAAATTGCTCTAGAAAGTGCCATAATATCAAGTTATCCATGGGAGAATATGTATTGACTAGCCCAATGCTTTCCATTCCAATGGGAGGTGCTGATGTTGTATTAGGAGTCCAATGGCTACAATCCTTGGGTATAATAGCTTTTAATTTTCAAGAACTTTTCATGAAATTTTTTGTGGAAGGAAAGGAAGTTGAATTAAGGGGTATTGCAGGGAAGCCGGGAAAGATAATCAGCTCTAACGGTATGACAAAGCTTCTAAAAAAGGAACGAAAAGGTGTAATTGCACAATTATGTTCGCTAGATGTTTCCACATTGGAATCATCTATTTCTCCAGATCTCCAAAAAGTCTTGGACAATCATTCCAAGGTATTTGAGACTCCCAAAGGTCTCCCACCTATTCGTCTTCATGATCATGCTATTCATCTGATTCCAGGAAGTGTTCCTCCAAACATCAGGCCGTACAGATATCCTTATGCCCAAAAGAGTGAAATTGAACATATGGTTGCAGAAATGCTAGAGGCTGGTATAATTCAATCGAGTCTGTTGGACACCTAATCCTAAAGGGTTAGTGTGGAATTCGAATGGACAAAAGCAGTCCAAGAGACCTTGGGATCTGAATCCCAAGAGTCACATATGTGTACTATAAATGTATATCTATTGTTAATAAAAAGTACTGAATGATTTATCTTTCCCATTGTTTTTACTGTCCATGTGTGTTTAACATGGTATCAGAGCCATGATGAGTGGCCTGTTTTCCCTGAGCAACTGGTCTGAGTTGCCTTGAATAGTGCTGAATAGTGTTGGCCTAGTCTTCATTACCTGTAACGCTCCATTAATTGTGCCTGCGCCTGCTTGTTCTTCTGAATACAGAGCGTCATTACACCTGCGCCTCTATTGTCTGACAATTCTCTGCGCTTGTCAGCTATGCGTTTTATATATTCTGCCATTCTCAGTGTAACGCTCAGCCGCTCTCCCATCGGTTCCGCTAACTGTTCTAACGCCTCTCTTGATTATTTGACTTCTCAACGCTCACTGTGGTGACTGTGCGCTCAAATCAGTTATATCCTTGCTCCTGAAATTACAGTGGTTTGATGCTCTGCATTATTCTATGTAACACACTATCCTGCGTGCTACTCCGTGACCTGCACTCCTGGAATTTTGACAGTCTTTATTGACGTAACGCTCCTTCGTTTTTTATTCTTGTTGACTAGATTATGATGAATGTTGATTATTGCTCTGGGATTGATTCAACAACGTACTAGTCCAAATCTGCGGTTTTGAGTGTGTTCTCAAAGAATCCGTGAACCCCAAATCTGCGGTTTTGAGTGTATTCTTAAAGAATAAAGACTTCGAATACGTCTTGAGGGAATTTTTCTGGGATTGATCTGCTCCAAGTTGGGTGTCTGCGTTGAATGATTTTGGGCATTGATATGCTAGATACGTTGAAGACATTTTGAGGTTATTGGGATTGTTCTGCTGCAAGTTGGGTTCCTGTCTTGGCGTTACTGTTTCTGTTGCTTCACTGAAGGGTTCCTGTCTTGGCGTGGCCTTCGGAACAGCATGACCTGAGGTTCTGGGATATGAATTGCATAGTGCACCCAACCAACAGATTGACAAATTCCTGGTATGAAATGGGGGTTCAAGAAGAATAACGTCCCTGTATTCGTATGTATCATCGTAATACTTTGGTGAATATTGAATGTATCTATCTTCTAAGGTCATTTTTCATACCGATCTGTGTTGAAGCCAAAACTGTGTTTGGAGATGAACAGGCGGGCGATGTCTCCCTTCTATTAAATATCGTGGCATCTAATCTTGCCTAATTTGACGCTGACCACGCTGCGTTGGACGCTCATTGCAATAAAACACTACAGTAAATGCTGGCGATTAAAATACTAAGAAATCTAAATACATGGCGGAGGGGGAGTCCTCTATCCCGGTCTCAGCCTCGAAGACAACGAAATGCCATGGGATTTCCTGAGGAAAGCGTATTCAATCTTGAGCACGCAATTGTTTTTGACCGTAATTGTTGCTGCAGCCGTGGTTTTGTATTCACCCATCAATCTTTTCCTGGTTCAAACCCCGGGCCTCTTGTTGGGCATCTCCATCTTGCCTTTAATCTTGATGTGCCCTCTTTATGCCTATCATCAGAAGCATCCGGTTAATCTTGCATTGTTGGGAGTGTTTACTGTTGTTCTGAGCCTCACTGTTGGCATATCCTGTGCATACACAAAAGGAAGGATAGTTCTGGAGGCATTGATATTAACAGCAGCTGTGGTGTTCTCACTAACTGGTTACACATTCTGGGCGGCAAAGAAGGGCAAAGATTCAGTTTCTTGGGTCCAATTCTGTTTTCCAGCCTCATTGTCCTCATCCTATTTAGTTTTATCCAGGTGATTCTACAGGAACGTCATCATCCAAAGCGCCACCAGGAGATGTGAGTCCAGGACACATGATGTTTGCTCCGGCAAGGACAAATTTGATTGCCCCTCTGTCTACTTGAAACTTTTTCATTATGTTTGGATATTGATGTAATAGACGCAGGGTCGGCATGTAAGGACCATCTCGAACGTTGAAGAAGAGTGGTACATTATTCACCAAAATCAGATTAATATGATTCTGGCATTTTGCAACTATAAGAGGAGATTTCTTTGGAAGTAAATCTTCTAATACGGGCTCCAAATCCGGATACTCCTCTGCAATGCTTTGGCGGATCTTGCGTTGCACAGATGCCTTTACTTGATTCTGGGAAGAAATTTCCTCACTAGAAAACTTTTTGAACATTTTTGCCGCAAATTGTCAATTCCTGGAAGTGAGTAAAGCTTGGATTCAGTTAAAACCTGGATGAACTAATATCGTATTTCCAGCCAAATGAGCTGTGACAATGAGCGAGTACTTCGCAGCTTTTGCCTGTGTCCAGGTTTGAAAAATGAACTCTGTCAGATTAGCAGACATAAAAGACTTGTATTGCGGTATTCAACGACATTTTTAACAGCTAAGTCTCAATGTTGAATAGTGTGAATGGGAACTGTGAGCAACAAACAGTGGCATAATATTATACCAGAAGTGTTGATGGTTCTTTGCAACTAGAAGAAAATCAGAATAGCTTCTGAAGATTATAATTGGTCTCTACAGTGTGAAATTTCGGTTCTATTTGTATTATGTTCTACTTTGCTGCGATAAAGAATAAAGTACACGGGTTCAGCTTACAATGATTGTGTGTAAATATTCTGATATATTTGGTACATTTGAGTCTTTGACGGCATGACTAATTTCTCAAGCACAAAATGTGTAAACCAGAGAACTGTAAACGTGAATGATGTTCTCATCTAAAGGGTGCCAATATGTAGCCTTGGTAGTTTTACCAGTGAAAACTTGATAATTGAAAAATCTGTTAGTGATTGGCTAAATTCTTAGCTGGAATTAGTTGAGTGCCTTTTTCAAACTGATTTTTTTCAATAGCTGGGGTTTGTCTAGACTTGCTGAGTGTTCATTTGTTTGTTGAGACAATGGCTAGATTTCATGATGTATTAGAGTTACTGAATACACTAATACATCCACTATTGGTGGGAAGGTAAATGTTAGCAAAGACACTCTTTGTGACATTCAGATCTGCCTGCATGATGCACAAGAAAAGATCGACTTTTTGCAGCTTGAATCACAGCTACAGCAAGAAGAGCTACACCATTCTGAACCTGTTTCTGTTCAGAACATTGAGACAACCACCCATCAGCAGCATGTTAATAATGGTACAGATCATTCAAATAAAGCAGCAGTTGTATATGCAGATGCAGAAACTCAGTCTGCACTTCCCAAGCCCATCATCAGACCTTGGGAACAGCTTGTCCACAACAAGCACAAAACTGGTCTTGGATATGACAAGGACTTGTCCTTTCATATTCCAGACTACTCAAAGCCCATTCAGTTTCAGAGTGCTGGATTCATTTATGATAGTTCACCTGCTCCTCATGACAGTTCAGCTTCAGCTGTTCCAGAATCTGCCCCTCTTCTACAGCAACAACAACAACAACAAAAACAACAGATCGTGAAATGCCAACACTGTGATCGAGTTGGCCATCTGAAAGATCACTGTTTTGATCTTCATCCATGTGAGCACTGTCATAAAACCAGCCATTCTTCACACAGATGCTTCAGAAACAAACCACCTGCAAGAACAAAGATTCATCTTGGATGGATCGCTTCTTGGCAATGGGCATCAACAGCCAAGAAGATATTCCAAACACATGTTAGAACTTGTTCCAGAGTATTGAACAGTCTTGCAGCTGAGTTTTCTCCATCTTCTCACCTTGTACCTGACAGGGGGGAAATGATGGTCATCTACAAGCTTCAAAGTCACATCAAGCGAGCCTGAGCCACAACCTGCCACACCAGTTTCAGAGTTGCAGCCAGAGACAAAGATGCCCGTGAACACATATTGGGAACACTTCCTCTAGCAGAAGACTCCAGCTTCTTGCCAGTTTTGGAAGAGTTCCAGAGTTGTTGGTCATCCTTAAACCATCACAGATTGAGAACACTTCCTCTAGCAGAAAACTTCAGTTTCTTGCCAGTTTTGGAAGAGTTCCGGGAACTGCACTAAGCATTCCAGTGTTGGTGGTCATCCTTAAACCACCGCCCTTTTTTACCAACATTTCATAGAGCACATTCAGCCTAGTGCTGCCATGCATTTTTACACATTTTGTATTACAGCTCTCTTCTTGGACTCATACATAACCCTTCGGATTAAGGGGGGGAATGTTGGACACCTAATCCTAAAGGGTTAGTGTGGAATTCGAATGGACAAAAGCAGTCCAAGAGACCTTGGGATCTGAATCCCAAGAGTCACATATGTGTACTATAAATGTGTATCTATTGTTAATAAAAAGTACTGAATGATTTATCTTTCCCATTGTTTTTACTGTCCATGTGTGTTTAACAGAGTCAAAGTTCTTTCTCTGCTCCAGTAGTATTGGTGCACAAGAAGGATGGATCATGGCGCATGTGTCCGGATTATAGGGAGCTCAACAAGCTCACTATTAAAGATAAGTTTCCCATTCCTGTCATTGATGAATTACTGGATGAATTGCATGGATTAATTTACTTCACCAAGTTGGATGTTCGTTCAGGATATCATCAAATCAGAATGAAGACTGAAGACATTCCGAAAACAGCATTTAGAACTCATGAGGGTCATTATGAATTTTTGGTCATGCCTTTTGGCCTTACCAATGCACCCTCAACATTTCAAGGTTTGATGAATTCAATTTTCAAACCATTCGTTATAAAATTTGTGTTAGTATTTTTTGATGATATACTAATCTACAACAAGTCTTGGAAGGATCATGTTGAACATGTTGACAGGGTGCTACAACTATTAGAGGAGAAACAATTATATGCAAAAAGATCCAAACGTTTCTTTGGAGTACAAGAGGTAGAATATCTGGGTCATATTGTATCTCATGAAGGAGTTAAGGTAGACCCTAGCAAAATTAAAGCCATTAAGGAATGGAAAATCCCCACATCCATAAAGCATCTGCGAGGATTTCTCGGGTTGACAGGGTATTATCGCAAGTTTGTTAAGAATTATGGGAGAATAGTAGCACCTCTAACAACACTATTGAAGAAAGATGCATTTTCATGGACTCCAGAAGCAACAAAGGCCTTCGAACATCTTAAAGAGGCAATGTGCCAAGCACCTGTCTTAGCTACACCGGACTTCACAAAAACCTTTATTGTGGAATGTGATGCTTTAGGAAATGGAATTGGTGCTGTTTTAATGCAATATGAAAGACCCATTGCTTTTGAAAGTCGTCCAATCAAGGGAAAGTTTTTACACAAAGCTATTTATGAGAAGGAAATGTTGGCAATACTCCATGCACTTAAGAAATGGCGACCCTACCTAATGGGAAGACACTTCAAGGTAAAAACGGATCATGACAGCCTTAAATACTTTTTAGAACAAAGATTATCCTCTGAAGAGTAACAAAAGTGGGTCACAAAGATGTTGGGTTATGACTTTGAAATCATTTACAAAAAAAGGAAGCAAAATGTGGTGGCAGATGCACTCTCAAGAAAGGATGAGGATGTGGAAGCATTGTTGTGCGCCATTTCTATTATCCAACCAGATTGGATAAACGAAGCAAGGGAGGAATGGAAGAATGACGAAGAAGTGTGGGAACTTATTCGAAAGTTACAACAAGATTCCAGTACATCGGATACATTTAGCTGGAAAAATGATTCGTTATGGTACAAAGATCGCTTATACCTCTATAAGAATTCCCAGCTAAAACAAAAGATTCTTATGGAATTGCACACTTCTACCTTAGGAGGGCACTCGGGATTTTTAAAAACTTACCACAGGGTTAAGAAGGAATTTTTTTGGGATGGCCTTAAATCAGATATTCAAAAGTTTGTGGCGGAATGTTTGGTTTGCCAACAAAATAAAGTTGAAACAATTAAGACACCGAGTCTATTACAACCTTTATCCATTCCAAGCCAACGTTGGGAGGAGGTTTCAATAGATTTTATCACAGGTTTACCCAAGTCTGAGGGAAAGAGTGTCATCATGGTGGTAGTTGACAGACTTACCAAGTATGCACATTTTTGTGCATTATCACATCCATTTAAAGCCAGTGCAGTTTCTACTGCATTTATGGAAACAATTCAAAAGCTACATGGAAACCCAAAGATTATTGTAAGTGACAGAGATCCCATTTTCACTGGAAATTTTTGGACAGAATTATTTTCTTGTCTTGGTACTCAGTTAGCTCATAGCTTATCTTATCATCCTCAATCTGATGGACAAACTGAGATAGTAAACAAATGTTTGGAAGGATATCTTCGTTGCTTTGTATCTGATAAACACACACAATGGGTCAAATGGTTGACTCTGGCTGAATGGTGGTATAACACTTCCTTCCATACAGCAACAAAAATGACCCCATTTATGGCACTTTATGGGTATCAGCCACCATCCATCACATCATATTTAAGAGAAAATTCTAAGGTTCAAGCAGTGGAACATCACATCGAATATCAACAACAAGTCCTCCAACTCTTAAAGGATAACCTCGTGTTGGCACAGAATAGAATGAAACAACAGGCAGATCAACATCGCAGCGAAAGAAGTTTTGATGTAGGTGATTGGGTATTCCTACGACTACAACCATATAAGCAAATGTCCCTCAAGCAAGCTAAGAAGGATAATAAATTATCACCAAAGTATTATGGTCCGTACAAGGTGTTGCAAAAGATTGGTACTATGACATACAAATTGGAGCTTCTTGCAGCTTCTCGATTGCACCCAGTTTTCCATGTTTCATGTTTAAAGAAGGTTATAGGCGATAAGCTCCCAGTTCAAACAATATTCCCAGAACTTGACAAGGAAGGAAAAATTATATTGGAACCAAAGCAGTCACAGAAACAAGAACTCGACACCTATGAAATCGATCAATTTCAGAGTATCTTATCAAGTGGAAGAACTTATCTGTTGAAGATTCCACATGGGAGGATGAGAATTTTATACAAAAGCATCCAGAACTACTCAAGCGTTGAGGACAACACTTTTTTGAAGGAGAGGGGCATGTTGGGTCCCTATAATACTAGTGATTACCCCATTACTATTGTAGTTGTACCCCTTATTAATATTGTTGTGCCTCTATTGTCCCCATATTGTTATTACTGTGCCCCATAGAATCTCTCTATTGTTATTTTTGTGGCTTTATATTATTATTGTTAGGTCGGCTGGGTTATATTGTGACTCCTTAGACTCCTATATATAGAAAGGAGGTTTTGTCATTTGAATCATCCAAGAATTGTTCATTTATGTAATGTAAAGGAGGTTGCCCCCTCGAAGAGGCTGAATTTTAAGGCGTTGATCTATCTTTTCTATCTTTTTCTTGAGCTGGTTTCATAACAGTTGTATTAAGAGTGCAATGGTTACAATATTTGAGGACGATAGCTTTTAATTTTCAAGAAAAGTTCTTGAAATTTTTCTGGGAAGAAAAGGAATTGAATTAAGGGGTATCACAGGGAAACCGAGGAATATAATCAACTCTAATTGCATGACAAAGCTTTTGAATGAAGAACAGTGAGGCATAATTGCACAATTATGCTCACTAGATGTTCAAACATTGAAATCATCCATTTCTCCAGATCTCATATATAGAGTCTGAAGGAGTTGTTCTGTCCAGGAAGGAGGGTCGAAGCGCCAAATTTCTGTTCTGTATCTTGAGAGAGGGCCAAAGCCCTAGTTTCTCTGTTATAGGTAGGATGGAAGGCCTCAAGACCAAGAGTAGGTAAAAAAGAAGGGTCGCGACTGAGTTATGGAGGCATCATATTGGTAGATCGCACTGTGGAAGGTCGTGACTCTTGTGAAGACTTGAACAGTGAACAAAAGTTAATGAAGTTTGTGGAAAGGGCTGCTGTTCTATGTTGGACAATTGCTGAGCATAGATCTCGAAGTCTGTTCATCAAAAGAAGGATTGGACAACAATGTTTGGAGGTTGGTTATGGAGTGTTTTTAAGGATTAAATTCATTGTGAGCAGCTGTGTATGATAGAGATTAGAAATGAGTCAAACATTTGTGTGATGAAGACAAAGGAAAACCACGTAACAAGCGACAAATAAGGACATAAAGGGTTGGTTGTGAAGGGGCTACGTAAACAAGTTGTTTGTTTTGTCATTGTTTAGTTGGGCAAATTGAAGGTTAGAGGGAGCTAACCTCAAGCTGTGAGGTCCTAATTTTTCCTAATATAAATCTATTTTAACAATTATATCAACATCCTTGATTTGCCTTGATTTTATCATGGATTAGACATAGAATTTGAAAATGAAGGACAAAGGAATACCTGGAAAACAACTTGAAGACAATTCCAATTTGCTCCCGCCCTCATTCTGTTACCAAAAGACCAAAACCACCCAGCCAAGCTGAGCACAACCTTGGTACTCAACTCCAAAATACTTCCCAATTGGATTATTTTGGTCCCCCGTGCCCAAAATCTTCAAGAATAATAGAATCCCAACTCTGATTCAAATCTCTAACTCTCATCCCCGTCCTCCTCTTCCAACCCAAAAACCCCCTTCTGCCTCTGAAGGCTCGAAATAAGTAACCCCCTTTTGGTGGTCACTACCTTCTTCCACCGCCCTCCCGAGATTTGATTTTGGTAGAACAATTTTACGTGTAGCATGAGGTGAGGTGAGTATATAAATTTTAAGGTCTTTGTCATGTTTAACTTTGATGATTTTGTTTTCTTATTTGTTTATTTATTATTTTTTTTAAGTTATAATAAAATTTTATTTTTTTTGTATAAATTTTTAATTATAAGAACAAACTTAATAGTTAATAAATGTTTATGATATTAAAAACTTTGATTAATATAAATATATGTTTATATACATATATATTAATCAATATTTAACTATTTTCCTAATTATTTAATAAGTATACTAGTGCAAGACATATGATATGTGCATATGTAGGTATCATATGCATGCTAATACTCTTTTGCTTATAGACTGAAATGGGTCATTGCACAAGCCTTGTTGCATCATAGTTTGTAGCAGGTTTCATAAAGAGCCATGATCCTTTTTTTTTTTTAACATGATCGTCTACTCTTGTATTATAAAAAACTGCTGTAAGCAGGAGTTGTTACATAAAATGAAAAGAGGGAGAGAGAAGAAGTCCAAAATAGGCTCGCAGTCCTTGACTTCTGAGAGTTAAGCTTAATGAAAATACATTGAAATAGGTAACGGCTGTATTTCCGAACAAAGAGGCCGACCAGAAGACAAAATTTGCTTGACATATGACTGTTTACCAGAACTGGTTTACCGAGTCTTCCACCTGGGGCTCCTTTTTGCTGGCCTTGGTAGATGCTTCTGCTTGCATGCTTTGCGCGATGGACTTTATGTAAGTAATGGCCTCCTCCAGGTGTTGGCATCTTTCCTTGAGTTTCTCTATTTCTGCCTTCTGTTTCTCGAGTTTCTTCCTCTTGGACCTGCTGTCTGCATGAAAGTCATCTTCGAGCTCCTTGTGGTGTTTAACAAATCGGGCAATCATAAAGCAGTGTTCTTTGCAGAGGGTGCAGGTGTCATTTCCCAGAACGCGGTCCAGCGGGTTCTCCTTCTTATCTTGGTCCTTCTGGGCTTCTTTCTGCTTCCTGTTCTCAGATGGCTCTGCCATTTCTAAACAAGATGGAGTTAGATAACAGAGATAAGAAGAGTGATGCGGTTTATACCTGATAGCTGAAGAAGGAGCTATCTCTGCCCGGATGCTTTGCTGTCGGCCTCGCTTGCTGTTGGAAGACTGGTCCCGGAGATGAAGCAGCAAACTCTTGGTGAGACAAGCGCTCAGTTGGCTTCTACTACTGAGGGCGATTCTATTCCTATCAATACCCACTTCGAGCCACAACTGATTCAGATTGCACAGAGAAATGCTGAGAAGGTCTGGGGAGGGAAGATGGATATAAAGAGGAGAGGGAGGCCTGTCATGATGAGAGATCTGGATATTTTTATTGGGGAAGTCTGAATGCATATCCTGGACCATATCCTTGCTGCAGTCGGTGAGGGGAAGGAGGGGACGTTTACCAGCATTCGAATGGATAGAGGCACGCGTGAAAAAGAGATGCTTTGCGCTGATGACTGAGGTGTGGGATGAGGAAAGCATGGAGGAGAGTGCATGGTTGAGATCGAGGTGAGATTGGCTTCCAGATTGACTGAGGAGAGGACGAGTTCTGAGGGCGCTGGACCGATTGTCTGAATGACGGCTGAATCTGCTAAGGGATTGCCTTGTCATAAATCTTGTCATTCTCACGCACTTGTCCTTGCTGTCTGCTGACAGCCTTAGTTGCTAGGTGATCGGCATCTGCGTTGTTTTCTCTTAGAATGTGAAGGAAGGTTGGGTCTCCCAGATATCTGAGGTTGTCGTGGATCCTAATCTTAATGTTGTTGAGGCCTTCCTTTATAAAATCTCTGCCTGAAACCATAGCGGCAATAATAATAGCCGAGTCCCCCAATATTAGAGCATTCCTGATTTCCAATCTGACCAGAAGAGAGGTCCCTAGAAAAAGGCTGTATGCTTCAGCAGCATTGTTGGAAGCGTTCCCCAGGCCCCATTCATAACTGAGAATGCTTTTCCCGTTTTGATTTTTGATGATCCCCCCTGCACCGGCTTTTCCGGGGTTGTTCTTCGAAGCACCGTTGAAGAGAAGAACTGGGCGCTTCTGATTTGAAATCCACTGTTGTACCTCTTCCTTGGAACCTCTGAGTTTCCAATTTGGCCTTGCTTTGTTAATTGATGCCTGAGAAGGCTGATTTTGATTGTGATTGAGACTAAATTTGCTATACCAGTCTCTCTCTTCTTGGAGCCAGCTCGTTTGGTCTGGAGGAGCTATGTAATTGGCACTGATGGATTCAGAGATGCTGGCTATTGTCTTTGCCAGAATACTAGCCATGTTTGGCTCTTTGTTGTTAAAGACATAGTTGTTTCTTGCTAACCAGAGGTGCCAGCAAAGGGTGGCAGGGATGCATTTCCATACTCGGGTGAGGTTGTGCTTACCTTTCCTGGTGTAGGGGTAGCTGTTCCTCCAGTTTTTCTGAAGGTTGTGAATCTGATCAAAGCTTTCTCGAGATTCCATGGGACTTATCAACTGATTCCAACAACGATGTGCTAAGGGGCAGATTAGGAAGATGTGTTGGATGGACTCCTCCTCTGCTCGACAGAAGCAGCAAATTGAAGGACCCTGAATTCCTTTTTTCCTTAAGTTCTCAGCTGTAAGGATTTTCCCCTTGAGGAGTGTCCAATTGAAATATTTCACTTTGGGAAGACACTCTGACTTCCAAGCCACTGCGTGCAGATTCCACTTTGCTGTAGGAGATAAGTTTTGCAGAGTTTTATATCCTTCTTTCACTGTGAAATTCCCCCCACAGGGGTCCCAGATATATCTATCTTCAGTCCCCATATTTGTTGGAGCAGAGCCAGAAAGGGAAAGCTTGAGGTTGATCCATTGTTCCTTGAGGAGGGGGGGTGTTTGGATATCCTTCCAGTCTAGCCATCTGTTGTGGTTCCATACAGAGATGTCGAACAGGGATGTTATCTTTCGTGCTTCCATCCAATCCTGCAGGGGTCGAAGGCCTTGTAGAAGGTTTCTCGGTTTTGAACCCATGATGCGGTCCAACCAAATCTTGGTGTCCTTTCCATTTCCTGGGAGTTTGGATACATTTTCTTTAAAGTGAGGCAGGACTTTTTTGATCAGTCTCCACATTGGTGTGCAAGGCCTATCTACAATTGCTTCAGTGAGGATGTTAGAATTCGAACCTCTGAGATATTTTCGTTTTATAGCCTCGACCCACCATGATCCTTTGTTTGAGATAATTTTCCAAATCAGTTTGAGCCCCAGGGCTTGATTTGAGAGATTTGGGAGTTTAATGGAGAGACCCCCTTTTTCATAAGGGAGGGTTACCTGATCCCACTTTACTAGACTGAATTTCTTGGTCTCCTGCTTTCCTCCCTGCCAGAGGAAACTTCTCATGATGAGTTCCATGTGTTTATGAATGCTGACCGGAGCCATGATGACTGCGTACTGGTAGATTGGAAGGGCTGAGAGAACAGCCTTAATGAGAATTGTTCTACCGGCTAAGTTGAGCCAAGAAACTCCCCAGCCCTGAAGGAGGCCTCTCATCTTTTCAATATGTTTTGTCTAGACTTCAGACTTAACGGAATCCTTAGCCAAAGGCAGACCTAAGTAAGGGAAAGAGCTCCAATTCCTTTGTGCCGGAATGTCCAAAATCAGAGATATTCTTTGTTGGATTTGGGGAGGGACATTCCAAGTGTATATCCTGCATTTTCTATTGTTCAGTTTACCCCCAGAAGCTGAGAGGAAACCATCCAAGGCTCTTTTGAATCTCCTTGCCATTAAGCTGGAGGCTCCACCAATTAAAAGAGTGTCATCCACGAAAAGCGAATGATTTATCTCTTTTATCCCTCTTTCTATACAAATTCCCGGTATCTCTTTGTTGCTGCGAAGGTGATCAAGATGGGTGCTCAGAGTCTCAGCCATGATAATGTAGAGGAATGGGGAAAGGGGGCAGCCTTGTCTCAGCCCTCTAGAACTTCTGAAATATTTGTTGGGTCGGCCATTAATCAAAGGTGCAGTCCAGGGGTTGGAGATGCACCCATTGATTATGCTAATGAAGTTGCTTGAGATCCCAAATTTCTTTAGAGCTGCTGTTAGGAAGGCGTGGTCCACACGATCGAAGGCATTGGCCATATCCAGCTTGATTATCATTCCTCGTTCCCCTCTGTTGTTGCTGCTGTGGATGGCTTCTTGTATGAGAATGACATTATTTGTTATTTCCCTGCTTGGAACGAAACCCCCTTGATTTTCAGATATTAAAAGAGGGAGGACTTTTTTGAGTCTGTTTGCAAGGATTTTTGTTATAATCTTATAAGAGACATTGCATAAAGAAATGGGACGAAACCTGTCAAACGAGAGGGGGTTTGCTTCCTTGGGGATCAGGGCAATATGTGAAGATTTGGTGTTCTCTCCCAGCTTATGATTTCTGAAGACATTCTTTATCATCCGGACAAAATCTTTTTTGATTGTTTCCCAGTGCTGTCTATAGAAGGCCACCGTGTATCCGTCCGGCCCCGGAGCCTTATCTTGCTGCATGCTGAATGTTGCAACGCGAATTTCCTCTTCAGTGATGTCTTGTTCCAGCTCTTGGTTATGTTCCTCTGACAATTTACACTCTATTTTACTGAGGAAGTCTGCGCTATCCGTTTGCTGAGGTGCTGCTGAAAGGAGGGCCTTGAAGTGATTGTAGGCAGCATCTTTGATTTCTTCTTGATCCTTCACCTCTTTCCCATCGACCTCAATTTTGTCGATTTGATTGCCAGCTCTCCTGAGTTTAATGTTATTGTGGAAGAAAGAGGTATTCTTGTCGCCGGCTTTCAGCCATAGGCAACGAGATTTTAGTCTTTGTTCCTCCTCCTCTACTCGATTTTGTCGATAGAGTTCTTTGTAGAGATTTTTTTCCAGCTCTAAATCTTCTTCTGAATAATGAGTGGCCTCTTTGTCATTGTGCCACCTCTCCATCTTTGCGATCAAGTCTGTTTTTTTTTTCCTTTCAGTGATTGCCGCTTCCTTTGCCCATTGCTTAATGACAACCCAGAGGTGTTTTAATTTTGTTTCCCAGACAAAATGAGGCGATCCAATTACTTCCTTTTCCCACTGGTTTTGTATGAGGGCACGAAAATCTTCTTGGAGGTCCCAAATTTTATTTTATTTGAATGGGAGTGGCCCCAGATTGCGATCTTTGACCAAGTTGAGGATCACTGGCTTATGGTCCGATGCTGAGGCGTGGATTAAGTAACTCTTAATGGACTGATAGTTCTCTGCTATTCCTTCCTGAATTAGAAACCTGTCCAGTCTCTCCTTAATATTATGAGAGCCTGATCTTCTATTGTTCCATGTATATTTGCCGTTTGACAAAGGAGTGTCGAGCAGTTTGTATGACTGAATGATGGATTCTAGCTTATCCCGAGATGTGTCTGCATGAAAATTTCCCCCAAATTTTTCTTGCACATTTCTTATGACATTCATGTCGCCCCCTATGATTATTCTACTGTTTTGGATAGAAAGGAGATCTGCATCTAAGGTGTTCTAGCAGCTGATTTTATCCCTGTAGTGATTTGGGGCGTATATGTTGTAGATGTGGAAAACTTCCTGAGTGCCTTTGTTTTTCATATCTGTTCTGATCCACCAAGGGCAGAGGTATGAGTGGATAATTTCCCAGTTATTCTTGTTCCAAATTGTTCCTATCCCTCCTGATGCGCCATCTGAGCCTATTGAAAGACCTGTGAAATTTTTGAAGTGCTGTATTTGATGTTGAAAATCTTGTTCAGTGATTTTGGTCTCCTGGATAAGGAGAAGATCTGGGTGTTCCTGATTTAACAAATCCTTTATTGCTTTCCATTTTAAGGAAGAACCCATCCCCCTGCTATTCCAAGAGACCAGGATCATTATTTACCATTTGTTGGGTGGGATCCAGACTTCTCCTTTACCTTTTCTCTGCTCCCTTTTAGCTTGCCTAAGTATGAGTCCATAGGTTGCTGTGTTCCCGTTGCCATTTCCTTTGCAGCTGTTTCATCTCTGAGTTCCTTGTTTGTCTTTTGGCCCACTTTCCTTGGGGGGTCAGTGGACTGATTGGCTTCTTTTGCTTTGTTTCTGGTGAGAATTCTTTCGATGGTGGGAGGGGGGGAAGGGGGGGGTACGAACGGGGAGAAGCTGCCCGAGGGGAGGACGGGGGAGAAGAAGGTTCTTCGGCTGACAAAGATTCAAAAGGGTTGGAGGAAGAGGGGAAAGCTGAGTTTGGTGGGGGGGGCGGGGGGGGGAAGACTAGATTCCGGGGGGGGTTTGTGGGTATTTCCCTGTGTGGGGGAAGGCTTTTTCCTTTTGACATGTTCCCATGAACCCTCTGCATTTTCCTCGGTGTTCTCTACTTCATTAACTTTTAACTTAGTGTATCTATTTGCAAAATGGCCATACTCGTGACATACCTTGCATTTGAAGGGGAGCTGCTCGTAGTCCAGCTGCTGTATGTGCATCCATTGGTCCACCTTTATCTTTATAGCTTCTGGCAGTCCTTTTCCTAGGTCTACTTCCACACAGATCCTTGCGCATGCGTGCATGTTCTCCCTTGGTTCCGATCTGTCGATGTATTTTCCGACTGCGTTCCCTATTGCTTTGACTGATTCATCCCCCCAGACTGGGACCGCGTTTGGGATATCCATTTCCGGGTCGAAGTCCGGGGTCCATCTATTCAGATAAAGACCTCTTGTGTCCATGAAATAAGGTCCATTGCGGAAGATGAGGTTCTTATCTTCTTTCGATTCAAAGAGGAATGTGTAATATCCACGTCCGCAGAATCTGATGGCGATCTTTCCTTGGATCATTGCACTCCAATTGCGCTCGACCGATTTTTTGACTGATCTTGGGGAGGGCCAGAGCCCGGTGAACTGGCCTACAAGGCCTCTCTCTTCCAGAGCTATTGCAGATTTCCTTGGCAGGGCAGGAGGAAGATTGACCTCCGGGATTTCATCCAGTTTTTTTATAAACTTTGTTACTGAGGGACGAGGTCTATCATCTGAAGGTTCAGAGAAAAGAGAGGCGAAGATTTCTTCTTGGTTCTCAGAGACTGGGGGAGGAGGGGCGGTCCCTGCCATTGCAGGCCCGCTAGGACAAAAGGAAAGCAAAGCGGAGGGGAGGAGGGGGCCCCGAAGGCAGGTGCCCGAGGTAGGAGCGAAGCGCGGGAGGAGGCGAGGGGCAGAGCCCAGCCAGGCAGGGCCTGGGGGCCGAAGGCAGACGCGCGCGGGAGTTTCAAATCGCCAGAGCCGCAGCGGGACCTCCGATCTCTTGCAATTTTTTCAAAGAGCCATGATCCTTGGTATGAGAGTCCTATGATTGTTTATTGAAGGATTTATAAAACAAGGTTTGGGCCATACATAAATCTGTGTATTTTATTGATTCATTGTTATTATATTTCCGTTGTGCAAAGTGCTCATAGTTGAGTATCTTTAGTGCGTTTATGTTCTAGTCTAGACGTAGACCGGACTAAGGGTACAATAGAAATTCAATATGGTACTAGAGCTACTTTGAAGGGACAACTGAATCATAGTGTGCATAAGAAGCAACCTAAGAGGGAATTGGTTGATTTGTTGTTGAAGGACTAAGTTACTAACAACATGGAAAAGTTGATTGCTAGTCTGGGGTATGAGGATAGGTTGGATGGGCTATCCAATTATAGTCCTTGGAAAAAAAGGATCAGGGTAATCATGTTGGTGAACAAGATATGGGAGTTTGCTGACAAGGAGATTGCTAAGCCAACAACTCCTAAAGAGTTGGATGCGAAGGCCAAGTTGATCATCCTAGATGGAGTAAAGGATCACTTGATTCCTCATCTTACTAGGAAGAACACTGCACATGATATCTGGAAGGCTCACAAGGACTTGTTCCAGAATAAGAACGAGAACAGGTTGATGGTATTGAGAGAGAAGCTCAAGAACACCAAGATGTTGGATGGAAAGAGTATGGGTTCGTATTTGATGCGGGTTTCTCATGTTCGTGATGAGCTTGCTACCTCGGTGATAATGTTCTAGAGTCAGAATTAGTGATGACTGCCTTGAAGGGCTTCACAGAGGAATGGAAGCCATTTATCAAAGGAACAGTTGCTTGAGACAAGCTGCCAGAATGGAAAAGGTTATGGGATGACTTCACCCATGTGGAATTGCGGGACAAGTATCTTCATAAGAAGAAGTTTGATGGAGAGAACGTGGCTCTTTCTAGTAAAATGAAGGGTAAAGAGAAGAAGGACTTGAGCAAGGTGAAGTGTTTCACATGTGGTGAGCATGGTCATTATGCAAGTGATCGTGTCAGAAGAAAGGAGATAAAGAGATTGTAATGGCTACTACATCTATAAGCGACCAAGATGACTTTGCAAGAAGGTTTGAAGAGGATTTTTCTCTAGTCTCTCATTTCTTTGAGGGCACCATTGATGAGGGTGCATGGTTCATTGATAGCGAAGTGTCGAAGCATATGACAAGATCACGGGAAGTATTTGAGACTCTAACCGAATGGGACTCTAAATTGCACGTGGAGGTTGGTGATAAGAGTCAAAAGATTGTCAGAGGGTCAGGTATGGTACCATTCAGGATGGAGTCAGGAGGGTTGCTACAAGTCCAGGATGTACTATGGGTATCAAAGCTCAAGTGCAACATGTTGTCTATCTCAGTGATTGAGGCTAAGGGGTTTGAAGTATTGTTCTAGGATGGAAAGGTGATGCTCAAGCCCAGAGGCTCTAACTCCACAGGAGCAATTATTGGAGTTAGGGAGAGTGGTCTATACAAGCTAAAGGGCAAGCCTATAGATCAAGGGAAGAAGCAAGTTTTTGAGACTTAGAGGGAGTCGAGTTTGAGTGAGAGTTTGCAAGTTCAGAGGGAGAATCTGCAACCCAAGAAGAGTGCATGGTCAGTGGGAAGTAAGGAGACTTCTACAGTTGGCAAGAAGGAACCTTGGAATGGCCTGAAGGCCTGTGGAGAGAAGAAGAAGCGAGAGGCTTCTAGTGCCAGGGAAACTTTTGAGAAAGGTGTTGTTCATTCTTCAGGATATGTTGTAGTGATGGATGCCATAGATTAGGATTGTGTTCCTGACGAGTTACTTCTGAGGACTAGATGCACCCCCCTCGCTAAGAGGGAGTGTTGAAAAGTGTAGCTTGGGAGGTATTTGACTTGTGAGAGAAAACCCAATTTGTGTGCAAACTACCCAACCAGTGGGTTTTGGACCCAAAGTCGTGGGCTTGAGACCGAAAGATATTTTTTAAACGATTGAGACCAAAAGATATTACTTTTGTATTCTAATTGTTGTGGAGGGCACCTTTGAAGGACAAAAGGAGGCGGCTCCTAAGGCAACTTTGGAGAGCTATAAATATGTGAGACCAAGGAGAGGTCATTCACCACATAGCATCTCATCCTTTGTGAATATAAAATCCAAGTACGATGTGAAAATTTCTTAAACACAGGAATTCCTACTGCAGCACTGATGATATTTCTTCTACTTGTTAGATTTACATAAACAAGTTATATGCATTTTCCTACGTCAAACATCGAAATACATACACTGCAGCCTACACCATTTAAATAATATGTTGAAACAGGAAACTGAACGATAGAGAAAGATACACACAAATGACACAATTGTTTTTGGACAAACGTTCCTGGAAAAACCCAATGCAGGAAAACTGGTGCAGCAAATCTGAGGGTTTTATTATTATGTAGTAGTTTTTTGAATACAACTTCTGGATTCCCTTCCGAAAATCCAGTTACAAAGAAATATGTCTGGCAGAAGAAATTTGTGAGATTACCTCACTCTACCTGGCAAGTCCTGGTTGATCCGGCAGTTGAACCAACATGTCCCTGACTATTTCTGTGCTGCTCCCGCATGGGCCCTGCGTCAACCTATAAGGCACTGTGTCACCCCAACGCTGGATCGATTTTCTCTCTCGGAGATTTGACGTCAACCCTCCAGGCTCAAAACATCAAACCCCAACAAATTTTCGGACTTCTGCTTGGAGGACTACGTTGCCTCTGCGTGAGCCCTTCTGGCTCAGCGTCAACCCCTCCTAGGTACTATGTTGCCTCCTTCTGGTGTCTCTTTGCTTCTTTGGTGCTTATCCCGGTTTAGGAGAAGACTCTCCAACCAAACTATCCCCGCCCCTTACTGCAACAACTCACTATCGAAATTCTCCCAACAGCTGCTCAGCTTCAGAAAATCAAACTTTTGAACTCACTCTATGTGTCTTTCCAAATGACCCTAAAGGCTCCTTAAATATCTCCTCGTTGACATTCAATGACCCAGATTAGAATCTAATCAATGTCTAAGATCATTTCTACTTGATCCTCGTCTTCTTCTAGAAGTTACACCCACAGTTAGATTAATACCCATTAATTATTTTATTTTCATAAGTTTAGACTTAGGGTCCCATTAAAAATAATTATTATTTTAATAAAACTGTTTTTGGGTGGAATTTCCCAAAACACTTTCTAGGTTCTTTGGAATACATGTGCCCAAGCCTCCTTGCAAAATTTGAGACTTAGAGCACATTCGATGCTACCAGAAATCAACACTCCCTCTTAGCGAGGAATGTGCTCTAGTAATGCAACTTGCTGAAGCATCACTCTGTTCTGTAACATCTCCCTCTGCGCTGCTGATGTCTGACATGCTGTCCACCAACCACTGCGCAAATGTTGCATCTGTACTACTGCTGACCCTGCCACTGTCAACACTGCATCCATACTACAACTCCCTCTGAGTTTTTGCATCCGTGTTGTTGCTGGCACTGCCACTGCCAACTACCCCTGCACTGCAAACTGTTGTTTCTACTGCATCAGCAATGGAAAAACATCCCAAATTACTGAACTAACTGTGTTCAGTATGATACCATGTGAATGCTGGAGCTTGACTGCTGCTAGTCTCTGCGCTAACCCTCTAAATCTACTGCGTTGTTGCTGACCTCTGCTCTGTGCCATCTGCACTCCTGCCAACTCTGCTCTGCGTTGTTCAATCTCTAGCCCTCATAGCGACTGCAACTGTCTCTCCAACACTCCTCGGCACCATCCAACACTAGTCCATCCTACTACTTCTGATCTGGGCTCCCATAGCAAGGAATTGATCCTAGAGGTGGGTTCCTCAAGGATCTTGCCCATCTATAGCTCTTTCAAACTACAACTCTAAATCAGACCAACTCCCTCCTAGAGGTATCTTAGCTGTCATGGTGAAATCCTCCTCCTTGATCTTCGCAGGTGCAGCCTTCGGATTGTGCTTCTCATCTTTGTCCTTCTTTCTGAGAGGACACTGTGTTGCATAGTGACCCATCTCACCACACCTAAATCACTTTATCTTCGAGACGTCCTTCTTCCACCTCTGCTGCTCCTGTTGCCCCTTTGATGCAAGGGCTGCATTCTCATCCTCCTCCTTGGGCTTCGACCCACTACTGCTGCTTCCATCAAGCTTACACTTGACCAAGTCTCTCCTCAGCTCCTCTTGCTTAAAAGCTACCCACATCTCATCCCAATTCGGCAAAGTTGCCCTGCCCAGGATACTTTGGAAAAGACTTGCCACTCATTTGAGACAGAATTGAGGGCCAGTCTAACCAACACAGGATCTTGAGGTGTAGACCCCACAACTGATAACTCATCTTAGGATCTCCTGAAGCTTTGTGAGGATAGATCTACGCACTCCCCCTTTTGCATCTGAGTAGATCTCAACTTTTGCTCTAAGTACATCTTCCGCTACTTGGAAGATCTCTGATACAACGTAGACAACGCATCCGACATCTCCTTAATAGTCCCTCTGCTAGCGATGTGACAGACCACATGATCCTTCACTCTGTCGAGGATCATTCTCTTTGCCTTCGCCATATTTGCCTTGTATTGCTTCAGCGGATCTGCATCTGCAGGCACATCCACCACGCTATCGACATATGTCTTGAGAACATGCTCATCTCGAAGGAATGACATCCTTGCCTTCCAGATGACGTAGTTGTATGCCCCATCCAACCTATCCTAATCTCTTAAACCACTGGTTGCCATCTCTGCCACGAAAATTGTCGAACTGCTCCTCTCTGCTTCTTACTGCTGCTGCTCAGCCAATAAGAAAACAAACTTCTTGGCAGGAAGTCTTATGAGGAAAAAATTCTGTCACAGTGCTTCTCTTCTCTTCTGATGTTTTTTTGCCCAGCAAAATAGCCTGCAGAAAAAATGCATCCCACCAACTCTTCCTCATGCTAAGGCTTCAACGCTGCTCCCTCTGCCACAACAAGATCTCGATCTAGAAGCCCTTCTCTCTGTTGACTCACTCAAAGAGAGACTGCCTCAAAATTCTGCCCTCTTGGCTTGGATTGTGCAAACCCCTCTGGGAATTCGAACTACTGCCTCCCACAGCTTTTTTTGACCTCCTTTTCTTCTCAGCCCTAGGTTCTCTAGCACTGTTCTTCTTGCATCACCTGCACTTGCTTCAATACCATGTGAAAATACCTTAAATCCGGGAATTCCTACTGCAACACTGATGATATTTCTTCTACTTGTTAGATTTACATAAACAAGTTATTTGCAGTTTCCTACGGCAAACATCGAAATACATACACTATAGCCTACACCATTTAAATAATATGCCGAAACAAGAAATTGAACAATAGAGGAAGATACACACAAATGACACAGTTGCTTTTCGGCAAACATCCCCAGAAAAACCCAATGCAGGAAAACTGGTGCAGCAGATCTGAGGGTTTTATTATTATGTAGTAGTTTTTTGAATACAACTTCTGGATTCCCTTTCGACAATCCAGTTACAAAGAAATATGTGTGGTAGAAGAAATTTGTGAGATTACCTCACTCTACCTGGCAAGTCCCGGTTGATTCGGTAGTTGAACCAACATGTCCCCGAGTATTTTTGTGTTGCCCCTGCATGGGCCCTGTGTCAGCCTATAAGGCACTGTGTCACCCTAGCGCTGGATCGATTTTCTCTCCTGGAGATTTGACGTCAACCCTCTAGGCTTAGAACATCAAACCCCAACAAATTTTCAGACTTCTGCTTGGAGGACTAGGTTGCCTCTGCATGAGCCCTTCTGGCTCAGCGTCAACCCCTCCTAGGTACTATGTTGCCTCCTTCTGGTGTCTCTCTGCCTCTCTGGTGCTTATCCTGGTTTAGGAGAAGACTCTCCAACCAAACTATCCCCACCCCTTACTGCAATAGCTCACTATCGAAATTCTCCCAGCAGCTACTCAACGTCAGAAAATCAAACTTCTGAACTCACTCTATGTGTTTTTCCAAATGACCCTCAAGGCTCCTTAAATAATCTTCTCGTTGACATTTAACGACCCATATTAGAAGCTAATCAATGGCTAAGATCATTTTTGCTTGATCCTCATTTTCTTCTAGAATTTATACCCACAGTAGATTAATACCCATTAATTATTTTATTTTCCTAAGTTTAGATTTAGGGTCCCATTAAAAATAATTAATTATTTTAATAAAACTGTTTCTAGGTGGAATTTCCCAAAATGTTTTCTGGGTTCTTTGGAATACATGTGCCCAAGCCTCCTTGCAAAATTTGAGACTTAGAGCACATTCGATGCTACCAGACATCAACATATGAGCCACAAACCTTCAAAGAGATTTGAGTTGGAGTATATCTAAGGACATGGGATCTCTAGAAGAAGGTCGAGTGACTGTTCTATGTTTTATGAGCCAAGATTGAGTCTTAGAAGGAGCTTTTATGTCCAAAAAGGAGGGTTGAAGCCCTAAAGTTTTGTTCTGTGTCTTGAGAGAGGGCCAAAGCCCTAGTTTCTCTGTTATAGGCAGGTTGAGAGGTCTCAGGACCAAGCACAGGTAGAAAAGAAGGGTCGTAGCTGAGTTAAGGAGGCCTCATATTGGTAAGATCACATTATGGAAGGTCATGACCCTTGTGAAGACTTGAACAATGCACATAAGTTGATGAACTTTATGGAACGGGCTGTTATTCTATGTTGGATGATTGTTGAGCATAGATCTTGAAGTTTGTTCATCAAAGGAAGGGTTGGACAACAATGTTTTAAGGATGGTTATGTAGTGTCGTTGAAGGATTAAATTCATTGTGAGCAGTTATAGCCTGTGTATGACAAAGATCAGAAAGGAGTCAAATATTTGTGTGAAGGAGGCAAAGGACAACCAGGTAACAAGCAACAAATAAGGACTAAAAGGGATGTTTGTGAAGGGGCTACGTCAACAAGTAAGTTGTTTGTTTTATCATTGTTTTGTTGGGAAGATTGAAGGTCAAAGAGAGATGACCTTAATCCCTATTGTATTGTAGTTTGTATCAGGTTTCATAAAGGGCCATGATCCCTAGTACGGGATCAATATGTATTTCTTCTTCATGGACTAATAAGAAGTGTTTTGGCCATACATAAATCTCTGTATTTTATTGATTCACTGTTGTTATATTTCTGCTATGCAAAGTGCTTCAGAGTTGAGTATCTTCAATGTGTTTATGTTCTAGTCTAGACATAAACCAGGCCTGGGGTTCAAGGGAATTTCAACACAACCTATAGGGGTAAACATAGGAGAAAATTTCACTTCTTTGATGCATATGTGGACCCAGTGACTCCGTAGATGAAAACCTCACATTTTCTTTGAGCTCTCATCCTTCAACTTTCATCTCTCAGCTCATGCCTCAGCTACTACAAATGTTCTCATCTCATGCTGCACTTACTATAGATGTTCTCAGTTCACGCCCAACCCCTACATATAATGGGTTGCATTCATTCATAAGAGGTATGCTTAATGCTTCATGTAAAAGAGATAATGACATATGTATTGTGCATGGAGCAGTTATTATGAATTTGAGGTACATGATGGATCATGACACTTTGAATGGAAATCACTTGCCTTATTACACCTTGGTGGCTTTTATTACCTCTAGTCAAGTGTAACCACCTTGGGGATTTCCTTTCCTTGTTTAGGAGGGGCAGAAATAGGAAGCCTAGATAGAGATAGCGTGTCCATATCCTTCCATACTCAACACTTTCCATTCATCCCTCTCCCCATTTTTGAGTTGGTTGATGTAAGTCTCTTGTATTGGTTTCCCGTTTTCTTCATCCTATGAGAACAAGGGGATTGGAAATGCCAAAGGTTGATCTTGTTGGATGAAAGAACAAAAGTGAAAGTGGCAAATGTTAAAATACAAAATAAAGGCAAGGGATGAATCATAGGGCCAAAAGCCAGCTTGAGCTCTATGCTGAATATGATCAATAGAGAGGACATCCACAGGCAGTTTGTGAGGATCACTTGGATCAACCCTTAGGTTGGGTTATGGCCAAAGGTGGCCTTCTACGCTGAGGACTTCATGGTTATGACAGATGGACTACTTGACCTCCTTATACATCTTCCTACTGAATGCATGCTCTTCGGATAACTGTGGGCTATTTTAGAGTTGGGTCTCAAAGTTTATAGATTGAGAGTTACCACCAGATTAGCCACTCAGATAAGATATGCCAGTTGTGCCATCTCTAGGAGGTAGAGACTAAACAACACCATCTTTTGTTGTCTATTTTATTATGAGATTTGAGGGTGTTCCAATGTCTTTTTCGTGAGATAGAGACACTTGGTCAATTCTTTAGATACCCCAACCAGTGATGCTTGGCCTTATATATGTAGGAGAATTTTTGTTTTTGCGTTTCCATCCTTCAACCACTCCCATTCCAAATATTAGCTCCTACTCGATAGATTACCTCCTTTTTACGGTGCTCTTGATCTAGGGTACCAAGTGATAGATGGAGATAGATGATTCTAGATCAATGAGGACATGGGGCTCCATTCCTGTCTCAGTGAGATCCCAGAGGTTCCCCTAAACTAGAATTCATTCCAACATTAGTTCCACCACACATTGAAACATTACCTTAGTGATGAGCCCTTCCTTGCATATAGTGACATTGTATTAGCTCGAGCCTCCCACACCATTATTCTTTAGCACAAACATCTAGATTGAGTTTTCTCCATTTCGGCTCAGATGTTAGGAGAGAGAGCCCTAATTATCCATGATCACCTCTTATGGCTGGGACCATAGGCCAATGAGCTACTCATCTTGTACATCCTTCTCCTGGACTCCCTCTTCATTCCTTGGAGTTGGTCACCTAGGGTTTTAGATTAGCATGCTCTTTTACTTCTTGATTGTCTTATATAGGAGCCACTTTAGCGCTCCTACTATGTACCAACATCATTTTACCTATCACAGTACCATCGACCTACTTTTGTGGTCATTTGTTGGACATTAATACAGTTATATTTATCTTTATCTACCCCGTCATATGATCCCATCACCCCTAGTCTCCCCTAGTATTCTGCATATCATGATTATCAAAATAAAAGGGACTTAAAAACATCCCAACCCCTATGAGCACTGAATTTTCCATACTAAAAAAGGGGATTCAAAAGAAGATCAATGAAGCTTGCAAAATAAGCTGATCAAAGAAAAATAAAAGGCTAAAGAAGGGGTGGAAAAGCAAAGGTTGAGGAAAGGGCAACTCAAGCACAAAGTGCTCCCTCTATAAAGGCGCTCATGGATGATGGTCTCACAAAGCCCATGTATAAGACTATGACACCATTCATGAAGTTCATCCCTAGCCTTATAATTACCACATGCACATAGTACTTGAAGGGTTGACCTAGGAACTATTCCTCCCCTTGGGGCTTTTTCT
This sequence comes from Pinus tabuliformis, assembly GCA_031772625.1. Classification (NCBI taxonomy): domain Eukaryota; kingdom Viridiplantae; phylum Streptophyta; class Pinopsida; order Pinales; family Pinaceae; genus Pinus; species Pinus tabuliformis. The sequence continues at coordinate 31,797,393 of CM062804.1, forward strand.
TTCACTATCATTTGGGAGTATCTAATAGAGGTAGTTGATGGTCTTCCCATACCCCAATTTGGCAAGTCTTATGCATTTGAAGTTGATTCTAAATTTGGAGGACACTAAATAGGATCTACAAAGTGACTTTAACATATGTCATGACTGACCTTTTTGCATTGGTTTGCTTGCCCATAGTGATTGGTGGTTACACATGGACCATGGAGCCCATGATCATAGTTGATGCCCCAAGGCATATGCTACACTTGGTAACCGTCTTTGTCCTTTGGAGGATCTATTCGACCACTATCACATACGATGAGGCCTTGTCACTCATTTGGAGGTGATTCGGCCATCATTTGGAGGATATTTAGGCTTTCTGCCCCCTGATGAGGCCATCTTGCTTGTAGAGGATGCCAAAAGGACATTGGATTACTTGAGACCATGTGACGATATGGCAAGCCTCGGAGGATCTAATAGGCCCTTGTTCACCTTGGACACATTGAGGATGTTGGAGATTGAGCAACCTATGAGCTAGATGTTGAGCATTTATGACATATTACTTCATGATAGGGCTGACTTCACCATTTTGAGCCGATTGGACTTTGAGATGATGATGTCACACTACTTAGGCTTTAAGAGTTGCCTTATGAATGAAGAGACATGTCTCTTCATCCCACCACTTGATGTTTGATAGCATTTCTCTTTCCTTATGACTGCCATACAGCCATAATTCACCCTATGACTCATATGTGCGAAGGAAAGGAGGGTTGTTTTGAGGTCTTGAGAGCTTAAAAGCAAGTCGCTTCACTTGGAAGCTTTGTTTGGGCGCTTTCCAAGCCTATCCACTTTGTATTAGAGCCTATTTATGTTAGGTTTAGGCATTAAGTGGTGTTGGATAGCCTCATATAAATACATGAGGCTGAGCTTCATTGTAAATCATCTCAGACTTGTGGATTAATATCACCATTGGCCTCTTATTCACTTCTCTTTGCAAGCTATGGATTAGTAGAGGAATGCATCTTCTTTAGAGGAGTATATTTTGTGGATGCTACTTCCTTTTCATGGATGATCTTGGCTTGAAATCCTCTTGAATCGACATGTGATTGGTTTAGTAAGTGGTCTTTTTCTTTCTTGATTAAATTGTTGATAATTGATCCTCAACATTGGTGTACTTGGCTAGTGGAGTAGGTGTCCCTTATTGAAACCTTTATTTAGCAAACCCTTGTTCTCCAAAAGCTAAGGAAGGGTTCTAGTGGAGGTCCTTCCCTCTTGAATCATCTTCTGAAATTGATTAAGATCTCTTGGGAGATACCCTAGGGTTTGTTGTGGATTACCATATGATTCTTTCAACTCCACCCTATCTTCACCCATTTAACTTTGGTCTTTCCTCCTGCACCCTCCACAGGCTCAACCTGGAACCTGCGGATACTGGATCTTATGGCTTTGGCTGTAGATCTGTCTTCAACTCTTGCTCGTGTTTTGACTTTTGGCTCTTCTTGAGGCTGTGACTTTGGCTTTGGCTTCAGCTCTGGCCTCTTATCTTTAACCCCCACATGCTTAACCTGCTTCAAAATACAATAACAAATTCAGGAAGCATTTCCAGGATCAAAATGCTCTTGATACCATAGATCTATAATTATCTTATTGGAAACAGGATTTTTTCTTTGGATTTCCTGTGCATGCTATTTCTAGCAAAGAAAACACAGTTCCTACAATGACTAGATAAAATGCAACAAAAAACGGCAAAAGTCATCAAACACATGGCAGCAAGAAGTTTTGAACCTAAGAAAACCATTTCCAAGTAAAAAAACTCCAGAAGAGTTTAATACAGAAGAGCTCAATTTCCCTGCATTCTAGTGTTGGCAGCAAGGGCAACAAGTTCTGCTCCAATCTCTGTTCTGGTCTACGTTCTCTGTGGCAACATAGTTTTCATAGCATTTGCTGCATCGTACTGACTGCAGCATCTTTTCATTTGCACCCATATTATTCTGTCAGCTTTCATCACTCCCTTATAGATGTTCTTATTGCAGCTGGATAAACCGTTTATTGAGCTGCCTTGTAATTGGCAATCGATTAACAATAAAATACCCGCTCATGTTACTGTAGTGCAACCGAGTGCCACATGCATTGCTATGTGGCCCCACTTTATGCATCGAATTTTTTTTAGAGTACTTAATCTCTGATTACAGTAAGACCACCCTTGTTTAGTTGTTGAGGGTTCCCATTAATACCTTCACGGGGGTCTTCAAACCCTGGCACTGGCTTCTTATCTTCACCTGCTTGGCATTGTCTTTACCTTCACTCTCCAGAGACTTGATTTCGAACCTGTGGAGACTGGATCTTATGGCTCTGGCTTTGATTCTAGCTCTAGCTCTTGCTTAGGTTCTGACTCAACAAGAGCAACATGCTTAATCACAACAACGCACAGCATTGAACAATGAATTCAACAACATACAGGGGGCACTGGACAAAAGGTTCAAAAACATCAAACATACATACAACAACAAATTCCCATCCTACGGTCACCCTCTATTTATAGTATATACACTGGGTAGTCAGCCAGTTGTTATAGCTGAATCACCAGTTGACAGTGACAATGAATCAGCCACCTAGTTGATTGAATGCAGACAACCTTGGATTCCTCTATTTTGATGATCCAAACATAAGTCAATTCAAACCCCTTATTAATGTTAGCATTAGCCATCTATGTCGATATTGATCTGACTATCTTGTTGACCTACGAACCTGGATAATTGCCATTATTGAAAGCCTTAAGCTCCAAAAATTTACTTGATAAGAAAGTTGCCTAGTTTGTAATGGTGGCAAATAATGTAGTTAGAGAGAAATCTATCCTGTTTGCAGTCGTGTCAAATGCTATAGTTAAACAAGAAATCTAAATATTGAATACCATTTTTTTATATATATTAATTAATAACTGTTATTGGGTTACACCATTCACCTGGACTCGTTTTTAGTTGGGGACCGAGTGTGATGCTTGCAGTTGGACATTACTGTGCATGTGACCATTCATGTGTTATCCTTGTTTCTTGTTTTAGATCATGCGTTTGCATTGACAGGAAATATGAAAACGCAGATTGGCCTTACCAATGTCACTATTAATTTTTTTCATTTTCTTAGCTATGCACTTGAAATGGATATAGTAGATTTGTAATCTTCTCAATTTGTTTCTTGTAACATGTAGGTGATGCTGGCTATCTTAATAGGTTTGCTTACCATTTTGACATGGCACTTCACAACTGTGTACACCACAAAATCTATAAAGAGTTTAGCCTATGGTCTCCGCTATGAACTTTTACAACGTCCCATCTCAAGAATGTTCAACATACTTAACTCCACTGTGGAAATAACTATGGCACAAGTTCGACTTTCGGAATATGTCGTTGGTCGCTATCCAGTACCTCGAAGCCCTTATCAGCAAGTTCAAGTTGAGTACAACATTTATTTCAGATGCAGATTTCTTGTAGTTGCGTACTTGACCCGCTTGTTGTTTATTCTAGCAAGAAATTCTTCAAAATGCATCCTTAAATCTGTTTGATTGGAACTGTCATCGTGCAGCTATATGATGTGATGATGAATATCACATGGGCTCTGTTTGCAAGTCGGAAAGCACTGACTGCAATAACCATAAATTATGGAAATGGGCGTGTTCAAGCCTTTCATAGAGATCGCAAGAACAATAGTACATTTCATATCTTTTCTGAACCTCCGAATTCAACTTTATCCAATGCTTCAAGGGAAATTGATAGTAAGGAAAGTACATTGAATGCACCTTTTTACAGCTGGGCAAACGGTTTCGTTATTCAGAGCAATTCATCTATCTGGTACAAGGAACCACTTGATCCTTCTACCGGTGAGAAGAATGGCCCTCCTAAGCAGATTCCTCCTGATGACCTCATCAATATTGCTGGTATTTCACAAATACAAGATGGTGGTGCTTCCTGGCATGTAACAGTGAGCAAGTATTCTGACACACCTCTACTTTCTTCTGCATCTCCTGTAATACATCCTACTAAAAAAAATATAGTTGCGGTAGTTGGAGTGAGATCGGCTCTTTCCAGTGTCGGCCAGCTGATGAAAGACTTGGTGGAACTACATAGTGGCTATATGTACTTAACTTCTCAAGAAGGCCATCTGATTGCCACCTCTACTGATGCTCCATTGATAACAAATACATCCGGTAGCCCAAAGCTTATGACTGCTGTGGAATCAAGTCATCCTATCATTAGGGCTGGTGCAATATGGTTGCAAAAGAAGTATGGAAATAGGTTATGTTTCAACAAAGGGGTTCATGTGGAAAATGTCTTGCTTGGACGTCATCGCTATTATATTGACTCCTTTATGTTGAACTTAACAAGACTTCCTCTGGTGAGAACTAAGAACCTTTATACTGGTTTTTCCTGTCTTTGTATCTTATTCTCTTTTACTTGAAATTAACAAGAGTTGCATACCTCTACATTTTAATTAAAATGGTTTTTAAATATGTAATCTTTCCTGTGTATGTGGACAAGCAAGAAGGATGCGTTACATGGGTTCTCATTTTCAGTGCAAATAAACTGTTTTATGATTTTCAAAAAGTGAAACCAGAAAAGGCGAATACTATCATAGTGGCATGTACTCAATGACTAAGATTAACTTAGGCAACATTTCTTTCCCTGACTCTACATTTTATTTTATTTTTATTTGAATAGGAAATTTTCACTATTTAACTGCTAAGCAAAGACCCAGATTAGGTTGATTTCAAAATGCCATTTGATTCAGATATATTTTCTGTCTAAAATATTCCATTCCCAATATCCATTTTAAATGAAATAGTATACCTATGGATAATGTTTTTCCCTGAAATATTTTCAATCTATTCCACGTTATGAACTAAAAGCTGATTTCAAAGGGAGGCATGCTCTGAATATTAGACTACTACTAAAGATTGTACTAATGGTATTGGGATAACCGTAATATTAAAAATGGAAACTCGCAAATAAGAGAACTGGGGATAAAATTGCCAAAATCCTATCAAAAGTGATTTCTGAACTGGTTTTGCTCCCGGTTTGTGAAGCCATGGCAGTCCCATGCTAATTACTGTGCATTCCCTAAGAAGCCCAAATGATGCTAGCAGCATTGTTGACTCCTGAGTGGGCCGCAGACATGGAAGATAAGAGTTGTAACGCAGGCCAAACTACTGAGAGCAATTTGGACACTGAAATATAAAAAAGGGGGGTCAAAATCATTCATTTCAATCATCTGATGGGAGATCTTGCTAGGGTTTCATTGATTTCAATTGCCATTCAAACTGAAACCATATTGTTGAGAAGAGAATTATCAGAAGTTGGAAGCTTATTATGGTCTTGAAAACAGATGAAAAATGCTGAACTGAGGCATTGGGATAAGAAAATTTTCTTTTCAACACCTCAGTTATCCTGGTGATTTTATATGGCTGTGAAATGTCGGTTTTCAGCATCTCTTGTGAGACCTGGAACAACACTAAGGAAATCCAAATAGTTTGGTCACCTAAAATCTTAAAATCAAATGCAACACTCCATACCCCATTCACTTGATTGAAGCAGGATGTACTTTGGTACGGTCTAAAGCAATGAATAGATATTTAGAATATAAAGTACAAACATAAATTGCTGAAGTTTAGCAATGATGGGCATCCTGTTATTGCTTTTAGTATCCACTGCATTCACCATAGGCTCAACGAGGTTGGGCTAGAGATTCATAGGGTTGCCTTAACTATTGGAACATAACAAAAGACAATCAAATTGATAATATATTAATATCAATGATATTAAATAATACATCCCAATTAAGTTTAAAGATAAGCCCTGGAATGACAATGACATCATTAACAAAATGATGTTGAACTCTTGAAGTATGATAAAGATTGTATCAATCCTGATTTGGTTGATCAAAACTATTTTTCCAACGTTATGAGATTAAGAAAACAAAATGAATATTGCTAACATTAGGACCTCTTACCCACCAAAAGTGGGTCACCGCTAGGAGAAACTTTTTTCCTATTCATCTCTTCCAGCCGGCAGCCAGCGGCCCCTGAAAGCCATTGAGTAGCCGATGTAATGTCCCATCCATATCTCCGCCACCTGCGTCAATCATATGTCTCCTCGCGCATTTGCCAAGAGCACATGTTTGAAGGTGGGTTTTTGATCAAAAGGTACTATATTCAGTTTGCAATCGGGTGCTTATGCTTGTTTACTATTTGGGCATTGTTGACCACTGGAGTGGCACCTGATGATTATATGAAGACTCCATGCCCAAAGATGATCTAGAGGAAACTTGTACCATTAGATGTCATGAGTCAACATAGTTTTTTTAACTCTACTTCTATCTTCTCATCATCTTTCTTGTACCCAGATTCCACACTCTGCGGGGAATTGTAATAAGTGATACTAGAAATGATAAGTTTTTGAGTCTGTAATAGGCCTAGGATGTTGGGACTTGGGACTCAATCAGCAAACGAGTACACCTTGGAGTGTTTTTTTATCCGGTTAATTATCCCTTTTTTTTCAGAGGCAGATAATTTTCTAGGTTTTTTCACTCATTTTTTACCCCAAAGCCGGGGTGATGGTTTGAAGGTTGAACTCCTAACACATCTTAGTGTTTAGAGTCGATGTATATTACCATACTTGATCACACAAAAAATTTCGTGGAATTTGGCTAGGTCTAAGTAGGATTTTTAATAATTAAAAATTTCCCGCAAAATGGGATTTTTAATTTATTTTATATGCAATGGTGTAAATAAGTGGCCTTAGGAAATGTCTAGGGTGCGTGACTACTCGAAATTCATCCTCAAAGACCCAACATTATTCTAGGATCCATTTTGGGAGTCAAAAAAGTGACTTATAGTCCTTCAAATGCCAATTTTCCTAATGACAGTAGCAAAAATGAGGAAAAAATTCAAAAAATTGAATAATTGGAAAAATTTAGAAAATTTTCCATGGTCAAAATAAGTCAAATTTTGATATGGAAAGTTAAATAAATATCAAAGGTGATGTAGCAGCAATGTGGGGCCCACCACATGGAGGAAATTCAAGGTCAAAATTCCAAGTGGCAAGTCAAATGGTCCAATGTTGAGTTAAAGAGGCAACGTTGAAATATTACATATTTGAAATATATTAACTCCAGTTGGGATCAAATCTCTTTTCAATCTAAAAGAGATTTGCATCTCAGATGATTTGATCCCTCTCGATCCTTGTTAGATCAATCAGGAATTAAGATAGATTTACACTGATATAATTTGTGTAATGTTCTATGGAGTAGATTCCAGAGTAATATGATGACTGGAGGGATCCTAGTGAGGTTGCTACGCTGGGAGGCAAAGGAATGTAAGGCAAATTTGTTTCTCTCTGCTGTGTTTGTGTTATTTTTAACTGCCGGGTTCTTCCCAAAAGAAAGTGTTTTATGCTAAGGCATGGTATACCTCTGATTTCTGGTGGACAATGCCCGGGGGGAAGAGGTACATCCGATATCGTTCTGTTTCGCCATTCTTCATTTGAGCGCTGGTTCGAATCATTGGATACACAATTTATAGCGTGAGAGGATCTTGGAAATGTGCAAATTTCAAAAGCCTATTTAGAAAAAAATTCTCTCGTGGAGCAAGTCTTTGTGACCAGAAGCAGCAGCAGGCCTCACATCTGACGGAAATGAAAAAGCCAATGTTTGGGAGTTTTTTTTTAGGCCAGCTGAGTAAGCTAAATAATTGAAGTACCTTCAATCAATGAGATAGAGAACCAACTCTCCTTCTTCATTGTCATCATATATACAAGTGAGAATGTGATGCAACAAATTTAACAGCGCTGGGATTGCAAAGACTGCTTTGATAAAAAATTTGTCGTCAGTGCTCACGAATTTCTGGTTAAATGCTTCAATATCTTCGCTTTAGCCTCAGATATCAAGCGAGAGAAACAAATCACCAAACATGGGCTTCTTAAAATTGTTATTTTCCTCACGGAGTACAGGCATGGGTAACAGGTTCGGCATTTCACTATTTACAGGTAACAGGCAGTGTGAACGGGCGGGCAATCAGAGGACAAGGTTTTGTGAGCACAGTGGACAGGCAGCGTGAATAGGGTTTCGTGAGCACAGAGCAATGAGGCAGTTAACTTCTAAATAAGTAAACGTTCGGAACATGGAAAACGGTCAGAAGAGCCAAGGCGTAAAGGGCAAGGAAATTTCAGATTTTGTGGAAACAAATCATTTGGGTCAAGTCAAAATTGCTTCAACAGACAAAACAGGAAGGTGGATTTGGGTAAACGCAAAGCAATATGAAGGCATTTTAAGGCATAGGATTGCTCGCCTTAAATGGGGACAAATGAGAAGAAAACCGATCAAGATCAAGAAAAAGAAAAAGAAAATCAATAAGAAAAACAAAAAAGAAGAAGAATAAATCATTTACAATCCCACATCTACACCTCCTACTTGGTCATCAGATCTATATGTCCAAGAACTGATGAAGGTCAAAACAAGGCTGGAGATTTTGGAAGCCAGGGAACAGGAAAGAGACTACAAAATTTCAGAGATCACAGTAAACCAGTGTCTAATGGAAGGTAATAGAATTTTAAAAGAACAGGTAACAATGTTACAAGAGGCTCTAGAGATAGGGAAACAAGAATGGAAAAACATGAAAGAAGTAATAACAACAAACAGAGATGTGATAATTTCTAAACAAACTCAGGTAGATACACAAGTATCTCAGCAAACTGAGATTTCCAAAGAGAAGGAAAAAATGAACAATGGGAAAGATAGTCCAAAAGAAATCAAAGCTAGAGCTGAAGACGCTAATGGTTACATAAGGACAGAGGAAGAAGAAGATGCAAGTGATCACAGAGCACAGGAAATAGAACAAAAAGAAAGACATGACAGAAAAACAAACTTTATTATCAGGGGAATAAGAGGTTATGGGAAGAATGAAAGCACTCTCAATTTGAAAAGAGACTTTTTGAAAGAGAAACTACATTGGAAAGGGCAAATTTGCCAAGCAAGAAGGGTTGGGAGGATATGTGAAGAGAGGCCTTGACCGATAAAAGTCACCATGGCAAGCGTACAAGAAAAACGACAGCTTTTGGGCAAAAAGAAACTCTTGAAAGGCTCATACTTCTTCCTCAATGAAGATTTAACCAAAAAACAACAAGAGGAGAGAAGGGATGAAGTGGAGAAAATTAGAACAACAAGAAATGAAGGGAAAAGGGCATGGTTGTACAGTGGGAAATATGTTATTACAGTGTTTGGGCCTCTAGGCAAATCAGGGCAGCAAGCTGACAGTAAAGAAAAAACAAAGAATTCAATAATAGAGACGAAAACAACAAGAGCAGCATGGACAAAAGGGGTTGAAGACTCAAATTTGAGTCTTATGTGCCAAACTGCGTAGCAGTCAAATCCCACCCAGGTCTATCTAAGTTTAGTTTGTTGGAATTGTAGAGGTTACCCTTGGAGGAGGGGACTTGGGTTAGGGCCTATTGCGGAAGGTAGAGACATAATTTGTCTCACGGAAACTCATGAGCATGATGGTTGCAAAACTCATGTGTTTGACGGTTATTTGAAGTTGGAAGTTTGGAAAAAGGTAGCAGAAAATGGCAAAGGGTATGGGGGAATACTAGTTTTAGTGAAAGAAAAAGAAGATCGTCACATTCAGTTAATTAAAGAAGATGCAAATAAACAATATTTATGGTTGAAAATATCAAGAGAATGAGAATCACATAAGAATTGCAACATGCTATTTTGCCCCTCAAGTCTCAAAAACTTACAAAAATAAGGGGCTTGACAGCAAGGATCCATATGCAACTTTAAAACAAGATATTGTCGTGTACTCTCAGCAGGGAGAAGTTCTTTTAGTGGGAGATTTCAATGCTAGAACAACAAATAATCAAGCTAGCATCCTTTGTTGCAAAGAGGATAACAATCCTATTTGGCTCACTGAAGAAGAGAATCCCCAATGGGTGAGGTGTTCAAAAGATGACAAAGTTAGCAATCATTTTGGAGATGAGTTGCTTACATTGTGCGGGGATTTCAACCTAATTATTTGCAATGGTCTAGATAGATGGAAAAAGTTTGGGAACTTCACTTGCAACACATACAATGGGGCAAGTGTCATTGACTATGTGATGTGTTCACAAAGCTTAATAGAAAAGATAGATGAAGTTAGTATTGGAGAGCATATTTGGGACTTAAAATTAGACCATAACCCAATTTTTATAAGGTTATCATGGTTAGAAGAAAGACAGCATAAGAGGAAAACCCAATGCTCTCGACAATCACTATCAAGGGGCAAAATTCTTCTAACACAAGAAAATGGTACTATCTTAAAGACAATGTTAGAGAAATTAATTCAGAAAGAGAAAATTGGTTTCAAACGCTTCAGCAGCCATGAGTTAACAAATATAATCCAAAGTGCACTTGAGAAATGCAAAAGCGCAAAAAATAGGAAATCAGAATCAAATTGCTTTCCTGTAAATGCTTGGTTTGATGAGGAATGCAAAATGGCAAGGAGAACCTTGAAAAAGGTAGGAAAAGAGAAGAAGAATGTAAAGTTATATAAGCAGATACTAAAAAGGAAAAAAGATGAGTTCATGCAAACAGGGAGAGAAGAGTTAATATATTTAAGCAGAATAATCCAAAGCTTTTCTGGCAAGAACTGCAACCAAGGAAGAAGCAAATTGAAAATAGTATTATAGCCAATCAATGGTTTGATTATGCAAGGCAACTCTATGAGAAAGAATCTGAGGCGGAGTCCCCCCCTACGATCAACACAAATTCAAAGTTCTTCACATTATAGGAGGTGGAGAATGGAATTAAGAAGCTGAAAACAGGAAAGGCAAAGGACTTGGTTGAACTTCAAGCAGAGTATCTAAAATGGGGAATGAACACTCTTGCACCACACATCATGAAAATATTCAACAACATCATTCAGCAAGGATTCCCAAGAGACTGGACAACTAGCCTAGCAATACCCCTTTTTAAAAGTGGAGACATTAATAATCCATCCAACTATAGAACAATTATGATCAATCCTTTGTTTGCAAAGCTTTTCGGCAGCATGGTAGAAGACAGAATTAGCAAGTGGGCAGAAGTAAAAGAAAAGAGGGCAAGAGGACAAGCGGGTTTTAGGCCGAAACATTCTACAGTGGATCATGGCATCACATTGAGACACATTGTTGAAAAGGTTTGGGAGGACAAAGAAGAAGTATTTTGCTGCTTTGTTGACTTCAAAAAAGCATTTGACACAGTCCCTAGGGATAAGTTGTGGTGTAGAATGGAAGAACTTGAAATTCCTGTGCATTATAGAGCCGCTGTCCATAGACTTTATGAAGAAATGAAAGTCAAAATTAGAACCTCAGCAGGTATTTTAGAAAGCTTTAGAAGTGACATTGGAGTCAAGCAAGGTTGCCTTCTATCCCCCACTCTTTTTGGTCTATATATTGATAAATTGGAAGAGTGGCTAAATCTGCAAGGTGGAGATGGTGTTCTGTTGGGGGAGTTTGTGATAAAGCTTCTTTTATATGTTGATGATATTGTATTGATTTCTAAATCGGCCCATGGATTGCAAATGCACTTATATGTCCTTGAGCATTTTTGTAGAGCAGTGGGGATGCAAGTCAATACTAGCAAGACCAAAATAATGATTTTTTTAATAAAAGGAAGCAGAGCCAACATACTTTCTTTGAAGACAACATTCTTGAAGAAGTAAAGGAGTACAAGTACCTTGGGATTGATTTCAACAACAAACTCAAATGGGAGGACTGCAGAAAGAAGAGAATTTTAGGAGGGTGGAAAGCATTATATGCTCTTCAAAATAGATGTAGAGAGGCAGAGTTATGGGATTGGAAAACGAGTAAAGTGCTTTTTGGACTCTTAGTTTGTCCAGTGATGCTATATGGGTGTGAATTGTGGGCTAGCAGCACTCGTCTCAAAATGGAAACAAACTGAGAAAATCCAAAAACGCTTGATCATGAGCAAGTTCAAAGTAAAAAGTTTGGTACCTTATGAGATAATGTTGAGTGAAATAGGAGCAACTTCCATTGAAGCAATTGCTATGATGCGGCTCATAAGATACCTAAAAGAATTGAACAAATGAGAGTAGGTAGATGGCCTAATGTTATCTTCAATGAAGGCATCAGTGAAAGAAAGAAAACATGGATGAAACAAAACTACACATGGATGCAAAAATGGGATATCTACCTCAATGCCTGTCCCACAAATAGCAAGGAGCTAAAGGATTTTGTTATGGAAAAGTTTCGTAAAAAGGTATGGGGAAAAGAGTTGGGTAGAAAGAAGAAATATTACATTGAGGAATTCAACCCTATGTGTGATTTACAACAAAAAGAGTTCATTGGAGCTAGCATTTCGTGGAGGGCAAAGGTTTTTATTGCTCAATTAAGGACCAACTCACATCAACTTCGGTGTGAAACAGGACGGTGGAAAAGGCCTAAAGAAGCTTGGGAAGAAAGGGTGTGCACATTTTGCACGTCTGGGGCTGTGGAATCGGAAAAACATTTCATTTTGGAATGTGATGCATTCAAAGACATCAGAGAAAGTTATGAGAACATGTTAGCACCAGTTTCTTTTCATTTTCCTTTTAGCAAGGAGATTGTTGGAAGGTTGGGTTAGCTCATCATCAATTTGAATCGGAAAATGACTGAATTGCAAAGAGCGAAAAATAGGGAACCAATGGTCTCATAGACTATTTTTAGTCTCGTGGACCTTAAAATATCATATCATTTTCATTTCATTTCATTGGTGCACATTAAAGTTTGTAGGGGGAAAATAATGAAAACAGCCAGCCAAATGAGTCCCGAATTATCCACTCAGCAGGTATAAAAATCAATTTAAGAGAATTCGTAAAAGTTGAGAAAGTTGAAGGGGGACAAGACTGCCACATAGGACAGACCTTGCCTCCCACTTATCCCCCACTAAAGCTAAAGGAGCAATTAAGTTCATACGCAGCCTAGTTTGGCATCTCCTTCAACACAAATTTTGCTAAGAATTGAGTGGAGGATAGACTGCTACATGCGTAAGATTTTGCCCCCCCACTAACTCATGTTTGTCTCCAAAAGAAAATCAGCATAGACTTTGTTGGAATGTTAAGAGAGGTGTTAAATTGGAAACTAGGGCCAAACTCTATGTGGGTCAGCTTATTTATGGTAGCTGGTATTTTTATTGGACCCCTCTCGTTGAGAGGTGTAGGATTGATCTAAAGATCATCCGATTCCGATAAGTATTTATGGAGATATGAATTTATTTTGATTAAGTAATTATTATCAAGCCGACCAGCTCTTACATCGGCTCAAGAAGCCAAATAGACGTGTCTATTCATCATCCACGTTTTAGTATAAATTGGTGAGGACTTGAAGTCATTTGGGACATGTATTCTTGAGGTGATCTCCTCTCCACGTCTTGGGTTTTTGGAGGAGAGAACCAAAAGAATACGTTGGCCTAGAAGGAGCCCTAGCTGTAAGATGATGCCCTTATCCTACGCTGAGCATGGAGACAAGTCATACACATGGAGACAATCATTACACAAGACAGTCAACGTATCTGCTCCGTTGGAAGAGCCGTAATAAAATCTTGACACTGTTCCGTAGGCACTTATACACTGTCATCTATATGTACAACAATGAAGAATATATATATGTTCGTTGTCATGACTATATCACAATATACACACAATCACCTAAATGCCCTAAACGCTATGAAGATATACGCACAACATTTCAAGGGATACATACGCAGCTATGAACAACATGAAAACCCCAAATCTAGCCGTAGTGCTTAATATGCTGGTTATGAAGACTCTATGTATGCTGGACATATATACGCTGGTTATGAAGACACTCCATGCAGTTGTGAAGACTTAATCCAACATAGTTCATGAAGACATTTGGACATTGTTCGTGAATACGCTGTTCTTAGAAATATTTATGCGTAGTCAAAAGTCAAGAAGATCCGCATTTTGATGAAACAGATCTAGGGTTCAGCTCATAGCTATGATCTGGATATTTAAATGATAAAGTGAAGTTTCTATCTCATTCTAGGCATACCTCTGGGATAAATAAAGCAACAGAAACTGCTATGGAAGATATGCAGTCAAATGTAGCATTACCAATGAATCTTTATATGCAACAAGACGCACTCATGGATGGAAACTTTAACGTAGTTGTGGAAACATTTATACACAGGTCCCAGGATCTAACTGCTATAATAATGTCCAACTACAGTCAAAGAGATCTGGCCCTTATGGTAACCTGTAGCTGTCAAAAGGAATACCAATATGCTATGTGAAGGTGTCAGGAGACCATTAACACAACAAACCCTATACGCAGCAAATAATGGGATTGCGTGGAGGATTCTATAGCCTAGCTGCTTTGCTAGGCTGCAAGCCATAGTAAGCAGCTAATGCTGATATCAACAAAAGCAAATTATTGCAGCATGATAAAGCAACGAGAATACAAAGGCATCAGCATAATGATAATACACATCTGTAAGGACAACAACATAATGATAATACACATCAGTGAGGATAGCAACATGATGATGATGCATATTAGTATGGGCAGCATTATAAGATCATGAACATGAAGGGCAACATGATGAGATCATAGACATGGGCAGCATGATAATTATCATGTTTAGTGTAGCATGGTGCAGTATGCAGTGGTGCAGCTAGAGGACCAGATGTAGCACGATGATAGGTGAAGGAGTCATCTTGGAGAATCAGTTGAAGCAAAATGTCTTCCACTGATCTCATCGTTATAGGAGATGATCTATGCTTAGATCTAGATAAGTCAAAGTGTTGACTTCTGTTATCGCTCTCTCTCTCTTTCTCTGCTGAACTTTGAAGAACATAAAAGAAGAATTGATCAAGGGTTTCTCCACACATTGTGGGGTTTGTCTCTGTATCGCGCCACATCTTGTGTCGTCTTGTCTTGGCTTGTCTTCTGCGATTTATATTTATGTTCTATCTGCAGTTTATCTTAATGCTGATGTGATTGCTAACTGTGAAAATTTAAATAAATTTCTTTAGCGTAGAACATACCTAAACTTAAGTATCAGAGGTGAGGTGAAGACAATGCCCAAGCAAGAGTGAAAGAGCAAAAGATAGTTGAGACAAGACAAAAGGATCAATGGGTTCTTCACAATTCACTTAGGGTGAAGTCGAAGCAGAGCATATTATCAGAATGGCGCAGCAGAACCTCTGATGGCATACCTAAAGATCACTTCATTGGGAAGTTCGGATCTAAGGGTGGAAGGGAAGGTAGATTTCTTGGTTATGAGTTCGGCCCTTATGCGAATGGCAAAGATGTTGGTCATCAAGGACATGGACGACTCTCAAAGGAAGGAAGGAACCCTAGGAATGGAATTCGAAGGTTTTAAGGTGGCATTCGTCGATGGGAAGATACGTGTTTGAAAATAGAATTTTCGAAGATGCTTTTGAGTTCATGGATGTATTAAGTTACAGGAAGTCCACTGGGGATCATGTTCATTGACACATAGCACCGGAGGTTTGTGAGTTAGATGGTGACAGGGAAGCCTGAATTCAAAAGGAGCATGAAGGTACATGTCTGAGATGTACTGAAGGAAAATCTTATAAGGGGACCATCCCCCTCATGCCACAGGTCCATAGGTTTGGAACAACTAGAGGAGTTTGATTCATGATCAGGAATCTCATGCATGCAGAGCCCTCCATGGCTTGAAGCAAGACACCCCGAGCATAGTATGAGAGGATCAACAGTTGTCTGATGAAGCTAAGATTCACTAGGAGTGAAATTGATCCAAACCATCCGAAGGTTGTGGATGACAGACCTCTCATACCGACACTTGTGTCTGATAGGTGAAGACCCTCTCATTTGTAGAAGACAGAGGGAGTTGGATTCCGAATGTGGAAAGATAAACTGCTAGCCTGTGACTACCTCGAGGATCTTAACTTTCAGAAGTTATATGGTAGTGATGTCGGAACAGATTTGGGAAATGCTTCTGAGTTTCATTCGCGTTGATGTTCTTGGTGAACCTCCGCCTGAACATATGTTTTGCAGTTAGCATTGTGAGATGTCTTCAGGACACAATCTCTCATGGATTGAGATACACTGTCGGAAATATGAAACTGCATGATTATTCAAATGCTGATTAGGCAGGTAGTGTGTAGGATCATTAGAGCACTTCTTAGTGCTGTTTCTCTTTGGATTCTGCTTCGATATAACGTATGAGTAGGAAGTAGAAGTCGGTTGCCATAAAGCACCATCAAGACCGGATACATATCTACGAGTATGATCTCGTATGAAGCTGCCTGGTTGGGGAAGCTCTTCAGTGAGCTGTTTGATCACATACCATTGTGATTCTCTTTAACAACCAGAGGTGGGATTCGATTATTGAGGAATCCTGTATTCATCGATTGCTCCAGCAGATAAACATCATCTGGGATATGGTAAGTCGAAAAGTAAGGAGGCTCCATCACATTAAGATGATGTACAAGTCGATACACCTTGTCAAATCCCTGAGGAAAGATCTTATCTGTGATTTTTCCAAACGACTTGGAGTTGTCAAGAAACCCTTGTACAAGGGTCCTGCATGTTGCATGCATTGAGCTCTAGGAGCTCTGAGGGCTTGCGGTTATTACTGGAGCAACATATGACCACAAGGTGACTCACCCGCCCCTGGTGGTGCGCACTGGAACAAGATGATTCGCTCTCTTGTGGGACAAGATGATTCGCTCTCTTGTGGAACATGATGATTCGCCCTCCTGTGCAGAAGGATGATTAGTTCTCCTGTGAGGCCTGGATTGATGTGTTCTCCATGGCGATTGTAGCAGGATTGATGTGTTCTCCTGTGAGGCCTGGATTGATGTGTTCTCCATGGTGATTGTAGCAGGATTGATGTGTTCTCCTGTGAGGCCTGGATTGATGTGTTCTCCATGGCGATTGTAGCAGGATTGATGTGTTCTCCTGTGAGGCCTGGATTGATGTGTTCTCCATGGCGATTGTAGCAGGATTGATGTGTTCTCCTGTGAGGACAGGATTGATTAGTTCTCCTATCGAGGCATCCTACCCATGCAGTCTGGGACTCATGGGAAGTACTGCTCATCTGATCAATGAGCAGGGAAATGAAGTTAGGGACCATAGTAGTACCGATGGACACATCGTTGTATCTACCGTACTCTCTACGCTAGGATGACCTCCATTGATCTGGGATCAATGATACTGGTCTGGGACTAGTGGTAGGAGTTGTACCATACTATGACGTTGACTTTGGGTCGGTTGAGATTGGTTTGGGACCAATGGTACATACTCTGAGACTGACTTCGTGTCAGTGCAGTACTGGTCTGGGACCAGTGAGAGTGGTACATACTATGACGCTGACTTAGGGTCGGTTGACCCTGGTCTGGGACCAGTGGTACACTCTCTGAGACTGCGATATTGGTCTGGGACTAGTGGTAGGAGTTGTATCATACTATGACACTGACTTCGGGTTGGTTGAGACTAGTCTGGGACCAGTGGTACATACTCTGAGACTGACTTCATGTCAGTGCAGTACTGGTCTGGGACCAGTGAGAGTGGTACTTACTATGACACTAACTTAGGGTCGGTTAAGACTGGTCTGGGACCAGTGGCACACTCTCTGAGACTGCGATACTGGTCTGGGACTAGTGGTAGGAGTGGTACGCACTCTGAGACTGACTTCGGGTTAGTGGAGAATGGCATGAGACATTCTCGATCAATTCTTCTTCTTCATAGTTCAGTAGAGCTAAGCTGAGCAGAGCAGAGCAGAGCCAACAGAGCTGAGCAGAGCCAACAGAGCTGAACAAAGCCCGCATAGCCAGCAGAGCTGAGCAAAGCAGAACAGAGCCAGCAGAGCAGAGTAGAGCCAGTAGAGCTGAGCAGAGCAGAGAAGAGAAAGCAGTGCTGAGCAGAGCTGGGCAGAGCAGTGCAGGGCACTGATGGCAAAGGTAGTACAGTTGGACTTATGGATCAGCGGATGGAGTTCTCCCTAGTTGAGAGGGAGTGTTAAATTGGAAACTAGGGCCAAACTCCATGTGGGTCAGCTTATTTATGGCAGCTGATATTTTTATTGGACCCCCTCTCGTCGAGAGGTGTAGGATTGATCTAAAGATCATCCAATTCTGATAAGTATTTATGGAGATATGAATTTATTTTGATTAAGTAATTATTATCAAGCCGACCATCTCTTATGTCGGCTCAAGAAGCCAAATAGAAGTGTCTATTCATCATCCATGTTTTAGTATAAATTGGTGAGGACTTGAAGTCATTTGGGACATGTATTCTTGAGGTGATCTCCTCTCCACGTCTTGGGTTTTTGGAGGAGGAGAGAACCAAAAGAATACGCTGGCCTAGAAGGAGTCCTCGCTGCAAGATGATGCCCTTATCCTACGCTGAGCATGGAGACAGTCATTACACAAGACAGTCAACGTATCTGCTCCGTTGGAAGAGCCGTAGTAAAATCTTGACGCTGTGCCGTAGGCACTTATACACTGTCATCTATATGTACAACAATGAAGAATATATATACGTTCGCTGTCATGACTATATCACAATATACGCACAGTCACGTAAATGCCCTAAACATTATGAAGATATACGCACAACATTCAAGGGATACATTCACAGCTATGAATAGCATGAAAACCCCAAATCTAGCCGCAGTGCTTAATACGCTAGTTATGAAGACTCTATGTACACTGGACATATATATGCCAGTTATGAAGACACTCCACGCAGTTGCAAAGACTTAATCCAACACAGTTCATGAAGACATTTGGACGTTGTTCATGAATACATTGTTCTTAGAAATATTTATACGCAGTCAAAAGTCAAGAAGATCCGCATTTCGATGAAACAGATCTAGGGTTTAGCGCATAGCTATGAGTTGAATATTTAAATGATAAAGTGAAGTTTCTATCTCATTCTGGGCATACCTCTCGGATAAATAAAGCAACAGAAACTGCTATGGAAAAGACGCAGTCAAATGCAGCATTACCAATGAATCTTTATACTCAACAAGACGCACTCATGGATGGAAAATTTAACGCAGTTGTCGAAACATTTATACGTAGGTCCCAGGATCTAACTGCTATAATAATTTCTAGCTATAGTCAAAGATATCTGGCCCTTATGGTAACCTGTAGCTGTCAAAAGGAATACCAATACGCTGTGTGAAGGTGTCAGGAGACCATTAACACAGCAAACCCTATACGAAGCAAATAATGGGATTGCGTGGAGGATTCTATAGCCTAGCTGCTTTGCTAGGCTGCAAGCCATAGCAAGCAGCTAAGGTTGATATCAACAAAAGAAAATTATTGCAGCATGATGAAGCAACGAGAAGGCAAAGGCAACGACATAATGATAATACACATCTGTAAGGACAACAACATAATGATAATACACATTAGTAAGGACAGCAACATGATGATGATGCATATTAGTATGGGCAACCTTATAAGATCATGAACATGAAGGGCAGCATGATGAGATCATAGACATGGGCAACATGATAATTATCATGTTTAGTGCAACATGGTGCAGTATGCAGTGGTGCAGCTAGAGGACCAGATGCAGCACGATGATAGGTGAAGGAGTCATCTTGGAGAATCAGTTGAAGCAAAATGTCTTCAACTGATCTCATCATTATAGGAGATGATCTCTGCTCAGATCTAGATAAGTCAAAGTGTTGACTTCTGTTATCGCTCTCTCTCTCTTTCTCTGCTGAACTTTGAAGAACATAAAAGAAGAATTGATCAAGGGTTTCCCCACACAATGTGGGGTTTGTCCTTGGCTCGCGCCACATCTTGTGTCGTCTTGTCTTGGCTTGTCTTCTGCGATTTATATTTATGTTCTATCTGCAGTTTATCTTAATGCTGATGTGATTGCTAACTGTGAAAATTTAAATAAATTGCTTTAGCATAGAACATACCTAAACTTAACAAGAGGTTAACTCAAGTTTTTTTGATGGCTATCTACGCCTTAAACTCCACTTAGTTTCCATGATGCCAGTGAAAAGGTACCTACAACAGTCAACGCAGTGCAGTAAGAGACACACACAGCTGTCATTTAGTGGAGGATTTATCATAGTAGTCAAGCAAATATTTTGAGGGAGCTTGTCTCCCATTTACTTCAGTTATATATGCACTTGGCAAGTAGCTCTCGCACTAATCAACAGTTAGGAAATTTGGCACATGAGGAAAGGATATACACTGCCCAGCTAAGGAGATATGCACAATAGTCATATCAGCCACTTGTTTGATCATTACTACACTCAGAGATTCATTGGAACTTGGTCAAATATCACAACCACTTGTACAAATTCGTTTTTATCATTGGGATTATCTCCATTCCACACTTGTCACTTCCACTCACATTGGGATCGACTCTCATATTTCTATTTAAATGAGCTTTGGCTCTCATATTTGTACCTTTAGAACGAGCTATTGGGCTTACAGACGCTCTGCTGGATTTTGTATTCATTTTCATATAATTAAAGAGACTTTGGGGTACTATTGTGTTGGTGTTCTCCTTCCATTTCTTAAGGTGATGTTATTTCAATTATTGTGCTTTACGTTCTACATGTATGTTGGATCATGCTAGTTATCATTTTGCTACTTGTTTGGATTAACATATGCAAGCTATCTTGTATGGTTTTTGGGTTAGAGAAATACTCTAGGAAGATGAGCACTAGAAGATTTTTGGTGAAATCTCTAGCCTTCTCCTCCATTGTATAATCTAATCCCTTTATGATTGCTGACATCTTTTTCCAAGTGTGTAGAGATCTTTAGATTTGGTTGAAGGATTTACTTGGGCGTGGTGTAACTCTCCAATAGATGAAATAACTCCCAAGGTCAAGAATAGAAGGACCCAATCGGTTTGCCTCAAGGATCTCATCAAACGATTTTGAAAGAGGGAGTTTCCTTTCCTCTAGCCTACTAAGATCCCATAAATTTAAATTAAATATTTTTCTTGATCAATATATTGTGCTTTCAAGGATTTTATTTGCTACCTAGAGCACGGTTTTAACTAGACAAGTATGGAGTTCCACTTGCATGTCTTGATCTAGTTCTTGTACACTAATTGTAGATTATCATTTTGAATCTTTCTTGTCATCTTTGTCTTCTTTTCAGGATTATTTTGGCTTTCCATTTGAAAGCATCTCACTTCATTTTAAGCAATTACAATTTCATTTCTTAAAGAGCAATACTTTGAAGGCACTGGTTGTTTATGTATTTCAGGCTTATCTTGTGTATTGATGGTTATTGCTCATACCATTTTTTGCTTATAAATCTTAAAGAAATAATCTGTTTAACTCTAACAATTCTCCTAGAAACTCACATCTCTTTAACTTAACTTTTCATTAGGGACCACCCCCCTTAGCTAACCTAGGAAATAGCTTAAACAGAGGGAGAGGGGATTTAGTGTGACAACCCCTTCTTTGAGTTCCCTGCCACCAACCACACCTTGTGGGGTTGAAGGCTTTTCTCACTGACTTGAAGGTAGGTGTACGCGGTAGGGTCAACATGCATTTTGACATGTATTATGGGTTAACTTGGAAGAAAGAAGGGTCTTGGCCGTGAACTTGTTCCCTTACCTTAAATGGGGTTTAATTTTCAATCCTAGTCCAGTGAGACCTCCCCTAATGGCCCAATGGGTATAGGTGGGGCACTACTTGGGAAGCCATGATTGAGATAGTGTAGCCCCAACTCTCCCTATTCCATACTTACCACTTTCCATCTTACATTATAAGCCCCTATTCCACCTCCCTTCTTTGGGTTTAATTAACCACTGGTTCTCGGGGATTTTGGCACCCACACACCCTCATACTTGGGTAGGGCCTGGAAATGTACCGTGGGAGGTTGATGCAGCTAAAAGAAATAGAAAAGGCATATGATGGCTATTTTACCACAAAATCTAGCAGGGGCCTAAAGGTGGAAAACCTATGGGACAACTACTAGACTAAGTCCCTTGTTGTTTACAGACTTTCATCGATGGGAGGAGTTCTGGTATGATTATGATCACCTATAATAGATATTCTAGGTTTGAAGGTTCAAGGTGACAAAGCGAGAGCTCATTCAAAGAGAGGCTCAATAAAGGTATGAGGCTTCAAAGAAGAAACTGCTCTCTAAGAAAAACCCTAGGAAAGAAAGCATAAGACCTAAGGTTTTGAGGTTTCTCAATGGTAATAGGTATTCACGAGGTCAAGGCCCGAGATAAGAAAGGGCTTCTTATAAATTATTCCAATGAATACTATGTTCATACAACCCTCAAAGAAGTCCCCAAACCAAGGAGATACAAGCTAGGTTTTACCTTCCTAGGGCACACCTAGGGCACAAGATATGGACGAAGAACCATGAGAAACCTACCAAACTTGGAGATCCTCTAGGCAAGACCTTAGGGAAGAGCCTTGTGTTCATGGAATCCACCAATTCACCCTCTAAAGAATTTCGCTTGATGCCCTAGCCTAGCCATCCAAGAGGAAGGGGATTGGAATTTTAAGGAGAAGAAATATGGAGGAGAGGGTTGATCACCAAATTCCTTGGACTAGTGCCTAGTCCTTTGGCTAATGGAGTCTTATATGATTAAGATAAGATAGTCTTCTATGGAGGCTTGAAATCGATGCCCTAGGTACCAACTTCAAACATTTACCCTCTTCAAGATATGATGGAGTTTCAAGAAGAATCAAAGACATTCATTCACTAGGAACATTGATTACATGTCTTTCATTGGATAACATATGCAATACCCTACTAGAAGAGCTTTCCAAATTTGATTTTCAACAATTAGGGCACAAATTCACATATTCTAGAGCAACAATTCCATACGTTAAACCATTTTCAAAGAAAAATTCCATTAACAAGAAGCACTTGGAAAGAGACATGCAATATATCCATCCATCATTCAAGAAGAAGCTCCAAAGAAGAAAAGAAAATCATCTTCCACACATCAAAATGCATCAAAAGGGTGTCCAATAGCTCCAAAGAAAAAGTGAGTTCTTTACAAGAGAACTAATCCAAGTGTGATGATCATCTCTCACAAATGAAAGTGAGTTCTATTTATATGAGACCTTAGAGGTTGAATTATTAGCCTAAGGCCCCCTAACATTATAAAAATGTTCAAAATACAAGTCTTGGTCACAAGCCGACCAAATAGCTTTTATAAATTATGAATTACCCATCCAAATGCTAGTCGAATTGATGACATCATGTTGATGTAGGGCCGTTGGAGGGCCACATTGAGTCCTCTTTGTGCAAAAATGTGAGAGAGGGCTCTATAGATCTCAAACAAAGGATGGCCCCTTGGTCACCATGCAAGTCATCATGTGGTGCCCCAAACTCACATGTTGGTCTCATGGGTCTCCTAATGATAGAATAGCCTGTAGATTTTTACTATAGATTCAACATCTCATGTGATATATTGAAACACAGGCCAAGTATCTACTTTACTCTTCAGCGAAAGCCAAACTAGATCGATGAAAACAATAATTAGAAAGAGGAAGAATATCAATGGCACATAACACAATATTTCTCTAAGGAAAGCAACTGCTCAAAATCCCGACTATCTATATTGCATTAACCAGAAGATATGAGAAGAAAATACTGTGCTTGTTCCTCTTGAACAATTCTTACACAAGTATAATCTAACTCTCTGCTCGCAAGCTAGCTCAATCCAACACTTACCCTATCCTACTGCCTTCCAAGCCCCTACTTGCTTGCGCAATTCCTGGGAGAATTAGCCCATATTTAATTGGGAAATCCTTCTTCCATAACTGCGCAATCCAAACTTAGGTCCTCAATTGATTGAATGCACCATCTATACAACACAAAAATAATACAACTGATAGTACACTGTCCCTGCACTTTAGTCTCAACTGGGTCTTCCTCTGAATTGACATGCATGGGTTATTATTGAGTGAATCTTCAGTTAGCTAGTGTGGCACTGAGGATGCACTGGTGCACCAACTCACTACTAGAACTCTACTAGTTCCTCCAACAATTAGAAATAGTTTAACTAACTATAACTTAGCTAGATTGAGTTATCTAATTACAACTCCAATAAACTCAATCTGGACCCCTAAAACTTAGGGATCACACCTACATGATTCCAGATAGACTTCGAACTTGAATTTCCTAAGCTAAGTAAGTCAACTTAACTTAGTTAACTATTACAAGTTGCTATGAGAAAATAATTACAATTTAATTCTCAATTTAATTCAAGGACAAATTAAATTGGAATTTCTAGATGTTATTTTTAACATTTCTTGTTGCTATTTTCAACACTCCCTCTCAACAAGAAAGGAATTCAACTCTATCTTGGTCTTGAACCTTTGGAATGTTCTGCATGCAATACTTTTCTCTAGTGTTGTTGCTACAACAACTCCTGAAACTGAAAAAAACATCCAACCTGAATCAATATGATGCATCTGTCATCAAAGTCTCTGGCTGCTACTAGCTCTGCCTCCGTTGACTGAAAACTCTGCACTTCTACTGAATCTGCCTTTCTGAACTGTTGTCTACTCTGCTCTATGCTCTCTAGTATCTCACTGCTCTAGCCTTTGTGTGAAAATTTAGAATACCCAAATTTCTACTGCAACAACTGATTAAGTATCTTCTATTTGTTAAATTACTGAACAAATTATTTACTGCATCCTACAATAAATACCGAAACTAATACATTGCAGCCTTCACCAACTAAAATAAATGCGGAAACAAGAAACAGAGCAAGAAATAAATACACAACACATGGCACCGTTATTTTTGGACCAATGTCCCTTGAAAAACCCAATGTAGGAAAATCAGTGCAGCAACTGAGGGTTTGTATTATTAAGCAGTAGTTTTCTGAATACAATCTTTGGATGCCTTATTGGCTATCCAATACAGAGAATCTAACTAGCAGAAGATTAGTGAGAAATACCTCACACTACCACTAGTGATGTGACACCGATCCAGGCCCTGGATGGTTGTTCCCACGCTGGCTCGGCCTAGTTATTGTGTCGCCCTACGCAGTTCTGCATCAACCTCTCTAGGGATCTGTGTCACCTCTTCCCGGATCCTTATTGTTTGGAGCTTCATTCCACTAGCTCTCCGGTCTCACACCTCGGCTTCTAGCACTAGAACTCGACTTCCCAGTTGAATTTCGGACTCCCTCTAAAGCTCTGCACTGCCTCTGCATGAGTTTACACTGCCCAACGTAGCCTTTGTGTTGCCCCTTCTAGATCTCTCTCTGCCTCGTCTATGATGTATTCCCGGATCAGGAAATCTCGCTCCGGAACTATCCCTACCCCTCACTGCAAGAAATCCCCTCGATCGATTCTCTAGCAACTGTTGCATTGCCCTCTCTGAGAAATTCGATCTCTTGATGTCTCTCCGATGTATTTTCGAAATGCCCATCGAAGTCCTTCTTATAATCCTCCAGTTGAGTAATTAACGACATAGATTAGATTCTAATTGTTGTCGCGCAGATTGACATGACGACGCTTAGACCGGGGGCTGTCACTCTGATCCCCGATCCTTTCGTTTAAGCCTGTCTCCCGCGGCTAAGGGGGGTAGTCCCTGTGAGATGATGAGACCAACTGCCGACCAGTTGGTTGGGAGACACGAGACACGATAAGAAAAAGCACTAGATGGATTTAGAAATTAAAAGGCCAGTGCCTTGTGGAGGTTGTTGTTAAAGCGATTACTTGTTAGATGATATAGAAACATAAACTGTGAACAGCAATCATTTGTCATCAAAAGATATCAGTTAAATCACAATGTTCTTAGAATGACCAAAACGATATCCAACAACTGAAAATTTGAAAAGATGAATGCTTTAAATCACCACGAGTCATAAACCATTAACCAGATATCATATTTGTATCTCGACTTGAAAATTCAAATCTCAGCGTGAAAGATATAACATGAAAACAACTGAATCTGGCAAAAATAATTTTCCACAAAATTTTTATTTTCAAAACTTTTTTTTTTTAAATAAATTTTAAAACTAAAAAATATCTATACTAAAACAAAATTTAAATTCAAAATTTAAATCTAAAACTAAGATCCTAAAAAGCCCTTTTTTAAGAATTTTAATTTTTTAAACTTTAAACAAAACCTAAAAATTGAAAAATCTAAATTAAAATCTACGCTAACTCTTTTTATTTTTTCCTTTTATATTTAATAAAATCTAAAAAATAAAAATGAAACTATGTAAAAATAAATTTAAATCTAAAATCTAAACAATATACAAATCGTAAATCTAAAAATAACCTACAACGTAACCACCAAAAACCTATGAATTTAAAACAATCCAAAATGTGCTGATAAAATATTACACGGACAAAAAAAATCGTAACCCAGGCTCAGAGACTAATTTTTTTTTCGTTATGAGATAAGGTGACGGCGGTGGATAGAAACCAGTTCGAAACTCACCTGGAAAACGCTGATACTCAGCCACCGGAGGAAATACGTGACTTGGAGACGATCGACGTTTGGAAATGGCAGACAAACTGAAAGTTTTGCGAAAGCTTCTACGTGAGGACGCACGGGGGCAGATAGGTTTAAACGCTTCTCCTTTTATCAGTAAAATGCACGTCCGCAATACCAAATAACCATGGTCTGATGGATTGTTTCAATGCGTTATCAATAGCGCTTGAAAAACCTCCCACAATCGACGGCGGCAATGAGACTTAATGCAGGCGTGGAGGAATTGGACAATGATACGCAGAGCCAGTAATGAAATTCTGCTAACGTACGTGGATAAATGCTGAAGCCACTGGGTGTGATTTTGTTTGCATAACCAACAGAAAATCGGCAGCGATTGCAAGACGTCGTGATCTCTCACGCAGATCCCCTTTAGGAGCTTATTCCTTAGTGAAAAATACAGGCGTATCCCAAAACTGTGATAACCCTCAAAAATTTGGAATAAAAATCTTCATTTTGTTACTGGGATTAAGATGTCTGATATCAGATGTCGGAAATTTTTTATGGACAGTTTTCGTGGCTTTAGTTTGCTGATTAGATGCGTTCTCCTTCATCCAGCTAATGAACTGATGCATGAAATGATGCCCATCACAGTTTTAGCATATTTTTAACAGCCTCAGATCAGAAGTGCCTGAGCCTGCAAAACCCTGAACGACGCAACGATAACCCTGGAAGACAGAAAACAAGTGCTCGGCATATATATGCAAAACTTCAAAGTAAAACCCTTCAAAATTTATCCTAAAATCACAAAAATTTATAGCTCTAGAACAGTCGAATTCAACAATAATTGCAATAATATTTTCGAAATATCAGAAACTTGGATTTTACTGTGAACAGACTTGAAAAAATCTCTCATGCAAATTTAAAAAAAAGAAATGAACCGAATGATAGACCCAGGATCAAATCCAACTGGGCTCAACAAAAAAAATGCTTGCGGGAGTTGGCTGGTTCAGCCGAGAACTTCCCCGAACGCCCACAAAATTCCTTCAGAAAATGTTTTCTGCACAGCTCAAAACAACCATCAGTAAAGACGACAAAAATGCTGCTAGATCTCAGGAAGTAATGGAGATATCTGCCATTACTTCAGAAACCCTAACAACACCCAAACCCTAGCAAGTGAACAAGATACCTATGCTCACAATACTCTACAAAAAAGCTATTATTAACGACTGAAAATAACATATGCAGAAAATTAAACAATCTCACAGCATTTCAAGAGAGTAACACTAGCAAGATATGGACCCCAAAGTCTTCTTTTATTAACCAGAAACAGATTTACAAGAGAGCTTCTTCAGTCTTAGACTCACAGATCTTCCATCTGAAATGACCCCCTAACATCCTATATAAAGGAAATGATCCCAACGGCTAGTTCGAGTGATCCATGTTGAAATGATCTTGACCGTTGATGAGGATCAAGACATCTCTTGATCTCATCCGTCGATTTATTAAAAATAATATTTTGCATTCATTCACTTAAAATATTATTATTTTATTAGTTAGGGTTTTTGCTCTATTTTTTAATTTTTTTATTATTTTTTAATTTTTTATTTGTTTTATTATTTTATTATTATTATTTTCTTATTTATTTTTTATTTTTTTAATTCATTTTAAAATGGATCATCGAACTAAGCCTTCGGAAACATCACCTAGGACCTAGGACTTAGGACACATGAGGGGATTTAAAACATTTTCAACCCTCAAGACACATTTCATGATGAATTTTTACAATTTACATCTTAAGGGGACAAACCCACTTAACATAGACCCTCATAAACCACCCAGTTCTGCGACACAACTATAATCTAGCAGATTTAACACACTAGGATTCTCCTAAAGTTCTAATGACAAAATCCATCCCGGCTTTGGGGTCAGGTTTGAAGGAAAACTCTGTCGATCCATGGATCGGTGAGACGAAAAACCTTCCGGGACGTAGATTACCACTAGAAAGATAGGTCCACCTAGGCAATTCACATACACGGCTCATGTATGCTAAGATTATTTACAATTCATACATGCAGACTGGGTTTACAATAAAAAATGATTAAGCTGCTGATGACTGCAGGATGGCACGAACACGCTGATCAGGTGCTGCCCCTTTTTGCAAAGAAAAAAGGGGGGGGGTACTGCATGGGTAGTTGACCGGTAGTGGTCAACATCTGGCTCTACTTGGGGACACGTTGCTGCTTGCAGGAATGTGAGAATCCAGAATCTGCATCCATACAACACAAAAATAAGTAGCGTCCATCCAAAAAAAATCAGCATATACATTAAGCACATGAAAGATAAAAGCTCTTCATTTATTAACTATCTAAAGCAAAAACAAAAATGCGGAAAAAACAAGGAGTAGGGTTAGAAATACGATACAAAGGATGCCCTACGGCATCAGATGTGTTCAATATAGTGCATACTGAGCATTTGCCTGCTTTCAGGCAAATCTGTCGGCTGCTTGTCGGATGTGCCATGTCCAATTCTGCATATGGTAGGACTTTTTCCTATCCGAAAATCAAGCTGCTCACGGCCGTCTGATGCATGAAATCTTCTTCTCATTCTCTTTCTCTTGCGCTTTTTCTTTCTGGCAGGTCGAATTACTGATGACCTGGAACTTTCTGTTTCGAAACTATCAGATGAAGTGTGTAAGATATGCATGCTAAGTCTTTTTGTGTCTTGCATCTGATTTTTATCGTTTTTAAGCTTATCTGGATCACCTTCAATTAACCACCTAATGACCTCCTCATAATAAGATGGAACTTGTTGCGGCAAATGAGAAGGCTCCTAGTTTCTCTTATCATCTGACCATTGTTGAATCTTTTGAACTTGTATTCTAATGGCATCCATCTGACTAGAGCATTCATCCCTTATAGCACTGATTTGTATGGCATGGTGTTCTTGCATGTGTTTTATTACTTTATCATTCTTTTCCTTTATGTCCATCAAGCAATGTTGCATGAAATTTATTTCTTCTTTATGATTCGCTTGCATGTCAGCCAACTGATTGTTATGATTGAACGTCATGATAGTCATTTCCTTATCCATAGTTAATAACTTGTTTTGCATAGAGTCAATTTCCCTATCATGATCAGCTTTCATGGTCACCATATTTTCCTCTAAGACTGACATCTTGCTTTGCATGCTTCTAATTTCTGTTTCATATTTAATTTTCATGGCCTCAATTTCCTTAGCATGCTGATTTTGTGTGACCTCCAACTCGCTATTACGTTTTTCCAGGTGGGTGCATAAAGTTTTAACATCATTGATAAGACTAGTTTGATTGCTTTCCATATTTCTTACCAACATCATTAGATCTTGTATAATTTGCTTTTGTTCTTCCCTTTCACTATTATTTGTCCCTGATTTTTCACTATCATGAACTTGGTCTGCGATATTTCCGGTGGATGACACATTCTGATCTTGAAAACTTTCTTCAACAGCTGGATTTTTTATAAGATTACTTTCTTTCGTTTGCACAATTTTAGAGGTAGAAGGCAAGCTGTTTGGACTATCATATCTATCTTTAAAAGCATTGAGAATGTCTTGTAAAGAAGTGAAAAAATCATTAGGAAAGTTATTAAACCAATTCAAGGCATCACCCTCTAAAGAATGGACAAATAGACGCATCTTGAAATCTTCATGATTATATTTAGGAAGTCTACAATATATGATCATTACACAAGTAAACATGTTTAAATGCTTTCTAACAGCGACCGAATCACCACCCGAGAACTTAAATAATGTAGAAATGGCCTCTTTCGGAAGATCATGGAGATTATCCGTAAAATGACATGGTTTAAATGAATAATCCATGATGAACAATAAGGGATCAAATGGATGATAGAAAGAGATTTCTGCTCAAGAAAATTAAGAGATGAAAGAAGTGGAGTCGCCACTTGAACAATGAATCTGATTATAGGATCCAAAAAGTAACCACAAGCAGATATGAGGAAAGCTTCTTGTCTTGGAAAAATGAGAAAGTGGAGTCGCCACCCAAACAGGAAACAAACCGAAGAGATGCTACTGATATGGCGAAAAATAAGGCAATAAAGATCCAAATGATAACCCAAAAGGTTGAATTTGCCAGCTCAAAATGAGAGATGAGAAAGATGAGAAGGTGAATGTCGATGAAACCTCCAGGAACAGAAAAACTCTAGTCCCCGGCAACGGCGCCAAAAAATGTTGGCGTTGCCGGCTCAAACGAATGATAGAAAGATGAACGATGAATGATGAAAAGTCGTGGAAATGTCGAGAAAACAAAGTCCCCGGCAACGGCGCCAAAAAATGTTGTCGCGCAGATTGACACGACAACGCTCAGACCGGGGGCTGTCACTCTGATCCCCGATCCTTCCGTTTAAGCCTGTCTCCCGCGGCTAAGGGGGGTAGTCCCTGTGAGATGATGAGACCAACTGTCGATCAGTTGGTTGGGAGACACGAGACACGATAAGAAAAAGCACTAGATGGATTTAGAAATTAAAAGACCAGTGCCTTGTGGAGGTTGTTCTTAAAGCGATTACTTGTTAGATGATATAGAAACATAAACCGTGAACAACAATCATTTGTCATCAAAAGATATCAGTTAAATCACAATGCTCTTAGAATGACCAAAACGATATCCAGCAACTGAAAATTTGAAAAGATGAATGCTTTAAATCACCACGAGTCATAAACCATTAACTAGATATCATATTCGTATCTCGACTTGAAAATTCAGATCTCAGCGTGAAAGATATAACATGAAAACAACTGAATCTGACAAAAATAATTTTCCACAAAATTTTTATTTTCAAAACTTTTTTTTTTAAAATAAATTTTAAAACTAAAAAATATCTATACTAAAACAAAATTTAAATCTAAAACTAAGATCCTAAAAAGCCCTTTTTTAAGAATTTTAATTTTTTAAACATTAAACAAAACCTAAAAATTGAAAAATCTAAATTAAAATCTACGCTAACTCTTTTTATTTTTTCCTTTTATATTTAATAAAATCTAAAAAATAAAAATGAAACTATGTAAAAATAAATTTAAATCTAAAATCTAAACAATATACAAATCGTAAATCTAAAAATAACCTAGAACGTAACCACCAAAAACCTATGAATTTAAAACAATCCAAAATGTGCTGATAAAATATTACACGGACAAAAAAATTGTAACCCAGGCTCAGAGACTAAATTTTTTTTCAATCGTAACCCAGGCTCAGAGACTAAATTTTTTTTCGTTATGAGAGAAGGTGACGGCGGTGGATAGAAACCAGTTCGAAACTCACCTGGAAAATGCTGATACTCGGCCACCGGAGGAAATACGTGACCTGGAGACGATCGACGTTTGGAAATGGCAGACAAACTGAAAGTTTTTCGAAAGCTTCTACGTGAGGACGCACGGGGGCAGATAGGTTTAAACGCTTCTCCTTTTATCAGTAAAATGCACGTCCGCAATACCAAATAACCATGGTCTGATGGATTGTTTCAATGCGTTATCAACAGCGCTTGAAAAACCTCCCACAGTCGACGGCGACAATGAGACTTAACGCAGGCGTGGAGGAATTGGACAATGATACGCAGAGCCAGTAATGAAATTCTGCTAACGTACGTGGATAAATGCTGAAGCCACTGGGTGTGATTTTGTTTGCATAACCAACAGAAAATCGGCAGCGATTGCAGGACGTCGTGATCTCTCACGCAGATCCCCTTTAGGAGCTTATTCCTTAGTGAAAAATACAGGCGTATCCCAAAACTGTGATAACCCTCAAAAATTTGGAATAAAAATCTTCATTTTGTTACTGGGATTAAGATGTCTGATATCAGATGTCGGAAATTTTTTATGGACAGTTTTCGTGGCTTTAGTTTGCTGATTAGCTGCGTTCTCCTTCATCCAGCTAATGAACTGATGCATGAAATGATGCCCATCACAGTTTTAGCATATTTTTAATAGCCTCGGATCAGAAGTGCCTGAGCCTGCAAAACCCTGAACGGCGCAACGATAACCCTGGAAGACAGAAAACAAGTGCTTGGCAGATATATGCAAAACTTCAAAGCAAAACCCTTCAAAATTTACCTAAAATCACAAAAATTTATAGCTCTAGAACAACCGAATTCAACAATAATTGTAGTAATATTTTCGAAATATCAGAAACTTGGATTTTACTGTGAACAGACTTGAAAAAATCTCTCATGCAAATTTAAAAAAAAGAAATGAACCGAATGATAGACCCAGGATCAAATCCAACTGGGCTCAACAAAAAAAATGCTTGCGGGAGTTGGCTGGTTCAGCCGAGAACTTCCCCGAACGCCCACAAAATTCCTTCAGAAAATGTTTTCTGCACAGCTCAAAACAACCATCAGTAAAGAGGGCAAAAATGCTGCTAGATCTCAGGAAGTAATGGAGATATCTGCCATTACTTCAGAAACCCTAACAGCACCCAAACCCTAGCAAGTGAACAAGATACCTGTGCTCACAATACTATACAAAAAAGCTATTATTAACGACTGAAAATAACATATGCAGAAAATTAAACAATCTCACAACATTTCAAGAGAGTAACACCAGCAAGATATGGACCCCAAAGTCTTCTTTTATTAACCAGAAACAGATTTACAAGAGAGCTTCTTCAGTCTTAGACTCACAGATCTTCCATCTGAAATGACCCCCTAGCATCCTATATAAAGGAAATGATCCCAACGGCTAGTTCGAGTGATCCATGTTGAAATGATCTCGACCGTTGATGAGGATCAAGACATCTCTTGATCTCATCCGTCGATTTATTAAAAATAATATTTTGCATTCATTCACTTAAAATATTATTATTTTATTAGTTAGGGTTTTTGCTCTATTTTTTAATTTTTTAAATTTTTATTTGTTTTATTATTTTATTATTATTATTTGATTATTTATTTTTTATTTTTTTAATTCATTTTAAAATGGATCATCGAACTAAGCCTTCGGAAACATCACCTAGGACCTAGGACTTAGGACACATGAGGGGATTTAAAACATTTTCAACCCTCAAGACACATTTCATGATGACTTTTTACAATTTACATCTTAAGGGACAAACCCACTTAACATAGACCCTCATAAACCACCCAGTTCTGCGACACAACTATAATCTTGCAGATTTAACACACTAGGATTCTCCTAAAGTTCTAATGACAAAATCCATCCCGGCTTTGGGGTCAGGTTTGAAAGAAAACTCTGTCGATCCATGGATCGGTGAGACGAAAAACCTTCCGGGACGTAGATTACCACTAGAAAGTTAGGTCCACCTAGGCAATTCACATACACGGCTCAT
Source organism: Pinus tabuliformis (assembly GCA_031772625.1). Lineage (NCBI taxonomy): Eukaryota > Viridiplantae > Streptophyta > Pinopsida > Pinales > Pinaceae > Pinus > Pinus tabuliformis. The sequence continues at coordinate 31,831,136 of CM062804.1, forward strand.
GTCTGCTAAGATTATTTACAATTCATACATGCAGACTGGGTTTACAATAAAAAATGATTAAGCTGCTGATGACTGCAGGATGGCACGGACACGCTGATCAGGTGCTGCCCCTTTTTGCAAAGAAAAAAGGGGGGGGTACTGCATGGGTAGTTGACCGGTAGTGGTCAACATCTGGCTCTACTTGGGGACACGTTGCTGCTTGCAGGAATGTGAGAATCCAGAATCTGCATCCATACAACACAAAAATAAGTAGCGTCCATCCAAAAAAAATCAGCATATACATTAAGCACATGAAAGATAAAAGCTCTTCATTTATTAACTATCTAAAGCAAAAACAAAAATGCGGAAAAAACAAGGAGTAGGGTTAGAAATACGATACAAAGGATGCCCTACGGCATCAGATGTGTTCAATATAGTGCATACTGAGCATTTGCCTGCTTTCAGGCAAATCTGTCGGCTGCTTGTCGGATGTGCCATGTCCAATTCTGCATATGGTAGGACTTTTTCCTATCCGAAAATCAAGCTGCTCACGGCCGTCTGATGCATGAAATCTTCTTCTCATTCTCTTTCTCTTGCGCTTTTTCTTTCTGGCAGGTCGAATTACTGATGACCTGGAACTTTCTGTTTCGAAACTATTAGATGAAGTGTGTAAGATATGCATGCTAAGTCTTTTTGTGTCTTGCATCTGATTTTTATCGTTTTTAAGCTTATCTGGATCACCTTTAATTAACCACCTAATGACCTCATAATAAGATGGAACTTGTTGCGGCAAATGAGAAGGCTCCTGGTTTCTCTTATCATCTGACCATTGTTGAATCTTTTGAACTTGTATTCTAATGGCATCCATCTGACTAGAGCATTCATCCCTTATAGCATGATTTGTATGGCATGGTGTTCTTGCATGTGTTTTATTACTTTATCATTCTTTTCCTTTATGTCCATCAAGCAATGTTGCATGAAATTTATTTCTTCTTTATGATTCGCTTGCATGTCAGCCAACTGATTGTTATGATTGAACGTCATGATAGTCATTTCCTTATCCATAGTTAATAACTTGTTTTGCATAGAGTCAATTTCCCTATCATGATCAGCTTTCATGGTCACCATATTTTCCTCTAAGACTGACATCTTGCTTTGCATGCTTCTAATTTCTGTTTCATATTTAATTTTCATGGCCTCAATTTCCTTAGCATGCTGATTTTGTGTGACCTCCAACTCCCTATTACGTTTTTCCAGGTGGGTGCATAAAGTTTTAACATCATTGATAAGACTAGTTTGATTGCTTTCCATATTTCTTACCAGCATCATTAGATCTTGTATAATTTGCTTTTGTTCTTCCCTTTCACTATTATTTGTCCCTGATTTTTCACTATCATGAACTTGGTCTGCGATATTTCCGGTGGATGACACATTCTGATCTTGAAAACTTTCTTCAACAGCTGGATTTTTTATAAGATTACTTTCTTTCGTTTGCACAATTTTAGAGGTAGAAGGCAAGCTGTTTGGACTATCATATCTATCTTTAAAAGCATTGAGAATGTCTTGTAAAGAAGTGAAAAAATCATTAGGAAAGTTATTAAACCAATTCAAGGCATCACCCTCTAAAGAATGGACAAATAGACGCATCTTGAAATCTTCATGATTATATTTAGGAAGTCTACAATATATGATCATTACACAAGTAAACATGTTTAAATGCTTTCTAACAGCGACCGAATCACCACCCGAGAACTTAAATAATTAGAAATGGCCTCTTTCGGAAGATCATGGAGATTATCCGTAAAATGACATGGTTTAAATGAATAATCCATGATGAACAATAAGGGATCAAATGGATGATAGAAAGAGATTTCTGCTCAAGAAAATTAAGAGATGAAAGAAGTGGAGTCGCCACTTGAACAATGAATCTGATTCTAGGATCCAAAAAGTAACCACAAGCAGATATGAGGAAAGCTTCTTGTCTTGGAAAAATGAGAAAGTGGAGTCGCCACCCAAACAGGAAACAAACCGAAGAGATGCTACTGATATGGCGAAAAATAAGGCAATAAAGATCCAAATGATAACCCAAAAGGTTGAATTTGCCAGCTCAAAATGAGAGATGAGAAAGATGAGAAGGTGAATGTCGATGAAACCTCCAGGAACAGAAAAACTCTAGTCCCCGGCAACGGCGCCAAAAAATGTTGGCGTTGCCGGCTCAAACGAATGATAGAAAGATGAACGATGAATGATGAAAAGTCGTTGAAATGCCGAGAAAACAAAGTCCCCGGCAACGGCGCCAAAAAATGTTGTCGCGCAGATTGACACGACAACGCTCAGACCGGGGGCTGTCACTCTGATCCCCGATCCTTCCGTTTAAGCCTGTCTCTCGCGGCTAAGGGGGGTAGTCCCTGTGAGATGATGAGACCAACTGTCGACCAGTTGGTTGGGAGACACGAGACACGATAAGAAAAAGCACTAGATGGATTTAGAAATTAAAAGACCAGTGCCTTGTGGAGGTTGTTCTTAAAGCGATTACTTGTTAGATGATATAGAAACATAAACCGTGAACAACAATCATTTGTCATCAAAAGATATCAGTTAAATCACAATGCTCTTAGAATGACCAAAACGATATCCAGCAACTGAAAATTTGAAAAGATGAATGCTTTAAATCACCACGAGTCATAAACCATTAACTAGATATCATATTCGTATCTCGACTTGAAAATTCAGATCTCAGCGTGAAAGATATAACATGAAAACAACTGAATCTGACAAAAATAATTTTCCACAATTTTTATTTTCAAAACTTTTTTTTTTTTTTTTTTAAATAAATTTTAAAACTAAAAAATATCTATACTAAAACAAAATTTAAATTCAAAATTTAAATCTAAAACTAAGATCCTAAAAAGCCCTTTTTTAAGAATTTTAATTTTTTAAACATTAAACAAAACCTAAAAATTGAAAAATCTAAATTAAAATCTACGCTAACTCTTTTTATTTTTTCCTTTTATATTTAATAAAATCTAAAAAATAAAAATGAAACTATGTAAAAATAAATTTAAATCTAAAATCTAAACAATATACAAATCGTAAATCTAAAAATAACCTAGAACGTAACCACCAAAAACCTATGAATTTAAAACAATCCAAAATGTGCTGATAAAATATTACACGGACAAAAAAAATCGTAACCCAGGCTCAGAGACTAAATTTTTTTTCAATCGTAACCCAGGCTCAGAGACTAAATTTTTTTTCGTTATGAGAGAAGGTGACGGCGGTGGATAGAAACCAGTTCGAAACTCACCTGGAAAATGCTGATACTCAGCCATCGGAGGAAATACGTGACCTGGAGACGATCGACGTTTGGAAATGGCAGACAAACTGAAAGTTTTTCGAAAGCTTCTACGTGAGGACGCATGGGGGCAGATAGGTTTAAACGCTTCTCCTTTTATCAGTAAAATGCACGTCCGCAATACCAAATAACCATGGTCTGATGGATTGTTTCAATGCGTTATCAACAGCGCTTGAAAAACCTCCCACAGTCGACGGCGGCAATGAGACTTAACGCAGGCGTGGAGGAATTGGACAATGATACGCAGAGCCAGTAATGAAATTCTGCTACCGTACGTGGATAAATGCTGAAGCCACTGGGTGTGATTTTGTTTGCATAACCAACAGAAAATCGGCAGCGATTGCAGGACGTCATGATCTCTCACGCAGATCCCCTTTAGGAGCTTATTCCTTAGTGAAAAATACAGGCGTATCCCAAAACTGTGATAACCCTCAAAAATTTGGAATAAAAATCTTCATTTTGTTACTGGGATTAAGATGTCTGATATCAGATGTCGGAAATTTTTTATGGACAGTTTTCGTGGCTTTAGTTTGCTGATTAGATGCGTTCTCCTTCATCCAGCTAATGAACTGATGCATGAAATGATGCCCATCACAGTTTTAGCATATTTTTAACAGCCTCGGATCAGAAGTGCCTGAGCCTGCAAAACCCTGAACGGCGCAACGATAACCCTGGAAGACAGAAAACAAGTGCTCGGCAGATATATGCAAAACTTCAAAGTAAAACCCTTCAAAATTTACCTAAAATCACAAAAATTTATAGCTCTAGAACAGCCGAATTCAACAATAATTGCAGTAATATTTTCGAAATATCAGAAACTTGGATTTTACTGTGAACAGACTTGAAAAAATCTCTCATGCAAATTTAAAAAAAAGAAATAAACCGAATGATAGACCCAGGATCAAATCCAACTGGGCTCAACAAAAAATGCTTGCGGGAGTTGGCTGGTTCAGCCGAGAACTTCCCCGAACGCCCACAAAATTCCTTCAGAAAATGTTTTCTGCACAGCTCAAAACAACCATCAGTAAAGAGGGCAAAAATGCTGCTAGATCTCAGGAAGTAATGGAGATACCTGCCATTACTTCAGAAACCCTAACAACACCCAAACCCTAGCAAGTGAACAAGGTACCTGTGCTCACAATACTATACAAAAAAGCTATTATTAACGACTGAAAATAACATATGCAGAAAATTAAACAATCTCACAACATTTCAAGAGAGTAACACCAGCAAGATATGGACTCCAAAGTCTTCTTTTATTAACCAGAAACAGATTTACAAGAGAGCTTCTTCAGTCTTAGACTCACAGATCTTCCATCTGAAATGACCCCCTAGCATCCTATATAAAGGAAATGATCCCAACGGCTAGTTCGAGTGATCCATGTTGAAATGATCTCGACCGTTGATGAGGATCAAGACATCTCTTGATCTCATCCGTCGATTTATTAAAAATAATATTTTGCATTCATTCACTTAAAATATTATTATTTTATTAGTTAGGGTTTTTGCTCTATTTTTTAATTTTTTATTATTTTTTAATTTTTTTAATTTTTATTTGTTTTATTATTTTATTATTATTATTTATTTTTTATTTTTTTAATTCATTTTAAAATGGATCATCGAACTAAGCCTTCGGAAACATCACCTAGGACCTAGGACTTAGGACACATGAGGGGATTTAAAACATTTTCAACCCTCAAGACACATTTCATGATGACTTTTTACAATTTACATCTTAAGGGGACAAACCCACTTAACATAGACCCTCATAAACCACCCAGTTCTGCGACACAACTATAATCTAGCAGATTTAACACACTAGGATTCTCCTAAAGTTCTAATGACAAAATCCATCCCGGCTTTGGGGTCAGGTTTGAAGGAAAACTCTGTCGATCCATGGATCGGTGAGACGAAAAACCTTCCGGGACGTAGATTACCACTAGAAAGTTAGGTCCACCTAGGCAATTCACATACACGGCTCATGTATGCTAAGATTATTTACAATTCATACATGTAGACTGGGTTTACAATAAAAAATGATTAAGCTGCTGATGACTGCAGGATGGCACGGACACGCTGATCAGGTGCTGCCCCTTTTTGCAAAGAAAAAAGGGGGGGGGTACTGCATGGGTAGTTGACCGGTAGTGGTCAACATCTGGCTCTACTTGGGGACACGTTGCTGCTTGCAGGAATGTGAGAATCCAGAATCTGCATCCATACAACACAAAAATAAGTAGCGTCCATCCAAAAAAAATCAGCATATACATTAAGCACATGAAAGATAAAAGCTCTTCATTTATTAACTATCTAAAGCAGAAACAAAAATGCGGAAAAAACAAGGAGTAGGGTTAGAAATACGATACAAAGGATGCCCTACGGCATCAGATGTGTTCAATATAGTGCATACTGAGCATTTGCCTGCTTTCAGGCAAATCTGTCGGCTGCTTGTCGGATGTGCCATGTCCAATTCTGCATATGGTAGGACTTTTTCCTATCCGAAAATCAAGCTGCTCACGGCCGTCTGATGCATGAAATCTTCTTCTCATTCTCTTTCTCTTGCGCTTTTTCTTTCTGGCAGGTCGAATTACTGATGACCTGGAACTTTCTGTTTCGAAACTATTAGATGAAGTGTGTAAGATATGCATGCTAAGTCTTTTTGTGTCTTGCATCTGATTTTTATCGTTTTTAAGCTTATCTGGATCACCTTTAATTAACCACTTAATGACCTCCTCATAATAAGATGGAACTTGTTGCGGCAAATGAGAAGGCTCCTGGTTTCTCTTATCATCTGACCATTGTTGAATCTTTTGAACTTGTATTCTAATGGCATCCATTTGACTAGAGCATTCATCCCTTATAGCACTGATTTGTATGGCATGGTGTTCTTGCATGTGTTTTATTACTTTATCATTCTTTTCCTTTATGTCCATCAAGCAATGTTGCATGAAATTTATTTCTTCTTTATGATTCGCTTGCATGTCAGCCAACTGATTGTTATGATTGAACGTCATGATAGTCATTTCCTTATCCATAGTTAATAACTTGTTTTGCATAGAGTCAATTTCCCTATCATGATCAGCTTTCATGGTCACCATATTTTCCTCTAAGACTGACATCTTGCTTTGCATGCTTCTAATTTCTGTTTCATATTTAATTTTCATGGCCTCAATTTCCTTAGCATGCTGATTTTGTGTGACCTCCAACTCCCTATTACGTTTTTCCAGGTGGGTGCATAAAGTTTTAACATCATTGATAAGACTAGTTTGATTGCTTTCCATATTTCTTACCAGCATCATTAGATCTTGTATAATTTGCTTTTGTTCTTCCCTTTCACTATTATTTGTCCCTGATTTTTCACTATCATGAACTTGGTCTGCGATATTTCCGGTGGATGACACATTCTGATTTTGAAAACTTTCTTCAACATCTGGATTTTTTATAAGATTACTTTCTTTCGTTTGCACAATTTTAGAGGTAGAAGGCAAGCTGTTTGGACTATCATATCTATCTTTAAAAGCATTGAGAATGTCTTGTAAAGAAGTAAAAAAATCATTAGGAAAGTTATTAAACCAATTCAAGGCATCACCCTCTAAAGAATGGACAAATAGACGCATCTTGAAATCTTCATGATTATATTTAGGAAGTCTACAATATATGATCATTACACAAGTAAACATGTTTAAATGCTTTCTAACAGCGACCGAATCACCACCCGAGAACTTAAATAATTTAGAAATGGCCTCTTTCGGAAGATCATGGAGATTATCCGTAAAATGACATGGTTTAAATGAATAATCCATGATGAACAATAAGGGATCAAATGGATGATAGAAAGAGATTTCTGCTCAAGAAAATTAAGAGATGAAAGAAGTGGAGTCGCCACTTGAACCATGAATCTGATTATAGGATCCAAAAAGTAACCACAAGCAGATATGAGGAAAGCTTCTTGTCTGGGAAAAATGAGAAAGTGGAGTCGCCACCCAAACAGGAAACAAACCGAAGAGATGCTACTGATATGGCGAAAAATAAGGCAATAAAGATCTCCGTCTTCTTCTAGAAGTTTCACCCTCAGTTTGATTAATACCCTTTAATTATTTTAATTTCTTAAGTTTAGACTTAGGCACCCATTAAAAGTAACTAATTATTTTAATAAAATTGTCTCTGGGTGGAATTTCCCAAAACGATTTCCAAGTGTTCTGGAATACATATGTCCTAGCTTCCCTGCAAATTTTGAGGCTTAGAGCACATCCGATGCTACCAAAAATCAACACTCCCTCTTAGCGAGGAAAGTGCTCTAGTAATGCAACCTACTGAAGCATCACCCAGACTCTGTAACATCTCCCTTTGCACTGCTGATGTCTGACATCACTGCCCATCAACTACTACACAAATGCTGCATCTATATTGTTGCTAACCCTACCACTGCCAACACTGCAACCCTCATAAGTTTTGCCTCTGTGCTGTTGCTGGCACTGCCACTGCCAACACTGGATCTGCACTGCAACCTTCTCCAACTACTGCTGCTACTGCATTAGCAATGGAAAAGCACCCAAAATTACTGAACAGGTGTTCAACACAATGCATCTGTTGCTGGAGTTCTGATTGCTGCTAGTCTCTGCGCTAACCCTCTGAAGCCTCTGCGTTGCTGCTGACTCTGCACTGTGCCAACTGCACTGCTGCCAATTCTGTTTTGCGTTGCTCAGTCTCTAGCGCTCCTAGCCACGACAACTGTCACTCTGGTACTCCTCTGCACCAACTGGCACTGGTCCATCCTGCTACTTCTAATCTGGGCTCCCATAGCAAGGTATTGATCCGAGAGGTGGACTCCTCAAGGATCCTGTCCATCTGCAGTGATTTTGAACTACAATACTAGATCACCACACCTCTTCCCTAGAGGTAACTTGGCAAGCATGGCAAACTCCTCCCTGATCTTTGCAGATGCAGCCTTTAGATCATGCTTCTCGTCCTTGTTCTTCTTCTTGAGAGGACACTGCATAGCATAGTGACCAAATTTACCACACTAGAAGGACTTGACTTCAAGATGTCCTTCTTCCACCTCCACTGGTCCTGTTGTCCCTTAGATACAAGGGTTGCATTTTCTTCCTCCTCTTTGGGCTTCGTCCCACTGCTACTGCTGCTATCATGTTTGCACTTGACTAAGTCTCTCCTCATCTCTTCCTGCTGAAGAGCGGCTCACATTCCTTCCCAATCTGACAATCTCTCTCTGCCTATGATACTCTGGACAAACACTTGTCATTCTTCTGAGACTGAATACATTTCCAGCCTAACCATCTCAATAGCCTGAGGTGTTGACCCCATAGCTGCCAACGAGTCTTAGATTTCTTGAAGCTTTGTTAGGAACGGATCAATGTGTTCCCCCTTCTGCATCTGCGTGGATCTCATCTTCTGCTCCAAGTACATCTTCCGCTGCTCGAAAGATCCTTCATATAGCATAGCCAATGCTTCCCACATCTGTCGGGCAGTGTCCTTGTCGGCAGTGTGACATACTACGTGATCTCTCACTCCGTCGAGGACCAATCGCTTGGCCTTTTCCATCTCACCCTTGTACATCTTGAGCAAATTTTGATCCGCGGGTACAACTACCACACTATCGACATAGGCGTTGAGATCATGCTCATCCAGAAGGCAGGAGATCCTAGCCTTCCAGATCACATAGTTGGATGCTCCGTCCAACCAATCTTGATCTCTTAACCCACTAGTTGCCATCTTTTCCAACGAAATTTCGAATTGCCTCCTCTCTCCTTTGCGCAACACGAGGCTAGCCTATGCACTCGCTACTGGAGTTAGTAGATCTGATCCTCTCTTTTGCTGCTCAACAATAGAGAAATTGAATTCCTTGGCTAGGAATTCTATGAGGAAGAAATTCCCTCAATAGTGTCTCCTTTTTCCTTCTGACGCTTTTCTGCCCCAGTAACTGCTACAAAAAACTGTGTCTCACCAGAAAACTGCTCCGTGCCAATGCTTTTTTGATGCTCCCTCTAACACTAGCAAAGTTCGATCTGAAAATCTTTCTCTCTTGACTCACTCAGAGAGAAATTTTCCCACGAATTTTTTTCCCTCCCGGCCTGGATTGCGCAATACCTCTGGGGATTCAATTTGCTGCCTATGCAGCGCTTCGACTTCCATCCTTTTCTTCAGTGCTGGGCTCTTCTGGCTCTGCTCTCTTGCTTCACCTGCACTCTGATACCATGTGAAAATTTGGAAGACCCAATTTTCTACTGCAACAACTGATTAAGTATCTTCTATGTGTTAAATTACTGATGAAATTATTTACTGCATCCTACAACAAATACCGAAACTAATACACTACAGTCTTCACCAATTAAATTAAATGCGAAAACAAGAAACTGAGCAAAAAATAAATACACAACACATGACACTGTTATTTTTGGACAAATGTCCCCGGAAAAACCCAATGCGGGAAAATCGGTGCAGCAACTAAAGGTTTGTATTATTAAGCAGTAGTTTTCTAAATACAATCTTTGGATGCCTTACTAGATATCCAATACAGAGAATCTGACTGGCAGATGATTAGTGAGAGATACCTCACACTATCACTGGCGATCCGACACTAATCCAGGCCTTGGATGGTTAGTCCCGCGCTGGCTCTGCAGAGTCATTGCGTCAACCTATGCAGTCTTGCGTCAACCTCTATGGGGATCTGCGTCACCTCTTCCAAGATCTCCTGCTATCTGGAGCTTCATTCCATTGGCTCTTCGGTCTCACACCCCAGCTTCTGGCACTGGAACTTGACTTCCCAACTAAATTTTAGACTCCCTTTGAAGCTCTACGCTGCCTCTGCGTGAGCTTACACTGCCCAACGTAGCCTCTGTGCTGTCTCTTTTGGATCTCTCTCTGCCTCCTCTGCGATGTATTCCTAGATCAGGAAATCTCCCTTCGGAACTATCCCTTCCCCTCACTACAAGAAATCTCTTCGATCGATTCTCTAGCAACTGCTATGCTTCCCTCTCTGAAAAATTCGATCTCTTGATCTCTTTCTGATGTGTTTTCCAAATGCCAATCGAAGTCCTTATAATCCTCTAGTTGAGTAATCAACGGCCCAGATTAGATTTTGATCAATGGCTCAGATCATTTGGACTCGATCTTCGTCTTCTTCTAGAAGTTTCACCCTCAGTTTGATTAATACCCTTTAATTATTTTAATTTCCTAAGTTTAGACTTAGGAACCCATTAAAAGTAATTAATTATTTTAATAAAACTGTCTGCAGGTGGAATTTCCCAAAACAATTTCTAGGTATTCTAGAATATATGTGTCCTAGCTTACCTACAAATTTTGAGGCTTAGAGCACATCTGATGCTACCAAAAATCAAGACTTTGTCACTCTGATATCTAACTGTATCAACCGCCATTGATCCATCTTGATACTATGTACTTTGGGCTCCCGTAGCAAGGTATGATCCAAGAGATAAAACCTCTCAATGGACCCTGCCCAATTTCTGCCCTCTTGGGACTATCACTTCACATCGCCCCACCTCTCACCTGGAGGTATGGCTGCATGTTCTCCCTCTGCCAACCTGACTCGAAATCTCCCCCAACTGGAGGTCTCTGCATGAGTGGATGCCTCCACTCGGTCTCCTCTTTGCTTCTCCAATTGTGGTTGCTCCACAATTGTTTGAGACTGCTTCTGAGGCTTCTTCTTCTTTGCTTTAGTTGATCCCTCCACTCAATCTCCTCTTTGCTTCTCCAATTGTGGTTGCTTCTGAGGTTTCTTTTGGGGCTACATGTTGAGAGGTAATTCACTCTCCCTCTCAACCACCAAGCCTCTAACTTTTGCCTTGCTTCTCAAGGCTTTGCATGCATCTTCGACCTCAAGAGGATACAAGTTCTTGACTCGTACACAATTTGTTTCACCTGTACCGTGGCGATGTGTCTATGGAAAACCTTTCCATTACTAAAAATCACATCATGCCACGGTCTTCTAATACAACAATGGAAACAAGATCCTTCTTTAGTCTTGGAACATACATCACATCTGTGATTCTGAGAGGGGAGCCAAACTCCCTCTGAAAGGTAACTGTACCAATCCTAGTACTGGTATACCTCCAGTCATCTCCAAACTCTATGTTCTGCTTGAGGTCTTTCTCCTCAAAATCTCTAAAGAGATCTCTATTCCTCGTCATATGGAACGAGGCATCGCTGTCAAGATAACACACGATTCCCATTACAGCGTTGGCCATGCATTCAATGAGAGTGAAATCAAGTTCGAATTGTGAATCTAGAGCTTCACCTGCTGTAGTTACTGTTGGCTCCTTCTTGCTTGCTTTCTTCTATGGGAAATTTGTGGCCCTTGGTCATGTCCGACACATGCCCACGACAGAAGCAAGAGGGGCAGAGATTAAGCCCTAGCCCCTAGTTACATGCTCACCATACAACATACGACAGGGAGTTAGTGGGAGGGGCGGGCCACTTGGTCCTAGCCCCAGTCCCATTGACATCCATATGACCAGGCAGAGCGTTTGTCTGAGAGGGCAGGGTTGTAAGCCCGACCCATGGTCACCTGGTTCGTCATATAACCTGGGGTGCGCAAAGGGGAGTTTGGCAGGGTTGTTAGCCATAGGCCCTAGTTTCATGCAGAACCATACGACCATAGATGAGGGCTACGGTGGCGGGGGCAGGCAGTTGGCCCCAGCCCCCAACCACATTGCCATGACGTGACCATGCCCCGACGAAAAAGGAGCTAAACTAGCAGGGGCGAGAAGTCGGCCCCGACCCCTGACCTTATGGGTGCCATGTGGCCCTAATCCGACACACAGGGTTATTGGAAAAATCAAAGACGCAACAAATTGTACTTTTTTGCGACGGGAATCTCGTCGGTCTCAAGCGAAATTGTCACTTGGTGGACTGAGAAAAGGGAAAAATTGTTGCACAGTTAGTAGGTTTTGCCAATTTGCAGGACATATAACAGAGCTTGGCTTGGAGAAGCATATATTGCTCAACTTTTTAACCTTTTTGAGCTGAAGAAGAACCTAGATGGGTGTTTTTGAGTGTCCTGGACTCAATGGAAGCCTTAGCTTTCTGATTTGAGCACTTTGTGATGGACTTTTTGCAGAATCAAGTCTTTTAGTGCTAGAGGCAAAGTCAAATTTGAGGTAGTATGGAGGCATTTTTGAGCATGGAGAGAGTTGAGTTAGAGGTTTTCCAGCCTTCCAGTTTCATCTGCTGCAACTGTTACTTCTGAAGAGTGGATCTGTTAAGTCTTTTCTCAATGTGCTAAGGAGAGAACCATTTTTAACTCTTCATTGTGAAGGAGCTGCATGTTTAAGCTTTTGATTTCAGGTGGAGTATGAGGATCTATTGTGTGAGAGTCCTTTTTATGTTGAAATTTTTATGACTTGTTGTAGGGAGTCATCTTTCTGAGTGAGAATTCTTTGTAGGAGAAACAAGCCACTCTACTGTCAACAAGTTGTATGTACTCATTTGCTGCTGAAATCAATATATGGTGTAGCTGTTGGAGCTGACCTGGAGATGTAGCCCAGGAGGGGTGAACTTCGTCATCAAATGTTGGTTTCTTCTCTTCACGTTTATCATTTTGAGTTGCATGTGGATTTGCTTCTCTTTTTTGTTCATGTGAAAACTTAACTCACCATCTTGAAGAGGATGTGAAACCTATTTTACCATTAAAGACCCATTTTGTTAACTTGCAAAGTGTCAAAGGACGGTCAGTTTTTGATAGGAGTGTTCCTCCATTTCCAGATCAGTTCAAGCCATGAAATTTGGTGAAGAGTCTAGAATACATGAGATCTCCATAACCTAGAAATCATTTCTGGAAATTCCTCCTAGAGATGAATTAATTAGACGATTAAGCTATTTTTTAATATTTCTTAAGTCTAAACTTAGGAAAACTAGTTAATTAATCAGATTTAATTAAATCAAGGTGAGAAATAGTCTTGAAACTCACACGGATCGATTTTAAGATGATCCTAGCCCTTGATTAAGTTTTAATCTTGTCTGTTGGTGTTCCAATAGAGGATTATAAGAAGAAGTCGATTAGCACTTGCAGAACACACCAGAGACACTTGAGCAATAGTTCCTTCTACAGATCGAGCTAACAGCTAGAGTTTGACCTAGTGAGGGACACAGTATCAGTGAGGGGCAGGGGCAGTGATACGGAGGAAGATTTCCAGATCCAGAGAGGCAGTAGCAAGAGGCCGCGTTATTCCCAATGGCAGCAGTTCGAGTGCGGCAGCGTGAATGTAGGAAGAAGCCCGAGTACATGCGGCAACTCGAGCGCAGGCAATGTGAGTGTAGGCAAAAGCCTGAGTACGGGAAACAACACAAGCATAGGCAAAAGCGTGAGTACAAGCAACATGCGAGTGCCGAGGTTGCTTGTGGAGGAAGCAAAATTCCCTTATATAATTTTGGCCATATTTTCTTGCTGTGGATTGCGAGTTTCAGGCATCCAAATTAGTGTGGAAAAAGGCAGCAAAAATTCGGGATTAAATCCCCAAAACACGATTTTTCAGCAAAACGATTAAATCGGCCGACTTTTTCCAGACTTTTTCACTGCCGATATAATCACGATTTATTCAAAATAATCCCGATTTTATTGGGGGTCGACTGAAAAAGTCGGCCATCTCTCCCAGGCCGCGGATAAGAGACCGAAAAGGCCAAAAAAAACATATTTGTTTGTTATTTTTGCTCCCATTCGTCCCTGTGGAGAGAGCAGTTGTTTGCCATTGCCCAAGAGGAGGAGATTTGCTAGTTTTGTGGTGGGGATTTGGAGATTTGTCCATTGATCAACATGAGAGATTCAAAGTGTTGAATTGTTGCTGCCAGGTATGTATTTTAATTTCTCTCTAAGTCTTTTTTACACAAATGGCTTCTTAAATCTTTCTATAATTCTATTAGTTTGTTATATCTTATTTTTGCTTAGAATTTTGAAAGGGAAACATTGTTTGGAATCTAGATTGAAGCAAAACTTCAACTTTCAAGAATCAAATGACAAAATTTCAAACCCTTGTTTACTGAAAATTGAGTGTTTTCAAGTGACTGAGAAGAGGCATTTAAAATCTAAAATCAACAACTGCATTTGTGTTTGCTTCTTATGTGATGGGAAATTTTTAATTTATTTCAATTTTTTTTGTGCCTAGGTTCAAATTCAAGTTCAAAGTTTAAAACAAAATGCCAAGGCTTTTGGACACTATGTGGGAATATGGTGAACCTGATACTATACCCGAATATGGGGGGATCAATAGAATGTATTTGACTTGCAAGTTGTGTGGAAAGCATATGTCAAAAGGTATCAACAAATTAAAATTCCATTTGGGGCAAATTCTGGGGCAAAATGTTGAACTTTGCCCAAATACATCTCCAGAAATCATCCGACGGGCCATTCAATCATTGATGGATAAAGAGGAGGGAAAAGACACCAGGGCAGCACTGAAAATCCAACTTGTAGGGGCCTCAAGAGTGGGGGGAAGTGAGAGTGGTAGTGCTTCTTCAGCATCACTTTCCACACCCATATGTCTCAACCCCTCATCTTTCTCATCCTTTTTTGTTCCTAGAACCACACCTGGTGCACAACCTGGCATCAAATTAGCACTTAAAAAAAAAGGAAAAGGCAGAAGCTGACAGGTTGGTCAGTAAGTATCTTCTATGGAGTGATGTTCCTTTCAACATTGCCAAGACAAACCCATTCTACCAACCTATGTTTGATGTTGTTGCTGTCGTTGGCCCAGGGTACAAAGCCCCCACCTTTGCAGAATTGAGAGGGCCTCTTCTTCAAGATGAAAAGATTGATTGCACTTCTAGATTGGAGGAGTTTAGAGCATCATGGGAACACACTGGATGCACAGTCATGTCATATGGTTGGACTGACCAGAAAGGTAGGACCCTTCTTAAATTCTTGGTTAGTTGTCCCAAGGGGACAATGTTTATGAAATCTGTTGATGCATCTGCATACATTACAGATGCATGTTTATCATGTGAGTTTTTGGACCTCTTCATTCAGGAAGTAGGCCCAAGCAATGTTGTCCAAGTCATAACGGACAACGCTACAAATTATGTTGCAGCTGGCAAGTTGCTTATGGAGAGGTATCCTAACCTATTTTAGACACCTTGTGTTGCTCATTGCATTGACTTGATGTTGGAGGATATAGGTAAGATTCCTATTTTGAGGGATATTGTTGAATCATCGGGGAGCATAACAAAATTTACATATAATCATGCATCTGTGCTTAGCTTGATGAGAAAATTCACCAAAAACAAAGAGTTGGTGCGTCCCGCCATTACACAATTTGCCACTACTTTCATATCTCTTCAGTCTCTGTTGAATTCTATGCGGGATGTGAAGAGCATGTTTCTTTCACCCGATTGGTGTGCTTTATCTATTAGCCGCAAACCAGAGGGGGAGGGCATATGCAAAACAGTTTCATATGATCAGAGCTTTTGGGCAGCAGTAGAGGAGGTCTGTGCCATTTCAGAACCTTTGGTAAGGGTTCTTCGGTTGGTTGATGGAGACAAGCTTGCAATGGGCTACTTGTATGAGGACATGGATAGGGCCAAAGAAGCTATTCCCACTTATTATGAAGGTAAGGGAGACGAGGGGTTAGAGAAACAACAGGTCATATGGAGAGTGATTGATGAGCGATGGAACAATACCCTCCATCACCCCATTCATGCTGCAGGTATCTACCTCAACCCCACATTTTCTTATGCCTGCGGTTTCAGATTTGATGCCGAGGTGATGGATGGATTCTTCACTTGTGTTGAGAGGATGGTGGAATCTGAGCAAGAACGTGAAGATATTTCTAAAGAAATGGAGGTATATAGGATGGGAGGTGGCACATTTGGTTTTACCATGGGTATTAAGAATAGGATGACCAAAATGCCAGGTAAGCTTCAGTTTGTTTCAAACTTTCAAGTTTAGAATTTCAATGTTTTTTTTATGTTTCTCATTTTCCTTTTAACTTGTAGATGCTTGGTGGACAAGCTATGGTGGCAGAGTACCCCATATCCAAAAGCTTGCCATTCCAGTGCTCAGCCAAACATGCAGTTTCTCTGGGTGTGAGCGCAATTGGAGTGTATTTGACAAAATGCATAGCAAAAAGTGCAACAGGTAGAAAAATTTCAAATTAATTTTTTTGAATTCATTTGATTATTTTTAATTTTTAAATTTTCTAAGTACTAATTTACAATCTATGACCCTAATACAGATTGGAGTCCCAACGCCTCAATGACATGGTCTACGTCTACTACAATCTTCGATTGTGGGTGAGACAACTTCAGAAACTTCCTGATGTGGAAGCCATCTCATTGGACAATATTGATACCATTGCTGCATGGAGGGTTGAGATTGAGAGGCCGGCCATGGACTCGATCATGGATTGGTTAGATGTGGATCCAGAGGAGATAATAGTTGCAGGGGAGGGAGAGCCAGAGGTAGATGAGGAGGAGCAACATTAGGGTCAGGAGCCAGAGCTGGATGAGGATGATGAGGAGGAGGTGACACCATCTAGGATGGGCAGTAGCAGCATAGGACAAAGGCCACCTCTTTTATCGGCTTCTAGAGGACAACTGACTCCATTTGTATTTCTAGGTGCTGGGCCTTCTTCCTCTAGAGGAAAAGGCAAAGCCATTCCCTATTCTCGTAAAAGGGGCAGAGGATCCCAGTGACTGATTACTTTACGACATGTATATGATTCATGATATACATTTATTATATTTTTTGTTGATATTTTGATTCTTGAGAGTTGAGACTCAGACAAGACTCAAGATTCAGGAGTTGATTCACTATTTTGATATGTGACGTAGCACTAGACTTCATATAAAAATTATATATTAGCTTTCTTTACATGTTTATGTGGAAATGCATTTATTTGATGTTGTGGATACTCTAGATGCTAAAAAAAATAAAATAAATGAATATTTTTGTGTTTTTTTAATTTTGCCGATTTAAAAAAAAAACTCCTGACTTTAACGAGTTTTTCAACTTTTGGACCCTTGCCGATTTAATTCCGACTTGGACTTTTTCCACATTGATCGAGATTATACTCAAAATGTCATTGCTGCATAATAATAAAAACCCTCAGCTGTTGCACTGGTTTTTCCAAGTTGGGTTCTTTCGGGGACTTTTGTCCAAAAAGAATTGTCATATTTTATGTGTGTGTGCTAGCATTTTTCAGTTTCCAGCGTAATTATTTTTCGTAGTTTATCTGTAAAAATCACAGTGTGAATTATTTGATATTTGTCGGAGCAGACAATAGATAAATTGTCAAATAAATTAACAATTGGAAAAATAATTTCTATTTGCTGTGATAGATGAAATTTTCACACTATTCTAGCATAATAACATGATATGCAAAATCAATATGCAATGGATCCTACTCTACCATGCATACTACATTATGCAAGTGCTAAGTATAGTCATATAGCTAATGTTACTAGCATATCATTAGGTCAAGATTATATTTCCTACCTTTGTGATCAATAATGATATACTTTTGAAATCACAAATGATAATCATGACACTCATATGTTAAGAAACAAGGGTGGGAGGTGGGAAAATAAGGTGACCATGAATCATGTAAAGGGACCACCGAGAATGAAAGGGAATTGCCGAGAGGGATAGGAGGAAAAAGAAGGTTGACAAGGGGAATTACACCAATCAGGTTGTCTATTGCAAGGATCGTGTTGAAAAGGGGCAACCAACATGTGCTCATCTTTTTTAATACTAAGGCCCAAGGATTACTCAAAAGTGATCAAAATTTCTTGATGACATGGAATACAAGGCAAGTCAAAATCCTTATTAGGTTCATCATCAACATCATAAATGGGGTCTTCGTCAAAGCGGTGGCTAATAATCTCCCATTGCCCTTCTACAACATGCAAGTATTCTTTAATGTCAATTTTTAGGGGAGCCATTGGATCACCTTGCTATTTAAGGGGCTCAATAGATGTATCATTAAGAATAATATCCTTGACAAAAACATGGTAGGCCTCTACTTCTTTTTCCACAAATTCCCCTTCTTCATCAGTTTCATAGATAGGATCTTTGTCAAATTGATGGCCACTCATATACCATTTCCCTACTTCAATGTGCAAGTAATCACTAATGTCAACGTCCAAGGGGTTAATGGGGTCATATTTCTCAAGGTCCTTGATATGTACAATGTCAGAGACAACGTCCTTGAAAAAGATGGGGCAATCTTCAATTCTATCTTCTAAGGAAGCCTCTTCATCAAGCTCCTTATCTTTCTCCCATTCAATATCTCCCTTAATTTGCGGCTTCTTCTTGAAGATCAATATCCAATGTTGGGAAATTCCGGACCTTAGTTCAAGAATGCTCTAGAAAGTTATCAAAAAGTGCTTCAATTGATGAAATACTCCTAGGCTTGCAATTATATAACCATGAATTATGACCTTGAACGGACCTTATGAACAACATAATGAGAACATCTTGATGAACCACATCAACTTTTGACGCATATGTAGCAAATCTTGCCACATGATCAATTACATAAGATCGATCTCCATCAAACTTTGGAACCCTAAATATCATGTTGAAGGTCACATGATTTGGGTACCAAGAATGTGAGTGATGTCTAAGGCAACAATCTCATCAAGATAAGACATTCTATTAGGTTACAAATATCAATCATGTAGGAGGTGCTAGGGTGAATTCAAAATGCCTTGAGAGATGCTTGCTTCACCCTACAAGCATTGCCTTTGAGTTTCAATTAAGAACAAGGGCTTCGTTCTTCTAATGGAGTCACCAGAAGAGGATTTATATTGTCCTCAAAGGAATCACCTCTTCTAATGTTTGAACAAGGAGGTAGACCTGCGTCCTACTCAGGAACGATGTCAAAAACGTTACCACAAAATCTAGCAGGGCCCTAAGGGGGAAAACCTATGGGACAACTACTAGACTAAGTGACAACAATGGGACAATGGCCCATTGTCACCACAACCAAGGTCCCTTTCTCTTTACGGAATTTCACTGATGGGAGGAGTCCTGGTATGATTATGATCACCTATAATAGATATTCTAGGTTTGAAGGTTCAAGGTGATGGAGCTAGAGCTCATTCGAAGAGAGGATCAATAAAGGTATGAGGCTTCAAAGAATCAAACCGCTCCCTAAGAAAAACCCTAGAAGAGAAGGCATAAGACCTAAGGTTTTTGTTAGTTTTTGGTAGCAGCAGACATATGTTCTAGACTCTATAGTGTCTAAGAGGCTAAGGAACATGAGATTTCCAAAACCCAAAAATGGTTTCACGAGAAAAGCCTTAGAAACACCTCAATTAGATTAATTAGCCAATGATTAAATATTTCCTAAGTCTTGTTACCCAGCACATATGGGTAGTGTATATAGGAGAATTTTTTTCTCCTAGATGGTCTTCAACCGGTAGCCAATAGCCCCTTGCAGCCACTAGATAGGTCGATGTGCCATATTGTCCACCACCTAAGCCATCCATGTGGTCCCTCAACCACTTGTCAAGAATGTATGTTTGAAGGTGGGCCTTTTGACCCCAAAGGTATGTATTTTCATTGGGATAGTTTAATAATTTTCCTTACTTGTCATGGGTTCTTTTGGACATAGATTGGTGAGGGAATTAGGCAGAAAGAGTGGGTTAGGCTTATATTCTTGTCTCCATTGCCTGATTTTGTGGTTACCCTTGTATCCTAGTCCCGTGGGGTCTCCTTTACTGACCATTTGGCTTTTGGGTTGGCACTACACGGGAAATCCCGATTTTGGTTGTGTGGTCCCGCTTCCCAATACCACCTACATCACTCCCCTTCCACTCATTTTACCCCCATTCATCTATTTTCCCATCCGGGTCCACATGTGTCCATTGGGTCCACATAGGGTTAGCCTCCCCCTCCCCTTCTCCACACCTTGGGTCGGGCCTGGAACAATGCCTCAGAGGTTGATGCAGCTAAAAAGAAAAGTAAAAGCATAATTTGGCCACTCTCAATAGGAAATGTACCACAAAATGCAAAAGATGGTCGGGACATACAAATTTAGCACGTGGGCAAAAGGAAAACATGAGCTCTACCCCTTACCCATGGCCATCACCCTGGTTCCTATGGGCCCTAGATGAGCCCTCTCTATCATTAAGGAACCCATGATTGTCCCAATCCCTAGTGGGCAATGAACCGCCCCACTTTAAGGGGGTATTCACTGCTACATCTAACACATCATGCTCTCCATTCCCTGGAGCCCCAAGTAGTTATGAAGAAAAATCAATAAAAGACAAAAGGCATATGAATAAGGGTGGAAAAACAAAGGTCTGGGTAACTCGTATACCATGATTTTCTCCCTCCTACATTCATATACCCAAGTGCGGGTTTCCCCTGTTATAGCTACCCAATTTACCTTGACATGTGGTCTGGATATTTCCCCTGATCCCCACTCTGTTCCATCATTATATCATTTGTATGCCACCGTGAAGTGCCCCACTGGTTCCATGACTGTAAGCTCTTTTACTTGATTCTTATAATGATTTGTTGTATTGGAGGGCAAGTGGATGCATTGGATCTTATGTAGGATTATAGGTGCATTTCCATTTGGGGCTTGGTCTCCCTATATGGGGTCCTAGCCCTCCAGAGGGCCACATTCACACTTGTAGGGTGAGTGTTGAGAGCCATGGGCCTCCACCATAGTCAAGATTACTTCATGGATCCCCAACAACATTCATTGATTGCTCCTATTCCACCTTTTGGACAAGGATGATGCACCTGGTTCACCATGCCCGATCAACTCCTCAGATGCACGATACACTTGGCAGATGTTCCAAGGTCCAAAGGATTGTTCCCTGCTGCAAAGGCAGGTCTTATGTCATCATTTCAGCCCTTATAGATGGTCTACAGGCACTTATGAACCATTTGGAGACCCACGAGGATGACCTTGTACCCCCACACCCACTTGGGAGCACCACAGGTTTTGTCTTGGAAAACAAGGGGCCAACCCCTTTTCCACTATGTTGGGAGTCCATTTCTACATCATGGCACCCTTTGGACTTCATTAGGCCTCCTCAAAGGTCCAACGACTCACTTAATTGATCATTCGACTCTCTTGAAAGGTTTATTCATGTATTATTGAGCTATTTGGTGGGCTTGTCACAAAAAGTTAGTGTTATTGTGCACATTATTTTATTCTAGGGGGCTAAATTAGGCCTAATTAGCTAAATCGAATTCATTAGGAAGTGTATAAATAGAATTGTGGTGGAATCATTTGATTATCATCACTTGGATTGATCATATTCTCTTGTGAGATTTTTGCTATTCTCTTTGGAGGATGAAATTGGATGGATGGATGAATTATGATGTTTGGATATCTTAATTTTTGTTTTGGAGGTTCTATATTGGAATATGATGATGAATGGATATAATTTTTCTCTCATGTATGTGCTCTTTTAATGCTATTTTTTCGTTCTTTTCTATGTCACATAAATGATGCTTGGATTTTCGCTATACTAGGCCGAAATTTTGTTGCTTTTCTTGGGTAAAAGGGTATAAATTTGTCTTTTGTTAGTGTTGCATCATATGGGCCATGTTTGCATAAGTGGATGTTCCTAGAGATATTTATTGAAATTTATCTTGACAAGTCATCACATATTGCACATTGAAGTATAAAGACCTTGAAGTAGTTTTTCTCATGCCCTAATTGAGATGCAAAATTGTTCTAGATGCCTCCTTGACTAAATGAAACCATCCTAAGCATTGGAATCATCTTGACTCCATTTCTCCCAAAGGATTAGGCATTGATTCTCCATAGGTGATCACCTAAAAACATATTTTTCTCACCTTTTTCTCTTTCTCTCTATCCCTAGCCTACATAGGTCACATAGGGCATCAATTTTCTCACAATCTAGTCATCCAAACACTTAGATTTTTGGTCCACATATATGTTGGTGTTTTCTCTAGAGGCCCTCCAAATTTGAAGCAAATCTGACGATGGGATCTCAAGATATTGCAAGCCCTAGCTCAACGACCGTTTTTTGCCCTAAGTTTCGCTTCAATAGTTACCTCAATGGGATTATTGCATAAAATTCAAAGATTTTTTTCCTTTAATCTCTTTCTCCCCCTTAATTAGGTCAAGCACACCATTGGTTGATTAATTTCATCCCCTTGACCTAATTCTGGTCCACTTGGTCCCGTGTGGTCCCAACACCTTTTGAAGATAATTCCAGAAAGACCACTTGGACTCCAAGTTTCCACAAGGCTTTTGGGGTCTAGGAATCTTCTTGACAAGTCATATACTCAAACCCTCGACCTTGGAATTTTCCTAAGCCCTTCCTAGAGAGCCTTTCATCTTGCTTCAAAGCAAGCAAGCCATATATTTGAGTCTCTCTTATGAATAGGCTTCTAGGATCACCTTTCATCCTATCATTGATCCATTGATCTTTGTGATCCTTATTATACTGGGTCTCCTCCCATTGGTGAATTCTGTAAAGAGAAGGGAGCCTTAACTGAGGTGATAGTGGACTATCGCTCCATTGTTTCCCTTGACCTAGTAGTCGCCCTATAGGACCCCCTCTTGGGACCCTTGCTAGTTTGAGCGGTAACATTTTGGCGCCATTTCCGGGGACACGAGATGTGTGTTTTGTTCCCCATACGATATATTGACATATCATTGTTGGTGACTCCATTGGAAGAACGAAGCCCTAGTTCTTCATTGAACCTCAAAGGCAATGCTTGTAGGGTGAAGCAAGCATTTTCTAAGGTAATTTTAGTTCACCCTGGCGACTCCCATGTTATCAATATATAAAGATCAATGGCTTCTAAGAGGCTTCATGAGCGGCTTCTTGCTTTGGATATCACATGGGTTCCAGGATACCCAAATGGCTTGTATTGGAAGTTCATGCAAAGTATGCCACAATTCAAGGGCGATCCATCCATAGTAATGGACCACATAGCAAAACTTATTAAGCATGCTTCCAAGGTTAATGTGGCTCATCTAGACAACGTCATAGAGTTATTTATTGCCTCAATTGAATACAAGCACCGAGGTTGGCTTGACTCGTGTGAGCCTGAAAGCGTTCATCTTTTATCAAGTTGCTCAACAAATTTATAGAGTAGAAGGGACCGAAATTCCAATCTAATGAAGATGCTTGTGACTCGTGAGAGCCTAGAGGAAGCCCTCCTAAGGGAAGGTCTCATTAGTCAAGATGAAGAGGTTGGAGACAACTTTGAGGATTTAAGTGATGAGTAGGATGATGAATCCTCATTGGGTCCACATGATGAACAAAATGATTTTGAGAACAAATGTGTTGGGAAGGATGAGTTTATGGAAAATGAAATTGAGATTAACCTTGCCTTTCTCAAGGATATTACTCCTAGTGACCCTTCTTTTGAGAAACTTGGGGAAGGTGATCCCATTAGCCCCTTCGAAGATGACATTGGAAATTATGTCCATATTGAAAAGGAGAAATGGGAAATTGTTGGTCCTCAATTTGACTATGCTCCCATTTATGACACTGACAAGGAGGATGAGGTTGAAAGTGGTCCTCCCCTTCTCCCGGGCATTGTTTATGCTGACATATCTACCGATACCCTTGGGAAGGAGAATTATCATTTTCCCTTGTGTGAAAGCGAGCAATTAGAGATGATTGATTCTCCTTTTTGGGAAGATCCTATCATACCAACAATGATAGGATTGATAAGGCCCTTTCTCATATCTACCTTCCTTATGATTCTGGGAGTATATTCAAATCACTTGAGCCTCTAGAATTGGATTTTCAGGAAAAGGATCCCGTTGAGACTTCACTCTCCCCTTTTCCCTTTTCTATTGTTCATCATCTTGAGTCTTCATTAAGTGATTCCCTCACCCCTTGTCATATGATCTCAAGTGACCGTGAGCCCTTTCCCCATTCCGAGTATAGTGTCAAGGAAGAGCCTCTCATTGATTATACTTTACCTCCTTGGACACACACTCAGGGTTTTGATCACTCCATGACCTTCCCTCTCCAATGTGACCATCACCTTGAGAAACCTATTTGTTTCACTCCTTTCCCTCACCCCTCTTCCCCCTCTCATCACAACCTTGTGGCATCTACAAAGCATAATATTATAAACAATGATTGTGATAAGGAGTTCTTGAGAGTGATCATTCATTCCACCATTGTGTACTTAGAAGGAAAGCCCAAGACTTTTAGATTGACTTATTTTATTTCTCTTAGGACTTCCCTTTACCTCAAATGGAGATCATGTTTTCCCGCCTCCCACCCGCTTCAAGTTCATCCTCCATGTGGCTATGCCCACATTCGATTTGGGAATTGCTACATGAGTAATCATACTAGCAAGCATATGTATATTGATGTGATGATACTTTGGTTGCATTGGCTTTATGATTACACTAAGTATTAGCCTTACTATATGCATGTTAGGATAAAATGCATTGCATGCTGATTTTCTCATTAGAACTAACATCATATGATATTTCTCATGATATATTAATTTGCATTTAGATTAAATTTGCATATTTTTTCTTTCCTGATGATTTTTACGGCCTAATACCAAGCATTGGTTATCATAAGACACCACAAAAACATGCTGCCCCGTGTGCTTAGTCTTTGTATGTGCAGGTAACAGGTCTATTGTAACCAAGAGATTTTTGGTGTTCTCATGACCTCCCGTTCAAGTAGTTTCAT
Source organism: Pinus tabuliformis (assembly GCA_031772625.1). Taxonomy (NCBI): domain Eukaryota; kingdom Viridiplantae; phylum Streptophyta; class Pinopsida; order Pinales; family Pinaceae; genus Pinus; species Pinus tabuliformis. The sequence goes on from CM062804.1 coordinate 31,856,103, forward strand.
ATACTTTTCCAAGAGCTCATGTCCCAGTTGGAGCCAGATGTTACCCACCACTTGTGGTTAGTGTATATAGGAGAATTTTTTTCTCCTAGATGGTCCTCAACCGGCAACCAGTAGCCCCTACAGCCACTAGATAACTCGACGTCCCATATTCTCCACCACCTGAGCCATCCCTATGGTCCCTCGACCACTTGTCATGAATGTCTCTTTGAAGGTGGGCCTTTCAACCCCAAAGGTATGGCTTTTCATTGGGATAGTTGAGTAATTTTCCTTACTTGTCATGCACTCTTTTAGACATAGATTGGTGGGGGGATTCGACAGAAAGAGAGTGTTAAGCTTATATTCTTGTCTCCATTGCCTGATTTCGTGGTTACCCTTGTATCCTAGTCCCGTGGGGTCTCCTTTACTGACCATTTGGCTTTTGGGTTGGCACTACACGGGAAATCCTGATTTTGGTTGCGTCGTTTCGCTTCCCGATACCACCTACATCACTCCCCTTCCACTCATTTTACCCCCATTCATCTATTTTCCCATCTGGGTCCACATGTGTCCACACCTTGGGTCGAGCCTGGAAGGATTCCCCTGAGGTTGATGCAGCTAAAAAGAAAAGTAAAAGCATAATTTGGCCACTCTCAACAGGAAATGTACCACAAAATGCAAAATATGGTTAAGACATACAAATTTAGCACGTGGGCAAAAGCCAAACATGAGTTCTACTGCTTATCCATGGCCATCACCCTGGTTCCTATGGGCCCTAGATGAGCCCCCTCTATCACTAAGGAACCTATGATTGTCCCAACCCCTGGTGGGCAATGAACTGCCTCACCTTAAGGGGGTACTCACTGCTACATCTCACACATCATGCTCTCCATTCCCTGGATCCCGAGCAGTTATGAAGAAAAATCAATAAAAGGCGAAAGGAATATGAAGAAGGGTGGAAAAACAAAGGTTGGGGTAACTCATGTACAATGATTTTCTCCCCCCTACATTCATATACACAGGTGTGGGCTTCCCTTGTTAAGCTACCCAATGTACCTTGACATGTGGTGTGGATGTTTCCCATGATCCCCACTCTGTTCCATCATTATATCATTTTCCACCTGCCTCTTGAAGGATGTACTATAGACATGCCACCCCCTTTATAGATTGAAACCACCTAATAGGGTCCTTGGTTAACTTCCTTTTTGAGCTGGAGACACTTGTACTTGTGAAAGCCCAATATGGAAGAGGTATGCCACCATGAAGTGCCCCACTAGTTCCATGACTTTTAACCTCTTTTACTTGATTATTCTAATGATTTTTTGTATTGGAGGGCAAGGGGACGCATTGGATCTTATGCAAGATTCAGGTGGATTTCCATTTGGGGCTTGGGCTCCCTATATAGAGCCCTAGCCCTCCACAAGGCCACATTGACACTTGTAGGGTGAGCGTTGAGAGTCATGGGCCTCTAGCATAGCCATTATTACTTCATGGGTCCCCAAAAATGTTCGTTGATTACTCCTATTCCACTTTTAAGACAAGGATGGTGCACCTGGTTCACCATGCCCAACCAGCTCCACAAATGCACCATACACTTGGCAGATGTTCCAGGGTCCAGAGGATTGTTCCCCGCTGCAGAGGCAGGGCTTATGTCATCATTTTAGCCCTTATAGATGGTCTACAGGTGCTTACGATCCATTTGGAGATCCATAAGGATGACCTTGTGCCCCCACATCCACTTGGGAACACAACAGGTTTTTGCTTGGAAAACAAGGGGCCAACCCCTTTTCCACTATGTTGGGAGTCCATTTCTACATCATGGAACCCTTTGGACTTCATTAGGCATCCTCAAAGGCCTAGCGACTCACTCAGTTGATCATTCGACCCTCTTGAGAGGCTTATTCATGTATTATTGAGCTATTTGGGGGGCTTGTCACCAAAACTTAGTGTTATTGTGCACATTATTTTATTCTAGGGGCTAAATTAGGCCTAATTAGCTAAATCAAATTCATTAGGATGTGTATAAATAGAAGTGTGATGGTATCATTTGATCATCATCACTTGGATTGATCATATTCTCTTGTGATATTTTCGCTATTCTCTTTGGAGGACGAAATTGGATGGATGTATGAATTTTGATGTTTGAATATCTTAATTTTTATCTTGGAGCTTCTATATTGGCATATGATGATGATTAGATATACTTTTTCTCACATGTAAGTGCTCTTTTAATGCTATTTTGTCATTCTTTTTTATGTCACATAAATGATGCTAGGATTTTCACTATACTAGGCAGAAATTTTGTTGCTTTTCTTGGGTAAAAGGGTATAAATTTGTCTTTTATTAGCGTTGCATCATATGGGCCATGTTTGAATAAGTGAATGTTCCTAGAGATATTTCATTGAAATTTATCTTCACAAGTCATCACATATTGAACATTGAAGTATAAAGACCTTGAAGGAGTTTTTCTCATGCCCTAATTGACATGTGAAATTATTCCAGAGGTCTCCTTGACTGAAAAAACCATCCTAAGCATTGGAATCATCTTGACTCCATTTGTCCCAGAGGATTAGGCACTGATCCTCCATAGGTGATCACCTAAAAACATATTTTTGTCACCTTTCTCTCTTTCTCTCTACGCCTAGCCTACATAGGTCACCTAGGGCATTAATTATCTCACAATCTAGTCATTCAAACACTTCAATTTTTGGTTCACATCTGCACTAGTGTTTTCTCTAGAGGCTCGCCAAATTTGAAGCAAATTCGACGGTGAGATCTCGAGATATTGCAAACCATATCTCGAGGACTGCTTCTTACCCTAGGTTTCCCTTGGCTAGTGACCTCATTGGGATTATTGCACCAAATTTCAAAGAAAATTTCTCCTTTAATCCCTTTCTCCCCCTCAATTAGGTCAAGCACACCATTGGTTGATCGATTTCATCCCCTTGACTTAATTCTAGGTCCACTGGGTCCCATGTGGTCCCACCACCTTTTGAAGATAATTCCAAAAAGACCACTTAGAATCCAAGTTTCCACAAGGATTTTAGGGTCTAAGAATCTCTTTGACAAGTCATATACTCAAACCCTAGCCCTTGGAATTCTCCTAAGCCCTTCCTAGAGAGCCTTTCATCTTGCTTTCCAAGCAAGCAAGCCATCTATTTGAGCCTCTCTTGTGAATAGGCTTCTAGGATCACCTTTCATCCTATCATTGAACCATTCATCTTTGTGATCCTTATTATACCGGGTCTCTTCCCATTGGTGAAAGCTTATAAAGAGAAGGGAGCCTTAGCTGAGGTGACAGTGTGCTATCGCTCCATTGCTACCCTTGACCTAGTAGTTTCCCTATAGGCCCCCCTCTTAGAATCTCTGCTAGTTTGAGCGGTAACAAGTCTAACTTAGGAAAACTGATTAATTAAATCAGATTAATTGAGGGAGGTCAATTTTTCTCTAGATACTTCCGGAAAAGTTAATTGACAGAGTCAAGATGATTTCATCCATTGATTGAGATGTGATCATGTCCCTTGGTTGCCCATCAAAAGATTATAAGAGGAAGGTCAATGGGGTTGGAGAAGACTCATTGAAGAGAGTTGAGCAGTTTTTCTTACCTAGTTGCAGTGGTTCAACAAGGGCGTAGTTGAAGCTAGGGAGACATTGAAAATAAGGGTTTCGACAAAAATTGGAGAGAAGATATCTAGGGGAAATTTCCAGTATTCTTAGATTCAAAGAGAGGCCGAAATTATCTACAGAGAGGACGTACGAATCATCCAGTGCTCAAATTTGGGCAACAGATCGATTTCCAATTGCTAGATATAGGTTCCAGAGGAAGAGCAAGTTGCAGGCGGAGAAAGAGGTGGAAGGAAAAACACTCCAGTAGTAGCTCGAGTTCCAGTCGAAATAGTGCACATTTCCAGTTGCTAATGTGCAAAACAAGAGGGAGTGCAAATTATTGGTGGAGGTCAAGTTATTTTTTGCAGAGGAAACAACGAGTTTTTAGATCGATTTTCTAGTTGGAGTAGTGGAGAAATTTTTTTGGAGCTTTGCCAATATTACGTAAGAAGATCATTATACTCTCTTATCTGTTGAAAAATTTATAATAAAACCCTCATCTGCTGAACTGGCTTTCCCTTCGAGGATTTTCCAGGGACGATTGTCCAAAATAATGGTGTCATATTATTGTGTGTGTGTGCATTATTTTCTCAGTTCCAATATTTTAAATTCCATAGTGTATTTTTATTTAAGAGGAATTACAGTGTGAGTTTATCATTATTTGTCGTTTAATAAATTAATAGAAGACAAATAAACTGCATAAGTTAGGAGATAAATTTTTAGTTGCTGTAGTTCCTGGAAATTTCACATGGTATTAGAGTAGATCAAATTAGAGAAGCTCTAGAGCGATATTTTGTGTAGATGAGAGGGAGATCAAAGGCACTGAAGAACAGATATGTTCAGGCTAGCCAGGCAGTGTGAATTTCAGAGGCATTAGTTCGATTTCCAGTCTAGGGAAGTTATCTGGAGGAAGTGAGAGTTGTCTCCATGAGTAGCAACAGGTAGTGAGGTTGTCAGAAAGGGTTTCTGGTTGCAGATCAAATTTTGCATAACAGATCTAGCGCAAAAGTTTGTAGCATAAGGGTTTTGCTGCTTGCAGTAGCAAATCAATGCAGGGCAAGGAAGAGAAAGCACACAAGTGTTTCAACCCAGTTTATTAATTTATTCGGTGTATTTGAGATTCACAATTTCCAGATATGGCTGCAGAAAGAGACTTGCATGAATTGTGGCATAGGAGAATGGGACATTTACATCATGAAGCACTGAAGATGCTCAAGGACACAGTGACAGGTGTTCCAGAATTGAGCATGAAACATGATGATGTGTGCAGGGGGTGCATACTTGGGAATTTGCTAAGGCAGTGTTCCCAATAAGTGACAACAAATCATATGGTGTGTTGCAGCGTGTAGATTCAAATATTTGTGGCTCGATGTCCACCAGATCTCTCAGAGGGTACGAGTACTTCGTTACCTTTATAGATGACTACTTCAGGAAGAACTGGATCTACTTTTTGAAGACCAAGGATGAGGCCTTCAATTGTTTCCAAGAGTTCAAGGCTCTAGTGGAAAATATGACGAGGAAAAATATCAAGGTGCTTCATACAGACAATGGAGGAGAGTACATAGACAGTGACTTCACGGGATTCTGTGTGAAAGAGGGCATCAAGAGTGTTGGAAATACTGAAGGGGGTGAATCAGTATTTCTTGGCAATTAACACTTTAAATCATTTCAGATCATTAGTTAATCTTCAATTATTATTAATGTTTATGCAGTAATAATAGTAAATAAAAGAACACAGTAGACACAAGAATTTTAGGTGGAAAACCCCCTCCGGGTCAAAAACCATTGAACGCTTTTCTAATAAATTCTTTAATCTTCAGCCCCAACTGAAATGAAGGCAACAACTTCCTAGAATTCTAGAAAAGCATTCTTCTCCAGCTCCCACTGGAAGGACGCCCTGGTTTCTTCAGTAGTCAACTCAATGGATGCCCCAACATCCTAGACCAACCTACCACCCTGAAGTGTTCGCAGGCTCCAACCTGTAGGTGAGTTTATACACCAACCTAGCACCTCCCTGCCACCCTATAATGAATGAAACAAGAGTGTGGAATCCCGTAACAAGGACAATGATCCACGATACAATATGATTTACAATGATTTTCTTGTACTTGATTGAACACCAATCACACTATGACCTGCAACCCAACCATGACATCATCCCAACAGAGACTCCCGTATCTCCCAATAATTCCTTTTCGACTCTAGGCAAATTGACTCTTTTACAACAATGACTCTTCCAATGATGACACTTTTACAAATGACTCTTTTACAACTTTACAATGATGACTCTTGGCCTTGACACTTCTTCACAATATACGGATGGCTGTCATGTCTTCAAAATATGTTCCGCTGCAATGCTTCCTTTGATTTGATACTTCTTCTCTTGAATTCTTGCTTGAAGTTGTACTTGAATCTTCTTCTACCTGCATGCAAAATTTTCCTTGCGAAAGCAATCCCAAAACAAAACAAAATACCCTTCAACTTACCTCTGCCTGCAAAACACATGTAAGTGCATAATAATGAATAAATACAAATTAAAATTACAATGCGTACCTGAAGTGTGCTTGTCACTTTTGTCGTTGACTTGTTGCAGCAGTAGACAAAGACACCCACTCTTGATATAGGTCTGGACTCTATGCAAGACTATATCCAAAACTGACCTAAAGATATATACAATACAAACTGATGGCAGACCCTATACTTGTGATGGACAAAGTTCTAAGTACAACAACAGAGACCATTCTATCAACTATGACAAGACAAGTAACATGAACTTACAACATCATATAGATTTAGCAGACTTGGTGTAGCATCAAATGTGTAGTATCAAGAATAGGACATCTGAAATGTGGTATCAAAACTAACTGTGACAATTAGAGACATAGAGATATAACCGAGACCCTATATGTACTTACGTTGTCCTGCAAAAGCATATGTCAGAGATGATACTCGTATTTCAAATTTAAACACTAATCATACATACCTTGATGTAGGAGACTTACCCTTGATTGTTGATGTGTGGTCCTTACTGTAGTGATCCTTGAATGCATGCTTTTTCTTGCTTTCTAGGAGCTCGATATTGAATTTGTTGTAACTATGTAATTTCGAATCTCCAAGGTCTGAAATGTCGTCCTATGGTAGCCCTCTAACTCCTCTTTCCAACCCCACAGGTCTGATCAAGATTGGATTCTTCAAGAAAGAGTTATGCCCACTCTCCCACGATGCCCTGATTATAGACTGGTTCAGTAGAGCGAACTTGTACGAAGTGCCACGTGTCATTGTTATGACCTTCGGCCCTGAAAGCACTACTCAACAAACTATAGTTCGTCCTCTTTCTGTGACTATTTACGAAATTTGAATCCAATTCTTAGAGAAAAAGTTATGACAATTTTCCCAACGTCAATTGTTTGACATGGAATATAGGACCTTGCAAAACCCCTAACTTCCTTGGATCATATCTCCGAAAATATAGCGAACCAAGATCTGAAATTCAGTCACAAGGTTCGTCAAGATTTCAGCTCAAATGGGTTTTAATTTCAGCTTCTGAAGCTTCATAGAAAAAACGTTATAGCAAAAATGCCATGATGTCCTGTTTGAAGCCATGAAATCCCTACTAGAGGAGGACATGAGGGTCATTATTTATATGAATATCTTGAATTGAGAGGGTCCTCAACAAGTGAACGTTGGAGGGATTTTAGGGGCAAAAGAGATTTATTAATTATTGACTATTCAATGACCACAACCAATTATGAGTGCCATGTCACAACCCCATAGGGTTTTAACCCACTTACTGGGGTTACTAACTTCAAACATGAATATCTCTCCAACTGTGAAGAATTACTTGGCGTGCCATATATCAACAGAAACATCTCGATGAGTAGAATCCATTTAGAAAATCCTTGACTCAGAATATAGTAAGTTGTCAAGTCAAAATACCCATGCAAGATCAGGCTAGCCCTTTGTCCTACTTGGGTTGACATCAATGACAACCATTGATAAAAAATCTCCCCCTTTGGCATTAGTGGCAACACAAGTACTCCCCCTGCGATCATGACACCTCTTCCTACCAACTTCTCTCCCCCATTGTCATTAATGGCAAAGGGTAACTCCCCCTAACAAACACCTCCACTTCCCCTTTCTACTCTAGTGGATAAGAGAAAGAGTCTAATGAAAAATTGGGAGAATCCCAAGCTTTTGGCGAAGATACTCAAATGCTTCACGAGGTAATGGTTTGGTAAAGATGTTAGCAATTTGTTCCTTTGTGCCAGTATATTCAAGCTTGATATTCCTTTCGGCGACCTGCTTTCTAACAAAATGATATTTAATCGGAATGTGCTTTGTTTTGGAATGCATCACAGGATTCTTGGAGATACTGATGGCGCTGGTGTTATTGCAAAAGATGGGAATATGCTCATCAAACTTGACTTGAAAATCTTGCAAAGTTTGCTTCATCCAGAGAACTTTTATACAACAAGCTATTGCTGCAATATATTCTACTTTTGCTGTGGATAACGAGATTCAACATTGCTTTTTACTTAACCATGAAACAAGACAACCACCTAGATAGAATGTAGGTCCACTGGTACTCTTACGATCATCAAAACTTCTTGCCCACTCTGCATCTGTATAAGCTTGGATGACCAGATCATTTCTTTTGGGATACCATAGACCATATTCCGTTGTGCCCTTAAGATACCAAATAATTCTTTTGACGGCAATAATATGAGATTCTTTTGGTGCTGCTTGGAATCTTGCTACTTGTCCAAATGCCTACATCACATCAGGCCGGGAGGCTGTCACATATAAGAGACTACCAATCATGGATCTATACAACCTTTGGTCCACATCCTTTGATGAATTTTCTAAGCTTAACTTGCAACATGTTACCATGGGGGTAAGGACTGGCTTGCAATCTTCCATCTGGAATTTCTTGAGCATTTCTTTGATGTACTTGGTTTGATATATGAATATTCCTTTATCCTGCTGAGAAATATAAAGCCCTAAAATGTATTTGGGTTCACCAATCATTAACATTTCAAACTCACTTTGCATTTTTGTGGCAAAGTCTTTACTTAATCTGTCATCACTGCTTCCAAAGATTATATCATCCACATATACTTCGATAATTGTTAGGTTATCTCGATCCACTTTCACATAAAGATTGTTGTCAGCGCTTCCTTTCTTGAATCCTTGTTGATGTAGATATCCGTTAAGATGAGCATACCATGCCCTATGAGCTTGCTTGAGACCATATAGAGCCTTTTTTAATCTGCAGACGTAGTCTTCTTTGTCAAAGAGCAGAAAACCTTCAGGTTGTTCAATGTAAACTTCTTCCTCTAATTCACCATTTAGGAAAGCTAACTTAACATCCATTTGGTAGACCTTGATTTTTCTCGAGCAAGCATAAGAGAGAAACATCCTGATAGCTTCCATTTTGGCAATGGGAGAAAATGTTTTTTCAAAATCAATTCCTTCAACCTCTGCATATCCTTTGCAGACTAATCTTGCCTTGTTCTTGGTAACCTGTAATCCTTCAACTGTTTTTCTCCCCATGAACCTATAATGAAATTGCTATCTTGTTCAAACTACCTTCTTGTCAATTGTAGACTTGTGCCATATACTGCTACATAGACTCCTCTACAAACATTAAGGAGTCAACAAGCAAGATTGTTCAAAATAGTGAGTCACATAATAGGCCATCTTGACTTGAGTCATTATCTGAAGCAACTGCTAATTCCTCATGACCTTTTTCTTTTACAAATCTTGAAAGCATAACTATTGAAACCCTATTATCTGCTTTGTCTTCCTGTACCTGTTTCCTTTCCAGACCTTCTTATTCCTGCAATCTCGAGCATGTGCCCATAGTTATGACACTTGAAGCATTCAATGTTGTCCATACATGATTCCATCTGATATCTGCAACCGCGAGCGCTATGGCCATAGTTATGGCATTTGAAACATTCAATGTTTGTCCCATATAACACGTATTCTCTTCTAACAAAATCATCGTGGAACCCATCTCGTGATTCTGGAAACTTGCTTCTTGGGTTTTACAAATAACGATTGTACGTGTCAAAAACTTCACAATCCCTAGCCATATGTCCATAGTTAGCACATAAAAAGCAATAACCATTAAATAAATGTGCGTACCTGAATGGTTCATTCGACTGCAATGGTCCTTGATAGTTGTACCTGTCAATAACTTTACAATCCTTGGCCATATGTCCATAGTTAGCACATGAAAAGCAATAACCATTAAATAAACGAACATACCTGGAAGATTTTTCATTCTTCTTTGAAGACGGTGTTGTAGTTTGTTGTGGTTCTTTGTTCTTGATTGCTTTGGTCTTGTTCTTTGGAGTTGCAACATTCTTCTTTGGCTTTTCACTTTGATCAACTTCCTTTTTAGAATCATCCTCTTTTTATGACTATTTACGAAATTTGAATCCAATTCTCAGAGAGAAAGTTATGACAATTTTCCCAACGTCAACTGTTTGACATGGAATTCAGGACCTTGCAAAACCCCTAACTTCCTCAGATCATATCTCCGAAAATATAGCGAACCAAGATCTAAAATTAGGTCAGAAGGTTCATCAAGATTTCAGCTCAAATGGGTTTTAATTTCAGCTTCTGAAGCTTCATTGAAAAAAAGTTATAGCGAACATGCCCCGATGTCCTGTTTGAAGCCACGAAATCCCTACTAGAGGAGGATATGAGGGTCATTATTTATATGAATATCTTGAGTTGAGAGGGTCCTCAACAAGTGAACGTTGGAGGGATTTTAGGGGCAAAAGAGATTTATTAATTATTGACTATTCAATGACCACAACCAATGATGAGTGCCGTGTCACAACCCCATAGGGTTTTAACCCACTAACTGGGGTTACTAACATCAAACATGAGTATCTCTCCGACCGTGAAGAATTACTTGGCGTGCCATATATCAACGGAAACATCTTGACGAGTACAATCCATTTAGAAAATCCTTGGCTCAGAATAGAGTAAGTTGTCAAGTCAAAATACCCATGCAAGATCAGGGTAGCCCCTGGTGCTGCTTGGGTTGACATCAATGACAACCATTGATAAAAAATCTCCCCATTTGGCATTGATGGCAACACAAGTACTCCCCCTGCGATCATGACACCTCTTCCTACCAACTTCTCTCCCCCATTGTCATTAATAGAAAAGGGTAACCCCCCCTGACAAACACCTCCACTTCCCCTTTCTACTCTAGTAAATAAGAGAAAGAGTCTAATGAAAAACTTGGAGAATCCCAAGCTTTTGGCGAAGATACTCAAATGCTTCACGAGGTAATGGTTTGGTAAAGATGTCAACAATTTTTTCCTTTGTTCCAGTATATTCAAGCTTGATATTCCTTTTGGCGACCTGCTCTCTAACGAAATGATATTTAATCGGAATGTGCTTGTTTTGGAATCAATCACAGGATTCTTGGAGATACTGATGGCGCTGGTGTTATTGCGAAAGATGGGAATATGCTCATCAAAATTGACTTGAAGATCTTGCAAAGTTTGCTTCATCCAGAGAACTTTTTTACAACAAGCTATTGCTGCGATATATTCTACTTTTGCTGTGGATAACGAGATTCAACATTGCTTTTTACTTAACCATGAAACAAGACAACCACCTAGATAGAATGCTGCTCCACTGGTACTCTTATGATCATCAACACTTCTTGCCCAATCTGCATCTGTATAATCTTGGATGACCAGATCATTTCCTTTGTGATACCATAGACCATATTCCGTTGTGCCCTTAAGATACCAAATAATTCTTTTGACGGATTTAATATGAGATTCTTTTGGTGCTGCTTGGAATCTTGCTACTTGTCCAACTGCTTACATCACATCAGGTCGGGAGGCTGTCACATCTAAGAGACTACCAATCATGGATCTATACAACCTTTGGTCCACATCCTTTGACGAATTTTCTAAGCTTAACTTGCAACATGTTAACATGGGGGTAACGACTGGCTTGCAATCTTCCATATGGAATTTCTTGAGCATTTCTTTGATGTACTTGGTTTGATATATGAATATTCCTTTATCCTGCAGAGAAATCTAAAGCCCTAAAATGTATTTCAGTTCACCAATCATAGACATTTCAAACTCACTTTGCATTTTTGTGGCAAAGTCTTTACTTAATCTATCATCACTACTTCCAAATATTATATCATCCACGTATACTTCGATAATTGTTGGGTTACCTTGATCCACTTTCACTTAAAGATTGTTGTCAGCGCTTCCTTTCTTGAATCCTTGTTGATGTAGATATCCGTTAAGATGAGCATACCATGCCCTATGAGCTTGCTTGAGACCATATAGAGCCTTTTTTAATCTGCAGACGTAGTCTTCTTTGTCAAAGAGCAGAAAACCTTCAGGTTGTTCAATGTAAACTTCTTCCTCCAATTCACCATTTAGTAAAGCTAACTTAACATCCATTTGGTAGACCTTGATTTTTCTCGAGCAAACATAAGAGAGAAACACCCTCATAACTTCAATTCTGGCAATGGGAGAAAATGTTATTTCAAAATCGATTCCTTCAACCTCTGCATATCCTTTGCAGACTAATCTTGCCTTGTTCCTGGTAACCTGTAATCCTTCAACTGTTTTTCTCCCCATGAACCTATAATGAAACTGCTATCTTGTTCAAACTACCTTCCTGTCAATTGTAGACTTGTGCCATATACTGCTGCATAGACTCCTCTACAAACATTAAGGAGTCAATAAGCCAAATTGTTCAAAATAGTGAGTCACATAATAGGCCATCTTGACTTGAGTCATTATCTGAAGCAACTACTAATTCCTCATGACCTTTTTTTTTTACAAATCCTGAAAGCATAACCATTGAAACCCTATTATCTGCTTTGTCTTCCTGTACTTGTTTCCTTTTCCAGACCTTCTTATTCCTGCAATCTCGAGCCATGTGCCCATAGTTATGACACTTGAAGCATTCAATGTTTTCCATAGGTGATTCCATCTGATATCTGCAACCGCGAGCGCTATGGCCATAGTTATGGCATTTGAAACATTCAATGTTTGTCCCATCTAGCACGTATTCTCTTCTAACAAAATCATCGTGGAACCTATCTCGTGATTCTGGAAACATGCTTCTAGGGTTTTACAGATAACAATTGTACGTGTCAAAAACTTTCCAATCCCTAGCCATATGTCCATAGTTAGCTCATAAAAAGCAAGAACCATTAAATAAATGTGCGTACCTGAATGGTTCATTCGAATGCAATGGTCCTTGATAGTTGTACCTTTCAATAACTTTACAATCCTTGGCCATATGTCCATTGTTAGCACATGAAAAGCAATAACCATTAAATCAACGAACATACCTGGAAGATTTTTCATTCTTCTTTGAAGACGGTGTTGTAGTTTGTTGTGGTTCTTTGTTCTTGATTGATTTGGTCTTGTTCTTTGGAGTTGCAACATTCTTCTTTGGCTTTTCACATTGACCAACTTCCTTCTTAGAATCATCCTCTTTTTGTGACTATTTACGAAATTTGAATCCAATTCTCAGAGAGAAAGTTATGACAATTTTCCCAACGTCAACTGTCTGACATGGAATTTAGGACCTTGCAAAACCCCTAACTTCCTCAGATCATATCTCCGAAATATAGCGAACCAAGGTTCATCAAGATTTCAGCTCAAATGAGTTTTAGTTTCAGCTTTTGAAGCTTCATAGAATAAAAGTTATAGCGAAAATGCCACGATGTCCTGTTTGAAGCCATGAAATCCCTACTAGAGGAGGATATGAGGGTCATTATTTATATGAATATCTTGAGTTGAAAGGGTCCTCAACAAGTGAACGTTGGAGGGATTTTAGGGGCAAAAGAGATTTACTAATTATCAACTATTCAATGACCACAACCAATTATGAGTGCCGTGTCACAGCCCCATAGGGTTTTAACCCACTAACTGGGGTTACTAACTTCAAACATGAATATGTCTCCAACCGTGAAGAATTACTTGGCGTGCCATATATCAACAGAAACATCTCGACGAGTAGAATCCATTTAGGAAATCCTTGACTCAGAATAGAGTAAGTTGTCAGGTCAAAATACCCATGCAAGATCAGGGTAACCCCTGGTGCTGCTTGGGTTGACATCAATGACAACCATTGATAAAAAATCTTCCCCTTTGGCATTGATGGAAACACAAGTACTCCCCCTGCGATCATGACACCTCTTCCTACCAACTTCTCTCCCCCATTGTCATTAATGGCAAAGGGTAACTCCCCCTGACAAACACCTCCACTTCCCCTTTCTACTCTAGTAGATAAGAGAAAGAGTCTAGTGAAAAACTAGGAGAATCCCAAGCTTTTGGCGAAGATACTCAAATGCTTCACGAGGTAATGGTTTGGTAAAGATGTCAGCAATTTGTTCCTTTGTGCCAGTATATTCAAGCTTGATATTCCTTTCGGCGACCTGCTCTCTAACGAAATGATATTTAATCGGAATGTGCTTTGTTTTGGAATGCATCACAAGATTCTTGGAGATACTGATGGCGCTGGTGTTATTGCAAAAGATGGGAATATGCTCATCAAACTTGACTTGAATATCTTGCAAAGTTTGCTTCATCCAGAGAACTTGTGTACAACAAGCTATTGCCACGATATATTCTACTTTTGCTGTGGATAACGATATTCAAGATTGCTTTTTACTTAACCATGAAACAAGACAACCACCTAGATAGAATGCTGCTCCACTGGTACTCTTACGATCATCAACACTTCTTGCCCAATCTGCATCTATATAAGCTTGGATGACCAAATCATTTCTTTTGGGATACCATAGACCATATTCCGTTGTGCCCTTAAGATACCAAATAATTCTTTTGACGGATTTAATATGAGATTCTTTTGGTGCTGCTTGGAATCTTGCTACTTGTCCAACTGCTTACATCACATTAGGTCGGGAGGCTGTCACATATAAGAGACTACCAATCATGGATCTATACAACCTTTGGTCCACATCCTTTGACGAATTTTCTAAGCTTAACTTGCAACATGTTACCATGGGGGTAACGACTGGCTTGCAATCTTCCATATGGAATTTCTTGAGCATTTCTTTGATGTACTTGGTTTGATATATGAATATTCCTTTATCCTGCACAGAAATCTAAAGCCCTAAAATGTATTTCAGTTCACCAATCATAGACATTTCAAACTCACTTTGCATTTTTGAGGCAAAGTCTTTACTTAATCTGTCATCACTACTTCCAAATATTATATCATCCACGTATACTTCGATAATTGTTAGGTTATCTTGATCCACTTTCACTTAAAGATTGTTGTCAGCGCTTCCTTTCTTGAATCCTTGTTGATGTAGATATCCGTTAAGATGAGCATACCATGCCCTATGAGCTTGCTTGAGACCATATAGAGCCTTTTTTAATCTGCAGACGTAGTCTTCTTTGTCAAAGAGCAGAAAACCTTCAGGTTGTTCAATGTAAACTTCTTCCTCCAATTCACCATTTAGTAAAGCTAACTTAACATCCATTTGGTAGACATGATTTTTCTCGAGCAAGCATAAGAGAGAAACACCCTCATAACTTCAATTCTGGAAATGGGAGAAAATGTTTTTTCAAAATCGATTCCTTCAACCTCTGCATATCCTTTGCAGACTAATCTTGCCTTGTTCCTGGTAACTTGTAATCCTTCAACTGTTTTTCTCCCCATGAACCTATAATGAAACTACTATCTTGTTCAAACTACCTTCTTGTCAATTGTATACTTGTGCCATATACTGCTGCATAGACTCCTCTACAAACATTAAGGAGTCAACAAGCCAAATTGTTCAAAATCGTGAGTCACATAATAAGCCATCTTGAGTTGAGTCATTATCTGAAGCAAATGCTAATTCCTCATGACCTTTTTCTTTTACAAATCCTGAAAGCATAACTGTTGAAACCCTATTATCTACTTTGTCTTCCTGTACCTGTTTCCTTTTCCAGACCTTCTTATTCCTGCAATCTCGAGCCATGTGCCCATAGTTATGACACTTGAAGCATTCAATGTTGTCCATAGGTGATTCCATCTGATATCTGCAACCGTGAGCGCTATGGCCATAGTTATGGCATTTGAAACATTCAATGTTTGTCCCATCTAGCACGTATTCTCTTCTAACAAAATCATCATGGAACCCGTCTCGTGATTCTAGAAACTTGCTTCTAGGGTTTTATAGATAACGATTGTACGTGTCAAAAACTTCACAATCCCTAGCCATATGTCCATAGTTAGCACATAAAAAGCAATAACCATTAAATAAATGCGCGTACCTAAATGTTTCATTCGAATGCAATGGTCCTTGATAGTTGTACCTGTAAATAACTTTACAATCCTTGGCCATATGTCCATAGTTAGCACATGAAAAACAATAACCATTAAATAAACGAACATACCTGGAAGATTTTTCATTCTTCTTTGAAGAAGGTGTTGTAGTTTGTTGTGGTTCTTTGTTCTTGATTGCTTTGGTCTTGTCTTTTGGAGTTGCAACATTCTTCTTTGGCTTTTCACTTTGATCAACTTCCTTCTTAGAATCATCCTGCGATGATGTGGAGCTTGTACCTTCATCAGCTGGAGCTTTACCATCTTTTATTGCCTTCATTTTTGCTTCTTCATATGTCTTATCTTGTAAGTGTTCTTTTTGTG
This sequence comes from Pinus tabuliformis, assembly GCA_031772625.1. Lineage (NCBI taxonomy): Eukaryota > Viridiplantae > Streptophyta > Pinopsida > Pinales > Pinaceae > Pinus > Pinus tabuliformis. The sequence goes on from CM062804.1 coordinate 31,872,363, forward strand.
ATCCCTTGAGTTTGTTGATATCATCATAGGTTGTATCAAGTTCTTTTTGCTTTTGAGCAAGATCTTTTTGAAACCATCTTTTCAAGATCTTCCTTCTTTTTCTGCCTCTTCAACCTGTAGCTTGAGAATAGAGGTCTTCTCTACTTCTCTATTGAGAACCTGTATCTGTTCCTTCTGCTTCTCATGTTCAATCCTGAGCTTGCTTATTTCTACTGTTGATATTTCTAATTCCTTTTTATTTTGGTCAACAATGGATATGTATCTTTCATCAGATTCCTTCCTTTCAATTTCTGCTTCCTGCATATGTTGTGTGATCCTGCTAATCTTTGCAAACGTCGTGTCAAGTTATTGTTGCTTCTGTTGGACTTCTCTTGAGGTCTTGTGTCGTTGTATTCTTGATTTATTCCAATTGAGTTCTAAGACTACTAATCATCTTCTCAGACTCTTCATTTTCTTTGAAGAGTTCTTTTGTTGTCTTCAATTCTGCTTCCAAAAGTCTTGTCTTTTCCTTTTCACTTTTGAGTTCCTTTATCACCTTAATCACTTGATTTTGAAACTCTATTTTACTCATTTCTCCCATTTCTTCATCATAATCAGAAGGATCTGAATTTTCAATAACATCTTGACCTGATTTTTTTTGTTGAATAGAGATTATGAAGCTTTTCCCAAAGAGCTTTAGCTGTTGAACATTGACCAACTTTTGTTTTCACAGAATTTGGAAAAACATTCAAAATTACATTCATGGCCTGTGAATTGTACCTTTTAGCTTCGTCAGTAGATGTGTCTCCATAAACAATTGATTCCCATACTCCACGTGCTTGCAAATGTACTTCCATCCTGGATTCCCATATCTAGTAATTATCTGCATCAAAGTCAGGGGTTGGTACACAATACTAACTTTCTTCAGATTTTGTTGTACCTGTACATTCCTTTGAAATCCTTGTACCCTGCTTCTTTGACTTTCCCATCTCTATGCTTTGAAAACTGACTTCCAGTGGTTAAGCTATTACTAAAGGAACCAAGCTCTGATACCAACTGTTGGAAATACTGGGGGGGGGGGGGAATAAGTATTTCTTAGCAATTAACACTTTTAAATATTTTCAGAGCATTGGTTAATCTTCAATTATTATTAATGTTTATGCGTTAATAAACAATAAATAAAAGAACACAGTAGACACAAGAATTTTAGGTGGAAAACCCCCTCCGAATTAAAAACCACCGAACGCTTTTCTAATAAATTCTTGAATCTTCAGCCCCAACTGAAATGAAAGCAAAAACTTCCTAGAATTCTAGAAAAGCATTCTTCTCCATCTCCCACTGGAAGGACACCCCAACACCCTGGTTTCTTCAGTAGTCAACTGAATTGATGCTCCAACATCCTAGACCAAACTACCACCCTGAAGTGTTCACAGGCTCCAACCTGTAGGCGACTTCATACACCAACCTAGCACCTCCTTGCCACCCTATAATGACCAAAAATGAGACAAGAGTGTGGACTCCCATACCAGGGACAATGATCCACAATACAATATGATTTACAATGATTTTCTTGTACTTGACTGAACACCAATCACACTATGACCTGCAACCCAACCATGACATCATCCCAACAGAGACTCCTATACCTCCCAATAATGCCTTTTCGACTCTAGGCAAATTGACTCTTTTACAATAATGACTCTTCCAATGATGACACTTTTACAACTTTACAATGATGACTCTTGGCCTTGACACTTCTTCACAATATACGGATGGCTGTCATGTCTTCAAAAGATGTCCCGCTGCAATGCTTCTTTTGATTTGATACTTCTGCTCTTGAATTCTTGTTTGAAGTTGTACTTGAATCTTCTTCTACCTGCATGCAAAATTTTCCCAGAGAAACCAATCCCAAAACAAAACAAAATACCCTTCAACTTATCTCTGCCTGCAAAACACATGTAAGTGCATAATAATGAATAAATACAAATTAAAATTACAATGCATACCTGAAGTGTGCTTGTGACTTTTGTTGTTGACTTGTTGCAGCAGTAGACAAAGACTCCCACTTTTGATATAGGTTTGGACTCTATGCAAGACTATATCCAAAACTGACCTAAAGATATATACAATAAAAACTAATGACAGACCCTAGACTTGTGATGGACCAAGTTCTAAGTACAACAACAAAGACCATTCTATCAACTACGACAAGACAAGTAACATGAACTTACAACATCATATAGATTTAGCAGACTTGGTGTAACATCATGAATATTTAGCATCAAATGTGTAGTATCAAGAATAGGAAATTCGAAATGTGGTATCAAAACTAACAGTGACATATAGAGACATAGAGATATAACCGAGACCTTGTATGTACTTACGTTGTCCTGCAAAAACATATCTCAAAGTTGATACTCGTATTTCAAATTTAAACCCTAATCATACATACCTTGATGTAGGAGACTTAGCCTTGATTGTTGATGTGTGGTCCTTACTATAGTGATCCTTGAATGCATGCTTTTTCTTGCTTTCTAGGAGCTCGATATTGAATTTGTTGTATCTATGTAATTTCGGATCTCCAGGGTCTGAAATGTCGTCTTGTGGTAGCCCTTTGACTCGTCTTTCCAACCCCATAGGTCTGATCAAGATTGGATTCTTCAAGAAAGAGTTATGCCCAATCTCCCACGATGACCTGATTATAGACTGGTTTAGTAGAGCGAACTTGTACGAAGTTCCACGTGTCACTATTACGACCTTCGGCCCTAAAAACGCTACTCAACAAACTACAGTTCGTCCTCTTTCTATGACTATTTACGAAATTTGAATCCAATGCTCAGAGAGAAAGTTATGACTATTTTCCCAATGTCACCTGTTTGACATGGAATTTGGGAGCTTGCAAAAACCCTAACTTCCTTAGATCATATCTCCAAAAATATAGCAAACCAAAATCTAAAATTCGGTCATGAGGTTCATCAAGAGTTCAGCTCAAATGGGTTTTAATTTCAGCTTCTGAAGGTTCACAATATATATATATATATATATATATATAAATAAATAAATTATAGTGAAAATTCCATGATAGCCTGTTTGAAGCCACGAAATCCCTACTAGAGGAGGATATGAGGGTCATTATTTATATGAATGTCTTGAGTTGAGAGGGTCCTCAACAAGTGAACGTTGGAGGGATTTTAGGGGCAAAAGGATTTATTAATTATTGAATATTCAATGACCACAACCAATTATGCGTGTCATGCCACAACCCCATAGGGTTTTAGCCCACTAATTGGGGTTACTAACTTCAAACATGAATATCTCTCCAACTGTGAAGAATTACTTAGCGTGCCACATATCAATGGAAACACGTCGACGAGTAGAATCTATTTAGAATATCGTTGACTTAGAATAGAGTAAGTTGTCAAGTCAAAATTCCCATGCAAGTTTAGGGTAGCCCCTGGTGCTGCTTGGGTTGACATCAATGATAACCACTGATCAACAAAGAGGGAGTGGACAACTCCATACAATCCACAATAGAATGGAGTAGTGGAGTGGAAGAATAGGTATATAGTTGGGGCGTTAAAAGCTATGTTGTTGACTAGGATATGCCCAAGTTTCTATGGGCAGAGGCATGTAGTATTAGTTTTTGTAGCATCAAATGCGTTCTAGCCACGAAATTTGGTGGACAGGCTTGAATACATGAGATATCCAAAAACCAGAAATCGTTTCTAGAAATTTCCCCTAGAAGTGTCTCAATCAGATTATTAATCGTTTTTTAAATATTTCCTAAGTATAAACTTAGAGAATATGGTTAATTAATCAATATTAATTGAGATAAGGCGAGAATAGTCTAGAAACTCACACGGATCTATCCAGAGATGATCCTAACCATCAATTATGTTTTAATCTTGCCCATTGGTGCTCCAACATTGGATTATAAGAGGAGGTTGATGTGGTGATGGGATGACACTTAAGTAGTTCAATTTCTTGGCAGATCGATTTCCAGAGTAACAACAGTCAGTTGTTGGTGAGAGCTAGAGATCGAAGTAGTGAGTGAGGAGTATAGAGAGTGATGCTGGAGGAAGTATTCCAGATCTAGTGAGTGCATTTGCAGAGAGACAAAAGAGCCACAAAGAAGTTGACGCAGGGGCGGTGCAACAACTTCTAGAGGGAAGTTCGATTTACTGAGAGGGAAAGACGTCGTCAATTCCAGAGGTCAGGAAGGAGTCCCAGAGTGCCCGAGAAGCATCTTTCCAGCCAGGAGAGGGAAAAATGACTTCATCAGAAACCAGTAAGAGGCCTGACGTCAAGATGATTGTGCAGAGCAACGCAGATGCTGATGTAGAGGGTCAGAGGGCAGAGTTTCTGAAGGCCAATTGTGTTGGGGATTGCCTGTGGGGTGGAAATTCCTCACTATATTTTTTCCAGTATTTTTCTCTGTAGGATGGCTAGATTTCGGCATCCAGTTGTACTCAGAATTTCTCACTGCTGCATAATAATAAAACCCTCAGCTGTTGCACCAATTTTTCCGCATTGGGTTTTTCCGGGGACTTTTGTCCAAAAATAATTGTGTTAATTTTATGTGCGTGTGCTAGCATTTCTCAGCTTCCAGCATTTTCTTTTTCTGCAATTTTTTTTTTTTTTTTTTTTGTGAAGGTTGTAGTGTATTGATTTCAATATTTGTCGTAGCAAATAAATTGTTAATTAATCAACAATTACGAAAAATAATATCAGTTGCTGTAATAGGGTTCCAGTTTGGAATTTTCACATGGTATCAAAGTGCAGTTCATCAACCAGAGAGCTGATAAGCGAAAAAAAGGAATTTTGTTGCTCAGTAAGAGCAATAGGCCGAAATTCCCAAGGGCAGTGCAATCTTTTTCTAGGAGGCCGAGTTGCTTGAGGAAGTTCGACTTTTCTGAGGGGTAGAAAAATTCAATTCTTCCAGATTGAGTGATTCCAAAGGTAGAGGGAGCAACTCAGATTTTTCGTTGGGCATATTTTTGGCTGACGCAAAGGGTTTTGTAGTAGTTTGTTGGAGCAGAACCAACGTTGGGTGTCTTATCACCTGTCGCCTATACCTACCTACAAGTTAGTGAGAAAAGCCTTCAATCCCACAAGGTGTGATTAGTAGCAGGGAACTCAGAGAAGGGGTTGTCACACTAATGCTGACTCTCTCCATTTGAGATATCTATTAGGTTAGCTAAGGGGGGTGGTCCCTAATGAAAAATTATGTTAAAACATGTGAGTTTCTAAGAGAGTATTATAGTGAAAATGGATTACTTTTAAGGATTTATGAGCAAATATGATGTGAACAACTTGAAATAACAATGTCAATCATTAACATGAGAAAAACCATAAAACCAGTGCCTTATATGAATTTTCTCAACAATTTAAAGATATATTTGCTCAAAGTAAAATGCAATGCTCTCAAAAGAAAAAGCAAAGTAACCGTGAAATGTAAACAAAAGATTGTTAGCACAAGATATTGCAAGATAAAAAAATGATTTTAAGATAATTAATTTTATGAATCAAAAACATATCTTGCCAAAACCCAATAATTAGTAATTAACTTGGAAATGTAAAAGAAAGGAAGTGCAAAACCAAGACATCAATTTTCAATTAGACTTGAAGCCTGAAAAGAAAGCACTTGTTTGAAAGGATTACAACATTTGCTTTTGGACTAGACTTTGCATATGTAAACTCAAACCATCAAGAGACAAGTAAAGTAAATGTAATGGAAAGTGTTCTTGGTTAATTTTATTAATTATCTCTACGACAAGATTACAATTTAACTCTTCAATTCTCAGACCTCACTCTCACCAAAAGATATGGATCTTATAGTGAGGAGTCACTAGAGGAGTAGAGGGTTCGTAAGATATCTACTTCAACCAACTTATGTTGGAGGTAAAATTTTAATGAGACTTGGGGCCTTCCTGTACTAAAATGCCTAGATGAAGTGCAAATTGTGTTAATTCCCCAATTTAAAATAATGCTACATGCAAATGCTTCAAAGACAAATAAGTTAGTTGCAAAATTTGAGAGACTAGAATGTAAATGAGCTCATATGTGTTTGTACTATTAAATGGAAAATAGACAAGTAAAATGGAATAGACTGCTTTAAGCTATAATTGTTTCAAATAAATGATAGTGCTTCAATAGTTTTCATGACATATACCATAAATTGACCAAGTAGTGAAACATATACTTGAAGAAATTATGAAACAATTAAAACTTGCCAAAGTTTGAAGTGTTTACACATAACAAGGTTGCGGGGGAGCGCCCTGCCGCTCCCGCTCCTACTCCCAATTCGCGCTCCGGGCGGGAGCAACTCCGGAGCGCACTCCCTAAAAAAAATGCTCCTTGCCTTTTCGGGAGCATTTAGCCTTTTTTGCAATTTTTTTTTGCAGGAATGTTCCAAATGCAATTTTTTTCAAAGAAACAAATAAGTTTTGAGTGGGGCAACTTAATGATCAAGCCTATGGCCCTAGTATTGATATGCGATTCATGGTAATTCTCCTTAATCTTCATTTTCATCCTTTTACTTAAATTTTTAACATTACCATGAAATGACTCAGGATGTTTGAGAGTGGTTCCGACCTCATTGGATTTCATATGGAGAAAGTAGAATTTTAGATATCATTCAAAATCCAGTAGACTTATCAGTTTTTCAGGATTTCAGGGTTGGGGGATTGCAATGTTTCCATTGAATTTTGTCATGTATTAGGGTATGGAACTCGTACTTAATCAAGAGCACCAATTCCTCTATGTACCTTGATGTGAGTGACATTGGTTGTCGAACTCCTTTATCATGACCCTCCTAAAATGTATGCATCGATCAAACAAAATCTTGACTTGACATGCTATGCTTTTTCTATCTTATGTTAATGGTTAGAGGGTAATATTATTGACAAAGATCCCTATACAGATACAGAGGTAATGACAAATATACCTTTAGATATTAATTCTTAGAGGGTGATATTAATGACAAAGATCCTGATTTTCCAACAAGACTAAAAATTTAGGCATTTCTTGTGGTGGCAAGAGGCCCAAGAATAACCAATAGATAATAGATTTACTTGTCTTTTCTAGTTTCTAATAGTTTTTATAACTATTGACTCTTTCATATTTATTGTGATATTTTTTTAAACAATATACGACAATTTAAGTTTGAAGTTGGCAATTATAACTCATTAGTAATGAATTATGTATATGATGCTTCATGAAAGTTGAAAGTTGTTTCATTTCATTTCATTTTATAACATTTCATTTCATGTTAGATATTATTTGTTGTAATGGTTACACTTAGCTTACAAGTACAACTTTGGTGATCAATGATGATAAATGTTATATATTGAATTTTGAAAGCTCGAAGCTTTAAGATTGATGAATCATGAGACTCAATATGTTGTATGTTAATATGTTACTAACTTGTGGACGTGGTTGATGAAGATTATAACTTCTAGATGATTGTTGTTATATGGTTCAATCTATGTTTTTTTATGTTTTTTTATATCTAATTCATCGTTCTACATGTTTTTGTTGACATAATGTATCAAAATATAAAAAATATATATATATATATATATATATATATATATATATAATATAATATAATATAAAAAATACTCCAGGATTCGCTCCCAAATCGGGAGCTTCTGAAAATGTCGCTCCCGCACCCATTTTCGCTCCCGTCCCCAAGTAACACTGGCACATAAGATAATATTTGCTCAAGTTTACAATTTGGAAGCTTATGCATGTGGAAATTTAAATACAAGATTAGTAAATATTGCATGTCAAGGTCCTTCAAACAATTTTTTTTTATTATTACTTAAAGTGGGTAACAATGCCTTTAGAAGAGGGTTGCCTACAATATGAGAGAGATCTTTACAAAGATAAGAATCTAACAGAGCTAGACTTTCTCCCAAAAAAATATAACAACAACAAACTTGAAGATGAAAAAAGCTCTCCAAAAGAGATTCACAATGCTCAAAAGGCCCACGACCTAGATGTTTGCAACTCTCTCCCAAGTGCTTACGGCATCCCTAGAAATCAGTCTTTGTATAATGTGAGGGGGTCCTGCATACACATGAGTGAGTAGTTCCCAAAGCTTCTCCTCAAGCTCCTTGTTGCCCAATGCTCAAACCTATGCGGTGCAAAACATACAACCAATTGTCAGTGTGAAATTAGGAAAAAGAAACCAAAACTAAACTACAATTAATATACAAAATACTAGCTCAAGTAATGGGAATGAAACCCCATACTTGCCTAGCTTTGGAAATGACCCTTGAATAAGAGATATAACTTTGAAAGAACTAGAATCAAAGACTTATTTTAAATTTAAATGGATGATCAAGTAGCTATAGAGTAAGAAAACTCCATTTTGCTCTTTATTGGATGGAAGACTTTGAGCGAAAACATGGCTGATTCTTGGATCGTTGTGACTCTAGGAGTGAGTTGATTTAATTGAGATTCCTCCCACTTCCAGATGGATTCCTGCACACAATACAAAAGATCTTTTCTACACACTTGAACAAGTATTAGTTTGCAAAATATTAGAGAAATATAATGAATAAGATAGACCAAGCATTCCTCCTAAAATGAATTGGCAAACTTATCCCTAGAATACTACTCTAAATCAATGATATGTGCAAGATAGCTTGCAAACATCAATCCAAAAAAGATGACAAGTATAAAATAATATTAATTCAATATGAAAAAAATTAAATGCAATAGAAATAGCATGAAAGTACATCACCTCATAACGCCAAGAGAACACCAACCAGATAGCCCCAAAGTCTTGATTATATTAAGAAAGTATGCAAGTACAAAATGACAGAGTTTCCTCAAGCCCAATAGCTCATAACATGATACAATATGAGAGCACATAGCCTCATTATATAGAGAGTTGGGAGAAAATCCCAAGGCAGAATGCATGTGAGAACTGAACTTGGAGCAAATCCCAAGAAAGAGCAAGTCGAGTTCCAAGTGGAGATGATAGAGACACCAAGGCAAATCGAATTCCTCATTGGCACCCAAGGAAAATCGAATTCTTTTATATGGCATAGTAAACATATCCATGAGTGAACCAAAGCAATGAGATAACTCCAGTCAAACCAAATCAAACTGGAACCAAGTGTCACCACTTCAAATGATGATCCCAAAGATGCTCTGCGCAGATCCCTAGGAACTCCGTGATTTCCTCAAGTGAAACTCGTAATCCTCCATGTGAAGTGCTAAGTGTAGAAGCAATTCGAGCTAACAGTGAGAGAAGGCCCCACGAAATCCTCAGTCTAAATATTTTGTAGAATATTCTTTCAGTACATGAGTTCCTCTAATAAATTCGATTTTCCACATGTGCAACTGTTGCTTTATCTCTAGGAAATTTGATTTTTCCAAATAATGATATGTTTTTGATGCATTGTGCTCAGTCATCTTCTACATGTTTGTTGACTCAACTCTTTGACTTAGGATAATTTCGGTCATTTCCACGTCATTCTGTCACATGGAATATTTTATTTCTCTATTTTATTTAATTCTAACCTAATTAAATGCCACAATTTCTATTAAACTTAGGAAAGGTGGGGTTTGAGGGTCCAAAACACATTATTAATCCCTCAAAGTGTGTCATAGTAGAAAGTTGAGGGTGATATGTGTAATTTTTATTACTCATACCCCATAGAACTTCTCTAGACTATACTTATTACAATTTAAATACAATTTTATTTGCAAATTTTGACATGCGAGAAATCTAAAATATTAAAAAGATGACTACTTAGACTTAACCAAATTCCACAATTTTTTTTATGTGATCTAGTATGGTAATATACATCGACTCTAAACACTAAGATGTGTTAGGGGCTCAACTTTCAAACCATCACCCTAGATTTGGGGTAAAGAGTGAGTAAAAAAACCGAGAAAATTATCTGCCTTTGAAAAAGAAGGGATAATTAACCAGATTAAAAAACACTCCAAGGTGTACTCGTTTGCTGATTAAGTCCCAACATCCTAGGCCTATTACAGACTCAAAACTCATCATTACTAGTATCACTTATTACAATTCCCCGCAAGGTGTGGAATCTGGGTACAAGAAAGATGATGAAAAAATAGGAGTTAAAAAACTCTATTCACTGATAATATTTGATGGTACAAGTGTCCTCTGGATCATGCTTTGGCATGGAGTCTTCATATATTCATCAGGTGCCATTCCACTGGTCAACATTTGGCTCCCTATGGGGATGCATGCTAGATATGATGTGATAGTGTGCAAGAATTTAGTATTTGCATCCATCGAAAAAAGACATATATCAGCAGTATCCATCCAAAATATCATCAAATGAAATCAAGTACAAAAATGAAGAAATGAAAATTTATTCTAAGAGAATAAATGACAATTTATTCATGAAATAAGACTAATTAAACACAAATGACAAGGGATAAGGTTAGAAATATGATACAAAAGGAATCTAGGTACAAGAAAGATGATGAAAAAATAGGAGTTAAAAAACTCTATTCACTGATAATATTTGATGGTACAAGTGTCCTCTGGATCATGCTTTGGCATGGAGTCTTCATATATTCATCAGGTGTCATTCCACTGGTCAACATTTGGCTCCTTATGGGGATGCATGCTAGATATGATGTGATAGTGTGCAAGAATCTAGTATTTGCATCCATCGAAAAAAGACATATATCAACAGTATCCATTCAAAATATCATCAAATGAAATCAAGTACAAAAATGAAGAAATGAAAATTTATTCTAAGAGCATAAATGACAATTTATTCATGAAATAAGACTAATTAAACACAAATGACAAGGGATAAGGTTAGAAATATGATACAAAAAATGCCCCATGGCATCAGATGTCTTCGGTGAAATCCATCTTAAGAACCTGCTTACTCACTGGCAAGTCCATAGGTTCTTTCTTTGATGTGCCTTGTCCAATTTTGACTCTCTTGGGACTTTGACTTGCCCCAATATTAACCTGTTTGTGGCCATTAGATATACCAAACCTCCTCCTTTTCCTTTTTCGACTATTGATGCGTTGAGGTTTGATCTTGCTCAAAATTGGAGATTCATTTTTTATATCTTTTTTCTTCTTTTTTTTTTTCGCTCTTTTCTTTTCTTCTTGGTTAGTTGTGATGGTGATGATGATGCAATTATTGTCAATCCTATTGCTTTGTCTTGAAAATGCTCTGATGAAAGATTTGAAGTACCCAAGCTTTTTGAGCTATGCCTAATCTTTTTGTTATGAATCTATTCTGTTGGGGGGGAAGAAAATTTGTCAACACTGCATCACTTCTTGTCTGGCATGATCTATAGATAATATCATTGTTGAGTTTCCGTGGATCTTCAACATGATATATTTTCTCTAACTCTCTATCAAGTCTGACAAAGGTGTTATCAGACATGGGGATGGCGGCATATGATAAGTCATTTGAAGGCTACCACCTAGATCTGGTGCCCATTTTCTTGATAGGAGCATTCCCCATGAATCAGGAACATCTATCACAACAATATCCATCGTCATTATTCTGTTTGGGTATGCAGCTAAGAAAACCTATAAATCTTTAATTATCCCACACACTTCAATTCTTTTAGAATCCATTGAACATATGTTGTGATAGGGCCTAGATACCATTCAGTTGCTCCGTGACTTTCTTGGTCATGAAATTTGATGAAGCCCATGAATAAAGCATGCAGTTGTGTAAAATATGATCATTCACTATCAAAGAAACATAAAATAGTAGATGATCTTCGTTCCCCACATAACAATTCATACTTTTTAATACAATTTCCTCATCCTCTGGTTTGTCATTAGGCTTTCCTTCCCTTTGAGTAACTTCAATGGCACTTAGTAACTTCGCCCTTTGAGATGGTATCTTTAAAAGTTCTGCCACTAGAATAGAAACCTATGCATTATTCACCCAATTTCTCAAGTCAAAATTTAATTTTGAAGTAGGAGGAGAAAAATTTATGTAATTATTTTGATCTTGAATATCCCTTCTCTGATAAGTCATCCCTTTTTGTTTTACCATAGCGAGAATCTGTCCAAATGTAGGATTTTTCCCAGAAATCGCAGTGACTTTGTAAAAATTTGCAATCATATTGTGAACCCCAAGATTATTAGGCCCATGGTCAATCTCTTAATTTCTCTCAATGGTGTATACCTGATCTTCCATGGAGAACATATTGATTTGACCACTTGTCCCTACATGTTCATCTCCTAACATGCCACTTTCTATGATTCTCTTCACATATGGGCATGTGGCCTCTTCATGGAACTCATTACATGGCCTACAAAAGGGGAGAATTTGATCTACCATGTTGGTGGATTCCAATGGATTAAGAGGCCTATAATCTTGTGGAGGGCCCCATTTATCATTTGGCCTAGGTTGGAATCTTTGCACTTGTGATCTTTCCATGGCCACCAACCTATTTTGCATGGCTTGCATTTCTTTAATGTGATTTGCTTCCATTCTCTTGATGAGTTGAATTAATTCTTTAATAGGATCATGTGTAATCTCTTCCTTGGCCTTGCCTTTGGAATCGTTATATTTTGATGGCCATTTACTGAAACCAAGAATTTCAAATTTTCCTTATTGCTTTCTAGCCATTTCTATGTTCAAGGTTTCAGATTGAGCTACACTTAGATTCGTAGGTTTCTTCCTTCTCAACTCATAGGCAGTGTCAACCCCAAAAGCATCTAGAGAGCATGAAAAAAATTCATCAGGAGGTCTAACAGTAGCAGACATGCTTTTTACTAATTCATTGAATCTCTTGTTAAACTCCTCCATGGTTTCATTCTCATTTTTCTTCAGGTTGCTAATGGCATTGATCAAATGCCTATTTTCCTTCTTCTCTCCAAACTTATCTAAAAATGCAGTTAGAATGGCTTGTAAAGAGTTATATGAGTTAGCTGGTTTTTGAGTGAGCCAATCAAGACCATACTCTTCTAAAGATAAAACAAAAAGTCTCATCTTCACATCCTCATAGTTAGCAGTGTTACACCATTTAAAGATACAAACATTAAAGTTTTTCACATTTGATGTAGCACTAGTGGCATTGTTACCTTGAAAGGAAGGTAACTTTTCAATAGCCTTGTCATGGATATCATGAGGTTAGCCATTTATGTTAGTGAAGTCACAAGGAGCAAAAGGATCATTCATGATGCTAGGCTTTACTTTTTCTTGAAAAAGCAAATGAATATCAAAAATAGCCTCTTGCCCAAGACTAGAAAGAGCTCTACTACGAGAAAGTCTATTCAACCTCTCTCTGAAAACCATTTCAGGATCAGGAGAGGGGCTAACTAATCACTTGAATTTCTCCTAGTAGAGACTCTTGCAAAATTTGGGTTGAGTGGAGTCTCCACTTGAGCAAGAATCTAAATCTAAAATTCAAATATGCTAAAACCAAAAGGTTAGTCGATTTCCCAGGTACAAGAAAGCTTGTCCCCGATAACGGCGCCAAAACTTTTATCACTTGCCGCCTACACCTACCTACAAGTTAGTGAGAAAAGCCTTCAACCCCACAAGGTCAAGGTGTGGTTGGTGGCAAGGAACTCAGAGAAGGGGTTGTCACACTAATCCCGATTCTCTCCATTTGAGCTATCTCTTTGGTTAGCTAAGGGATCACTCATCCAATGGATCAAGTAGCTAACCTTTGCATTTAAATAAACCCCCACCACATCCAAGTTTGAAACACTAAAATATTCGCCACAAATGAGAAGAAAGCCCTCAATAAAACCCCCCAAAAGCCTTAATGCTTGAATCTTTAGCAAATTCTCTCTCAAATATCCAATCAACAACCAAAATAATGAGGGGAACCTCATATATAGAGTTTTATACTCAACAACCCTTTCAATAAAATAACAATATTCTTGGTTAAAACCATAGATAAGGAGAACATAAACAATACATAAAAATATGAAGTGGTTATTTCCCATATAAACAAATCTCCTTGAAGGTGGGGTGGCCAACAATACATAAAACTATGTAGTGGTTATTTCACATATATAACAAATCTCCTTGAAGGTGGGAAGACAGCTAGGTCAAAGCTCCAACATCTAGCCTCCAAGCAAGGAATGAAGGCAAAGAACCTTCATGTAGTGTAATGTCCCCTCAAGAAGTTGAAATGACCAAGCAAACAATACTCCAAGGTGGCACATGTGGCTCAAAAAGGTGAGATGGTCCCTCCAAAGTTGGTCTAATGGTCCAATATGAAGTCTCCAAAGTGCAATGACTTGCTCAAAGTATGCCAATGTCATATCCATGAGGTGATCGATCAAACCCTCCTCAGAACAACCTCCATATATAATGGAAGAGTCAACAACTTCATGATGGAGTCTACTCGTCAAAAGTGGTGATCTATGCCTCCAAATTGTGCAAAGAGAGGGAGCACTCCAATGGGGCTGGTGAGTAATCATTTAATCTAGGCCTCCAAATTGTGCAAAGAGAGGTAGCACTCCAATGGGGATGGTGAGTCATCATCTAATAGTCCAACATGCATGTGAAATAGCCTTAAAAAAGGTTAGGTGCTCTAGGGAAGGCCCCTCAATCATACAAATGCATTAAAATATGTAGAAAGAAGAAAGTAAAAAAGAAAACATTTTAACGTACACGAGGCTAAAAATAGGCTATGCGGCAAGTTGCCTGACTAATAAATTTTAACATTTCAACCCTTCTTCTGTTCGACGTAATGATGAGTGCCCCCAACTTCTCAATTGTCCCCTCACTGAATAAATTATCCCAAGAGCTTGTTGTCAGGGTATTTGTGTATTTGTCCCTACTGTCCTTGAAGGCTTCACATTCTAAAATAAAATGTTTTTCAGTTTCCACTTTTCCAAAAGTGCAAAAAGTGCACACTCTTTCTTCCCAATCTTCTTTAGGTCTTTTCCAATGCTCAGTTTCACAACAGAGTTGGTGAGAGTTAGTTCTTAACTGGGAAATGATAATTTTGGCTCTCCATGATATATTGGCCTCTATGTATGCTTTTTGATGATGATTGTAAGTGGGATTAAACTCTTCAATATAATACTTTTTCTTTCTCCCTATCCCTTTATCCCAAATATGCTTGTGGAACTTATCAATAACAAAAACTTTTATCTCTTTACCATTCGTGGGACACATGTTCAAGTAAATATCCCATTTACTGAACCATTTGATATTTTTTCGCATCCAAGTCTTCTTTCTTTTGCACAAAATGTCATTGAAGACAATCTTAGGCCATCTGTCCTCTACCATTTTCTCTACTCTTTTAAAATCTTATGAGCCACACCATAGCAAGTGCTTCAATAGGGACAACCCCCATTTCACTCATCATGATATCATAAGGGATTGAACTTTTAATTTTGAACTTGTTTGTGATCAAACGGTTTTGGATTTTCTCAATTTGCTTCCATTGTAAGTCAAAGGTACTACTGACCCACAATTCACACCCATAGAGAACAACCATAATCACTAAATCCCAAAAAGAGTTTGGGTAGTCTTCCATTCCCATAATTCTGCCTCTCTATAAATACTTTGAAAAGCATAAAACATTTTCCAACTTCCTAAACTTTCCCAACTTAGATTTTTATTACAGTCAAATCGAAGGTATTTGTAATCTACTATTTCTTGAAGAGTGTTGATTTCAAAGTAAAACTTATGTTGATCATGATTTCTTTTGTTAGAAGAAACCACCACTTTAGTAGAGTGTGTAAAACCTTTAGCTATCAAACCTTTGGTCAAATTTTGTTTCTCATGGTAGCAAAACCAACACATTAGCCCTTTGGCCACTAAATTTTATTGGGGTTTCTCTGATTTGAGTCTAGTACCAAAAAGTAGGCGTTGTGCTACTTTCCAAAGTTTTATTGGAAAAACATGATTTTGTTACTATAAGAAATTGAAAATTCACCAAGTATTTTTCCCAAAATAGTTCAAGACCAAAGTTGACATCTGTGGAGAGACCAAGGTCGATATCCAAGAATCAAGGAGGTCGTAGTAGTCAAGCTAATGCCCAAGGTACTACACTGAGATAGAATATCGCCACCTTTCACCACCTACAAGTACTGTCACCTCATGACCACCAATTCAAATTAATAAAATTTCCTTCATGATAAGCAAAGAGTACTGATTCCTGAGTCTCTCCCAACTGCCAACTGTGCATCGCTACTTTCCATAAATTGCACGTCTCTTCAATTGAACTTTACCATTGACAATAAAGAAAGAAATGAAATGAAATGATATTTTAAGGTCCACGAGACCATTAGTTCCCTGTTTTTCGCTCTTTGCAATTCAGTCCTTTTCCGATTCAAATTGATGATGAGCTGACCCAACCTTCCAACAATCCCCTCACTAAAAAGACAATGCCAAGAAACTGATGCTAACATGTTCTCATAACTTTCTTTGATGTCTTTGAATGCATCACATTCCAAAATAAAATGTTTTTCCGATTCCACAGCCCTAGACGTGCAAAATGTACACACCACGTGAAACATTTCATAGCCAAGTGAGAAAAGTTTTGACTCTTTATATATTGAAGGCATGATATTATATAAGTTAAAAAATGGTGGGGGCCGCTGAGATAAACCAGTTCCTCGTAACAACAAAGAGGGGATTATTTTTTAATAAAGAGATAAAAGCGGTCTTTGAACTATGATGTTGAAAAGGGGTGAGATTAAAATTAATTAAAAGTTTTAAGAGAAAGTCTATAGGAGAAAGGTAAGATGGTTTATTTAAATGCAAATATGTTAAAAGTTTCAAAGAGAAGGGATTATATAATAAAGAGATAAAGAAAGAAAGAAAGAAAATTATTTTAATATTCATGAGGCTAAAGATAGTTTATGGGACAGATTGTTTTTTCATTTGTTTGATGTATTTCGCTTTTTCGTTGTGAAGCCTCACAATAAACACTCCCAACTTCTCGACAAACCCCTCGCTAAAAGAGATGAAATTAAAATTAATTATAAGTTTTAAAAAGAGAGTCATATAGATAGAGGAGAAAAGTAAGACGGTTTACTTAAATGAAGGTATGAGTGAAAGAAATGAAACATGGATTAAACAAAACTACACATGAATGTAAAAATGGAATATATACCTCAATGCCTGTCCCACAAATAGCAAGGAGTTAAAGGATTTTGTTATGGAGAAGATTTGTTAAAAGGTATGGGGAAAATAGTTGGGTAGAATGAAGAAATATTACATTGAGGAATTCAACCCTACATGTGATCTACAACAAAAAGAGTTCATTGGAGCTAGCATTTCGTGGAGGGCAAAGGTTCTTATTGCTCAATTAAGGACCAACTCACATCACCTTTTGTGTGAAACCAGATGGTGGAAAAGGCCTAAAGAAGCTTGTGAAGAATGAGTGTGTACATTTTGCATGTCTGGGGCTGTGGAATCGAAAAAGCATTTCATTTTGGAATGTGATGCATTCAAAGACATCAGAGAAAGTTATGAGAACATGTTAGCATCAGTCTCTTGGCATTGTCTTTTTAGCAAGGGGATTGTTGGAAGGTTGGGCCAGCTCATCATTAATTTGAATCGGAAAATAATTGAATTGCAAAAGCAAAAAACAAGGAACTAATGGTCTCATAAACTATTTTTAGTCTATTGGACCTTAAAATATCATTTCATTTTATTTCATTATGCAAATATGTTTAGAAGTGCAAAAAAGCAATTATGGACAGGAAATAATTCATAAATTTATTGAGAACTTAAATATATAATTAAAAAAATAATAAAAATGGGTATCAAAGAAATTAATGAAAAGAAGGAAATAACTAAAGTACACCATTTTCAAGAAAGATTGACACCACTTTATCAACCAACTACTTCTCGAATAAGAAAAAGCAAGTCATACATTCGGTGGATGATTTTATCATTGTGACGAAATATTCCCATCGTGCAAGATGTACCAAAAGCGCAATTATCCTTGGAGTTTGATGAGAGGTTTTGGGACTTGGTTTTTTCCCTTCCCAAAATTTGATAGTTCAACTTTCATATTCTCTTTTAAACCCTTCAACTTCCTTAAGTGTGTTGATCTTTCCCTTGCACTATCCTTATCATACTCGACTTGTCCGCTCTTCATAATGCTCATCCTGCACTCACTGTCGATCTCATGTTGACATCATCCACGCACTCCACTTTTTATTGTTGTGCTCTTACTTCCTATGTGCCAAAATTGTGATTGCACCATAATTAAGCACTTGTGCTTCTCCACCAGCGCTTCCCTTCGTTGGACACTTGCTTCTGTAGCCATTTCTTGTCACACACTTTTACTTTGAACTTAAAGGGATACCTTTACGTCATTAGTTGCAAAAGCTTGTCATGTCCTACAAATTGGGGTTCAAATATCAGTTTTGAGTCTCCTTCAACCTAGAAGATGACATGTACCTATCAATTCAAAAGAGTGAAAAATGTCCATTGAGATGCATGGAGAATACTACAATTCAGAACTGATAAGCCTTTTATAGATTGAAATTTAGTTCCTTACTGCTTTGTTTCTAGCAATAGTTTTAAATTCTTGAACAGACCCCATATTTACTTTCTTAGCCAGTGGCAAATTTGACAAACAATGTACTGCATGATTACATGTTCAACGAAGGAGGTATGCTGATATCGTTTAGTTGTGGTACTCTTATTGTGCCCATTATTATGTAGGGTATTTTATGCATGCTAATCAGATAATCATAAGGTTGGTTGTCAATTGTTCTTGAATTTTCCCATATCTGATTTAGAACAAGAAGAGATGGTAGGAAGATTGTAGTTCTAGTTTCCGTCTCCCTGCTTTCAGTCTGGATCAAGATGATGGCAAATATTGCTTCTGTATTGCAAATGGTCTCTGTTTTATTGTTGCATAAAGCACATTCTGTGTGTTGTCATAGTCCATACCTTCCCTTACTATTGTCAAACGACATAATCACAGAACACAATTTTACTTTTTTAATTTAGATATTACGTTCCCACGAGATGCAATCCAGCAGCTAACTTCTGTTTTTCCAAAGAAAATATCATGCTGCTAATGTTTCACTCTAACCTATCTCTTGGCATTTTCATGTTGTAAAAGACATTGATATTGGGCACAATATGCCAGCATTCCGATGTCTTTCCACATCTCTGTGTGCATGCTTAAAGCTAGGTTGCGCCTTTGCCCGCCTTTTCTTGCATAAGGCTCACCTCTATGCTTGATAAACATTTTTAGGGATTTGTATATTTCCTTCTACAAATGATTTTGTAATTTAATAGAGATCCCACTGGAAGTCTAATGATTACTTCTCATCCCAGATGGTTGGATGATTATTCTTACCTTTCAGTGAATTGTGAGGTCCAAAAGAAAATATTTTTGGACAAGTAATGTGTCTAGTCGTCTTCTGTGTTTAAGCAGATAATTAAACAAAATTGCACGATAGTGCATGTAAAAAAATCCAAAGAATTTTGGTTCTTCTGAATGCATACCGAATTATGTTTACTTTATTTCACTTCAACATTTAAGCTGAGACACTGGTTCCTAAATACAATGATTACTCTGGGTGCTAGGTGGGAGTCATCATCATTCCAAGATCATTTGTCATGGGTGAAGTTGACAAGCGAGGTCATGCAACTCTAATTATCCTTGTATCAGCATCCATCTGTATTCTTGTTACAGGATGTGTTTGCATTTTAATTTTGACAAGTGGAGTGTCAAAAGAAATGAAATTGCGAGCAGAATTGATAAGTCATCTTGATGCACGACGAAGAGCAGAAGCTTCAAGCAACTACAAAAGCCAATTTTTGGCAAATATGAGGTACTTATAACCATCTCAGTGATTATTATGAATTTGTATCCTAAATAATTGTAAGTCTACTTGCGGATATTCAAATGACCGAGTTTTTCTTCCAAATGGAGGCCATGTCGTTCAATCATTTGAATTAAAATGGACAAAATTTTCAATAGTTCGTTGTTATATTGGAATAAGGAGAATTGCACTGAAATCTTTGGGATAGTACTGCCCTGCAACCATAATCTAAGAGATCGATTTTGTATTTTGATCTATGGTCAGGTGGTAACAGCCCAAGCAAGTTTGTATTGAGGAATAACATGTACAATTGTTGCTCTTTATTGAAGGAAATCATTGTATTTTAAAACATTATATCTTCAACATGACTTCTAGTTATAGCATATATAACCATAGTAGCATATTGTACTGTAAAAACAGGATATTACAAAACTTGAAGTCTATTGCCATTTATTCTCTCCTCAGAATTCAACACGTTCCTCTCAATTAATTTTGATTGATTATATTTCAGACTTACTTTTTTCATTAGTAGGTCATATCTTCTCTGCCTCTTTGATTTATCTCATTCTTCAGTTGGATCTTGTTCATCTCATTTCTTGGACTTTCATATGCTCCTTTATATCTTCATGCATCTAAACAATATTGAAATCCATATTTTAGTAGGAAGTTGGAAGTTAATAATAGACGAGTCATGGTTATCAACTCATGAATTATAATTTATAGCTATTGGGAGCTCGGAGAAGAACCGGTGGGAGAGTGCTCAAGGTAAAGAGAGAAAAGAGAGACATGAGCGTTGGCTACTGTTCCAGAGATAATTTATCAGTTTAATGCCTTTTAACTTTAGCTTCTCAATCCATTTTTTTTTATCCATTTTATTTTAAGCCTCTGGTTTGCAGATTTCTCGGGGTATGTCTGTGTCATTTCTATACAAAGTGTTGGAGTCAGTATCTACCTAGAATCTACTTTTTCATATTTTATTTGAACGATGTGTAAATGTTTCTTTTGATATTGCAGTCACGAACTTCGAACACCTATGGCTGCTGTTATCGGGCTTTTGGACATCTTGCTATGTGATGAATATCTCACTACTGAGCAAATAGCAATAGTCTCACAAATTCGCCGTTGCTCTACAGCTTTACTTCGACTACTGAACAACATCTTAGACCTGAGCAAGGTATAAGCTTTAGCTTATTTCTATCATAGACTTTGATAAGACATTGTGGAAAGATAAGGACATTGGTTATAAAATTTTTAGTTCCAACTATAAACTGTTTAACACACACAGCGTGTACATAAAAATTACTTGCACTTTCGCATTTTACCTTTGAGAAGTTTAGTCAAATGATAGATCTATTTAAGGGAGGACATTTGCTTTACATGATTGCTTCAAATTTCATAGAAGTGTTCACTATGTTACGGACTCAAATAAATTGTTGTTTTTTGTACCTATAAAACTGGAAGTTTGATCCCTTATGCCATACTGTGCACTTCTTTATTTAGGAAATACATTTGCATGCAAATTAATTTTAATAATATATGAGAGATTTTCATTCTGGGACTCTTCTAGTTGTTTGAGCTACAATCCTTTAACCTTTCACACAAATATATGATTATAACTCTACAATGATTATTTGGCCATGGTGGCTTGCCAGGTCTGTGATTATTATAGCCTCCAATATGGTTCAATTACTACCAAGGGACATGCTTGTCCTTGTGCTCGCACTGTGGATGCATGCCAGCACATATAACAGTTGTTGGGGCCAGGTGCAATTCCTGGGAAATTTTGGCAGACTAGATACTGCCCACTTATGGCTTCTAAGTTGAAGGAAACAGAATGGAATGGTGCTAATGGTTTCCTCCATAATGCTAAATCTATGCACATTAGCTTCATCTGATAAGAGGAGGTTCAAAAAAGAAAATTTGGCCACAAGCACATTGCTTATATGAATTCCTAATGTCTGGTTTGATTTTGACATTTCTTTTCCTAGTCTTCAGAGCCTGTGACTAAGATGGAACTCTATGCTTTGTTCTGTTGCATGGAACGAGGTTGTCAGTGAGGAATGCTGTTGTTTTTATTTTTATTATTAAATAATGCACTTGGACAAAATTATGTAGGGTTCTTTGTGTACAATCTAATTACTCTCTGTCATGGTTGAGACTATTTCCTTTGCCGACCTCGAGAGTTGCGGGCTCTATGATATTCAAAGTATGCTCTGAAGGTTTAATATAATCCTTTATAATCATTTACTATTAAAAACAAGACAACTTGGGGAGTGAGAACTAAATCATTGACAAAAGGCTTGCATTGCACATTGGAACAACCTTTGGTAATGATTCTTTAATCTGTATTTTTCCAAGATTCCTTGATTAAGGTCAATTTATCTGTCAATTTCTCTTTTAAACATTGCAACAACATAGTCCTTTAATGATTTGGAGGAGAAGATTAGAATCTTTATTGAAGCTAAACAATTGGTGGAATAGATTGTGATTGCATGGATGCCCCAGAATGTTGATCAGGATACCATTCAAATAAAAATAGTTCTGCAAAATTCCGCGTCATGTTTGCTTTCAATGTGATTTTGCGGTACTTGAAGTTGTGTGTAAGAGTGTTTGCAGTAAATAATATTGCAGATAGGAATCTAGGATAGATGATAAAAGAGCAGAAACTTCCTCATCAATCCATTGCTTGTGGTATCATATTCCTTCTCTAGATGAAGACTTTTGGTCCAATTGTCAGAAAATCATTAAATTTTGGGGAGTTATTTGTACATCTCACATTATCTCCAGAAAATAAGGTTAATTAAATAATTTCTCTTGTTCATAATTCTCAAAAAATCCATAGGTAAAACATTATTTTCATTTATTTTCTGTTAGGAAACTTGTTCTAAGTTCTAACATATTCAACTTCTCTATTTGCACCGTACTACTGTCCTGATATGTAGCAAACAAACTGAAAATTGTTGCAAGTTCACTTCAATTTTTTCCTGTTTCTAATAGAATTTTAGACACATCCATTGGGTTTTATAAACATTGCACATATAACATAATATGAGATATGTTTGTGTGGGGTGTGTTGCCTCAAAATCTAGCAGGTCTTGTGAGATGGCTCACAAGACAAGACCTAGACCAAGGGACAACATTGAGGTGGAGGCCCACTATCACTACAACACATCACCTCCTGCTCTTTAGTGGGTTTTCACCACAAGGAAGGATTTTTAGTGTTAATCACCTAATAGGCATTCTAAGGCAATAGTTCAAAGGTGATGGATGGGATAAGCTCAAGAAGGGCACTCAGACTAAGGACAAGGCACAATCCAATGAGACAAGGAATAGCGTGCTCTTCAAGAGACCTATCAAAGGTACTTATAGCCTCGGGTTTGAGGAATAGGCAATAAGAAGGCTCACAAAGGCATATAAGACCAAGAAAAAGCTCATGAAAAATATATATGATCAATAGAAGGAGCCTCAAGCCTTCAACGAGCCCTAAGTTGAAGCCTTGATGCTTGGTTAGGTTTTCCTAAGGCAAAATTGCCAAGAGTTGTGACGTCATCCCTAGGGAGTCAATTCCAATTGTGAAAAAGGCTAGATTTTGATGCAATTAGGTTCAATTCACAAGGAAAACCTCAAAACAAGCCAATGTCTTTCCCCTAGTTGAATTTGACCCTATGTCCTAGCCCTAGTGGCTTGCCTTGAAGGGTCGAAAATGATAAAAAGAGAGAAAAATTAAATTGTGATATGGTTGGATCATCTATGTGGAAGCCTACTTCGTGGATGATAGAGTCTAAGGGACAACTAGTATGGAGATATCAAACCCTGGAAGGGAGTAAGGGAGGAAAAACCATAGTTTTTCAAAACCCTAATTATCGCTTTATGAGGGGATAAAATCAAGAGGAAATCTCTCTAGGAGGTCCTCAAGGGATGTCCAAGATTCTTTAATTAAAGCATACAATATTTCACAAAAATTTCATATAAAGATGTGCAATTAAATAAGAACATAGAAACCCTAGCAAAACTTATTGCATGCAAACACCATTAAAAGATGCTCACAAGATATGCATGGACAAATAATTCATTATCCCAAAGTGATGTCTCCACAACAAGAGCTAGTCTCCAATAACAAAACTATCCACAAAGATCACATCTTGACAAGAGTACAAGGCTAGAACAGTTAGGTCGAAATCGCTAAGGAGGCCGAAAATAGTCCACAAGTGATGATGAAATGAAAAGTGAGGTGACCTTTATTTATATGAGGTCTATCTCACTTAATTGTAGCCTAAGAATCCCCTAAAACAAGTTTGTTAACAAGTAAACCTTGGGTTATGTTGAATATGTACATGTCAACAGTCCAAGAAGCAGGGTATAGAGTAGCAAATATTTTTTTTTTAGTCATTGTCATCATTGTAATCCCAAATTTTGCAAGTTTATTAGAAAAGTGATTCTAGTATGACTATGATTGTTCTCAAAGGGTTTCACTCTAAGGAGTTTTTTGACCTCCCCAAATTATGTGTGTTTGTAAACATGGATAATTGGCAAAGTTTTTCTCCTAGATATACCCCAAAGCTAGGGTGGAGCTCATTGACAAGGTCTTAGGTGAGTCCTAGTGTTAATCGAGTCTATACATTTTTCATACTAGATCATGTGTTGATTTAGACTTAAACAGGAATGCAAAAAATTACAGAGATAACCATAACCACAAAGCTGCAGCGGAAATAACACTTCATTTCATTAATGTAAAATACTGAAATATGCTTAGAAATAGAAATGGAAATAAACCAGCTAGGGCGATGGTAGCTTATCTCTGAGAAGAGATGTGGCGGCTACATGCCTCTAAAGTGTGTTACAATGAGGCTCGAAGGCCTATTTATTGTTGAAAAACAATGGAAAACCATTCACATCCCAAAACCTAACCCTAGAAGATGAAACGCCAAATTGTGGGCCCTGTTTTGGGTAAGTTGGTACATCAACTTCCCGGGGTCGTAACTTTGGCACCCGATCTTCGTTTGACGCGTACAATAGCTCATTAGAAATATCTATTCGAGCACTACAACTTTGGGAAGAACAACATCGGTCCATGGACCCATGTTGCGCCCAGATTTCCCAAAAAACATCGTTTAGAGCCTCAAAATAGCTTCAGAAGTTCAGGACCTGAAAAACTGCTAAAAATAGTAAATTTTGCTACAATTACGGAAATTGAAAAACTGAAAGAGACAGTTGTGTGGGTCCAAGTGGGATAGGTGGGTGGCCACCAACATCCACCTGGATCATTCCTCCCCCCTTAGGAAGCAATGGCCCCCATTGCGTTAGAGTTCCTCCATGTGTTGAGCTTGGTCCCTGGTGAGCTGTTCTGCGATCTCTGATGTGTCTAGTAATGGTGGGAAGCATGGTCGAGGGTGTTCCACATTGAACACTCGGTGCAAGCAAAGGAATGGAGGAATGTTGTGCTCCAAAGCATTGTTTCCTACAGCCTTGGTAATGCTGTAAGGACCATGTTGGAGTGGTCTAAGCTTCTGATGGGCTCTTGTCAGGAATTCTTTCTGTAGATGCAACCAGACTTTGTCGTCCACCTGAAACTTGTGTGGTACCCCTGTGGGTGAGGAGAAGTTGTTCCTGTGTTCTTTCATGACCGTATCCCTTTGCTGTTGCTACTGCGTGGAGGAACCCTTCGCGGGGGTCATGGATGTGGCTATGATCTTCCCCTTACTTTTGGAGTGAGCCAAACAGAAAATGAATTTCCTAGTCTGGGAGATGAGGTTGTTGCATTTCTTAATAGTGATCAAAGAGGTGGCGGTAGGTGGGGCTACCTCCAGTATCTTGTATAATGAATTACCCAAAGAAATAATAACAGTGTGAGGCCTTGACTCATACACAGCATGTCGCCTCCACAAGTATGGCTGGCCTAATAATACATTGCAAACATCCAGAGGTATAACATCACACAATACCTCGTCTGTGAAGGGTTTGATACTGTAGGGAAGGCAACACTGCTGGCGAACTCCGAGATCTCGTCCTTGGTGAAGCCACCCGATATTGTACGGTTGCGGGTGTGGTGTAGTCGACAGGCCCAACCGCTTCACGACCTCTACTGAAATGATGTTCTTTTGGCTGCCACTATCGACAATGAATTGCAGCGGCGAACCCTTCACCCACATGTGTGAGTGGAGAAGACGCTCCCCCTCCTCTGGATCTTCGGGCTCATTCTTCTAGATCTTGGCAGTGGCAACAGTGGCGCTGGGCTCCGCATCAATGATCTGTTTCCCTTTTCCATTCCCCTTGTCGGGTTCTGACTCAGGATCGTAACATGCATCTGATTCGAAAACCTTCACTTCAGCTACCAGTGACTGCTTGGTCTGACACTCACTTGTGTTGTGAGTGGGGCTCTTATGGAACTCACATCACTTTCCTGTGTCCTTCATCGACTTCATGGTGTTGTTCTTTTCTTGTGGCTTCGACAGGTTGTCTTTGGTCACCCCACCTTGGCTTTGTCCTCTGGTCTTTGGATTCGCAGATCCAAAGTCTCGCTTCTTCTGTTTGAACTTTTGCTCGATTTTTATAGCGTATCGGTACGTCGTGCCGAGCGAGGAGATGTTTAGGAACTCCATCTCTTCCTGGATGTATCTGTGTAGGCAGCCGCGGTATTTGAGTACCAGATGCAGCTCAGAATCTTTGATACCCAACTGTGTGCGAAGGGGATGAAAAATGTTGGTGAACTCTGGCAAATCTTGGTCCTTTCCTTGCCGCAGCATGGTCCACTTTATGTATTTGCCCTCATAGCTTTTGACAGGGTAATACTGCTCCTTAATGGCATCTCGGAATGAATTTCAAGTGGGTACGACTGAGAACAGTGAGCTCATACTTTCATCCTTCTGCTCGCAGCAGGTTTCCCACCAGTCCTTGACGCGGGGGTTGCTTTGAGAAGAGCGAAAATAATCTTTTCCTGACTGGAAAAATCATGAACAGAAAAATACCCATCTAGCAGATTTAACCATTTATCTACAGCATCTGCGTCTATCAGACCCTCGAAGATGGGGATTTCAAAATTAACTTGTACCCTAAAGGGTGTGGCGTTTCCAGAGTAGTTGTTGGAAGTCGATGCATCGCCTTTGGGTAGCCGCTAAAGGATTTGGGGAAAGTTGTCCATCATCGCGTTCCTTTGTCACTCGAGGGCTTCTTCGAGCAAGATTTTGATAGGATCTCCTACCCCCTCATCTTTCTTCTCATCCGCCATGGGAGGCCATTGGGATTTGTGAGGCTGGTCTTGCAAAGGTTCAACCAGTTCAAGCCCTAACTCCTTATATCCCGACCTCGTTGGGGACATGCATTGAAAAACAAAGAAAAAGCGGACTTCTCTGATACCACTGATCCGGATTTAAACAGGAACGCAACAAATTACAGAGATAACCATAACCACAAAGCTGCAATGGAAATAATACTTGATTTCATTAATGTAAAATACTGAAATATGCTTACAAACAAAAATGGAAATAAACCAGCTAGGGCAATGGTAGCTTATCTCTGAGAAGAGATGTGGCATCTACATGCCTCTGAACTGTGTTACAATGAGGCTTGAAGGCCTATTTATTGTTGAGAAACAATGGAAAACCCTTCACATCCCAAAACCTAACCCTAGAAGATGAAACGCCAAATTGTGGCCCTCGTTTTGGGTAAGTTGGTACATCAACTT
Source organism: Pinus tabuliformis (assembly GCA_031772625.1). Taxonomy (NCBI): domain Eukaryota; kingdom Viridiplantae; phylum Streptophyta; class Pinopsida; order Pinales; family Pinaceae; genus Pinus; species Pinus tabuliformis. The sequence goes on from CM062804.1 coordinate 31,899,776, forward strand.
CCCGGGGTCGTAACTTTGGCACCTAATCTTTGTTTGACGCGTACAATAGCTCGTTAGAAAGATCTAGCCGAGCACTACAACTTTGGGAAGAGCAACATCGATCCGTGGACCCATGTTGCTCCCAAATTTCCCAAAAAACGTTGTTTAGGGCCTCAAAATGGCTTTGGAAGTTTAGGACCCAAAAAACTGCTAAAAATAGTAAATTGTGCTACAATTACGGAAACTGAAAAACTGAAAAAGACAGTTGTGGGGGTCCAAGTGGGATAGGTGGGTGGCCACCAACATCCACCTGGATCATGTGTCTTGTCACAAAATTTGGTTGAGTCTTAAGTGGTCTATGTCTTGTTGAAATTTCTAATTCTGACATGTTAGAAATTCCTACTGCATTATCTGGTTTGATTTCTCCTAGTTGTTTATTCCATTAACAAGTTATTTATGAATATAAACACTGAAATAAACACAAATGCAACCTTAACTCATATACAGATCAACAATTGAAGTAAATGAGACAAACACACAAGGGACAGTTATTTTTGGACAATCTTCCCCAAAAAAATCCAATGTGGGAAAACCGGTGCAACAGATATGAGGGTTTTATTATTATGCAATTTCTGAATACAACTAAGGTGCTAGAAATGGCTCACCCAACAGAGAATGTCCTTGATAGTAGTACCTCTCCTCGGAGACAGATATTCTAGTTGATCAATCACTGGATGAACGATCCCACAACAACTATGGCAGCTCCTTAGCTGGATAGCGAAAGCTACTCCAAGTTTCTCTACTGCTTTGTGTCACTTTGTAGGGATTGCGTCACCCTTCCCAGCTCACCAGCAGTCAGTGTGCCCCACGAAAAATCTCCAGGCGCTGCCTCTTGGCCTTGCGTTAGCTCTGCTAGCCTCTGTGCAACTACTGAAGCCTCTGCGTTAGCCTCTTGGCTCTTTGCATTAGTTCTCAAACCCTCTACGTCACTCACGCTAGCCTCTTCAGCCTCTGTGTAGCCCCCAGCTGCTTCTGCGTCAGCCTCTCCAGGCTTTGCGCTGTCTCTCTGGCACTATCTTTGCCTATTCTTGGCCTCGTACCGAACTGCCCCTCGCTGCAACAGATCAATAGCTCGATTCTCTCAACAAAACCCCGCTCCAGAAATTCGAACTGACTGATCAATTTGGTGTGTATCCAACTGACCCTCAATCCTCCTCTTATACTTTTCCTGTTGAGTCTTCAACAGCCGAGATTAAGTCCCTAATCAACGACTAAGATTAGATTTGGCTTGATCCATGTCATTTAGAACATTCTCACCCAATTTTATATTAATACCCATTAATATTTTAATTTTCCTAAGTTTAGACTGAGGAACCCCATTAAAAATATTAATTATTTTAATATCTCTCCAAGGTGGAATTTCCCCAAACCATTTCTGGGTCTTGGAGATCCTATGCACCTTAGCCTCTCCACCAATTTTCATGGCTAGAGCACATCCGATGCTACCGCAAAATCAATACTCCTTGTTAGCAAGGAATGTGCTCTAGTAATGCTCTATTACTGAAACATCACACTGATCCTTCGCATCGATACCTGTGATGATTCTTGGCCTGCTGCCTCACATCAAATGCATTGTTATTTCTTGTATTGCTGCCCATGACACTGCCACTGCAACTGCCACATCTGTGCTGCAACTCCCTCTCAATATGTTGCCCCTAACACTGCCATTGCTAACTACTGCACTACAAGTCAGTTACCGAGAAGTAGGTAACTGACTTCTTCCAAATACTGACATCCTAGTTAGTCTGGAGGCCACTTGAAATTGAAGCTGCCTCTACTACTATCCTGTGCTCCCTCTACTGCCATTGCGCTGCTGCATACAACTCTATGTTTCTCGCACTGCTGCACCCTCCACTACACTGCCTCAGATTTCTGCACCCAAGCACTGCCTTGCTGCTCCACCCGACATCTGTCATTCTGCTACTGTCGTTAAGGGCTCCCGTAGCTGGATATGATCCAAGAGTTTGGGCACCTCAAGGATCTTGCCCCTAGTTTATAGTCTTCCTGACTACAACTCGATGTCTCCCCACCTCTTCTCTAGAGGTGCATGAGCACTCATGGCACAGTGGTCATCAGTCTCGACTTCTTTCTCCGCCTTAGTTGGAGCTGCCTTAGAATCGGAAGCCTCTCCCTTGTTTTTCTTCCTGGGACACTGGGATGCATAATGTCCCAGCTCCCCACAATGGAAGCACTTCACCTTGGAAATATCCTTCTTCTTGTTCTTCCCTTGCTGTCCCACAGATGCTAGAACCGCATCCTCCTCCACCTCTTTCTTGATTTGACTTCCCTTGCCACTACTCCTCGCCTTGGTCAACCTCTTGATCTCTTCTTGGCGAAGAGCTGCCCACATCTCCTCCCAACTTGAAAGAGTATCCCTGCCCAAAATACTTTGGACAAATGCCTCCCACTCCTCGGAGACTGCATTTAGGGCAGTCCTAACCATAAATTATGGATCTGGTGTAGACCCCACGGAAGGACGTTGGTTGCAAATCTCTTGCAACTTGAGAAGGAATGGATCTATCTGGTCTCCCTTTTGCATCTGATACGATCGCAACTGATTTTCCAATAGCATCTTCTGCTGCACAGAAGTGCCCTGATACAAGGTCGTCAAAGTATCCCACATCTCCTTTGCTGTGTTCTTTTCAACAATATGTGGTATGACATGATCTTTGACCTTGTCTAGGATCATGCACTTCACGCTCGCCATTGCATCATCAGACTTCTCATTCTCAGCTCAGTCGACCGGGATAGCCACAACTCTCAAGGCAAAGTCCTTGATGCAATGTCGATCCAGGACTGCCAAGATCCTGGCCTTCCAGATGACAAAGTTGGAAGTTTCGTCCAACTTGTCCTGATCCCTTAGTCCTTTCGTTGCCATTTCAGCTCCTCTTCTGGACTCCCTTTGAGATTCAACTTCCTTCCTGGAAATCTCCCTCTAAATCCTGATTTTCCTCCCGGAAATCCTCTCGCCAAATGTCGAACCGCTCCTCTCCAATCCTCCTTGCAACTGCAACTCAGATCTAGATTTCTTGGTTAGAAATCCGTCAAGGTAGCGACTCCCTCTACCTTGGTTTTGTCCCCTTAGGTACTGTTCTGCACCGACAGAAATAGCACCGCACCAGCTTCTCAATCACAATCTGCCCACAACTCCCCAAGCCCGACAACTGAAGAAACTGAGCCTTTCAAGCTCTGCGCAATCTCGGCAATGGCAGAATCTGCTTCTCCTCACCACAACGTCAATCCTTCCTGGCTGAGAAAGATGATTGGGCACTATGTAGGTCTAATATGCCCCTCTCTGCCTCTACACTGACCCTCCTCTTGGCTCGAAATGATGACGCAGGTCCTCTGCGTCACTTCTTCTCTGCTTTTTCTCTGGAACAATGCTTTCTCTCGGGACAGCTGCTACTACTACAAATTCTTCAGATTACTGCTGGTGCCTTCAGTTCCCCTGTGATCTGCAATGCTTTGATACCATGTTGAAATTTCTAAGTCTGACACGTTATAAATCCCTACTGCATTATCTGGTTTAATTTCTCCTACTTGTTTATTCCATTAACAAGTTATTTATGAATGTAAATATTGAAATAAACACAATTGCAGCCTTAACTCATATACAGATCAACAACTAAAATAACTGAGACAAACACACAAGGGACATCGTTATTTTTGGACAATCGTCCCCGGAAAAACCTAATGTGGGAAAACTGGTGCAGCAGATATGAAGGTTTTATTATTATGCAGTTTTTGAATACAACTAGGGTGCCAGAAATGGCTCACCCAACAGAGAATGTCCTCGGGAGTAGTGCCCCTCCTCGGAGACAAATATTTCGACTGATCAATCACTGGATGAACGATCCTACAACAACAAGACAGCTCCTTAGCTGGACAACGAAAGATGCCCCAAGATTCTCTGCTGCCCTGTGTCACCCTTCCCAACTCACCATCACAAAGCTTGCCCCACGAAAAATCTCCTGGCGCTGCCTCTTGGCCTTGTGTTAGCTCTGCTATAGCATCTGCGTAGCTACTGAAGCCTTTGCGTCAACCCCTTGGCTCTCTACGTCAGATCTTAGACCCTCTTCGTCACTCACGCTGGCCTCTTCAGCCTCTATGTAGCTCCTAGTTGCCACTGCGTCAGCCTCTCTAGGCTCTGCACTATCTCTCTGGCACTATCTCTGCCTCTCTGCTATGTATTCTCAGCCTCATGCCGAACTGCCCCTTGCTGCAATAGATCACTAGCTCGATTCTCTCAGCAAAACCCCACTCTAGAAAATCGAACTAATTGATCAATTTGGTGTGTCTCCAACTAACCCTCAAGCCTCCTCTTATACTCTTCTTGTTGAGTCTTCAACGACCGACATTAAGTCCCTAATCAACGGCTAATATTAGATTTGGCTTGATCCATGTCATTTAGAACATTCTCACTCAGTTTTATATTAATACCCATTAATATTTTAATTTTCCTAATTTTAGACTTAGGAACCTCATTAAAGATATTAATTATTTTAATATCTCTCCAATCGAGTGGAATTTCCCCAAACCATTTCTGGGTCTTGGAGATATTATGTGCCTTAGCCTCTCCACCAATTTTCATGGCTAGAGCACATTCGATGCCCCCCACAAATCAACATTTTTATGTGTATTTCCGCTTCTAAGGGTTGAGTTATTATTTTGATGTAAAAGTGTGTTTAGAAATATTTTTGGTGAATGGTGCCTCATAATTAGAACACCATTACCAAACTATTTTTTAGATACACTTAGAGGGTAGAAAAATAATTAATCCCCTCTTGAGTCTTTTTAAATTTTAATTTATGACAAAAATAAAAATTAAATTAGCCAGAAATTATCCAAAAAAGAAAATGAAGGGAAAATTAATTACCCTCGAAGTGTAAAATGCATCAAAAAATTATATGAGGCTATTTTCAAAGAAAAAATTCAAGTCAAAGATAAAATGCCTCATTTTCAAGGCAGAAGGACCCAGTCCAAAAATTAGTTGAGGCAGAGAAGACTATTTTCCTAGCAAATTGATTTTTTTGGGCCAAGTAGATAATTATCTTGCACAAGTAACGGCAATTCTAGTTTTTGGAGGTCTTCTATGGTCCAAAAGTCAAAGTTTGACCCCTCTAGTGTGAAAATTCCGAAAACCGGAATCCTATTGCAACAACTGATATTATTTCTCCTAATTGTTAATTAATTAACAATTTATCTGCTACAACAAATATCGAAATAAATACACTGCAACCTTCACAAATAAAATTTTGCGGAAAAATAAAATGCTGGAAGCTAAGAAATGCTAGCACACACACATAAAATAACACAATTTGTTTTGGACAAAAGTCCCTGGTAAAACCCAACTTTGGAAAACTGGTGCAGCAACTGAGGGTTTTATTATTATGCAGCAATGAAAAATTCTGAGTACAACTGGATGCCAAAATCTGGAAATCCTACAGAGAAAAATACTGGCAAAAATCTAGTGAGGAATTTCTCTCACCGCATAGACAATCTCCCGGTACAACTTGCCTTCAGAAACTCGACCCTCTAATCCTGTGCATTGCTCTGCATAGCCTGCTGGACGTCAAGCCTCTGACTAGTCTTTGATGAAGTCGTTCTACCTTCTGTTGGCTCGAAAGATGCTTCTCCGACTCTCTGGGACTCCTTCCTGGCCTCTGGAATTGAAGACATCTCTCCCTCAGCAAATCGAACTTGCCTTTAGAAGTTGATGCGTTGCCCCTGCGTCAGCCTCTCTGTGGCTCTTTTGCCTCTCTACAAATGCACTTGCTAGATTTGGAATGCCTCCTCCAGCCTCACTGTCTCTGCCCCTCACTCATTGCTTCGATCTCTTGCTCTCTCCGACAACTGATTGCTTTTACTTCGGAAATCGATTTGCCAAGAAATCGAATTGCTCAAGTGTCTCAAGTGAATTCTCCATCACCACATCAACCTCCTCTTATAATACTTTGTTGGAGCACCAACGACCAACATTAAAACATAATCGATGGCTAGGATTGTCTCTGGATCAATCCGTGTGAATTACTAGATCATTCTTGCCTTGAATTAATTAATATTGTTTAATTAACCTGTTTTCCTAAGTTTAGACTTAGGAAACATTAAAAAAATGGTTAATAATTTAATTAAGTCACTTCTCGGAACAATTTCTGGGTTTTGGATATTTCATGTATTCTAGCCTCTCCACCAAATTTCAAGGCTAGAACACATGTGATGCTACAAAAACTACCACTCCCTCTTAGCGAGGAATGTGTTCTAGTCAATGTGGAAAAAATCTACAAAAAATCGGGATTAAATCCTAAAATTGTGATTTTTTCAACAAAATGATTTTATCCTCTGATTTTTGCAGACTTTTTCAGAAACGAAAAAATCGCGATTTATTCGTTATATGCCCGATTTTATCGGGAGTCTATTGAAAAAGTCGGCCATCTCTGATAAATATGGGATATGACAGTAGTGTTTAAGGGCTATCATATAGTGATTTGGTAAGCAAAATTACTATGAGTTGCCACTACTGTTAGAGTTGTTATACAATGAATTTGATGAGGCAAATTTGTTGTGAGGAGGCTGAACAATAAGGGTTTTTGACAACCAGTATTTAGTGTCTTGGAAGGGCCAAATCATTGTGAGTTAATGATATACTTTGATGTTGATTGTACAGTGATTTGGTGGTCAAATCCACTTGAGAAGTAGATCTGGTTAGGGTTGAGTATATTGTGTATTTTGGAGCAGCAAATACTCAGTGAGCAATTGATGCAAATGAGGCAAAGGACCTGCCAGGTGTCAAGGACAAAAAATGTAGAAAGGGTTGATCTAGATGGGCTACTTCAACAAGTAAGCTATATGTTTGTTCTTGTCTATTTCTCGTTGGTTAGATTGCAAATCTGATGTTGTAGACTACAAGCCCTTGTGGATACTCTAGATGTTAAAAAAAATAAAAATAAATGAATATTTTTTTTGTTTTTTTAATTTTGCTGACTTTTTCAAAAATCTCCTGACTTTAACGAGTTTTTCAACTTTTGGATCCTTGCCGATTTAATCCCGACTTCGACTTTTTCCACATTGGTTCTAGTGCTGCACTCCATGCCACAACACACTGTCTCTGGATCATCTCCTGTCACACTACTGATGTCTTCCCATACTGCCCACCAACCACTGCGCAACTGTGATATACGTTGCATCTGTGCTACTGTTGACACTGCCATACTGTTGCCAACACTGAAAATCCCTCTCAGTTGTTGCTGCTGCAAGCCTGCAACTGCAACATCTGTAACTGAAAAGCATCCAAAATACTGAATCAACTATGTTCAGTATGATGCATCTGTCTCTTGAGTCTCTAACTGCTACTAGCCTCTACTGTAACTGAAGAATCTGCGCTGCTGCTGACTCTGCATTGCGCTCTTCAGCGTTTGACTGCCACTAGTCTGCAACTATGACTCTAAAACTGACTACATCAACTACGACTGATCCATCTTGCTACTGAATAATGTGGGTCCCTCTAGTAAGGTATTGCTCCATGAGGTGGACTCCTCAAGGACCCTGTCCAATTTTTGTAGGTCTCTAGGGCTACAACACGAAATCTCCCCACCTCACTCCTGGAGGTATATCAACGAACATAGCGAAGTCTTCCTCCAGCCTCGAGGAAATCCTATTGATCTTAGCTGAAGTTGCCTGTTGGTCTTGCTTCTCCTCCTTGCCCTTGTTCTTGAAAGGACATTGGGTACTATAGTGGCCAAACTTGCCACACCTGAAGGACTTGACCTTTGACAGGTCCTTATTCTTCTTTCTCTGCTCCCCCTGCCTTTTATTGGGACCCTTTGATGCGAGGGCCACATTCTCCTCCTCCTTTACCTGCTTCGATCCGCTGCTACTGCCACTGATGGAGCTCTTTAATAGAGCTTGTCTCAACTCCTCCTGCTGCAAATCGGCCCACATTCTATCCCAGTCTGGTAGGCTATCTCTACCCAATATGCTTTGGTAAAAGACCTATCACTCCTCTAAAACGCTGTTGAGTGCCAATCAAACTAGCTCCGTGGGTTGAGGCGCTGCCCCAACAACTGACAACTGGTCTCAGACCTCCTAAATCCTTGTAAGGAATGGGTCTATTCCTTACCCTTTCTACATGCAGATGAGTCTCAACTTCTCCTCTAGGTACATCTTCCACTGCTCGGAAGTACCCTGGTATAGTGTGGAGAGAGCATCCCACATTTGCTTGGCAGTATCTTTGCCAGCTATATGTGAAACAACATGATCCCGGACTCCATCTAGGATCAACTGTTTTGCCCTTGCTGTCTCCTTCTTGTACTCTTTTTGCTGATTTGCATCTCGAGGAACCGCCACCACTGCATCAATATAGGCTTTCAGGCCATATCCATCTAGAAGGAAGGACATCCTTGCATTCCAGATGACGCAGTTGGAAGCTCCATCCAACCTATCCTGATCTCGAAGCCCAGCAGTGGCCATCTCAATGAACTGTTGAAACTTCCTCTTTCCTTCTGCTTGGCTAGTGCTCTGCTACTCGCACTCCCTTCTGGAGTGAGAAGTTCTACTCACAACTATTGCTGATCTGCAAGGAAATAACGAACTTCTTGAGACTAGAAGTTCCCTAAGGAAAAGTTTCCCTCTGTGTGTGCTCTTCTCTCTTCCACCTCGACGTAGGCTTTGTTGTAGCGTCCATCTAGAGATATGCTCAACGAAAAATCTAAGCTGCTCCCCCTGCCTCTGGAATCACTTGATCTGGAAGGATTGATTTTTTTCCCTTCTCTCATAGAAATCGATCTTCCTCAAGCAACTCGGCCTCTTGGCAAAAGACTACACTGCCTTGGGGAATTTCAGCTTGTTGCCCACACTAAGCATCAGAATTCCTTCTTATTGCCTCTGAGATCTTCGACTGATCAACCACGCTCTGATACCATGTGAAAATTTTGAAAACCAAAATCCTATTGCAGCAACTGATATTATTTCTCCTAATTCTTAATTAATTAACAATTTATCTGTTACAACAAATAGTGAAATAAATACACTGCAACCTTCACAAATAAAATTTTGTGGAAAAATAAAACTCCGGAAGCTGAGAAATGCTAGCACACACACATAAAATAACACATTTAATTGCTGGACAAAAGTCCCTGGAAAAACCCAACTTGGGAAAATTGTTGCCGCAACTGAGGAATTTATTATTATGCGGTAGTGAGAAATTCTGAGTACATTTGGATGCCGAAATATGGCAATCCTACAAAGAAAAATACTGGCAAAAAATCTAGTGAGAAATTTTCCTCACCCCACAGGCAATCTCCTGTCACAACTTGCCTTCAGAAACTCAACCCTCTGACCCTCTTTGTTAGCCTCTGCGTTGCTCTGCGCGTCCTACTGGACGTCATGCCTCTGAATGGTCTCTGATGAAGTCGTTCTACCTTCTGTTGGCTGGAAAGATGCTTCTCCGGCTCTCTAGGACTCCTTCCCGACCTTTGGAACTGAAGACGTCTCTCCCTCTCAGCAAATCGAACTTGCCTCTAGAAGTTGTTGCACTGCCCTTGCGTCAGCCTCTCTGTGGCTCTTCTACCTCAATGCAAATGTAGTCACTGGATTTGGAATGCCTCCTCAAGCCTCACTGTCCTTGCCCCTTACTCATTGCTTTGGTCTCTAGCTCTCTCCGACAACTGACTGCTACTACTCTGGAAATCATTTGCCAAGAAATAGAACTGCTCAAGTGATTTCTCCATCACCACATCGACCTCCTGTTATAATCCTCTGTTGGAGCACCAATGACCAAGATTAAAACATAATCGATGGCTAGGATCATTCCTGAATCGGTCCATGTGAGTTTCTAGATCATTCTTGCCTTGACTTAATTAATATTGATTAATTAACTTGTTTTCCTAAGTCTAGACTTAGGAAACATTAAAAAATGGTTAATAATCTAATTAAGTCACTTTTAGGCGGAATTTTTAGAAACAATTTATGGCTTTTGGAGATCTCATGTATTCTAGCCTCTCACCAAATTTCAAGGCTAGAACACATCCAATGCTACAAAAACTAACATCCAGCACAATCAACAAGGAAGGTCGAAATTTTTTGGAGATTTGTGCCAGCCAATCAAAGAATCAAATTTTTTCTTCTAGGATCAACCCATGGATCGATGCTACTAGCCATTATTTCCACTTGGAGGGGTTATTCCCTCTCATTTTTCTAAATAAGGAAGCTCTCAAGTTGCTCATTGTATCTTGATCTCACCAGACTGAATTTTTTTGTACTAAGCTAAGCTATGCTAGAATTTTTGCATTAATAAAAAGACTTTGGGGTTTCAATTCAAGGTGTCTCTTGCTTAATGATTCATGGTATTGTGAAAAATTCTAAACTGTAATTCTACTGCAGCAACTGATTTATTTCACCTACTTATTCTACACAATAAGTTATTTACGAAATCCCTTCAGCAAATATTAAAATAAATTCTACTGCAATTATCACAATAATTACACGGAGAAAATACATGCACAAGAACCAATCACATCAACTTAGTTGTTTTTGGACAATTGTCCCCGGAAAAACTGGTGCAACAGATGAGGGTTTTATTAATCTTCAGCAACAATCACTTTTACAAGGAATGATTTTACAGAGAACTGAAAGAAAACACTTGAGACTTTCCCTTTGAAGCTTTTTGACACTTTGGAGACCATTCTCCCACTCTTGCGTCACCTCTGCATCACTTTGCGTGGCTCAACGTGGCTTTGAGTGGCTTTGCGTCCCTTTGCGTCAGCCTGCGTGAGGGTTAAGTCTCTCCTTCAGACTGCGTCTCTCTCTGCGCTCTCTCATTGTCCCTGCGCCACATCCTCCTCAGTCATTGACTACTGCTGATGCCCTCTTGTACCTCCACCCTGCAACTCTCCCTCTGAAATCAATCTCCTTCACTTGAGAATCGATTTTCCTTGAGATACTGAGTATTTGCCAGTGTATGTCCAAATGATCCTCGAGTCTTCTCTTATACTTTTCTTGTTGATGAATTAATGGTTGAGATTAAGTCTCTAATCAATGGCTAAGATTAAAACAGACTTGATCCTCGTCTTTTAGAAGCTTCTCAGCCTTATCTTTATTAATACCCATTAATATTTTTATTTTCCTAAGTTTAGACGTAGGAACTCATTAAAAATATTAATTATTTTAATAACTCCTCATTCAGGTGGAATTTCTCAAAATGATTTTTGGGTCTTGGAGATCTCATGTGCCTTAGCCACTCCTTCAAATTTCAAGGCTAGAGCACATCCGATGCTACCAAAAATCAACACTCTCTCTTAGCGAGGAATGTGCTCTAGCAATGCTTCATCATAGAAACATCACATTGATCTTCCGCATCGGTATCTATGTTGATGCTTGACCCGCTGCCTCACATCCCCTGCACTGTTGCTTCCTGTAGTGCTGCCTATGACTTTGCCACTGCCACTGCTACATCTGTATTGCAACTCCCTCTCAACATGTTGCTTCATGTTGCCCATAGCACTGCCACTGCTAACTACTGCACTGCAACTCCCAACTCTTATCCATTTCTACTACTGAAATGGATTCTTCATCATCCCCATATTCTCCTTGAAATAAACAAACTTTGTTCTTCCTAGAGCCTTGGTGAGGATGTCTGCCACCTGTTCTCTTATAGGAGTGTGCCTCAACTATATTGCTCCTTGTTGAACATAATCTCTAACAAAGTGACACCTGATATCAATGTGTTTCGACCAATCATGAAATACAGGATTCTCAGAGAGCTTGATGCAACTCTGATTATCACACAAAATCCTGGTCGCTTCCATCTTCTCTTGAATAGACACACAGGCAATTTCCTAAGCCATATGTCTTCGCACGAAGCTGTGCTAGCTGCCATATATTCTTCTTTAGCTGAGCTTAGAGCCACAGATTTCTTTTTCCTACTACACCAGGAGGTCATTCCTGATCCAATGTTGAAACAGTACCTAGTTGTACTTTTCCAATCCACTGAACTTCCATCCCAATCTGCATCAGTGAACCCACTCAACCAGATGTCATTGCCTTAGGTGTACAATAGTCCATGCTCGATTGTTCCTTGTATATACCTGAGAACATGTTTGGTTGCTGCCTAGTGCGCTCTCTTGGGTTCCACCATGAACTGATTGAGGTTGTTGACAACGTAACAAATGTCTGGCCTGGTATTGATCAGATACATCAGGGACCCTATAAGTTGCCTATACAAGGTGGGATCAACGTCTTTATCTTCTGATGCATCAATCTTCTTCCAGTTGGTGATCATTGGAGTAGCCATAGGTCTACAATCTTGCATCCTGAATCTCTTCAAGATCTCTGTAGCATATGTCCCTTATCCAAGGAAGATCCCATCCTTCTGCTGCCAAACTTCCAACCCTAGGAAATAATGCATCTGTCCAAAATTCTTCATGTCTAATTCTGTGGCTAGGTTCTTCTTGTAGTCTTTGATGAGCCTGGATGATCCTGTCAGGAAAATATCATCCACATATAACACTAGGATTAGAGACTCATTCTCTACAACAAGATAGTAGAGATTAGGGTCCGCGTCACTCTTGACGAACCCCATCTTCTGCAAGTAGCCACCAATTCGACCGTACCATGCTCTAGTTGTCTGTTTAAGCCCATACAAGGCTTTCTTTAATCTGCATACATGAGATTTCTTCTCATGTGTTTCAAAACCCTCTGGCTGTTCAATGTATACTTCTTCTTCTATTACCCCGCTCAAGAATGTCGTCTTCACATCCATTTGATGAATCTCCCACCCCATCTATGTTGCAAGAGATATCACGGTTCTAATAGAAGTATACCTGGCTATTGGGGCGAAGGTTTCTTCGTAGTCTATCCCTTCCTTCTGAGCATACCCCTTAGACACAAACCTGGCTTTGTATTTCTCCACACTGCCGTTTGCAGCATATTTGACCTTGTAGATCCATCTTGAACCTACCACTGACCTATCTTGTGGCCTAGGTACCACTTTCTAGACATCATTGACCATTATAGAATTGTACTCCTCCACCAAAGCGTCTACCCATACTTGATGCTGAACGGCCTCCTAAAAACTAGAAGGTTCCCCAACCTGAGCTACGAGGGCCTGGTATCTGTCAGGTTGTCTTCGCTCCCTTTTATTATTCCCGGGTGCACTAATGAAGTCCTCTGCATCCCGTAGAATCTGTCAGAGGTTCTGGCTTGTTCTTCCATTGGTAGTGGGCACATCTATCAGCTCTTCCTCTTCTCGAGATTCCTCCTGTTCTGATGCGTTGTCTTTAGGAGAATTTCTGGTATTAGTTTCTATTGGTCGAAGTGGTTGGACCAATGGATCGTCTTTTGACTACTCCTCAGAAGGCATTTCTCGGGATTTCCTAAAACCTCTGTCCTCCATGAACTTTACATCCCGTTGAACTACTACCTTCATACTCCCTAGAAGATAGACTCTATATGCCTTAGCATTCTCGCTATATCCCACAAGATATCCTTTCTCAGCAGTTTGATCTAATTTCTTTCTCTTTTCTTCAGGTACACGACAATAAGCTAAACTCCCAAATATCTTGAAATGACTGACTTTAGGTGTCTTCCTGATGAAGACCTTTTCTAGAGTGATTTTTCCCAATGCCCTGTGTGGAGTTCTATTCTGGACATAAACTGCTATGCTGCATGCTTCTACCATAGGAATTTGGGCATGTCCTGATCATACAACATTGCCCTAGCTGCTTCCACAATAGTCCTATTTTTCCTTTCTGCTACCCCATTCTGCTCCGGATTGTAGGGAGCTATCCACTCTATTTTGATGCCTTTCTTAGCGCAAAAATCGGTGAAGTCCTTGTCAACATACTCTCCACCATTGTCTAAGCTCAACAATTTTATCTTCTTTCTTGTCAGCTTCTCCACTAGAGCCTTAAAATCTTTGAATCGACCAAAAACCTCATCCTTGGTTATCAGAAAGTAGATCCAAGTGTTTCTTGAATGGTCATCGATGAAGGTGATGAAGTATTCAACACCACTAAGAGCTTTTGTGGACATCGGTCCGCAGATGTCTGACTATATCAATCCTATCACACTCTTAGCTGTGTTGTTACTTCTGGAAAGCACTGCTTTGACATACTTGCCCAGAGCGCACCCTCTGCATACATCATCTCGTTTGGTACTTAGTTTTGGAACTCCTGATACTGTTTTCCTAAGAATTCTCAGAGCCCCATGGTGTAAGTGTCCCATCCTCCTGTGCCATAGTTCATTCAAATCTTTGTCTCCATTGTTGCCTATCAGTGTCATTGGTGATTCTAGTTGTAATCTGTACAGGCTGTTACTTCTGATTCCAATCCGGGCCTTTCTTTTCCAACTCGGGTGTTTGACATATACTTTCTCCTTAATGAAGAAAACATCATAGCCCTTGTTTTGAAGTTGAGATACAGAGAGTAAGTTCATCCCCAATCCTGGCACATGCAGCACATTGGTTGCTCAAAGCTGCTCTTCTCCTTCGGTTTGAAAGACTACAATACCTCTTCCTACTGGGGTACGCTTTGCCTTATTTCCCATGGTGATCTGAAAATTCATTCTTTCTTCGTGATAATCTGAAAAACATTCTAGAATTCCTGTCACATGCCAGGAAGCTCCACTGTCTATATACCAGACCTCAGAGGAGGCAAAGCTTGCTAGGCAAACGAGTTCTTCTTCCAATCTGGAAGCTAACATAGAATAATCGTGATCTATGTCCCTTGTGCATTCTTCTGGAAATCTGCGTGAGTCCCTTTGAGTTGATGCCTCTGCATCATGCTCTTGACCCATAGTCAATTCTTCTCTCCTGTTGCTGGATCTCTCCTTTGATACCATGTAAAAATTTCTAAACTGAAATTCTACTGCAGCAATTGATTTATTTCACCTACTCATTCTTCACAATAAGTTATTTACGAAATCCCTTCAAAAAATATTAAAATAAATTCTACTGCAGTTATCAGAATCATTACACAGAGAAAATACATGCACAAGAACCAATCACATCAACACAGGTGTTTTTGGACAATTGTCCTCGGAAAAATCCAATGCGGTAAAACCAGTTACCGGTGCAACAGATGAGGGTTTGATTAATCTTCATCAACAATCACTTTTACAAGGAATGATTTTATAGATAACGGAAAGGAAACACTTGAGACGTTCCCTTTGAAACTTTTTGACACTTTGGAGACCCTTCTCCCACTCGTACGTCACCTCTGCGTCACTCTGCGTGGTTCAACATGGCTATGCGTCCCTCTACGTCAGCTTGTGTGAGGGATAGGTCTCTCTTCTGGACTGTGTCTCTCTTTGTGCTGTTTCTCACTATCCCTACGTCACCTCCTCCTCAGTCACTGGCTGCTGCTAATGCCCTCCTCTACCTCCACCCTGCAACTCTCCCTTTGAAATCGATCTCCTTCACTTGAGAATCGATTTTCCTTGAGATACTGAATATCTGCCGGTGTATCTCCAAATGATCCTAAAGTCTTCTCTTATACTTTTCCTGTTGATGAGTCAACGACCGAGATTAAGTCTCTAATCAATGGCTAAGATTAAAACAGACTTGATCTTCGTCTTTTAGAAGCTTCTCACCCTTTTCTTTATTAATACCCATTAATATTTTTATTTTCCTAAGTTTAGACTTAGGAACTCATTAAAAATATCAATTATTTTAATAGCTCCTTATTCGTGGGGAGTTTCTCAAAACAATTTTTGGGTCTTGGAGATCTCATGTGCCTTAGCCTCTACTCCAAATCGCAAGGCTAGAGAACATCCGATGCTACCAAAAATCAACTGGTATGTGCTAAATGGGTTCAATGCTCTAATTTATGCTATCATTGAAGATTATTGTTTCATATACAGTGGTTGGACTATCTATTAGCACAAGTATCTTTCTTTAGGTTTTGGGCTAGAGTAAACACTTAAATGCTGGTAGATCTAGCAGGTATCTCTAGATCTCTAGCTTATTTGTTTGAATTGAACCCCTATGAAACTATTGATCTTATTTTCAAGTGTATAGAGATCTTTCAGGTGATTCAACCCTTGGGGAAATCCCAAGTTCATGGACTTTGAGGTGATCACATTTTGTTTGGACTTTGAGCTTATCTGACGAATCTATTTTGCAAATTTTGGGTTTGTGCATTAATTCAAAATTATTTCCATCAAAGAATTTTTTCTTGAAAATATTCTTGGGCTATGAATGAATTATTTGCTAATTAGAGCCAATATTCTCTTGTAGATTATAATAAATAATTTGTAAATATTTGTAAATTATTTCTAACCCTTGTATATTATTTTTCCTCATTTGTAAATAATTTTTTGGGGTTTTATTTTTTCAATCTTTCTTCTAGATCTCATACATGGCTTTATTTATTTGACTAGTAGGAACTTGGTCGCAAAGTTTCAAAGTCAAATCTGAAGCAAAAGTTGCTAGCCATCACCTAGCCCAAATGACTGGGGTTCTAGGGCCAATGTCAACCATAAGAAGAGACATTCAACCTATCCAAGAGGTGCGTTTGGCATTTGAGGGTGGATCTAGGCCTTTTAGGGCCTGATCTACAAGACTCATATCACCAAATTTTGACGGTAGGCCTAGAAGAGAAAACGCTAGCCCTAGAGGGATTTTCTGCTATTGTAATTGGGGTTTTTCACTAGGATTTGTCATTGGAAGACTTGACAGACCAATTTTTGTAAAAAGAGAAATTTTTTGGTTTACCGCTTGTTGTTGCACAAAGTGTCTAGGCACCGCAACAACACTCAGAGTAAGGGCTGTCACTCTAATCCTTACTCCGTTTAGACTCTCTCCTAGACAAGTCAAGGGGGGTAGTCACTAAGGTGAATGAATGAGAAAAGCCTGTGGAACATAGGCTCTAGGAGACTTGAAGATGGAAAACCTGATGAATTTAGGACAAATCTTGGTTAACTGAGATGAATAGATTAAGCACAAGACACAACTACAAGATAGAATGATTATAGACTAGTGCCTTAGTATTCGATTAACCATAGATTAAGTAAAAATAATTTATCGAGAGAAATTTACAAATGTGACGAATAATGATAATCAAGAACGATTAAATGTAAATGCCCAAAACCCTATCATGCAAGAGATTCCAAATTTGAAATGATTTTCATTAATGACCCAGATCTAGAATTAATTAACTTTCTCCTATCGCCAATATAATTTTTGAAACATTAATCGCACTTGACAATAGAGAAATATTACCACAGAATGACACCAAGGAAATTTATGTAATCAATTCAATTGTTCCTTAGGAAATTAATTTAATGTGGTAGATGAAATAATTAAATTTTAATGTGATAAAAAATAATGAAATCAAAAAGACTTTAATAAATTAAAATTTTAAATGGGCCATAGGCCAAATTAACTTCTTTTTTTTTATGTGAAAGCGTGAATCCCCTTTTAGATTTAATTTTTTTGATAATTGCAAGTCACAAAAATGAAATATTTTAGATTTTAGATTTTTTAAATTTTTTTAAATTTTAGAACTTTTTATGTTTTTAATGTTTATTTTAAATATAAATAAAAATAAAAATCATAAATCATAAAAAAATTAAAAAATGTAATACAAAAAAATCAAATTGAAAATAAAAAAGAAAAGAAAAGGGAGATAAAAAACAATAAAATCAAAGACTGACATAAAAATATAAAATCAATACAAAATCGAAATGAGAAAATAAAAATAATAAAAAAGAAATCCAAAACCAAATCGAATTTCATATGAAACTTAAAAAAATATATACGCTAACCTTAACTAAAATCTACCAAAGTAAATAAAAAAAAGAAACAAAATTGAAATGTTTTTAATTGTTATGTGCAGGTCGAAGAGGCTCGAAGACAACAAAAGGAAAGACTCTACAAGAACTGTGGATCGATGGAGGAGATGGATACGGTGGATGCCGGAGAAAGAGCTCATGTGGAGAGCAGTGAGAGGAGATGAGGGCAAGGGAAGGATGCAGGATCTGAGTGACGGGAGAGATGTTGCATGCAGATGGAGAGGGACAACGGTGAGCTATTCGAAATGGACGTGGGTAGTAGGGAGAGTTTGAGGAACGGAGCAACGGGAAATATGTAGATGTGAGCGAGGGTTGCGGACAGGTTAGGGCGAGGAAATCACAGAAGAGGGAGCTGCAGAGAAGGAAGAGAGAGCGAGGGCAGAGGGTAATGACAATGATGAGGAATGCAGGGTTGAGGGGAAATGGCAATGCGGGTTAAGGAAAAGCAACAGGAGAGGGAGATGAATGCTTGTAGGGGTATGGCAGTAATGACAGAAGGGACAACAAGTTTGCAGACAATGTTTAGAGAAGGGGAAAAGATGTAGGAGGAGGATGAAAACCCGGGCAGCAGAGAGGAGGGTTTGGGCAAAGGAATAAGAAATCTGAAAGTTCCAGAAAACCCAAAGATGTAGACAATAAAAAAAAAATTTGAAATTTATGTCAGAAAATCCCAGGCAACAGAGAAACTGTAGCCCAAACTCAAGATAAAAAAAAAAAAAAAAAATTCACACCAATGTATTTTAATGCTTCAAATTTATCAATGAAACCCTTATAAAATTATTTCCAGATTAAAAAATTTAAAACCCTTGGACTGCAAAAATAATGTTTCTGCAAAAAATGATTTGGAGGCCAGATTTTACCTTCCAGGGCCTAGATCTGGTTTCGAATCAAACGTCTCCTTCATATCTGCAACCTGTACCTAAAAACAAAAACACCTAGAACCTAGATATCGAAAAAATAAATAAAACCCCAGAAACCTAAGTCAGAAAACCCAAAATGTTTTACAGATCTATGCATAGGAATGATAGATCTACTAGATTTGACGAGTGTGAGTCCAACTCCGCTCCCAGATCTAATAATCTAAGGCTGTCAACAGCCAAATTTATCAATTTCGCACATAAAAATTAAGTTTTTAAATTTTAAAGGAGGTGCTTAGTTTGAAACCCTTCATGCATCACCAATAAAAAATTCTTATAATAAGCCCAGGATCAAATTAAGCTGGGCTCTTCAGAAAACACGGATTGGGAGTTGGCTGATCCAACTGAAAAGTTCCCCTAATGCCCGAGGATCTAAAAATCAACACTTTCTTGCAAAACTCAATTCAACCATCAAAATAGAGCAAGAAAACAATAATAAAACTCAGATAAATAGAGATACCTACTATTACGTTCATAATTTAGATTATTATTCAAATCCCAGTGACTGAGCAAGATACCTGTACTCGAATCACTCTTCAGGAAAAAAATCATCAATGGCAATAAAAATTTACCCATGAAAATGACACATCTTATAGTATTTCCATGAAGAGTAACACCGCGAAAATTAACCCCAAAGTCTTTCTTTATTATCTGAAAAAAATTACAAAAGAGTTTCTTGCTAAGCAAATGACTCAAAGGTCGGATGAATTGACTGACGGATGATTTCTTATTTAAAGATAAATCCTCCAACGACTAGTTTGGGTGATCGTCGTCAAAGCAATCTCGACTGTTTATAAAGATTAAAATTCCTTTTAATATCATCCGTCGAAATATTTAAATATTTGAGGAAATTTGATTTTTTCAATTAAATGCATTTTAATTAATTGAAAAATTAAATTTTTAAGTTAATTTCCCCAAAATTTTGACTCTGACTTAACCCTAGGGATGAAAGGCTTAAAATTTATCAAAATAATTAATTTACTTTAGTCCCTGGACCTCTTAAAATTTATTTTTTAAGGATCGACGCATTTTGCCTTTGGAGAATTTAAATTTACTTAGGATCTAGAATTAATTAAATTTTTGGCTTAGGATTTTAATTAATTTTTGGCTAGAAAATTTAATTATTAACCTATGAGGGGATAAATTATTTTTCCAACCTTCAAGACACTTTACATTATGATTTTCATATTTTTTACATCTCAAGGGGGAAAACCCATTTGTAAAAGACCCTCACAGGCTACCCATTTCTGCGACACAAATATAATCCAACAAACCAAGCAATTTGTAATAAAATAACTTAACCAAATAGTTAGGATTATTCCGAAATCACTTTTACATAGACTCGATTTAGAACACTAGGACTTTCCTAAGATCCCAGTGACAAAATCCATTTCGGCTTTGGGGTGAGACTGAAGGAAACTCTGCCGACCATCCGAGAATGGATTGGTGAGACAAAACACCTCCCATAATGTAGATCGTCACTAGAAAAGTAAGTTTACCTAGGCTATTATAGACATGACAAGGATCTGTTGAGATTATTTACATCATATACATGCAAAAAGGGTTTACATGATAACATCTTGGATATCAGGTTGATGACGATAGTTGAACGGCATAGACACATCTATCAGGCGTTATCCCTTTTGTGAAAAAAGGGGGTGTAATGCAATGGGTCGTTGACACGTAGTGGTCAACACCGCCTACACTTGACGTGGAGAATCTTTGAAGGTGGCTGCAAGGGGTTTGAGGGCCTCTAAGGCCTATTCGCAGAGGTTGTGAGGCCTCTAAGCCTTGGCCACATCCCTAAAGAGGGCTTTTCACCCTAGCCGCAAACCTAATTAGGCCTTGTTGGCTTAGCTGCAACCCTAAAGGGGCTAAATTTTATCCTTGCATTTATTTTTAAAGACTAATTCCTTGTTTTGCAGGCTTGAAACAAATTTTGGCAAGAGTTTGCTATGGTTTCTCACTGAATTTTTGTCACTAGTCCATAAAAATTTGGTTTATTGGCTAATCATTAGATTTGCGGGCTCATTATCTATTCAAGAAAGGTTTCAAGGGCTCAAGATTCATTTGTTTGATCATCCAAGACCTTTGAGGCTTAGCTGCTAGACCTATGGCCACTTTCTAGGCTGGCCTCTAGCATTTAGAGGGCCTAAAAGCCCTCGCCGCTAGGTTTTCAAGGTCTGATCTATCATTTTGATTGGATTTGAGGGATAATTGTTCGTGTTGCGAGTGTTGGAAGGCCTAAAGGTCACCTCTCTGGTGCTTTAACAACTCAAATTTTCCATTGAAGCAAGGCTGCTAGGCCTAGAGGGTTTGATCCTCTCTCCCTTTCTCTTTTTTGATGACTGCCATTAAAATCAGATCTGAACATTATTTCAGTGGCATATAAATCAAAATATAGGCCTAAACAACTCCATAATAAACTAATAACTCATATAAGACATCATACATTGATTGTAAGGGCTTAATTCATCAATCTAATTGATTTGTGATGGCTGTCCTATGCATTTCTGAGGTATGATATAATTGCTACAGCAGTATAATTGTTGATGTCTTGCTCAAAAAATTCATCTAAGTAAGCCTAATATACTAAAGAATCATCATCTTGATTAAAGGGCTGAATAAACATTGATTTGTTTGATCTACAAGAGGAGTTTTGGGACTGACCTAACAATATCGAGTGGCTGATATGATTTGCATTTTTTAATGGGCATTGAATAATGAGGGTATTGATACATTTGTCTCACTTTGGAATCTTGAGGATAAAATAACACTATTTCATATTCGTCTATTGCGTCTCTTGCATCTCTTGTCAAGCATTCCATTAGAGTGTCTTTGTCATTGTTAAAGTGTTAATTGCATTTTGCATCGTTGCATTCTTTGCATTTCATTTGTGTAGTTGTTTTGTTGAAATTGCTGTTAGCAATTTCTAAAAGAATTATTACTTTACTGATTTCTAATTTGGCAGTGCTCTGTTTATTGGCAAGATAAATTTCATTGATATCTGATTTGGCAGCACTTAAGTAACATATGTGATATCGGCATAAGAAATATCTAATATGCTCTTGAAGCAATTGGAATTGCTAATTGTGTTTCATTGGAATTGTTTGTCTTGTTTCATTGAGATAGTTTTCCCCTCCAAGTACTTCATCTAATTGCTCTTGTATTGGATATTTCTGTAAGCATTTGGATCTTAAGTAGTTTATCTTGTTGAAGTACTTAATTCATTTAATAATTTCAATGAAGCAATCACTCACATCTTGCATTTTCATTCTAAGTTAGAGGTGCATTTCTAAAACATACCTCCAACCATAAGCTTGGTTGCAAGAAGATACATTAGAGAAATTTTGAGGTAAAAAATGGGTCTCAAAATAAAAATGTATAACAAAAATCAATTTTATAAGAGCCAATAGGATTCAATATGATGATCTCAACAATGGGGGATGATTCACCATTTTTGGAGTAAAAAGATAAAAAATAAAAAAACTATTTTTTCAACTCGTATTTTCAACTTATCTCCCTAAGATTTTACTCAAATTTCGAGCGGGAACACTTGTTGGATGCAGAATTTAATTTTGCAGCCAAGGAGTACCCATGTTGCATACTTTCGTTGAACCCTACTACTTTTGAACCCGCCCGGCCAGTTGAGCAGAGACTGACAGATATTGAAAGGTGGAATTCTTCCTAGTTGAGAGGGAGTGTTAATTTTTGCAACTAGGGTCAAATTCCACATTGGACAACTCAAATGATAAAAATAATATGTGAATTAAATTTCTATTTTCGAGAGGACCAAAAATGACCTAAAGATCACGTAATTCGGTTAAAAAAAAATTAAGTTTTGAATTATTTTATTCATGTATACATTATGGAATGGGTCGGCCCTAACCACATGAGTAACTGCTTGGGTCAATCTTAACCCGAAGTTAAACTTCAGGAAAACCTATAAAAGGAAGCGATCTCAAGTTTATTTGATCACATTATCATCATCTTTCTATTCTTCTATTTGGTTTTGGCTCGCACAGGTTCATCGATAGAAGTTCGCATTGGGTCCAAAATTACAGGCGAAAGGTTCGCTCTGGGTTAGGGTTTTCTGGATCTCGGTCGCCAGCACAGAACTGAAGCTTTTTGTCCTCGGTTGCAGGCACAGAGTTGGCCAAAGAGAAACTTTGACTCTTTGGTTGCTCGGAGACAGTTCAGTGAGAGCGACTTTGGGTTCAGAGGCAGATTGGAAAGATCCAGCCCCCAGTCACTCGCATCAAGTAGACCTAAGAGTGACCTTGTCATTATAATCGCTCGCACAGCTCAACTAGGGTGCGAATTTGGCTCTCTGGTTGCTCGCACATCTCAATAAGGGAGAAACTTTGTGTCTTTGCAATTCGATGCTAGAGCCGCACGCATAGAGACCTCCTGAGTGCAACTCTACAGTTACAGTCGCTCGCACACCGTATTTGTGAGAGCGACCCATAAGCTTCAGTCACTCATAGATAGTGTAGATGAGAGCGACCTAGTTCAGATCTAAGGTTTTGACATCTTGGCTGGCTACCTTCTCTGTTGAAGGTGACCAACCTAATGCATTTCGCACTAGGCCCTAGTTGGTCTTCTAAGATTAGGGCAGAAAATGGGAAAAAAGTTAAAAGGAAGGGTTTAAGGTTGATCAACTAGAATTAAGACCCAGTGCCTTGACAATTGGGAGAAATGGAGTCAATATTGTCTTTGATGAAGGAACTTCACTCTATCAAGGAGTCCTATGCAGCTTTTCGCTAACCCTAATGAGGCAACTACCCAACAACAAAGGAATTTATACTTCACTTTAGCAAGAGATGATGGAGTTTCAAGGTTTGCAAGACAACACAAGCCTCTAGGAACATTCATTCACCTTATCTTAACATGTAATGCATGCAATACTTCAAAATCCCAGTGTTTTCAAGAATTCACTTTTTCATTAAGGCACATTAAGATTGTGACAAGGCATTCCATACATTAATTATGTACCAAATTAAAGAAATAGCATAAAAATTAGAATTACAAGAGAAGCGAATATATCCATCCATCATTTTTTCAATAAGAAGCTCCAAGACAAGAATAACGAAAAATCCAAACATTAAAATGCATCAATAATATCCAATTTCGTTCATCAATTGCAGGTCCGAATTCTTTTACAAGAGAAAATCCCAATCCAAATGATGATGATTTACAATTAAAGCTCATCTTCTATGTATATAAGCCTTTAGAGATTCGATTTAGTCTAATTAGCCTAATAAGCCCCTAAAAACAACTTTGATGTGCAAAATAACAATCCAATTGGTGACAAGCCCACCAAATAGCTCAAAAGTACTCAACGAGCCTTCCAAATGAGCCCAAAATGAAAGAATAATGGTGCAAAAGGCTCGTTGGAAGGCCTATATAAGTCCATGTGCCCAAATGAAGAGGAGGGATCTCATAATAATGACCAAGGGGGTGGCCCCTTGGTTTCCAAGCAAAACATCTGTGGTGCTCCCAAGTGGCCGTGGGGCACAATGAATGGCCTCATGGGTCTCCAACTGAATCAAACAAGTTGATGCTTCATCAATAAGGGCTAGAATGATGATACAAGCCCTCCCATGTTTCCCTGGGTGAGACAAAACCCCATCTGGGCCCTGGATCAATTGCGAAGTGTCTGGTGCAAGTATGTGGTTGGTTGGGCAATGTGGTCCAAGTGTATCATCGTCTCTGTATGACTGAGGCACAGACAAGAAATATGTGGTGCTGAAGAAGCCCATGGCATGACAATCAATGCTCTGCTGTGGAGGAGGCCCATGGCTCTCAACGTTCACCCAACAAGTGTCGTCATGACCCTTTGGAGGGCTTGGATCCTGTATAGGGAGGCCAAGCCCAAGATGAAGACCCACCTGCAATCCTTTATAAGATCTCATGCGTCTCCTCACGTTCCAGTACAACAATCCATTAGTACAATTGAGTAAATGAGCTTGCAAATCAGGGGAAAAAGTGGAGACTTGATAGTGGCATGCCCTTCCAAATGGGCTTTAGAGTGCACTGGTGTTTCCTTACGTAAGAAGAGAGGTTAATCGAGGACCCTATTAGGTGGTTTCAACCTCTAAGGGAGTATTAAGTCCATGGTACATTCGTAAAATGGTAGGTGTCATGTGAAATAACGGTGGAATGGAGTGGGGCAACGGGGGAGGCTCCAAGCCACATGCCATGGTACAAGGGTAGCTATAATGAGGGAAGCCCACACATGGGTGTATAGATGCAGGAGGGAGCAATTGTGGTACATGAATTACCTGACCTTTGTTTTTCCACCCTTCTTCATATGCCTCTTGCGTTTTGTTGATTTTTATATTTTTTAACTACTCGAGGCTCTAGGGGATGAGAGCATGTGTATGATAAAAAAGTGATTACCCTCTTAAGGTTGGGTAGTTCATTGCCCACTAGTGGTTGGGACAATCACGGGTTCCTCAATGATGCAAGGTTCACTCATAGGGGCCCTAGGAACCAGGGTGATGGCCATAATGATAAGGGGTAGAGCTCATGTTTGACTTTTTCCCATGCGCTAAATTCTTATGTCCCGACCATCTTTTACATTTTATGGTACATTTCCTATTGTAAGTGGCCAAATTACGCTTTTACTTTCTTTTTAGCTGCATCAACCTCTCGAGCATCATTCCAAGCCCGACCCAAACTATGGACAAGGGGAGGGGGAGGCTAGCTCCTTGTGGACCCAATGGACAAATGTGGACTTGGATGGGAAAATGTGAAAGGGATTTATAATGAGCAGAGGGGAGTGAGGCATATGGTTTCGGGAGGCGGGACCACACAACCAAAATCAGGGTTTCCCATGTAGTGTCCACTTCTAAGGCTAGTAGCCAACAGAGGAGATCCCATGGGACTAGGATACAAGATTAACGACCATGTTGGGACAAGGGAAAAAGAGTACAAGCCAAGCCCATTTGTTCTGCCGAATTCCCCCCATTAGTCCATGTCCAAATGTGTCTAAGAAAAGTAAGCAAATACACCCAACTACATAATGAAAGCTATACCTTCAGGGTTGGAAGGCCCACCTTCAAACATACGACCATAACAGATGGGTGAGGGCACATAATTGCTGATGCAGGTGGTAGAGAATGGTGGCACACTGAGCTATCTGGTGGCTGCAAGGGGTTGTTGGATGTCGGTTGAAGACATATCTAGGAGAAAATTTTTCCTATTGGTGTCACCCATTGGTGGTGGTAACACATCCAAGATACTCCAAAAGATCCAAGAGATAAAGTGCGAATTTGCCTAAGAGGGCTGAAAATCCCAAGTGATGACGATGAGTTCTCACAAATGAGATTCACTTTTATTTATACGAGTCTCTCTAAATCGAATTAGCCTAACAAGCCCCAAAAATTATAAAATAATGTGCTAAAAAAAGTCTTGGTCACAAGCCGACCAAGTAGCTATCACAAGTTATGAATTAGCCATCCATATGTAAGCCAAGTTGACGATCCCATGACTAAGTGCCATGATGAGAGAGAGGGCTCCAATAAAGATGAATTTGGGGATGGC
The DNA here is from genome assembly GCA_031772625.1 of Pinus tabuliformis. NCBI lineage: Eukaryota > Viridiplantae > Streptophyta > Pinopsida > Pinales > Pinaceae > Pinus > Pinus tabuliformis. Next base: position 31,926,064 of record CM062804.1, read on the forward strand.
CCCTAATTTTCCATGCAAGTCATCTTGTTGTGTCCCATAGTGGGTTTGGGGCACAAATGCTAGTCTCATGGGTCTCCTGATGCAAGATAAGCCTATAGACTGCTCTAAATGAGGGCTCTAATGATGGTGTTTGCCCTCCCAAGTCTCAAAGGTGAGATATACCTCCTCTAGGCCTTGGATCGACTTCCATGATCATGCTAAGCAAACCGAGGCATGTTGGTCCAAGTGCATCATCTCACAAATAATGTGGGGCAATGAGCACACTGCTGAAGGTGCTGATGGTGCCCATGGCATGAAATGATGCTCCGACACATGAGGGAGTCCCATGGCTGTCAACTCATCCCATAGGTGTGTCAATATGATCCTTTGGTGGGATTGGGCCCCAGTTAAGTTTTTCAACCCATGATGAAACCACTTGCCAATTACATATAATATCCAATGTTCTTCCTCACCATCAAGCACAATAATTCATTATTGCATCTAAGTGAACCAAGCTTGTTAATCGAGGGCACATTGAGACTTCATAATGGGTTTCCCTTCCAAATTTGGGGCTTTAATCTTGTAATAGTGTTATCTCCCTAGGTAGGAGTGGATAATAAACAACCCTATTATGTGTTCCCAAACCTTAAGGGGAAAGACAGGTCCAAGGTACATCCTTCAATTTATAGGGGTCATGTGAATAATGATGAGATGGAAAAGGAAACAAGGGTCTCAAAGCCAAATGTTATGGTTTCAAGGATGGTAATGATGAGGGATGTCCACATATTTAGGTGTATAAATGTAGGAGGGAGCAATCGTGGATATATGAGTTACCCTAGCCTTTGTTTTTCCACCCTTCTACATTTTCCTTTTTTCCTTTTCTTGAGTTTTCTTTGGATTACTGCTCGGGGCTCCAAGAGATGAGAGAATGTTGTGTGTGATATAAGCAGTTATTGCCCCCTTAAGTTAGGGCAGTTCATCGCCCACCAGGGGTTGGGATATGCATTGGTTCTTTAATGATGTGGGGGTACTCATGGTTTCTTAGGAACCGGGGTGATGACCATAATGATAAGGGGTAGAGCTCATGTTTGGCTTTTGCCCATGTGCTATTTTTGTTAATGTCCTAACCATCTTTTGAATTTTATAATATTCTTCTCTTTTGTTTTTTGTGGCCATGATATGCTTTTAACATTCTTTTTGCTGTGTCAACCTCTGCGGAAACATTTCCAAGCCTGACCCAAACATGTGGACAAGGGGAGTGGGTGTACCAGTGCCTTGTGGACCCAGTAGTCATGCGGTCCTAGAGAGGGAAGATGATGAAATAGGCCTTGTAATGTGTGTAGGGGAATGAAGAATGAGAAATTGGAAAATGTGACCGCACTACCAAAATAGGGGTTTCCAAGTAGTGCCCTTCCTAAAGCTATAAGCCAATAGGTGAGATCCCACGAGATTAGGATTGAGGATTAACCCCCCATTTAAGGTGAGAGAACAATACTACAATCAAAACCCTTCCTTCTTCCAAGTCATCCAATAATCCATGCCCAAAGTGCCCAAGGAAAAACAAGCATAAGCACCCGATTGCACAATGAAAAACATACCTTTAGGGTTGGATTGCCCATCTTCAAGCATATGCTCTCTGTGAAAATTTCTAGATAGAAATTCAATTGCAGTGGCTGATATTATTTCTTCTACTTATTAATTCAGAAATAACCTATTCATAGCGTTTCTACGATAATTATCGAAATAAATTTTACTGCAACCTTCATAATTAAAATACCGCGGAAAGTAAATGCAAGGAAAAATACTAGCATGAGTACAATCATAATGATAGTTAGTTTTGGACAATTGTCCCTGGAAAAACCCAATGCGGGAAAATTGGTGCCGCAGATGAGGGTTTCTTTATTAATATTCAGCAAAAATCTCATGTACAAGATACAACCAACAGAATAGAAGAGAAACCTTTGTGAGAAATTTACTGACAGTTCTCTCACACTTCCTGATGAGATTCTGATCTAGGAGAGGACTTGCTTCCCCCTCTGCGTCTTGCTGCATTAGCTTCTGTGCGATCACTGTGCAGTCCTAGCATCAGCCTTTGCACTATCCCTCTGCGTCACAACTTTTGCATTGTCCCTTCTTCGCTCTGCATCTTCTGCTCTTGCACTCCCGACTGATGTTGCTACCCTCTCTCTCCTCCTCACCTACAACTCTCCCTCTAAGTCAATTTCCTCTTGCCGAACTTTGACCAATGAGAAAATCGATTTTACTCGGGTAACTGAGTATCTACCTGGTATGTTTTCCAAATGCCCATCGAAGTCCTTATAATCCTCTAGTTGAGAACCAACGACCCAGATTAGTTTCTAATCAATGGCTCAAATGATTTGGACTCACTCTTCGTCTTCTTCTAGAAGTTTCACCCACAGTTAGATTAATACCCTTTAATTATTTTAATTTCCTAAGTTTAGACTTAGGGTCCCATTAAAAATAATTAATTATTTTTAATAAAACTGCTTCTGGGTGGAATTTCCCAAAACGATTTGGGCATTGGGGAATACATGTGTCCTAGCCTCCCTGCAAATTTTGAGACTTAGAGCAGATTTTATGCTACTAGAAATCAACACTCCTTCTTAACGAAGAATGTGCTCTAGCAATGCACCTTACTGAAGCATCACCCTGTTTTGTAACATCTCCCTCTGCGCTATTGATGTTTGACATTACCGCCCACGAACTACTACGCAAATGCTGCATCCGTACTGCTGTTGACTCTGCCACTGCCAACATTGCATCTGTACTACAACTTTTTGCCACTGCAACTGAGAAACGATCTGTTTCTGCTACTAAAACAGATTCTCTGCCATACCCATTTGTTCCCTGAACTAGATTAACTTAGCTCTTCCTAGAGCTTTTGTGAGTATGTCCGCTACGTGATTTCTGGTGGAGACATACTACCATTGTACTGCCCCACGCTGAACACAATCTCTAATAAAGTGACATTTGATATCAATGTGTTTCGACCGATCATGAAATACTGGATTCTCAGAGAGTTTAATACAACTCTGATTATCACATAAAATACTGGTCACCTCCATCCTTTTCCTGAACAAACTCACAAGCAGTTTTCTAAGCCATATAGCTTCGCACGTAGCTGTGTTGGCCACCATATATTCTGCTTTTGCTGAGCTTAGAGCTACCAACTTCTGCTTCCTGCTGCACCAAGAGATCATTCCTGATCCAACACTGAAGCAATACCCAAAGGTACTTTTTCGGTCTACTGAACTACCTGCCTAATCTGCATCTGTGAATCCATTCAATCTGACATCATCTTCTCGGGTGTATTTCAACCCATATCCGACTGTTCCATGCACATATCTAAGAATGTGCCTAGCTGCTGCTCAATGCACCCTTTTTGGTTCCACCATGAACTGACTAAGGGTGTTGACAACAAAGCAAATGTCTAGCCTAGTGTTGACTAGATACATGAGCGACCCAATGAGTTGTCTGTACAAGGTGGGGTCCACCTCCTTGTCTCCTTATGCATCTATTTTCTTCCAGTTGGTGATCATGGGCGTAGCCATGGGCCAACAATCCTGCATTCCTAATCTCTTCAAAATCTCTGTAGCATATCTTCCTTGTCCAAGGAAGATCTCTCCATCCTTCTACCATACTTCCAACCCTAGAAAATAATGGATCATCCCCGTATCCTTCATGTCGAATTCCGCTTCAAGATTCTTCTTGTAGTCCTTTATGAGCCTAGATGACCATGTTAGAAACAAGTCATCCACATGTAATACTAGAATAAGTGGCTCATTCTCCACCATTAGATAGTAGAGATTGGGATCAACATCACTCTTGACGAATCCCAACTGTTGCAAGTAACTATCAATCTGACCATACCATGCTTTGGGTGCCTACTTGAGTCCATACAGGGCTTTCCTCGAAAAATCCCAATATGGGAAAACCGGTGTAGCAAATCTAAGGGTTTTTTATTATGCAGGAGAAAATCTGAGTACAATTCTTGGATGCTCAACTAGCAATCCGATACAGAGAGAAATTGGAAAAAATGAATGGTGAAATGATCTCACCCTGTCACTGGGAGAATTTGAGTCTGATCACGCTAAACTGGAGTCTCTGCACAAAACTGCGTCACTCATACGCAGTTCCTGCGTCACCCCTGCTGAGTATCACATTGCTCCTTCTCTGTACCCTCTATTGCCTGGAAAGTCCGAATCTCTGCCACCCGGTCTCATACCTCGGCTACTGAAACTCGATTTCCTCATTAGGAATTCAATCTCCATCTAAGGCTTGCGTTGCGACTGCGTGGGCCAGCGTCTACCTCTCTCTGGACATCGTTCTGCCCTCTCTCTGCCTCGTACTCTCCGACCCAGGAAAAATTCCTTCTTCCGGATATTCACTGCCCCTCTCTGCAAGAAATTTCCTTGATCATAATTTTCTCCTGAGAACTTCTCACTTCAGAAATTCGATCTCTTGATCTCTTGGTATGTTTTCGAAATGACCCTCAAGCTCCCTTAAATAATCTTCTCATTGACATTCAACGGCCTAGATTAAAAGCTAATCAATGGCTAAGATCATTTTAGCTTGATCCTTGTCTTCTTCTAGAAGTTACACCCACAATTAGATTAATACCCATTAATATTTTTAATTTCCTAAGTTTAGACTTAGGGTCCCATTAAAAGCTATTAATTATTTTAATAAAATTGTTTCTGGGTGGAATTTCCCAAAATGCTTTCTGGGTTCTTTGGAATACATGTGCCCAAGCCTCCTTGCAAAATTTGAGGCTTAGAGCACATCTGATGCTACCTAAAATCAACTCTTGGATTTCCTTCTTCTGAGCAAATACTGGTATTGGACATTGTGCTAGTTCCAGATGTCTGTCCTACTTTTCCTCCTTACTGCCAATATTTTAAAACTCTGAGTCCGACTCTGACTCGGTCGAGGGTCGACTCTGACTGCGACTGCGACTCGGTATGGACTCGGCCGGCTCGATTTCAATGACTCGGTCGTTGAAAAAAATACATTAAATATTTATTTTTTATAAAAACACATAATTTTAAAGATTTTCATTCATGTTTCCAAACACACAACATTAGAATATAGATAGAAGACAGCATATGATCAAAGTAGGTTCATGAATATATCCATTATATCAAAATGGCACCCAGTGCACTGTCCAATACATACACGATGATGATATAGAGATCAAAACAAAAACACATAACCAAGGAGGCTATAAATGGCCTCTACAACAAAAGTCTGTGACCAGTACTACTGGCTACTACTAGAGTTGCCAACATCATCTGGCTCAGTGTTACTTGGGAGCGGAGCAAAAGTGGGGAGCGAGAGCGAAAACGGGAGCGGGAGCAACATTTTCAGAAGCTCCTGATTTGGGAGCGAATCCCAGAGGAGTTTGACAACCAATGTCACTAACATCAAGGTACATAGAGGGATTGGTGCTCTTGATTAAATACGAGTTCCATACCCTAATACATGACAAAATTCAATGGAAACATTGCAATCCTCCAACCCTGAAATCCTAAAAAACTGATAAGTCTGCTGGATTTTGAATGAAATCTAAAATTCTACTTTCTCCATATGAAATCCAATGAGGCCGGAACCACTCTCAAACATCCTGAGTCATTTCATGGTAATGTTAAAAATTTAAGTAAAAGGATTAATCTTCATTTTCATCCTTTTACTTTAAGAATTTAACATTACCATGAAATTTGAATAGCATATCAATACTAGGAGAGGGGAATGGACCCCAAATAACATTTAACTAATTTAGAAAACACCTTGGAGTCCCCAACACTCAGCTAACAGTTAATTTTTTTTTTTAAATATGAAAAATCACATTTTTTTTGGGGTTATAGGCTGCATTCATTGACTTGGCCGAGTTATTGCGGAACTGGCCGGGGTGACCGAGTCATGACTGACTCGACCGAGTCATGCAGTAACTCAGCCGAGTCAGTCATGACTCGGCCTCTCGTTCCGTTTTTTCTGCTGGGTCACAAAAAATCCCAACGACTCGGATCAACTCGGCCGTTTTTTAAAACATTGCTTATTGCCCTTGCTGCTGCTGGACTAAAGGAATATCTACTGACTGATCTTCTGTTGGCATCTCCCTGGATTTCCTGAAAGCTCCATCCTCCATGAACTTCGCATCTCGTCTTACTACAATCTTCCTGTTGCTAGGAATGTAGATTTTGTATGTCTTCAAGGCCTCGCTATATCCTACAAGGTACCCCTTTTCAGCAGTCCGATCCAGTTTACTACGCTTCTCGTATGGAATGTGACAATATTCCACACTTCTGAATATTCTAAGATGACTGACTTCCGATTTCTTCACTGTGAAGACACCTTCGGGCGTTTTCTTCCCCAAAGCTTTGTGAGGAGTTCTATTCTAGATATACACTGCTATGTTGCAAGCTTCTGCCCATAAGAATCTAGGCAAATACTGATCATACAACATAGCCTTCATTGCCCCAACAATAGTTCTATTCTTATTCTCAGTTACTCCATTCTACTCCAGATTATATGGAGCTGTCCATTCTCTTTTAATGTCCTTTTTTGTGTAGAAATCTATGAAGTCTTTGTCCGTATATTCTCCACCATTATCTGAACATAATACCTTTATCTTTTTCCCTGTCATGTTTACAACGAGAGCCTTAAACTGTCTGAACCGATCAAAGATCTCATCCTTGGTCTTTAAGAAATAGATCTAGGTTTTTCTAGAGTGATCATCAGTAAAGGTGATGAAGTATTCCCCCCGACTAAGAGATCTTGTGGACATTGGACCACAAATATCTGAGTGTATCAATCCCAATACACCCTTTGCTCTGTTTTTACTCCTAGAAAAAGATGCTTTAGCGTACTTCCCTAGTACGCATCCTCTGCATATATCATCATGCTCAGTACTAAGAACTAGAACTCCTGTAACAGTCTCTCTGAGCATCCTCAATGCTCCATGGTGTAAGTGTCCCATTCGCCTGTGCCATAGCTCATTCAATTCCTTTTCACCATTAAGATTGCTACCTATTAATGCCATTGGAGACTCGAGCTGCAACCTATACAGTTTGTTGCTTCGAGCTCCAATTTGTCTCTTCTTCTTCCAACTTGGATGTTTGACATATACTTTCTTTCTAATGAAGTATACATCGTATCCCTTGTCCTGTAACCGGGACACTGAAATTAGATTCATTCCTAAATTGGGCACATGCAAAACATTAGTGGCTCGGATGTTGGTTCCTGCTTCCGTTTGAAATGCTATGGTGCCTCTCCCTATTGGAATACACTTTGTTCTGCTTCCCAAAAGAATTTGGAAGTCCATTTGCTCTTCTTGATAACTTGAGAAATATTCTCGTACTCCAGTCATATAAGCTGAAGCCCAACTATCAATGTACCAAACATTTGCTAATGCTGAACTTGCCAAGCATGTGAATTCTTATTCTAATCTAGAAGATAATCCAAAGACATCTTGATTTTCCATCCTTCTTTATGCTATTTTCCTATTGGTTTTTGACGCTTTTCTGCCCCAGAAACTGCTGCAAAATATCTGTGTCTCAGCTGAAGATCTTCTCTGCAAGGAAAAATATGCTGCTCCCTTCTACCTCTGGTAAGCTTCAATCCGGAGATCAAATTTCTCTGTCGACTCACTCATAGAAATTGATTTCCCTCAAAACTTCGTCCTCCTTGGCCTTCGAACTGCGTTGCCTTTGGGGTTTCAAATTGCTCTCTGCAGTAATTTTGAAATCTTTTTCCTCTCTGCTTTTGAGCTCTTCTGCTTACGATCTGTGCTCTGATACCATGTGAAAATTTCTAGATAGAAATACAACTGCAGTGACTGATATTATTTCTTCTACTTATTAATTTAGAAATAAGTTATTCACAGTGTTTCTACGGAAAATATCGAAATAAATTCTACTGCAACCTTCACAATTAAAATAGTGCGGAAAGTAAATGCAAGGAAAAATACCAGCACAAGTACAATCATAATGACAGTTATTTTTGGACAACTGTCCTCAGAAAAACCCAATGCGGGAAAACCGGTGCAGCAGATGAGGGTTTCTTTATTAATCTTCAGCAAAAATCTCATGTACAAGATACAACCAGCAGAATAGAAGAGAAATCTTTGTGAGAAATTTACTGACAGTTCTCTCACACTTCCTGACGAGATTTTGATCCAGGAGAGGATTTGCTACCCCCTCTGCATCTCACTGTGTTAGCTTCTGCGTGAGGACTACGCAATCCCAGCGTCAACCTCTGCACTGCCCCTCTGTGTCATAGCTTCTGCGCTGCCCCTTCTCTGCTCTGTGTCTTCTGCTCTTGCACTCCCAATTGATGCTGCTACCCTCTCTCTCCTCCTCACCTACAACCCTCCCTCTAAATCAATTTCCTCTTGTCGAACGTCGACTAGTGAAAAAATCGATTTTACTCCGGTAACTGATTATTTGCCTGGTGTGTTTTCCAAATGCCCATTCGAAGTCCTTATAATCCTCTAGTCGAGAACCAACGACCTAGATTAGATTCTAACCAATGGCTTAGATCATTTGGATTTGATCTCCGTCTTTTTCTAGAAGTTTCACCCACAATTAGATTAATACCCTTTAATTATTTTAATTTCCTAAGTTTAGACTTAGGGTCTGTCAGGGGCTGCTGGCTGAAGACAAATCTAGGAGAAAAATTCTCCTACGAGGTCACCCACTTTTGATGGGTAACAGGGCCTACATTGGTGCCTAGGTGACTAATGAGATCCTTTCCATTTATTAGTTATTAGTTATTTAAGGTAGTGCCATCTTTTTGCAGACATCATAATATTTTGGGATGAAATACCAAGGAGGATGCCTCACTGTGAGATGCCACTTCTTGAGCATTGAACTGAATTGTCTTTAAAACATTTGTTATAGATATTTGATTCAGTCATCATTTATTGCCTGTGTTTGGCAAAGGAGAGAATTAATTGCAGAAGCCAGAAAATTCCACAAAAAAAGTGAGCATTAAAATTTATATGGTACACCCTTTGTTCCTATGTTGTAAAAGATCCTTACAATAAGTTTTATAATTTTAATTGTCTTTATAGAGGAGGATAATTTATTAAATAGGAAAATATCAATCATTATTGCTTGGAAGATGGTTGCTTCCTGTTTGAAGTGACATATGCCTTGAAAATTGAAATAAAGCAAAATTTGGAGGGATATTCCTTGTTTCATAAGGTTAAAACCTTGTACTTGAGCAATAGCATATGTTGCATGCAATGTCTTGTATGGGATGTATTATGGGTTAACTGGGGGGAGTCTATTCCATAAAGGGCTGGCAATTATTTTCTGAACATGAATCTCTGATCAAGGTAGTTTTTGAATATTAGATGAAGAGAAAAATAAAGGGTAAGAATGTTCATGTAAAAATATCAAGTTTTATTTGATTCTGACAGATGACATCTAATATATTCAGGTTGAATCGGGCAAGCTAGTGTTGGAGGAGGCAGAATTCGACCTAGGGCATGAGCTTGAAGGACTCGTGGACATGTTTTCTGTGCAGTGTTTTGATCATAACATAGAAATTATTTTAGATCTGGATGGTAAGTCAACATTGTTGAAGACGGTAGCTTCCACTTCCAGTAGCCCTTCAGGTTCACATGTTGGATATTTTCTTTCCTGTTTTATTTAAATTTTGGAGGTTGATGGGTATGAGCCATGACTACGTCTGCATGATAACCATTGGAGTTTTTCAAATTTAGACCAATTTTTTGTTTCCATGTTATCCCAAAGGGAAATCCATATCCCATTAACATCTGAATTCAGATTATTGACATCCAGGGGGATAGTGCTTCGATTTTCATTGAAATATTACTATACTTGGAAATATAGCCTCGAAAACTCAGGGACAAAGAAATCTACTTAAAAAGAAAACCACCAAAGTAAATTTTCAATATCAAGCTAATTTTGCATGGATCCCTTTTCAGGGATTTTTGTTTTTGGGAACTGCTTCCAGCACTGCAAAATATGAATTTTCTTTAGCTCAGAGGCTAGGTCTAGCGAGGATAGAGGTATCTATTTTTCCAAATTTACCTAGGATTTGCACCTAGCCTTGCCCCTTATTAACATGTTATTTGGATGGCTTTGACCACAATGAGAATGGAGCTCTGGTGGAAGGCTCAACACTCCGTCTACCTCAGCAATAAACTAAGCCCTCAAAATTGCATGGTTAACCAAACAGTAGAAAGTACAAGCATTGGCAATCCTATGTTCCGTAAGCTTTCTTTGTTTGGTACTTTCGGTATATGTTCTACACAATGCATTATAATATGCATGGTATGCCCTCTGTATGTTTTGTTCCGATTCCATATATATACATTTGAATATTTGAAAAATACATCTTATATTTATAGAAAAATATTTACGACAAACTGTATGAAAAACCAGATACTAAGAAACAAGAAATTGGAATATCGATTATTGTATGGTCTCCAGAACACTTTGGAAATTGTATAGCACCATAATACTAACAAATTTGTAAATTGCCTAAGCTGTACAATCCCTCAAGTAAATATAATGGATATGATACTCCTATATACTGACATTGAAATTATGACGGCAAATCACAATAAAGGCTATCTTTGTGTTCAACTAGATTATTATATTTCCTTTCCAAGCTGCAATTATTATTTCAACACATTATTCAATGGAGTGAGGACTCAGTGACGGTCTTGATAAATATTTACTGTTGATCTTGTGGCTCACTGTTTTAAGCTGTTGTTATGCTTCTCGGTGCCACATGTTTTATGTCAGCTGTTTAAGTTGGCTTACCCATCTATAATAATGGGCATACCGGCATAGTGATATGTATACTATTCATGTATCTCTATTCAGTTAATATCAAGCTGTGCTGTGATCATTTGTTATCTCTGTTCATGTTTTGTTTTGATTGCCTTCAGTTTTCTGATACAGTATTATAGCAGCTACAAATCTAGGGGTCTGTGAGGGCCTCTCGAGTGCTGTTCCATGAAGATCACGAGTGTTTGATTACATCTCATACCTGGTGGGATTCAAACCAACTACACTCCTGAACTGGATGAGTGTCCAAGAATGAAGAAAAACTGTGCCAAAACCCTTAAAAAATGTGCCAAAAGTCCTTCCATGGATAGCCCCTCCAATCCAGCCTCTCCTCACTTCTGGTTCATGAGATATGAGCCCCAAAAACCCTTATTTTCGTTGCTTGTTTAAACAGATCCGAAATTTCCTTGAGTGAATTGCTAAAATGCCTTATCCTCATGCCTATATATAGTGCTCTTCGGAGTCTAAACCATCACTGTGGGGCTGACTTGTCACTAGATGGGGCCTGACTTGTCAAAAATTTCCTTGAGTGAATTGCTAAAATGCATAATTAATAAACTTCAAAAATTCATATCTCCTCAACCATGAGGAGTTAGAGGGAGTGTCATATACTGTTGGAAAGGTCTTGGAATAAGCTTTCCAACCATCTATGTTATGCTTCTATTTGAGCTAAGTGAATGGAGTAAAAATGCCTTCAAGGAAAGGGTATGAAATTCAATTTTTCTTGGATAGCATTTGTGTGAAATTTTTAATATTGTTGCAGTTATTGGTTATTATTCTCCTATGTGAAATAAATTATTTGTTTTCTGCAAATTATATGTGGCAAATACTGAATAAAGGACTATTGCAATTTCATTAAAATTAAATTAGAGGAACTGAGAAAATATTGCACAGGCACAAAATAATAGGCACCGATATTTTTGGACAAATGTCCCTAGAAGAACCCCAGTGTGGGAAAACCAGTTTTGTAGATGAGTATTTTTATTATTCTTCACCAATTCTGTAATTGAAATTAAATATATTGTTTACCGTAAATTAGAAAACCTCCAACACATTATTTCCTTTACTTTTGCTAGATGATTTGACCTCCTGGAAGCAATTCGGCCTCTCAAAATCTATTTGGCCCTCCTTTGGAACCTAGAATCGATCCACATGTGTGGCCTTGGCAAAATAATTTGGCTTCTATGGCAACTTGCAATTCCTAGCAGAATATCACAACCTCCACTGGAAAATCGAACTCTACTGAAAAAATCAAATTCCTTCCTGCAAATCGACCTTCTTTGGGAAATTTGTTCTTCCTTCAGCAACTCGGCCTCTTCAATGAATTCGCACCACTGCTCGGAAACTCAGCCTTTGCAGATAAAATCAATCTCCCTCTATCATTGAGAAACTAGAAATCACAATGAGGAAATATATCCCTGGAAACTCTGTCTTCAATCACTATTGATCTCAAGTATTGGTGTCTTCTACGCTATCACTGCGCCCTTGCTAACACTACAAATCTATCACACGAATATGTTCTCCAAATACCCATCGATCTCCTCTTATAATCCCTCATTGAGCAATCAACGACCACAATCCAATCTTAATCAATGGCTAAGATCATCATCTAAAAATGACTTTTCTAGAAGTCACTAGAGAGAAATTGATTTGTCTCAATTAATCTTGATTAATTAACCACTTTTCCTAAGTTAGACTTAGGAAAATAATTAAACTAGCTAATTAATTTTGATTAAGACATTTTTCCTTAGAAAGTTTTTATGGGTATTGCAGATAATTATTCCATTTGTGTATCTAGCCCCATAAAGACCATCTAAGACTAGAACACTTGTCTGAGCTACACATGTCACAAACTAACACTCCCTCTTAGCGAGGAAAGTGTTATGCATAACACCCAACTTATCTCTCGAGGAGAAGAATCTCGCCTTCCCCAAGGCATTCGTCAGAATGTCTGCTACATACTAATTTGTAGGTATATACTGTAGCTGAACAATCCTGCGTTGTACACAATCCATGATGAAGCGATTACCGGATGTCTATTTGCTTGGACCTGTTGTGAAACACCAGATTCTCAAATAAGGAAAATAATTAAACTAGCTAATTAATTCTGATTAAGACATTTTTCCTTAGAAAGTTTTTCTGGGTATTGCAGATAATTATTCCATCTATGTATCTAGCCCCATAAAGACCATCTAAGACTAGAACACTTGTCCGAGCTACACAAACTAACACTCCCTCTTAGCGAGGAAGGTGTTATGCATAACACCCAACTTATCTCTCGAGGAGAGAATCTCGCCTTACCCAAGGCCTTCGTCAAAATGTCTGCTACATACTCATTTGTAGGTATACATTATAGCTGAACAATCCTGCGTTGTACACAATCCATGATGAAGCGATTACCTGATGTCTATTTGCTTGGACCTGTCGTGAAACATCGGATTCTCAAATAAAGAAAATAATTAAACTAGCTAATTAATTTTGATTAAGACATTTTTCCTTAGAAAGTTTTTCTGGGTATTGCAGATAATTATTCCATCTGTTTATCTAGCCCCATAAAGACCATCTAAGACTAGAACACCTATCCGAACTACACAAACTAACACTCCCTCTTAGCGAGGAAGGTGTTATGCATAACGCCCAACTTATCTCTCGAGGAGAAGAACCTCGCCTTCCCCAAGGCCTTCGTCAGAATGTCTGCTACATACTCATTTGTAGGTATATACTGTAGCTGAACAATCCTGCGTTGTATACAATCCATGATGAAGCGATTACCTGATGTCTATTTGCTTAGACCTGTCGTGAAACACCAGATTCTCAAATAACTTGATGTAACTCTGATTGTTGCAGTGTATCGTTGTTGTCTCAACTCTGACCAAACAAGACTACTAGCAGTTTCCAAAGCCATAAGGCCTCACATGTCGCCGTGCTAGTTTCTATGTACAGAAATCAATGCCACGAACTTTTGCTTTCGACTGTTCTAAGAGACAACTCCTGAACCCATGCTGAAGTAACAACCTGAAGTGCTTTTCCTGTCCACTGTGTGAAAATTCCTTGAAATGCAGCAACTGGAATTTATTCCTCTAATTGATTAATTATGTAGTTTATTTTGTTGTGGAAGAATAACGAATAAATCACACGGCAATTTTTTCACCATAAAAATACTGCGGAAAATAAAAACTGGAACTGAGAAAAATAGAGCACAAACAATAAAATTGACATCGTTATTTTTGGACAAATGTACCTGGAAAAACCCAATGTGGGAAAACTAGTGCAACAGATGAGGGTTTATTTTATTATTCTTTAGTAGAAAAAATTCTGAGTACAATCTCGATGCCAAAATGACAATCCTCTCCAAAGAAACGAATGGCAAAATTATTTAGGGAAAAATTTCCCTTCTCCACAAGCAAGCCTGCAACAAAATGCCCACTGAAATTGGCCTTAGAATACCCCTGTACAGGCCTCTGCATTTCCTCTGCACACCCTATAACTCACATTGCACGAAATTGTCTTTGAATCAGAGATCCTGCCTGTTGCTGCCTCTAGAAATGATTTTTCGACCCTCTAGAAAAGAATCCTAGTCTCTAGCACCTAAATTGACCTTCCCTCTAGCTGAATCACACTACCTCTTTGAGGGTCTTCGCAAGCCCCTATGCAGCCTCCTGTGGAATAATTCAACCTCCTCTAGTTGACTCTTCAGGAACTAGAAACCTTCATCGGAATCTCTGATGCTGCTCCTCTGCCTCTTTTATTGATCTCTATCTCGAATTCTCTTCTCGGTTGAATCTCTGCTCTCTAGGAAATTCAATCTGCCTAGATCATTCACCCACTCAATGTGTATTTATCCATCCCCATCGTTTGGCTCTTATAATCTTTCGGTGGTGAACCTATAATCTCTTATTGCTGAACCAACGACCATGATTAGATCCCCATCAACGAATAAGATCATCTCAAACTCAATCCATGTGAGTTTCTAGAGCATTCTCACTTTTCTCAATTAATTCCCTTTAATTAATCAATTTCCCTAAGTTAGACTTCTACATTTTTTAAGTATTGATCAATTAATTTAATTGAGCTATCTCTGGGTGTTTTCTCTCGAAACTTTTTTTGGGTTTTGGAGATCTTGTGTTTCTTAGCCTCTCTGACCAAAGTCGAGACTAGAACACCTATCCGATGCTACAAAAACTAACACTCCCTCTTAGCGAGGAAGGTGTTCTCTCCCATAACATCTTCCTTCATGTTGCTGATGTTTGACATCTGTAACATCTTGTCACTATCCACCAAGCTATTGCGCATACTTCGATTCATTTGCTAACCCTGTAGCTAAACCACTTTGCATTTGCGCTATTGTTGGAACTGCATTGTGCCATCCTGCACTTCTGCCGACTTTGCTCTACGCTGCAGCTGATCTCATGTTATTACTATTGCAACTATTGGAACTGAGAAATAAACTGTCACTGCTACTGAAATGGGTTCTCCATTATACCCATCTGTTCTCTGAAATAGACAAACTTAGCTCTCTCTAGAGATTTTGTGGGTATATCTACAACCTGCTCTTTGTGGGAACATGTTGTAGTTGGATTGCTCCTCGCTGCACACAATCTCTAATGAAGTGATGTCGAATTTCTAGGTGTTTCGACCTATCGTGAAACACTAGATTTTCAGAGAGCCTGATGCTACTCTGATTATCGTAGTAGATACTGGTCGCCTCCACCCTCTGACTGAACAGGCTCACTAATAGCTTCCAAAGCCATATATCTTCGCACATGGTTGTGCTAGCTGCCATATACTCTGCTTCTGTAGAACTCAGTGCTACTGACTTCTACTTCCTGGTGCACCAGGAAATAACACCCGATCCAACACTGAAGCAACACCTTGATGTGCTCTTCCTGTCCCCTGAACTGCCTGCCCAATCTGCATATATGAATCCATATAACCTGATACCATCACCTCAAGTATATCTCAACCCACTTGATAGTGCCCCGCAGGTACCTCAGAATTTACCTCGCTGCTGTCCAATGCACTCTCTTTTGTCCGACCATAAACTGAATGAGAGTGTTGACCGCGAAGCAGATGCTTGGCCTGGTGTTAACCAGATACATGAGGGAACTGACAAGCTGTCTATATAAGGTCAGGTCTACGTTATCGCCCTTTGATGCATCAATCTTCCTCAAGTTTGTAATCATAGGCGTAGACATGGGTCTACAGTCCTTCATCTTGAACCTCTTCAAATTCTCTGTAGCATATCTCCCTTGACCAAGGAAGATCTCCTTGCCCTTCTACCATACTTCCAAGCCCAGGAAGTAATGCATTAGCCCTTCATGTCAAATTCTGCTGCCAGGTTCCTCTTGCAGTCCTCTATGAGCCCTGATGACTCAGTCAGGAAGAGGTCATCCACATATAATACTAGGATGAGTGGCTCATCATCTACCATCAAATATTAAAGGTTGGGTTTGTGTCACTCTTGACAAATCCCATCTATTGCAAGTAGCTGTCAATCTAACCATACCATGCCCTCGGAGCTTGTTTGAGCCCGTATAAAGCTTTCTTCAGTCTGCACACATGCGTGCCCCTCTCACGTGTCTTGAAGCCCTCTGGCTGTTCTATATATACCTCCCCTTCTATCACCCTGTTCAGGAAGGTTGTCTTGACATCCATCTGCTGAATCTGCAATTCTATTTGTGCTGCTAGAGATATAACCGAGTGGATAGAAGTATATCTGGCAATCGAGGCGAAGGTATCCTCATAGTCTATCCCTTTTGCGCATACCCCTTTTCCACAAACCTACCCTTGTACTTCTCCACGCTACTGTTTGTAGCGTACTTAATCTTATAGATCCATTGAGAGCCCACAACTGACCCGCCCTCAGGTCTTGACACTACCTCCCAAACATCATTCATCATGATAGAACTATACCCTTCTACCATGGTATCTACCCACACCTGATGGTGTGTGGCCTCCTAATAGCTAGAAGGTTCAATAACTTGTTCCACCAATGCTTGGTACCTGTCTGCATTCTCTCTTGTTCATCCTGGGTGCTCCAACGAACTCCTCTGCATCTCTCAATGTCTGATGAACTTCCTTGCTCGTTTTACCATTAGTGGTGGGAGGATCGACCAACTCCTCATCTTACCTCTGTTGCGAACTCACTGGATCCCTTGCACCTGAGTATGTGCTAGTACTAGTAACCATACTAGATCCCTCTGACTATTCTTGTGGCTGCCCCTGTGGTTGCCCTTGTTGTTGGACCAATGGAGCTTCTGCTAGCTCACTCTGATCACCTGCAGGCATCTCGCGAGATTTTTTGAAGGCTCTATCCTCCATAAAATTTACATCCAATCTCACGATAATATTTTTGCTACTAGGAACGTAGATCCTGTATGCCTTAGAAATTTCGCTATACCCGATGAAGTACCCCTTCTCTGTAGTCTAATCCAACTTGGTGCGCTTCTCATCTGGTACATGGCAATAAGTTATGCTACCAAATATCCTGAAGTGGCTGACTTTGGCTTCTTCCCTGAGAAGACTTCTTCTGGTGTTATCTTGCTCAATGCCCTATGAGGAACCCTGTTCTGTATATAAACAGCCGTGTTACATGGCTCTTCCCATAGAATCTTAGGCAAGTCCTGGTCATATAACATCACCTTCAAAACCCCAACTATAGAATTGTTATTTCGCTCTGCTACCCCATTCTGCTATGGATTGTATGGAGTTGTTCACTCCCTCCTGATGCTTTCGTTCACACAAAAACCTGTGAAGTCACTATCTGTGTACTCACCTCTATTATCTGAGTGAAGCACCTTAATATTTTTCCTTGTTGCATTCTCTACTAGAGCCTTAAACTCCTTGAAGCAACTGAAGACCTCATCCTTGGTCTTCAAGAAGCAGATCCAGCTTTTCCTAGAATGTTCATCGATAATAGTGACGAAGTGCTTGTACCCTATGAGAGATCTAGTGGGCATAGGACCTGTTGACCACTGGAGTGGCACCTGATGATTATATGAAGACTCCATGCCCTAGGATGATCCAGAAGACACTTGTACCATTAGATATCGTTAGTCAACAGAGTTTTTTAACTCTACTTCTATCTTCTCATCATCTTTCTTGTACCCAGATTCCACACCCTACGGGGAATTATAATAAGTGATACTAGTAATGATAATTTTTGAGTTTGTAATAGGCCTAGGATGTTGGGACTTGATCAACAAATGAGTACACCTTGGAATGTTTTTTTTATCTGGTTAATTATCCCTTCTTTTTCAGAAGCAGATAATTTTCTAGGTTTTTTCATTCATGTTTTACCCCAAAGCCGGGGTGACGGTTTGAAGGTTGAGCCCCTGACACATATTAGTGTCTAGAGTCTATGTATATTACCATACTAAATCACATAAAAAATTTCATGGAATTTGGTTAGGTCTAGGTAGTCATTTTTTTATTTTTTAGATTTACCGCAGGTAAAAAATTGCAAATAAAATTGTATTTAAATTGTAATAAGTCTAGTCTAGAGAAGTTGTATGGGGTATGAGTAATCAAAATTACACTTCTCACCCTCAACTTTCTACTGTGACACACTTTGGGGGGTTAATAATGTGTTTTGGACCCTCAAAACCCACTTTTCCTAAGTTTAGTAGGAAATCTGGCAATTAATTAAGCCAGAAATTAAATAAATGGAGAAAAATAAGTATCCACACATGCTAAATGTTGTGGAAATGAGGTGGAAAATAATGGGGGAGTTAAGGTGAAGTCCCAAGGTGATGTGGACTCTTAAAATCAAGGAAAAGGGATGTGCTCAAATAAAATCAAATTTCTGGCCTTAAATGAAAAAGCTGCTTGGAAATTCGAATTTGTGATGTTAATGCACATTTGGGAGGATTTGGGAGAATATTTGGTGGAGATTTTTGTGGGAAATTGTCCCCACATGGGTTAACACCCATATACACTTGTCATTCCACCATAAAATTCGAATTTAGCACATAAGGGAACAAGAAAATGATGTCCAATTGCCAGAGTTCGATTTTTACACTTGGCATTGGGGCTCCATTCAACAAATTCAAATTTCTCTTTGGGATTGTTATCTCATGCCACTTGTTTAATCACTTTTACATTGGGATTAGCTCTAATGCCATTTGTCATTGTCATTTTTCATTGGGATTTGCTCCTAACTCTTTATATAATAGAGTCATGGGCTCTCACATTGTAGAATATTGTTACTAGCTATTGTGCTTGCGGAAGCGCTGCTTCCTTGTACACTTTAAAAAATATCAATAAAGACTTTGGGGTTTCATTCATGAGGTGTTCCTCCTTTTCGAGTGTGATGAATTGTTGAGCATTGGTATAATTCCTTTTACTCATGCTTTTATCTAATTTGCTTCTATATGCTCTTGTAGATTTGTTAATGTAGAGCTATCTTGCATTGACATTTGATTTAGAAGTATGATCTAGGTATAGAATGCTCTAGTTGGTTTTAAATAAATCTCTAGAGTTTCTTATCATTGTTTATTGCTAAATCTATATGGAACTAATTCTTGTTTGGAGTAACTTTGTAGAGGAAACATCTTGTTGGGATTACAAAATCAAGCGTGAGGGGAAGTCTTTGGAGAGATGATCTGAATTGGATCCATAAAGAACTGTCAAGGAACCATGACTGTATCAGGTCGGGACAAATCTCTAAAGAATCCAAAACAACGATCAAAAACATCCTGAACCAGTGGTAATGGCCGCCGGCATGGAGCGACGAGGACCCCGGTCAAAGCGCGCTGACTGAGGCCCATGGAGACTGTGCGGGAGGTCAAAGTAGCCCCCGGGAAGCCCGAATCGGGAAAATAAGGAGGTTTTTGACGTGTGATTAGCGCTTAGGCTGGGCGAACAGGGCCGTGATGGAGGAAGCCTGAGCACACGGACACATGGGGAGCCGGAGAACCACGGGCGAAAAAGCGAAAAGCACTAAAAAGACAAAGGCCAGACCCGCGCTCTGGAAATCAGCGGTATCGATTGGGGTGCCCTCAAACGGTAAGCGGTTTTCGATGGAAGTGGAGCGATCCCACTCAACGATCGACGCGTCTCAAGTGGAGGTGAGAGAAAACTGCCATTGATCGCATGCTAACGGTCGAGCAAGTCAACCGTGTGAAATGTGCGTATGGCATCGGATCTGGAGGCCCCAGATCTAACGGCTAAGATCGCGCCCGATGGAGGAAGCAGAATCGACGAAGGAATGAGCGGCGATTTAGAAGGATTTGGAATCCATTTGACCGCCACAGTGGAGAAAGACTTCATCCACGACGTAACTGAAGAAACGAACCGACAAAGCAGACTAGCGACATTTAGAGGAGGACATGTGGCCACTCCTTGAGTGCTGATGACGACGCCAAACAGGGAACTCCAAGTGTAGCTGCAGAAGGCGAATCGACAGAGGAGGAAGAGGAACCGAACAGTCTTGGAATGGATGGCCTAAAAGCCATGAACATAGACAAAATACACAATGAAGTTAGTCAGTCAGAGAACCCCGAGAGGAGGACTGAACACAGAGAGACAGAAAACAGAGAAAGAAGGTAGTGAAGCAAAAGCAGAAAGAGGACAGAGGGTCGAGCTGACCAGAGGCAGCGTCGAGCACCAGAGGCTTGAGAGATCCGAGCCATCCCATAGAGGATTTGTCCGGGCTGAGCACCACATTGGGCTCTCCATTGTAGACAAGAAGGTCACAAAGCTGGTAGGAAGAAGAAGTCAGTGTACTCAAGTGGCTTGGGGAATCCAAGAACCACCCTGCCAAGCAAACTTGCTTCAGGAGAACTCACATTGAGTCCCTGCATTGTAATTCTCTACTTAAAGACACAATAAAACAAGGCCACCACTGGAAGCTGGACTGGAGATGTAGCCCTGGAGAATAGGGTGAACTCCTTATTAAATTCTTGTGTTCTTGTATTTGCTTACTGTATTTCTCTGCTGTCTTTCCATTTAATTGTCTGTGTATTGGAAATCTGATTGATCCGTTGCTTCAATAACACAGAACACACACTAGCACATGAGTCTGTAATACCTTTGTTTAATAAATCTTTAACTGATGTCACTCATAGGGTGAATATTAGATCAAGTGGTATCAAAGCTGTAAGGTTAGACAAGCTTGTGTTGGTTAGCTATTGAATGCTCACTAGATCAAAGCTCAAATTAGGAGAAAGGGAGTTGGTGGATACTAATCCTGAAATTGGGAGAGTCTATCCTCGGAAGACAATGTCAGAGGAAGGTTCTGTGGGGCCAAATCCTCAATTCATAGAAAGTTTCCTAGCTATAAAGTCTATGGTAGAAGAAATGTATAGGGACTTTAGAAAGCATAAGGTTGAAGATTCATCAGGTTCTAAACAAGATAAAGAAGAAGATGAGTCTCCCTACCAAGACCACTCCAAAGGAAAGGGGAAAGGGGAAAGCTTTCTCACACCTCCTAATAGCCTTGTGCATAATAAGAAAGCATCTTTGATCAAGCTAGATGTTAAATTTGATTTTCCTATATATGATGGAGAGCTAAATGCTGAAAATTTGGGCAATTGGATTAGACAAATTGATGTGTATTGCAGGGTACAGAACATAGACTCAGACAAGAGTAAGATTCAGCTGACAAGCCTACGCCTAGGAGGCACTGCCTTGGTTTGGTGGGAAGGCAGAACCCAAGCTGATATGAAAAGACATGGTGAGACCATCTCTGTCTGGAGTGTATTTGTTGCTGCAATAAAAAAACAGTTCTATCCATTGGCCTACATGCAACAAGCCATGATGAGCTAGCAGATTCTTCGACAGTTGAAGGGGCAAAGTGTGCAAGGGTATATGCAAGAATTCAGAAAGAGAGCATTGATGTTGGGTATCTCATTAGACTCACCAGAGACTCTTTTTAAGTACATTGGTGGTCTACACAGTTACATGAGGCATACCATCCTCATGTTTAATCCCACTAGTATAGATGAGGTATCTATACAAGCTATTCATCTAGAAGCTAGAGGAAAGAATGGAAATCCAGAAGTTGGGGGACCATCCCAACCCACTGTAAGCAAGAGCAAGGAGAAAAGAAAACAGAAGTGGAAAGCAAGGAAGGCTAACACTGCACAGAAAAGCAAAGCTTCATGCACTCACTCTAAAAAGGATGGGCATGATGATGAGCATTGTTGGATTCTGCATCCAGAGCTGAGGCCTAAGAAGTCTGAGGGCAAGAAGAAGAAGGCTACTGCAACTATTCAGAAAGATTTGGGGTCAGACTTAGGAGATGAAACAACTATAGCAGCCACAGGTATAAAAGGTAAGAATTCTGAAGCATCTACTAGTAATTCTGCTCAATCTGTTATTGATGAAGAAAATGATAGAAAAAGGCATGAGCTTTTCCATATTTGAGTTATTTCCAAAAATCAAAAGATTGATACTTTGTTTGATAGTGGCTCACAAGTAAATCTAATTTCTGAAGCAATTATAAAGAAATTGGGATTAGCAACTACACCTCACAAGAAACCAAACCCATTAGGATGGTTGAATGATAAAGCACAACTACCAGTGACTAGACAGTGCAAACCCAAGTTTTCTTTTAGGTTAGCATTTGTAGATGAGGTTGAGTTAGACATAATTCCTTTGGATATATGTGGAATTGTTTTAGGAAGTCCTTACTTGTATGATAGAAAGACTATTTTCTATAGAGCTGAGTACAAGTATCTACTTGTTAAAGATGAAATCGAATACTTTGTAAGAGCTCATAAGCTCAAGAATAATTATACTCTCATAAACTTAGGGCAGATGAAAAGAATGATAAATTCATGCAAACAATTCTTATTGATGGTTATAAAGGAAAAGAAACCTGATAAAACCAATGTATTTGAGGGTTGTAATGCTGAACAACAAGCTGATATAGAAAATGTTGTTTTAGAGTATGATGTCTTATTTCAAGAACCTAAAGGTATGCCACCCAAAAAGGGAATAGTACATGATATTATTTTGCAGCAAGATGTTCCATTGTCTAACATTGGGATGTACAGGTTGTTTGCTTTAGAGAACGCTGAAATCAAGAAGCAGGTGCAGGAGTTGCTCGAGAAAGGGTTCATCAGGCCTAGCACATCACCATGTGGGTCACCAATCATTTTGGTGAGAAAGAAAGATGGCTCATGGAGAATGTGCATTGATTACCGAGCACTGAATAAGATAACAATACAAAATTGTTATCCCCTTCCTCGCATAGATGATCTTTTAGATCAATTAAAGGAAGTTGTTTATTTCACCAAGCTGGATTTGCATAGTGGATACCGTTAGGTCAGAGTTGCAGAGCAAAATGCATGGAAGACTGCTTTCAAAACAAAGCAGGGATTGTATGAATGGTTGGTTATGCCTTTTGGCTTAACTAATGCTCCTACTACTTTCATGAGATTAATGAATGATGTACTCAGATCTTTTCTTGATGACTTTGTTATTGTGTACCTGGATGACATTCTGATTTTTAGTAAAATGTGGGAAGAACATTTAAAGCATGTTAAGTAGACATTAGATGTTTTGAAAAGAGAAAAACTTTATGTCAAACTCTCAAAATGTGAATTTGGCAAAACATCTCTAAACTACTTGAGTCATATAGTAGGGGGAGGTGAATTGAAAATAGATCCCTCTAAAGTGGCAGTCATTGTGAACTGGCCTAAACCCAGGTCTGCTACAAAAGTGAGAAGCTTCTTAAGAGCAGCACAATATTGGAGGAAGTTTATTTCTAACTTTTCCTCAATTGCGGCTCCCTTACATGCTTTAACATGATTGAATAAGGTGTTTCAGTGGGGAGGCAAACATCAGAAACCCTTCGACACCTTGAAAGAAAAGATTAGTACAACACCTATACTAGCACTGCCAGATCTACAAAGACCATTTGAGATCCAAACTGATGCCAGTGACTATGCCATGGGAGCAGTGTTGACACAACACGGTAAACCATATGTTATCATTCTGAGACTTTTAATCCTGCAGTAGTTAACTATCCTACATATGATAAAGAATTGTATGCATTAGTTCAGAGTGTGAAAAAGTGGAAACATTACTTAATGGGCAAAGAGACAGTAATACATACTAATCATCAACCACTTCAATATCTGCACTCCCAAACTAAGTTGTAGCAATCAAGACATTACAGATGGATGGGTTTTCTACAACAGTTTTATTTAGTCATCAGATATAAAAAGGGCATACATAACAAGGTTGCAGACATGTATCTAGACCCATTATAAATGCATCTACCATACTTAAGCATAATTCAGTGCTACATGAAAGCTACATTGAACAATATGCTCGAGATATGGACTTTAAAGATGTATATGCAACTTTGAGTCAGGGCAAAAGAGTAGAAGAATTGGACTATCATGTGAAGGACCGACTCTTATACCATTGTGGGAAACTCTGCATTTCACAAACTGAGAGAGTAAAGATAATTAGGGAAGCACACACTTCTCCGATATCAGGTCACTTTGGGGTAAGTAAAACAGTTGCACAACTACAAAGATTCTGCTATCGGTCGAAAATGAATGAGACAGTTTCTAGATATGTAAGAGGGTGTGGCATGTGTGCTAAAAGAAAGCCCAACAATAGAAAACTAGGCTTGTACACTCCATTGCTAGTTCCTTTTCACCCTTGGGAAAGTGTTTCCATGGATTTTGTGGGAGGACTGCCTAAATTTAGGAAAGGTCATGATTATCTATATGTTGTTGTGGATAGGTTCAACAAAATGTGTATTTTGATACCTTATAATAAATAGATTGCAGTTGAACAGACTGCAAAATTGTTCTTTGAACATGTATGGGTTCATTTTGGATTACCCACTTCCATTGTATCTGATCGAGATACCTGATTTGTGGGAAAGTTTTGGTCGAGTCTGTGGGAACTGATGGACACCAAATTGAAGAAAAGCACAGCGTTTCATCCACAATCATATGGCCAGACAGAAGTAGTAAACAGGACAGTGATTTAGTTACTGAGAGGTTATTGTAGCAAACATCCTAAGCTTTGGGATGAAAACTTGTGTTATGTGCAACATGCTTACAACAGAGCAAAACACTCTTCTACACAAAGATCTCCTTTTGAGACCTGTTTTGGTTTCACACCAAGGTCTCCTTTGGATTTTGTCTTTGGTAAAGATACCATGGTTGATGGACACAGTGATGTGGACAAGGCAACTAGGTTCATTGAACAGATCCAGGAGATCCACCAGGCAGTACAGGAACAACTGGAAAAGAGCCAAGCCAAATACAAGGCTAGGCATGATAAGCATCGGATGGAGCATAGTTTTCAAGTTGGAGACCAAGTCTGGCTGTATATCAGCAAGGATAGGATGCAAGGTGAAGTTAAAAAGCTAAAGCCTATTAGGTATGGACATTTTAGGATACTTGAGAGGATTGGCGAAAATGCTTTTCGCCTTGATCTACCAGCTCACATACACATCTACTCAGTCGTAAATACAAATTGTTTGAGATTATTTGAACCTTCAATGATTGAGGACCTTGAAGAGCAGAGTCAATTGCCTTCTATTGATGACCTACTACCTGAATATCTTAATGAATTGCAGGAAGACAGTGCTGGACAGGAAGGTGAGGACAACGTGCAAGGGAGATGTTGAGTACCTCAGGATTGGGCTCAAAGGTTCAAATCCAAGCAATGGAAAGTCGATTGAGATTGGACAAGTGAGAAAGCAGTACCCTCACTTAGTCGATGCTTGAAAACCAACTTTTGGTGGTGTTATCGCACAGATTGTCACGACAATGCTCAGACCGGGGGTTGTCACCCTGATCCCCGATCTCTCCGTTTAAGCCTGTCTCTCGCGGCTAAGGGGGGTAGACCCTATGGGAAAATGGATAACCAACTGAGGACCAGTTGGGTTGGGAGACAGGAGGGGGAACAAGCACTTAATTGATTTTACTAAGTTAATAGACCAGTGCCTTATGAAATAAATGATTAAACGATTATTTATCAAATGCTGCAGAAGTATGAACACATCAACAATCGTTTACCATCAAACAACTCAAACAAAGATTAACTTTACCAAATGCGAGATAATCAATAAATGCTCAATGACTTAATGATACTCCAGCGATTAAAATTTCGAAAGATAAAGGGCTTTAAACAACCACGTAAAATGCTAACTAGAGATCACATTCATGCAGTTAATCTTCAAATGAACATTTAAGCACGTTTAACCATTAATTCCCACATCAAAATTTTAGCCTCAGCATAAAAGACAAAACATAAGAAATTCCTGAGCCAAGACTGAAATTGGCAAAAAAAAAAAAAATTCCCGAAATATTTTTATATTTTTCAGACAAAACAAAATTTAAAACTAAATGAAACCTTTCTTCTTCTTTTTTATTATGAAAATTTTAAAATTTTTATGATTTTTTATAAAATTAAATAAAAAACCTATCTAATATATATGAAATGAAATATGAAGGTTAAATAGAATGAAAACTAAACAAAAGAAAAATTCCCAAAACCTTAAAAAAAAAAAAAAAACAAAAATAAAGTCCTAATCTAAGCTAAACTAAAGTAAACAAAGCCTGAAATTATTAAAAG
Source organism: Pinus tabuliformis (assembly GCA_031772625.1). Lineage (NCBI taxonomy): Eukaryota > Viridiplantae > Streptophyta > Pinopsida > Pinales > Pinaceae > Pinus > Pinus tabuliformis. The sequence continues at coordinate 31,952,439 of CM062804.1, forward strand.
CTAATAAACTAAAAGGAACTCCTATTGCTTTTTTTTTTATAATTTTATAATTTTTTATTATTTTTTTAAATTTCAAAATGAAACAAAAATAAAATCAAATCTAAAACTAAACTAAAGCAACCCTTTTTTATGCTTTTTTACATATATATATAGATTTTTTTTTTTTGAATTTATTTAAAATCAAAAGTAAAAAATGGAACAAAACTAAAGCTAAAACAAAAAGCTAAGCTAAATAAGACACTAACACCTGATCGAATACTTATAACAAAAATGAAAATATATAAATCCTAAATCAAATAAAATCTAATTCTAAAAACTAACTTAATCAAAATCTAAAACCTTGACCAAATTATATCAGACGTGCTACAAAATACGAACTTAACCACGCTAACCCTGTTCATAAATCGAAATTAAAAATTCGCTGAGTGTTCAGTGTATGCAGGACGGCGGAAATGGAAATCACGTGGATAAGATAAAGATTGATGCGGATATGGAGCTTGTGGTGCGTTTTGCAGATGTTAACCTTGAAATCAAACAACAGGAGGAAACAGGGCGGCGACAGACATTAGCAATGATGCGTTTGGAGAGGAAGAGAAAGACCGACAGTTTGGATGAGCTTAGAAAGGCGCAGGGTGAAACTGAAAGTGGCAGCATGAGTAGATAGATTGAAACGCAGGTGACTGGCGATTGTTTGATGGATATGCAGCTGAGGAAATCGCAGGAAGAAATGAGTTTGCCGCAGGGTGGAGGTCAGACGGATGGACAGCGAGGTAAGGGAAGTGGATGCAGAATGCCTGAGCGATGATTTGCTAAAGAGCTGCGTAATGGTTTTGGTAGCGCTTGAGGAGGAGAACGCAGGAAGGAAAAAAAAGAAAAAACACTATACGCAGAGGGGAAATGCAAATGGAATAAAATGTTGGTAGACCTACGTTGGGAGCAAGGAAACGCAACCTGAGGACTAGACGCAGGCAGGAGCAGCAAAAGGGTTTGTAGATCCGTGGAGAACTAATGAAGGAGGAGCGATGACAAGGATGAGAACGTTGAAGTTGTGGGACAAAAATATTGCGTGAGGATGGCAAAGACATGCTTCAGGGACAAAGTGGGAGGATAGACTACGGATAAGAGAAGGATACGCAGGTGACTGAAGCGTGAAATTTTCCAAAGAAATATAATATGCAGCCAGGAACTGGTAAACCCTTTAAAATTCCATAGAAATTTGCAAATAAAGTGATATTCCTCCGCTTTGGCGCTTCCAGTTATCAAACCCCACAAAGATTTCCAGCTCTGAAATAAGTATTCCTGCAATCGCTGATTCTGAGGCCAGATCTTACCCTCCAGGGCCTAGATCTGGCTTCAAAATTTAAGCTCACCTTCAGATCTGCAACCTGCAACGGCAGAACAAACACCTAGAGATAATATGTGCAGAGAACGAAACTAAAACCCTAGATCAGCAAAACAATTACAGTATTTAAAACTTTTCAACCCTTGAACAACCAGATTTGTCAATAACCTTCAATAGTATTTTCAGAATCTCAGATTTACTATGAAATGCTTTGAAAAAACTCTCATGCAACTCAGAAATAAACTCTAAATGATAAACCCAGAATCAAAACTGGCTAGGCTCTACAAGGGAGTGCTTTGCGGGAGTTGGCTGGTTCAGCCGAGAACTTCCCCAAACGCCCACTGATTTCTTCAATAAGGGTTTCCTGCACAACTCATTTCAACCATCAATAAAGAGGGAAAAAACAGTACTAGATTCCAGATGCAATGGAGACACCTGCCACTATTTCAGAAATACTACTACCATTCAAACCCTAGTAAGTGAACAAGAGACCTGTGTTCAACAATACTCTAAATCAAGCTATTACTAATGGCCGAAAAATAAAAATATGCAGAAAATAAAACAGCTCACAGCACTTCAGGAGAGTAACACCAGCAAGATTTCAACCCCAAAGTCTTTCTTTATTAGCACCAGAAAAAGTTTACAAGAGAGCTTTCTTCAGCAGAAGACTCACAGATCGAATGATCTCAAATGACCCCTAACACCCTATTTAAAGGAAAAATTCCCAACAGCTAGTTCGAGTGATCCACGTCAAAATGATCTCGACCGTCGATGCGGATCAAGATATCTCTTAATCTCATCCGTCGATTTTTTTAATGCATTAAAAAATTGAAATTCTACATTTATTTACTCAAAAATATTATTATTTTATTATTTCTAAGTTTTTATTTTATTTTATTATTTTATTATTTATTTTTAATTATTTATACTTATTTTTAATTTTTTTATTGTTTTTAATTTTTAATTTATTTTTAAATGGATCCTCGAACTTAGCCTTTGGAAAAATCACCTAGGACCTAGGACTTAGGACTTATGAGGGGATTAAAACATTTTCTAACCCTCAAGACACTTTATTTCATGACTTTTACAATTTTACATCTCAAGGGGGAAAACCCATTTGACATAGACTCTTATAAACCACCTAGTTCTGTGACACAACTATAATTTAGCAGATTAACACACTAGGATTCCTCTAAGATTCTAATGACAAAATTCATTCCGGGTTTGGGGTTACGCTGAAGGAAAACTCTGCCGGTCATGGATCGGTGAGACAAAAAACCTTCCGGAACGTAGATTATCACTAGAAAATTAGGTCCACCTAGGAAATTTACATACATGACTCATATCTGTTAAGATTATTTACAATTCACACATGCAGACTGGGTTTACAACATAATATGATCAAGTCGACGACGACTGTCGAATGGCACGGACATGTCAATAAAGCGCTATCCCTTTTGCGAAGAAAAGGAGGTGTACTTGCTATGGGGAGTTGACACGTAGTGGTCAACATCTGGCTCTACTTGGGGACACGTTGTTGCACTTGCAGGAATGTGAGAATCCAGAATCTGCATCCACGCAACACACAACATAAATAAGTAGCGTCCATTTAAACATCATCATATAACATTTAAGCACATGAAAGATAGAAGCTCTTCATTTATTAACAAGGAAAGTAAATCTAATCCTAAATCAGAAATAAAATGCTGAAATAACAAGCAGTAGGGTTAGAAATACAATACAAAGGATTCCCTATGGCATTAGATATCATCTTTGAAGAACATCTTGAGCATTTGCCCATTCGCAGGTAGATCAAGTGGTTCGCCATCCAATCTACTCAAGTGGAATGAGTTTGGTCCAGCTACGTCTCGAATGATGTATGGTCCTAGCCACAAACTGTCAAACTTCTTATGTTTTCCTGGTTTTTCATTCTTGCGATCCCAAGAAGTACCATATCTCCCACCTGCAAAGATCTAGATTGAGAGAATTTATCAAAGCTTTTCTTAATGTTTGATTGATTTTTACATATAGCATCAAAAGTTGTCCTACGAGCTTCATCTAACTCCACAATCTGATCTATTCTATTCTGAACAACATCTTTATTAGTATGAAAATTCTGAAGGAGCTGATAAGCTGGCAATTTCAGGTGCATAGGTAAGGTTACATCCAAGCCATAAACTAATTCAAAGGGAGATTTACAAGTAGCTTTCTTCTTAGTGATTCTATCTGCCCATAAAGCATACTTGATTTTGCTATCCCATGACCTCTTATTATCTCCTACTATCTTCTTGATAATGGTTATGAGATTCTTGTTACTTGATTCAGCCAAACCATTACCCTGAGGATAGTAATTTGATGAATGAGATAAGATAATGCCATATTTGAAACCGAAAGATGAAAATTCTGAAGAACTAAAAGATTTAGCATTGTCAGTAGTGATTTTAGCAGGGACACCAAATCTAGTAATGATATTATTTTCAATGAAATCCATAATAACCTTTTCAGTGGCATTCTTAGCAGGAATGGCTTCAACCCATTTAGTGAAATAATCCGTAGCAGTCAAAATCCATGAGTAGCCATTGCTAGAATTTTCATGGAACTTCCCTATGAAGTCCAGACCCCAATGTTGAAAAGGTGCCTCTACAATGACAGGTTGTAAAGGTAGGGCAGCAAGCTTCTGTTCCCCAGTGAATAGTTAACAGGCTTGACAATTTCTAACAAACTTATGCACATCAGAAAAAATTGAAGGCCAATAATAACCAGCTCTCAGGATCTTGTGGGCAGTAGTTCTAGCAGCATAATGACCACCACAAAATCCTGAATGAAACTCAGAGATTAATTTCTTGGACTCAACGTCATCAACACACCTAAGAACTATGCCCTCAGGATTTCTCCATCCAAGGCCATCCTTCATAAGGCAATACTTAGTGGCTTTTAGTCTAAGAGCCCTTCTCTTATGAGCAACTAAATGGTTAGGACATGCAAGATTCATCAAGTAATAAACTATGTCCTTGTACCACTCATGCTCTCCTAATATTTGCAACTCCGATGAAGATAGATCGCTAAGACAAAACAAACCAAGAGTCTTTTCGTTACCTTCAGTCAACATCTGAGCCAAACCTTGGCCTTTGACTATCTTGGTGGGTCTGATCTCTAAATCATATTCTTGTATTTTAGTAACCCACCTAGCGCGAGTCCCTAAGCAATCGGTTTGAGTTAATATATCTTTAATAGCGGAATGTGGGATGAAAGCAATGATTTTAGAATAACCCACATAAGTTTTGAAGTGCTTAAGAGACTTGACCAAGGCATAAGCCTACTTTTCCATTGTATTGTACTTCAATTCGGAATTTTGAAGTGCTCTACTCATGAAAGCAATAGGCTGCTCGTGACCATCTTTATTCTTTTGTAGCAGGACACCAGCAGTGGTATCTTCGGAAGCGAAAGAAAAAATCATGAAATCCTTGGAATAATCGGGACTAACTAAGACAGGAGCTCTTGCAATAGCACATTTGATTTCTTGAAAAGCCTTTTTGCCGTCTTCTTGCCAAACAAATTTTGCATATTTCTTTAGAAGACTTTGAATAGGCTTAGCTATTTCTGCGTAATTTGGAATAAACCTTCTAATAAAATTTGTCTTTCCAAGGAAAGACTGAAGGGATTTAAGATTATGAGGAAGAGGAATTTTTTGGATTGCTTCAATTCTTTCGGGATCAATCTTGATTCCATCCTTAGAAATGACATGGCCAAGTAATTTCCCTTCTGTTACTCCAAAAACAGACTTAGCTGGATTGAAAGAAATCCCGTATTCTGTACATCTATCGAAAACCTGCCTAAGATGATTTACATGACTGATACCATCTTTAGAAAAAACAGTAAGATCATCTTGGTAAATCTCAATAAATTTCCCGATTAACCCCTTGAAGGCATAATCCATAGCCCTTTGGAATGTAGCCCCAACGTTTGTTAATCCAAACGACATTCTGATGTATTCAAAAGTACCCTATGGTGTGGTGAATGTGCTTTTATGACGATCTTCCTTTTTAACCCATACCTGATTGTACCCAGAAAAACCATCTAACAGCGACATCATTCTAGAACTGGTTATCTTTGCAACAAAGTTTCCATGTTTGGCAAAGGGTAATTATCTTTCTTGCATGCTAGATTAAGGTTTCGAAAATCGACACAAAGCCTTATCGTACCATTCTTTTTCCTAACAATCACCAGATTTGAACACCATGTCGAATGCCTGGTTTGAGCGATAATCCCTGCTGCAAGCATTTTCGCAAGCTCTTTCTGAACCAAAGGGGCTAATTTAGGGTTAATTTGCCTAAGTTTCTGGCAAAAGGGTTTAGCATTTTCATCTTTTAAGGGGATAGTATGTTCCATGACATCTTCCCTATAGCCCTTTAATTCATCATAAGAAAAAGCTAAAAAATCTCGATATTCGCGAAGTAAATTAGTTAACTTTTTTTTTTCCTCCACACTAGTACCTCTACCAATTTTAACAATATTTGGGTTTTCAGAAGTACCAATTTTTATCTCGAGATATTCGCCTGGGTCCATCTTATTTTCTTCTCTCAACTTCGTAGCATCATGCCGATCAAAATGTTGCTCTAAGGAAACCACATTCCTAGGAGTAGGATTTATGTTATGCTCATAATTTAAAGATCCATCCTCCTGAGAATCTATCATGAAATCTTCAAACTCATCCAGACTATTAAGAAAACGAATGACCTATTTTTCATCATTAAAGACTTGCCAATGCTCTGAGTTATCTGGAACAGATGGTCTAAATATTACTTCCATTTTGATCTTATCCTTAATTAGCTCATCAGATAACTGGAAAGTAGTAGCAGCTACAACAAGTTCATCTGCCAAACTATTTTGCTCTCTTGGGATAGCTTTGAGATCAAGGGCATCAATGTGCTCCATAGTATCCCACACAGCATTTCGATAATTCCTTAGTCTTTGATTTTTGCATGTGAATTTATTTTTAAGATGCATGATAATTAAATCAGAATCCCCCTTAATGCTAAGCAACTTAATCTTCAAAGATTTTGCCAATTCAAGACCCAACAATATAGCCTCATATTCAGCGACATTGTTGGTTGCTTCAAATTCTAATCGATAGGGAAACTTGAAAATGTGATCAAGGGGAGATTTAAGCACTATTCCAGCACCTTTACCATGCCTAGATGATGCACCATCGAAGTACATGTACCAAACTTTATCATTGAGATCCTTAATCTTATCATTGGGAGGAACTATGACATTAGACATGATGGCATAGTTCCCAATGTCAGATTGCTCTTTGATTATCTCGTTGTGAGGTCTCTTAGGATCTTCGACATGAAATTTTCTTTCAGGTTCTCTATTTAGTCTTACAAAACCATCACCCCTAGGAGAAGGAATCATAGCATATGACCAATTCATTTGAATACTTCCTCCTAGATCAGAGGCCCACTTTCTGGATAAAAGCATACCCCAGGCATCAGGCACATCCACAACAACAATATCCATGACAATCATGATATCTGGGTAAACTGATAGATGAACTTGAAAGTCTTTGATCAAACCATGCACTTCAATTTTCTTAGAATTCATGGCACATATGTTATAGTAGGGTCTAGAAACTCTTAAGTTAAGCTGTTCCATGACCCTTTTAGTCATTACACAAGCTGATGCACCAGAATCCAACATGCAATTATTCAATTTATATCCATTAACTAAAAAGGTGATAAAGAAAGGCTGGTGATCTTTGTTATCTGCATCTAAGCTTTGCAAATATATGGGAGCATTGTGATAGTCAACTTCCTGAATTTTCTTTTGAGAAGTATTTATTTGAGGACCTTGGATAGCTTTTAGTAACTTATCTCTTTGGGAAGGGATTTTAGCAATCTCGGAGACAGGAACCCATATTTTTGCATTGTTAAACCAACTTCCCAAATCGAAATCTAATCCAGAGTTTAAACCAGGGTTAAAAGTTCGAGGGGGAATTTGATTCCTGCTTTGATCTTTATCCCTTCTCTGATAGGTCAAACCTTTATCTCTATCAATTTCCAAGATTTGCTCGGGAGAGGGTTTTTCACCATATAACCTAGCCAAAATGTCATCTTCATTTTCAAGGTTATTTATACTAAAAGCTGATGAAGGATTCATAACATCATGACTATTTTCCTTGACCTCTATCCAATCATCCATAGACAAAGGAAACTTGCTACCTACCACATTTATTTGATCACCTATCCCAAACATCCCGTTATCTAAGATCCTTCTAACGATGGGGCAAGTGGCCTCTTCATGAAGAGCATCACAAACCCGACAATAAGGAGGAGCATTATCAACCAAATTAGTTATCGGATTAGGAGGTCTCTGCTCACTAGATTGACCCTTCTTTTGCCAATTATTATTTCTGTTATTATTATTTCGAGGTTGGAAGTTTTGCGTTTGTGTTCTTTCCATTTGAATCAACCTATTCTGCAAAGTGGCTATCTCCTTGTTATGATTAATTCCATGGTTTCAATCTTTTGGAGCAATTTGAGAACAAGTTCGCTTTCAGGCTCTTGAACTGATTTTCCTTTAGGTTCTTTTAGTTTTGTAGCAGCCCTATCAAAACCTGAGATCTCAGACTTCTAGGCGCCACCTTGTCCTTTTCAATCTCGATAGCTAAAACCTGGCACTCCCTATAATCATTAAGTCTAGCACGCCTCAATTCATAAGATGGCTCAGGGCTAAAGGTATCAATATAAAAATCTCGAAGAGATTTGTCAGTAGGTTTATAGTCTTGAGGTAATTCTTTAATAATATTATTAAACCTTTTATTAAATTCTTCAACGGTTTCATTTTCTCTCTTTTTTATTATGCTGATAGCTTTTACCAGGTGTCTTCCTTCTCTCTTATCTCCATACTTTTCCTTAAAGGCATTAACAATCGATTGTAAGGAATCAAATGAATTTTGAGGCTTTTCAGTAAACCAATCTAAAGCATGACCCTCCAAGGTCAAAACAAAAAGGGTCATTTTAATATCTTCATGATTAAAATCAGCGGCCCTTGCATACTTCCCCAGCCATGAACTAAAAGCTTTCATATGTGAATTAGCACTGATTGCGTTATCTCCCTGAAAGATAGGCAATTTATCCATTCCATGCTTTGGAGTATCATTAGGATAACCTTGAATATTAGCAAAGTTACATGGGGCGAATATGTCCATGATGTCGTGCTCAACTGGACTAGTAAAAAGTAAATGGATATTAGAGAGGGCTTCTTGTCCGAGGTTAACAATAAGTGTACGAGAAGAGAGTTTGTGTAATCGTACCCTGAGAGCCCTTTCAGGATTAGGAGCAAGATTGCACAGACTGCTTGGATGTCTTCTAGTATACACTCTTGTAGATAATATATGAAGTGGAGTCGCCACCCGGACAGGAAGTGAAACACAGAAAAGCTCGAAAGGAAAGGACCAAGGACAGAAAAACTCTGTCCCCAGCAACAGTGCCAAAAAATATTGTCGCACAGATTGTCACAACAACGCTCAGACCGGGGGTTGTCACCCTGATCCCCGATCTCTTCGTTTAAGCCTGTCGCCCACGGCTAAGGGGGGTAGATCCTATGGGAAAATGGATGACCAACTGAGGACCAGCTGGGTTGGGAGACACGAGGGGGAACAAGCACTTAATTGATTTTACTAAGTTAATAGACCAGTGCCTTATGAAATAAATGATTAAACGATTATTTATCAAATGTTGCAGAAGTATGAACACATCAACAATCGTTTACCATCAAACAACTCAAACAAAGATTAACTTTTACCAAATGCGAGATAATCAATAAATGCTCAATGACTTAATGATACTCTAGCAATTAAAATTTCGAAAGATAAAGGGCTTTAAACAACCACGTAAAATTCTAACTAGAGATCACATTCATGCAGTTAATCTTCAAATGAACATTTAAACATGTTTAACCATTAATTCCCACATCAAAATTTTAGCCTTAGCATAAAAGACAAAACATAAGAAATTCCTGAGCCAAGACTGAAATTGGCAAAAAAAAAAAAATTCTTGAAATATTTTTATATTTTTCAGATAAAACAAAATTTAAAACTAAATGAAACCTTTTTTTATTTTTTATGAAAAATTTAAAATTTTTATGATTTTTTATAAAATTAAATCAAAAATCTATCTAATATATATGAAATGAAATATGAATATTAAATAGAATGAAAACTAAACAAAAGAAAAATTCCCAAAACCTTTTTTTTTTTAAAACAAAAATAAAGTCCTAATCTAAGCTAAACTAAAGTAAACAAAGCCTGAAATTATTAAAAGCTAATAAACTAAAAGGAACTCCTATTGCTTTTTTTTATAATTTTATAATTTTTTATGATTTTTTTAAATTTTAAAATGAAAAAAAAATAAAATCAAATCTAAAACTAAACTAAAGCAACCCTTTTTTATGCTTTTTTACATATATATATAGATTTTTTCTTTTGAATTTATTTAAAATCAAAAGTAAAAAATGGAACAAAACTAAAGCTAAAACTAAAAGCTAAGCTAAATAAGACACTAACACCTGATCGAATACTTATAACAAAAATGAAAATATATAAATCCTAAATCAAATAAAATCTAATTCTAAAAACTAACTTAATCAAAATGTAAAACCTTGACCAAATTATATCAGACGTGCTACAAAATACGAACTTAACCATGCTAACCCTGTTCATAAATCGAAATTAAAAATTCGCTGAGTGTTCAGTGTATGCAGGACGGCGGAAATGGAAATCACGTGGAGAAGATAAAGATTGATGCATGTATGGAGCTTGTGGTGCGTTTTGCAGATGTTAACCTTGAAATCGAACAGCAGGAGGAAACAGGGCGGCACAGAGATCAACAATGATGCGTTTGGAGAGGAAGAGAAAGACCGGCAGTTTGGATGAGCTTAGAAAGGCGTAGGGTGAAACTGAAAGTGGCAGCATGAGCAGATAGATTGACACACAGGTGACTAGCGATTGTTTGATGGATATGCAGCTGAGGAAATCGCAGGAAGAAATGAGTTTGCCGCAGGGTGGAGGTCAGATGGATGGACGGCGAGGTAAGGGAAGTAGACGCAGAATGCCTGAGCGATGATTTGCTAAAGAGCTGCGTAATGGTTTTGGCAGCACTTGAGGAGGAGAACGCAGGAAGGAAAAAAAAGAAAAAACACTATACGCAGAGGGGAAATGCAAATGGCATGAAAGGTTGGTAGACTACGTTGGGAGCAAGGAAACGCAAGCTGAGGACTAGACGCAGGCAGGAGCAGCGAAAGGGTTTGCAGATCCGTGGAGAACCAATGAAGGAGGAGCGACGACAAGAATGAGAACGTTGAGGTTGTGGGACAAAAATATTGCGTGAGGATGGCAGAGACGTGCTTTAGGGACAGAGTGTGAGGATAGACTACGGATGAGAGATGGATATGCAGGTGACTGAAGCGTGAAATTTTCCAGAGAAATATAATATGCAGCCAGGAACTGGTAAACCCTTTAAAATTCCACAGAAATTTGCAAATAAAGTGATATTCCTCCGCTTCGGCGCTTCCAGTTATCAAACCCCACAAAGATTTCCAGCTCTGAAATAAGTATTCCTGCAATAGCTGATTCTGAGGCCAGATCTTACCCTCCAGGGCTTAGATCTGGCTTCAAGATTTAAGCTCACCTTCAGATCTGCAACCTGCAACGGCAGAACAAACACCCAGAGCTAATATGTGCAGAGAACGAAACTAAAACCCTAGATCAGCAAAACAATTACAGTATTTACAACTTTTCAACTATTGAACAACGAGATTTGTCAATAACCTTCAATAATATTTTCAGAATCTTAGATTTACTATGAAATGCTTTGGAAAAAACTCTCATGCAACTCAGAAATAAACTCTAAATGATAAACCCATAATCAAACTGGCTGGGCTCTACAAGGGAGTGCTTTGCAGGAATTGGCTGGTTCAGCCGAGAACTTCCCCAAATGCCCACTGATTTCTTCAATAAGGGTTTCCTGCACAACTCATCTCAACCATCAATAAAGAGGGAAAAAACAGTTTTAGATTCCAGATGCAATGGAGATACCTGCCATTATTTCAGAAATACTACTACCATTCAAACCCTAGTAAGTGAACAAGATACCTGTGTTCAACAATACTCTAAATCAAGCTATTACTAATGGCTGAAAAATAAAAAATGCAGAAAATAAAACAGCTCACAACACTTCAGGAGAGTAACACCAGCAAGATTTCAACCCCAAAGTCTTTCTTTATTAGCACCAGAAAAAGTTTACAAGAGAGCTTTCTTCAGCAGAAGACTCACAGATCGAATGATCTCAAATGACCCCTAGCACCCTATTTAAAGGAAAAATTCCCAACAGCTAGTTCGAGTGATCCACGTCAAAATGATCTCGACCGTCGATGAGGATCAAGATATCTCTTAATCTCGACCGTCGATGAGGATCAAGATATCTCTTAATCTCGACCGTCGATGAGGATCAAGATATCTCTTAATCTCATCCGTCGAATTTTTTAATGCATTAAAAAATTGACATTCTACATTTATTTACTCAAAAATATTATTATTTTATTATTTCTAAGTTTTTATTTTATTTTATTATTTATTTTTTAATTATTTATATTTATTTTTTAATTTTTTTATTGATTTTAATTTTTTTAATTTTTTAATTTTTAATTTATTTTTAAATGGATCCTCGAACTTAGCTTTTGGAAAAATCACTTAGGACCTAGGACTTAGGACTTATGAGGGGATTAAAACATTTTCTAACCCTCAAGACACTTTACATCATGACTTTTACAATTTTACATCTCAAGGGGGAAAACCCATTTGACATAGACCCTTATAAACCACCCAGTTCTGTGACACAACTATAATTTAGCAGATTAACACACTAGGATTCCTCTAAGATTCTAATGACAAAATTCATTCCGGCTTTGGGGTTAGGCTGAAGGAAAACTCTGTGGGTCATGGATCGGTGAGACAAAAAACCTTTCGGAACGTAGATTATCACTAGAAAATTAGGTCCACCTAGGCAATTTACATACATGACTCATATCTGCTAAGATTATTTACAATTCACACATGCAGACTGGGTTTACAACATAATATGATCAAGTCGACGATGATTGTCGAATGGCACGGACATGTCAATCAAGTGCTATCCCTTTTGCGAAGAAAAAGACGTGTACTTGCTATGGGGAGTTGACACGTAGTGGTCAACAGGTGGTCCAAAATCTTTTTCGGTGGGAAGGCCGTGATCCGAATTGGATCCATAAAGAATTGTCAAGCAACCATGACTGTATCAGGTCGGGACAAATCTCTAAAGAATCCAAAACAGCGATCAAAAACACCCTGAACCAGTGGCAATGGCCGCCAGAGTGGAGCAACGAGAACCCTGGTCAAAGCGCACTGACTGAGGCCCATGGAGACTACGCGAGAGGTCAAAGTAGCCCCTGGGAGGCCTGGATCAGGAAAATAAGGATGTTTTTGATGCGCGATTAGCGCTAATCACGCATCGCTAGGCGAACAGGGCCGTGATGGGGGAAGCCCGAGCACACGGACGCATGGGAAGCCGGAGAACCGCGGGCGAAAAAGCGAAAAACACTAAAAGGACAAAGGCAGGACCCGTGCTCTGGAAACTGGCGGTATCGATCTGGGTGCCCTCAAACATTAAGCTGTTTTGGATGGAAGCAGAGTGATCCCACTCAACGATGACGCGTGGCAAGCGGAGGTGAGAGAAAACCACCGTTGATCGCGAACTAATGGTCAAGCAAGTCAACCTCGCGAAATGTGCGTATGGCGTCGGATCTAGAGGCCCCAGATCTAACGGCTGAGATCGCGCTCGATGGAGGAAGCGGAATCGACGAAGGAATGAGCTGCGATTTAGAAGGATTTGGAATCCGTTTGACCGCCACAGTGGAGAAAGACTTCATCCACGACGTAACTGAAGAAACGAACCAACGAAGTAGGCTGGCGACGTTTAGAGGAGGACATGTGGCCACTCCCTGAGTGTTGATGATGACGCCGAACAGGGAACTCCAAGCGCAACTGCAGAAGGCGAATTGACAAAGGCAGAAGAGGAACCAAACAATCTTGGAAAGGATGGCCTAAAAGCCATGAACAGAGACAGAATACATAGCGAAGTTAGTCAGTCAGAGAACCCCGAGAGGAGGACTGAACACAGAGAGACAAAAAAAAGAGAAAGAAGGCAGTGAAGCAAAAGCAGAAAGAGGACAGTGGGCCGAGCTGACCAGAAGTAGCGTTGAGCACCAGAGGCTTGAGAGATCTCAGCCTTCCCATAGAGGATCTGTTTGGGCTGAGCACCACATTGGGCTCTCCACTGTAGACCAGAAGGTCACAGAGCTGGTAGGAAGAAGAAGTCTGTGTACTCAAGTGGCTTGGGGAATCCAAGAACCACCCTGCCAAACAAACCTGCTTCAGGAGAACTCACATTGAGTCCCTGCATTGTAATCCTCTGCTTAAAGACACAATAAAACAAGGCCACCATTGAAAGTTGGACCGGAGATGTAGCCCTGGAGAATAGGGTGAACTCCTTATTAAATTCTTGTGTTCTTGTATTTTCTTACTGTATTTCTATGCTGTCTTTCCATTTAATTGTCTGTGTATTGGCAATTTGATCGATCCGTTGCTTCAATAACACAGAACACACACCAGCACATGAGTCTGTAATACCTTTGTTTAATAAATCTTTAATTGATGTCACTCATAGGGTGAATATCAGATCAAGAGACCAACCCATTTTTGATACATTCTTAAAAGAGCTCTCATTTGTTCTTTGAACCTTCATAGTTTTATCTTACAAAGTGGTTTTGCAGGGATTTCGGCACATAGCTTGTACACAAGCCGAGAACTCCTAAATTTAAATCTCTTTTAAAAAACATTGTACTTCATTTCTTTCAGTTGCTATCTAAGAGCTTGAAGATGACTAAGCAAAGATTAGAGTTTACTCTCACTCTTTAGCTTAGCCTTTTGTAAATTATAATTGTGCATATACATTTTATCTTGCTGATTTTTCCATTAATACTTAACTTATTTTGCAACCAATGTTTGGATTGTTTGCTAACTCTTGCATGGCAGATTTCGAAGAGCAACTTCCTGCAACATCTAACAAGTGTTTGTAGGACCTTTGGCAAGTGTTGGGGGTTCGATTTCCGAGGATGTCGTGAGCCCTTTTGAGATTTATTTTGGCCAAGTCGAGTTAACTAGAGGGCTGCCCATTTTCCTCTTTAAGCCTTGGGCATTTGGAGGAAACTCACACCTTGTTTCCCTTGCATAAGTTTGCTGAGATCTTGTCACTACTTTCTCAATAAAGGAGGTCTAGTGTCCAAGTTTCAAGCAATTATTGTGAGGACTCTCCTTGAAGTATAGTTGAGAACTTTGAAGGGCCCTCTTCTCATTGTAATATTAATAAAAGATCTAACTTGCTTGTGGGAGCTTGGGATTTCTCCCAATGTATCTTATCTCCCCATTTAGAGGGAGGCTTCTCTTGGGTGGATTGACATTTGCATGGTTTAAGCTTTCATACTTCATTCACTTACATGCATGCTTTAATTGGGAATTAACACAAGCTCACTATCACATTTCATTAAGTTAAAGTTTGTTACAATTTCATTTGATCTTTGCATTTTCTTTCTCATTGTTGCTTGGAGCTACAAGCTTACACTTTACTTTGGGCAATCCATCCTTTACATGCAAGCATTTTATATTCTTAACAAACTTTGATTCATTTCCATTTACCTTCGTAAATTGTTTCATGAGCACTTGAACACATGCTTCAATTTTATGCTACATTGTTATCTTGAATATTGGAGCAATTTATTGTCATTGTCTATTTGAAACAAATTTTACTTTCAAACAAATTACTTGTATCATTTTAATTCATTGATGAAACTCATGCAACACTTGTAAGCTAATTTTATTCCTCCAATTGAAGTTCTAATTGCAACTTATGTTGAACACTATTTCATTTTCAAGCATTGCAAATCAATCTTTGAAGCATTTGCATGGATCATTATTTTATTTTGGGGAATTAACACAATTTGCATTTCATCTAGGCATTTTAGTGTAGGAAGGCCCCAAGCCTCATTAAAATTTTACTTCCAACATAAGTTGGTTGAAGTAGACATCTTAGGGATCCTCTACTCCCCTATTGACTCCTCACTGTGAAATCCATATCATTGGGCGAGGGTGAGGTCTGAGGATTGAAGAGTTAAATTGTAGTCTTGTTGTAGAGCTAATTAATAAAATTAACCAAGAGCACTTTCCATTACATTTACTTTACTTGTCTCTTGATGGTTTGAGTCTTCATATGCAAAGTCTATTCCAAAAGCAAGTATTGTAATAATTTCAAACAAGTGTTTTCTTTTCATGTTTCAAGTCTAATTGCATATTGCTTTTACATTTCCAAGTTAATTACTAATTTTTGAGTTTTGGCAAGATATGCTTCACATGTTTTGATTTATAAAGTTGATTATCTCAAAAGCATTTTGTATCTTACATATCTCGTGTTAACAATTCTTATTTACATTTTAGGGTTACTTTGTTTTCTCTTTTGACAGCATTGCATTTTACTTTGAGAAAATATATTTTTAAATTATTGAGCAAATTCCTTATAAGGCACTGGTTTTATGGTTTTTAATTATATTAGATTGGCATTGTTATTTCAAGTTGATCACTTCATATTTGCCCATAAATCCTTGAAAGTAATCTATTTTCACTATAACACTCTCCTAGAAACTCACATCTTTTAACTTAACTTTTCATTAGGGACCACCCCCCTTAGCTAACCTAGGAGATAGCTCAAACAGAGAGAGTCGGGATTAGTGTGACAGCCCCTTCTCTGAGTTCCCTGCCACCAACCACACCTTGTGGGGTTGAAGGCTTTTCTCACTGACTTGTAGGTAGGTGTAGGCGGCAGGGTCAATAGGACCACAAATATTTGAGTGTATAAGTTGTAACACACCATCTGACTTGCTCTCATTTCTTGGGAATGTTGCCTTAGCATACTTCCCAATTACACACCCTTTGCAGACATCATCGTTTTGCATGCCTAATCCTGGAACACCTGTTACTGTCTCCCTAAGCATTCTAAGTGCTCCATGATGTAAATATCCCATCTTCCTATGCCATAACTCATTCAGGTCTCTCCAACTATTACTGCAATTGCTAACTAGTGCCATTGGAGAGTCGAATTGCAACCTATACAGTCTATTGCTTCCTACCCCAATTTGTTTCACCTTCTTCTAGTTGTAGTGTTTGATGAACACCTTATTCCCTACAAAGTAGACATCATATCCCTTATCCTATAACTGGGATATTGAAATTAGGTTCATACCTAGTCCTGACACATGCGATACATCTATAACGCTGGTGCTTGCTCCCGACTCCCTCTGGATATCAATGGTACCTCTCCTAACAGGAGTACATTTAGTCATGTTTCCCATTGTAATCTTGAAATCCATCTCCTTCTCATTGTAGCTGGAGAAGTATTCTCTAACTCCTATAATGTGAGTTGACGCTTCACTATCTATATACTAGACTCCTTGTGAAGCTGAGCTAGATAAGCAATCTATCTGAGCAACCTCGTCCTCCAATTTAGAAGAAAAATATGTAGCCTCCTTAATATCAAATTTGTTTGCGGCCATACTGGAGAATTCTAAAAAAATTACTGAAGACATCCTAAGTATAATTTTGTGTGCCTTTTCTCTTCCACTCGCTGCTGATTTGCTATTGCAAAACTACCGCAAAATCACTACGCCTAGATCTGCTGAACGAAATCATTGATCTTCTCACCGGAACTGCTTCCCCGCATCACCACTGCCTGTTGGAATTGCTACTGGGCAAATCAAAAATTTCCTCCTATTTGGATCTAGAAGTCGAATTTTTGCTCAATAATTCGAACTTCCTGGCTAGCCCTCTGCGTAGATCTGGAAGAATTCGCTCAGACTCCCTCTGAACTGTGAAATTTCTCCCTCTTTGCTAAGCTCTTGATCTGTCTTCAACACTACTCTGATACCATGTGGAAATTCCTTAAAATGCGACAATTGGAATTTATTCTTCTAATTGATTAACTATGCAGTTTATTTTGTTACGACAAAATAATGAATAAATCACGCTGCAATTTCTTCACCATAAAAATACTGCAGAAAATAAAAACTGGAACTGAGAAAAATAGAGCACACAATAAAATTGACATCGTTATTTTTGGACAAATGTATCTGGAAAACCCAACGTGGGAAAACTGATGCAACAGATGAGGGTTTATTTTATTATTCTTCAAAAACAAAAATTCTGAGTACAATCTGGATGCCAAAATGGCGATCCTCTCCAAAGAAATGCCTGGCAAAATTATTAAGGGAAAATTTTCCCTTCCCCACAAGCAATCCTACAACAAATTGCCCACTAAAATTGGGCCCGAAATACCCCTGCGCAGGCCTCTGCACTGAATCTGTGCAATCTGTAACTCACACTACCCAGAATTGTCTCTGAATCAGATGTCTTGCCTATTGTTTCCTCTAGAAATGATTCTTCGGCCCTCTAGAAAATTATCCTGGTCTTTGGCACCTGAATCGACCTTTCCTCTGGCTGAATCGAGTTGCCTATTTGAGGCTCTATGCAAGCCCTTGCGTAACGTGCTCTGGAATAACTCAGCCTCCTCTGGCTGACTCTTCCTGCACTAGAAACCTCCACTAGAATCTCTGTTGTTGCTTCTCTGCCTATGATACTGATCTCTGGCCTGAATTCTCTTCCCGTCTGAATTTCTGCTCTCTGGGAAATTCGATATGTCTAGATCATTCACCCACTTGAAGTGTATTTCTCCATCCCCATCGTCCCGCTGTTATAATCTCTCATTGGTGAACCAATGACCATGAGTTAAGATCATCTCAAACTCAATTCATGTGAGTTTCTAGAGCATTCTCACTTTTCTCATTTAATTCCCTCTAATTAATCGATTTCCCTAAGTTAGACTTAGGCATTTTTAATTATCGATCAATTAATTTAATTGAGTTCTCTGGGTGTTTTCTCCTGAAACTTTTTTTGGGTTCTAGAGATCTTGTGTTTCTTAGCCTCTCTGACCAAAGTCAAGATTAGAACACCTGTCCGATGCTACAAAAACTAGCACACTGTATTACCTGCCTAGTTTGCATCAATATAGCCCAAAAACTTGATACCATCACCTCGATCATACCCGATCCCATTCTCGATTGTACCACACAAATACTGTAGCACATGCTTTGCCACTGTCTAATGCACTCTCATTGGCTCCACTATGAACTGACTAAGAGAGTTTACTGCAAAGGATATATCTGGCTTGGTGTTGACCAAATACATGAGATAGCCAATTAACTGCCTGCACAAGGTGGGGTCTACATCCTTCTCCCTAGATGCGTCTACCTTCCTCCAATTCATGATCATGGGTGTCAACATGGCTCTGCAATCTTCCATCCCGAATCTCCTCAAGATCTTGATGCAATATTTCCCTTGCCCAAGGAAAATTCCCCATTTGTCTGCTACACGTCCATGCCTAGAAAGTAGTGCATAAGTCCCAAATCCTTCATCTCGAACTCAGTTACAAGGTCCCTCTTGTACTCCTCTATGAGCTCCAATGAACTAGTTAGAAACAAGTCGTCCACATACAAAACATGAATGAGAACCTCACCCCCAACCACCAAGTAGTAGAGGTTTGCATTTGCCTCACTCTTCACAAAGCCCATTCCCTGCAAGTTTCCATCAATGCGCTCATACCATGCCCTAGGAGCCTACTTGAGCCTGTACAAAGCTCTCTTCAACATGCACACGTGAGTCTCACTGTTGTGTGCTACAAAGACCTCTGGTTGCTTTATGTATACCTCCTATTCCAACTCACCATTAAGGAATGTCGTCTTGAAATCCATCTGATGGATTTTCCATCTCATATGTGCTGCTATTGAGATCACGACTTGTATAGAAGTATACCTAGCCACAGGAGCGAGTGTTTCCTCATAGTCTATGTTAAATTTTCAAATTGTTCAATGTTGTATCAGTTACTTTAGCCCAATTTATCTTTTCATTAACAATGCATCCAATTTGTTAGCAGTATAATCAATCATAAACGTAACTGAAGAAAGAACAATATATGCAATGATAGAGAAGACAATAGCACAACCATAAGAGACAACAGATTGGTCCAAGACCAAGGAAAAACCCCACTAGGGGGAAACCCTTTCAAATATTCTTCTTTAGTAGATCGTCATAAAAAGATTTCAGCAGAGAGTACAATGAGCTCAATACATATGATTTGCAATGGATAATAATGAACCAGATCTATAGATCTACAAATTTGTTATAATAACAGAGAAACCCAGATCTACCATATCACTGAAGCCAACTGATGTCAAGATGTCAAAACCTTAGATCTGAACTGGGTCGCTCTCATCTACATTGTCTGTGAGTGACTGAAGCTTCTGGGTCGCTCTCACAAATACAGTGTGCGAGCGACTGTAACTGTAGAGTCGCACTTAGGAGGTCTCTATGCGTGCGGTTCTAACAACAAACTGCAAAGACCCAAAGTTGCTCCCTTATCAAGCTATGCGAGCGACCAGAGAGCCAAAGTCGCACCCTGGCTGAGCTGTGCGAGCGACTGTGACAACAGGGTCACTCTTAGGTCTACTTGATGCAAGCGACTAGGGACCGGATCCTTCTGATCTACCTCTGAACCCAAAGTCGCTCTCACTGAACTGTCTCTGAGTGACCAAAGAGTCAAAGTCGCTCTCTGGCCTACTCTGTGCCTGCGACCGAGGACGAAAAACTTCAGTTTTGTGCCGGCCAGCGAGATCCAGAAAACCCTAACTCAGAGCGAACCTTTCGCCTGTAATTTCGGATCTAATGCGAACTTCTGTCGATGAACCTGTGCGAGCCAAAACCAAATAGAAGAAAGATGATGATAATATGATCAAATGAACTTGAGGTCGCTTCCTTTTATAGGTTTTCTTGAGGGTTAACTTGGGGTTAAGATTGACCCAAGTAGTTACTCATGTTGGGTTGGGCCTTAAATATGCCCATGTTTTCATCTTTCAATATCACCATTCATACCCTAAAACCCTATGTTTTTAACTCGTTCCGTACCCTAATTTCATAACTTCCCGCCATATACATATTTTACACTCTATGGTTGGTTATCATTATTTTTCTTAGATATTGTATGATTAAAGATGATTTTGTCATGATTTACTAATGACGGTTTCGCTAAGTTCATTTTCCGAAGAGTTCGATCACCGAAATTCTTCACAAGGCAGTTAAATTAATTACTGCAGAGTTGAATATGGAATGAGATTGCTGTAGGTAAAATTATGAAGTTTGTGGCCAAATGGTGAAGAATCTCGACATTCTGAGACTTGCATTGCGCTCAAAATACCCTCTTTCATATAACCCAAAAACCGTTTGGCAAAATTCATTACCATGAGCTACGGTCATGGGAATATTCCAACACAGTTTTAACTACATAATCGGGTCAAATTCGGATTTGCCTATTTTTCGACGACAACTATGGTTTGGATAAAAATCTAATGACTTGGTAAACTTCTTCCACATCCTCATGACTTCTAGAAAATTGAATACGCACAACTCAGGAGATCTTGATTAAAGCCAAGCTCAATGTTTTCCATAATGAGGATTCTCTAGAGTAGAATTGCGCTAATGATAGCAGTTGGTTGAACGCATTTGTTTTAAGCAAATCAGGTTGATTTGGGATCAGATCAAAGAGTCTGGATTAGTATTAATTTGCTGAGTTTGCCATGTATGGACTTACTGCTATTTTGTATATGAATTGTTTCTTATAAAGGCCAGCGCTGTAACGAGTGAGAGGAGTTAATTGGTGCTAATTATTAAGTTGTCAAGTTGTTGTTCAGACATTATGATTTGTAAGTGAAGACTCTGTTCCAATTAATATATCATGGCTATGGTTTGAACCAAATCGTTCCAAGTCATGGTTTGTTGTAAGTTCTTCATTTGAATGTTCTAAATCATTTTTACTGCAAATCGTTTAAGCTTTCCTAGGTGTGGCAGGGCCCGCCATCATCTAAGAGCAAGCTTCATTGTTAGTTCTTAAGTAGATCGTTGTGTGATAGCTCTATAAAATTCATCTTTCATCTAGTTAATGCGTGAGATATTCTATTTGATTTTGGAGTGTTTGTAATTGTTACAACATTGCATTCATTGATAAATAATAGGATCAAAAGTTCTGAATATACAGATTGCCAATTGTCATATAAATCATGCATGAACCTCCAACACAGAGCTATGCTCTGTTCCTCATAAAAGAGTCGAGCCCATTTTATTCGCAATCAAATTATCCTTCGATCAGAACGTGTCTCAAGTTATAACAATTTGCACGCACTAGTTCATAGAACATGGTGAGGATTTTGAGTGAATCTCTTCCTAAATGCATCGAATAGTTAACTTGTAATTCGTTTGATGAATGAAGTTTCAATTTGATAATAATCAGAGTTGTGTTTGGTAGCATTGTGTGAAGGATAGGACTTGTGTTTACATTGCGAGCTGTGTGTGTGTTTGAAGCATTATGACTCCATTCTAGGTTGTGCATTTAAGATCAAGTTATGATTGTTGTGTGTGTTTATTTTCTAGTATTCATAGTTTAAAGTAGTATAACAGTGTGATCCAAGGCCGACAGTGAAATAGTGTGATTTTAAGTTGAATGTAGTGGTTTCATTTTCATTGTGAAATTTACTTTCCAACAGTGATATTCAAGACCGAGAAGTGTTGATTTCTTTCTAGCAGTGAGAGTGATTTGAGGCAAGTGTGATTTAGTTAAGCAAAGTAGTTTCATTTTAAAAAAGGCTTTGTGTGATTCAAGTTAAATGTATGATTCATTTCTAGTTTCTGGGATTGAATTAAGCAGTGAGATTTAGTTTTAGACTGATATTTTATTCCAGCATTAATGTAATTTAATTTAGGGTGTGCAATTCATGTCCAACATTTCAATTTAATTTAAGATTGAGTGAGGAGATATTTAGTTTAAGAACAATGTGGTTTTCTATGTTTTGAGTTTTATTTGGGTTAATTGAATCGAGTTAAGTACAGTATTAGAAGCAGTGTGATTTGCTTTGGTTTGATTTTATTTAAGATAGGGTTAATTCAATTTGGTAGCATGAGGTAATTTAGCTCAAACAATAGCATAAAATTTGATTTTGTGAGTAGTGTGATTATAATTAGAAACAAAGGTTGAATTGTCATTTGAGTTTCTTTCCAGCATTAAATAAGGAGGTCAATTTGATAGGTTTCTTAACAATAGGATTTAGTTTCCTTAAATGTCATTTGTTTAGATTGCTTTGAGTATCATTTCAGTTGCTTTGAGATTGGTAGTCTTTGCGTTTGAATGTTGAATGTTTCTCTTTGATTGAAAGTAGAGAGCTCTGGAGCTTAATTCCAATTCCGCATTCACTAGCTTAATTTAGATTTCGAGTTCATTAGCTTAGTTTAGATTTAATCTTTATGCCTTTTGATTTAGTGATTCATGTTTTGTCTTGACCAACATTAGAATAGATAAATGAGTGTTTTCCATTATACATAATTTGAATCCGTAATTAGCATTTTTTAAGTCGAAGTGATTTTACTAGAAATAGCGTTTGATTTGTTTCTCTGCTTAAACGACAAGTTGATTTCTTACTCTAATTTAGGTTAGATGCTCTGATCCTGCGTTACCTGCGCTTGTGCCTCAAAGCTTACGAGTCCCAGATTGATAATTTAATGTTGAAATTATTACACATATAATTTCCCCAACATGTGGTTAGGGCCGACCCATTCCATAATGTATACATGAATAAAATAATTCAAAACTTAATTTCTGTTTAACCGAATTAGGTCATTTTTGGTCCTCTCGAAAAGAGGAATTTAATGCACATATTATTTTTATCATTGGAGTTGTCCAATGTGGAATTTGACCCTAGTTGCAAAAATTAACACTCCCTCTCAACTAGGAAGAATCCCACCTTTCAATATATGTCAGCCTCTGCTCAATTAGTCGAGCAGGTTCGAGCCTCGCTGCCCTCGAATCACATGACGTGTCAATCGTTGACGGGGTAAGGGCCGGGTCTGCCGGCAGACAATCCACTCAATATACAACATATATTATGTATGGTAGGGTTCGGCGGGGGTGGTGACCCGCCGACCCTTCTTGGGTTTCCAAATATATTTAAAATATGATTTCCAGTGGGGGTGGCGGGGGTGGTAGCCCGCCACCCCTAACTTATTCATTTTTTTGTTTTTTAAACGAACTTGGTTATTTTTAAACGAACTTGGTTATTTTTGAATTTTTAGAAAATAACAGTCACTAGGAAAATTAACTGTTTGAAAAATTCACCTGTTCCGGTGCCCAGATTCTGTGCGCTAGTTCTCTACCACTTTGTTGCCTCCTTAAGCCTATCACTTGTCCAAATTTGACCAAAACTTTGACCAGCGATAACTCGATCATACGAACTTGGATTTGAGTGTCGTTTGCACCATTGGAATCAAGGCGACGAGTACTACAATCTGGTTCTGTTTTCGCTTCTATCTGATGAATTTGAATTTTGAGCTATTTTCAAGGCCACTTGTACTTCGGGATCCTCCTGGATCAAAGCCCTAGAGGAGCCTCCCTATCCTTAAAGGGACGAAGAAAATGGAGAGAAAGAGGTGAAGAACGATTGATTTTTCAATAAGAAGATGATCACCAAGGATTTAGACCAATGCCTATTAGTTGGGAGAGATGGTGTCAAGAATTACTTTGATTTGAAAATTTTGCTCTTTAAGGAGACCTAATGCGGCTTCCTTAACCCTAAAGTAGGCAACTACACAACTACTATAGGATTTTATACTCCGTTGACAATAGTTGATGGAGTTTCAAGGATGCAATATGCAAGATTAACCTCTAGGAACATTCATTCATCATTATCCATGAGTAATGCATGCAATACTTCAAACAACTTTAATGTTCTCACAAATTCGCATTAAATTAGGGCACATTAATGTGAAAATTCTATCACTGCAGCAACTGATTTACTTTTCCTACTTATTTCACCATAAGTTATTCATGAAATTACTTCAACAAACATTAAAATAAATACTGCTGCAGATATCACACCGTAATACAGAAACAAACATATGCACAAGAATCAACACGTTGACATAGTTGTTTTGGACTAATGTCCCCTGAAAAACCCAATGTGGGAAAACCGGTGCAGCAAGGGAGGATTTTATTATTTAGCAATTTTTCTAGTACAACAGGGTGCCAAACTGGCTTACCCATAGATAGACAAATTCTCCAGCACTTCTACTGAACCCAGCGTAGGCCCTACTGATCTCTGCATTAGCCTGAAACCCTATGCGTCAGCCTATTGAGGCTCTGCGCAGCCTCTCTGGCATTTTGCATCACTCTTGCAGCCTCTGCGTGGATGACGCAGACCTTGCTGGCTTTGCACAGTCTCTGTTGCCTCTGCATGGCTTCCTCTGGCCCCTGCTTTTGCCTCTTCTGCCTCTGTGCTGATCTCTTGTCTCTTTGTTCCATACTTGCTACCTCCTGACTACTCTCCAGACCACTGGTTCAATTTCTCAGCTAACGCCGCTCCAGAAATTGAACTGACTGGTCTCCCTCAGTGTGTTCTCCAAGTGACCCTCAAGCCTCCTCTTATACTTTTCTTGTTGACAAATCAACGGCCGAGATCAAGTCCCTAATCAACGACTAAGATTAGATCTGGCTTGATCCATGTCTTTTGGACCATTTTAATACAGTTTCATATTAATACACATTAATATTTTATTTTCCCTAAGTTTAGACTTAGGGACTTTATTAAAAATATTAATTATTTTAATATCTCCTAAACTGTTTAGAATCTGCCCAAACCCTTTCTAGGCATTGGAGATCTCATGTGCCCCAACCTCTCCACAAAATTTCGTGGCTAGAGCACATCCGATGCTACCCCAAATCAACACTCCCTCTTAGCGAGGACTGTGCTCTAGTAATACTCCTCACTGAGTATCACCGTGATCATTCGGCATTGGTCCCTGTGCTGATGTTAAACCTCCCTGCCCAACATCCTTTGCACTGCTGCCCATGACTCTGCTACTGCCACTTCTGCATCTGTACGACAACTCCCTATGCATCCGTGTTGCCGCTGGTCCTTTGTCCCAACACTGCATCCACACTGCAACTCCCTCTACATCTGTGTTGTTGCTGGTCCTTTCTCCCAACACTGCATTTGCACTGCAACTCCCTCTTCATTCGTGCTGCTAACACACTACTTCTGAAAGGGGTTCTTTACCATCCCCATCTTTTCCATGAAGTAGTCAAATTTTGACTTTCCAAGGGCCTTAGTGAGGATATCTGCCACTTGTTCTCCTGTAGGAGTATAGCTCAACTGTACAACTCCTCATTGGACACATACGCTAACAAAGTGACACCGGATATCAATATGATTCGACCTATCATAGATACTGGATTCTCAGAGAGTTTGATGCAACTTTGATTATCACACATGATCCTGGTCGCCTCCATATTTCTTCTGAATAGGTTCACCAACAGTTTTCTAAGCCATATGGCCTCACACAAAGTTGTGCTTGCTGCCATATATTCTGCCTCATATGAGCTCAGAGTCACGGACTTTTGTTTCCTACTGCACCAGGAGGTCATTCCTAATCCAAAGTTGAAACAATACCCAAAGGTACTTTTCTGATCCACTGAACTTCCTGCACAATCTGCATCAATAAATCCACTCAACCTGATATCCTTCTCCTTGGTGTATAAGATCCCATAATCAACTGTTCCTTGTAAATACCTGAGAACATGTTTGGCTGTTGCCCAGTGTGCCCTCTTTGGTTCCACCATGAACTGACTGAGGGTGTTGACAGCGTAGCAAATATCTGGCCTGGTATTGACCAGATACATTAGGGACCCTATGAGTTGTCGGTATAGGGTGGGATCGACATCCTTATCTTCTGATGCATCAATCTTCTTCCAGTTGGTGATCATTGGCGTAGCCATAGGTCTACAGTCTCCCATCCCAAACCTTTTCAGGATCTCTGTAGCATACCTCCCTTGCCCAAGGAAGATATCTCCTTTCTGCTGCCAAACTTCCAACCTTAGGAACTAGTGCATTCGTCCCAGATCCTTCATATCAAACTCTGTAGCTAGATTCTTCTTGTAGTCCTCAATGAGTTTGGATGATCCTGTCAGAAAGAGATCATCCACATATAATACTAAGATAAGTGGCTTGTTCTCTACGACCAGATAGTAGAGATTCGGATCCGCGTCACTCTTGACAAACCCCATCTTTTGCAAGTAGCCATATATTCGACCATACCATGCTCTTGGTGCCTGCTTCAGCCCATACAAGGCTTTCTTCAGTGTGCATACATGAGACTTCTTCTCATGAGTTTCAAAGCCCTCTGGTTGTTCAATGTATACCCCTTCTTCTATTACCCCATTTAGAAATGTCGTTTTGACATCCATTTGATGGATCTCATCCCATCTGGGCTGCAAGAGATATCACAATCCTAATAGATGTATACCTGGCTACCGGGGCGAAGGTTTTCTCATAGTCAATCCCTTCCTTTTGAGCATACCCCTTAGCCACAAACTTGGCCTTGTATTTCTCAACACTGTCGTCCACAACATATTTGATCTTGTAGATCCATCTTGAACCTACCACAAATCTGTCTTGAGCTCTTGACACCACCTCCCAGACATCGTTCACCATTATGGAGTTATACTCCTCCACCATCGCATCTAGCTAGACCTGATGCTGAGCTGCCTCCTTGAAACTGGTAGGCTCCCCATCCTAAGCTACTAATGCCTGATACCTGTCTGGCTGTTTTCGCTCCCTCTCACTGTTCCTTGGCTCACCGATGAAGTTCTCTGCATCACGTAGAATCTGACGAAGGTCTCTGCTAGTTCTTCCTCTTCCAGTAGGAGCTTCTATTCGCTCCTCCTCCTCATCTTGAGAATCTTCCTGATTTGAGGAAGGATTCTTCACTTCCGTTGGTTGAAGAGGCATGACCAACGGATCCTCTTTCGACTGCTTCTCGGAAGGCATTTCGCGAGATCTTCTGAAGGCTCTATCCTCCATGAACTTTACATCTTGTCCCACTACTACCTTCCTGCTCCCTGGAATATAGATTCTGTATGCCTTAGCATTCTCACTATATCCCACCAGATACCCCTTTTCTGCAGTCTGATCCAGCTTCTTCCTCTTTTCTTCGGGTATGCGGCAATATGCTAAACTCCCATATATCCTGAAATGACCGACTTCAGGCATCTTCCCAGTGGAGACTTTCTTTGGAGTAATCTTGCCCAATGCCCGATGAGGAGTCTTGTTTTGAACTTAGACAACTGTGTTGCATGTTTCCGCCCACAGGAATTTTGGCATATCCTGATCATACAACACGGCCCTAGCTGCTTCTACAATGGTTCTGTTTTTCCTTTCTGCCACCCCATTCTACTCCGGATTGTAGGGAGTTGTCCACTCTCTTCTGATGCCCTCCTTAGTGCGATAATCAATGACATCCTTATCGACATACTCTCTACCATTATCTGAGTGCAAGACTTTAATTTTCTTACCAGTCAGATTCTCCACTACAGCCTTGAACTCCTTGAATCAACAGAAAACCTCATCCTTGGTTTTCAGAAAATAGATCCAAGTTTTCCTCGAGTGGTCATCAATGAAGGTAAGGAAATACTCGGCACCACTGAGAGCTTTGACAGACATAGGTCCATAGATATCTGAGTGTACCAATCCTAGTACACTCTTGGCCCTGTGTTTGCTCCTAGGAAATCCCGCCTTGGCATACTTTGCTAGAGAGCATCCCCTACATACATCATCTCGTTCCGTACTCAGATCCGGAACTCCTGTTACAGTGCTCCTGAGAATTCTCAGAGCTCCATGGTGCAAGTGACCCATCCTTCTGTGCCATAGTTTGTTCAAATCCTTATCCCCATGACTGCCTATTAGTTCCATTGGAGATTATAGTTGTAATCTATACAACCGATTATTTTTGTTCCCAGTCTGCACTTTCTTTTTCCAGCTCGGGTGTTTGACATATACCTTTTCCTTGATGAAGTAGACGTCATAGCCCTTGCCTTGTAGTTGTGACACGGAAAGTAAGTTCATCCCCAATCCTAGTACATGCAGCACATTTGTGGCACGAAACCGCTCTCTCGATTCTGTTTGAAAAACTATGGTACCCTTTCCTACTGGAGGACATTTTGCTTTATTCCCCATGGTGATTTGAAAGTTCATCTTCTCTTCTCGATATTCTGAGAAACACTCCTTGATTCTCGTCATATGCCACGAGGCTCCACTGTCTATATACCATACTTCTGATGATGCAACACTAGTCATGCATGTCACTTCTTCTTCCAACCTGGAAGCCAACATAGAGAAATCGAAATCTCTCCTCTTGTGCAATCTTCTGAAAATCTGCATGAGTCCCCTGAGGTAGATGCCTCTGCATCATGGTCTCGACCCATAACTGATTTCCCCTTTCTATCCTTGATTACTCGCTCTGATACCATGTGAAAATTCTATCACTGCAGCAACTGATTTACTTTTCCTACTTATTTCACCATAAGTTATTCATGAAATTACCTCAACAAACATTAAAATAAATACCGCTGCAGATATCACACCGTAATACATAAACAAACATATGCACAAGAATCAACGCATTGACACAGTTATTTTGGACTAATGTCCCCGGAAAATCCCAATGTGGGAAAACCGGTGCAGCAAGGGAGGATTTTATTATTCAACAATTTTTCTAGTACAACAGGGTGCCAAACTGACTTACCCACAAATAGACAAATTCTCCAGCACTTCTACTAAACATGGCGTAGGCCCTACTGATCTCTGCGTCAGCCTGAAACCCTCTGTGTCAGCCTACTGAGGCTCTGTGCAGCCTCTCTGGCCTTTTGCGTCACTCTTGCAGCCTCTACGTGGATGACGTAGGTCTTGCTAGCTCTGCGCAGTCTCTGCTGCCTCTGCATGGCTTCCTCTGGCCCGTGCGTCTGCCTCTATGCTGATCTCCTGTCTCTCTGTTCCGTACTTGCTGCATCCTGACTGCTCTCCATACCGCTGGTTCAATTTCTCAGCTAACCCCGCTCCAGAAATTGAACTCATTGGTCTCCTTCAGTGTGTTCTCCAAGTGACCCTCAAGCCTCCTCTTATACTTTTCTTGTTGACAAATCAACGGCCAAGATTAAGTCCCTAATCAACGGCTAAGATTAGATCTAGCTTGATCCATGTCTTTTGGACCATTCTAACACAGTTTCATATTAATACACATTAATATTTTATTTTCCGTTAGTTTAGACTTAGGGACTCCATTAAAAATATTAATTATTTTAATATCTCTTGAATTGTTTAGAATCTGCCCAAACCCTTTCTGGGTATTGGAGATCTCATATGCCCCAACTCTCCACCAAATTTCGTGGCTAGAGCACATCCGATGCTACCCAAAATCAACAATTAAAGATCATGAAATGACATTCCATACATTAGACATTACTCAATGTAAAATATAGCCAAAAGGTAGTTACAAGACAATGATAATATATCCCTCCATCGACATTGCAAAGAGAACCTCCAAGAAAAGATAGTGAAGGTTTCCAAATGTCAAATTGCATCCAAACATTAAAATTTCATCCAACAATTACAGTTTCAAATTTCTCAAGAAGAGATTCGAAATCCAAGTGATGATGATCCAATACAAATGAGGCCTCTGTTATTTATATGAGGTTCCTCAAGTTCGATTTAACCTAATTAAGCCCCTAATAATATTTTAATGTGTAAAATAACATGTCTTTGGTGACAAGCCCACCAAATAGCTACTAAAGTGAATGATAAGCCATCCCAAGAGGGCCAAAATAGTGCAAAATGGAGTAGGAAGGGCCGTTGGAAGGCCAAGATGAGTCCTCAATGTGCTATGATGAAAGCGAGGGCCTCAAACATGATGAATAAAAAGGGGATGCCCTCCAAATGCTGCAAAACATCTCCAAACCCCATCTTGGCCTTTGTGGGCTCCAAACGGATCCCATGGGTTTCCAAATGGCTCAAGATCATGCTGATGCTCCATCAATGAGGGCTAGAAGATGACACATGCCCTCCCATGTCTCCCTTGAAGAGTTAAAACCTCCTTTGGGCCCTGGATCAATTGCCAAGTCTTAGGTGCAATGTGTGGACGACTGGGCAACATGGTCCAAGTGTATCATCATCTTTGTATGGATGGGGCACGAACAAGCAATGTGGTGGTGCTAAAGAAGCCCATAGCATGGCAATCAATGCTCTGCAATGCTGGAGGTCCATAGCTCTCAACACTCACCCTACAAGTGCCATTATGACCCTTTGGAGGGCTTGGACCCCATATAGGGAGACCAAGTCCAAGATGAAGACCCACTTGCAATCTTGTATAAGATCCAATGTGTCTCCTCACCTTCCAACACAATTAATCATTAATGCAATTGAGTAAATAAGCTTGCTAATCAAGGGTAGAAGTGGACACTTCATAGTAGCATGCCCTTCTGGCCTTCCAAATGGGCTTTGAACATTACTAATTCTTCCTGAAAGTGTACTCTAGTTGTGGCCATATATAGGAGTCATTTTTACTTACAGGAAATGTGTATTCTGTTGGTTAGAAATTTCACTCCCAGCAGAATGTTTTTTGGTGGTAAATTGAGATGGTGAAAATTGCTTAATTTATGTCTTCTAACCCCTATGTATCTATTCTCTGAGTTATTCCATATTTTCTCAAATACCATCTCCAAACACTAAGGGTACATATTCCCAAGTTTCCTTGAAATGCAGTGTGATTTCTTTTGAGGTCACACATCTGCTCAGAACAGAAGAAGTCTATTAAGATATAAGGATACAAAAATTTGTATATAGTAGAGTACAAGAATACAAGGAGTAGAAATGATTAACTAAATGTTTTTTAGAATGTAAATATAAAATACTTCAAAATTCATGTTAGATTCTTTTGTCAGCATACCACCTTGAAACTATGATATGTAAGAAAATGTTGTGCTTGGAGATCATGGTTTTGTTTCTAATCAAATTTTGTTTTGTTTTTAACTTTTTAGATAATGTGCCAAAAGTCGTACGGGGAGATTCAGCTCGAGTGGTGCAAATATTTGCAAATCTGATTAGTAATTCAATCAAATTTACTTCTTGTAAGTAACAGTTCCTTGTTTGATTATGATCTTGACCTTGACATTTATTATCCACTCTTTCTGTCTCTCTGATGCATGCATACATTGACACATAAACACCCAGCGCAATTCAATGTCCAACATCATTGTTAGGTAGATCTGGAGACTGGAAGCTTCTCAATTCTCATAAATGTTTACTTCTTTTCCGTTTTTTTACCTACATTTTATGATGCTTCTTGCAAATAACAAAGATTCTGGAAAAAGTAAGTGAACACCATTCTTGTCATTAAAAAATACTTCAATTAACTTGTATTCAACACTTTTGTCTCTTTAGCTATAGGTTGATTTGCTTGGGATTGTGTATATTAGATGTAGTTTCTGAATTGACATCAAAGGATGAGAAGAGTTAGAAGATGAATGGGTCACATCAGGGCCCAGGCTTCATACAAGTAAATACATTACTACAAAGGCAACCTTCACTGTGTGACCAGTATGTTAGCAGTACTAAATACAGTTCAATATTTTAGCATGGTCATGTCTTCCATCTTCCATGCTGAACTAATCTTGGAGCATATGAATCCACCCTCTTCTTTGGGGCACTAGATTTTAGGATCTCTATAAGGTCAATTTGGTGTCCTACCATCCCTTAAAAAGAATCAACTGCAATATAATCAATGAACGCTCCATGCGTTTGCAGGCATGCATTGTAAACAAGGAATAAAGTCCACTGCAGTGGATTTTTGGACTGCTTTAAGCCTTTAGTGTTTTACAGTGTCCCATTTATTCAGACAATCAACATTATTCTAATGATCCATTCCCCTATTTGTACATCTTCCTTGATGATATCCCATGTGAAGAGCAATTTTTGTTAGCTATGTTGTTTATGTGAGGTGCAATCTAAGGAACATTTCATTTTTTGATTTCCCATCCACTATGGGATCAAGGGAAGATACCACTGCCTTTTCCATAATTTAGGAAGATTTATATTCATCTTCATTTGATAACCTGATCAATAATGCGTAGCTATTTACATGCGTGAGGCAGTGTCTGTCAGATTACATACGCTGCAAGCTGCCTTTGTGCCTCGCCCCGTGAAATTGGTTGCCTCCTCCTTTTAGCTGATTCTAGTGCTTGGTGGTGCTAAGAGACAGGAAAACCATTTGATGGGTACCAAGCTTGCGAGATTGCTCAACATCTTAACCCAAAGCTTATCAGGTCTTTTCCACAGAAATTAGGCATGCTTCTTCTATACAGATATCAATTTGACAACCCAGCCTGAACTAGAGTAACATTATGAATTTCCTTTCCTTGGCCTCAAATGTTAGGAGAGAGTCTAATGAGTTTCATTTCCTTCCTCACTTTTGGATGGCTTATCACCAACTGTAATGTCCCTGTTACCACTCAAACCAGCAGGGTACCTAAGGGGTTCCTAAAAGAGGAACTGCTAGGTTAAGGGCAATGGTGGAGGGTTAGCCCACTGTCACCACAACTAAGTCTCCCTACTCTTTACGGACTTTCACCGATGGGAGGAGTCCCGGTAGTGTGGGGATCACTTGTAAAGTATATGTCAATGGACAGGTAAGAAGTGACCTTGGAAACCCTTTCCCAAGATGGAATGAAGAATGGAACTTGCTTGCTCTTTAAGTAAGGGACTTGGTCCACCAGGGGTAAGGTGTGAGGATTGGAGGGTTGAGGGAGAGGGAATAGGCTTATAGGCAGGGTTCTCAATCCCTATAACCATTGGAGAAACTTGGATTCCCAAATGGTCCTTGACAAATAATCTTTGTTCAGAAGTGCGACTACACAGGGCCAAGTGGACCTAGTCCAGGTTCAAGGATGGAATGTAGCAACCAATGATGTTCCTATCCTAGACAAGGTGAGAGGAAATGACCAAACAAGAATATTTACTTCGAAAGGTGAAATGTTCCTGTTGAGGTCTAGCGTTGGGGATGCCTAGGCAAAATTCAATCCTTGAGCTAGGACTTGGGATTCCTGGAGATTCCACCATTAGAATTGCCTCAAATTTGGTGGAGAGGGAGGGGACCCACTAATGCATTACCCTGTAGGAGATCGAAGCTTTTTCTTGGGTCAATTCCCGGGAAATTGATGCTCTAGGTAACCTAATGGGGCTAGACTTGGCCCTTGGGGAAAAGGGGAAAATGGTAAAAACAGTGAAGGGGATGACCACCGTTTTTAGGGATCAGTGCCTAATTCAGTTGGGGATCTGGAGTCAAGGATGATGATGAGTAAGAACTTGGTTTCTTTATCAAGGAGGCCCAAAAAGTCAGCTTCATCCAATGTTGAGAGAAAGAAAAGAAAAGTGACCTTCAAGCATTTATACTTCAAAGAAAACAATGCAAGCTTATCAAGAAAAATAATCTCTAGGACATTTCCATCATATAACATTGGCCCATACATTAAATTAGCTAAAACATACTCAATTCCACATTTTAATTATGCAACAACTAGCCCTAATTTTAGCAGTATGCAACAACAAGAATAATAACATCAAAATTTACTTACAATGTTATAGATTATATCCAACTAGTGTTTCGTTTAGTAGACAAAGTTCCAAGACAAGATAAATATCCCAAATCCATATGTCAAAATTCATCCATCTCCATTGTTGATTTTGGGTAACATCGGATGTGCTCTAGCCTTGAAAATTAGTGGATAGGCTAAGGCACATGAGATCTCCAAGACCCAGAAATCGTTTGGAGAAATTCCACACGGATGAGGAGTTATTAAATAATTAATATTTTTAATGGGTTCCTAAGTCTAAACTTAGGAAAATAAAAATATTAATGTGTATTAATAAAATATGGGTGAGAAAGATCTAAGTGACAAGGATCAAGATAGTTATAATCTCGGCCGTTGATTAGGGACTTAATCTTGGCCGTTGATTCGTCAACAGGAAAAGTATAAGAGGAGGCTTGAGGGTCAGTTGGAGATACACCAAGTGATCAAAGAATTTGATTTTCTGGGGCGAGGTTTGCTGAGAAAATCGAGTTAGTGATCAAAGTTGCAGGGAGGGGTAGTTAAGCAAGGGATTTTTATCTAAGGCTGAAGAATACATAGCAGAGAGGTAGCACAGTTCCGGGAGAGACAGTGCGGGCCCTAGAAGGGCTGACGCAGAGGCCGAAGCGCTGACACAAAGAACGAAGAAGGTTGATGCAGGGGACACAGAAGCTGTAGAGGCTGATGCTGGGCCTTAGAGGCAACATTGGGGAGATTTTGTGGGGCAGACTAGGAGTAGATTAGTAGATTCTAATCTGGGAGAGGGTGACGCAGTTCCAAAGCAGTGCCTGAAGCAGCTTTCGCTGTCCAACATAGGGAACAATCGGAGTCACTTGGGGTTTGATCATCTGATTGCTGATTTACCGGAAAATCTGTCTTTGGATAGAGGTACTACTGCCGAGGATATTTTCTATTGGGTGAGCCATTTCTAGCACCCTAGTTGTATTCACGAAATTTGCTTAACAATACACACCCTCTATACGCTGAACCAGTTTTCCCAAATTGTGTTTTTCTGGGGACGACTTTCCAAAAATAACGGTGTCCCTTGTGTTATTGTCTCAGTTTATTTCAGTGCATGATTTGTATATTTGTGAAGGCTGCGATAGTGTTTACTTCGATGTTTATGCAATTAAATAACTTGTTAATGTAAAGAACAACTAGGAGATTGTAAACCAGAAACTGTTGTAGGGGTTTCTTGTAGGAATTTACAGGGTAAGTTCCACAGAAAGAATACCAAAAGGACACCGCTCACAACCAGATCTCAAATCAATACACTAGTATTTTTGACGTGGTTAAAACCCTCAGAGTGCAAGGAGGGAAACAGTCCACGGCCTGTCCCAACGTGGGTACTACAGGCAATTTATTAATCAAAGAATGAAAATTTACATAAGCTTCTCTCATGCACGGATTACCCGAACAATGACCCTCCATGCGCTTTAAATAGAACTCATGGACCAATCGGGTGTCAAGCCACGGATCAAGTGTCGGTAATACCGAGGTGAGAGTGAACCGTCGGATCACTACATATCGTGACCGTCGGATTGTAAGTTACAAAATGTACAACGGTAAAGAAACACACTTTACCTAACTCTAACCTAACTCTATGCTAGACCAAGTTGAACTTAACTATATCCTATGTGTCGGAATATCCTAACATCCCCCCTTAAGAACAACTTGGGATAGGATTGAAGGATTTACAAATATGACACAATAGGAGAAGGAAGGAGGCACTAGAGCCTATCCCCCCTTAGTGACAACTTCCTGAACTCCAAGCATATATCGAAGTTTAGTGAACTTCGCCTCTGTGAGAGCCTTTGTGAAGATGTCTGCAACCTGATCATCTGTTGGACAATATTGCACTTCAAGAACATGGTCATGAATGAGCTTTCTGATGAAGTGCATGTGTAGTTCAATGTGTTTGCTGCGCTGATGCTGGACTGGATCTTTGC
Organism: Pinus tabuliformis; assembly: GCA_031772625.1. Lineage (NCBI taxonomy): Eukaryota > Viridiplantae > Streptophyta > Pinopsida > Pinales > Pinaceae > Pinus > Pinus tabuliformis. Next base: position 31,988,474 of record CM062804.1, read on the forward strand.
ATAGCTGAATGGCACTTTGATTATCACACCAAAGTGTGGTTGGATGCTGCTGCTCAAAGCCAAACTCTGATAGGATCTGACGAAGCCACAAGGCTTCCTTACTAGCTTCCACGGCACCACGATACTCTGCTTCTGCTGACGAAAGAGAAATGGCAGCCTGTTTCTTACAAGCCCATGTAATAGGTCCTGAACCAAGAGTGAAGACATAACCGGCAGTAGACTTCCGATCATCAAGGTCACCAGCCCAATCAGAATCAGTGAAACCAACTAACAGAGGAGCTGCTTTGGCACTGTAATGAATCCCAAACTGTACTGTACCTCGAACATAACTAAGTATTCTTTTAGCTGCTTTCCAATGACTTTCACGGGGGTTTTGCATAAAATGAGCAACAAGGCCAACAGCAAAGGAAAGATCAGGACGAGTATGGGTTAAATACAAGAGTTTTCCGACAAGTTGACGGTATAAGGTAGCATCAACTTCAGGAGAAGTACAAGAGACTGAAAGTTTGACTCCAGACTGAAAGGGAGAAGGGGCTGGATTACAGTCTTCCATGTGAAAATGACGAAGAATATCACAAGCATACTTGGACTGGGAAAGGAAAATACCCTCTTGGGATTGCAAGACTTGAAGACCGAGAAAATAGTGTAAGTGTCCTAAGTCTGTCATTTCAAATTTCTTTTTAAGGCTGGACTTCACATGGTTTATAAGGTTGGGATCACTACCAGTAAGAATAAGATCATCAACATAAAGAACAAGGATGATAAGAGAGTTGCCCACTTTCTTGGTGTAGACAGTATTGTCAGAATGACACCTAGAAAAACCAGATTCTAAAAGAAAGCTATCCATTTTGGCATACCAAGCCCGAGGAGCTTGCTTGAGGCCATAAAGGGATTTCTTAAGTCGACAAACGAGGCTGGAGTCTGTTTGTATGAAGCCAATGGGTTGTTCCATATAGATTTCTTCCTGCAAGTCCCCATGCAAGAAGGCAGATTTAACATCCATTTGATGGACTTCCCATTTTAAAGAGGCAGCAAGGGAAAGAACAAGGCGGATAGAGTTCATTTTGGCAACTGGAGAGAAGGTTTCAGTGTAGTCAATGCCTTCAACCTGTGAAAAGCCCTTAGCAACTAGACGAGCTTTATGTTTATCAACTTTCCCATCTGGTCCATACTTGGTTCTGTAAACCCATTTGCATCTAACAAGTTTGCGTCCCTTTGGTAGAGGAACAAGATCCCATGTATCATTTGTCATTAATGAATGATATTCTTCATTCATAGCTGCTTCCCAATGTGGATGGCCTGAAGCTTCTGCAAAAGTGTCAGGATCATGATTTACTGGAGCTTGAGCCAGTAAAGAAGAGGCTCTTTCAAACTGAGAACGTGTACGTCGTTGATCTGTAGGATCACCGGCAAGATCACTTGCTGCATCCCGAGTAGCACGGACCCATCTTGGAAGTTGAGGATCCTGAGAAGGTGGGGGAGGATTATCATCCTCGCTTTCATCATCAGAAGAAGAAATGTTTTCAAAGATAGAAGAGATAGGAAGAGGTGGCACATCCGCCGGACTAGGCTCGCAGGCCGATTTATTTTCATCAAATTTTACATCTCTTCTAATGATAACATTTTTGGACTTAAATGGAATAAGTCTATAACCTTTTACATCTTCAGAATATCCAACAAAAGTACATTTCTCACTCTTAGGTTCTAAAGCTTTATGCTTTTCATCTGGAATATGGGCCCATGCTTCACTTCCAAACACACGAAAGTGACTTACATCTGGTTTAATGGAACTCCAAGCTTCTTCTGGAGTGATATTCTCTAGAACCTTAGTGGGAGTGCGATTGATTATATAATTTGCACAATTAATTGCTTCGGCCCAAAAACTAAGACTGAGTCCTTTAGATTGCAGGATACAATTAGCCATTTCCTTTAAGGTGCGATTTTTCCTTTCAGCTACACCATTTTGTTGTGGAGTGTATGGAACAGTATGTTGCATTTGAATTCCATTTTTGGTGCAAAAGTTGATGAATGCGTTTTTAACATATTCTCCACCATTATCAGTTCTTAGCTTAAGAATTTGATGTCCAGATTGTTTTTCAACAAATGCTTTGAAGGCCAAAAAAGTGGTAAATACTTCGCTCTTGAGTTTTAAGAAGTATACCCAAGTGCGTCTGGAGAAATCATCAATGAAAGTTAAGAAGTACTTGCAGCCAGAGAATGAAGCAACAGGAAGAGGACCACATAAATCACTGTGGACAAGCTGTAAAGGGGTTGAGGCGTGCCAAGAGGCACGTTTGTCAAAACTGTCCCGATGATGTTTTCCGAGTACACATCCGGAACAAACACCATCTTTGCAAGATACCATAGGAAGACCTGTCACCATATTTTCTTTACATAGATGCTGAAGGGAGCGATAGTTTAAGTGACCAAACCGCTCATGCCAAAGTTTGCTCACTTCATCATTATGAGCAACAAATACTGAGGGAAGATGGGATGACCCAAAGTTGTGAAACTTATACAACCTTTTGGAATCATCAGCAAGACCAGTAGCTAGAATCTGTTTAGGATCTTTTAGATCCTTGATTACAACATCATGAGGTGAAAATTCAACAATTTTACCTTCACCTGAATGAGTTATCTGATAGACAGATAGAAGGTTGCAGGATAAGTTTGGAACACATAATACATCATTGAACTGACCATTGTCTAGATGAACAGTTCCAGTCCCTACAACATTAAGAGATCTATCATCACCAATATATATATTTTTGGTGTTACAATCATTTAAAGAAGAAAACATGGCTTGGTTTTTGGCCATGTGACAAGAGGCTCCAGAATCAATGAGCCACTCATGAGAATGAGAAGAAGAAGAAGATACATTTAATGCATAACCAGACTGAGATGATTGACGATGACATGCAGAAAGTGCCGTTCCGGAAGTTGAAGTTGAAGTAGGCTCCAGATGGATGTTATGTTTCTTCATTGCGGCTTCCAAGGCTTCCATCTTCTTAAAGCATTTAGATTCTAAGTGGCCATCTCGATTACAAAAGTTACAATGTCTATCAGTCTTCTTCCATTTGTTTTTATTGGTCTTATCATTTTGCTGAAATGATCTTTCATTTTGAGGCTGAGATGGTTTAGGACCATTCTTTTGAGGATATGACTTCTTAGGATTCTTTGAATTTGGGTGTTGCTGGGCGGCTAACGCTTTCGTGGAAGAGTTTCCAAGATTAAGAAGACCAAGGTGTAAGAGTTTTTCTTGTTCTCTTATTAAGGAATCACAAAAGGAGTCAAAGGAAGGGGCCTTGTAGTCTTGTCCTTGACAAATGAAAGCTTCCCTTGTAGAATGGAAAGTGGAAACAAATACAGAGTAGGCTGGTCCTAACTTAGTAAGGATGGAATAAATAAGGTTACCATCATCTTTCTTAACTTTAACACCTTCCAAGAGATATCTAAGGGTCTTGAATTTGGACAAGAAATCTTCAATGCAAGAAAAATTATTAGGATCCAAAGTAAGCAGCTCATTTTCAAGTTGATGGGATCTAATTTCATTTTTAATCCCAAAAACTTTAGCAAGTTTTTCTAATGCTTCATGAGGAGTCTCAAGTCCTGCAATTTGGAATCTAAGATCAGGAGAAATAGACATCCCTATCAAACCACGTGCTTGATCTTGTCTATTTTCCCATTTTGCCGCCTTGTCTTCATCTGTTGGTTTCTTCTCTTGGTTTGTGGCTATTCTGAAGAGACCTTTACTTCTAAGTAAATCTTCCATGTATTCTACCCATTGGAAGTAGTTAGTGCTGTCAAGAATGACTTGGCATGGACTTTCCATTTTTTTAAAAAGCTGAAGCTGAAGATGCTGAAAGTAAGTGTACCAACGGATAGATCTCGAAAAAATAGGCGGTTTTAAAAAAAACGGCTCTGAAAAAGGCTTCTGGATGAAGAAGTTATGGCTTTTTGAAAAAAAACTTGTTGACGTTGCCGGCAAAGTGCGCGAATGTGCGGGAATGAAAAAATCCGCCCCCACAAAATGGAGACTTGAACCCAAGACCTCTACTCTCTAAAAATAGCTTTGAACCAATTGATCTATACAAAAAATTTGAGAGAGAGAGAGAGAGAGAGGGGGGGGGGGCCTCGGTTTGCGTGCTTGCCTTGAGAAAGCTCTTTTTCCCTACAAAACACAAAACACAAAACCCAACACGAATATGCAAAGAAAAACGAACCTTGCGGCTCGAAGTTAGCTTTAGCCAAAAAACTAGAAATTTTTAAAAAAAATCTCAAGGTTAGCTTTAGCCGAAAAACTAAATATTTTTCTCAATGTTTCTGATTTTCCGAGATCACACTAAGGTGCAGGGAAAAGAGCATACGCATGAGAAAAATCCTTCCTTTCTGTTTCTGATTTGCCCAGATCGCACAGAGTCGCAGGGCAAAGAGCATAGGCAGAAATGAAAGGTATAGATCCGGTTAAAAAAAAAAGGCTAAATAAACTGAGACCGAAATAAGCAGAGAGAAATTAACAGTAAACTACAAAAAAAAACACTGTATACCTCCCGATCTGAAAAATGACGCAGCTAGGGCTACCGGAAACCTTTTCGCATGAAACGAAAGGGGTTCCTCACTGGAACAGATGCTCCGAACGCAACAGAGCAGTCCTCTCGGCCCGAAAGCAGTCAGAAACAACAGATCTAGGAAACGACAGCCGCATGCAGTTCTACCGGCTTCAGATTTGGATCACCAACGGACGCGGCCCTCAAATAGCTCCGATACCATGTAGGAATTTACAGGGTAAGTTCCACAGAAAGAATACCAAAAGGACACCGCTCACAACCAGATCTCAAATCAATACACCAGTATTTTTGACGTGGTTAAAACCCTCAGAGTGCAAGGAGGGAAACAGTCCACGGCCTGTCCCAACGTGGGTACTACAGGCAATTTATTAATCAAAGAATGAAAATTTACATAAGCTTCTCTCATGCACGGATTACCCGAACAATGACCCTCCATGCGCTTTAAATAGAACTCATGGACCAATCGGGTGTCAAGCCACAGATCAAGTGTCGGTAATACCGAGGTGAGAGTGAACCGTCGGATCACTACATATCGTGACCGTCGGATTGTAAGTTACAAAATGTACAACGGTAAAGAAACACACTTTACCTAACTCTAACCTAACTCTATGCTAGACCAAGTTGAACTTAACTATATCCTATGTGTCGGAATATCCTAACATTTCTAATGTGTTAGATTCAGGAATTTTCACATCCATAAAATATCCTCCAAGGAAAAAATGCGAAGTTCTCTATATTAGAGAGATCCCGGGTCAAGTGATCCTCCAAATGAATATATCTAACATCAATATATAGCCTGCTAAGGAGTACAAATTAGCCTATGGGCTTACATTAGCTACTAATGATAAAATAATGTGCAAATAAACCCCTCTTGGTGACAAGCTCACCAAACTAGCTCATAAGTGTAAAAATAAGCCTCGCAAGGGGCCAAATAATAATATGTACATGTCATAAGGCCCTCGAAAGGCTCAATAATATCCTGAAGTGCCATATTGAGGAATAAATTCATCGGAATATGATGGACAAGTGGGTGACCCCTTATTCTCCAAGTAGTAGATTTGTGGTGCTCCTAGTGGGTTTGAGGGCACATAAATGGCCCTACTGTGAAAATTCCTGAATCTAACATATCAAAAACCCCTACTGCAATCATTGGTTTACAATCTCCTACTTGTTCTTTACATTAACAAGTTATTTAATTGCATAAACATCGAAGTAAACACTATTGTAGCCTTCACAAATATACAGATCATGTAATGAAATAAACTGAGACAATAACACAAGGGACACCGTTATTTTGGGAAAATTGTCCCCGGAAAAACCCAATTTGGGAAAACCGGTGCAACATATAGAGGGTTTGTATTATTAAGCCAATTTCGTGAATACAAATAGGGTGCCAAAAATGGCTCACCTAACAGAGAATGTCCTTGATAGTAGTACCTCTATCCGGAGACATATATTTTGGAAAATCAACAACCGGATGATCAAACCCCACAGTGACTCTAGTTGTTCCCTATGCTGGATAGAAAAAGCTGCTCCAAGCACTGCTCTAGAACTGTGTCACTCCTCCAGGCGCTACGTCACCCTCTCCTGGCTCAGAATCTGCTGATTTGCTCCTAGTCTGCCCCACAGAATCTCCCCAGCGCTGTCTCTGAGGCCTAGCATCAGCCTCTACAACTTTTATGTCACCTGCGTCAGCCTTCTGCATCCTCTGTGTCAGCTCTTCGACCTCAGTGTCAGCGCTTCTGGGCCTGCGCTGTCTCTCTCAGCATTGTGTTGCCTCTCTGCTATGTATTCTTCAGCGTCAGATGAAAATCCCTTGCTGAACTGCCCCTCACTGCAACTCTGATCACTAATTCGATTTCCTCAGCAAACCTCGCCCCAGAAAATCGAATTCTTTGACCACTTGGTGTATCACCAACTAACCCTCAAGCCTTCTCTTATACTCTTCCTGTTGACGAATCAACGACCAAGATTAAGTCCCTAATCAACGGCTAAGATTAGAACTGGCTTGATCTTCATCACTTAGAACTTTCTCACCCATATTAATACACGTTAATATTTTTATTTTCCTAAGTTTAGACTTAGGAACTCATTTAAAAGTATTAATTATTTTAATAACTCCTCATCCGGGTGGAATTTCTCCAAACGATTTTTGGGTCTTGGAGATTTCATGTGCCTCAGCCTCTCCATCAAATTTCATGGCTAGACCACATATGATGCTACCCAAATCAACACCTATGGATCTCCATATGAATCGGAGATGCCTATAGATCCTCTACAAGGGTCTGAGTGGTGGAAAGAATGCTTCCATGACATCGTACAAGTCCTGCGACACCTGTCAAGAGTGTGGAGCTCTTGTGGGGACCCACTAGGCATAATGTACCAAGCATATCACCATCATCCCAAAAGTGGATCGCTAGTAGTCTCTGATCATCCATGAAGATTCGTGGAGTGATGTTTGCTTCTATGGAGGCTCATTGCTCTCTATGCAAACCCTACATGTGCCAATGTAGACCTTTGTGGGTTAGAATCCCATATAGGGAAACCAAACCCAAATGGAAACCACTTGTAATCCTGCATAAGATGCAATGCGTCCCCTAGGCTTCTAGTACAAGCAATGATTAAAATAATCGGGTAAAAGAGCTTAAAAATCATGGATAACAATGTGGGCACTTCATAATGGCATGCCCTTCTGTAGTGGGCTTTGGCATGTGCTAGTGTCTCCAAGCTCCAAAGGGGGTTAGCGAAGTACCTTATTAGGTGGTTTCAACCTTTAAAGGGGATAGTATGTCCAAGGTACATTGCTCTAATGGGGGTGGCAAGTGACAAATAAGTGGAATGAAATAGGGAATGAGAGGGGCAATCCTGGGCCAAATAGTGGGGCATAGGGGTAGCTAGATAAGGAGAAACCCACACCTAGGTATGTAATGTATAGGAGGGAGCAGTCATGGTAAGTGAGGTGCCTTGACCTTGATTTTTCCACCCTTGTTCATATACCTTTTTCCTTTTTTGAATTTTCTTTAATTGACTGCTCGGGGCTCAAAGGACAAGAACATGATGTGTAAGATATAGCAATGATTACCCGCTTTTAGGTAGGGTGGTTCATTGCCTTCCAGGGGTTGGGACAATCATGGGTTCCTAAATGATAGTGATGCTCATCTAGGGCCTATGTAACCAGGGTGATGGCCATGGATTAGGGTAGAGCTCATGTAATGGTTTTTTCCCATGTGCTAATTATTTTTGTCTCAGCCATCTTTTGCATTTTGTGGTACAATTTCCTGTTAAATGTGGCCAATTATGCTTTTCACTTAATTTTTTCAATCTCCGGAGCATCATTCTAGGCCTGATCCAAGGTGGAGGCAAGGGGATAGGGAGGCTAGCCCTATGTGGACTAGAATGGGAATGTGGATCCAGGTGGGATAAAAGATGAATGGGGGTCTAGTGAGTGGGAAGGGAGTAATATGTGCGGCTAATGGAGTGGGACCACGCACCCAAAGTTGGGGTTTCCCAATTAGTACCACCCTAAAACCGAATAGTCAATAAATGAGATCCCAAGGGACTAAGATCCAAGGGTAACAACCAAAAGATATCATGGGGACAAGAGCAAAAACTAAGCCCACTCTTTCTGCCAAATCCCTCCATCAATTTATACCCAGAAGTATCCATGATAAGTAAACCCAATACTCAATTACCGAATGGAAAGACATACCTTTAGATTCAGGAAGCCCATCTTCAAACATAAAATCAATACAGGCGAGTGAGGAACCACATGGTTATCTCAGGTGGCAAAGAAATGGAACAACGAGCTAGTAGGAGGCATCAAGGGGCTGCTGGTTGATAACTGAGGCTCATCATGGAAAAAAATTTCTCCTAGGGATATCACCCACAAAGTGGTGAGTAACATCTAGCTCCTGTGAAAATTCCTACACTTAAGCAACCCCTACTGCAACAAATTTGAATCTACTTCACCTACTTGATTTTAAATTTACATTCAAGAAGTTATTCTTCTGAATACTGAAGCAAATTACTTCTGCAGCCTACACTAATTAAATATTTGATCTCATGAAATAGAAAACTGAACAAAGAACAAGATACATAGGACACACTTATTTTTGGACACAATACTCCCCGGAAAAACCCAATGCGGGAAAATCGGTGTAGCAGTTCTGAGGGTTTATTATTATACAGGAGAAATATTTGAATACAACTCTAAGATGTTCATCTAGCAATCCTTTACAAAGAAAAATACAGGTGGAAAATTTGAGTGAGTTTTACCTCACTTCACCCGGTAGAATTCCCGGTGATCCGGCACAACACTGGCTAACCCCAACTATTTCTGTGCTGGCCCTGCGTAGGCTTTGCATTAGCCTTTCAGGGTTGCATCAGCTTCTTTTCCCTCTGCGTTAGCTATCCCGGTTGTTTCGGCAGTTCTAGTTGTTCCCGATAGTTCTGGATTCTACATGACAAGCAACTTTTCTGCTTTGGTAGGCCTTTCTGGCTCTGCATCAAGCCTGCGTAGGCCTACCCTGGCCTAACTTCAGCTCTCCTGGCTACTGCACTGCCTCTCTACAAGCTCTCTTCGCCTCTCTGTCCGTATTCTTCGGAAAGACCTCTCCCGTGTTCTCACTGCCCCTCTGCTGCTGAGTGATCACTTAGTTCAAATTTCTCAGCTTCCTAGCCCCATAAATCAAACTCTAGATCAATTTTGTGTGTGTGTGTGTTTCCAAATGAACCCCAAGCCTCCATCTTATACTTTTCTTGTTGAGCCTTCAACAACCGAGATTAAGTCTCTAATCAATGGCTACAACATGACTTGATCTGCCATCTAGATCATTCTCACCCATATTTTGATTAATACCCATTAATATTTTAATTTCTAAACTTAGGAACCCCATTAAAAATATTAATTATTTTAATAAAATACAATCTGGGTGGAATTTCACCAAATGATTTCTGGGTTTTTTAGAAGTCATGTGCCTTAGCCTCTCCACCAATTTTCAAGGCTAGAGCACTTCCGACTCTATCAGAAACTAACATTCCCTCTTAGCGAGGAAAGTGCTCTAGCAACAATGTCCACTTGCATGCTGCTCTGTTTCTGAAGCACCTTCTTTCTGCACTGCTACTGCCACCAACACTATGTTGCTGCTACTACTGTACTGCTGCCCACGACACTACCACTGCCACTGCTACATCTTTACTACAAGTCCCTCTCAAATGCTGCCTTTGCTATGCGGCTAGCATTTCCACTGCTAAAATTGCATCTGAACTACAACTTAGTTGCTGAGAGAAGCAACTGAAAAACATCCAAAATTAGCTGAAATTAACTGTGTTCAACATAATACAATGAATGTTGGAATCTGACTGCTGCTGACCCTCTGAATCTTTTGCACTGCTGTTGACTTCTGCACTGTGCCATCTGCACTGCTGCCAACCTTGCTCTGCGCTGATTAGTCTCTGGTCTCGAGCTACTGCATATGTTCTCCAAACTATCCACTGCATCATCTGACACTATGTCCATCTCGCTACTGTTGAATCTTGGGCCCCCGTAGCAAGGAATTGATCCAAGAGGTGGACTTCTCAAGGATCCTATCCTGCCCACATGTAGTCCTCTCAACTACAACTCAATGTCGCCTTATCTCCCTCCTAGAGATGCGTGGGCACTCATGGCAAACTCATCCTTGTCAATCTTTGCTGAAGCAGCCTTAGGATCATGTTTCTCATCCTTGTCCTTTTTCTTCGAAGGACACTGGGATGCATAGTGGCCCAACTCGCCACAACTGAAACATTTCACCTTCTAAATGTACTTTCGCTTAGGCTTTTGCTATCCTTTTGATGCTAGAGTTGTGTTCTCATCCTCCTTCGTCTTTGTGCCACTCCCGCTGCTACCATTGAGGTTGACCTTCACTAGGACCCTGCTTAACTCCTCCTGTTGAAGAGCCGCCCACATCTCCTCCGATGAAGGTAGTTTTTCTTTGCCCAATATGCTTTGGATGAAAACTTGCCATTCATCCAAGACTCCATTCAGGGCTATCCTCACCATTGCGGTTGGTTGAGGAGTGGACCCCACTACAGCAAGCTGGTCTCTAGTGCCCTGAAGACGCTGAAGATAGAGGTTCACCCCTTCTGCTTTCTGCATCGAAGTCCGCTGCAACTTTTGCTCCAAATACATCTTCCGTTGTTCAGAAGAGCCTTCAAAGAAAGAAGACAAGGCTTCCCACATCTCTTGGGTTGTATCCTTTCCCTGCAAGTGTGAGGCCACATGATCTCGAACTCCATCGAGAATGAGCCTCTATGCCTTCCCCTGATCGGCCTTGTATTTCTTCTTTTGATCGTTGTCAGCTGGAACAACTACAACACTTTTGACGTAGGCCACGAGATCATATTCCTCCAGAATGACTAAGATTTTGGTCTTCCATATGATACAATTGGAGGCATCGTCCAACCTGTCCTGATCTCTGAGCCCGTGCGATGCCATCTCACCCAGTTGTCGAACTGACTCCTCTAGTCATTGCTTAGCACTGCTCAACAAGTGACAAATTTGAACTTTCTAGCGGAAAGTTCTCTAAGGAGAAAATTCCCCTTCTACGTGTCTTCGTTCTTTTCCAGCGGATTTCTGCCCTAGCAGAAACTATGGCCTTAAAGCACTGCGTTGAGGCTCCGCGTTACTCCCTCTGCCTCTGCAAACTCCTGAACTAGAAATCGTACCTCTCTGTTGTCTCACTCAGAGAGAGATTTCCTCGGATCTACTTCCTGGCAAGGATTGCGCAATCCCTTCAAGGGGATTCGAATTGCTGCCAAGTGCAACTTTTGGCCTCACTGCTCAGCACTGAATCTTCTCTTCCTGTCTCAAAATCAATGCTCTGATACCATATGAAAATTCCTACACTTAAGGAACCCCTATTGCAACAAATTTGAATCTACTTCACCTACTTGATTTTAAATTTACATTAATCAAGTTATTCTTCTGAACACTAAAGCATATTACTTTTGTAGCCTACACTAATTAAATATTTGATCTCATGAAGTAGAAAACTGAGCAAAGAACAAGATACATAGGACCAATGTTACTTGGGAGCGGGAGCGGAAGCGGGAGCGGGAGCGACCATTTTCAGAAGCTCCCGGTTTGGGAGCGAATCCCGGAGCGATTTTTTAAAAATATATATATTTTTTATATTTTTTAATTTTTGATACATATATGTCAACAAAAACATGTAGAATGATGAAATAGACATAAAAAACATAAAAAATTGATCATTGAACCATATCACATCAATCATCTAGAAATTATAATCGTCATCAACCTTAGTAAAATAATAAATTAAAATAACATTCAATTCAATAACATTTATCATCATTGATCACCAAAGTAACAAGTTGTACTTGTAAGCCAAGTTTAACCATTACAAGAAGTAATATCGAAGATATTTCTAAGTCCTAACTTCTAACTGTTAACATGATATGAAATGTTAAAAATTTATAAAATGAAACATGAATAATGAGATGAAATGAAACAACTTTAGTCTTTCACAAAGCATCATATTCATAATTCACAATCATTACCAATGAGTTATAATTGCCAAGGCCCAACTTCAAACTTAAAATTTTCATTGTCACAGTGATATAATGTTTACAAAAAATATCAAAATGTCATAATGATATGAAAGAGTCAAGAGTCAAGAGTCAAGGACTCAAAACTCAACACTGAACAGTTATGAAAACTAAAGTGACAAGTCTAATAGAAACTAAAAAAGACAAGTAAACTGTAAATCTACAAGTGGCCCTTGCCACGAGAGTCTCCAGGAGTATAAGTAGGTCTTGGCGGTCTTCTAGGAGTCTCCCGCCCAGACCAACGACCAGAACTAGAGCCTCCACGCGAGGGTGTCGATGGAGGTGGTGACAGCAATGGAACAAGACTCGGGCCCCGAGAACTGCTACTGGATGGTGGAGGTGGAGGTGGCATGGCTGCTGCAGCTGCTTCAGCTTCATCCCGTACAAGCTCATCTTCTAGTTCTTCCATATGTACAATGCCATCCTCTAAATTGTCGTCCTCAGGGTGATTGTCCCAAATTTTATATGTGGGATCTTCATTAGCCCGATCACAGTAATGGCTCAACAACCTCAAATTGTAGTGCACATAAACCAAGCTTTCTGCTCGGTTTTCGTTGAGCCTGTTTCTTTTCACATTATGTATATAACTGTAGGTGCTCCAACACCTCTCTGCAGAAGAAGAATTTACAACCTGTGCAAGAACTTTCAATGCCAATTTTCGCAAAAGTCCGTCGCCGCCATATGTTTCCCACCATGTGAGAGAATCAAATTTATCTTTGTCGTCCATTGCATGGAAGTTACCATACAAACCACTGCCAGTGAAGTATCTGCCTATTTCAAGGCGCACAGCTGCACATTCCTCCCTGTCAGGCACCAACTTTTCTAATGCATCCAGATATCCTTTAGTTACCTCTCGATCTAAATGGGGTTTGGTCCTAACACCACCCCCTGCTGCAGGTTGGCCCAACCAAGATGTAGAGTAGTATTTTGGCGTAAGGATATACGCCAAGCAATGTAGTGGAAGGTTAAGCCTTTTCCACCGTTCACACACACAATCGTGAATCATATTGTACAAGTCGGGATCTCTGTTATTAACAATGTCTTTTATTTCCCCCAACATGGTATCCATTTGCTCATACACCTCGCCAATCACTGGTTTGTCTGTATCTGCAAACCGAATCATGTTATAAATTGGCTTGGTGAAATCCAATACCTGTCTCACAGCTGTCCAAAACTGCCCATCAAGAGCGGCCTCCTCCACCGTTTCAAAACCTGCAATGTCAGCTACATTTGTAGCCCTTTCCTTTAACACCTGCCAATTTGGACTTGATACCATGCTAGCTAAACCCTCTCTTACCTTCAAAAGGCGCCTGAAGGTGAGGTAATAGCTACCAAATCTAGTCCTCGCAATCTTCAGCAACTCCAATCTCGAGTGACTGCGGAAAAGGCCATGGGTATTGCTATGATTTGTAATAAATTTTATCATTTTTTTTCCTCTCTTGTACAAATCCCCAATCCATTGGTATTGTTCATTTTTGTTTTTGACAATATCATGCAACAGAAGGTTCAATGTGTGAACCAAACATCCAGACCAAAATATGTTCGGGTATCTATCCTCAATAATTGCTCCCGCTGCCTTACAATTAGGAGCATTATCAGTGATGACTTGGATGACATTGTATGGGCCAATACGCTCAATTGTTTCAAGCAATGCTTCTGCAATGTTGATAGCGGTCTTGAACTTGTCTGAGTAATCATGTGCAGCTAGAAAAATGGGACCACTTCGAGACACAGCAAGAACACTTATCAATGGCTTGCCTTTTACATTTGTCCATCCATCAGATACAATGGACACCCCATTGTCAGTCCAAGAACTTGTCATTTTATTCAAAGAATGTGATATTTTTGCTTTTTCATGATCAAGGCCAACTGTTCTTGCCTTGTCATACCCAGGGCTCTTGTATCCTTTAGGGGCATCATTTATGGCAGAAACCATTTCGTGCCAATAAGGTGAGCGTAGAACATTGAATGGTATCCCATTTGCATAGAGGAACCTGTAAATTTTTGAATCCACATCATTCCTACACCCCTCATCAAGGAAATCTGATATGGTTCTACGGCGTAAAGATGATGACCCTGAGCCTCCATGTCCATATCCACTGCCTTGGGAGGATGCTGAAGGAGTTCTTTGTGAGCTTGGTTCAAAGAAACCCCTTGATCTTTTTGCTTTGTATTGGGCGTCCTCCTCTTCCTTTATGTATTTGGCTCTATCAACTGTTGACACCGCGTCGCAAGTTCTGATTCCTATTTGTTTCTCTCCATCCCATGCCCTTTTCCCGCAAAGGTGTCTTCTCAAACGGGTGTATGAGCCTGTGAAATCAGTGTTGCAATGGGGGCAATGAAATTTAGTGGTTCCACCCCCTCTCCCTGTTTCAGGCCTCTCAACATATTTCCACAATGGAGTTTGGTCTTGTTTAGTTTTTTGACCCTCATGTTCACCCTCCACATCCTCCTCACTGGGGTTTTCACCTATTTGACTTCCTCCGGCTTCTTCATCCACCTCTTCAGTTTCAGGCCCCCTCCGTTTCCTACTCTCCACCACCATAATAACCAGAAAGGGGACCAGGAAGAGGAAAATGCCAATAAAAATGCTCAGGTCCATCGTGTTTGATGTTGGTAGGGTTTGAGTCTTGAATCTGCAAATTAATTTAGTTTATTGGGATTAATTCATTTAATTTATTAATTTAATTTAAATTAATGATTTTTAAACTCAAACAGGTAAATGAAACTAACCAAATTAACTACCTAACCAGCTAAACTAACTAAATGATTAAGTTACTTACCTCTGCAAGCTTGCTCCTCGCTCCTTGGCACTTGCTCCTCGCTCCTCAGCTCTGGCTCCTTGCTCCTCAGCTCTTGCTCCTTGCTCCTTTGCTCTCAAACTCAAGCTCAATCTCATTGAAATGATTTTGTTTTGGCCCATTGGGCTTATAAATCCAAAAAAATTAGTTTAATTTTTTGTTTTTTTCGGGTCCGCGGAATTTTTTTCCGCCGAATCGCTCCCGGAATTTTAAAATTCGCTCCCGGAGCGTTTTTTAATGCCCGGGAGCGATCAGGGAGTGATCGCTCCTTGATCGCTCCCGGGCATTAAAAAGCGCTCCGGGCGCGGGAGCGATCGCTCCCTGAAGCGCTCCCTCACAGACCAGGGAGCGCAAATTTTTTTACGGGAGCGCGCTCCCGAAAATCGCTCCCGTCCGGGAGCGATTTGGGGAGCGCGCTCCCGACCCGCTCCCGAGCCGCTCCCGCCCGGAGCGCGCTTCGGGAGCGGGTTCGAAGGGGGGGGGGGCCGCTCCCCCGCATCACTGCATAGGACACACTTATTTTTGGACACAATAGTCCTCGGAAAAACCTAATGCGGGAAAACCGGTGCAATAGTTCTGAGGGTTTATTATTATGCAGGAGAAATATCTGAATACAACTAAAGGATGCTCATCTAGCAATCCTTTACAGAGAAAAATACTAGTAGAAATTCTGAGTGAGTTTTACCTCACTTCACCTGGCAGAATTTTGGTTGATCCGTCACAAGACTGGCTAACCCCAGCTATTACTGCACTTTTCAAGCTTTGCGTCAGCTTCTCTGCCCTCTGCGTCAGCTATCCCAGCTATTCCGGAAGTTCCCGGCAGTTCCCGACAGTTCTGGATTCTGCATGACACACAACTTTTCTGCTCCGTGCAAGCCTTTTTGGCTCTGTGTCAAGACTGCGTGGGCCGAGACTAACCCAGCGTCATCTCTCTCGGCTACTGCGCCGCCTTTCTGCAAGATCTCTCCTCCTCTCTATCAGTATTCTCCGGAAAGTCCTCCCAGATTCTCACTGCCCCTCTACTGCTGAATGATCACTTAGTTCGAATTTCTTAGCTTCCTAACCCCAGAAATCAAACTCTAGATCAATTCTGTGTGTCTGTGTTTCCAAATGAACCCCAAGCTTCCATCTTATACTTTTCCTGTTGAGTCTTCAACGACTGAGATTAAGTCTCTAATCAATAGCTAAAACATAACATGATCCGCCTTCTAGATCATTCTCACCCATATTTTGATTAATACCCATTAATATTTTAATTTCCCTAAGTTTAGACTTAGGAACCCCTTTAAAAATATTAATTATTTTAATAAAATACAATCCAGGTGGAAATTCACCAAACGGTTTCTGAGTTCTTTAGAACGCATGTGCCTTAGCATCTTCACCAATTTTCAAGGCTAGAGCACTTCCGATGCTACCAAAAACTAACACTCCTTAGCGAGGAAAGTGCTCTAGCAACAATGTCCACCTGCATGCTGCTCTGTTTCTGAAGCACTTCCTTTCTGCATTGTTGTTGCCACCAACACTGTGCTACTGCTGCTACCGTACTACTACCCATGACACTGCCACTACCACTACTGCATCTGTACTACAACTCCCTCTCAAACGTTGCATCTGTTATGCTGCTAGCACTACCATTGCTAACATTGCATCCGTACTACAACTCAGTTGTTGAGGGAAGCAACTGAAAAACATCCAAAATTAGCTGAACTTAACTGTGTTCAAATAATACAATGAATGTTGGAATTTGACTGCTGTTGATCCTCTGAATCCTCTACGCTGATGTTGACTTCTGCACTGCTACCAACCTTGCTATGTGTTGATCAGTCTCTGGTCTCGAGCTACTGCATCTGTCCTCCAAACAATCCATTGCATCATTTGACACTAAGTCCATCTCACTACTGTTGAATCTTGGGCTCCTGTAGTAAGGAATTGATCCAAGAGGTGGACTCCTCAAGGATCTTGCCCACATGTAGTCCTCTCGACTACAACTCAATGTCGCCCCATCTCCCTCTTGGAGATGCGTGGCCACTCATGGCAAACTCATCCTCGTCAATCTTTGTTGAAGCAGCCTTAGGATCATGTTTCTCATTCCTGTCCTTTTTCTTCAAAGGACACTGGGATGCATAGTGGCCCAATTTGCCACAATTGAAATATTTCACCTTCTAAATGTCCTTTCGATTCTGCTTTTGTTGTCCTTTTGATGCCAGAGCTGCATTCTCCTCCTCTTCCTTCATCTTTGTGCCACTCCCACTGCTGCCATTGAGGTTGACCTTCACGAGGTCCCTCCTTAACTCCTATTGAAGAGACGCCCACATCTCCTCTTAGGAAGGTAGTTTTTCTCTGCCCAATATGCTTTGTACGAAAACTTGCCATTCATCTGAGACTCCATTTAGGGCTATCCTCACCATTGCGGTTGGCTGAGGAGTGGACCCCACTGCAGCAAGCTGGTCTCTAGTGTCCTGAAGACGTTGAAGATAGAGGTTTACCCCTTCTCCTTTCTGCATCAAAGTCCGCTGCAACTTCTGCTCCAAATACATCTTCCGTTGTTCGGAAGAGCCTTCATACAGAGAAGACAAGGCTTCCCACATCTCTCGGGTTGTATCCTTGCCCTGCAAGTGTGAGACCACGTGATCTTGAACTCCATCAAGAATGAGCCTCTTTGCCTTCCCCTTCTTGGCCTTGTACTTCTTCTTTTGATCGTTTTCAGCAGGAACAACTACAATACTTTTGACGTAGGCCTCGAGATCATATTCCTCCAGAACGACTAAGATTATGGTCTTCCATATGACATAGTTGGAGGCACTGTCCAACCTACCCTAATCTCTGAGCCCATGCGATGCCATCTCACCCAACTGTCGAACTGACTCCTCTAGTCACTATTTAGCACTGCTCAACTGCTCGGGAACTGAGAAATTCAAACTTTTTGGTGAAAAGCTCTCTGAGGAGAAAATTCCCCTTCTACATGTCTTCATTCTTTTCCAGCGGATTTTTGCCCCGACAGAAACTGCGCCCTTAAAGCACTGCGTTGAGGCTTCGCGTCACTCCCTGTGCCTCTGTAAACTCCTGAACTAGAAATTGTACCTCTCTGTCATCTCACTCAGAGAGAGATTTCCTAGGATTTGCTTCCCGGCAAGGACTGCGCAATCCTTTCAAGGGGATTTGAATTGCTGCCAAGTGCAGCTTTTGGCCTTATTGCTCAGCACTAGATCTGCTCTTCCTGTTCAAAATCAATGCTCTGATACCATGTGAAAATGCCTACACTAAAGGAACCCCTACTGCCGCAAATCTTAATCTACTTCACCTACTTGATTTTAAATTTACATTCATCAAGTTATTCTTCTGAATGCTTAAACAAATTACTTCTGCAGCCTACACTAATTAAATATTTGATCTCATGAAACATAAAACTGAGCAAAGAACAAGATACTTAGGACACACTTATTTTTGGACACAATAGTCCCCGGAAAAACCCAATGTGGGAAAACCGGTGCAGCAATTGTGAGGGTTTATTATTATGTAGGAGAAATATTTGAATACTACTCTAGGATGCTCATCTAGCAATCCTTTACAAAGAAAAATACTAGCGGAAAATCTGAGTGAGTTTTACCTCACTTCACCCGGCAGAATTCCGGGTAATCCGACACGAGACTAGCTAACCCTAGTTATTTCTGTGTTGGCCTTGCGTAGGCTCTACGTCAACCTTTCAGGCTTTGCGTTAGCCTTGCGTCAGCTATCCTAGCTATTTCGGCAGTTCCTGCTATTCCCGACAATTCTAGATTTTGCGTGAGTTGCAACTTTTCTGCTCTGCGCAGGCCTTTCTGGATCTGTGTCAAGATTGCGTGGGCCCAGACTGGCCCAACGTCAGCTCTCCTAGCTACTGCCCTGCCTCTCTGCAAGCTCTCTCCGCCTCTTTGTCAGTGTTCTCCGGAAAGTCCTCCCAGATTCTCACTGCCCCTCTGCTGCTGAATGATCACTTAGTTCGAATTTCTTAGCTTTCTTGCCCCAGAAATCGAACTCAAAATCAATTCTCTATGTGTGTGTGTGTTTCCAAGTGGACCCCAAGCCTCCATCTTATACATTTCCTGTTGAGTCTTCAACGACCGAGATTAAGTCTCTAATCGACAGCTAAAACATGACTTGATCCGCCTTTTAGATCATTCTCACCCATATTTTGATTAATACCCATTAATTCTATAATTTCTAAACTTAGGAACCCCATTAAAAATATTAATTATTTTAATAAAATACAATCCGGGTGGAATTTCACCAAACAGTTTCTAGGTTCTTTACAACTCATGTGCCTTAGACTCTCCACCAATTTTCAAGACTAGAGCACTCCCGATGCTACCGAAAACTAACAGCTCCAATTGGGACGTGATCTCTCGAAGAAGCATACGAGGTTGTTTGAACAGTAGGTCACGAGAACTCCAACAATCTCTTGGTCACCATAGACATGTTATCCAACACATGGCAAAGATTAAAGCCACGGGGCAGCATGCTTTTCATGGTGTCTGATGATCACCCATGCTCAATGTTAGCTCATATACCAACAAGAAATAAAATATGCAATTGTTTTTTTTTTACCCTAAATGCAATCTAATCTATCATGAGAAACATCATATGCGGTTGGTTCTGATGCAAAAATCA
The DNA here is from genome assembly GCA_031772625.1 of Pinus tabuliformis. Lineage (NCBI taxonomy): Eukaryota > Viridiplantae > Streptophyta > Pinopsida > Pinales > Pinaceae > Pinus > Pinus tabuliformis. The sequence goes on from CM062804.1 coordinate 32,008,098, forward strand.
TCATGCAATGCATCCTACCCTAGCATGCATATGACAAAGCTATTATTAAGTGTAATCATAAATCCAGTGTAACCAACATATCATCAAGTCAATATAAACATGCCTGCTTATATGATTACTCATGCAACAAATCCCAAAGTGAATGGAAATCCAAACACATGGAGGATGTTGTGGGCGGGAGGTGGGAAAATATGATGGCCACACATGAATGATTATGTGAGAAGAGGTAAGAAAAGGATGTAATCTAGTCAATGAGATCCTCTGTTGCAACCAAAACATAGAGATGTCATCAACCAAGCTCATAAACGTTTGATGGATGGCAACCTCAGGCATATCACTTCCACTATTGTTGTTATTATTTACGTTATGGCTTATGACCTTCATTGGGTTATGATTAGTAGGAAAAGGAGGCTGACGAGATGGAGAAACACAAGTAGGTTGCACATGATGATTACACTGGAGAAGGGGGACTATGGAATGATCGAAACCTTGAGGGTATGTCCAAGGAAAAAAGGTGTAATCAATGAAGGGCTTCTCCTTAACACTATGCTCTGGAGGGGAAAAGGGTTCACAATTACTTGAGATTATATGAGTAGGGGCGAGAGAATCACTTGATGAAGACTCAGGATGATGACTAATAGGAAAAAGGGAGAATGAAATACTTTTCCAAAATCATGGTCTAAAGGCTCAAGTGATTTGAACATAGAATCATACTCAAGAGAATTGGGAGCCCTATCAATATCCTTAGTACCAAAGATTAAGTCTCTTATAAAAGGAAAGTTGATCACTTCCAACTGCTCCAGTTTATGCAAAGGAAAATGAAGATCCTCCTTCCCAACTGTATCAATGGTTATGTCATCATAAGTAGTGCCTGAGGGGAAAAAAAGATCAATCTCATCCTCATCCTCCTTGTCAGTGTCATAAATTGGAGCACAATCAAATTGAGGACCCACAGTTTCCCATTTCTCCTTTTTAATGTGGAAATAGTCTTCAATGTCATATTCCAAGGGGCTAATGGGATCATCTCTCTTAATGTTTTCAAAAGAGGTTTCATTAGGAGTAATATCCTTGAGAAAGGTAAGGTCGGTCTCAATTTCTCTTTCCATAAATTCACCCTTCCCAGCACATGTGTCCTCAAAATCATGATTTTCATTATGTGGACCCAAGGAGGACTCATCTTCTTGCTCATTATCTAGATTTTTAATCGTGGTCATTGAAGTCACAACGAAGGATTATAAGATGAAGTTGATTGGGCTTGGAGAAGACACACCAAAGTAGTTGAGCATTCGATTTTGTTGGGAAATCAATCTCCAGAGTAGCAACATTCAATTGCTGGAGGTGATTCAGTGAGGTCAAAGTAGTGAGAGGGGTAGAGATAGTGAGGTCAGAGGAAGCTTTTCCAGTTCCAGCGAGTACATTGCCACAGAGAGGCAGCGCAAAGCCGTCTAGAGGAGATTTCCGTTTGTTGGGGGGAAGTCGAGACTCAATGCTAGAAGCTGGATAGAGATTCCAGAGGCTAGGAGAATCAATTTCCTAGACAACAGCTGACGAGACAGTGAGAGGTGACGTCGTTCCGAGCTAGAGCGACGCAATGACTGCGTAGGCTGACGCAGAGACAACGTAGAGGTAGCAAGGGACGACTCAGTTTCACTACAACACCTAGTGTCCTCTTAGGAAGAAGGACAAGGAGGAGAAGCAGGGTCAACAAATAGCATCAACAAAGATCGATAGGCTTTCCTCCAGGTTGGAGAAAGACTTCACTATGTTTGCTGAAATACCCCCAGGAATAAAGTGGGGTGACATGGTTTTGTAGCCTCAGAGTGCTACAATTGGGCGAGATTCTTGAGGAGGTCCACCTCTTGAATCAATACCTTGCTACGGGGCCCACAATAGTTTGTAGTAGGATGGATTAGTGGCAGTAGATTTAGTCAGATGCCAGAGTAATAGATGCAAAGTCTAGTCGCATGTTAGATGCCGGGGAGTGCAGTGCAGAGTTGGCAACGGTGTAGTTGGCACAGTGCAGAGTCAGTAGCAGCGCAAATGCCTCAGTGACAACGCAAATACTAGTAGTAATTAGAGACTCAGGAGACAGATATATCATACTGATCACAGTTGATTCAATATTTAGGATGCTTTTCAGTTGCAGATGTTGCAGTTGCAGTAGCAACAGATGGAGAAGGAGTTTCAGTGCAGATGTAGTGTTGGCAGCAGTTCAACATAGTGAGCGATAGCACAGATGCAACACATATTAGAGTTGCACAATAGTTGGTGGGCAACAACTGCCAAACATAAACAACGTGACAGGAGATGATGCAGAGACAGGGTGTTGTTTCAGTGGGTTGCAGCACTAGAACACATTCCTTGCTAAGAGGGAGTGTTAGTATTTGTAGCATTGGATTGTTCTAGCCTTGACATTTTGTGGAGAACCTAGAATACATGAGATCTCCAAAACCCATAATTGTTTCTGGAAATTCCACCTAGAGACGACTTAATTAGATTATTAGTTGTTTTTTAAATATTTCCTAAGTCTAAACATAGGGAATATGACTAATTAATCTGGATTAATTAATTCATGGTGAGAATGTTCTAGAAAAGTACATGGATCAATTCCTAGTTAATCCTAGTGATCGATCAAGATTTAATTGTGGTCATTGAAGTCTCAATGAAGGATTTTAAGAAGAAGTCGATGGGGCTTGGAGAAGACACACCAAATCAGTTGAGCATTCGATTTTGCTGTGAAATCGATCTCTAGGGTAGCAACATTCAGTTGTCGGAGGTGATTCAGTGAGGTCGAAGTAGTGAGAGAGGGGCAGAGATAGTGAGGTGAGAGGAAGCTATTCCAGTTTCGGTGAGCACATTGCAGAGAGGCAGTGATTGCCACAGAGAGTTAGTGCAAAGCCCTTTAGAGGAGATTTCCGTTTGTTGGGGAGAAGTCGAGACTTAGTGCCAGAAGCTGGATAGAGATCCCATAGGTCAGGAGAATCAGTTTCCCAGACAGCAGCTGATGAGACAATGAGAGGTGACACAGTTCCGAGCTAGAGGGACGCAGTGACTGTGTAAGCTGACACAGAGGTAGCAAGGGACAACTTAGTTTTGAGCTAAGGTCAGTGTCAAATTGCCTGTGGAGTGATGAATTTTCCTCACTAGTTATTTTTTCCAATTTTCCTCTGCTTGGATAGCCAGTTTGGGCATCCATAGTCTTGTACTCAAATTTACTCCCACATAATATAAAAACCCTCAACTGCTACACCGATTTTCCCGAGTTGGGTTTTTCCGGGGACTTAGTCCAAAAATAACGGTGTATTATGTGTGTGCGCATCTATTTCTTCCAACGTTTTTATTTCTTCCACAGTATTTGTTTTGTGAAGGTTGCAGTGTATTTGTTTCGATATTTGCAGTAGCACACGACAAATAATGTTTAATTAAATTAACAAATATAAGAAATAACATCAGTCGCTGCAATAGGATTCAGGGTTGGCCGAATTTTCACACAAACTTCTGAATATCAGATTTAAGACCATCCCAAAAAAAATCCTTCTTGATCCTATGATAAGTTTTTAAAAATCCTGAGTGCCCTCCCAAGGGAGAGGTGTGCAATTCCAAAAGAATCTTTTGTTTGAGTTGAGAATTCTTAAAAATATATAGGTGATCTTTGTACCATAATGAATCAATTTTCCAGCTAAATATATCAGATGTACTAGTATCTTGCTGCAACTTTTGAATGGGTGACCACACCTATTCATCATTCTTCCATTCATCCCTTGCTTCAGTTATCCACTCAAGTTGGATAATAGAAATGGCACAAAGCAATGCTTCAACATCCTCACCCTTTTTAGAGAGTGCATCTGCAACAACATTTTGCTTCCCTTTTTGTAGATGATTTCAAAGTCATAACCCAACATCTTTGTCACCCATTTTTGCTGCTCTTCTGAAGATAATATTTGTTCCAAAAAGTATTTAAGACTATCATGATTTGTTTTTACCTTGAAGTGTCTTCCCATTAGGTAAGGTCACCATTACTTTAGTGCATGTAGTATTGCCAACATTTCCTTCTCATAAATAGGTTTGTGTAAATACTTTCCTTTGATTGGACGACTTTCAAAAGCAATGGGTCTTCCTTCTTGCATTAAAACAACACCAATTCCATTTCCTGAAGCATCACATTCCACAATAAAAGTTTTTGTAAAGTCTGGCATAGCTAATACTAGTGTTTGGCACATTACCTCTTTAAGATGTTCAAAGGCCTCCTTGCTTCTGGAGTCCAAGAAAATGCATCTTTCTTTAATAATGATGTTAGAGGTGTTGCTATTCTCCCATAATTCTTAACAAACTTGCGATAATACCCTGTCAACTTGAGAAATCCTCGAAGATGCTTTATGGTTGTGGGGATTTTCCATTCCTTAATGGCTTTAATTTTGTTAGGGTCTACCTTAACACCCTCATGAGATACAATATGAACCAAATATTCCACCTCCTGTACTCTAAAGAAACATTTTTTGCATATAATTGTTTCTCCTCCAATAGTTTGAGCACCCTGTCAACATGTTGAACATGATCCTTCCAAAACTTGTTGTAGATTAGTATATCATCAAGAAATACCAAAACAAATTTTCTAAAGAATGGTTTGAAAATGGAATTCATCAAACCTTGAAATGTGGAAGGTGCATTAGTAAGAGCAAAAGGCATGACCAAAAATTCATAATGACCCTCATGAGTTTTGAATGTTGTTTTTGGAATGTCTTCAGTTTTCATTCTAATTTGATGATATCCTGAACGAAGATCCAACTTGGTGAAGTAAATTGCTCCATGTAATTCATCCAACAATTCATCAATAACAGGAAAAGGAAATTTATCTTTAATAGTGAGCTTGTTGAGCTCCCTATAATCTGGACACATAAGCCATGATCCATCCTTCTTGTGCACCAATACTACTCGAGCAGAGAAAGAACTTTGACTTGGTTGAATTATACCAGCCTCTAACATTTCTGCAACCATACGTTCAATTTCATTCTTTTGGGCATAAGGATATTTGTAAGGCCTGATGTTTGTAGGAACACTTCATGGAATCAAGTGAATAGCATGATCATGATCACGAATAGGTAGGAGGCCTTTGGGAGTCTCAAACACCTTGGAATGATTGTCCAAGAATTTTTGGAGATCTGGAGAAATAGATGATTTTGATGTTTGAACCTCTAGTGAGTATAATTTGCAATTACTCTCCATTGTTCTTTCTTCAAAAGCTTTGTCATGTCATTAGAGCTGATTATCTTTCCTGGTTTCCTCGTGATACCCCTTAAGTCAACTTCTTTTCCTTCCCAAAATTTTTTCAAGAAAAGTTCTTGAAAATTGAAAGCTATCGTCTCTAAAGATTGTAACCATTGGACTCCTAGTACAACATCAGCACCACCCATTGGAATGGAAATCATTGGACTATTCAATACATATTCCCCCATGGTTAGCTTGATATTATGGTACTTTCTAGAGCAACTTATAGTTTCTCCATTTGCAACCATCACTTGACACTCTGGTGCTGGATATAGGAAGCAGTTCAATTCTTTGGCTATCTTACAATGAATAAAACTATGGGTACTACTTGAATCAATTAACACTATTACCTTTTTCTTCTTGATATATCCTTCTCTCTTGAGAGTTTGGGAAGTGGTAATTCCTGCCAATGCATTACAAGATATTGTTGGATTCATTTCTTCTTTCTTTGGGGTTGGTTCCTGGTGTATATCCTCCTCTTTTGATGTTTCTTGTTCCTTTTCTTCCTCCTCTTCATAATCTATGTGGAATATTTTCTTCTCAGCACACATATGACCTAAGTTGCACAAAACAGGGAAACGGGTATGAATTTCCAGAACGGGCACGGGTATGAAACGCGAACCCCCCAAATTTTGGAAACAGGGAAACACGAATATCTATATATATATGTGTGTGTGTGTGTATATTAGAATTTAGGACATTTAAGAAATGTTATGTGCAATCATAAAGCATACATGATACATTAAAATTTATTACATTTAAAGTTTAAACATTATAATTTAATTTACATCACATTTACTCATGAATGATCACATAATGAAAATAACAATATCGGAATATCCAAAATCAACCTTTATTATATGTCCAAAACTCAAAATCAACCTTTATTATATATATGAGGCTGCAAATACAATAAAGACTATAAGGCTGCAAGAACTATAGAGACAAAAGACTAATCCTCATCAACAATAGAAGCAAAAGCATGCTCAACAGTGGATGGTGGTGCTGAAGAAGATGATGGGCCAATTCCACTTCCAGGTTGGACCTCAATATTCAGGGCAGCAAGAGAGAGATCCAAATCAGGACTTTCTGCATCCACATCCCATTCTTAGAAGGGCCACTATTGTATTTTGGACCCCTATGAGATGCAAGGCGAAGGTTGGAGTGCACATAAACAAGATCCTCTGCCTTCTCTGAGCCCAACCTATTGTGCTTCACAGAATGAATAAAACCATAAGTGCTCCAATTCCTTTCTGTTGATGAAGAGATTGCCACTTGTGAAAGAATACGAATGGCAAGGTTTTGCAAATGTACACCATTTGCTCCATGACAAATCCACGACCTAACTGGATTCATGTTGCTTCTCTCCTCCAAAGCTGATATATCTGCATAATCATCTATTCCTGCAACAAAACTGGCAAATTCTTCCTTTACCTCCCTATGTAAATGAGTAGGAAACATTCTCATAAGGGATTTTTTCACCCCATTAGCCACCTCTCTATCCTTATGGGGTGCCTTCCTCTTCCCATTGCTTTGAGAAATAAGCTCCTCATCATAAAATTTGGGGTTCAAGGCATGTGCTAAAGTGTGCAATGGAGTGTTGAAATTGGTCCACCTATCAACAATGATTTTCTTGACTAAACCAACAAAATGATCATCAACAAACAAAAGTTATGGAGACTCTTGCGAAATGATTTCCATAGTTTTCTCAACCATGGAATCCATGCCATCATATACCTCTCCTAGGAAAGGTTGGTCAGTGTCAGCACTCCGAAGAAGCTCAAATGCAGGGGTTGTGAACTTTAGCAAGAAATCGATCTTGCTCCACCAATCCTCATCAAGGCACAATCTACGCACCATATATCCCCGCTCTGAATCTACTTGTCTCCAGTCAATCCAAAGTTGACTCACCACCATAGAAACTAATGCATGCTTAACCTCAACAAGGCAGTGCAACATTAGGAAGTTTGAGGCATATCTTGTCTCAACAACTTTTAACAACTCCAATTTGGAGTACTCTCAAAATGTGGCTTGAGATTGGTGGTGGTTGGTGATGAATTTGACAATCACCCTTGCTTCCCTTGTGATTTCCTTTATCCATGAAACTTTGTTGTTGATTTCCTCTAAGATCAAATTTAGATTATGGACAATGCATGGTGTCCAAAAGATGTGGTCATACCTCCCCTCAATAATTAAACCTGCAGCTTTGCAAACTGGTGCATTATCCATGATAACTTGCACCACCTTTTTAGGCCCTATTTGTTCAATAGCTTTTATAATAAGATCAACAAAGAACTGTGCATCTTTTACCTCTCCTGGGTAGCCTTCCGCCTTGATAAACATTGCTCCTTTGGGGGAAGTGGCAATGATATTTATCAATGGTCTGTGCCTTGTATCTGTCCATCCATCCGAGACTATGGTAACCCCAGAGCTAGTCCCAGAAGAATGAATTGGTGATAAAATATCCTCCACAAGCTACTTCTCATTTTTGAGAAGCTGAGTTCTGACTTTCTCATAGTTGGGCCCCTTGTACCCTTGAGGAGCTTTGTTAATTGCCCTTATTATATCTTTCCAGTAAGGAGAGCGAACAACATTGAATGGGATACCACATGCATAAATGCACCTAGCCACTTTGGAATTAATTTCTTCTCTCGCTTACACATTCACCAATTTAGCAATTCTGCTATCCTGAACTAAAGGGGATGCCCCTTTGGTATTTTTGGGTGTTGGATGTTCATGTTGTTGAGTGGCATCGACTCTCCTCTTTCTTGCTTCAACTACAATCCTTGGCTCAATGTTAGATGGAGCTTGAGGAGTAGCTTAACTAAGCTCATCATGCCTTCTCTTAATAACATCTGCCTCATCTTGCTCTCTTGGATATGCCCCCCTTGCCAATGGGTCTGCTATTTTTGTGCAACTCACAACCCCTTGTCCTCCTCCATCAAAAGATGTACCTTCACTCTTGGGTAGGAGCCCTTGTGCGAATTATTGCAAAGATTACATCGCCATTCCCATGAGCCACCACCTCCACATTCTTGAAGCTTTTGAACATGCCTCCAAAGAGGATAATATTCAGCCCTTCGGTTGGTCCTGGGGCTTGATCTTGCAGCTGCACTTTGGTTGGAAGCCATTGCTGCAAAAATAAATAAATAAAACAAATTTGTAAATAAAAAACGTTTTTCATATTTTTGGTAGCATAAACCCTTGAAAAATTGAAGAAATAGTAAGAAAAAACTAAGAAAATGAATGTTGCTTACCCAAATTAATTTTCCATAGTTGAAGCTACCCCAAAATGCCAGAAAAGACAAGAGAAATATGGTTGTAGCTGACCCAAAAGCCAAGAATGTCGTAGCCGAAAACTCTGCACTCCAAATCTGTGGTTGAAATCTCTTTCTCTTGCTGCTGAAATTTTCTTTGCTCATTACTGAAAATACCCTAGTTGAAACCACAATTCTCTTCCTCTCTTCTCCTTTTGCTAAAATCACCAGTCTCCAAGAGAAACGACTTGCTCAATTGTGTGATGAGAGAATGAGGCGAGGGTCACTTTTATAACTTGAGAGAGGCATCTAGAAGCAACTAGAAGTCACTTTAGTCGCTTAATAAAAAATTATAAGACAAAATAATAAAAAAAAACGAGAAAAAGTCAAGTTGCATGAGGAAACTCTGTTGTACGACTAGGGAACTCGTTTCCAGCCGTATTGGCCACATTTCCACCTCGAGAAACAGGCCAGTATGGCCATAAACGAGTTTCCGGGCTATACGGTACGAGTTTCCTTGTTTCCGTTTCGTTTTCGGCCAGAAACAGAACCTAGCCCCACGTTTCCTGCAACTTAGATTATGACCTTTAGTGTATTTGCTATCACAACTGTAATAAAGCCCTTTTGCTATTTTTTCCTCCAATTGTTGTGGTGTCAACCATGTAGGTTGTGGAAGGCTAGGAACAACATCACTTCCATCTTTATAGTTGTGAGTGGTAGACTTCCTTGTTGCCATAATTTTGATTTCAACTTTTCTTGCCACCCTGAATGCCTTCTCCAATGAATCAATGCGAACCTCATGTTGGATGTTATCTTTTGAAGTCCCTGTGAAGACATTAATCCTAAGCTCCTCTGGAATATCAGTTACCCTAATATTCAATTTTTGGAATTTTTCAATGTGCTCCGCCATTGAACCCTTTTGTTTGAGATTTATCAATTGGCTAAAGAAGGTGTTGTTCTTTGTATCTTCATAATGTGCTATCATTTCTTCAGTAAAAATTGACAAGGTGACAAGTGGTTTACGAGAACAAAGCCATCTATACCATACAAAATGATTGGGCTCTAAATATAAAGATGTAATACGTACCTTTTGAGAGGGTTGCACATCCTGTAGATCAAAATATTGCTCTATCTGTAGTATCCATGTTACTAGATCCTTGCCATCAAACTTCCTCATATCGATCTTTGAAATGTGGTGGTTCTTAAACCTCCCATTGGACTCTCTAAAATCGTAATTCATATTCCTTTTGTCCTCATCATGATTTTCATGGATTACCTTGTCACCACCGGGAAGCCTTTCTTGCAACAACTTTGTCAAACCTTCCTTCAAACCTTCCATGTCTGTTTTTAAACCATTCATGTCGCCTTTTAAACCATCCATGTCACTTTTTATTTATGATTTTAAACCATCCATGTCCCCTTTTAGTTCATCTTTGGTTGCTCTTTATGAGAGCGAAATTTGTTGCACTTGGTCCTATAATTTTGATATATCATGTTGCAATTCTTCCTCTTCATGTGTCATAGTAGAGCTTTCAGAGGGCTTAATGGGTGTAGAATTCTTTTGTTTGGGAGGAATTTTAGAACCCAATATTATATATATGCTTCAATATGCCCTTCGAATCTCTTTAAACTGATTTTTCAAACAAAAGTTATGTAATTTTTAAAACAAAATACACACCTTTTTCTTACTTTTAGGAGCTCAATCTTGAAACAGTTGTAACTCTATAATTCAGATCTCCAAGTTTTGAACTTTCTACCTGTGGTAGCCCTCAGAATCTTCTTTCCAACCCCACAACGCTGATCGAGATTGGATTCTTCAAGGAGGATTTATGCCAAATCTCCCACGATGACCTGATTATGGACTAGTTCACTAGAGCGAATTTGTATAGAATGCAACGTGTCACTGTTTCAACCTTCACCCATGAAATTGAAACACGACAAACTACAGTCCATGCTCTTTCTGCCACTTTTTACAGAATTCAAATCTGATGCCTGAAACGAAAGTTATGACGATTTTCCCTAGGTCATCTGTTTGAGACTGAATTCTGGAGCCTGCAAAAACCTTAACTTCCTCAGGTCATATCTCCGAAAATATAGGGAACTAAGATCTGAAATTCTGGTCCAAAGTTCACTAAGATTTCAACTCCATGTGGTTGCAATTTCAGCGTCTGAATATTCATAGAAAAAAAGTTATAGTGGAAATGCCACGATGTCCTGTTTGAAGCAACGAAACCCTAGAGTCCAAAGCTCTGATACCAAATGTTATGCAATCAGCTCACAAATAGATAGATCAACGACCTAAAAATTATCCTTTTCGAGGGGGAATTTTCCTTCACATTACATAAATGAACAATTCTTGGATGATACAAATGAAAAGACCTCCTTTGTATATATAGGAATCTAAGGGGTCACAATATAATCAGAACCTACATAACAATAATAATGTAAGGGCACAATAATAACAGTAGTGGGCTTCTATGGGGCACAACAATAACAATATGGGGGCTACATGGGCACAACAATAACAATAAGGGGGATACACTAGTATTAAAGGGACCTAACAAAGAGAGATGTTGAGAGCCTCTTATATAAATAGAAAGCTCACTCTCGTACCAAATCTTTGTGAATTGTTGAGATCATTTTTCCAAAATAAAATTATTTTCATCAAACTTTGGTGTTGAGTTAAAAGTTTCTTTTTCTTGGCTATTCTACATATTTTTTAAAGGCAATTTTTTTATTATTAATTATAGACTACTACGAGGCTATCAAGATTGATCCATTTTAAGGGCAAGTTTGTCGCTTGGAAGGAGGCGTCTAGCATAAATCTCTCACTTCTCCTTTGCTTTTGTGATGTAAGGATTACAATTCCTTATTGGGTCATACCGTAAGGTTCCTTAAAAAGGGTTTAATTTTATTTCATTACATAGTTGATCTTATGGTTGAAGGCTTTCCCCTTGGAGGATCCCTTCTAGGACTTGGTTTCATAGCTTGTCTTGATTAAATAGAGATAATTTTAACTTCTAGGGTTCTACTTCTTTGCCCTAACCCGCAAGCATTGGATAACTAACTTAAGAGAGGTATTCATCTTGACCCCAATAGCCCTAGTTGAGATTAGGCACTTAAGCTCTAATCCACGACCAACCATTTTTTACAAAAATCTTGTTGTATTTTATTTATTCATATTATTGAAAAATGTTAAACCATCAAAAATAAAAAAATAAACCATGGAATATATTTCATTTATTGTCTAGAAAAAGTTGACAGATTATATTTTTGAATCTAGACAATTTTATTGGGATCTGTGCCATATTGATGATCTATAGGCTCAAGGACAAACAACCCTCTTGTTTTATGCATTCAAGGCTAATCTAACATCATTGTGAGGGTTTTGAATGTGTCTTCACAATTCTAAATTTTCTTTACAGCAATATCTTCTCAGGAAATGGTAAGGCTCCTTGCTTAGGGTTTCATGAGGGGTTTTTTCTAAACCCTTAAATCCCTAATTACATTTTTGAAGTGCTTTTATTGCATATATTCAGTATTTGAAAGTGTTTAAGGCTACCTTAAGTGATGCAAAATGTTTTATCTTGATTAGGGCACTTTTCAATTTTGACCCAAGAGGGATTGAACCCCTTTTCATGCAAGTTAGGATCATATTGTTTAACTTGTCAATTACTTGCATTTTATTCATATTTATGCTGTACTCTCATTGCTTTTCAGTCCCCAAGTTCAAGCACCCAAGGATCCATCGTCCTAGTGTGTTTCCATACTCCCAGGTTGCTTCAAAGACAATCCAAATCTAGTATTTTTGTTTTTTTTCTGTTTATTTTGGGGATCTGGGAGTGTAGGAGAGCGGGAATATTGTCCAAATCAGGTTACAATTCAAGTGGCAGTCAAGGATAATTCACCTCACTTGGTATTTGTACCTTTTCCTCACTCTCAAGCATCAAAGGTAACTATTTGTTGGGTATTTTGAGTCAATTTTGTATATTGCTTTATATTTTTTGTAGTTATATATCATATATCATGCCTAGCATTTTATTTCATTTTAACTCCTAATTTTCATCATACGTAGTGTTTCTAGGCACTAGTCTCTTGATATTGTTGGTGAAATGTGTTTATATTGGTATATTGCCCATGTCATTTTAGATGCTAGCCTAAAGTGAGAGGAGATTGCATTGAAGTGACAATAGGTACCTCTCCTATGTGTTTATCATTTAGTACCTTCGTCAGACCTTGCCAAGGATACTAATCTGGGCGGTAACATGGGGTAGTAGGACCATAACTGTTCAACTTAGAAAATGTCTTTTCTAAACTCATTTAGACAACAGAAAATGCACATAAACTGTAAGAGCCTATGCACGAAGAGATTTGGAGGCTTAGATATTGATTTGGGGCATAATTATGTGATTGCAAGTCAAGATTGTTCAGATGTGAGCTCATCTCAATGCACGGAAAGGGATAGCATGCAGATTTCCCTTTCTATGTTCACTTGGTGAGTTGGAAGTAGGAACATGTAATGGGAAAGGTCATGCTAGGGCGAAGGAAAGCAACATGTAAGATCATGGAGTTATAAAAAATTAACAAGGCTTTGATAGCATTGATAGGACAAGCTTGAATAACTCCACACATGAATAATTTTATTAACAAGAGCCACATGTGTAAATACATTGAGAAATGACCTTTGGTTTCATCTGCCAAGAGGTTCCCTAGTTCTTTCTACTCACCTTTGTCTCTTCATATTTCTCTAAATAAATATTTACAAGACACGATAATCCCAGAATCTATCATGCAGTTATGAAGTAGAAATTCATTAATAAAAAAAGTGATTTAAATAGGAAACTGACTTCCATTCTCCCTACTGTTGGGTGAATTTATTGTCTTTTAATTAGAAAAAATTAATTACATACACATAAATTCTCAAACACGGCAGGTATTTTTATTTCAAGGTTATTGTGCAAAATATATGCAAGTAGCACCTAATAACTAACATTGATCAATACCAAACTCTCTTTCTAAGATTATGGCATTCAATCAAAACACAGGCCGCGGTAACATTTCACACCAAAATTATCACTGTCAAACCCTCGAGCATTTTAATCACTCTGCACACAATACTGAAATGGAATTCTCTCTTTCAGAATAAACATCACTCCATTATTCTAGACCATGCTTTGCGGGAAAAGGAAATAGAACTCTTGGAAGGAAATTACATAAACCATTCAAATGCAACCACACAATCAGCAAAACCAATTGCAACCATCAAGCCATTGACTGTGTAACAGACTATAACAGGTATACAACAATCAGTCTAACACTGTTTTAGCATTCTCTCATAAATTGTAGCAACAATTGAATAGAAGTAACACACGTCTGAAAAAGGGATCAATCCATGAACTATGTTGTCGCACAGGTAATCTATATCAAGTATTCTGCAAACTAGTTAATAATAAGTAACTGCAACACATCAATTAGAGTTTGTAACAGTGATAGCTAAACAAAATCAAATATAATATGCAAGTAAATTAAAATAGAACTGCTACACTACCTTGCTAACACAAAATTCCTTGCTAAAGAGGAGGGCCCTTCCTCCTTAGCAGGGAGTTGGTGATTCACAACTCACAAGCTAACACAACAAACCACAATTGAACCACGAAGTCTATTCCACCTGCTGTTCATGTTGGTTGATATTGATTTTGTTGATATCTCTGCTAATAAGCATTCTATGATTGGATCAAGATAGTGGACAATTTCTCAAACTTTTCATTTGAGTCTGTGATGAGATCTTAAGTTGGTTTAGTTGAGTAATGAGTTTAAGGCCCTTAGCTTTGTTTTTTCCTTGGAGGTGGATGCTCTTGAAGAGCCCAAAAGATCCGCCTTAGTAGAAAGCATGTTTTCTTCAATATTGATAAACCTAATCTTGAGCTGATCGTATATTAGTAGGAAATTTATCTCTTAACATATGGCCAAAGTGTCCATCAAACATAGTTCTATATTGTAGGAGGTTTTACCTTACAAACTAGCAATTTAAAGTTGAAGTCCAAAAGAGTATTGCTAGCTTATGGGAAACTTGGAGGGGTTATCCAATGTCACCACAACAACCTAGTTCCACTCTTTATGCTGGCTCTTCTCCAACTCAAGGGGGACTTCCCTAACACAGGACTGCTAAAGTCATGTCATGATGGCTCAAGGTGAAAAAAGGTTAACTTTAGCAAACCAGATTAAAAGTGAAAGACTATATAAAGGGCGATGGGAAGATAGTATCAAATCCTTTGGCCACTTGTAATCAAGGATCAAATCCTAAGGGAAATTACTATGAGGTTAAGAGCGAATATAATCTTAATCAAGAACCTATAGTCAATCATTTCTTGTTGTCCATTAATGCAGAAAATAGCTTGTGAATACTAGAATCAAGGGGACATCACAAATATGCAAGGGAGTTTATTTCTTGATGGATTTGTAAAGATGTAATTTGCTCGAATCAAGGCAAAAGATACATGAACAGATTCCAATAATAAAATACGAAGGCTTAGAGGGGAATGAACCACACATTTTCTCTTATAAATAAGGAACAATGTTCTTAATGAGGTATTATGTTACCTGTATTATTTCAGCCCTACATCACACTTGATGCAAGTATTCTCAAATTAAATATTCAGGAATAAAACTAAAGCAGATATACCTCAATAATAGAAGAAACTACAACTCTCATTTGTGTTCAAGATCTTCAACAAAATCTCAATAAGGTATAGCCCCCCAAATCCAACCATCAATCAAATGGAGAGAACAAACCCTTATACAGGTTTGAGCTCAACTCTTTTTACAATAAAATGATAAATTGTTTTCCTCGATCCATTACATCTCCAAGGAATACATAAAATATTACATTTTTTACCTCCTCAATATTACCCCTCATTTTATATGAGGCATATGCTAGTGACTCTTTTCACCACCTTGTAATTTTCATCACAAAGAGCTTTGGAGAGTTAGGGTGTCCACTTGGTTCTGTGGATAGTTAATGACATGGATGATGATGTGCTAGAGGTTTTGATGATGTATTGCTTGGTACATTTGCTTATCATAGAGATAGCATTACACTTAATCATGTGATGTTCTAGTCTTCACTCCTTACAATGATTGGACATGAGTACATATGGAGCCCTTGGTGGAATTCCCTTGCATTTTTGGGCTAAGTAGACATTACATTGTCTTTGATTATTTGGTAGTCTCCATCATGGCATAGAGCACTTGGTATATGCTCACTTGCTTACACATGGGCTTGTTACTTGGATGGAAGAATATGGGCATGGTTAGAGCTCCTTTTCTCCGATTCCCTAGCTCTTATGGATGATATTCACGTGGATGGATTACTTGTAGATTACATGTAGTATGACACCACCTTGTGTGTTTTTTTTTCTTGGCCCCATTTGGAGGTACAAGCACAATTTTCCTCACTTCATGCATGCTTTGATGAAGTTGTTCTCCTCCTTGACGAGTTGGTGCGGCTCATGATGAGTTCGTGTATGGGTTCATGAAATATTTTGACTTACTCTTACTTGGATTTGTGACTCCTCATGTTTTATTGGTCTGCATGTGCCATTTTGAGGATTATTGTGCACACATGTTGATGCATAATGTTTAATTAGAGGGGGTTGTCACTTCTTTTCATGGAGATGGTTGAGTATTATTCACATTCCACATGTTGAGGCCTTGTGTCATGGATCCACTTGCTTGATTTGAGGAACCACTTTGGAAGGTACTTTGCACATTTTATCATGCTTGTTGATGGTATGTGTCACCTTGAGGAAGATCTAGGAGGTTCCAAAACCCAGATCTAGGATTTAGTGCATATTTTAAGGGTGTCCTAGTTTTAGGAGAAATTATCTTTTGACAAAATGCTCAAATTTCTACCAGATCAATGCCATTAGTACAAAATGGCTGTGGGATTTTCAAAATGTTGTAATAATAGAAATTCTGACAAAAGATGATGCAGTTATGGCTTTTTTAAAATTTTCCACAAGAATTTTTTTTGTCACAATTTTGACCACTTTTTAAAGAATACCCCACTTTTTTTTTGTTGTTGAGCGTTTTCATGATTTGGGTAGTGTTACCCCTCGTATTTGCACAAGTGGTATATGTTTGATTTTCATCACATGTCAGACCTTCAAAACCTTCAAAACCTTGAATTGTCATCATGGTGTTGGGCATTCTACCTATCATTATGGTGGTCAGAGTTGGGCTTTTCATTCATATGTCGTGCTTCTATCAATAACAAATGCCATATTGTCTGATCTAGGAAGATGGTTTCTTATATTTTCAGAATGGTTCATTCTTGTGATCAGGTGCACACACTCCGTGTCTCAGCACCTTTCTGAATATGTAATACGGAATATCTTATACTTAACAATGGCATCATAAAAATAGAATTTGTGGAGGATTAGAGATTATTACACAGAAGAAGTAATTCTTATTCCTATTTCAATTATTGCAGTCATGGAATCAAATGCGTGTACTAGTTGGAAAATTTTCAGTTTTTTGTTTGTTATCTCTATCCCAGATAATTGCATGGTCTTTCATATTAGTGTTTTGCTAGAAATCAATTTTCATCTCATGCTTTCTCCAGTTCAGGCCAGCCATACTTACAGTGATCTGCATGAACAGCGGGGCATATTATATTGCGAGCCTGGTGTGAAAATTTTATTGTAAATAAGAAAGCAGATGGAGCATCTGAAAATGGAAGAGACTCGTGGTTTTCCAGAAAATTGAGTTTTGGGCAATCTGAGAAGAAAACATACCCAAGCCAAGAAAAAATAACAGTCTGGTTTGAAGTTGAAGATACAGGTTGTGGTATGAACTACTCATCCTTGAACCTGGAAGCAGATCTTTGTAACTTCCATGCAGATGTATTAGTGCTTATTTCTTGAATCAAGTTGCCATGATATCATAACTCTTTTTCAAGGCTTAGATACATTGTTCTTTTATTCCCATTTCTTTTTGACTTGTTACTTGACTAAACCGGAGTCATTTTATTCTTCTTTGTAGGAATTGATCCGAGCAAATGGGAATCAGTTTTTGAAAGCTTTGTCCAAGCAGATCTATCCACAACTCGCACGTATGTAAGAGTCTCTTTCATATATTAGAAACAAATAAAAATGATGCACTTCCAAAAGTTGGTGTTAAGTGTTGGACAATGCAATGTGGCAGCTATTAATTTAGATTTTCCTTAACATTAATAATTTCTTGTGAACTTTATTTATCTTCTTGTGTTTTTCTTTATTAGTTCTTCTTCATCAAACAATTATCAAGAGCAAAGTAGTAAAGACAATTGTAATGTTCCCTCCAATTAAATTTTATCAAGGCATCCACACAGTTTTGCAATTTTGGGGAGTTAGGAGAAATTTTGGGCAAACATTAGGAGGATGGGAGAAAATTTAGAAATTAGTGGAGTGTGGGGGCCACCCCAAGAGAGAGAAATTCAAACTCCCTTGGAGGCAAGTCGAATTGGAGGGAGAAAGAAGGCAAAGGGGTCGAATTGGTGGAGCCCACAAGGGAAGGGAGGCAGCCAAGATAAATAGGAGAGAGCTACCTCATTTTGGGGCTTTTTTTCAATCTGAAAATTATATCACTATTCGCTTGAGTTGTTGAGCCAAGTCAACAAAGGTGCTGCTAGCACAAGGGAGTTTCCAAGAAGAAATTTCCAACTCTACCTTCAGTGAACCTAGAGTGTCACCCTAGGAGAGATTCATCGCCATTTTGGAGTTGTATGGAGCAATTCACAGGTGGTTCGAACTGGTTTTTAGAGCAGACTGGGCGCAGAGAGAGAAACTTGCACTGCTTGGAGAGGCAGTTACAGTGCAAGTCAAGTTCCGAGATTTTGGACAATCATTCTACGGGGTTATTGTTGGATACTTTCAGTGGATTGCAGGGCTGAGCTTGAGGGTATCACACAGGCCGAATTTCTCATGTCTAGCTAGTGCGCAGAGGCTGACTGGTAGGGCTTGCGCAGGTAGTGAGGGAGATAAATTGAAGTGGTGAAGGAGCCAAGGAATTTCGGTTGATTTTTGCAAGGAGTCACTAGGGGAAATTTAGGGAGGATTTCTTGAGATTTTTGGCACCCAATTAGATAAGAATTTCCAGGCAGTGCGAATTGTTAGGCTAAGGAGGAATTCACTCTAGAAGACACGTCCCGACATGGTTGGAAGGAGCTCAAACCCTTCCTGGGTTTTCGTGGGTCTATTCTGAGGAGTCTACAACGAAAGTTTCATAATTTTTTGATCACTCCAGAGGGTTCAAACACTTGTTCCAATCTAGCCAGAAGTAGCAGAATTTACTAGGCCAACGCATGGGATGTAGGAGACACTTTCCTAGCACTTAGGAAACCCTCTTCTCACCTGGGATTTGTCTATTTTGCTATAGCAAGCCCAGTTTCACCTATTCCTACTCATTGTACTCCATTTGATCAAGTTAATAAAATGGCTCAACATTCTTGCTGTGAATTTCTGGTGTGCTAATATTTTTGCATGTGTTTTAATTTTTGGTTGCATGTTTGAGGTTTCACCGTTGTTATCACTTAATATTTCCACTAGGAATATTAGAACAATGGACACAAAATTAGGCTCCAAGCCAAGGAAAAACTCCTCTAAGGGGAAAACCCAGAAAAATCTCTTCGTATAGAATTTGTTGCTAATGAGACAACCAAGACGCAAACCCTAGGCTGAGTCCTTCTCCAAGCACCAAGTTAGCCCTCCAAGAAGCTCTTCCAATAGGATTAGATCAATAAGGTTTGATATTGCTTCAACACTTCAACCCCAACTTCAACCCTGCAACCTCGTCCTGCAATTTTGATCTAGTAGCTGCTGCAGAAACCCTAATTCCAACCCAAGGCAGTTCTCCTAGAGATCCTCCTTTGAGCAAGATAATGTCTTTCCAAGGTCAATGAAGTCAATTTTGAGTATTCGCTCTTCTAGCAACTTGATATCCTGCAATCTGAACCTACAATTTCGACCTTCCTTGGAGTTGTAGAAACCCTAGTTTTCGCACGTGTGAGAGAGATAGCCTAAAAACAAACTTTCTTTTTTTCTTCTTGGATTCTCCTTACCTTCTAGACCTTCACTCTTCCTTTCTTCTTTCTCCTAGCTTCATATCAAACTTCTTACATGAGAGAGATCGAATGAGTGACTAATGAGTCAAAGTTGCCTATATTTATAGCCTTTCCAAGGGGTCGAATTCCCTCCTTTAGTGCCCAATAATTTTTACAATTAACCATACAGTAAATATTAACCTAATTTTAACAAATTAATGCCTAATTTTAAAATTATTTGGAAATTGAACTGTTACAAAGAAGTTTAAATGTAGATACTTACTTGGAAATCCCGTTTGGGGTGAATTCTGGCTGTTGTTGCTCCGAATTTGCTACCAAACCAACTGTTTCCTCCCATCCTATTTGGGATCAACCTATCCAGTTCCTATATCTAGAAGACTTTGTATTTGAGGTCTTCTGGTCCCCATGCCCAAAACCCTATAAACAATTGCTCAAGTTTCTCTTTTTTTGTGATTCTCTTGATAATTCCTCCTGCGTCTGTGAGACCAGAAAAACAAGAACTGTCCCCTTCATGCACTCCTAATTCTCCTTATATTCCCCTCAACGTCTACTGTCTCCAAACTTATCAATGTCTCCCATTCCTTTGTTGTCGGTCTCTTGCTTTCTAGAATCCCCTTCTTTTGTTTAGAGGCAATTGTATGTATAAAATGTAATGGAGCGTTGGATATAGTTATTTATTTAGTTTATGAATTATTATTATCTTGTTTGATTTAATTTATATTTAAATTAAATTACTTTATTTGTGAGTTAAATAAATCACTTTATTTAAAAGTTAATAAATTACTTTATTTACTTCAATTATAAATCAAATACATTTAATTCATAATCCATTGTATTTATCCTATTTTTATTAATGCATTAATTATATATATAATGATGATATACCTATCAAGTACCCAACTCGATATATTCTGGTCAGTTGGGAATTTATTTCAATAATCAATTCATTACCTTAAACTTAGATATTTTCCAATATTAACCAGATGTGTACTAGTGCAGTACATGCGATACATGCATATGTAGCTATCATATGCATGCTGATATTTCTATGTTCCCTATAACTCGAGGTGGGTTATTACATACACCCCTCCTTTAGAAAACTTCGTCATGAAATTAAGGTTTATATCGTATATTAGTAATTATTTTAGCGATTAGTCACTAATATTGGTGCTAGCTTTTTTCGAGTTGTTGCGCGCACCCGCTCAGCTTTGCAACTCGCGAGATCCACACCTTGCAGATCTAGATCCCTGTGCGCCTGCCCGCTCCTGCTCTCTCCGATCCCTGCGGGCGGGTCCGCCGAGGGCTCTGCCTTTAGACTGCAGTCGGCTAGGGTTGGCCGCCGAAAGCTCTAGCCTCTGGCTGCGGTCGGCTAGGGTTTGTCCCGCTGCTTGCAATGGAGGAGCCGGATCCCTCCTAGGGGCCCTCCTCCCTTTCTCTGTCTTCCGCTGCTGAGGCCTTCAGATCCTTACTGTCCTCTCTTCCCAAGAAGAAAGCTGTGGAAGCCGCCAAATTTGTGAAAAGACTTGAAGACATCCCCGAGATTGCTCTCCCCCCTGAAGGTCCGATTCAAGTAGCTTTATCTCTGGCAGATCACGCTCTGGTTGGTCAGTTTATAGGTCTTTGGCCCTCTCCGAAATCAACAGAGAACTGGGTTGCTAGAAATTGGGCTCCGCTGATCAAGAACAAGGTAACATCCTACTTCCTCGGAAGAGGTTACTTTCTATTCGAATTTTCAGAAAAAGAAGACAAGGATCTCATTTTCAGAAACTGCCCCTACTTCATGGGGCCTCAAGGGCTTTACCTGAATAAAAGGACCCCAGGTTTTGATCCGGCGGTGGATGTGCCCTCTGCGGTCCCAGTATGGGTAAGGCTTCCCAATCTCCCGGTGCACTGTTGGAACTGGGACTCTCTGAAACACATAGGAAACACTCTTGGGAAATTCATAGATAGGGCCAACAACAAGGATCAGTATGACTACGCCAGAATTTGTGTGGAGGTGGATCTGGAGGTCTGTCTACCAGAAGCCATCAAAATAAGGGTAGGTCCTTGGACGCATGTCCAGAAGCTGGACTATGAACAACTGTCGTTCAAATGCCGGAAGTGCCAGGTCTATGGACACTTCGTTAGAGATTGCTCGTCCAAAGGGGTAGAGGAAAAAGGAAAGGAAGAAGGATGGAACCAGGCAAAAAGACCCAAATCTTCTTTCAGGAAGGCTACAAATACTAACGCTAGAGCCCCCCAAACGGGCCCTGCATAGCATCCTCCCATGAATAGCCAAGAGAATAAATTTGAGATATCTGAAATAGTGAACACCCAGGAGACAAAAACTCCGAAAGAAGTCTCTCCGCCTAAATCTAACAACGGACCAGAGAGATCCAAAGGGAAGATATCAGAAGAGGAGGAGGAAACCCAAGAGTCCAAGGAATCAGAGGAAGAAGGGGAAATAGGGGTTTCATAGTCTACCCCCAGGAGATCCACAAGAGGCCGAATGTCAACAAAGGAGAAAAGGGACCAAGAAACATACAAAGACAAGCTCCAGGGCAGCCAGCCAACGCTAGAGAAACTCCTAGCAAAAACCCCGAAAACGAAGAAGATCCAAACCCAGAGCTCCAAAGGAGCTCACCACAACAAAAATAAATGATGAAGATAGTCTCCTAGAACTGTAGGGGAATGGGCTCCAAAGCAAAGGAAGAAGCAATGAAAAGTCTAGTAAGACTGGAGGCCCGGACATTCTTCTCATCCAGGAGACTAAACTGGAGGATCTAGCCTTCCTCCAAGCAAGCAAAAAGTTTTGGAAAAAAGACGGAGCGCATGCAACCTCTGCCCGCGAAGCTTTAGGAGGACTTGGGTCGCTCTAGAATCCAAATAAGTTTTCCCTTATCTTTGAGTCCCTGAACACTCATTGGATTTTGTTAAAATTGCAGCACTTAGAATCTAAAGAAACTTTTAGTCTGGTCAATGTATATGCCCCTAACAATGTAGGTGAAAAAATTTTATGCTGGGATGTCATAAAAAATTTGCCAGATCTAGAAAATCTGGAGAACATAATCATAGCCGGAGACCTCAACCTCACTCTTCTCTCGTCAGAAAAAAGAGGAGGCAGTATTGTCAGAGATCCGGCAAGGGAAGCAGTGGAAGATCTCATGCAAGACTGGGATCTGATAGATATCAAGCCATCTGTTGGTAAGTACATGTGGTCAAACAAGAGGGTTGGTCCGAGACACATAGCCGCAAGACTGGATAGATTTCTGGTGCAAAGTTCCTTCCTGCTCCTCGGATTAGAGGCTAGATCGCGCATCCTCCACAGCAGCATATCAGACCACAAGCCTATTAGCCTGGAACTGCTGACCCTTAAAGACCTGGGGCCTATTCCATTCAGATTCAGTTCACTATGGATTAAAGAGGCAGATTTTATGGATAGGGTCAAATATTGTTGGAAAGAACCAGTCAAGGGATCAGCCTTCTTCGTGTGGGAGGAAAAACTCAGAAGAGTCAAAGCCATGTTAAAAAATTGGGCCAAGACCCTACCCAACCCCGCTGCACAAAGGAAAAAAATCCAAATCGAGCTAGAAAGCCAGCACCTCCATCTTGAAGCAGCGGAAATCACAAAAGAAGAGTTGGAAAAGGAGGCCAGGCTCCAGCAAAGCTTCCACAAGGCCTGCCTGGCAGAAGAGGAATATTGGAGGCTCAAGTCCAGAAGTCTCTGGCTTAAATCAGGCGATAGAAACTCCTCATATTTCCATAAACAAGCCCAAGCCAGGAAAGGGAGAAACTCCATCACGAAAATTAAAGAAGAAAACAACGTCTTGAAGGATTTTAGATGCATAAAAAAGCCAGCTTCTAAGCACTTTGGGAAGCTGTACAGGGAGGAGCCATCAACTGAGTATAATGACAGCCTGTTAGACGTTGTCCCAAACCTCATCACCACCAACATGAACCTGATACTTGAGAGCAAATTCACTCACAAGGAAGTCAAGGAGGCCCTTTTCGCAATGGATCCCGACAAAGCCCCGGGACCCGATGGTTTCACGGCCATATTTCTTCAAACTTGTTGGCAAATCATTGAGAAGGAGTTCCTCAAAATGATTCAAAAGTCCCAAGACTGTTAGAAGATTGGAGGAGGTACAAATTCTGCCTTTCTTGCCCTCATCCCCAAAGAGAAAGGAGCAAACTCTTTCAGCAGATTCCGCCCAATTTCCTTATGAAATATTGGGTACAAAGTCATAACCAAAGTGATAGCTAACAGGTTGAAAAGAATTCTACCCAAAATCATCCCCGACAACCAAGGAGGATTCATCCAGGGCAGACAGCTGGTAGATAACTTCGTGCTGGTCCAAGAGGCAATCCGCTCCAGCCTTCATTGAAAGGAAAAAGGTATGGCTATTAAACTAGATCTTGCAAATGCATTTGACCGTGTTAGGCATAAATTTTTGTTTGATGTGCTTCATAAACTGGGGTTCGGACAAAATTTCATCAATTGGGTTAGAGCATACATTTCAGAACCTTGGATAGCCCCTCTAGTGAATGGTAGGGCGGCGAAGTTTTTCAAAGCCTCTAGAGGACTGAGGCAGGGATGTCCCCTCTCACCCCTCCTATTTGTCCTTCAGGCCTCTGTCCTTAGTTTCAACTTAGATAAAAAACAACAAGAGTAGGAAATCGTTGGCCTGTGCATTGCCGGTGGGGCAAAAAATATCAGTCATGCCCTCTTTGCGGATGATACAATACTGCTGGGGGCTGCTTCTCTTCACTCAGCTCTACAATTTAAGAAGTTCTGGATGATTACAACAAGGTTTCAGGCAGCATTTTAAACAAGGGCAAATGTAACATTTACTGTTGGAATACCTCTGTTTCAATAGAAAATGCAATAGCCAGATGCCTAGGATTCGCAGCCTCTGTCTCCTGGTCTTCATTTAAGTATCTTGGGCTGCCAATTTTCCACAGGAGGGCCCTGAACAAGGACTGGCACCCACAGCTGGACAAATTCAAAACCAAAATGCAAGCTTGGGGAGCTTCTTGGCTCAATATCGCTGGGAAAACAGTGCTCATTAAAGCAGTGCTGAGTAGTTATCCATTATTCAAATTCTCAGTCCTCCTAGCACCTGTGGGAATCATCAAAAAGATGGAGGAGTTAATCAGACACTTCTTCTCGAAAGGAGGCAAGAATAATGAAAAGAGGATTTCCCTAGTCAATTGGGAAATAGTCACCAAACCTACCTATGAAGGAGGATTAAATTTCAAAGACCTCAGAGCTCAAAATCTAGCCATGGGAGCCAAAATAATATGGAAAATCATAGCACCTAAACCAGGTTGGGCTCAGGTAGCTCTGTGGAGAAAATATTTTAGAGGCATGAGGCTCAGATGCCTGGAACAGCCAAAAAATGATCTTAGATCTCCTCTCAGTTTATTCATTAACAGAATAGCCCCACTGATAAGTAACTATGCATACTGGATCCCAGGCAATGGTAAACGAATTCAATTGTGGACGGACAGCATCCTGGGCAGACCTCCGCTGGCTGAGCTGAGAGGCACGTCTGAACTGATGCGTTGGACATCTGAGCATAATATTAACACTCTCTGGGACGTGTCAATCTGGAAAGACGAAGCCTGGGCGGGTTGGAAGCGGCTTCCTGTTCCTCCCGCGCTGGGCACGCTCTACTCGAACTTGCATGGGTTGGCTCGCACACACGCGCGCAAGCAGGACGTGAGAGGATGGGGCTCAACGTGTGCAGGCTACACAGTAGCTCAGGGGTATATCAAGTGTCTAGAAAGTCCCCATGTGCCCCCCAATCCTGCCCCCTGGGTTGGTATTTGGAAAATCCCCTCAATTCCAAAAATTGATCACTTCTGTTGGCTCCTCTGCCATCAAAAAATCCTCACAGAAGACAGGCTCCAGAAAAGAGGCATCCATGGCCCCTCTAGATGCATGATGTGCAAAGAAAATTCAGAAACCGCCCTCCACCTCATTATCAAGTGCAAGTATGCAACCTCCATCTGGCAGGATCTCCTTGAGGCCTGGAACTACAAGTTCGATTTCCCCACCTCGATTTTGGATCTGTTTGCAGGTTGGATGACCAGATACCCAGGTTCACCCCCAAAAAACAAAACAATCAGAATTGCGTGGAGCGCTCTTCCTAAATTTATCAGTTGGCAAGTTTGGTTGGAAAGAAACAGAAGAATTTTTCAGAGCAACAAACAGGACTACAGATTAGTTGTCAACTTAGTGAAAAGCCATCTAGCTGAGTGGCTAGCTAACAAAGGGGATGATCTAAATCTAAATCAGCAGGACAAAGATTTAGGATCTGCCCTCAACTTCAAGTTCCAAAAATTGAGCAGCTCCCCTCCACCCACCAAAGAATCGAAAATCAGGAAAAACGAAGAAGCCTTTCAGCACTGGCTGTCCAACCAACCTCTTCCCTCTCTCTTCTTCGATGGGGCAGCAAAAAGGAACACAGGAATTGCTGGCGCGGGAGGGTTCATCATCAACCCAGAAGGTTCTCCACCACACAGATTTGCTTGGGGATTAGGCCATTCCTCAAGTATACAAGCTGAGGCGATGGCCCTCTTTCAAGGTGTCAAACTCCTCAAAGAGTTAGGATTTGATGAGGCTAACGTCTTTGGAGACTCCCAAGTTATCATAAGCACAGTGGTGAACAATTCCAAGCCAGCTGATCTGCAACTTGCAAGGATTATTGCAAGGATCAAAAGCATGACCAAGTCTCTAAAATTGAATTACTTCCATATATTAAGAATCAACAACAAAGAAGCGGATAGTGAGGCAAACAAGGTTGTTCTCTTAGACGCCGGCACAATTCTCAGAGACCAGGAAATCTGTTGGGACCCAATCCCTTAAAGAGTCATGTTTTATTTCCTTTTATTACAGAAGTTTGTTTGTATCTTTCAGCTCGGGAAATTAGCAGCTAAAGCGCACTATTTCAATTGTAAAAAAAGGAAACTGAAAAGAGTAGGAGAACTCTTCCTACTGTTGGACAGTCATGCAAAATTATGTTCTTCCCCTTGTAACCGAATTCGAGGCTGTTTGCCATCCAGTTAATAAAATACCATAACCATTCTTGTAAAAAAAAGTAATTGTTTTAGCAATTAGTGCAATCATGTAAAGATTGTCTTGTGCTTGAATACTTATTTAATGTGAGGAATTTTTTTAAAATTTGTGTTTTGAACATTTATATGTTTACAATTTTAATAGTCATGCCCAATGTTGCACGAAGCGGAGCGAAGCGGAAGCGCGAAGCGGAAGCGCGGAGCGCGGAAGCGTCATTTTCCAAAAATCTAGGGAGCGAAGCGTCCGCGGAAGCGTCTGCTATATATATATATTTTTTTATATTTTTTTTGCATTTATACTCAAAACAAACATCCCAAATACCAAATTAATTGTAGAAGACATGAAAACATGCATATTTTTGCATAAATCAAGATAGATATGGCATCCATGATTCCATTGTAGTTACTAGTATGTACAACAATCATCTATATTCTAGCTATTACAAACATACATCAAATTTTGAAGCATATTATAAAACATAAAACATTTAAGCATATTATAAAACATAAAACATAGAGCATATTATGATTTATCTAGCAAGTGAGCAACTGTCAACATTTGTCATGTCCAAAATTCAAATAATAATGTTTACAAAATATGTCACTTGGTCACCGCCAAGCCAAAAAGGTTCAAAATTCAAATTCACAAGTCTACAAGTCTAATGAGTAATCTATGACAAAAAGAAGTAGATTGTGAATATATCTACTAATCTCTCCTCCTTCCACCACGAATAGAACGTGATGGCGGGCCTCCACGTGGTGGCAATGAAGAAGATGGTCCCTGTGTAAGTCGTGGCACTGGAACTGATGAAGAAGAACCTCCTCTAGTAGAAACCAAGGGACCAGATGGGGGTGGGGGTGGTGGCATATCAACACCCGTGTCATCATCCTAGAATCGCTCAAAAAATTCATGCAAAAAAAAAACACTAGTTAACAAAAAAATTAAAAACATGAATTCTTTATAAGGGAAAATTGGAAAATTCATACCACAATGGACATACCTGGATAAGAGAATCCTCTAATTGCTCTAGTCGCAACACTCCATCCTCCAAATTGGGCTCCTCTGGATTCTTGTCCCAAGTCAACAAGTCTTTATTAGACTTTGCATCTTCACAGTAATGGGACAACAATCGCAAGTTGTAATGAACATAAACCAAGCTCTCTGCCCGGTCTAAATTCAACCTGTTCCTTTTAACACTGTGGATGAAAGAATAAGAGCTCCAACACCTCTCTGCAGAAGAAGTGTTTACCACCTGTGATAGCACCCGCAATGCCAAACTCTGTAGAAGTGGAGTAGGCCCTCCATGCATGTTCCACCACTCAAGAGCAGAAAAATTCTCTCGATCTTGAATTGCATGCATGCTCGAAAATGGACCAGTGCTGCTCGTATAGTTGCTCACGTGTCTCCGTACCAATGCAGCCTCCTCCTCATCAGGGATTAATCTACTCAATGCAGCCATATATTTTTCGTGAACCTCTTTATCTTGGTGTGGTCTTCTCCTAACTCCCCCCCCAGGTGCTGGTTTTGAAAGCCATGATGGATGATAGTATTTAGGTGTCAAAACATATGCTAATGCATGCAATGGAACATTTAGGCTATCCCATCGTTTTACCACCTCTTCACGAATATAATTGTACAAGGTGGTATCTCTAGGCTCAACAATGTCTTTAATCTGCCCCAACATGCTATCCATTTGCTCATACACCTCCCCAATTACTGGTCGATCTGAATCTGCAAACTTGATCATGTAATAAATTGGTTTGGTGAATTGCAAAACATATTTAACCTGTGACCAAAAGTAACTGTCAAGAACAATGTCCTTGACTTCATTAGCACCATCTGTGTCATTGTTAATTTCATCCCATGTTTCAGCACACACCAGATTAGTTAAAGCTTGTCTCACCCTCACTAGCCGCCTAAAGGTGAGGTAATAACTAGCAAATCTTGTCTTTGCAATTTTAAGCAATTGCAACTTGGAGTAAGTGCCATAGAAGTAGTTTACCCTTGTATGCCCTGTGATGAATTTAATGAGCTGCTTCCCTTTCCTGTAAACCTCAGCAATCCACCCACAATCTTTGTGTTTCACAATATCATGCATCAAAAGGTTCAATGTGTGAACCAGGCACCCAGACCAAAAGATGTGTGGATGAGTACGCTCAATAATTTTTCCTGCTAACTTACAATTTGCTGCATTATCTGTGATCACTTGAATCACATTATTCGGACCAACATCTTTGATTGATTTCAATAGGAGATCTGCAATGTTTTGTGCAGTTGCACTGATGGAGGAGGAGTCATGAGATGCAATAAATACTGCACCACTAGAAGAAACACCAAGAACATTTATCAAATGTTGGTTTCTAATATTTGTCCACCCATCTGATACAATGGATACCCCATAATCCACCCACTCATGTGTAAAACGTGTCAAAGCTCTTTGAACCTTAGCTTTTTCTCTTTCTAATAACACTGTTCTAGCTTTCTCATAGTTGGGGGCCTTGTATCCTTTTGGGGCTTCATTGATGGCCTTTACCATGTCATGCCAATAGGGAGAGCGAAGCACATTGAATGGTACACCGCAAGCACAAAGAAAACGGACTATCTTTCCATCCACATCATCCCTCCCAGTAACATTAAGGAAATCCCCTATTGTTTTTCTACCTCCAGAGGTTGCAAAAGTACCATGAGGAGATGGGCAACTACCAAATTTAGAGGTTGCACTTGATTCAGAATGAGTTTTTTGTTTCTTGTTTTTTCCTTGTGCAGCCATCTCTAATTTGATGTATTTTTGTCTTTGTTCACTTGAAATGTTTGGGCAAATGGTTACCCCCACGGAACCCTTTCTTTCATCACTGTCTAGCACCCCACAAAGATGCCTCCTCAGACGGGTATATGAACCCGTATATGGTTTTCCTCCATGACAACCATGAGGGCACATCCATTTGTAAGATCCACCACCCTTTCCCCCTTCAAGTTTGGTCACAAAGGTCCACAAGGGATTTGATGTACCTTTCCCATCTTGTGCTTCAGTGTCCTCTTCAAGTTCATCCCCTTCCTCTTCAAACCCTTCCTCCTCATCATACATTGGGTCACTACTATTAGGACCAAGTTCATCCCCTTCCTCTTCCCCTCTATTCCTCACCCTTGCCATCATTAAAACCAAGAGTGGAATGATACATAGAAGCCAAAAGAACACCATCTTGGAATATGGATATAGGTGGTGGACAACCTGTAAATAAAGGAGCAAGTAGAAACAATGGGAAAGAGTAGGAGAGGGAGGAGAAAAATACAATTTTTTTTTCAAAAAAACAAGGGAGTTTGGGGTTTGAACTTACCTCTTTAGCTCTTGTAGATGAAGTCCTCCAAGCTCTTGCTCCAAGCTCCTCCTCCTTCTCCTAGCTCCTCCTTCTTCACTCCTCCAAGCTCTCCTCTCTTCTCCTCTCCTTTCCTCTCTTCTCTTCTCCTCTCCTCTCTTCTCTTCTCCAACTCTCATAAACTCAAAGTGAGAAAATGAGAAGAGAATGGGGGCTTTATTCTTTTCTAAAGTCACCCTAGACTCACCCTAAACCAACCTAACCCACCCCCTCATGCTAGTTAAGACTCAAGTTAAAACAAATTAAAAAAAAATCAAGTTAAAAAAATGATGCCGCGGGTTGCTTCCGGAATCGCCTGGGAACCGTGCGGGTGGCGTGCGGTTCCGGGCCGGAAGCTTGGCGCCACCCCGTGCCCGAACCGCCCTCGGATCCGCGGTTCCGGGGTGGCCGCAACCTATATGGCAGGAACCGCGTATAAAAGACGGAACCGCGCCCCCTCCTCCTCAGAATCGCGATTCCCAAATGGATTCCGGGACGGTTCGCTCCGAACCGCGGTTCCGGGTTTGGATCCTCCGGGGGGGGGGCGATTCCTGCAACACTGGTCATGCCTTATCCAACCGGGATCTCAAGCTATTCTAGGATCATCCTATCCTTCTTAATTTATTCTACTCCCATCCTATTCGTCTTCTACTGGAATATGTCTTGGCGTCAGCTATATTGATATAACCATTCATAAACCTCAAGGGTGACAATATCAACTATATCGACCTGATTTCCCAGTAAGCATCCGACAGTCATCATCACATGTCTAGGGGTACGTGATTCACACAATCCTTCATGACTCCAGGTTTTGGAGGATAAACGGTGGGCAACATCTTCATCCCTCCTAGTAGGACAAGGGTTAACACTCTATTATGGAATCTCATTGAGCTGCAATTTCTCTTGGATTTTTGTCATCATGTGGGTCAGTTTGGTAACGATATTATCTGCAATGTAAACACTTGTCCACACATTATAACATATGCATCAATATATATATTCAAAACCATTTGGATTTAGATAAGAGTTTCTGTGTATTCTTGATATGCTACCATCTATGATATTGATCTTTTGAGTTCATATAAAATATTTGGCTATGTATATCCCATACATCTGTAAGTTTACTTTCACATTAAGTAGTCAAATGTAGTCGTTCTTTTATTTCCATCTCATCATTCATGTCGATAAAAATAAAATTATAGACATCATATAACATAATTCATAATTCATATTAATATCATGTACCAACAATTATAAGTAAATAAGATACTTCATACTGGTATCCATGTATTAGCAATGTTAAGTAAATAACATACATCATATTGGTATCCATGTATCGACAATGTTAAGCAAATGTTAAGCAAATAATTTAAAATCATTCTTATGGGTAACATTTCAAAATGATAGTCTTAAGTATCCAACGAAAATAAAGTAAAGATATACAAAATAAGGTTTTAAGTGTTTCAAAATCAAAATAAGTTGGGGTATTTTTGGCATATGGTCTCTGTATCTTCCCAAGTAGTCGATCCAAGGCTATACTTGTTCCACTAGACCTTATCTTGGTCTACCAGGTAGTTCCTGAGCTGTTGAACCTTATGTTCTAGTATATGTAATGGTTCGATCGAAATGGTTCCCTCGTCTGATACCTGCAATTCCTTCCATTGAAGGTTATGCGATTTGTCAGCTATATAATGTCTTAATAAATATACATGAAAAACATTATGAGCTTTATGCAAGTGGGGTGGCAATGAAAGACGATAGGCCATAGGTCCAAATTTTTCCAGAACTTTGAATGGCCCAATCAACCAGGGTGACGAATTTGTTCCTTTTCCAAACTGGATATTGCTTTTGTTTGGTTTGATGCAGATGAAAACTTGATCTCCTACATAATTTCTATCTGTCCTGTGAGCATCAACATAACTCTTTTGTCTATCTTGTGTTTCTTTTAATCGTTGTTTAATTTGTTTTATTTGTTCTTCCATCTCTTAGATTAATTTTCGCCCCACTATCACTCAATACTCTAACCTGTCCCAACTTAAAGGTGTTATGCAAGGTTTGTTGTATAATGCTTCAAATGGAGGAATTCTGATTGAACTGTGGTGACTATTATTGTATGCAAATTCAACCAAGGGCAAGTACTTTTCCCAAGTGTTTGTTGATCCGTAACGTACATCCTTAGCATATCTTCTAGTACTTGGTTCACCCTTTCTATTTGTCCATTAGTCTCAGGATGATAAGTTGTACTTAAATTTATTTGAGTTCCGAAAGCTGACTGCATACAAGTACAAAACATTGAAGTGAATCATGGATCCCCATTTGATATGATTTTCTTAGGAACTCCATGAAATCTAATGATTTCATTTATAAATAATCAAGCTATGCTAGCAACTTCATAGGTATCTCTTACAGGAATAAAATGAGCATTTTTCGTTAATTTATCTACCACAACCAGAATGACATTGTGTCTTTGTGCGGTAAGAGGTATCCTAACGATAAAGTCCATAGATATCACCTCCCATTTAGACATAGGAATGTCGTGAAGTTGCAGGAGACCCACTCGGTGATGATGCTCACCCTTCACTTGCTGACACTCAAGACATTTTGCAACGAATCAGACAATATCACGCTTCATGTTTGCCCAAAAGAAGAGTTTCCTTGTATCAATATACATTTTCTTTATACCTGGATGCACACAATTTAATGCTCTTTGATCTTCCTTAAGAATGGTGTTTCAGAGATCCCCACTATTTGGAATGTACACCCTTCCATGGAATCGCAAAATTCTTTCATCCTCTAGTTCATATCCCTCAAAGTTAGGTTCTTTTGGACCCTTACTATCAAGCCCGAATTTTACTTTTAAATACCGTCTTCCAAGAGATGTTCTAGTACTCGCTTCCTCAAGTCTACCTCGATAGATATGAGGGAAAAGGTCCTTGGTCTTATACTTAGAGAATCTGCCACTACATTCTCTTTCCCTCTAATATATGAAATTCCAAAGTCATACTCACTTAAGAGTTCACTCCATCATCTTTGTCTAGCAATCAAGTCCCTTTGGGTAAACAAATATTGTAAACTTTGGTGGTCGCTTTGAGCATAAAGCTTCTCCCTACAAGGTAGTGTCTTCATATCTTTAAAGATAGTACTACAACGACTAACTCTAAATCATGCATGGCATAGAGTTATTCATGAAGCTTTGATTTCCTTGAGGCATATGTTATTATTCCTCTGTTTGTCATTAATACTGCACCTAATCCTTGCATGGATGCATCAATACATATGGTAAAGTCTTTGTTCATGTTAGGTACTCGTAAGATTGGTGCACTAGTCAACAATATTTTAAGCTTAGAGAATGCAATGTGACATTCTTCGGTCCACTCATATTTAACCCCTTTACGCTGGAGGGTTGTGATAGGCTTTGCAATTTTTTAGAATCCCTCTACAAACCTTCGATAGTATCATGTTAAACCCATAAAACTACGCACTTTCTGTGCATTTTTCGATATTGGCCAATCCATGATTTTTTTTACCTTTTTAGGATATACTGAGATCCCTTCACTAGTAAAATATGACCTAGGTAATGAATCTTCTTCTGAAAGAAGGAACACTTGGATAGTTTTCGATATAACTAATGTTCCCTGAGGCAAGATAATACTATCCGTAAATGTTCTTCATGCTCCTTCTTTGTTGATTTGGGGTAGGATCGGATGTGATATAGCCATGAAAATTGGTGGAGAGGCTAAAGCACATGAGATCTCCAATACCCATAAATGGTTTGGGAAAATTCTAAACAGTTTGAGAGATATTAAAATAATTAATATTTTTAATAGAGTCCCTAAGTCTAACTTAGGGAAAATAAAATATTAATGTGAATTAATATAAAATTGTGTTAGAAGGGTCCAAAAGTCATGGATCAAATCAGATCTAATCTTAGCCATTGATTAGGGACTTAATCTTGGCCGTTGAATTGTCAACGAGAAAAGTATCAAAGAAGGCTTGAGGGTCACTTGGAGAACACACCGAGTTGATCAAGATTTCGATTTTCTGGGCAAGGTTTGCTGAGGAATTCGAAAGAGTGATCAAAGTTGCCGCTGAGGGGCAGTGAATAGAGAAGTAGAGAGGCAGAGAGGGTACTGGGAGAATTAGCACAGAAGTTGGGACAGAGGGACGCAGAGCTAGTCAGAGGCCACGCAGAGCTAGCTAGGGCCCACGCAGAGGCAGCCAAGAGTTGCGCAGTGCCTCAGAGAGCCAGTGTGGGTGACGCAAAGGCTCTAGAGGCTGACGCAGTGCCTCCAAAGGTTGACGCAGGGGTTATTGGGCTGACACTGGGCCAAGAAGGGCTGACGCAGTCCCTAGAGGCAGACACTAGGGTTTTCATGGGGCAGATTGGAGTTGGGAGCTGTCAGAATGTTTATCCGAGGTTTCAGCCAGAACATCTGTCTCTGACTTAGAGGTACTACTGTCGAGATTATTCTTTGTTGGGTGAGCCAGTTTTGGCACCCAGATTGTATTAAGAAACTGCATAATAATAAAACCCTCAGATAGCTGCATCGCTTTTCCTGCATTGGGTTTTTTCCGGGACATTGGTCCAAAAACAACGGTGTCACTTGTGTGCTTGTTTTGTTTCCTTCAGTTGATGATTTGTAATGTGTTGAGCATGTACTTGTATTTGTTTTCAGTATTTACATGGTAAATAACTTGTTAATTAATCAGAACAAGTAGGCAGAAATAAATCAGAAAGTACATGAAGGGTTTCTAACAGTTAGACTTAGAAATTCCAACATGGTATCAGAGTGTGGTTGCAGATCATAGGAGAACTAAGGACATCAACCGAGCAGAGCAGAAGCAACAAAAAACAGTTGTCCCGAGTGACAGACGCTGTTCCTAGCATAGAAGTAGCAAGGAAGGGGTGACGCAATGCCTGCGTCATCAAGTTTGAGCCGGGAAGAGGATCAGCGCGGTGGCATAGGGGAGCAAACTCGACCTATGCAATGCTCGGTCATCTTTCTAAGTCAGAAAGGATTGACACCTGTGGCCAAGAGGTGCGAATTTCGCTGGAGGCGGGATTGCGCAGAGCCTAGAAGCTCTAACCTTCAGTTTGTTGGGGCTTAGGAGGTTGTGGATAAGTTGTAGAGTGAAGTTGGTGGGGTATTGTACTCAGAACAATAAGTAACACGGCAAGACCAAGGAGGAGGGAGTTGCTACCAAGGATTTCTAGCCAAGAAATCTAAATTAGTGGTGCAGTTGCACTAAGGATCGGAGTGGGAGCATCTCGACATTGGCAGAGAGGTTTCCAGGAGGGAAATCGAGGCTCAGAGGGAGTCACACCAAGAGCTTCCAGAAGGGAAGTAGAGGAGTAGCGAGATGGTAGTGAATGGGGTAAGAGACCAAGACAGACTGGACGGAGCCTCAAACTTCATATTCAGGAAGGTCAGAATCTTATTCATTCTAGAGAGGAACCGTCTCAAGCAATTCGCCCTGAGGACAATAGCAATCCCAGTTGACCCGGCTGATAACAATAAGTATGAGGATGTAATGGCGATGGCCAAGAGCGTCATCCTTGACAGGGTCAAGGACCATGTAGTGTTGGAATTTCTAAGTCTAATTATTAGAAACCCTTCATGTACTTTTCTGATTTATTTTTGCCTACTTGTTTTGATTAATTAACAAGTTATTTACCATGTAAATATTGAAAATAAATACAAGTACATGCTCAACACATTACAGATCATCAACTGAAGGAAACAAAACAAGCACACAAGTGACACCGTTGTTTTTGGACCAATGTCCCCGGAAAAACCCAATGCGGGAAAACGGTGTAGCTATCTGAGGGTTTTAATTATTAAACAGTTTTATAATACAATCTAGGTGCCAAAACCGGCTCACCCAACAGAGAATAATCTCGGTAATAGTACCTCTAAGTCGGAGACAGATATTTTGGCTGAAACCCTGGATAAACACTTTGACAGCTCGTAGCTCTAATCTGCCCCACAAAAAGCCCAGCGTCAACCTCTAGGGACTGCGTCAGCCCTTTCTGGCCCAACGTCACCCTAGCTCACACTGCGTCAGCCTCTGGAGGCACTGCGTCAACCCTTAGAGCCTCTACGTCACCCACGCTAGCTCTCTAAGGCACTGCGCAGCTCCTGGCTACCTCTGCGTGAGCCCTGGCTGGCTCTACGTGGACCTCTGGCTGGCTCTATGTCCCTCTCTCCCGGTTTCTACGCTGATCCTCCTAGTAATATCTCTGCCTCTCTGCTTTTGTATTCACTGCCCCTCAGCTGCAACTCTGATCACTCTTTCGACTTTGTCAGCAAACCCTGCCCCAGAAAATCGAAATCTTGATCAACTCGATGTCTTCTCCAAGTGACCCTCAAGCCTCCTCTTATGCTTTTCTCGTTGACAATTCAACGACCGAGATTAAGTCCCTAATCAACGGCTAAGATTAACTCTGGATTGATCCATGACTTTTGGACCCTTCTAACACAGTTTTATATTAATTCACATTAATATTTTATTTTCCCTAAGTTTAGACTTAGGGACTCCATTAAAAATATTAATTATTTTAACATCTCCCAAATTGTTTAGAATTTGTCCAAACCATTTCTGGATATTGGAGATCTCATGTGCTTTAGCCTCTCCACCAATTTTCGTGGCTAGAGCACATCCGATGCTACCCCAAATCAACACTCCCTCTTAGCGAGGACTGTGCTCTAGTAATACTCCTCACCGAGCATCACCCTGATCATCCGACATCAGTCCCTGTGTTGATGCTAGGCCTGCTACCCAACATCCTCTGCATTGTTGCATCAGTACTATATCTCCTTCTGCATCCGTGTTGCTTCCCATGGCCCTGCCACTACGACTGCTGCATCTGCACTGCCACCCTTCTCATCATGCTACATCGTGCTACCCATAGCACTGTCACTACTAACTGCTGCACTGCAACTCAGTAATCGAGAAGTAATTGATCTCCCAACTTTGACATCTCTATCAGGCTAGAGACACCCTCGATGCTGAAACTCCCTCTGTTGCTGACAAGTGCTCCCTCTCTGACCTCTGTGCTGCTGCAACAACTCTATGAGTCTCGCACTACTGCCTCATGCTGTCCTGGGAATCCTGCATTGTAGCTCCCTCTGTCGCTCCATCCACATTTGTCTCTACTAACATCCGCCAGTACTTCTACTCCTCTTCGGGGCTCCCGTAGCCAGGTATAATCCAAGAGGTTAGGTACCTTAAGGATCCTATCCCTTATCGCCTATAGTCCGTCTAACTACAGCTTGATGTCTCCCCACTTCTGCTCAAGTGGCATGTGAGCAATCATGGCACAATCATCATCTGTCTCGACTTCCTTCTCTGCCCTTGTTGTCACAGCCTTGGTCTTGGAAGCCTCTCCTTTGTTCTTCTTCCTCGGACACTGGCTCACATAGTGACCCAATTCCCCACAGTTGAAGCATTTCACCTTGGAGAGGTCCTTCTGTTTCTCCTGCTTTCCCTTAGATGCTAGGGCAGCATCCTCCTCTTCCTCCTTCTTGATTCTGATCCCCTTGCCGCTGCTTCCCACTTTGCTTAGCCTTCTGATCTCTTCTTGGCGAAGAGTCGCCCGCATTTCCTCACAATCTAGAAGGGTCGCCCTGCCCAGTATGCTCTGGACAAACACCTCCTAGTCTTTAGAGACTGTGTTCAAGGTTGTTCTCACCGTCAATTCTTGATCCGACTGGCCCCTATGGAAGTCAGCTGATCCCGGATCTCCTTCAATTGACTAAGGAAGGTGTCGATCCATTCTCCCTTCTGCATCTGGTATGACTGCAGCTGATTTTCTAGTAGCATCCTTCTTTGCACAGAAGTATGCTGGTACAATTTCTTTAAGGCCTCCCACATCTCATTTGCCATGTCCTTGCAATATGTGGTACTACATGGTCCTTGACCCCGTCAAGGATTATGCTCTTATCCCTCTCCATTGCCTCCTCGTACTTGTCATTCTTAGCCGGGTCAACTGGGATAACTATCATCCTCAAGGCGAAGTACTTGACACGATTCCTGTCTAGAACGGACAAGACTCTAGCCTTCCAGACTACAAAGTTTGAGGGTCCGTCTAGTCTGTCTTGGTCTCTTACCCCGTTCACTGCCATCTCGTTGCTCCTCTACTTCCCTCTTGGAATTTCTTGGTGTGACTCCCTCTGAGCCTCGATTTCCCTCCTGGAAACCCTTCTACCAATGTCGAGATGCCCCCACTTCGATTGTTAGTGCAGCTGCACCACTGATCTGGATTTCTTGGCTAGAAATCCTCGACAGCAACTCCCTCCTCCTTGGTCTGGTACCTCACCAACTTCACTTTGCAACTTACCTACAGCCTTCTAAGCTCCAACAAACTGAAGGTTAGAGCTTCTAAGCTCTACGCAATCCCAGCACCAGCAAAATCCGCACCCCCTAGCCATGGGCGTCAATCGTTCTTGATTGAGAAAGATGACCGGGCACTGTATAGGTCGAGTCTGCTCCCCTCTGCTACTGCGCTGATCCTCTTCCCAGCTCAAACTTGATGACGCAGGCACTGCGTCACCCCTTCCTTGCTGCTTCTCTGCTAGGAACAGCTTCTGTCACTTGGGACAACTGTTTTCTACTACTACTACTCTGCTCGGCTAATTTCCTCAGTTCTCTTGTGTTCTGCAACCACGCTCTGATACCATGTTGGAATTTCTAAGTCTAAATATTAAAAACACTTCATGTACTTTTCTGATTAATTAACAAGTTATTTACCATGTAAATACTGAAAATAAATACAAGTACATGCTAAACACATTACAGGTCATCAACTGAAGAAAACAAAACAAGCACACAAGTGACACCGTTGTTTTTGGACCAATGTCCCCGGAAAAATCCAATGCAGGAAAACCGATGTAGCTATCTGAGGGTTTTAATTATTAAGCAGTTTCAGAATACAATCTGGGTGCCAAAATCGGCTCACCCAACAGAGAATAATCTCGGTAGTAGTACCTCTCAGTCGGAGACAGATATTCTGGTTGAAACCTTGGATAAACACTCCGACAACTCCTAGCTCCAATCTGCCCCATGAAAACCCCTGCGTCAGCCTCTAGGGACTGCGTAAGCCCTTTCTGGCTTAGCGTCGGCCCATTGTCACCCTAGCTCACCCTGCGTCATTCCTTGGAGCCTTTGCTTCACCCACGCAGGCTCTTTGAGGCACTGCGCAGCTCCTGGCTGCCTCTGCGTGAGCCCTAGCTGGCTCTACGTGAACCTCTGGCTGGCTTTGCGCCCCTCGGCTTCTGCGCCGATCCTCCTGGTACTATCTCTGCCTCTCTGCTTTTGTATTCACTGCCCCTTAGCTGCAACTCCGATCACTCTTTCGACTTCCTCAACAAACCATGCCCCAGAAAATCGAAATCTTGATCAACTTAGCGTGTTCTCCAAGTGACCCTCAAGCCTCCTCTTGTACTTTTCTCATTGACAATTCAACGGCCGAGATTGTCCCTAATCAACGACTAAGATTAACTCTAGCTTGATCCATGATTTTTGGACCCTTCTAATACAGTTTTATATTAATTCACATTAATATTTTATTTTTCATAAGTTCAGATTTAGGGACTCCATTAAAAATATTAATTATTTTAATATCTCCCAAACTGTTTAGAATCTGCCCAAACAATTTCTGGGTATTGGAGATCTCATGTGCTTTAGCCTCTCCACTAATTTTCGTGGCTAAATTACGTCTGATGCTACCGCAAATCAACATGTAGTACCACTCATTGCCGAGAAGAATACTGCAAATGAGATGTGGGAGGCCCTAAAGAGGTTGTATCAGCATACTTCCGTGCAGAGGGAGATGCTACTAGAAAATTAGTTGCGGTCATACTAGACGTAGAAGGGAGAACAGATTGACCCCTTCCTTGGTTGATTGAAGGAGATCAGGGATCAGCTAACTTCCATAGGAGCCATGCCGGATCAAGAATTAATGGTGAGAACAGCCCTGAACGCAGTCTCAGAAGATTGGGAGGTGTTTGTCCAGAGCATAACGGGCATGGTGACCCTTCCAGATTGGGAGGAAATGTGGGCGACTCTTCGCCAAGAAGAGATTAGAAGGATAAGCAAGGCAGGAAGTAGCGGCAAGGGGATCAGAATCAAGGAGGAAGAGGAGGATGTTGCCCTAGCATCTGAGGGAAAGCAAGAGAAACGGAAGAAGAAGGACCTCTCCAAGGTCAAATGATTCAATTGTGGGGAACTAGGTCACTATGCGAGCCAGTATCCAAGGAAGCAGAGCAAGGGAGAGGCTTCTGAGACCAAGGCTACATTAGCAAGGGCGGAGAAGGAATTTGAGACAGATGATGACTGTGCCATGAGTGCTTACACGCCACTTGAGTGGAAGTGGGGAGACATTGAGCTTTAGTCAGATGGACTACGAACGATGAGGGGTAGGATCCTTAAGGTACCCAACCTCTTGGATTATACCTTGCTATGGGAGCCTTGAAGAGAAGTAGCAGGACTGGCGGATGTCGGTAGAGACGGATGTGTATGGAGTAACATAGGATGCTATAGTGCAGGAGTCCTGAGATAGTGTGAGGCAATAGTGCGAGTTGCATGGAGTTGTTGCAACAGTGCAGAGGTCAGTAGAGGGAGCACTTGTCAGCGACAGAGGGAACTTCAACATCGAGAGAGTCTCTAGCCTGATAGAGATGTCAAAGTTGGGTAGATCAGTTACTTACTTCTCAGTAACTGAGTTGCAGTGCAACAGTTAGCAGTGGTAGTGCTATGGGCAACATGATGGAGCATGATGAGAGGGGTTGCAGTGCAGATGCAACAGT
Organism: Pinus tabuliformis; assembly: GCA_031772625.1. Lineage (NCBI taxonomy): Eukaryota > Viridiplantae > Streptophyta > Pinopsida > Pinales > Pinaceae > Pinus > Pinus tabuliformis. The sequence continues at coordinate 32,048,942 of CM062804.1, forward strand.
GGTGGTGGCAGGGCTATGGGCAGTAACACAGATGCAGAGGGAGCTGCCGTACAGATGCAACAGTGGCAGTGGCAGGGCCATGGGTAGCAGTACATGACGTAGTAGTGCAGAGGATGTTGGGTAGCAGGCCTAGCATCAACACAGGGATTGATGTCGGATGATTAGGGTGATGCTCAGTAAGGAGTATTACTAGAGCACAGTCCTCGCTAAGAGGGAGTGTTGATTTGGGGTAGCATCGGATGGGATCTAGCCATGAAAATTGGTGGAGAGGCTAAAGCACATGAGATCTCCAATACCCATAAATGGTTTGGGCAAATTCTAAATAGTTTGAGAGATATTACAATAATTAATATTTTTAATGGAGTCCCTAAGTCTAAACTTAGGGAAAATAAAATATTAATGTGAATTAATATAAAACTGTGTTAGAAGGGTCCAAAAGTCATGGATCAAGCCTAGTCTAATCTTAGCTATTGATTAGGGACTTAATCTTGGCCATTGAATTGTCAATGAGAAGAGTATGAAAGGAGGCTTGAGGGTCACTTGGAGAAGACACCAAGTTGATCAAGATTTCGATTTTTTGGGGTAGGGTTTGCTGAGGAAGTCGAAAGAGTGATCAGAGTTGCAGCTGAGGGGCAGTGAATATAGAAGTAGAGAGTGTACCAGGAGAATCAGCGTAGAAGCTGGGAGAGAGGGACGCAAAACCAGCCAAAAGCCACGCAGAGCCAGCTAGGGCCCATGCAAAGGCAGCAAGGAGCTGCGCAGTGCCTCAGAGAGCCAGCATGGGTGACACAAAGGCTCTAGACGCTGACACAGGGGTTATTGGGCTGATGCTGGGCCAGGAAGGGCTGACGCAGTCCCTAGAGGCAGACGCTAGGGTTTTCATGGGGCAGATTGGTGCTGGGAGCTGTCGGAGTGTTTATACGGGGTTTTAGCCGAGACCTCTGTCTCCAAATGAGAGGTACTACCTCCAAGATTATTCTCTGTTGGGTGAGCCGGTTTTGGCACCCAAATTGTATACAGAAACTGCATAATAATAAAACCCTCAATAGTTGCACTGGTTTTCTCGCATTGGGTTTTTCCAGGGACATTGGTCCAAAAACAATGGTGTCACTTGTGTGCTTGTTTTGTTTCCTTCAGTTGATGATCTGTAATGTGTTGAGCATGTTTGTATTTATTTTCAGTATTTACATGGTAAATAACTTGTTAATTAATCAGAACAAGTAGGCAAAAATAAGTCAGAAATTACATGAAGGGTTTCTAATAGTTAGACATAGAAATTCCAACATTCTCATTTTTGGAGTAGATGAAAATATTGTCTAAAAAGACTTGTAAAAAGTGGTCAATGTACTTCTGGAAAACACTATTCATAAGATTCATGAGTATTGATGGTACATTAGTCAACCCAAATGGTACCATCGTAAAGTCAAAATGCCCAAAAAGTGTTCGAAATGCAGTCTTAGAGATATCGTTTTCCTTAATTCTTAATTGATGATAACTTGACCGTAGATCGATTTTTGAAAAGACCGAAGCTCCTTTCATTTGGTCGAAGAAGTTATCAGTTCGAGGCATTGGATACCTATTCTTTACTGTAGCCCGATTTAAGTCTCAATAATTTATGCATAGTCGTAAGGAACTGTTGACGGTGCTGGACCCACCAACATTCAAGGGATCACCCTGGTATGGAGTTCCAACTAGACTTCACACCGTTTGGTGTGGGAGTCCCATCCTGTATGATGGCCCGGTTTCCATTATCTTAATGATTTGCCTCAACTCTTACTTGTCAGCACAGGAGAGTGGTCTGCTTTTCCTTCGAGAAATGAGGTTCGCATGCCTGGGGAGTGTAAGTGTTACTTGTGTCAATGGTTCTTTCACTGTAGAGGGAGAGAAGGTGAGAGTGAGCCCCAAGTCGGTTGGGAGAAGTCCCAACTCTATTAGGAACACACAACACAACAGGACATGCATAGCTTCTAGCGGAACAGTCCACACGGATGCGGCAGTCACAACACACAAGGGAAGATAACACGTATAACACTCAGCGGATTAGTCCGCACGAGTGCAATGGTTTTTATAGCAAGTTTTACGTGAAAGGTTTGTCTGATGTCCGAGAGAGTAGTCTACACGGGCGAGACAACGTTAACAGCATATACAACACACTTCCATTAACATGTGTATTACAACAAATGAATTAGTTCAAGTGTTACACAGGTTCAAGCAACATGCATTACAAGTGTTAAAGATTAGTCTTACAACAAATACAATAAATGTGTGAAAACGAGCTGGCTTGTTAGCAGGCTTCGGAATTAGGCGAAAGTTCCAAGACACATCGTTACACCATATATCACTAACCCTGTGTGAGGGGCGTTCGAGCCACTGCTTACTCAAAGAAAAGATAACAGACTCCCTTGGCTGTGTCGGACAAGCTGAGGTGAAAAGTCCTTTGCATGTACAAATGAGGGGGTATTTATAGCCAAGGGTGAAACTGACCATTGTGGTTGTTCGACTACCCTCATGATTGTCTGACATCCATGACTTTTTGACTTTACATGACTCTTTGTACAACAAGTGGGTCTCTTGGACTTCCACGTTACATTACATTGATTTGACAACATGGCCCATAGTGGAGATGTGGACGACATGACTCATGACACGACTCGACATGATAGTTTTGGTACATTCGTGCTGCTGCTGGAGTGCATGTTGAGCTGTAGTGTTGCTAGGTGATGGATATCTTCATGGTGTGTTACAGCGTCACCTCCGCATGGCAAGGTGCATGGAGTCTTCGATGGTCGTTGGATCACTTGATGTTGCTTTGGCACATTTCTCCTTGCTTGTATGTTGGAAGGCTTGACAGGCTCATCTGTTTGCGAAAGGTGCATGCTCGTCCGTTCGTCTGTCCGTGAGCACATCTTGCATGTTTGCTTGTTCGTCCATCTGTGAACACATCTTCGCATGATCATCCGTTCGCATGCACATCTCTTCGCATTCATCATTTGTTCGTCCATTGGTGAACCTGTCCTTCTGCATGTGCTCCCTTCGTCCATCCCATTCATTGTCGCCCCAGGTTCGTTGGTGTACCTGTACCCATAGTCACCCATGACGAGACGACATCAAATCCAAAACCTCTTAGTCTACCATGACACATGACCATTTCGGATGTAGGTGACCGGGAGAGGCAGCAAGACTGCGAGGCGGGATGATGGCTCCAGGCACTGATGATGAAAACTGCGCAAGAGTCATTGGGTGATGAAGATGGGCAATCCAAGTCGACAGTGAGTGTCCACGAGGTCTGGCTCGGCTAGAAGGCAAAACTGCGCAAATTTTGGGAGGGATAGTCCGGGTTGTAGGAAGGCAAGACAGACAAAATCTGTGCATTTTTTGGAATGAGCGGGCAGCAAGGGCTTGATAGCAAAATTTGCACAATTTTCTGGAGGAATAGGCCGGGCTGCATGGAGGATCAGCAGGCAGAAATTGCGCAGTTTTTTGGAGGAACTAGCCGGGAGCCTGATAGCCAAAACTACGCAATTCCTGGAGGGAACTGGCAGCTAGCTGCTAGGTCACTGGCAGTAGAAACTACGCAATTCCCAAGGGGAACTGGCAGTCAGCTGCTGGAAGCTTGGCAACAGAAACTGCGCAATTCCTAGAGGGAATTTCCAGTCTGTTGCTGGCAAGAGAAACAACACTGAGGCTGAGAAGCCGGCCTGCTGATCATCTCTGCCCAATTTTTGAGCTAAGCAGACTACTGCGTAGCAGAAGGCCTGCTCATGAAAACTGCGCAATTTTTTGGATGAGCAACTGGTCGACTCTCGGGAGGACTAGCTGGAAAACTGCGCAATTGCTTGAGGGAGATAGGGATGGGCACTGTGTGTCTGTCTAACCCGTCTATGCAATTTTCCTAGCGAGCGGAGCGGGCAAGGTCTGTAGCCTCTACGCAAATTTTGAGGGGAATGAGTCCCGGGGTGGTTGTTGGGTCAAATCCTCTGATTGACTAGCTTGAATGTTGATTGATATGCTTGCGGGCAATGCAACTTGAAATGACTTGCTTGGTGCTTCTGTGTTGTTCTGGGTGACAGTCGATCGAGTTGAGTGAATCATTTCCATAGTTGGAATTCGGGTTCTATTCGTCACTTTTCAGAATTCAAATAAGTCAGGAGATAAGCTAATAACATAAATATATTGATTCACACACAAACTAGATTTTATCAAGAATAGACAAATAAACTATTTCCTACAATCATTTATGTTCATATAAATTACTCAGAATCTCATTCTCTCTATTCTCCATGGCCTGATCTTCATTCATTTGGCCTTTCTTCTCCCCTCTAGCTTCATGCCTACATACTTACAATTATAGGAATAATTACATAGTTATGGATCATTTTGGATCCATGATCTTCTCCATATCACTCAACTAATTCCTAAAATCACTAATGCCACTTTGAACTCAACTAATCCTCTATTCTAAGATCCCCTAGTCCCTAAGATCTCTATCAGATCTTCACAAGTTAAACATCTCTCATATTCTCACATAATTTATTAAAATTATACAATTTTCTTATTAATAAATTAAAAACATCACACTCCCTAAGTCAACCAAATATATAATGATTTTCTGAGCAGGATGTTGATTTGGAGTAGCATCAAATGTGCTCTAGCCACGAAAATTGGTGGAGAGGCTAAAGCACATGAGATCTCTAATACCCAGAAATGGTTTGGACAGAATCTAACCAGTTTGGGAGATACTAAAATAATTAATATTTTTAATGGAGTCTGTTGTCGCGCGGATTGACACGACAACCCTCAGACCGGGGCTGTCACTCTGATCCCCGGTCTCTCCGTTTAAGCCTGTCTCCCACGGCTAAGGGGGGTAGACCCTGCGAGATCGTGAATGCCAACTGTCAGACAATTGGGCTGGGAGACGAGATGCACGATTGAGATAAGCACTAAAATGATTTGATGAATTGAGCAGACCAGTGCCTTAAAAGATCTAAATGATTACTAGCTAGATGATACAAGAACATGAACCATGGACAGCAATCATTTATTATCAGATAAAGAGAGCAATGCTTTAAATATCTAGTAAAATCACAAAGCTCCTCAAATAACGATATCCAACAAACTAAGAGAAATAAATTGCTTTAAACAACAGTGCAACCAGATATCTATTTTGTGCTCAGATCTCAGCGTGAAAGATATGCAGTGATAAGCAACTGAAGGCGGTAGAAGTGATTCTCCACAAAAGAAAATTTTTTATGCTTTTCAAATTTTTTTATTTTTCTTTTAAACCATAGTAAAAACAAAAAAAATTAAAAAAAAAAAATCTAAAACATTAAATTTGAAATAAAAATATAAACCAAAATTTGACTAGATTTAAATCTAAGAACTAAACATTAAAAACTATTTTAAATATAGACAAAACTAAAATCTAAAATGAAAACAAAAAAAAAAATACTAACTCTAAACTATTGCTAACCTACGCTTAACCCCTTTTTTTTTTGATTTATTTTATTTAAACTACAATTTTTTTAAAATCTAAATGAACTAAAGTCGAAACTATATTTGTAAATCAAAGCCCTAATCTAATGCAGTAACATGTTAACGACTGTGACGCAAATGATTCAATGCGTGAACCACAAAAAAAACGAGCAGTCAAATTCGACGTTATACCCAGAACAGAATTCGATTTGTTTTATGCCACTGACTGCGTTTAAAAAAAAAGGAAAACTCGAGGCCGGCTCAGAGTTTGAATGCGTGAAACATCTTCAGGTGACGGCGGCAAGGTAAAACGAAGGAATCGAACTACGTCTACAGGGAAATTCGAGGACGCAAATGGACTTACGCTGGCTCTCAAACTGAAATACGATTTCATATGAAATAGATACGCATACCTGGTGCGATGTGGAATGAACTGGCGTGAAGACTAACCTGAAAAGAAAATCACCTCAGCCGTCGAAAGGGAGACGAATCACCTGCTGCCGGCGTGCTCGAGCTTTGCTGTAGACGCAAATGGAAGGAGAAGGAACTATGCCTACGCCCAAAAAAATCAAACGCATTCAAATTTGCAGTTAATAAAAATACCCACGCGAATACCCTGAAGGGAATCACGCAGACAGCTTCGTCCAAAATGTTAGACGCAGGAAAAAACGCACAGTCAAGAAGACCCGACAAATATGCCCAAACGAAATTCGTTTTTTATGCTCTGCCTGTATAAAAATGAAAACGATTTTACCTGGACAGCTTTGAAAAATTGGAGATCGATTACACAGTTACCTGGAGACGATGGCTTGCATAACAATCAAATTGATGGCGGCAGTATGGTGTGATCTCTTAAGCAGATGCAATTCAGGGTTTTATTTACCAGTGAAACCCCAGGCGTATCCCAAAACTATGATGACCCTTATAAATTTGAAATTAAAATCTTCCCTTTGTCACTGGGATTGAGACGTCTGATATCAGATGAACAGTTTTCTTGGTTGTAGCAGCAGCATGAGCCTTTGAAACCCTGGAAAAACAGAAAACAAGAGCCTGGCAGGGATATGCAAAACTTCAAAGTAAAACCCTTCAAAAGTAACCTAGTATCAGAAAATTTTACAGCTCTAGAACAGCCAAATTTAACAATAATTGCAGCAATATTTTCGAAATATCAGAAATTTGAACTTTACTGTGAAAATAAAGAAAAATCTCTCCTGTAAAACAGAAAATGAACTTTAAATAATTAACCCAGGGCACAATCAGCTGGGCTCTGCACAGAACAGCCTGTGGGAGTCGGCTGGTTCAGCCCAGAACTTCCCCAAACGCCCACAAATACCCTTCACCTAAAGGTTTCCTGCACACCTCAAGCAAACATCAGCAAAGAAGGCAAGAAATGCTGCCAGATTTCAAGAAATGATGGAGATACCTGCCATTATTCCAGAAACCCTACAACATTCAAACCCTAGCACGTGAGCAAGATACCTGTACTCACAATGCTCTAAAAAAAAAGAAGCTATTTTAACTGCTGAAAACTGAAATATGCAGAAAAGCAAACATCTCACAGCAATTCCAGAGAGTAACACCAGCCAGTTTGAACCCCAAAGTCTTCTTTATTAATCAGAAATCAGATTACAAGAGAGCTTTTTCAGTACAGACTCACAGATCAGATAAACCTGTAAAATGACCCCCTAAGACCCTATAAGAAGGAAATGATCCCAACGGCTAGTTTTGGGTGATCCATGTAGAACTGATCTCGACCGTTGATGAGGATCAAGACATCTCTTGATCTCATCCGTCGATTTTATTTAAAAATGATATTTTGCATGTGTTCACAAAAATATTATTATTTTATTATTTAGGGTTTTTGCTTTGTTTTATGAATTTTTTATTATATATATATATATATATTTTTTGATTTTATCTTAATATTTTATTTATTTTCTAAATGGATCATTTGAACCAAACCGTTGGAAACATCCCCTAGGACCTAGGACCTAGGACTCATGAGGGGATTTAAACATTTCTCAACCCTCAAGACACATTACATCATGACTTTTACAATTTACATCTTAAGGGGACGAACCCACTTTAACATAGACCCTCATAGTTCTGCGACACAACTATAATCTAGCAGATTAACACGCTAGGATTCCCCTAAAGTCCTAATAACAAAATGCATCCCGCTTTGGGGTCGGGTTTGAAGGAAAACTCTGCCGATCCATGGATCGGTGAGACTAAAAACCTTCCGGGACGCAGATCATCATTAGAAAGTTAGGTCCACCTAGGCAACATTACATACATGACTCTGATCTGCTTAGATTATTTACAATTCAAACATGCAGACTGGGTTTACAACAAAAATGATCAAGCTGTCGATGACTGTAGGCTGGCACGGACATGTCGCTCAGGAGCTACCCCTCTCTGCCAACAGAAAGGAGGTGGACTGCATGGGCAGTTGACCAGTAGTGGTCAACAGAGTCCTTAAGTCTAAACTTAGGGAAAATAAAAAATTAATGTGAATTAATATAAAACTGAGTTAGAATGGTCCAAAAGTCATGGATAAAGCCAGATCTAATCTTAGCTGTTGATTAGGGACTTAATCTCGACTGTTGAATTGTCAATGAGAAAAGTATAAGAGGAGGCTTGAGGGTCACTTGGAGAACACACCGAGTTGATCAAGAATTCAATTTTCTGGGGTAGGGCTTACTGAGGAAATCGAAGGAGTGATCAAAGTTGCAGCTGAGGGGCAGTGAATGTAGTAGTAGATAGGCAGAGATAGTACCAGGAGCATCAGCGCAGAAGCCGGGAGAGGGTTGACACGGAGCCAGCTAGAGGCCATGTAGAGGCAGCTAGAGGCCACACAGAGGCCCACGCAGAGGCAGCCAGGAGCTGCGCAGAGCCTGAGGAGCGCCAGCGTGGGAGATGCAGAGGCTCCAGAGGCTGACGTAGAGCCCAGAGGGGCTGACGCTAGGCTAGAGAGGCTGACGCGAACCCTAGAGGTTGACGCTGGGAGAATTCGTAGGGCAGATTGGCGCTGATATCTATCTCCGACTGAGAGATACTATTGCCGAGGGCATTCTCTATTGGGTGAGCCATTTCTGGCACCTAGATTGTATTCTGAAACCATTTAATAATAAAACCCTCAGATAGATGCACCAGTTTTCCCACATTGGGTTTTTTCCGGGGACATTAGTCCAAAAAATAACAGTGTCACTTGTGTGCTTGTGTTTCCTTCAGTTGATCATCTGTATGTGTTGAGACTGTACTTGTATTTGTTTTCAGTATTTACATGGTAAATAACTTGTTAATTAACAGAACATTTAGGAAGAAATAAATCAGAAAGTACAAAAGGATTTCTATCAATTAGACTTAGAAATTCCAACACAGGATGCTCCTACATCAGATTCCCAAAGTTGAAAGAAATCATGATCTCCAGATCATGTGTCTCCAATCACTGTCTTCCTGGATCCCAGACTTTGTATTGTAGCATTCTTTCTACTTTACTTGGCTGTTGTGCATGTACTCTACTATCTTTTCTTGCTACTCCGGGTTTCCATATTTTATGCTGTAGAATTCCACTGTCCTTACTTTCATCATTCTTCACTCTCCATTCAACTTTACAGTGGATTACCTGCTTTGTCTTGCTATAGCTTTTCTTAGGCACTTGCATCAATTTCCATAATTCATCTATGGCTTTTTGCAACTCAGTTTTCTGCTGTAAACAAATCTTATCTTCATTGCTTTGCCATTGCACTTTGTTGCACTCTGTCCATTCATCTTCAAACTGCTGATTACCTTCTTCATCTTTTTCTGCTTCAACTTCTGTTATTATTCTTGAGATTGCTCCAGATATTGCTGTAGATATTGTTGCCACCCAAACTTCTTGAATATCCTTGAAGATATCTCCTTCTACAATATCCAATTGCTGCTCCTTGTCTGCAAATTTACTTTCAAAAAGTAAATTTATCTCAAATTCCCTGACTGCAGTAACATATTCACTCACACTCCTCTGTATATTAGTTAACATAACATAGTTTAGAAAACTAATATCTTCTTTTGTCTCAGTCAAAACTTGAGACATTCTTCTGTCAATGTCTGCAATCCCTTTCTCATGCTCAGATGCTTCCAGCAAATAGTTCAGCGATTCACTTTCTACCTGATTCCTTTCAAACACCTTATCACTATGCTGCTTATCAATTCCAGCATAACTCTCCTCCTTTTCCTTGTCAACATTCCATAGCTGTCCTTTAGCTCCTTGACCAATCCTGGTAGTCAGTTCAGTCTCCTTCAGTTCTAACACTGATTCTTCTTTACCATGAGACATATCTATCCCATCTTCCTTGGCATTTCTATTCTTGTCACTGTTACGTGACACTTTCATTTGTCCTTTTGCGTTGACTGAATCTTCCTCATTCACATCTCTACCTATGCATTCTTCAAAAAACCTCATTTCTTCATCAAAATTACTAAAACTTAAACCATTTACCTGAGGTCTCAATTCATGGCTTGACTCAGACTCTCTTAATAGATTTTCTAACAATAAAATCTCTTTGTTAGCTTCCTCAAGCGTTAAATTTGTATGCTTGACATCTTCCTTCTCTTCTACTTGCTTTTAGCTACCCATACAAGCCAAACTCCCTCTGTTTACAAATTTAGCGGTATGCTGAAAAGCAATATTTTCCTCCAACTGTGTATGAGCTTCCTCATGAGACCTAACTGTCTCATCCTTCTTCTTTAAAACATAATTAAAATTTTGTCTCTCCTATTCCTCTTCTTTGACAATACCCAAAGATCGTCCATCATCATGTATTACATATGCAAACATACACAAATTGTTAATTTCAAAATCATAAGGCTCAATAGCCTCAACTGATGTTTTGGATATCATTTCTTTGTCTTCAAGTTCACAAGGAACTTGTTCTTCTCCAACAACTTTGTTTTGCTATAGTTCAAGTCCTTTGAGTTTCTCCGATCTCAATTGAACATCCATTATCTGCGCAAGCTTCCTAAGGTCCTCTATTAACTGAGTATTCACCTGTTGCTCTCTCTTCTTTTGTAGCCTACGCCATTTTACATTCTTTCTCATTATATAACCATACCTTTGGTCTTCTTTACTCCTCTAGAACATCTCCATCAACAAACTAAAATGGATTCTTATCTCAGCCTTTTTTCTGTCATACTCTTCATCATTCATTTTACTTCCCATGCCATTTGCTTTGGTATCTTCTTTCTCTCTTCTTCTGCTGTGGCTTCTTTCTGAAACTCTGCGATGACTATCAATAGTCATCTTCTTCTCCATCCCCATGTGTTTCCTCACACTTACTATGAGCTGTACCAAGCCTCTACAATAGCAATTCTCCTTCACCCTGCTACAACTACCTCACAAAGTTTCTCTTTGGTACTTGGTCTTTTGGCAATACTGGTTCTCTATCTAGAACCTTCTGAGCTTTCTTCTCTGCTCCTTCTAGGCTCTACATTCAACTCATCTTCTCTTGAGAACACTCAACCGTTCTCTTATATTCCAATCATCAGCTGGAACAATTAGGTTTTGCCCCACCATTCTTTCTCAAGAAGTCTTTGCCTGCTTCTTTCATCGCCGCTTCAAAACTGTGATCTACTTGCTGAGATACTTCTCAACTGTTGCTACCTACACTTCAAACAATGTTAGAAACAAAGACCAGTAGCATATCAGATCTTAACAAACCTGCTCTCTGCTATCAAGCTTTCAAAAGCTTGCTGCTGCCAAACTTTCATGGCCACTCTAAATGCTTTTGTTCAGATGTCTTTGTTGCTAACACCCTCTTTGTTTGCAACCTGAAATCTGCATATACAACTTCGAGAGCATAACTCTGTTCTAGTTTCCCCATGCATTCGGTCCATACCCATGTGGATATTTGGATTCAAACAATTAGATACGTTTCCCTATGATTTTGTTGTGCTCTTAACATTCTACTATTCACTAATTCAACAAACTGAAAGATCAATGGCCCAACATTTTATATCATCAAACTAGTTATATAAACTCCATTCTGTACCTGTAGTTGAATGCTACAGGTTTCCATATACATGAATTTATACCCACGCATATTTTTGGCTCCGCTGAGAATGAGTTCTTCCTAGGTGAGAAGCTCCATTTCATCGTGTACTGTGTCTTCAATTTCCTTTTGTCCCATTGCTTCCATCATCCAAATTAACTACGATAGCCTAGAATGCACCTTCTGGCTTTCCAAGAGCTTCCACGCAGTCTCCTTAAAAGCTTCACAAACAACTCGATTCTGGAATGATGTGCAGGATTCAACAAACTCGTCTTTGCCATGTGATCGGAATCATTTGCTCTAGGAAAACTTCTCCCAACTTATCAGTCACAGATTGTTCCTTGACATCGATTCCTTTGATAACAATTTCTTTAAATTGAAATAACTTTTGATAACATACGTCCAAACGCATCAGACGCTTGAAGTGTCCTCACATTAATCGACCAATCTACACCACAACAGGATTTATTTACAGGCCTACAACGTTAAATACCTCACAATATTTAGAGCATCATTACCAACCTGCTCTGATACCAAATGATGACCTACCGGGTCAATACTCCATAATCAGTAACCTGAAATCACTCGGCTACATCACAGGTCTCGAGACAAAGATTTCAACCCTCCCTATCCCCATGGATCCCATATAAATTACCTTTAAAAGCAATATGCATAAACCTGGAAGGATTAATTTCAGAGTTTTTGCACTCTCTAGAATACCTGGGTGTGATCAAGGGAACAAAAGAGCATGTCAACACTCTGTTCCTTAAAACCCATGTGCTCATTTACCTTCAATCATGATGGATGCGTGAAAACGTTGGAGTTGAGAACCGGAACCCAATTGCTAGAACAGGAACTAAACTCCAGAACAGGAAAAGGACTACTAGTTCAAAAACAAAACTCCCTCCTTAGCTATGCTTGTGGGTTGTCATTTTCCCTTCATCTGCTCTCTCGTCTTCTTGCCATAATCATACCGTCATTATGGTGTTGTTCAACTCATTATTGATAAGGATCCACCGGTTCCCAAGCTTATAGTCACTTTTCTCAACGCAACATTGCACTGTAAACGTTGCCTATGGTTACTCTGCCTCTCTTCCACGCAGAAGCCCAATTCTGATTCTCATACCTAGGCTTCACTTACCTTCATCGCAGCTTCAATGCGATTCACATCACGTTCCACACACAAAATTTACCTATATTGTGCACAATCCTGTTCACGCAAGGCTCACAAGTCATGCCAATGGATTTTCGACTGTCTGTACATCTGAACCCATGCTTCCAGAAATCAATTAAAATTTTCACACGTGATAATCATCAGTGCCAAGTTTGTGGGGCTTCGGGTCAAAACCCAAAGTTTTTATCCAAAATACTAATGCGCAGACTCTTTTCCCTTTATATTGTGGTGCTCTTCCTTTATTGCTGCCAACACAAACATCTATAATGTATTCCTTCCTCTGAGATTTAAATCCCGCTCCTTACAGCCAAAGAGTAGGATTGCTGTCAACTCTCTCCTTACATCCTGCACACAGATTTCTAAACAAACTATTAAACACCAATTCCACTAAAGAAAACTTCAGAACATTTCATCAATGTTGCTCAACACAGAGCAGTCTTCTTATTACTGTAGATTCACAATTTAATGCTTTTTATACTCTGTCGATGATTCACCCAAAAACGAATTGCGAATTCACAGATTGACACTAGCATGGTTATTGGTTTAATGCCCAACACTTGATCTCATACCACCTGACATTCTTGGCAACCATAAACAATTCAATAACAATTGCAATTCATTAATCGATCACTGTTGATCCAGTTCTTGATCAATAGTGAATCATTTCCATAGTTGGAATTCAGGTTCTATTCGACATTTTCCAGAATTCAAATAAGTCAGGAGATAAGTTGATAACATAAATATAGTGTTTCACACACACAAACTGGAGTTTATCAAGAATAGACAAATAAACTATTTCCTACAATCATTTATGTTCATATAAATTACTCAAAATCTCATTCTCTCTATTCTCCATGGCCTGATCTTCATTCATTTGGCCATTCTTCTCCCCTCTAGCTTCATGCCCGTAGGCTTACAATTATAGGAATAATTACATAGTTATGGATAATTTTGGATCCATGATCTTCTCCATAGATCACTCAACTAATTTTTAAAATCACTAATGCCACTTTTAACTCAATTAATCCTCTATTCTAGGATCCCCTAATCCCTAAAATCTCTATGAGATCTTCACAAGTTAAACATCTCTCATATTCTCACATAATTTATTAAAAATATACAATTTTCTTATTAATAAATTAAAAACATCATACCCCCTAAGTCAGCCAAATATATAATGATTTTCTGCGCAGGATGCTCCTGCATCATACAGTTTCTTGCAATTTGTTTCATTTGGAATCTTACTTTGAGCGCATCTCTAGGAGCAATTTTTGCAAGTTTCATTTATTTGAAATCTAGATAAAAGGTTGTTGTCCCTCTCATTCAAGGACAGTGAGTAGGTCACTATTATTCTTTGTCAGAGCAACCAACCTTTGAGGGTTTCACTCTCACATCATCTGGCCATGGGCACTTAGAAGGATCATCATCCTTCCTTGGCACTATAATCATCATCCTAAGGGGCTGCGATTTAAACAGAAGTCTGCTACAAATTTGAAGTTATATTCAAATACATCTCTTTGGTATCTTGTAGCCCTTGAGGCATTAGAAGATTGTCTCACTCTTTTGTAGTTGAGGAAGGTAGAATTTCATTATTGTCATAAAATCCTCCCTTGAGGACTTGAGGCTTCCTCACTAACAAAAGGGCTCTCTTATCTTGTAACAACATAATAATGAAGTGATATTTTGCTTTGGAGCTTGGGGAGCTATCCCCTTGGCATCCATCCCCTTCTCTTCTTTTCAGGGAAGACCTTCTTCTTGCTTGGTGTTTGACTAGTTTTCTATTTTTCCATGGAGCTTGTTTTAATTTGTTTATGCTTTCTCTTTTCACTTGTCAAGCTTAAACATGCTAATTGTTCATTTAATAGGTTTTTATTGTAGCTCTCATCACATTTTCATCTAGTTGCAAATTTCATGACAATATAGTTTTCATTCATTCACTTGCTTCATAGTTTCGTGCTCAGTTTGGTATAGTTTCTTGCAACTTGTTTCATTTGCAATCTTACTTAGAGCACATCTCTAGGAGAAATTTTTGCAAGTTTCATTTATTTGAAATCTAGCTTGAACAATCTAATTGTGTTTTTTGGTTCATTATCTCAACCTACATTCCATTTACATATTGGAGCAACTCATTATCCTATGCTCTCTTGTGCTTTATTATTAATACAACTTTCACTTGGATAATTATCATAATATGTTATAGTGAAGATACATGTTTCAATACAAGGCACTTGAGTTGGTATTTTAACCATTGAGCTAAATGGTACATGTTTCATTGAGCATCATTACAAGCTTATGACATATTGTGCTTAATGTAAACTTGGTCACAAAATTCATTTGCTATCTCTTTATTTGAAGCACATTTTTATCAATATATCTCTTTGAAGACACTTCACTAACGATTAGGCATCTCATTTGCATATAAATTTTAGATTTGCATCTTTAAAATCTACCTCCAAGCACAACCTTGGTTGAATAAAAACTTTAGGACAAATATTTTTGATTTTCTTTCACTTGTGTACGAAGTAAGGTTAAAACATGTGACCTTACAATTCTCTTGTGGCCGAGCCCCTGTAGGAACAAAGACATGTGGATTGCAAAGATCTTGGCAAGGGCATTGTTAATAAAGGACTTGTGCCTCCTCAACCCATCCTCCTTGCAACTCACCCCAATCATTACCTAGTTGTAAGAAATTGAAGGGAGATTTCCCACCATAAATTAGGCATTTAATTAAGACCAACCAAGATAACTTGCATTTCACAGTATAATTTGGCATCATCTCATTTTGCATCAAGTTGATTTGTGGGCATTCCAGCTTACTTGCAACATTATATTGTATCTCTCTTGTACTTATCAAAATTATTTGCTCATTTGATGTTGTCCTATTTTGTTTGAGTATTTCCTTTAAAAGTACAAACTTCATTTATTTTTGCAAGTTGTATCCCACCGCTCATATTTCAATATTTCTTGTACTAATATTTGTCTTGCATCATCGCTTACCATTGTAACTTGAAATGTTATTTCCATTTTGCAAGTATATGATCTTTGCTTGAGTATTGTTTATAAGGCACCAGTTTCTCATCTTTACATTTGTTGAATGTCATATTGATCTTAATTGAATTTTTCTTTTACATTGTTCATTAACTCTTGTGCTTGCTAATTTTAAGTCAATTGCATTGAGAAGTAATTTCCTTGCGCTTAGTCTCCTAGAACTTCTTGTCTTCAACAAGTTTCCCTTTTACGAATCATCCTTAGGGGCCACCCATCTTAGCTTACCTAGGAGAGAGCTTAAAAGGAGAGAATTGGGATTAGGTGACAACCTCTTATTTGAGCTTTGCCACCAAGGCCACACCTAGTGGGGTTGAGGATTTTCCCCACATTAACTTAGGTGTGCAAGTGAGGTGGAAACATTTTTTGGTGTCGTTGTTGGCGGCAAGCCCTCTTGTACTTGGAATACGACTAACTTTTGGTTCTTGCATGTTGGATTTTTAGAGTTAGATTCTTGCTCAAGTGGTGACTCCACTTGGTTCATTTTCTGCAAGAATTTCTACTAGGAGAAATCCAAGTAGTTTGGTTAGCCCCACTCTTGAGCCTGAAAGGGTTTTTAGAGCGAGATTAAACAAGCTCTCTTCTCGTAGACTTCTTGCTAATCTTGGGCAGGAGGCTATTTCTGATATCCATTTGCTTTTCCAAGGACAAGTTGAACAAGGCATCATGAATGACTTGTTTCGTCCTTGTAACTTTGCTAACATCAATGGCTATCCAAATAATATTCTAGATAAAGCTATTGAGAAGTTGCCTTCATTTCAAGGTAACAATGCCATTAGTGCTAAAATACACATAAGGAACTTTAACTTGTGTATCACTAAGTGGTGTAATAATGCTAACCATGAGGATGTTAAGATGAGACTTTTTGTCCTCTCTTTAGAAGAGGATGCTCTTGATTGGTTCACTGAGCGTCCTGCTAACTCTTGATTCTTTAGATTCAATTCTCTATGACTTCAATGATAAGTATGGAGATAAGAAGGAAGAGAGGCATTTGCTTACCTCCATTAGCCGTATTAAGAAGAATGAGAATTAAACTGTGGAGGAGATTAACAAGAAGTTTAATGACATGGTGAAGAGTTTGCCTCAAGATGTTAAGCCTCCTGAAAAGTTTATTTTTCTCTTTTATCTTGATGCTTTTTGTATTGATACATCCTATGAAATGAGAAGAAAGGATATTGCATATCTGCCTACTGCTCAATCAGAAGCCTTAAAGATAGAGAAGGCTAGAAAGGAATAAGGAAGGTTGAAGATTCTTGGTTTTACTAGAGGGCCACCAAAACCTTCGGAATCCAAAGGAAAGGCTGAGGCAAAAGAGGTTGCTTATTATCCTATCAAGGAACTAACCCAACTCATTAAAACTATTGAGATTATTCTCACAAATCAAATGAAAGTCTTCCAAACTAGGTTGGTGGCCATGGAGAGAAATCAAGTAGGGAGATTCCAAAATAGAGGAAATGAGAAATGGCAGAAAAGAGGACCTCCCCATGAGCATAGGCCACCAAACCCACTTGAGTCTACTAATTTGGTTGATGATTCTATTCCTTATTGTAGACCTTGTGAGGAGATGCATGAGGAAGCCACTTGTCCATAAGTGAGAAGGATAATTGAAAGTAGGATGGCGGGAACGAGTGAGCGAATAAATTTGGTTGGCAAAGAGAATCATTTGTCCATGGAGAATTGGATGGAAGCTATGGAGAATAGCCAAAAGTTAAATGAGAATTCTGCATCCTCCTATAGTGTGAATAACTTTGATGAGTTGGATAGGATCACAGAGTTATATGGAGAAAAACCTTCATCAAATCAGATTTTAGAGATAATTGAAGATAGAGGCTTGACTTATCAAAGAAGAGGTAAGGAACAAGAGAAAAATCAAAGTGCCCCAAAAGCTTTCACTCCACCTACATCGGGTTTAAATATTGTCTTGGGAGGTTGGATAAATAATGCAAAGATTTTGGTACCTATGATTGAAATCCTAGAGGTTCCCTCTCAAAAGTATAAGTTATCGAAAGCCCTTGATGCACCTCACGGGAAAGAAATGTTGAATTTTTCTAAGGATGGATTTGAGAATGCCCCTATTATTTTGCAAAGTAGTGATATGCATAGAGGCAACAAGGACCACCAACCATTCTTTATCACGTTATTGGTCAATGGTGTGTTTTTGCACAATTGTATGTTTGATTATGGGGCATCATCTTGTGTCATGACCAAGAAGGTCATGAATTAGTTGAACTTGAGGATTTCTAGACCTTAACACAATATTTTTGCTATGGATTCTAAGATAATTGAAGTTTGTGGTTTGATAAAGGATGTTCAAGTCCACTTGGCAGTACACCCTGACATAATGATCACCATGGATATTGTGGTGATTGATGTTCCCGATGTTGGGGGTATGTTGCTGTCTTGGAAGTGGGGCGCTGATATAGGGGGTAGTCTGCAAATGGATTTACCTTATGCTACCATCTGTAATAGTGAGGGATCATGGTGAGATTGGATAGAGAGTTGGAGAGAAAGTATCATGTGGAAAACTTAAAGAAGCCTTATAATGAGATTGTATATGAATCTGATGACTTGGGTAATTATGCTATTTTGGCTAACTCTATTGCTCCTTTAGAGGAGAAGGTTGAAAGTAAGGGTGATTGGATTTAACATATGAACTTTGATGGGGCCCATTCAAAGTTTGGTAAGGGTGCGAGAATTGTCCTTACCTCACCCCTTGGTCATATATTCAAGTTTGCTTATAGATTAGAATTTGATTTAACCAACAATGTAGCCGAGTATGAGGATTTGTTGTTGGGTCTTGAGCTAGCAAAAGACTTGAAAATCAAATTGCTAAGCATCAAGTGGGATTCGTTGTTTTGGATAACATGGAATATTTTGATGCATTGGATCTGTTACCCACCATTTTATGGGTACTATCCCTAGGAGATTTTTTTTTCCTCCAAGACAGTCCTCAGTCAGCAGCCAACAGCCCCTTGCAGCCACCAACTAGCTCATTTTCCATTTCTCTGCCACCTAAGCCAACCATGTGGTCCCTCGCCCATCTGCCATGATCATATGTTTGAAGGTGGGCCTCCCAAACCTAAAGGTATGCCTTGTCATTTGGAAATTGAGTATTGTGGTTTGTTTATCATGGACACTTTTGGGCATGGATTAATGGGGGGATTTGACAAAAAGAATGGGCTAGGTCTATGCTCTTGTCCCCTAGACCCCTTTTAGGTTTGACCTTGGATTCTAGTCCTGTGGGATCTCTTTTATTAACCATTTGGCCCTAGGGATGGTATTTCATGGGAAACCCCGATTTTGGTTGCGTGGTCTTGCTCTCTTGTCCGCTTATATTACCCCTCTTTCCATTCATTATTGTGAAAATTTGGATGCCCAAATTTCTACTGCAGCAACTGATTAAGTTTCTCCTACTTATTAATTTTTGAATCAAGTTACTTATTGTTTCCTATAGTAAATATCGAAACTAATACACTGCAATCTACACCATTTAAATTATAAGCGGAAACAAGAAACTGAAAAGAAAAGATATACAACACATCTACACAGTTATTTTTGGACAAATGTCCCCGGAAAAACCTAATGCGCAAAAATCAGTGCAGTGACTTTGAGGGTTTTATTATTATGCAATAGTAATTTCTGAATACAATCTCTGGATGCCTTCTCGGAAATCCAGTTACAAAGAATATCACTGACAGAGAGATAAGTGAGGTTACCTCACTCTATTACTAGAAATCCTGGTTGATCTAGCCAATGAATGAACTGCCCTTGGCTGCCTTTGCGTAGTCACTGCGTTAGCCCAGCGTCACACCGTCTGGGGACTGCGTCACTCCTCCCGGCTGATCGATTTGCCTGTGAGATTCTGACTTCTGCTCTCTCAGTCTCACACCTCAGCTTCCAGCTACAGAAATTGATCTCCTCGACAAATTTTCGACTTCCTCAAGGCTCTGCGCTGCCTCTGTGTCAGCTTACGCTACCTCTGTGTGGCCTTGCGTGGCTCTGCGCCAACGCCTCTAGCTCTGCGCAGCCACTGTTGGATCTCTCTCTCTCTTCTCTACTGAGTATTCTCCGACTGGGAAAGATTTCCCTTCGGATACTATCCCTACCCCTCACTGCAAAAGATCATTATCGAAAATATCTCCGGTAGCTGCTCCACTTCAGAAAATCGAACTTCTTATCTCCCCTC
Source organism: Pinus tabuliformis (assembly GCA_031772625.1). Classification (NCBI taxonomy): domain Eukaryota; kingdom Viridiplantae; phylum Streptophyta; class Pinopsida; order Pinales; family Pinaceae; genus Pinus; species Pinus tabuliformis. The sequence goes on from CM062804.1 coordinate 32,068,851, forward strand.
TATGTGTTCCCCAAGTGCCCCTCAAGCCTCTTCTTATATCTTTTTGTTGGACAACCAACTACCCAGATTAACTTCTAATCAATGACTTAGATTATTTTGGCTTGATCCTCGTCTTCTTCTAGAAGTTACACCCATAGTTTATATTAATACCCATTAATTGTTTTAATTTCCTAAGTTTAGACTTGGGGTCCCATTAAAAATAATTAATTATTTTAATAAAATTGTCTCCGGATAGAATTTTCCAAAACAATTTCTGGGTATTGGAGAATGCATGTGTCTAAGCCTCCTTGCAAATTTTAAGACTTAGAACATGTTTTCGCACAAAGTGTCTAGGCACCGCAACAATGCTCAGAGTAAGGGTTGTCACTCAAATCCTTACTCATTCTGTTTAGACCCTCTCTTAGACGAGTCAAGGAGGGTAGTCCCTAAGGTGAATGAATAAGAATAGCCTGTGAAACACAAGCTCTAGGAGACTTAAATATGGACGACTTGATGAATTTAGAACAAATCTTGGTCAACTGAGATGGATAGATTAAAATAAGACACAACCATAAGATAAAAATAATTATAGACCAATGCCTTTATATTCAATTAACCATAGACTAAACAAAAACAAGTTATCCCAAGCAATTTATAAATATGGCAAAGCGATGATCATGAACAATTAAATGTTAACTCCCAAAACCCTATCACGCAAGATATCCTAGCAATTAAATCCTGTGAAAAATTATGAAATTTAAATGCTAAGCAACGATTCCAGATTTAAAATGATTTTTATTAATAACCAGATCTAGAATAATTTATCATTCTCTAATAGGCAATATAATATTTAAAACATTAATCGCACCTGACAATAGAGAAATCACTACCACAAAAAGACACCAATGAACTTTAGATTAACAATTTAATTATTCCTTAGGCAATTAATTTAATGTGGCAAATGAAAAAATTAAATTTTTAAACATGACAAAAGTAAAACAAATAAAAAAGGGTTAATAAATTGAAATTTTAATGGGCCATAGGCCACATTAAAATTTAATGTGAAAGCGCAAATCCTCTTTTGATTTAATTCTTTTAGGAATTTTAAAGTCACATAAATGATATTTTTTTTAATTTGTAGATTTTTTAAATGTTTTTTTTTTATTTTTATTTTTAAAACAAAGTCAAAAATAAAAATAAAAAGAAATTAAACATAAAATCAAAGTCATGAATTATAATTAAAAAATTAAAACCAAAAAGAAACAAAATCAAGACAAAAATAAAACAAGAAATGAGAACAACCAAACTAAAATAAAATCAAAACCTAAACTTACTAAACTAACCTAACATAAAAATTAAATAAATAAAAAGTGAAACCTAAACCTAACCATACACATACTAATGCAGTAAATAAAAATAAAAAAGTCGAAATGTGTGGGTTTTGCAAGTTTGGAGAGGGTAGTGACGACAGAGAAGAAAACTCGACGGAGGAGGGGGATATGACAGCAGGATGAGGAGCTGCGAGGGAGAGAGCCTTGGCGAAGGGGGAAAGGGCTGCAGGTTTGAGGGGAAGAGATGTGAAGAGGATGCAGAAAACAGTGAGGTAACAAACACATCAATGGAGGACGCCTTACAGCGATGGGAGGAGAATACACAACATTTCAAGGGTGCAAGGATAAGGCAACGTTGGGGCCGCGGGCTGAGGATTATACCCAAGTTCGAAGGAGAAAGAAACATGCAAACAAGGAGTGTTGCAAGTTTGCTGAAGGATGAAACTGTGGGGAGAGATGGAAGGTCGATGGGTAGCGGCGGTAGCAAGAGGAGCTCGATGGAGGAAGCAGCGTTTGGAGGGGCTCAACAGCAGAAGGAAGTGAAGGAGCCATGGGATGGAGGATGCAGGGAACACGTAGGGTAAACGCAACCAAGAGAGGTGGGACTGCGCATGGAAAAGGAAGCCGTGGAGAGGACCTTTGAAGGTTTGATGAAGAGAGGGATATGCAGCGATGGAGGAACGTGAAGTAACAAGGCTACCTTTTTTTATGTCAAATCAACTCAGAATTGTTGCAGCAAATAAAAATTTGTTAAAGTGTGAGATTGATTTTGTTAAATCATTGTATTGTTTACTGTGGATGGTAGCCAAAGATGTGAGCCTGAGGCAGCAAGGTGAAAGGTTTAGGAGGAAGCAACAAACAAGGAAGGGATAGAGGGTTGGAGACAACAGGCCAGGAAAAAGGAAAAATACAGGTAGCAAGAGGAGCAAATAAAAGGAAAGGCTTTTTTTTTTGAAAAAACCTTCTTATTTTTTGCAGCAAAAAATAAAAAACCCTAGGCAACAGATAGGAGAAAAATGGTAGCCAAAAACCCAAGAAAATTTCCCAAAAAATCTTATTTTAAAATGATATGCTTCTGCTTCAGATTTCCTTGAAACCCTTATAAAACTTTCTAAATTTAAAACTTTTTAAACCCTTGGACTGCAAATTTTTTGAATAATGTCCCAGCAAAATTATGTTGATAAACCCCCGAGATCTAGATCTTACCCTCAAGGGCCTAAATATGGACTCTAAACAAATTTCCTTCTCATATATGTAGCTACACGACAACAAGAAAACACCCAAACAATATATACAATGATAAAAGCTAAAACCCAAAAAAAACTTTGTTAGAAAAATAATTACAAAATTTACAAACTTCAGGCTTTAATCAGCTAGATCTATCATTGTGCCGCACAAAAATTAAATTTTTAATATATTAAAGGAGGTGCTAACTCGAAAACCTTCGTGCATCACCAACAAAAAATCTTATGATAAGCCCGGAGCTAATTTAGTCGAGCTCTTCAGGAAACAAAGATTGGGAGTTGGCTGGTCCAACTGAAAACTTCCCCTAATGCCCGAGGATCTAAAATCAAAACTTCCTTGCAAAACTCAATCCAACCATCAAAATAGAGCGAGAAAATAATAACAAAATTCAGACAAATAGAGATACCTGCGATTACGTTCAAAATTTAAATCATTATTTAAACCCCAGCGACTGAGCAAGATACATGTACTCAAATCATTCTTCAGAAGCTATCATCAATGTCTTTAGAAAAAATTATGCATGAAAACAACACATCTTATAGTATTCCCATGAAGAGCTTAACCTAGTAACACCAGTAGAGCTTAACCTCAAAGTCTTTCTTTATTATCTAGAAAAAATCTACACAAGAGCGTCTTGCTAAGCACACGACTCAAAGGTCGGATACATCGGCTGATAAATGACTTTCTATTTAAAAATAAATCCTTCAACAGCTAGTTCGAGTGATCCTTGTCAAAGCAATTTTGATCATTGATAAAGATTAAAATTTCTTTTAATCTCATCCGTCGAAATATTTAATTCTCGAGGAAATTTGAATTTTTCAATTAAATGCATTTTAATTAACTCAAAAATTAAATTTTTGAGTTAATTTCTCCAAAAAATTGACTTTGACTTTGACTTAACCCCCAGGGATCAAAAGTTTAAACTTTAGCACAATAATTAATTTACCTCAGTCCCAAGACCTTTTAAAATTTAATTTTTAAGGACCGACGAATGTTGCCTTTGGAGAATATAAATTTCTCTAGGACTTACAATTAATTAAAGTTCTAGCTTAGGATTTTAATTAATTTTTTGCCAGAAAATTTAATTAATTAACCTATGAGGGGAAAAATTATTTTTCCAACCCTCAAGACACTCTACATCATGATTTTCATATTTTTTTACATTATAAGGGGGAAAACCCATTTGTAATAGACCCTCACAAACTACCAATTTCTGTGACACAAATATCATCCAGCAGACGAAGCAATTTGTAATAAAATAACCTAACCAAATAGTTAGGATTATTCCCAAATCACTTTTACATAGACTCGATCTAGAACACTAGGACTCGCCTAAGAGCCTAGCGACAAAACCCATTCCAGCTTTGGGGTAAAACTGGATGAAAACTTTGTCGATCATCTGAGAATGGATCGGTGAGACAAAAAATCTCCTATAATGGAGATCATCACTAGAAAAGTAGGTTTACCTAGGTCGTTACATACATGACACGGACCGACTGAGATTATTTACATTATACACATGCATAAAAGGTTTACACAGCATCTTGGAAGTCAAGCTGATGATGATAGCTGGACGGCACAGACACATCAATCAAGTGCTATCCCTCTTGCAAAAAAAGGGGGTGTACTACTATGAGTCGTTGACACATAGTGGTCAACAGAGCACATCCAATGCTACCAGAAATCAACACTCTCTCTTAGTGAGGAATGTGCTCTAGCAATGCAACTTGTTGAAGCATCAGTCTGTTTTGTAACATCTCCTTCTACGTTGTTGATGTCTGACATCCTGTCCACCAACTATTGCGCAAATGTTGCATCTATACTATTGTTGACCCTGCCACTGTCAACATTGCATCAGTACTGCAACTCCCTCTCAAATTTGCATCCATGTTGCTGCGAGCTTGGCGCTGCCACTGCCAACTGCTTCCGCACTGCAACCTTCTCCAACTACTGTTTCTACTGCATCAAGAATGGAAAAGCATCCCAAATTACTGAACTGGTGTTCAGTATGATGCTTCTTGTTGCTGGAGTTCTGATTGCTTCTAGTCTATATGCTGACCGTCTGAAGCCTCTATGGTGTTGCTGACCTCTGCTTTGTACCAAATGCACTGCTGTCAACTCTGCTTTGCGCTGCTCAGTCTCTAGCACTCCTAGCCACTGCAACTGTCACTCCGGCACTCCTCTACACCAACTGACACTGGTCCATCCTGCTACTTATGATCTGGGCTCTGGTAGCAAGGAATTGATCCAAGAGGTGGGCTCCTCAAGGATCCTGCCCATCTGCAGTCCTTTCGAACTACAACTCTAAATCACCCCACCTCCCTACTGGATATGGCTGCATTGTCATGGAGAACTCCTCCTCGATCTTCGCGACTGCAACCTTCGGATAATGCTTCTCATCTTTGTCCTTCTTCCTAAGAGGACACTGTGTTGCGTAGTGACCGAATTCACCACACCTGAAGCATTTGATCTTCGAAACATCTTTCTTCTTTTTTCTTTGCTCCTGCTATCCCTTGGATGGGAGGGTTGCATTCTCCTCCTCCTCCTTGGGCTTCGATGCACTTCTACTACTTTCGTCAAGTTTACACTTGACCAAGTCTCTCCTCAGCTCCTCTTGCCTAAGAGTTGCCCACATTTCATCCCAGTTTGACAAAGTCGCCCTGCCCAGGATGCTCTGGACAAAGACTTGCCACTCCTCAGATACTGAATTTAGGGCCAGTCTTATCATATCAGAACCTTGAGGTGTTGACTCCATAGATGCCAACTCATCTCGGGTCTCCTGAAGCTTAGTGAGGAACGAATCAATGCATTTCCCCTTTTGCATCTGCATAAATCTCATCTTCTGCTCCAAGTACATCTTCTGTTGCGAAGATCGCTGATATAGCGTCGACAAGGCATCCCACATCTCCTTGGCAATGTCTCTGCTAACGATGTGACAGATTATATGATCCTTTACTCCGTCGAGGATCATTCTCTTTGTCTTCACCATTTCTCCGTTGTACTTCTTGAGCGGATCTGGATCTGCAGGTACAACTACCATGCTGTCAACGTATGTCTTGAGAAAATGCTCATCCAGGGGGCACGACATCCTTGCCTTCCAGATCACATAGTTGGATGCCCCATCCAACCTGTCCTGATCTCTCAATCCATTGGCTGCCATCCCTGCCAAACGAAAATGTCGAATAACCTCCTCTCTCCTTTGCGTAGCACCAGACTTGCCTACACACTCACTACTGGAGCTTGTAGATCTGCCCCTTTCCATTGTTGCTCAACAAGTGAGAATTTGGACTCCTTGGCTAGAAGTCCTTTCAAGAAGAATTCCCTCAACCGTGTCTCTTTCTTCCTACTACGTCTTTTTGCCCAACAACTGCTTGCAGAAGACTACGTCCCACCAAAAATCCCTCTTCGCTAAAGCTTTTGTTGCGCTACTCCCTCTGCCGCTGACAAATGTCGATCTGGAAATCCTACCTCTCTGTCGACTTACTCAGAGAGAGATTTACCATGAAAATCTAGCACTCCTGGCTTGCACTGTGCAAAGCCTCTAGGGATTCGAATTGCTACCGCTACAGGAATTTTGAACTCCTCGGCATTGTGCTCTTCCGACACTATGCTCTTGTTTCACTTGCAACTCTGATACCATGTCAAAATTTGGATGTCCAAATTTCTACTGCAGCAACTGATTAAGTTTCTCCTACTTGTTAATTTCTAAATCAAGTACTTACTATTTCCTACAGTAAATATCGAAACTAATACACTGCAGTCTACACCATTTAAATTATAAGCGGAAAAAAGAAACTGAACAGGAAAAAAATACAACACATTTACACAGTTATTTTTGGACAAATGTCCCCGGAAAAACCCGATACAGGAAAATCGGCGCAGTAGCTCTGAGCGTTTTATTATTATGCAGTAGTAATTTCTGGAATTTAGCTTGCTGGAATTTACTGCATAACTCAAATTCAAGTCTGAAATACTTCTAAAGCATATTCTTAATAAAAGTCTAAAAATTTGAATCTTCAATTTCTGGTAAAAAGTTACTATTTTTAGACGTTTTGGGTATCATCTTTAGTGTTTTTAGCTTGCTGATTTGTCACTAATTTATTGCTGTAATAAATTTATCAATATTGAAATTTTTTAACCACACTTACTAAAAGCCATAAAATTTGAAAATTTTGAGTTCTAATGCATTTTTACTATTTTGGGGCATATTGCCCATCTATTTTTAGCATCTTTAGCTCGCTGATTTGTGGTTGTTCACTGCTGTAAACTAACAACTAGATCTGAAATATCACTGAATACATCATCACTAAGTGGGCTAAATAAGTTAATTTACATTTGTTGGTCATTGAGAAATTTTATGTTTTATGTCTAAGGCAAATTTCATGATTTGAAATGGTTTTCTCACTGCTGTTATAACATTGATAAAGTCTGAATTTTCTGAATTTTTACTGCTGATATAAATTGTCATAGATTTGAAATTGGCTTATATCATCTTTGCACTTAGAATCTGACATTGATCTTGTTGATTGGCATAATATCTTGTGTTAATAATCATTGGTGGATAAGTTGGTTACTTGAAATTTACACTTGTATCTCTTAGCATTTTATCTTGTTTAAATTATGTCACAACATTGTTAAGTACTCTTGCATTAAGACAAATTTCACATAAGTACTTAAATAACTTAAGTGATCTTAACTCAAAATAATCTTACCCATAATCTCTTGCATAAGCATATTAGATTTAGATTGCATTAATAATTTACCTCCTAGCATAAGCTAGGTTGATATAGAGATAGGGCAACCCTTCTCACTTAGCTTGAGGGGTCTCGACAACTCTTCGTGGTTAACACGGTGACCTTGCAGTCATTAGAGCCATAGCCTTTGCAGCGCCAGAGGCATCGGGTGATAGGGGCATAACAAAAAGTATTGTTAATTAGACCCTAGCCTGCTCCCTATTGGCCTCCTTCCCACAACCTACCTTGGAGCCCAGCGTCAAAATAATTAGAGGAAGGTTACATCTAGATTAGGCATTTAATTAAAAATAACCAAGATCTTTGCATCACACATAGGTTGTAGGTTTGCATATCATTCAGGTTAGCCAATCATCTTAATCAGTGAGTGTCCATCCGATCATTTGGTTCCATTTTACTATAAGAAAGAAATTGTGACTCCATTAAGGCACTAGTCTCATACTTTAAAATCTAATCTAATCAATAATTTTGCGCGAATTTAACCAATTGGCTAGGCCACTCATCTGTGTTTCCTAAACAAGTTGGTTTCCAACTTTTTTTCGTTCATCTCATTCCATAGGGACTACCCCCCATAGCCTGTTGTTGGGAGACTGCTAAAACAGAGTGGGTGGGATCAAAGTAACAACCCCCATCCTGAGCATTGTCGTGGTGCGTATACAATTCGGGTGACAACAGGGACATAAGTTACTTGATCCAGGTGGATGTTGGTGGCCACCTGCCTATTCCACTGAGACCTCCACTGTTAGGTCCCTATAATACTAGTGATTCCCCCATTACTATTGTCATTGTAGCCATTATTGTTATTGTTGTGCCCCTATTGTCCCCATATTGTTATTATTGTGCCCCATAGAAGCCCAATATTGTTATTGTTGTGCCCTTATATTATTATTGTTATGTCAGCTTGGATTATATTGTGACCCCTTAGACTCCTATATATAGAAAGGAGGTTTTGTCATTTGTATCATCAAAGAATTGTTCATTTGTGTAATGTAAAGGAGGTTGCCCCCTCGAAGAGGCTGATTTCTAAGGCATTGATATTTTTTTTTATCTTTTTGTGAGCTGGTTTCATAACATTTGGTATTAGACCTTTGGATTCTACGATTTCGTTTCTCCAAACATGTCATTGCGGCATTTTCGCTATAACTTTTTTCTGTGACGTTTCAGAAGCTAAAAGAAAAACCCATTTGTGCCGAAATCGTTCTAAACCTCAAGTCCGAATTTCAGATCTTGTCTTTCTATATTTTCGGAGATATAATGAGGAATTTAGGGTTTTTGCAGACTCCCAAATTACATTCCAAAAAGGTGATGTTGGGAAAATTGCCATAACTTTCTCTCTGAGCATCAGATTGAAATTTCGTAAGAAGTTACAGAAAGAGGACGGACTGCAGTTTTCTATGTATCTTTTTCAGATCCGAAAGTCGAAATCGTGACACATGGAACGTCATACAAGTTCTCTCTACTGAAAAAGTTATATAATCAGGTCATCTTGGGAGATTGGGCATAACTCTTTCTTGGAGAATCCAATTTTGATCAGACTAGTGGCATTGGAAAGAGGACTTAGAGGACTATCGCAGGAAGCAATTTCAGAACTTGGAGATCTGCAATTACAGAGATACAATAGATTCAATATCGAGCTTCTACAAAGTGAAAAAAGATGTGTAGTCTTTTTAAAATTTTGCATAAGTTTGGGTTGAAAAATTAGTTTGAAATTCAAAGGGCATAGTGAAGCATAATTATCATTAATTGATGCCCCAAAGAAAGAAAATGAAAACACCTAGTAAGAAACCTAAAAGCTCCAGCATGACTCATGAAGAAGAGGAAGAAATGCAACATGATATATCAAAATTACAAGACCCAGTGGAACAAATTTCACTCTCACAAAAGGTAACAAAAGCTAAGATTGATGGTTTACAAAAAGGCGTGGAAGCTAAGATGAATGGCATGCAAGTTAATATGAATGGCGTGGATGCTAAGATGGATGGTATAGAAGAAAAATTGAAAGGCGACATGGAAGATTTGAAGATAGATTTGACTAAGTTGCTACAAGAAATGCTTACTGATGGTGAAAAGGTTGTAAATGAGACTCATGATGAGAACAAAAAAATGTTAATCATGATTTCATAGACTCTAACGTTGGTTTGAAGACCCACCATGTTCCAAAAATCGATATGAGGAAGTTTGATGGCAAGGATCCTGTAACATGGATACTATAGATGGAGCAATATTTTGATCTCCATAATGTGCAAAACACACAAAAGGTACACATTGCAACTTTATATTTGGAACCAGATTAGTTTGTATGGTATCGATGACTTTGCTCGCGTAAACAAATTGTCACTTGGGCAATTTGTACGGAAGAAATGATAGCACATTATGAGGATACAAAAGAAAACACTTTTTTTATCCAATTGATAAACCTCAAACAAAAGGGTTCAATGATGGAGGACATTGAGGACTTTCAAAGATTGAATATAAGGGTACAATATATTCCAAAGGAGCATAGGATTGATGTGTTCATAGGGACTTTTAAGGATAACATCCAACATGAGGTTCTCCTTTGGGAACTTGACTCGTTGAAGAAGGCATTCAGGTTGGCAAGAAAATTGGAAAGAAAAATTATGGCAACAAGGAAGCCTACCACTCACAACTATAGGGAGCGAGGTGTTGTTTCCCCTAGCCTTCCACAACCTATAAGGTTGACACCCCAACAATTGGAAGAAAAAAGTGCAAAAGGGCTTTGTTACAGTTGTGATAGCAAATACATTAAAGGTCATAAGTGTGCTGAGAATAAATTATTTTACACAGATTGTGAAGAGGAAGAAGAAAAGGAATACGAAATGTTGAAAGAAGAGGATATATATTATACACTAGGAACAAACCCTAGAGAAAGAAGAAATTAATCCGACCATATCTTGTAATGCATTGACCGGAATTACCACTCCTCAAACTATCAAGATAGAAGGACATATCAAGAAGAAAAGGGTAATAGTGTTGATTGATTCGGGCAGTACCCAAAATTTTATTCATTGTAAGATAGCCACGGAATTGAATTGTTCCCTATATCCAGCACCAGAGTGTCAAGTGATGGTTGCAAGCGGAGGAAGCATAAATTGCTCTGGAAAGTGCCATAATATCAAGCTATCCATGGGAGAATATGTATTAAATAGCCCAATACTTTCCATTTTAATGGGTGGTGCTGATGTTGTACTAGGAGTCCAATGGCTACAATCCTTGGGTACAATAGCTTTTAATTTTCAAGAACTTTTCATGAAATTTTCTTCGGAAGGAAAAGAAGTTGAATTAAGAGGTATTGCAGGGAAACTAGGAAACATAATAAGCTCTAATGGAATGACAAAGCTTCTAAAGAAAGAACAACGCGGCGTAATTGCATAATTATGTTCGCTAGAGGTTCCTACATCAAAATCATCTATTTATCCAAATCTCCAAAAAGTCTTGGACAACCATTCCAAGGTATTTGAGACTCCTAAAGGTCTCCTACCTATTTGTGATCATGATCATGCTATTCATTTGATTCCAGGAAGTATTCCTCCAAAAATTAGGCCTTACAGATACCCCTATGTCGAGAAGAGTGAAATTGAATGTATGGTTTTAGAAATGCTAGAGGCTGGTATAATTCAACCTAGTCAAAGTTCTTTCTTTGCTCCAGTAGTATTGGTGCACAAGAAGGATGGATCATGGCACATGTGTCCGGATTGTAGGGAGCTCAACAAGCTCACTATTAAAAATAAATTTCCCATTCCAGTCATTGATGAAATATTGGATGAATTGCATGGATCAATTTACTTCACCAAGTTGGATCTTCATTCAGAATATCATCAAATCAGAATGAAGACTGAAGACATTCCGAAGACAACATTTAGAACTCATGAGGGTCATTATGAATTTTTGGTCATGTCTTTTGGCGTTACCAATGCACTTTCTACATTTCAAGGTTTGATGAATTCCATTTTCAAACCCTCCTTAGAAAATTTGTGTTAGTATTTTTTGATGATATACTAATCTTTAGAAACTCTTGGAAGGATCGTGTTCAACATGTTGACAGGGTGCTCAAACTATTGGATGAGAAGCAATTATATGCAAAAAGCTCCAAATGTTTCTTTGGAGTATAAGAGGTGGAATCTCTGGGTCATATTGTATTTCATGAAGGTGTTAAGGTAGACCCTAGCAAAATTAAAGCCATTAAGGAATGGAAAATCCCCACATCCATAAAGCATCTGCGAGGATTTCTTGGGTTGACAGGGTATTATCGCAAGTTTGTTAAGAATTATGGGAGAATAGAAACACCTATAACAACATTATTGAAGAAAGATGCATCTTTATGGACTCCAGAAGCAACGAAAGCCTTTGAACATCTTAAAGAGGCAATGTGCCAAGCACCAGTCTTAGCTACGCCGGATTTCACAAAAGCCTTTATTGTGAAATGTGATGCTTCAGGAAATAGAATTGATGTTGTTTTAATGCAAGAAGAAAGAACCATTGCTTTCAAAAGTCGTCCAATCAAAGGAAAGTATTTACACAAAGCTATTTATGAGAAGGAAATGTTGGCAATACTACATGCACTTAAGAAATGATGACCCTACCTAATGGGAAGACACTTCAAGGTAAAAACGGATCATGATAGTCTTAAATACTTTTTAGAACAAAGATTATCTTCAGAAGAGCAACAAAAATGGGTCACAAAGATGTTGGGTTATGACTTTGAAATCATGTACAAAAAAGGGAAGAAAAATGTTGTGGCAAATGCACTCTCAGAAAAGGATGAGGATGTGGAAGCATTGCTTTGTGCCATTTCTATTATCCAACCAGATTGGATAAGTGAGGCAAGGGAGGAATCAAAGAATGACGAAGAAGTGTGGGAACTCATTCAAAAGTTACAACAAAATCCCAGTACAACTAATACATTTAGCTGGAAAAATGATTCGTTATGGTACAAAGATCGTTTATACCTATGTCAAAATTCACAACTCAAAAAAAAGATTCGTATGGAATTGCACGCCTCTCCCTTAGGAGGGCACTCAGGATTTTTAAAAACTTACCACAGGGTTAAGAATGAATTTTTTTGGGATGGCCTTAAATTTGATATTCAAAAGTTTGTGGTGGAATGTTTGGTTTGCCAACAAAATAAAGTTGAAACAATTAAGACCTTGGGTCTATTACAACCTTTATCCATTCGAAGTCAATGTTGGGAGGAGGTTTCAATGGATTTTATCATAGGTTTATCCAAGTCTGAAGGAAAGAGTGTCATCATGGTGGTAGTTGATAGACTTACCAAGTATGCACACTTTTGTGTATCATCTCATCCATTTAAAGCTAGTACAGTTTCTACTGCATTTATGGAAACAATTCAAAAGCTACATGGAAACCCAAAGATTATTGTAAGTGACAAAGATCCCATTTTCACTGGAAATTTGTGGACAGAATTATTTTCTTGTCTTGGTAATCAGTTAGATCGTAGCTCATCTTATCATCCTCAATTTGATGGGCAAATTGAGATAGTAAACAAATGTTTGGAAGGATATCTCTGTTGCTTTGTATTTGATAAACAGACACAATGGGTCAAATTGTTGCCTTTGGCTGAATGGTGGTATAACACTTCTTTCCATACTGTAGCAAAAATGACCCCATTTATGGCACTTTATGGATATCACCCACCGTCCATCACATCATATTTAAGAGAAAATTCTAAAGTTCAAGCAGTGGAAGATCACATCGAGCATCAATAATAGGTTCTCCAACTCTTAAAGGATAACCTAACTTTGGCACATAATAGAATGAAACAACATGCAGATCAACATCGTAGCGAAAGAAGTTTTGATATAGGTGACTGGGTGTTTCTACGACTACAACCATATAAATAAATGTCCCTCAAGCAAGCTAAGAAGGATAATAAATTATCACCAAAGTATTATGGTCTGTACAAGGTGTTGGGAAAGATTGGTACTATGGCATACAAATTGGAGCTTCCTGCAACTTCCCGAGTGCACCCATTTTTCCATGTTTCATGCTTAAAGAAGGTTATTGGTGACAAGCTCCCAGTTCAAACAATATTGCCAGAACTTGATGAGGAAGGAAAAATCATATTGGAATCTGAAGTAGTCACAAAAACAAGAACTCGACAACTGCAAAATCAATCAATTTCAGAGTATCTTGTCAAGTGTAAGAACTTACCCACTGAAGATTCCACATGGGAGGATGAGAGTTTTATACAGAAGCATCCATAACTACTCAAGCGTTGAGGACAACACTTTTTTGAAGGAGAGGGGCATGTTAGGTCCCTATAACACTAGTGATTCCCCCATTACTATTGTCATTCTAGAAGACGTAGACCATCTCATTGAGGCGTTGGGACCAATGTTGCACGAAGCGGAAGCGTTTTTTTGGAAGCGGGGACGCCGAAGCGTCATTTTCCAAAAATCTAGGAAACGAAGCGTCCGCGGAAGCGTCTGCTATATATATATATATATTTATATTTTTTTGCATTTATACTCAAAACAAACATCCCAAATACCAAATTAATTGTAGAAGACATGAAAACATGCATATTTTTGCATAAATCAAGATAGATATAACATCCATTGTACATTAATGATCTAGAATCTAGATTCTTCTCCTCTTGTCTAGCCTTTGCCTCTACCTCGATTGTCTAGGGATATTAGTCAACATTGCCCAATTTTGATCAAACTACCTAATTCAAGACTTAAAATATGGTAGAAAAAGCTTAACACGTTTGATCGATGATTTTGACTTGATTGAAAGGTAATTTTTTGTTAAGGGCGTGCCGCGTGACAAAGGAGTTCAACAATTAACACCACCAACACTAGGGTACATATAGGGCTTGGTGCTCTTGATTAAATGCTAATTGCATACCTTCATACTTGATATAATCTAATGAAATGCCACAATCCCATTGATCCTGAATTCCTGAAAACTGTTAAGTCTGCTGAATTTTGAATAGGATATGAAATTCTATTTTCTCCATATGAAGTCCAATGAGGCTGGAACCACTCTCAAACATCCTGAGTCATTTCATGGTAATGTTAAAAATTTAAATAAAAGGATGAAAATGAAAAATAAAGGAGAATGTCACTTTTACTTTAAGAATTTAACATTACCATGAGGGAGCATCTGCTATATTTATATTTTTTTTTGCCTTCATTCGTCACCCTAACCCAAGGTGGACCCACCCCTAACAAGCAAACTCACCTAAAATTAAAAAAAATTGAAAAAAAAACGATTTTCTAAATGCTTTTCCGGAAGCTTTTCTGGAAGCATACGCTTCCTCCTCTGAAGCTCCACGCTTCCTCCTCCGAAGCGCCACGCTTCCGATGCCCGAAGCGCCGTACGAAGCGCGCTTCGGCGCTTCCGTACAGCGCTTCCAAATTTCCAGGAAGCGGCTAAAAAAGCCGAAGCGGCGCTTCCGAATTCGGAAGCGCCGCTTCCGGCCAAGCTTCCTAGGCGCTTCCGTACGGGACGCGCTTCGGGGCTTGGAACCGTGGGGGGGGGGGGGGGGGCGCTTCGTGCAACACTGGTTGGGACTCCAATCTGTATTAGGGTCATAGATTGTAAATTAGTACTTAGAAAATTTAAAAATAAAAATAATCAAATGAATTCAAAAAATTTAATTTGAAATTTTTTTACCAGTTGCACTTTTTGCTGTGTAGTTTGTCAAATACACTCTAGTTGCGCTCACACCTAGAGGAATTGCATGTTTGGCTGAGCACTGGAATGGCAAGCTTTTGGAGATGGGGTACTCTGCCACCATAGCTTATCCACCAAGCATCTACAAGTTAAAAGGAAAATGAGAAACATAAAAAAAACATTGAAATTCTAAACTTGAAAGTTTGAAACAAACTGAAGCTTACCTGGCATTTTGGTCATCCTATTCTTAATACCCATGGTAAAACCACATGTGCCACCTCCCATCCTATATACCTCCATTTCTTTAGTAATATCTTCACGTTCTTGCTCAGATGCCACCATCCTCTCAACACAAGTGAAGAATGCATCCATCACCTTGGCATCAAATCTGAAACCGCAGGCGTAAGAAAATGCGAAGTTGAGGTAGATAATTGCAGTCAATCACTCTCCATATGACCTGTTGTTTCTCTAACCCTTCGTCTCCCTTATCTTCATAATAAACGTGAATGGCTTCTTTGGCCCTATCCATGGCCTCATACAAGTGGCCCATTGCGGGCTTGTCTCCATCAACCAACTGAAGAACCCTTACCAAAGGTTCTGAAATGGCACACACCTCCTCTACTCCTGCGCAAAAGCTCTGATCATATGAAACTATTCTGCATATGTCCTCTCCCTCTGGTTTGCGGCTAATAGATAAAGCACGCCAATCCGGTGAAAGAAACATGCTCTTCACATCCCACATAGAATTCAACAGAGACTGAAGAAATATGAATGTAGTGGCAAATCATGTAATGGCAAGACGCACCAACTCTTTGTTTTTGGTGAATTTTCTCATCAAGCTAAGCACGGATGCATGATTATATATAAATTCTGTTATGCTCCTGGATGATTCAACAATATCCCTCACAATAGGAATCTTACCTATATCCTCCAACATCAAGTCAATGCAATGAGCAACACAAGTTGTCCAAAACAAGTTAGGATACCTCTCCATAAGCAACTTGCCAGCTACAACATAATTTGTAGCATTGTCCATTATGACTTGGACAACATTTCTTGGGCTTACTCCTGAATGAAGAGGTCCAAACTCACATAATAAACATGCATCTTTAATGTGTGCAGATGCATCAACAAATTTCATAAACATTGTACCCTTGGGACAACTAACCTAGAAGTACCTTTCTGGTCAGTCCAACCATCTGACATGACTGTGCATCTAGTGTGTTCCCATGATGCCCTAAACTCCTCCAATCTAGAAGTGCAATCAGTGTTTTCATCTTGAAGAAGAGGCCCCTTCAATTCTGCAAAGGTGGGGGCTTTGTACCCTGGGCCAACAACACAACAACATCAAACATAGGTTGGTAGAATGGGTTTGTCTTGGCAATGTTGAAAGGAACATCACTCCATAGAAGACACTTACTAACCAACCTGTCAGCTTCTGCCTTTTCCTTTTTTTTAAGTGTTGATTTGATGCCAAGTTGTGCACCAGGTGTGGTTCTAGGAACAAAAAAAGATGAGAAAGATAAGGGGTTGAGACATATGGGTGTGGAAGGTGATGTTGAAGAAGCATTGCCATTCTCACTTACCCCCACTCTTGAGGCCCCTACAAGTTGGATTTTTAGTGCTGCCCTGGTGTCTTTTCCCTCCTCTTTTTCCATCAATGATTGAATGGCCCGTCGAATGATTTCTGGAGATGTATTTGGGCAAAGGTCAACATTTTGCCTCGGAATTTGCCCCAAATGGAATTTTAATTTGTTGATACCTCCTTACATATGCTTGCCACACAACTTGCAAGTCAAATACATTCTATTGATCCCCCCATATTCAGGTATATTATCAGATTCACCATATTCCCACATAGCATCCAAAAGCCTTGGCATTTTGTTTTAAACTTTGAACTTGAATTTGAACTTGGGCACAAAAAAAATTGAAACAAATTAAAAATTTCCCATCACATAAGAAGAAAACACAAATGCAATTGTTGATTTTAGATTTTAAATGCCTCTTCTCAATCACTTGAAAACACTCAAATTCAGTAAACAAGGGTTTGAATTTTTGTCATTTTATTCTTGAATGTTGAAGTTTTCCTTCAATCTAGATTCTAAACAATGTTTCCCTTTCAAAATTCTAGGCAAAAATAAGATATAAACAAACTAAGAGAGTTATAGAAAGATTTAAGAAGTCATTTGTGTAAAAAAGACTAAGAGGGAAATTAAAATACATACCTGGCAGCAACAATTCGGCACTTTGAATCTCTCATGTTGAGCAGTGGACAAATCTCCAAATCCCCACCACAAAACTAGCAAATCTCCTCCTCTTGGGCAGTGGCAAACAACTATTCTCTCCACAGGGATGAATGGGAGCAAAAAAACAAACAAATATGTTTTTTTCGGCCTTTTCGGCCTCTTATCCGCGGCCTGGGAGAGATGGCCGACTTTTTCGGTCGACTTCTGATAAAATCAGGATTATTTCGATTAAATCGCGATTATATCGGCAATGAAAAAGTCTGCAAAAAGTCGGTCGATTTAATCGTTTTGCTGAAAAACCCGTGTTTTTGGAATTTAATCCCGACTTTTTGCCGACTTTTTCCACATTGCTATATATAGAAAGGAGGTTTTGTCATTTGTATCATCCAAGAATTGTTCATTTGTGTAATGTAAAGGAGGTTGTCCCCTCGAAGAGGCTGATTTCTAAGGCGTTGATCTTTCTTTTCTATCTTTTTGTGAGCTGGTTTCATAACACCCACCACTGTCTCTTTCAGTTTTTTAGTTTCCTTGATTGTAGCCAAGTTTACTATTTTTGGCAGTTTTTCAGGTCCTGAAGTTCCGGAGCTGTTTCGAGGCCCTAAAAGACATTTTTTGGGAAAATTGGGGCTAACAATGGTCATACATCAATGTTGGTCATTTGGAAGTTGTAGTCCTTGAATAGATCTTTCTAACGAGGTATTGTGTGTATCAAATGAGGATCATATGCCAAAGTTACGACCCCCGGAAATTGATGTACCAATTTACCCAAACGGGGCCCATAGTTTTGGCGCTTCATCTCCTAGGGTTAGGATTTTGGATGTCTAGGGTTTTCCATTGTTTCTTAATAATAAATAGGCCTTCGAGCTTCATTGTAACACAGTTCGGAGGCATGTAGCCGCCACATCTCTTCTCAGAGATAAGCTACCATCGCCTGAGCTAGTCTTATTTCCATTCTGTTTGTAAGCATATTTCAGTATTTGATATTAATGAAATGAAGTGTCATTTCTGCTGCAAATCTATATTTATGGTTATATCTGTAATTTGTTGTGTACCTTTTTAAGTTCTGAAAAGAGGTGTGTGCTTTCTCTGTTTTTCTTTGCATGTCTCCAATGAGGTCGGTTATAAGGAGTTAAGGGTTGAACTGGTCGAACCATTGCAAGACTAGCCTCGTAAATCTCGACGGCCTTCCATGGCGGAAGAGAAAAAGATGAGGGGGTAGGATATCCTTTCAAAATCTTGCTCGAAGAAGCCCTCGAGCGACAGTGGAACGCGATGATGGACAACTTTTCCTAGATCCTTCAGCGACAACCCAAGGGTGACGCATCTCCCTTTAGCAGCTACTTGGGAAGCACCACACCCTTTAAGTACAATTTAACTTTGACATCCCCATATTTGAGGGTCAGATAGATGCAGACATCGTAAATAAATGGTTAAATTTGCTAGAAGGATATTTTTTTGTTCATGATTTTCTAGCCGAGAAAATATTACTTTTGCACTTCACAAAGCTGCCCCCCATGTCAAGGACTGGTGGGAAACATACTGTGAGAAGAAAGATGAAAGTACACCATCACTATTTTTGGTTGCACCCCTGGACCACGCTGCGGCAAGGAGGGACCAAGACGTTTCGAATTTTACTGATGTTTTTCATACCCTTCGCACGAAGTTGGGTATAAAGGATTTTGAGAAACATTGATACTCAAGTACCGTGGCTGCCTACACAGGTACATTTAGGATGAGATGGAGTTCCTGGACATCTCCTTGCTCAGCATTGCGTACCAATACGTTGTCAAGATCGAATAGAAGTTTAAAAAAAAGAAGCAAAACTTTGGATCTGCGAATCCGAAAAACAAAGGACAAAGCGAAGGCGGGGTGACACAAGGCAACCTATCGAAGCTGCAAGAAAGGAAAAACACCACGAAGTCAAAGGACACAGGAAAGTGGTGTGAGTTCCATAAGAGCCCCACTCACAACACAAGCGAATGTCGGGCCAAGTAGTCATTGGTGGTCGAGTTGAAGTCTTTAGGATCAGATGCATGTTCTAACTCTGAGTCAAAACCCAACAAGAGGAATGACAAAGGGAAGTAGATTATTGAGCATAGCGCCACTGTTGCCACCACCAAGATCCAAAAGAATGAGCCCGAAGATCCAGAGGAGGGGGAGCGTCTCTTCCACTCACAGATGTGGGTGAAAGGTTTGCCGCTGCAATTCATTGTTGACAGTGGGAGCCAAAAGAACCTGATTTAAGCAGAGGTCGTGAAGCGGTTGGGCCTATTGATAACACCACACTCGTAGTCATACAACATCGGGTGGCTTCACCAAGGACACGATCTTCGAGTCAGCCAACAGTGTCGCCTTTCCTACAACATCAAGCCATTCACAAATGAGGTATTGTGTGATGTTGCTCCTCTTGACATTTGTGATGTATTATTAAGAACAAAAACTTGTTGAAGCGACATGTTGTATATGAGTCAAGACCTCGCTCTCTTATTATTTCTTTGGGTAATATGTTATACAAGATATCGGAGGTAGCTCTGCCTACCACCATCTCTTTGATCTCTACTAAGAAATGCAGTAAGATCATCTCCCAGACTAGGAAATTTGTTTTCTTTTTTATTCGCTCGCAAAGTAAGGGGAAGAGTGTAGCCACATTCATGGCCCTCGGGAAGGGTTCCTCCACACAGCAAAAGCAGGTGGATGCGGTCGTGGAAGAACACAAGGACAACTTCTCCTCACTCACAGGGGTACCGTTGCACTGTCAGGCCAAGCATTCGTTCAATTCGACTCCCGGAGCACCTCTACCCAACAGGTCGATATATCGTCGCTCCATCATGGAAAATGCCAAGTACAAGCAACGACACGATCAACATCGGGTGCCACACAAGTTCCAAGTGGGTGACAAAATTTGGTTGCATTTGTATAAAGAACGTCTTACCGGAGTCCATCAGAAGCTCAGACTACTCCGATATGGTCCTTACACCATTACCAAGGTTGTGGGAGACAATTCTTTTGAGCTCAACATTCCCCCGTTCCCTAGCCTATACCCAGTGTTCAATGTGGACTGCCTTCGACCATACTTTCCACCATTACTGGACACATCAGACATTCAGAACAACGCACACCAATAGAGTTAAACCTAGACTGCATGGAACAGGCCACAACTGATCGGATTATGGACACACAGGTCAAGAACACTTGCCAGCAGAAGATCCAACTATACCGAGTTGTCAAAGTTGGCCAACTCCTGCACCAAAGCAAGTGGCTCACCAGGGACCAAGTTCAGCAGAAGTTTCCCCATCTCAGGGAGGCACTCAATGCAATGGGGACCATTGCTTCCTAACAGGGGAGGACTGATCTAGGCGGATGTTGGTGGCCACCCGCCTATTCCACTGGGACCCCCACCACTATCTCTTTTAGTTTTTCAGTTTCCTTAATTGTAGTGCAGTTTACTATTTTTGGCAGTTTTTCAGGTCCTAAACATATGGAGCCGTTTTGAGGCCCTAAACGACGTTTTTTTGAGAAAATCGGGGCCAACAAAGATTGTAGACTAGTTTTGGTTGGTTGAAAGTTGTATTCCTCAGATAGATATTTCTAACGAGGTATTGTGCGCATCAAACAAAGATTATATGTTAAAGTTAAAACTGCGGGAAATTGATGTACCAATTTACCCAAACGAGGCCCATAGTTTTGGCGCTTCATCTCCTAGGGTTAGGGTTTTGGATGTTTAGGGTTTTCCGTTGTTTCTCAATAATAAATAGGTCTTCTAGCCTCATTGTAACATAGTTCAGAGGCATGTAGCCGCCACATCTCTTCTTAGAGATAAGCTACCATCGCCCGAACTAGTCTTATTTCCATTCTATTTGTAAGCATATTTCAGTGTTTGATATTAATGAAATGAAGTGTTATTTCTACTACATCTATGTATTTATTGTTATATCTATAATTTGCTGTGTTCCTGTTTAAGTTTGGATCAATACTGCGTGGAGAAAATCCTAGCATGAGCTCTACTCTACTCATTAGCCGTCATTGTGAAAATTCGCTTGAACTGTAGCTACTGGAAATTATTCTTCTAACTAATAGAATTATTATTCAGTTTATTTTGTTATTGGCAAAATAACGAATAATTCACACTACAATTTCTTCACAAATAAAACACTGTGGAAATAAACTGGAAACTAAGAAATAATATGCAAACATACTAAAATTTGACACAGTTATTTTTTTACAATTGTCCCCAGAAAAACCTAATGCGGGAAAACCGATACAGAAGCTGAGGGTATTATTATTGTGCTGCAGTGAAATTTTGAGTACAATAAAATGGATGCCAAACTGGCAATCCTCTCCGAGAGAAATACTGGAAAAAATATTTGAGGGAAATTATCCTCCTCCACAAGCAATCCCAGCTCAATCTAACAACTCGAACCTGGCTATCCAAGCCCCTGCGCAGGGTTCTGCGCTGCCTCTGTGCAACTTGTAATTCGCATTGCTTGGATCTTCTGCTACTCAAGTCGTTTTGCCTGCTGCTAACTTAGGAAGTGTCTCTCTTTCCCTCTGGGAAATCTTCTTGGCCTCTATAATTTGAAATGACCTCCTCTATAGCCAAATCGAACTGCTCTCTTGAAGCTACTGCGCAGTCCTTGCACAACTTCCTAGAGAAATAAATCGACTCGGTCTCCTCTCATTGACTCACCAAAACTGGAAATATTCCTCTGGCCTCACTATCTCTGCATCTCCTCTCTCGCTCGAACTTCTCTCTACTGAATCCCTGCAGCTGGGAAACTCGATCTTTGCCAAGGAACTCGACTCAAGTGTGTTCTTCTCCAACCCGATCGACTTCTTATAATCTTCAGTTGGATCACCAATGACCACGATTAAGTCCTTATCGACGACTGAGATCATCTCTAAGTCGATCCATGTGAGTTTCTAGAGAATTCTCACCTTTCTCAATTAATTCCCATTAATTAATTGATTTCCCTAAGTTAAAGTTAGGCATTTTTTAATTATCAATCAATTAAATTAATTAAGTTGTCTCTAGGTGGAATTTCCAGAAACGATTTCTGGGTTCTAGAGATCTCATGTGTTTTAGCCTCTCCAAAATTTTTGAGATTAGAACACGATCCAATGCTACAAAAATTAACAATCACCTAGTTTTTGAGCACTTGATGCCCCATCTCATCAAAAGGAACCCTCACATGTCCCAACCTTGAGGAGTTATAAATTGCTATATCATAAAGAGTAAGCTTTGATCCTTGAGCTATGCACCAAAATACAAAACATTATAGGAACAGAAGTAAAAGGCACACTAGACAGGGTGGAAAAAGCAAGCCGAGCAGGGCAACTCGTGCATTCACGATTGCTCCCTCCCTTACATCTATACACTTAGGATGTGGACTCCCACTAGTTGGTCCCCTGGCACTTGGCCATGAAATCTTTCCCCTCCATTGGTAGATACTTATAGCACCACCTATTGATTGGAGGGTTAACTTTGGAAATACCACCTCCCATTAGAGCTGGAGCCTGGAAACACCTAATAGGGTTGACTACTTAGCCACCCATATAAAGGTAGGGAATGTTGTAGAATGTAACTAGGTTCGGTCTTCATAATGACTTGTAATTATGAATTTATGTAATGAAGAAGACAAAGATAATAAAATGTATTTTGTAATACTTGCATCATGGGTTTCATGAGCAAGGAGTTTTTATTATAGGTCAAAGACTTCTTCTTGATGTCTTTAGGAATTTGTCTTGTCATAAATATAATTAGAGTCATGTATATGAAGTCATGTTACACTCGTGTAAAGGACAAATTATTGATAAAACTGTATGCTCCAAGACCTTGTCACTATCTCCTTGAAGATGACCTCAAAACAAAGAATGCACAAACTCAAGTTGGATCAAAGTGAAGACACAACTATTCATAGGTCATGTTGGCTCATTCTCAGTGGAAAACCATTATATATACCCATGTGGACTTCGCACAAATCACAGGAAGAACAGTTCGGATCTGTTTGAGATTTTGGATAGCCTTTGTAAAAAGAACAGTGAGAAGAATGGGTTTTGTAGGTGCATAAGAAGGAGACAATTCCACAAAGGAAGGGTCTGCGATTTGGTGTGAAACAAAGAGATATTTTAGTGAAGGAAAAGGGAAGCACAACGCAGTAAAATAAGGTCTCTTGGTTTTGGATTTAAGTTTGTAATGATAGTGTGGATTACAGTGCGTGAAAGAAGGGAAGTCTACCACAAAAAGGAGACATCTTCAGTGTGAAAGAAGGCACTCACAAGTGCATCTACAGTTCGGTCTTGATCTGAAAGGAGGCTAGATATAACTCGGACTTGGGTCAGCATATCTTAGAAAGGAACCAGAGGTAAGTACTGTAAATAGGAAGCCTACTACAACATGATCAAGGGTTTGGTCTTGGACTTTAGATATATCTAAAGGACACTAAAAATAGATTAAGAAGGAAACTCCAGGAGTAGGCCAAGGAAGAGTTTAGACTAGGGACCGAGTCTCCCTAGTGTTGGTGCAGAACGATGCAGAAAAAGAAGATCAACATAAGGAGCTTAGAAAGAGCAGTGACAAGGTCTTGGAGGCATATTGGTGTCAAGGGTCTGTGTCATGGTCATGGTACTTGTCAATTAAAGATCTATAAGAAGAATTACTTTCAGGTTTTCCTCTCCAAGAGGGAGAGGTTTTGGCCCTGGCTTGAAAGCCTAAATTTTGTGTCTCTTGTGCATTTGATAATTGACTTGATGAAGAACATAATAATGTAAAGAAAGATAAGATCTAAGAAGAATAATGAAATCACAAGTAATTATCATGAAAGAGAAATTGAATTAAATGCCTTAATTTCTCAACATGGTATTGGAGCTAAGGTGTTGAAGTCAAGAAAGGGCAGTTTTGCAAGAAGACACAGGGATCTAGTTTTGGGAAGGAGGTCAAAGATCAGTTTTCAAGGAAAGCTTCAAAGAAAAGAGATCTACATTAAAAGGTCAAAACCCTAGATCCAAGGAAGAAGACCTTCATTCAAAGAGCAGTTTGCAGAAATTGGAGAAACCCTCAAGCCATCTCAAGAAGATCAACAACCTTATTCAAAGGACCTACAGATATCAAGAAGGTAATCTTTACCATCAAAGATTCTAAAGACATTTGGTGTTGAAGCGTAATCAACATTATTGGAGACATCATCAAGCCACCATTTTTCTGAAGACATTGTTCAACACCATTGAACATTTCATCAAATTATTATTCTGCTGAAGTCATCATCAAGCCATCCATGAGCATCAAGGATTCAAGGTGATTTAGCCCTCTTCACATCTCTTGAAGAAGCTAATCTAAGACAAAGCTTCTGCTGTCATGTGCATCATCATTAACAAGGAAGCTGATAGAAGAAGAAAGCATATACTCAAGTAAATATCTTAATGTCTTCATTTGAATTTGTCAAAATGACTTTTCGCAAGGAAAGAAACAATTTGTCTGGGACTACAAACTTTCTTGCAAGGAAGAAAAGGACAATTCTAAATTTGATTGAAAATGAAGTTATGGATCACATCAAAGAGTCAGTAACTAAACCTTCAAAAGAAGGCTCTCAAGCTTATGCCAAATACATGAAGGGGAGACATAAGAGCCCAGAGGATTCTTATAGAATCCATAAAGGACTCTCTCATTCCCTATGTATCAAAACTAGAATCTTTAAAAGAAATATATGACAAATTGGTGTAGCTATTCTCAGTGAGTGTTGCAGGAGAAGTAATATCTCTGAGACAAGAGCTATACAACATAATACAAGTTGAAAATGTCTAGAGTGGAGGGAATAACTTCATACTTTATGAAGAATCAAGATATGAGATCAACTGTACGAATTCAAAAGCCTGATAGAGAAATGAATACAATAGTGTTGAATGCTCTGCCGGAGGGATGGGGAAACTTCACTTCAAGCATCGATGGGAAGAAAGAAGCAACACCATTCCAGGATCTAGAAAATTTGGTAAGTTTGGTCCTCAGAAGAAAGGAAGAAACATGGATAAGATATGATGCTATGGTTGTAATGAACTTGGGCACTACAAAAAGGATTATCCCAAATCTAATAAGGACAATAGGAAAAAGGAAGAAGCCCATATTGTCAAAGAAAAGGAAGAACCTGATGAAAGAAGTGAAAGATCTCTACTATGATTGAGATCATCTTCCTCTTTAGGAGGTTTCTGCCAGTTGTAAATAGTATGTTAGGAAGCATTGTATATTAGATAAATGCATCACTCCAGGATTGGCATCATGATAGAAGCATTGAAGAAGGAGCACTTGTCATAGGAGGATGTCTGCAATACACCTATGCACCAACTATGCCATGAAAGAAGTGGCTCCTGGGAACCTCACTAAAACAACATTGATAAAAGGTAGTCATCTAGATCAAGGGTCATCATTCAATAATCAATATGGAAACAGATGCTGACATTTTCTAATGGAGTCCTCTTTGGACTCACTGGTTAGAAAGAAAGCAATAGGTTTCCTTGAGAATTCTAACTTGCAGAATTATGGGATTAGGATATGATGACATATTGGTAAAGCAGGTCAAGGGAATGAAACTCTCCACTCCAAGGAAAATTGTTGCAATATAACTCAAAGGAAGGAAATGAGGTACATGTATATTTATACTGACACTAGATGCTATGTAAACAGGTTGTATGGTTGCAGGTAGTAGAAGTATGATCAAAAGAAGTAGATACTCTTCCAATGTACAGGTTGTCAATAGACATGTTCCACACCAGATGAAATCAACATAATATGTCCTCATATGAAGTATGAGGTGGTTGACTACAATTAAGGAACTCTGATTAGAAGCTCCTGGGAATGTAATGTGTAAGGAAAGAAGAGATCGTGAGATATGCAACCATGATGAAGGCGATCAACATCCAAAAGACCAAGAAGATTTGACTAGGAAATCTCCTAAAAAGATATGAAGACTCTGATGGAAGTTTGAAAAAGATGTAGACCATTGAAAATGGATGTCTTTGGGAGATGTGTCAGCATGTATGCAAGATGCTGATACCTACAGGAAGATGTTGTGATGAAGAACCCAATGTTGCACAAAGTGGGGACGAAACGGTGACGTTTTTTGGAAGCAGGGACGCAGAAGAGTCATTTTCCAAAAATCTAGGAAGCGAAGCGTCTGCTATATATATATATATTTATATTTTTTTGCATTTATACTCAAAACAAACATCCCAAATACCAAATTAGTTGTAGAAGACATGAAACATGCATATTTTTGCATAAATCAAGATAGATATAGCATCCATTGTACATTAATGATTAATTATTCGAGCATCAACCATTTAGATGCATCAACCATCTAGAATCTAGATTCTTCTCCTCTTGTCTAGCCTTTGCCTCTACCTCAATTGTCTAGGGATATTAGTCAACATTGCCCAATTTTGATCAAACTACCTAATCCAAGACTTAAAATAGGGTAGAAAAACTTTAACATGCTTGATTAATGATTTTGACTTGATCGAAAGGTAATTTTTTGCTAAGGGCATAACAAAGGAGTTCAACAATTAACACCACAAACACTAGGGTACATATAGGGCTTGGTGCTCTTGATTAAATGCTAATCGCATACCTTCATACTTGATATAATCTAATGAAATGCCACAATCCCATTGATCCTGAATTCTTGAAAACTGTTAAGTCTGCTGAATTTTGAATAGGATATGAAATTCTATTTTCTCCATATGAAGTCCAATGAGGTTGGAACCACTCTCAAACATCCTGAGTCATTTCATGGTAATGTTAAAAATTTAAGTAAAAGGATGAAAAATGAAAAATAAAGGAGAATGTCACTTTTACTTTAAGAATTTAACATTACCATGAAGGATGAATGGGGGCTTTATTCCCTTCATTCCTCAACCCTAACCCAAGGTGGAGCCACCCCCAACAAGCAAACTCACCAAAAATAAATAAATAAATAAATGATTTTTTAAGGCTGCACGGCGTACTTTTCCAAAAGCGTGTACGGAACCATACGAGAACCGTACGATTCACCCTCTGAAGCGCCGCGCTTCATATGGTTGAAGCACTGTACGAAACGCGCTTCAGAGATTCTGAAACGCGTTTCGAAGGGATGCTTCCGGAATTTCCATGAAGTGTCCATATCAATCCGAAACGCGTTTCGGAATTTTGGAGCCTCGCTTCCGGGGACGCTTCCTAGGCGCATCCATACGGTACGCACTTTGGGCATTAGATCCGGGGGGGGATGTTTCCTGCAACATTGGAAGAGCCATCTCGTAAGGTACTATTTGATTTAATGTTATGTTTTGATTTCTTGAATAATATCTAGATGGGTTTATGCAGGGCTACTAAAACAAGAATTGTAAGTGCAAGTGTTGGAAATAATACTGAGAGGGGGGGGTGAATCAGTATTATCAGATCAATCAATCCTTTCAATGCTCAGAAACATATACGCTACTTCAGTTAAGTGAATCAGCGTGTACACGCTACTGTGACTAAATAAAACAGCGTATAAGCAGAAAACTCATAATTTAGTTAGCTTATTCTTCAGTTAAGTTCATCAGGACATTATTCACCACATTAACAGTAAACAGATGCAGTATAACAGAACAGATCAAAAGCCACACACATGAACACCAAGATATAAGGTGGAAACCCAATGTGGGTGAAAACCACCTGCTGCAAGTTGTCTCTATCTTTCTTTAATAAGAAACTTCAGTTTACAATCTTTTGTACTGGTGCAGCCTTATACCAGTACGCAGGCTACAACCTGCAGAAGGCTACAACCTTCTCTCGTTCTCCAAACTTCCTTGGAAGGGAGCTCCAACCCCCTTTTGTTCTTGTACTAGCCAAGATACTAGTACGTAGGTGCTGACCTACAATCTTCTTTCCTTCAGGTACCACCTTTCATACATTTTCAGACTGGATATTCCTGAATCACAACATTACAATCTGTAGACCTCAATTCATTCAACTTTCACAACAGATCATTGAAGCATAAAACAACCAATACTAGTATTATCAAGCTTTGAATCATTGAACCACTGAACCCTGTCAATCATCAGATGCCAGAACACAGAGCAGTCTACAGAACTCTGCAATAACAGTCAGATCCAACTGCAAACCCAAAAATCAAGCTTTAAGAGATATACGCTACTTCAATGAGCGTAACCCGCGTATACACGCGCTTTTACCGAAGCCAACCTGCGTACAGATCTAAAAATAAACTTTCTTAATTTGCAGCTGTACCAGACATCTGTTAGACCCAGAACATAACATTGCGACAATATGTAGATCTAGAAATACGCATAATCAACCATATCATGATAGTGCATTTCAAACCATTAGATCCCGATCTATCCTTAGATCTAGTCTTCCATCAACCGATGTGATCTCTCCTTGGCTTAGATCAAGCAACCCAGAACCTGCATATCAGATCTCTTTCTCTCTTAGATATTCAAGCCTTGTCAAAAGATGAATTTGCCTAATGATCTTCTTCTCCTTATATAGCCTTAGGCCTTGCTCAATACCAAGAGCCAAAACCATAGTAACATAATACCATCAACTTCAAAACTAGGGATCGACACGCCCGTCGAGACACAATGGTCCGAAACCATAGGCACAACTTCCAAGGACTAACCACC
This sequence comes from Pinus tabuliformis, assembly GCA_031772625.1. Lineage (NCBI taxonomy): Eukaryota > Viridiplantae > Streptophyta > Pinopsida > Pinales > Pinaceae > Pinus > Pinus tabuliformis. Next base: position 32,097,708 of record CM062804.1, read on the forward strand.
ATGGACCAAAGGTACTTTTCCACATACACGCGCTTTTTCTGAATCCAACTAGCGTGTACACGCGACTTGGGCTTAACGGACCTGCGTATATGAACTTCCTTGGCATGCTGTACTAAGATCTGTCTTCTGATTAAGTTGCCATCACCTGTATCAACCTCTGAGTGAGTTGCCATCAAGGACAACACTTGAATCATAATGCCAACAATCTCCCCCTTTGGACTTGATGGCAACCACCACACCAAGTCACTCTCCCCCTTTGACATCAAGAGCAAAGGGCTGTGCTCCCCCTGAGGACATGCTGATACCTCTGCTTGGCTGTGCGGACTCATGCTCCCCCTGACAGTAGGCCAGATCTGCAAAAGATGTTCTTCAACAAGAACCAAGACTTATACACCACAAGGGACATTCCTATCACAAAAAGACTCAATACTTACATCCATACTCCCTACCAAGAGGGGACATATCAGAAATAACCAATTATATTACAGCATTCATCCCAGGCATAGTGGGGAAACCAACATAGGCCGTTACATGACCTTGACACCATAAAAAGAGATATCGCAAGAGATACATGACATAGAGACAACAGATCTAGACCAAGACTTATGAAAATCATCAGCAGCATATTATAAACATCTTTTTAGATCAGCAACCAAGATTTCTTTCTGAGCTCCTTTTCCTGAAATCAACCACCAAAACATCTGAATGCCAACAATGCTTTATGAGACTTTTAAGCTGCTCCCCCTGAACCTGTACCTGCTGCACTCCCTGAAACCGTGCCTGAAGAATTCTGACATACCCATTGCTGTTCAGAACTCCAGAGTTTGCCCTTGCTGTTCAGAACTTCATATACGCGATTTCTCCTGCATGAACCAGCGTATGGACGCGGATATACTCTCTGCAACATGCGTACACCATACACGCGACTTTCCCAGCATAAATCCGCGTGTATACGCGTATATACCTTTCATAACTTGCGTATACCAACTTTTCTGTAGAACAGACAAGCTTCAACAGCAGGATGAAGCATCTACTACTCCCAGCTTTTGTCTGAGATATTCAAAAGTTTCCCTGGGCAGTGGTTTTGTAAGAATATCAGCAACTTGTTCCTTAGAAGGAACATACTCCAACTTAACCTTCTGCTCAAGCACTTGTTCCCGAAGAAAATGGTACTTGATTGGTATGTGCTTGGTCTTTGAGTGCATGACTGGATTCTTTGAAATGCTGATTGCACTTGTATTATCACATAAGATAGAGACGGGTGGAGTGCAAGTGATTTGAAAGTCCTGCAAGGTCTGCATCATCCAAAGAAGTTGTGTACAACAGGATGCTGCAGCCACATATTCTGCTTCAGCTGTAGATAAGGCAATCGAACTCTGTTTCTTGCTGAACCAAGATACTAGTCTGGAACCCATGAAGAAAGCACCACCACTTGTGCTTTTCCTATCATCCACACTTCCAGCCCAATCTGCATCGGTGTAAGCATGAAGAGTGAGATCTGTATTTCTAGGATACCATAAGCCATAGTTTTGGGTCCCTTGAAGATATTTGAAGATTCTTTTGACTGCCTGAAGATGAGTTTCCTTTGGGTTGGCTTGAAATCTTCCAACCATTCCTACTGCATGTGTAATATCTGGTCGAGTACCTGTCAAATAAAGCAAACTCCCAATCATGGATCTATAAGTGGGTTGGTGAACTGCTGCTGATTCATCATTTGCACTGAGGCTGCATCCTGTAACCATGGGTGTGCATACTGGCTTTGACTCTTCCATTCCATACTTCTTCAAGATCTGCTTGAGGTATTTGGTTTGAGACAAGAAGATACCTCCTTCATTTTGTTGGATTTGCAGTCCAAGAAAATATGTCAATTCTCCAAGAAGTGACATTTCGAATTCTTTCTGCATAACCAAGGCAAAGTTTTGACTCATAGTCTCTTCATTGCTGCCAAAAATAATATCATCTACATAAACAACAAGTATTAGCAATTTGTCATTTTCAACTTTTATATAGAGATTGCTATCTGCTGATCCTTTTGAAAAGCCTTGTTGGTGAAGATATTTGTCCAACCGATAGTACCAAGCCCTTGGAGCTTGTTTGAGTCCATAGAGTGCCTTTTTCAATCTGCATACAAGGTTTGGATCATTCCCAAGAATGAAACCATCTGGCTGCTCAATATATACTTCTTCTTCTAAGTCTCCATTCAGGAAGGCTGATTTCACGTCCATTTGAAATACCTTGAAGTTTTGAAAGCTTGAGAGAGCAAGGAACATTCGGATGGCCTCAAGTCTTGCCACAGGAGCAAAGGTCTCTTCAAAATCTATTCCTTCTTGCTGTGCATATCCTTTACAAACAAGTCTGGCCTTGTTTCTAATTACTTCTCCATTTTCATTTAATTTATTCTTGAAGACCCATTTTGTTCCTATTACATTCTTATCTTTTGGTCTAGGAACTAATTCCCAAGTGTTGTTCTTTTCGATTTGCTCAAGTTCTTCATCCATTGCTTTGACCCAACATTCATCTTTGCATGCCTCTTTCACATTTTGTGGTTCAATGGAGGAGAGTAATGCCAAGTAGCTTGAAGCTTCTGCAAGTGTCCTTCTTGTTTGTACTCCTGCTTCTTTCTGCCCCACAATCTGAGTTTCTGGATGATTCTTTTGAACATATCTGGATGGAGTCTTCTCTTCTATTCTTGTCTGCTCCTCTGGTTCTTCTTGAGATTCTTCTTCTTCTTGAGGCTCTTCTTCTTCATCATTCCGCCTTTGGGAGTAACCTTCATCTTCTTCAATGTCTTCATGATGAACTTGCTTAGGAATATATCCCTTCTCATCAACCACTATATCAATACTGTCAACAATTCTGCCAAGTCTTTTATTGTAGCACTTGTATGCTTTGCTATGTGGAGAATAACCAAGAAGAATGCCCTCATCTGCTCTTGGTTCAAGTTTGCCAAGTTGCTCATCAGTATTCTTAATATAACATTTGCTCCCAAAGATTTTGAAGTGCTTCACGGAAGGAGTTTTACCACTCCAAAGCTCATGAGGTGTTTGAGTGCTGTTTACTCGGACATTTGTTTTGTTAAGAATAATAACAGCAGCATGTGCAGCTTCACCCCAGAAGGTTGCAGGAGTACCTGATTCATCGAGCATAGCACGAGCCATTTGTTGGATAGTTCTGTTCATTCTTTCCACAACCCCATTTTGCTGAGGAGTTCTAGCTGTAGAGAATTCTCTTCTTATCCCATGTTCATCGCAGAAATCGAAAAATTCATTTGATGTGAACTCCCCACCTCTGTCAGATCTGAGGCACTTAATTTTGTGTCCTGATTCATTTTCAGCCAATGCTTTGAAGGATTTGAATTTTTCGAATGCTTCATCTTTGTGCTTCATAAGCCCTAACCAAACAAACCTTAAGAAATCATCAATGAATAATATCAGATATTCTTCTCCTCGAGGTGTCCTTTTCCTAAATGGACCACATACATCTGTATGGACTAGCTCAAGAGGCAAGCTAGCTGATCCTTCCTTCTCTGGAAAGTTAGTTCTGGTTTGCTTTCCAAACTGACAAGATTTGCATATGGTGTTGTCTGGAATTTTGATGTCTGGAAGATCGCGAACTGCCTGATATTTGCATGCTTTCCTTATTTGTGAGAAGCTTAGATGTCCCAACCTTCGATGCCATAACCAGTGCTCTTCATCCTTGCTAAGATAGCATTGTTGTTGTCCTTCTTCAAATATGTACAGATTATTTGGAGTTCTTTTGCCTTTGAGAACTGTTTTACCTGTATCAAGATCACGAACAAGACATCCATTCGATCTGAAAATAACCTCGGTTTTTTGATCACACATTTGGCTGACACTTAGAAGATTATGCTTCAATCCATCAACATACAAAACATTTCCAGCCTTGACCTTTTCTTTCAAAGGAGCAATACCTTTTCCTTTTATAGTTGCAGGAGTATCATTTCCAAAAGAAACTTTCTTTCCCTTTTCTAAAGTAGAATAAGATTCAAGTTTTTCTTTATCACCTGTCATATGTTTCGAACATCCACTGTCAATGTACCATAGATTTTCCTGTCCTTCTGCATAAAATGCTATCCCACATCTTTCTGTTTGAGGTTCCTTTATTCTCCATGTTTTGGTGCTTGTGGCTTGTTCCTTTTTCTCCTGAAACCTGCTCCTGCATTCAGAGTCTTTATGACCAAAATTATTGCAAATAGAACATTCAACTTCATTTTCAAGAACCGAAAAGTTGTTATAGGTCCTTTTTGTAATCCCCGTCATACTTCTTTGTTTTTGAAATTCCCTAGTCATGATTGTTTTATATGCAACACATTGAGCTGCTTTGTGACCAAAGTTATGGCAAGAAAAGCATTGTCCATTGAAGAAGCTTCTGCGGTTATTGAATCTACCAGCCAACTGATTGTAGTTTCTATTTTCATCTATTCTTGAGCCAAACTGAGAAGATTTTACCTGTGGTTGGTTGTAGCTTTTGTTCACCCTTAAGAAGGATTGTCCCTGATAGTTTCTGTTTGTAATCCGTCCCTGCTTTACCTGATTATCTTCATTGTTCTTCTGCTCATTTCTTCTTGCTGCATCAAGATAACTTTTTGAGGTGGATGCTTGAGAAGTTTCTCCATTATAACCCAAACCTGTCTTGTTTAGAGGAGACCGCTGCACATTGATAATCTCATCCAAAGTTTCAGATCCTTTGACAAACTTAAGATTAATAGCTTTTGTTTTCTCAATTTCTTTTCTGAGACCAACAATTTCACCTTCTAGTTTTTCAAGATGTTTTTCCTTTTCATCAATTTGAAATTGCAAAGTATCAATGATCACATTCTTTTCTTCTATGCATCTCTTGAGTCTAGTAATTTCATTATAGAGATTATCCACATCTACAGCATCCTCATAATCATCATCTTCAAATGCCATTAACAGCTTATATTTATTACCTTGTTCATCTTCATCACTGTTTGATAAGCCATCACTATCTTCATGGGTGTAGTAACTTTTCTTATTTGCACTTTGTTTCTTGTTCCATCTAGCAGGTTCTTTTCCTTTATCCTTATAAGGACATTTTGCAGCATAATGACCTACTCTTCCACAAGCAAAGCATTTGAAAGGTAGCTTACCTCTGAACCTTCCAGAACCCCTTTGAAGATTTCTGACAAAATTTGATTCTTCTTCCTCTTCTTCTGGAACATGGCTTGCTTCATAGTAATCTTCTTTTCCTGATGCCTTAAAAGCAGCTTCCCTTCTGTCTGATGGACCTCCCTTTCTCATTTCATAAGCAGTTAGAATTCCATGTAGCTGAGACATAGTGAGAACACGAGATTTTCTTTTTCTTCTATTGCAGATACTTTAGATTCAAACTTGGGGGATAATGATCTTAGAATCTTTTGAACTACTATAGTCTCTTTTATTTCTTCACCCAAATTTTTCATACAATTAACAATCTCATCTACCCGAAGAAAATAATTAGCCACACTTTCATCATTATACATCTTGAGAGTCTCATATTGAATCCTGAGAGTTTGAAGTTTAGCTTGCTTTACCTGTTCATCTCCTTCATAGCTAGTGATCATTTTGTCCCATATCTCTTTTGCTGATTTGAAGTGCATGACCTTCATGAATTCTGTTTGGGATATACTTCCTAATAGAGTACTGACTGCTTTTGCATTTGTTTCATACTGCTTTTTCTCAGCTGGATCTGTAGGAGTAGCTGAAGGAAAAGCATAGCCTGTTTCTACAATGTTCCAAACTTCTGTACCAAGAGATTGAAGATATGCAGTAACTCTTACCTTCCAATAATTGAAATTTGTCCCATCAAAAATCGGTGGCCTGATTGATGCTTCTTTCTCGTAGTTGCTCATGATGAATGATCTTCCTTCAAGCGATCAAGCTTCTCTGAAGGACCTGCTCTGATACCAATTGTTGGAAATAATACTGAGAGGGGGGGGTGAATCAGTATTATCAGATCAATCAATCCTTTCAATGCTCAGAAACATATACGCTACTTCAGTTAAGTGAATCAGCGTGTACACGCTACTGTGACTAAATAAAACAGCGTATAAGCAGAAAACTCATAATTTAGTTAGCTTATTCTTCAGTTAAGTTCATCAGGACATTATTCACCACATTAACAGTAAACAGATGCAGTATAACAGAACAGATCAAAAGCCACACACATGAACACCAAGATATAAGGTGGAAACCCAATGTGGGTGAAAACCACCTGCTGCAAGTTGTCTCTATCTTTCTTTAATAAGAAACTTCAGTTTACAATCTTTTGTACTGGTGCAGCCTTATACCAGTACGCAGGCTACAACCTGCAGAAGGCTACAACCTTCTCTCGTTCTCCAAACTTCCTTGGAAGGGAGCTCCAACCCCCTTTTGTTCTTGTACTAGCCAAGATACTAGTACGTAGGTGCTGACCTACAATCTTCTTTCCTTCAGGTACCACCTTTCATACATTTTCAGACTGGATATTCCTGAATCACAACATTACAATCTGTAGACCTCAATTCATTCAACTTTCACAACAGATCATTGAAGCATAAAACAACCAATACTAGTATTATCAAGCTTTGAATCATTGAACCACTGAACCCTGTCAATCATCAGATGCCAGAACACAGAGCAGTCTACAGAACTCTGCAATAACAGTCAGATCCAACTGCAAACCCAAAAATCAAGCTTTAAGAGATATACGCTACTTCAATGAGCGTAACCCGCGTATACACGCGCTTTTACCGAAGCCAACCTGCGTACAGATCTAAAAATAAACTTTCTTAATTTGCAGCTGTACCAGACATCTGTTAGACCCAGAACATAACATTGCGACAATATGTAGATCTAGAAATACGCATAATCAACCATATCATGATAGTGCATTTCAAACCATTAGATCCCGATCTATCCTTAGATCTAGTCTTCCATCAACCGATGTGATCTCTCCTTGGCTTAGATCAAGCAACCCAGAACCTGCATATCAGATCTCTTTCTCTCTTAGATATTCAAGCCTTGTCAAAAGATGAATTTGCCTAATGATCTTCTTCTCCTTATATAGCCTTAGGCCTTGCTCAATACCAAGAGCCAAAACCATAGTAACATAATACCATCAACTTCAAAACTAGGGATCGACACGCCCGTCGAGACACAATGGTCCGAAACCATAGGCACAACTTCCAAGGACTAACCACCATGGACCAAAGGTACTTTTCCACATACACGCGCTTTTTCTGAATCCAACTAGCGTGTACACGCGACTTGGGCTTAACGGACCTGCGTATATGAACTTCCTTGGCATGCTGTACTAAGATCTGTCTTCTGATTAAGTTGCCATCACCTGTACCAACCTCTGAGTGAGTTGCCATCAAGGACAACACTTGAATCATAATGCCAACAATCTCCCCCTTTGGACTTGATGGCAACCACCACACCAAGTCACTCTCCCCCTTTGACATCAAGAGCAAAGGGCTGTGCTCCCCCTGAGGACATGCTGATACCTCTGCTTGGCTGTGCGGACTCATGCTCCCCCTGACAGTAGGCCAGATCTGCAAAAGATGTTCTTCAACAAGGGACATTCCTATCACAAAAAGACTCAATACTTACATCCATACTCCCTACCAAGAGGGGACATATCAGAAATAACCAATTATATTACAGCATTCATCCCAGGCATAGTGGGGAAACCAACATAGGCCGTTACATGACCTTGACACCATAAAAAGAGATATCGCAAGAGATACATGACATAGAGACAACAGATCTAGACCAAGACTTATGAAAATCATCAGCAGCATATTATAAACATCTTTTTAGATCAGCAACCAGGATTTCTTTCTGAGCTCCTTTTCCTGAAATCAACCACCAAAACATCTGAATGCCAACAATGCTTTATGAGACTTTTAAGCTGCTCCCCCTGAACCTGTACCTGCTGCACTCCCTGAAACCGTGCCTGAAGAATTCTGACATACCCATTGCTGTTCAGAACTCCAGAGTTTGCCCTTGCTGTTCAGAACTTCATATACGCGATTTCTCCTGCATGAACCAGCGTATGGACGCGGATATACTCTCTGCAACATGCGTACACCATACACGCGACTTTCCCAGCATAAATCCGCGTGTATACGCGTATATACCTTTCATAACTTGCGTATACCAACTTTTCTGTAGAACAGACAAGCTTCAACAGCAGGATGAAGCATCTACTACTCCCAGCTTTTGTCTGAGATATTCAAAAGTTTCCCTGGGCAGTGGTTTTGTAAGAATATCAGCAACTTGTTCCTTAGAAGGAACATACTCCAACTTAACCTTCTGCTCAAGCACTTGTTCCCGAAGAAAATGGTACTTGATTGGTATGTGCTTGGTCTTTGAGTGCATGACTGGATTCTTTGAAATGCTGATTGCACTTGTATTATCACATAAGATAGAGACGGGTGGAGTGCAAGTGATTTGAAAGTCCTGCAAGGTCTGCATCATCCAAAGAAGTTGTGTACAACAGGATGCTGCAGCCACATATTCTGCTTCAGCTGTAGATAAGGCAATCGAACTCTGTTTCTTGCTGAACCAAGATACTAGTCTGGAACCCATGAAGAAAGCACCACCACTTGTGCTTTTCCTATCATCCACACTTCCAGCCCAATCTGCATCGGTGTAAGCATGAAGAGTGAGATCTGTATTTCTAGGATACCATAAGCCATAGTTTTGGGTCCCTTGAAGATATTTGAAGATTCTTTTGACTGCCTGAAGATGAGTTTCCTTTGGGTTGGCTTGAAATCTTCCAACCATTCCTACTGCATGTGTAATATCTGGTCGAGTACCTATCAAATAAAGCAAACTCCCAATCATGGATCTATAAGTGGGTTGGTGAACTGCTGCTGATTCATCATTTGCACTGAGGCTGCATCCTGTAACCATGGGTGTGCATACTGGCTTTGACTCTTCCATTCCATACTTCTTCAAGATCTGCTTGAGGTATTTGGTTTGAGACAAGAAGATACCTCCTTCATTTTGTTGGATTTGCAGTCCAAGAAAATATGTCAATTCTCCAAGAAGTGACATTTCGAATTCTTTCTGCATAACCAAGGCAAAGTTTTGACTCATAGTCTCTTCATTGCTGCCAAAAATAATATCATCTACATAAACAACAAGTATTAGCAATTTGTCATTTTCAACTTTTATATAGAGATTGCTATCTGCTGATCCTTTTGAAAAGCCTTGTTGGTGAAGATATTTGTCCAACCGATAGTACCAAGCCCTTGGAGCTTGTTTGAGTCCATAGAGTGCCTTTTTCAATCTGCATACAAGGTTTGGATCATTCCCAAGAATGAAACCATCTGGCTGCTCAATATATACTTCTTCTTCTAAGTCTCCATTCAGGAAGGCTGATTTCACGTCCATTTGAAATACCTTGAAGTTTTGAAAGCTTGAGAGAGCAAGGAACATTCGGATGGCCTCAAGTCTTGCCACAGGAGCAAAGGTCTCTTCAAAATCTATTCCTTCTTGCTGTGCATATCCTTTACAAACAAGTCTGGCCTTGTTTCTAATTACTTCTCCATTTTCATTTAATTTATTCTTGAAGACCCATTTTGTTCCTATTACATTCTTATCTTTTGGTCTAGGAACTAATTCCCAAGTGTTGTTCTTTTCGATTTGCTCAAGTTCTTCATCCATTGCTTTGACCCAACATTCATCTTTGCATGCCTCTTTCACATTTTGTGGTTCAATGGAGGAGAGTAATGCCAAGTAGCTTGAAGCTTCTGCAAGTGTCCTTCTTGTTTGTACTCCTGCTTCTTTCTGCCCCACAATCTGAGTTTCTGGATGATTCTTTTGAACATATCTGGATGGAGTCTTCTCTTCTATTCTTGTCTGCTCCTCTGGTTCTTCTTGAGATTCTTCTTCTTCTTGAGGCTCTTCTTCTTCATCATTCCGCCTTTGGGGGTAACCTTCATCTTCTTCAATGTCTTCATGATGAACTTGCTTAGGAATATATCCCTTCTCATCAACCACTATATCAATACTGTCAACAATTCTGCCAAGTCTTTTATTGTAGCACTTGTATGCTTTGCTATGTGGAGAATAACCAAGAAGAATGCCCTCATCTGCTCTTGGTTCAAGTTTGCCAAGTTGCTCATCAGTATTCTTAATATAACATTTGCTCCCAAAGATTTTGAAGTGCTTCACGGAAGGAGTTTTACCACTCCAAAGCTCATGAGGTGTTTGAGTGCTGTTTACTCGGACATTTGTTTTGTTAAGAATAATAACAGCAGCATGTGCAGCTTCACCCCAGAAGGTTGCAGGAGTACCTGATTCATCGAGCATAGCACGAGCCATTTGTTGGATAGTTCTGTTCATTCTTTCCACAACCCCATTTTGCTGAGGAGTTCTAGCTGTAGAGAATTCTCTTCTTATCCCATGTTCATCGCAGAAATCGAAAAATTCATTTGATGTGAACTCCCCACCTCTGTCAGATCTGAGGCACTTAATTTTGTGTCCTGATTCATTTTCAGCCAATGCTTTGAAGGATTTGAATTTTTCGAATGCTTCATCTTTGTGCTTCATAAGCCCTAACCAAACAAACCTTAAGAAATCATCAATGAATAATATCAGATATTCTTCTCCTCGAGGTGTCCTTTTCCTAAATGGACCACATACATCTGTATGGACTAGCTCAAGAGGCAAGCTAGCTGATCCTTCCTTCTCTGGAAAGTTAGTTCTGGTTTGCTTTCCAAACTGACAAGATTTGCATATGGTGTTGTCTGGAATTTTGATGTCTGGAAGATCGCGAACTGCCTGATATTTGCATGCTTTCCTTATTTGTGAGAAGCTTAGATGTCCCAACCTTCGATGCCATAACCAGTGCTCTTCATCCTTGCTAAGATAGCATTGTTGTTGTCCTTCTTCAAATATGTACAGATTATTTGGAGTTCTTTTGCCTTTGAGAACTGTTTTACCTGTATCAAGATCACGAACAAGACATCCATTCGATCTGAAAATAACCTCGGTTTTTTTATCACACATTTGGCTGACACTTAGAAGATTATGCTTCAATCCATCAACATACAAAACATTTCCAGCCTTGACCTTTTCTTTCAAAGGAGCAATACCTTTTCCTTTTATAGTTGCAGGAGTATCATTTCCAAAAGAAACTTTCTTTCCCTTTTCTAAAGTAGAATAAGATTCAAGTTTTTCTTTATCACCTGTCATATGTTTCGAACATCCACTGTCAATGTACCATAGATTTTCCTGTCCTTCTGCATAAAATGCTATCCCACATCTTTCTGTTTGAGGTTCCTTTATTCTCCATGTTTTGGTGCTTGTGGCTTGTTCATTTTTCTCCTGAAACCTGCTCCTGCATTCAGAGTCTTTATGACCAAAATTATTGCAAATGGAACATTCAACTTCATTTTCAAGAACCGAAAAGTTGTTATAGGTCCTTTTTGTAATCCCCGTCATACTTCTTTGTTTTTGAAATTCCCTAGTCATGATTGTTTTATATGCAACACATTGAGCTGCTTTGTGACCAAAGTTATGGCAAGAAAAGCATTGTCCATTGAAGAAGCTTCTGCGGTTATTGAATCTACCAGCCAACTGATTGTAGTTTCTATTTTCATCTATTCTTGAGCCAAACTGAGAAGATTTTACCTGTGGTTGGTTGTAGCTTTTGTTCACCCTTAAGAAGGATTGTCCCTGATAGTTTCTGTTTGTAATCCGTCCCTGCTTTACCTGATTATCTTCATTGTTCTTCTGCTCATTTCTTCCTGCTGCATCAAGATAACTTTTTGAGGTGGATGCTTGAGAAGTTTCTCCATTATAACCCAAACCTGTCTTGTTTAGAGGAGACCGCTGCACATTGATAATCTCATCCAAAGTTTCAGATCCTTTGACAAACTTAAGATTAATAGCTTTTGTTTTCTCAATTTCTTTTCTGAGACCAACAATTTCACCTTCTAGTTTTTCAAGATGTTTTTCCTTTTCATCAATTTGAAATTGCAAAGTATCAATGATCACATTCTTTTCTTCTATGCATCTCTTGAGTCTAGTAATTTCATTATAGAGATTATCCACATCTACAGCATCCTCATAATCATCATCTTCAAATGCCATTAACAGCTTATATTTATTACCTTGTTCATCTTCATCACTGTTTGATAAGCCATCACTATCTTCATGGGTGTAGTAACTTTTCTTATTTGCACTTTGTTTCTTGTTCCATCTAGCAGGTTCTTTTCCTTTATCCTTATAAGGATAAAGTGTTAAAGTGTTAATATGCCCTTGACAGTTAAGTATGGTCCACCTAGATGCATTTATGATCATAGTCTCTAATTAATGGTTGCTTTCACTTGAGTTTGAGTTGGTTTTATTAGGTGTTCTAGAGCAACAAATGACCTTGAGGGAATCCTACTCCACATGATGGCCTGGCCATACACTACATTCCAAAGAGCATGATGACTTAGAAGATGCAATATTTCCCACATTTGCTAGAGCATTGGGCCTTTTGATGACTTGAGCAGTTGATATATATCCTAGAGCATCCCTAGGAGCTTTAACGTTTGGATTCTTTTGCCTAGCATGTATGATTCTTAATGATGTACTAGTGGACCTAGCATGCCCCCAAGCTGGCCTTGACACTACTTGATGGGCATGCCATGATCCAGGACCCAAATGAGGATCACCAACCATCCTTAGGATGATTGAGGAGGACTTGTTGCAACTTGCACCTAATGGAGCTTTAACATTGGAGAGAGGAGGCACCATGTTTCCCACTTGACACCCATGGAGATGACGTATGGAACCCACAGTTGGATTTTGGACCCTTGGAGCTACTTTGATTATTGATTTGGGGATTTTCCTCAAATGGAGGATGTTCATGATGCTTAGAGACATTTAGTCTTGTATTCGCATGATGGATCATTTGGATCCCTAAAAGGGCATGACGTCATCACCATTTTAGGTCTATGACTCACACTTGTGGGATGATCTTGGCATATTTTGTTGTAAAGCTAGTGCTTTGGCTTGTAACCCAATTTTACTTTTTGTCTACTCAAAAATCAAACTTGTGTAGGAGCTTTTGGTTAGAAATTATAAGAGGTAGATCTCATATAAAAAGAGGATCACCTGTCTCATTTTGTTCATCATCACTTGTGGAAAATTCAACCTCTCATAGAGAACTTGGCCTAGCTATTTGTACTTCGCTACATTGTGGAGAAGTGATCTTATGTGGATTTTTGGAGACTAGTGCTTGTTGTGGAGACATTGTTTTGGGATAAAGAAGGCTTGTTCTTGGATATATTATGAGTACCTTTTGTTGAATATCTTTTATGATTATTGCATGTAATGAATATTGCTAAGGACTTTATGTTCCATGTGTAAATGCTTATATTTATATGAAATGCTTGGTAAATTTTGCATGTTTTAATTTTGTATCCTTGAACTCCCTAGAGAGATCTTTGATAAATTTATCCACTCATAAAGTGATAGTTAAGCAAGTGAAAACCTAAGGTTTCCCCCCTTACTCCCTTCAAGGGTTTGGTATTTCCATGGTCAAAATCCCTAAGACTCCGTCACCGAAGTAGATAGAAAGCATTGGCATCCATCTTGGTGACCAAAACTCATAAAACTTTGTCTTTCTCTCTCTCTCTCCTAACATTTCAGCCCTTCAAGGCAAGCCACTAGGGTTAGGGTTTAGGCCAAATTCAACTAGGAATTGGACGCTGAGCTGATTTGAAGTCGTTTCACCTTGCTTGACCTCAAGACTTCAAAATCTAGCAATTTGCATGGTTGAAACTTGAAAGTGTTTCCCTAGGGCTTACATAATCAATCCTAGGCAACTATAGGGCTTGGAAAACCTTAATTCTTCATTAGGGCTTCAACTTAGAATCATTTGAAGGCTATGTTGAAGGAAATGACTAGTTAGGGGCTGTCCCACTACCGTAAATGGCTCGAAATGTTGAGCAGCCCCGAAACAGCTCTGAAATAGTGTTGGCCATACTGTATGAAATTTTGCAATTTTGAAATGCTATATGGTACGACCAACATAATTTTGGAGCCGTTTTGGCCGCTATAGGCTACATTTCAGCCAAGTTTGTGCTTTTTTTTCTTTTTTGGCCAGGTCAAGGGGCCAAGAAGGGTGTGGGTCTGTTTCATGGCCCAAAAATGCTAACTTAACACTATGTTTTGAAGTTAAACACTTAGTTAACAAATTTTAATAAAAAAATTAGGAATAAAATTCTCTATAAAAATAAAAAAAAAAATTAGAATTCTCTAGAAACCCTATCAACCTCTTATTTTCTATAAAAAGGCACTGCATTCACTCATTAGTCTAACATTCTTTTGCAAGAGGACCTTCCTATAGCAACAACAAGCATTTTAGTTGTGATTTGGAGCATGGCTAGTGAGAAGAAGGGCATGGGTAGTAAGAAGAAGGGCGTGGGAAACCACTGTTTTGGTGAGTGATTCATTTTCTATTTTCGCAACATTCATGGCTTCTCAATGTTGTATTTCCAGTACCACTAGCTCTACTCAAGCAACTAGGCAACAACAATACTACCCTGTGTGGAGGTATGTTACCAAAGTCAAGAAAATGGGTTTCGGTGGTACACAGGTATGGAAGTGCAATTTATGCAAAATTGATAGGAACTTTAAAGGCTCTTACACAAGAGTGAAGGCTCACAATTTGCATGAATAGATAAAGGGTATTGAAGTGTGATCACATACCAGAAATCTAGAGGTGAGGGCTAGATTTAAGAGAGAGCAAGATGATGCTCAAAGGTTGAAGGATCAAAGAAGCAAAATAGGCATGAGTGGCACTAGCAATTCTCACTTGGGTGCTAGTAATGAGCCAAATATTGTTCATGAAGCAAGAAAGAGGAGGGCAGCAATAGCGAAAGAAGAGTTATCCAAGCTATCAAATCCAGTTAAAGACAGTAGATTGTTGAAAATGCTTGTTAATCAAGGGATAGATGAAGCTGACTCAAGAATGGCAAGGGCTATCTTTGCTTGTGGCATCCCTTTTAATGTGGTTCGATCCCCATATTGGCAGAATTTGGTGAGAGCGATTAACACAACCCCTCAAGCTTACAAGGGCCAAACTATGAAAACTCTAAAAAAAAATTGCTAAATAAAGAGATGCAACTTATTAATGATGTTTTAAAACCAATTTGTAATTCATCGGGTAACACAGGGCTTTCCATTCTCTTAGATGGTTGCACTTATACAAGGCATAGGCCATTGATTAATGTCATTACATCATCACCAAAAGGTGCCATGTTCATAAAAGTAGAAGATTGTTCGGGTGAGGTAAAGGATAGTAAGTTCATAGCTGAAATTTTAATTGTTACTATTGAACAAGTAGGGCTAGAAAATGTGATGCAAATTACCATAGATAATGCACCTGTTTACAAAGTTGTAGGCTTAATTGTTGAGAGTAGATACAGTTACATATTTTGGACTCCTTTCATTGTCCACAATCTAAATCTGATTTTAGAAGAAGTTGAGGAAAAAACATAATGGATTAAGGAGGTCACAAGGTAGGCTAGGGAGATTATAAAATGCATCACCAACCAACACCAATCTCAAACAATATATCAAGAATACTCCAAATTGGAGTTGCCCAAAGTTGCTAAGACAAGGTATGCCTCAAACTTCGTCATGTTGTGTTGCCTTGTTGAAGTTAAAACTGCATTAATGAGTATGGTGGTGGGTTCAACTTACACTGAGTGGAGATAGGCAAATTCAAAGAAGGGAAGTATGGTGAGGAGGGTGTTGATTGATGAAGATAGGTGGAGCAATATTGATTTCTTGCTCAATTCACATTACTTGCATCTGACCTTCTCTGAGATGGAGACATAAGAAACCTTTCCTTGGAGAGGTTTATGATGGCATCAATACCATGGTTGAGAAAACTGAGGAAATTATTACACAAGAGGCTCCCATTCTTCCTTTTGTGGATTTTGATTTTGTTGAGCAAGTGAGGTCCGTCATTGTTATGTGGTGGAATGGGTTCAACACTCCCTTGCACACTTTGGCACATGCTCTGTATCCAAAATTTTATGATGACGAATTCATTGCTCAAGGCAATGGGAAGAGGAAGGCTCCACATAAGGACAAGGAGGTGGCCAATGGAGTGAGGAAACCCTTTCAGAGGTTTCCAACTTCTTTACAAACTGAGGTAAGTGAGGAATTTGCTTGTTTTGCTGTTGAATTAAAGGATTTTGCAGACACATCAACTTTGGATGAGAGGAGGACCATTAACCTAGTTAAGTGGTGGACTTTTCATGGGGAAAATGTTGTTTATTTGCAAAGTCTTGCCACTTGTATCCTATCACAAGTGGTAAGCTCTTCATCAACATAACGTAATCGCAACACTTATAGTTTCATTCACTCTATGGAGTGCAACATGTTGGGATTGTAGAAGGCTGAGAATCTTGTATATGTTCATTCAGTCCTATGCCTTGTGTCTCGTAGGGGTGAAGAATATACAAGGTGACCCCATAAAGATTGGGATGTGGAAGCAGAATGTATAGACTTAGAGATCTCTCTTTCTGCTCTTGATATTAGTGCCAGTGGTGATGCAAGTGGAAGTACTAGTAGAGTTTGCTTCTGCTGAACAAGCATCTTGTTCTATTTTTGTTGGTGAGGATGAGGATTTTTATGATTAATGATAAGTTGATGTAGCCAGTAATTGTCTTTAGCTGATGTTTTATTTTCCATTTTAGCACATACAGTGTCATGTATAAAGGTTGATTTTGGAACCTTCAATGTAAAGCCTCATCTATAAAGTCTAATTTTGGATTTTTGCATCATGTAATCATCTATGTGAGTTAATATAGACTTGGATTTTCATCTAAAATGTCATTATGTGTCTCATTCTTTCTTTTCTTGCAAGATAATATGTTATTAACTCATTTGAAATATATATATCTATGACTTTTCAACCAACATTTCCATTTTCTTGGGGTCGCGTTTCGAGCCATACCCATTTCGAAAACTTCTAGATGTTTTGGCATTGCATGCAACTTAGTTTGAAGATTTGTTGCTATTGTTGTTGATCATATCTTTCAAGCAAACCCTTTTCCTTCTTCTTGTATGCCTAATTGTACCATTGTTGAATCATATATCAAAAACCCTAGGCTACAATTCTCTCTTTATAGGCATCTTCACAAGTACGCTATTCCTTAACACCATAGTTTTAAAATTCGGCCGATTCGAAACAGAAACAGCCGAGTTGATCCGTTTCATTGCCCAGAAATGTGACTCGGTGGAAGAAACGGTTCAGTAGGCCGAGTCATGGCTGACTCGGCCAACTCGGCCGTTTTTGTATTGACTCGGCCGAGTCATAACCAGTGGCCTGTAACCCCATCAAAACAACGAGTTGACATTTTTTTAATGAAATTTTGAAGTGTTTGCTGATTGGTTTGAACTCCAATGTGTTTTATGAATTAGTTAAATGTTATTTGGGGTCCATTTCCCCCTCCCAAACCCTATTTAACACACTCAAATGCTCTCTACTATTGTAAAAGTGACATTCTCCTTAATCTTCATTTTCATCCTTTTACTTAAATTTTTAACATTACCATGAAATGACTCAGGATGTTTGAGAGTGGTTTCGGCCTCATTGGATTTCATATGGAGAAAGTAGAATTTTAGATTTCATTCAAAATCCAGCAGACTTATCAGTTTTTCAGGATTTCAGGATTGGAGGATTGCAATGTTTCCATTGAATTTTGTCATGTATTAGGGTATGGAACTCGTATTTAATCAAGAGCACCAATCCCTCTATGTACCTTGATGTTAGTGACATTGGTTGTCGAACTCCTCTTAGATTCGCTCCCAAACCAGGAGCTTCTGAAAATGTCGCTCCCGCTCCCGTTTTCGCTCTCGCTCCCCACTTTCGCTCCTGCTCCCAACTTCCAAGTAACACTGAGCAGATGATGTTGGCAACTCTAGCAATAGCCAGTAGTACTGGTCACAGACTTTTGTTGTAGAGGCCATTTATAGCCTCCTTGGTTATGTGTTTTTGTTTTGATCTCTATATCATCATCGTGTATGTATTGGACAATGCATTGGGTGCCATTTTGATATAATGGATATATTCATGCGCCTACTTTGATCATATGTTGTCTTCTATCTATATTCTAATGCTGTGTGTTTGGAAACATGAATGAAAATCTTTAAAATTATGTGTTTTTATAAAAAAATAAATATTTAATGTATTTTTTACAATGACCGAGTCATTGAAATCGAGCCGGCCAAGTCGATACCGAGTCGGAGTCGGAGTTGGGGTCGACCCTCGGCCGAGTCGGAGTCGGAGTCGGAGTTTTAAAACATTGCTTAACGCAAAGAATTGAGCTTTATTCTTAGTATAAGTACCTTGAATAAACCTATCAGAGTGTCACCATTTATGCTTTTGACCTAGAATACCATTTAGGTGACCTATACTGGAAAGCCTCCCTTGTGGTGAAATTTCACTAAAGAGTAGAAAGTGGGGTTCTAAGATGACAGTGTCATCCACCTCATTTTTTTTTTTTCTTAATCTGGATTTTGTCTTGTGAGGCCTTTCACAAGACTTGTTATATTTTGAGGCAGCGATGACTAGAACGAATCTCAGGCTGGTTTTGCTATTGTAAATTTAATATAAGGGTGAGGATCGAGTCAGCCTCGAAAGTGCCCAGAAAGAACCTCACGCTGTACTCAGAGGAGCAGATCACTGAGTTAAAGAAGAATCATTTGGTTTTGAACAAGTATTTATACACTCATGTACCATTAGACAAAACTCATAGTTGAGGATGACCTGATATATATAAAGTGAGGTCGAGCGATGCTACAATTTGAAACTGATATATATGTACGCCTGACATTTTGAAGTTAATATTAAAACTATGGAGTGTGGAAATTATTGCAGTTAACTAGTAATTATCCCACCTATCTTTTAAAGATTATTTGTCTCGACAAAAATATTTATTGAAAATATTGAATAAAAAAATACTGAATAAAAACACTACTGCAATATTCACGAATTAAAATATCCACCAATATTGCATTAAAATATCTACAAGGCACTGAGAAAACCACACATATAAAATGGACATCGATATTTTTAACAAATGTCGTTAGAAAAAACCCCAATGTAGAAAAAACCAATTTTGCAAATAAGGATTTTATTATTTCTTCAACAAATCTGTAATTTATTGATATTACAACAAATCTATAATTTATTGATATTACAATTGCTTGCCGTTAAATGGAAAAGCTCTAACAAATATTTTTATATTCTCTTTTGCTGATCAAATCGGCTAGGGAATAACCCCTCAACCCTTCTTCTACAATTCGCACTGCCTCTGATTATGCGCACGACCTCTCTGGCAACTCGCACAGACTCATTGGCAATTCGCACTGCCCTTCTGCAACTCACACTGGCACTTGCACTACCTCCAGCACTTGCACTACCTCCGGCAACTCGCACTACTTCCAACAACTCACACTACCTCACTCTGGCAATTTGCATGGCCTTTGGCAATTCGCATTGCCCTCTAGCGATTCACATTGGCTCTCTGGAGACAATTTCAGCCTTTGTAGAAAAATGAATTGGCCAACAAAACTACCTAAGTTGGAAGTATCTCGAATGAAGAACAACGCTGGAAAATGCTTCTTGCTTAATCACTATTGAAACCTAAGTCACCGGGTTTGGTGAATTTTAACGTTGAAATTCGCCAAATCTAAGACCAAATGGAATTTGTTCGTTTAAATTCGTTGGAAAAAATCAAATTGAACATAAACGTGAACCTGGAGATAATATTCAAATGGGTTCAACAAGGTTTTAATCCTGTTATTTTTTTTTCGTTTAAACTCCCTGGCAAAATTCAAATTAAACACAAATGAACTAGAAATTAATGTTCAATTGGGTTCAACGAGGGTTTAAGCCATATATGTAAAACAATTATTTACATAACTTAAAAGGTATTTAATAATCACAATTAAATTAATATAACTTATTTATCTATCACTATATATATATATATATATATATATATATATAATAATGTAAACTTTTATATAATCATAATTTAAATTTATATAATTTATTTATTCATCACCATAGTTATATATTGATATATTTATAAAATTAAGCTATAAATGTTAATAATTTAAACTATAATATATAATTAATATTAAAATTATTTAATATTTTTATTACATTGTGAATGTTATATATAGATATATATAACTGGTCAAACTTCAAGTCGAATTTCAAGGTTGTCGAATTTGAACACGACCTTGAACCAGATGACTTAGGCTGAAACCCTTGGTAGTGTCAAACCCCACGCTATCACTGTGCCTTTGTTAATTTGTTGTGTCTCCAAGATGCTTATCTATTTTCTGTTATAATCTCTTATTGAGAATTCAATGGCCAAGATCTAATCATGGTCAATGGCTAAGATCATCTTGACTCCATCAAACACCTTTTCTAGAAGTTATTAGAAAAAAATTGACTTGTCTTAATTAATACTAATTAATCAATCTGTTTTTCTAAGTTAGACTTTGAAAAATTATTAAAAGCTAGTTAATAATCTAATTAAAACATTTTCCCTTAGAAAAATTTCCTATACTTAGAGATAATTTATTCTCTTGTGTTATTAGCATCACTTACCCCTCTTGAGACTAAAATACCTGTCCAAGCTACAAAATCCAAAAAGATAGATAAATAGTGACATTAGAAAAGATGAGAAGGGACCTCTCTTGAGATAAAATGAAAACAGAATTAGTAAGACTACTTTGCCTTATACCAAAGGAACTACGGACAATCGAGTGAGAATACTAAAAGGAAAGAACATGAGTCAATTTTTCCCTGCCAATACCGTCAGAAATGGGCTTGATGCAGAAAAAGATCTGAGAGATGCTAAACAACAAAGAGGATTCTATGATATTCGCTGCTCTGATGGTAAAATATATATTGGAGAAACAGGGCACTCAGTAGAAGACTCAAAAAAAGTTGGAAATAATTAATTCCTACTTGTCTATGGTTGTAATTTTCTAATTGAGGAGTTTGTTCCTATATAATAGGAATAAGCTAGAATATAGTTTCTCTTAGTTTAGTGTGTGGTTGAGAGAATATCTCAACCACACTACTGTACGTCTAAGATAGCATTCCTATCTTGAGACTATTGATTGTATACATATGTGTGTAATTTCATTATTCAACAATTAATAGAAAATATATTGAGTGTCTGCAATTTTATCTTGGTATCAGAGCCTGTGAGGGCCTAGCCCCTCCTGGGCCTGGCCCCTCCTGGGCCTGGCCCCTCCTAGACTGAGGGAAAATAAAGAGTTTATTATATATTGTCTGTCCATCAATTTTATGGTCTGTTCAAGTGCTTGATCGAACCTGTGTTGATCGACTATGGAGGCGTTGTCTCTTGTTTGCGTGGACGTTAGGGAGCTATCTGCGAGCGCAGGATTTGATGTGTTCGTGTTCTACTGGTTCGAACCTGATTGGGAGTTTCTAAGTATCTAGGGTGAGTGGGTAACTCCATTCATCTCTCTGACAGATGACAGATGAGGTTAAGATGCTGTTGTTGGTACTGCCGCTGCCATTAGCATTAGGTTTCGTTGTGCTAGGCTGGAATCTGGATGTGGCCTTATTTTAATGAAGCCCCCGTATCCCGATGGTCTTCACTCTCTCGGCCCTGCTGGGCATCCTTCATAAATATCTATGTTCCCTGTAACAAATTGCTCAGGCCTGTGACCAAGGGGGAAATGGAGCCCACGCCCAGCGCTCGTAATTAGCTGGAGCTAAGAACCAAAGTGTGGACCATATGACCAACCATCCATTCATTGCCTCTCCGGCTCTGGAAGTTTGAGGGGGGCGAGATTCGTCCACTAGACCAACGTGGATTCAGGATAGGCTGTTGTTTTCGAGAGATCTGAAACAGCGGGGGTTGCAGGAATGGAACTGGAGACCTCCTACTGAAGGCCAACAGTGCGAAAGGGTTCGGAATGATGAAGAGGAGAGGGGATTCTTCGTCTTCATTCCCAGACGAGGCGCTGGAGCACGTGTTGTTCTTCGTGGTTTCGCTGGTATGCAAGGCCTGGTACAGAGCCGAGGCCTGGAGCCGCCGGAAGGTCTTCATTGGAAACTGTTATTCTTCGGCGAGGGATGATTTGGTGCGTAGGATCGTCGATTCTGCTGCGGAGTTCGGGTGCTTTCAGGCGATAAACCATGGCGTTTCTTGCAATGTGGCCGAGAGGGCCGAGAAGGAATGCAGTGGATTGTTCGAGCTGGCTCTGGAGAAAAAGGAAGTGGTGTCAAGGTCTCTGGAGTCGCCTTTTGGATTGAGGATGGTCGATGCAATACCAGTACTTCAGCGAGGTAGGAATCGTTTTGGCTGGAAAAAGAGGCCAACCAAATTGAAGAGAAGGCTGGCTTGTCAGGCTATGATCTGATGCCCATTCAGATTGCGATGGCCGGCGCTGTGCCTCTCTGAAAGGAGCTGGAGGATGCATTATAGATCTGTTGATGGAATCTGGATTCTCATATTTTACAACGGTGAGTCTGAGATGGCTGCTTTCGTATTGGAGTAAATAGAAATATTTTTATTTGGATGTGTCAACTGGTTGCATGATTCAAAAATTTCGTGGACATGATAATGAGGTGAATTTAGTAAAATTCAATGAGTATGGTGCAACAATCATATCAGACGGATATGATCATACAGTTAGAGCATGGGATTGCAGGTCACATAGCACAGAATCAATTCAGGGCCGTGGTGGACGTCTGAGCCATGATGGTGGAGCTTTGAGTGCCGACATGGAAAGGTATTTGCTGTTTATGGCCTGGGTCTTACCAAATCTGCACAGTTTGCGTGGAAAAAGCACGTGTTCATAAAGCCTTTGGTGATCTTCAATTTAATGAGTTTGGATGCGATTCCAGACCAGCTTTCTGTTTCCTTTGGGGACAGAAGCCGGAGCAACTCGCCACGGTGGAGTCGATCTGTTGGAGAAGTTCTTGAGCTTAAGAACGCAAATGTTGTCTTTTTGAATCTGGGAATTTTTTATTTTTTTTTATCCGTGCACTGTAATCATACTTACAGTTTTTTCATGGTGGTGGAAATTTTTATTACTTGGCGGACGGCAGGACAAAGTCTTTGCATATGGGCTCCCTACACGTCATAGACACTTGGCCTGCACATCCATGTTTGGCTTTGATTCATGGTTTTTCCCTTAACATTTCAGATTTTAAGGAGTTTCATGCTAATTTTATCTTGGCTGAGAACAGCATGGTCTACGTTTCGACCCGCAGGTCGGCAAAGTCCTCGAGAAAAAGCTGGGCTGCGGTTTACTCGACCTCAATCGAAACAGGGGAAACGAGGTGCCTGACGCCCGACGAAATCGCAGATTTTAGCCCCGCTGTGTCCCCCTCGGGTGAGTGGGTCATGGTGGCCTCCGAAGGAGAGCGGGGATGGCAGGGCGAAATACGCGATTTGGAGACCGATCTTATGTATTCAGGGCCTCTGATGGTTCTGATAGAAGGCTTGTTGTGAAGCATGGCGGGTGGCCATCTTGGACCGACGATAACATCGTGTTCTTCGACAGGCAGGCGGAGGACGGGTGGTGGAGTGTTTACAGAGTCTCCGTTAATTCCTCATCTGCCCCGGTGGAGAGAATTACCCCGCGGGGAATCGATGCCTTCACACCGGCTGCATCCCGTACCAGGCCTTGGATTGCTGTTTTCCACGCACAGGCCTGGGAACGGCGTTCTGACGTTCGTGAGCGAAAGGGACGGACTCCCAGAGCTTTATCTCAACATATACCTTAAGGATAACCTGCCAATTTTAGCAGGGAAAGGGGAGGAAAGTAACCGGCGCGAGGCACTGGAGGATGACAGAACAACTTATGTGTGTCTGCGATTTGGAGAGTGAGATCCGAGCAGATGACAGCAGATCGGTCGAACCGGTGGACTGGTTATGTTGGCAGAGGATTGGTTGTGAAGTGGCAGCCCAGCATGGAGAAGATTGTTGGGTCCAAGAACACTCCAGGATTGGAGGAGATCGGGCCGGTGGTGTGTGCCGAGCAGGCAGCCAATTGCAGATCACTGGTTATGATTCATGATATTTCTGGACTCTAATAGTTGCTGTTATGTTTGGGAAATAATCATCTTTGGGCAAAGATAGAGAAATTTGATATTTTGTCAACCTGAAAGTCTATTTTTTTTTTATGTCTTGGAATCATGGATAATATTATTGAGCCTTATTGAGCCTAGCTAACTCAATGTAGGTAAAGTTGTTTTGTTAGAATTCATGACTCTAACAAATGACAGGATAAGCATGGAGTTCCAAGAAGTTATTTGACAAAGATGCCCAAGATGTGAACTTGGGATAAAGGAGCAGCAACAATGTTTATGGTGGACAACAAAGTAGATTTTTTGTTTTTAGTGTGGTTTGTGGAATAGACTCCCTAGCATATTATTGTAATAGTCATTGTATGTACCAGAAACTCCAAATGTTGAATGTAAGCCTTGTAAAGGCATTTGAAAGTTCGTGGTGATCCCAAAACCACTTTGTAATGGTTTGTGGTCAGCCTGAAACCATCTTTTGTCACTGTAATGTGACGGTTGGTGGTGAACCAGAAACCATCTATAGAGTCCTAGTGGCTACAGGATTTGCCCGGTGGTGGCATATTGAAGTTGGCGGATTTGCCCGGTGGTGGTAAATCGGACTTGCCCGGTGGTGGCATATTGAAGTTGGCGGATTTGCCCAGTGATGGTAAATCGGACTTGCCCGGTGGTGGCAGATTGCCTTTGTGGCTGAATCGCCTATGTGGCTTGAGGTGCCTTTGTAGTTGTGTGTACACAGGAGCTTTGTGCTCGTAGGAGCAGGTGGATTGCAGTAACACCTGGCTCAGACTCAGATGATTTTCTCTGAGTAGAAGGGGATTGGCGTTTTTCGCGCTAACAGCAATGCCAGGAAGGCCAACTGGCGCGTCTGTTAGGCCATTAATCGCGCCAATGGGTGTGGGTTTTTCGTTCAGGATCGCGCCAATTCACCTTCAAGGGGATCCGTGGGATCGGAGAAGTTGTGGATCTGTCCGAGGGCGGCAGAGTGTGTTTTTTGGAGGTTTTGTACATGCAATTCACCATGACAAGTAGTCATTAAGGGGGGGAGTTGGAAATAATTAATTCCTACTTGTCTATGGTTGTAATTTTCTAATTGAGGAGTTTGTTCCTATATAATAGGAATAAGCTAGAATATAGTTTCTCTTAGTTTAGTGTGTGGTTGAGAGAATATCTCAACCACACTACTGTACGTCTAAGATAGCATTCCTATCTTGAGACTATTGATTGTATACATATGTGTGTAATTTCATTATTCAACAATTAATAGAAAATATATTGAGTGTCTGCAATTTTATCTAAAAAACACTCTGCAGACGTTATACATAAACTGTACACAAAGATCTACACTGGCTGGCCATTCGTTCAAACATGGGAAAACGTCAAAAGTTATTGCTAAATAGGACAACTTTATAAGAATAAAAATCAGAGAAACACTAAAAATAAGGAAAAATGAAAATAGCCTGAATATAGACATAGGTGTAGAGCTTAGTAATAGCTGGTGAATGGTTATCCACCTCATAAAAAAACATCCACGTGTCTGGGTGAAGATTAAAGCTACAAGACAACCTTCAATGCATGAATGAGCTTATGTCTTGTGCAATCAGCATCTTGTATTCAAGCAATATCCTCGGGCTATAATCTTTCAGCACTTTGCTCATGAAAATGAGCCAAACTAGTTGGCTTGAAATGTCGAGACAAACAAAAATTAATGCACAGTTCCTCCTGTTCCTCTATGAATATATTTGTAAGGAAGTTGACGGGGAAACATTCCTACTGTCCTTTAGGTAGAATGGAGCTCCTTCTGATTGTACTCTTCTGTTGTAAATCATATTATGTTTTTCCTGTATTAACATACGTACCATTTTTACAAAAGTAACTGGTTGATACTTTGTTATCATTATTTGACCAATATAATAATACTATTAAGCACTTCCATAAGTATATTGTGAATTTAGTATGTCAGGTGCATGTTCATCCAAAAAGGGTGTTTTAGTTTGAAGTTGAACATAATATAGGCTTTCCTACAAAAGAAGCATGTTTTAGAATTTAAAATAGAAATGTCTTAGATACAATTCATTCATTTAAAAAACAATGTTTTGCAGGTATGGTGGTACAGGTCTTGGCCTTTGCATTGTACGTTCCTTGGTATGTGAACTCTAACTTGAAATTATAGACAATGTATGTTATTTCATTTAATGTTTTCACTCACTTCACAACAGACTTAAGTGATTCATACTTTAGTGATAGCGTGCCTGTTAATAGAGATTTCTTTGGACATTATTGATTATACTTGAGGAACTCATGGGAAAACACTAGGGAAACTAAATTGCTTCAAATTTTTAACAACCCCTCAAAATGGTCGAAACCCTGTTGTAATCCTTTAAAGTCCAGTTCCTTTAAGTGTGCTCAAGAAATCAATGTTATTATTTTTTACAGGTTCATAAAATGGGGGGGCAGATTAATATTCAACAAAAGGAAGGGCCAGGAACTTTGATGCACTTATCCTTAGTGTTTGGCATACCTGCCGAAAACTCAGGGCAATTTTCTCAGCACTTTTGGAACAGATTTGGAAAAGAAAGTTCAATGGTATTCTACTACAGTACCTTGCTATTGTTTTATTTAATAGTAAAATAAAGAAGTCAGGGTGCCTTTTTTCCACATTGTCAAGACACTCCTGCATCTTCCTTCCAAGGACAGCCTATGAAAGGATA
Source organism: Pinus tabuliformis (assembly GCA_031772625.1). NCBI lineage: Eukaryota > Viridiplantae > Streptophyta > Pinopsida > Pinales > Pinaceae > Pinus > Pinus tabuliformis. The sequence continues at coordinate 32,124,533 of CM062804.1, forward strand.
ACCTTTTCAGGTTAAGAGCATCATTAAGAAATTATATATTATGAGAAGTATACCCGGGAAGAATAGTATTATGTGATTTCTTCGACGTTTTCTTTTCTCTTCAATTTTACAGCTTTCCTTTTTTCTATTTTGTGAAGTATTAGCTACAAATGTTTACACCATGAGAAGATGCTTTTTGAAAACTATTTATTTGTATTTTCTTCCTTCTTGGCAGGTACTTCTGGCTCTAAAAGATGACATTGGTCGATTGAAAATGTCCCAATGGCTAAATGCAAATGGTATCCAATCATATCAAGCATCTAACTGGAACGAAATACTAGAAATACTGTCTATGGAAGTAGATTGTCATTATCATCCTGGTTTACAAACAATAGACAGTGTTCAATCGGAGAGTATTCTGAATCATGGGGTTTCATTGAATGAGTTTGGGTCTGCAAATCTTAAAGAGGACTCGATGCCTGCAAATGAAACAAGGGTCCTCCATCATTCTTTTTTGAATCAATTATCAAAATATCACAGCTTCTTTGTAGTTATAGATACAAGGTTTTTGGACACGGACATGAATAGCTGGAAGGCTCAAGTATCTCATCTCAGCAAATACCAAGGGAGAGTAAAATTTGCATGGCTGTTGAATCATGATACCTCTGCCACTGTAAAGTTGGAGTTGAGGAGAACGGGGCATTGTATCACTGTTAATTGGCCTCTCTATCAATCAAAATTGATTCAGATATTGACAACCATGATAGAAGATACAACATATGAATTAGAGAAGATGAGTACTGGTTCACGGTCACCGAACTTACAACTTGACACACAGGAAAGCATGAACATTCAATCTCCCATAATTCTCACAAGGGAAGGACGATCTGATTACTTTTTAGATAAAGATGGTTGTGATTCAGCCAAGGATATAGGTGAGGGTTACAGAAAAAGCTTAAGTAAGAGTTTGTGTCCTACCATACAAGCAAGCATTTCTGCCCCAGGAAGCTTAAATAGTTCTGCAATGACCATGCAAGAAGGAAGAAATTTTGTCCCATATACCATTAAGGAATTTAATGGTTTAACAGCAGCTTCTCAAATTCTCACAAAATCAGAAGATGGAAAGGGATATCCAGCAGAGAAATGTAGGTATGATTCTATTTGCAACAAAACTAATACAGATGAATTCTGTATGAACACTGACAGTATTGCATCTGTTGAATCACATTCTGGAATCTGCAATGAAGATTCACTTGGAGATATGGATCAAACGGAAAAGTTAATGGTAAATTCTATTTCTAAACAATATAATGACCATGCCTTGGATATTCAGGCAGCATCAAAAGTGAACAATAGCCCACAAAATGAAAAATTGCCTTGTGATGTCTCTTCTATCCCAGCTTGCCCAAGCTGCTCAAGTATTGGGTTCAGTGGATCTGTAACATATAAATTAGAATCAAAAGAAGATTTATCACCCCATTCATCCTCAAGCAATGATAATGGAAGGCCAAATTGCATCAAAAATCAAATGACATCCAAAGAACTCCAAAATCCCCCTGTTCGAGTGGCTTCATCTAATGGAATTTCTTCAGAGAGATCTCTCGAAGGCATTCATATTTTACTTGCTGAAGATACTCCTGTTCTTCAAAGAGTTGCAAGCATCATGCTTGAAAAGATGGGTGCAACATTAGTTGCTGTTGGAGATGGACTGCAAGCTGTGGATGCACTGAAATCTTCTTATAATGTTGGGGATTCTGACAAACTGACCTCTATGGGTAAAATAAAAAACTCTGGGAAACAGACGATATCAGCAGATTCACCACCATTTGATCTGGTTCTCATGGACTGTCAGGTATGTTACGTTGTAATATTCTCTTTAGGACATGCACATTTCTTATAGAACTTTATTTCGTATTGCAAAGCATGCTAAATTCCGTGACACTCAATATTTTGCAAACAGCTAATTTAATATTTTACCAAGAAAATGGATATCCAACATTCACACTGGTATCCTGCCAGATATGAGGCTGACGGATTACATTTCACTTCATTTGAGGCACATTATTGAAGAATTCAACTCAAAGCAATATCTGCTGAAATCTTATAATCTTAGGAGAACCATTAATAATGACTTTAAAATGTTTGAAAAGCGAGTAGCTGATGCAATTCACCATTTGATAAATGTGAAATTTCTAACATAATGCTTCAGCAGTATTACTGATGCTAAACGCCACTCAAACAGGTGCAATTTTATCGATGATAATATCACTAGTAAGCTATACAAGCTGGAAGATTGCAATCACTATATCTCAAGAACATGCATAGTTGGTTTAAAACAATGTGGAAAAAGTCAAAATCGGGATTAAATCGGCAAGGGTCCAAAAGTTGAAAAACTCGTTAAAGTCGGGAGTTTTTTGAAAAAATCGGCAAAATTAAAAAAACACAAAAATATTCATTTATTTTAATTTTTTTTAGCATCTAGAGTATCCACAACATCAAATAAATGTATTTCCACATAAACATGTAAAGAAAGCTAATATATAATATGTATATGAAGTTTAGTACTACATCACATATCAAAATAGTGAATCAACTCCTGAATCTTGAGTCTTGTCTGAGTCTCAACTCTCAAGAGTCAAAATATCAACAAAAAAAATAATAAATGTATATCATGAGTCATCTACATGTCATAAAGTAATCTGTCACTGAGATCCTCTGCCCCTTTTACGGGAATAGGGAATGGGTTTGCCTTTTCCTCTAGAGGAAGAATGCCCAACCCCTGGAAATACAAATGGAGTCAGTCGTCCTCTAGAAGCCGATAAAAGAGGTGGCCTCTGTCCTATGCTGCTACTGCCCATCCTAGATGGTGTCACCTCCTCATCATCATCCTCATCCAGCTCTGCCTCCTGAGCCTGATGTTGCTCCTCCTCTTCTACCTCTGGCTCTCCCTCCCCTGCAACTGCTACTTCCTCTGGATCCACATTTAACCAATCTGGGATCGAGTCCATGGCCGGCCTCTCAGTCTCAACCCTCCATGCAGTAGTGGTATCAATATTGTCCAATGAGATGGCTTCCACATCAGGAGCTTTTTGAAGTTGTCTCACCCACAATCGAATATTGTAGTAGACATAGACCATGTCAATGAGGTGTTGGGACTCCAATCTGTATTAGGGTCATAGATTGTAAATTAGCTAAGTTACCAGGATTGGATCTACTAGTTTTTTGAAAACCTAAGATCTGGAAACGACAAGTACACGCAAGTATAAAATATTTTATAATTTTTAAAATTAAAATTTATATAAAAATAAAAATAAAAACTAAATCTCTATAAATATAAAAATAAAAACATATGCTAATTTTAATTTATAAGTTTTACATACAATAAATAATTATTATATAATTATTCAATATAATACTTTAAAAATAATTATTAATTTAATTTTAATGGGATTAATGTATCATTTATAAATATTTAAACATTAATTATTAGTTGTAATACAAATTATTAAAGTTATTTTAGAAAATTTACTTTTTAAACTTGAAAAAAAACTTTAAAATTAATTAAAATAAAACTTACTTTTTAAACTTTAAAATAAATATATAAATAAAAGCTTAATTTTTAAACTTTAAAATATCTAATTAAAAGCTTAATTTTTAAACTTTAAAATATCTAATTAAAAACTTACTTTTTAAACTTCAAAATATCTGAATAAAAATGGCTAGATTATGATACGTTGATTCATTGTTTTGCGGATGCTGATTCTTTCATTCATTGTCTTGTATTAAAGCTTATAATGTGGTCAACTAAAATAAAAATAATTAACTGTCCGTGCCAACTCCCTAGATTATTTTGGCCAACGTCGATTCATTAATTCAGTGATGTCGGATGCTCATTCTTTCGTTCACTTGTGACTAAACAGTTGAATTTCCCGTTTTGGAATTTTGTGCTGGCGTTTGTTAGTTTACTACAGATTTATGCGTTGAAGTCGACGATTTTTTTAACCTTAGAGAGAAGCTAGGAGTATTTCTGCGGATCCGGATCCGAATCTGTTTCCGATCCGAGGATCCATAGATCCAAACATTAGGCTTGACGAATCCGGTAACATAGTAAATTAGTACTTAGAAAATTTAAATATTAAAAATACTCAAATGAATTCAAAAAATTTAATTTGAAATTTTTTTACCTGTTGCACTTTTTTCTGTGTATTTTGTCAAATACACTCCAGTTGCACTCACACCCAGAGGAACTGCATGTTTGCTTGAGCACTCAAATGGCAAGCTTTTGGAGATGGGGTACTCTGCCACCATAGCTTGTCCACCAAGCATATACAAGTTAAAAGAAAAATGAGAAACATAAAAAAACAATGAAATTCTAAACTTGAAAGTTTGAAACAAACTAAAGCTTACCTGGCATTTTGGTTGTCCTATTCTTAATAGCCATGGTAAAACCAAATGTGCCACCTCCCATCCTATAGACCTCCATTTCTTTAGAAATATCTTCACGTTCTTACTCAGAAGCCACCATCCTCTCAATACAAGTGAAGAATCCATCCATCACCTCGACATCAAATCTGAAACCACAGGCGTAAGAAAATGCGGGGTTGAGGTAGATACCTGCAGCATGAATGGGGTGATGGAGGGTATTGTTCCATCGCTCATCAATCACTCTCCATATGACCTGTTGTTTCTCTAACCCCTCGTCTCCCTTATCTTCATAATAAGCACGAATGGCTTCTTTGGCCCTATCCATGGCCTCATACAAGTAGCCCATTGCGGGCTTGTCTCCATCAGCCAACCGAAGAACCCTTACCAAAGGTTCTGAAATGGCACACACCTACTCTACTCCTGCCCAAAAGCTCTGATCATATGAAACTAGTCTACATATGCCTTCTCCCTCTGGTTTGCAGCTGATAGATAAAGCATGCCACTCCAGTGAAAGAAACATGCTCTTCACATCCCACATAGAATTCAACAGAGACTGAAGAGATATGAAAGTAGTGGCAAATAGTGTGATGGCAGGACGCACCAACTCTTTGTTTTTGGTGAATTTTCTCATCAAGCTAAGCACAAATACATGATTATATATAAATTTTGTTATGCTCCTAGATGATTGACCAATATCCCTCACAATAGGAATCTTACCTATATCCTCCAACATCAAGTCAATGCAATGAGTAGCACAAGGTGTCCAAAACAGGTTAGGATACCTCTCCATAAGCAACTTGCCAGATGCAACATAATTTGCAGTGTTGTCCGTTATGACTTGGACAACATTGCTTGGGCCTACTTCCTGAATGAAGAGGTCCAAAAACTCACAGAATAAACATGCATCTTCAATATGTGCAGATGCATCAACAGATTTCATAAACATTGTCCCTTTGGGACAACTAACCAAGAAGTTAAGAAGGGTCCTACCCTTCTGGTTAGTTCCAACCATCTGACATGACTGTGCATCTAGTGTGTTCCCATGATGCCCTAAACTCCTCCAATCTAGAAGTGCAATCAGTGTTTTCATCTTGAAGAAGAGGCCCTCTCAATTCTGCAAAGGTGGGGGCTTTGTACCCTGGGCCAACGACAGCAACAACATCAAACATAGGTTGGTAAAATGGGTTTGTCTAGGCAATGTTGAAAGGAACATCACTCCATAGAACACTTATTGACCAACCTGTCAACTTCTTCCTTTTCCTTTTTTTTAAGTGTTGATTTGATGCCAGGTTGTGCACCAAGTGTGGTTCTAGGAACAAAAAAAGATGAGAAAGATGAGGGGTTGGGACATATGGGTGTGCAAGGTGATGTTGAAGAAGCACTGCACTCTCACTTCCCCCCACTCTTGAGGCCCCTACAAGTTGGATTTTTAGTGCTGCCTTGGTGTCTTTTTGTAGAAATTTTGACTGTAGATCACCTGATAATGCAATATACTAAAGCAAAATACTTGATTTACATCTACAAACAAACTTGCGGAAGCTTAATCGATTTTGAGCAAGATCAAATAGAACACATATAACAGATGAATAAGAAACAATTACACATGAACACAGAAGAATACTCTGGGGAAAGCCTCAGCTAAAAACCCCTATCTTTGTATTATCATACAAGTGGAAATATCTTAGGATTACACAAAGATTTAGCTCACAAGCTATCCAGCTCTCAGTACAATCCGTCACTGCTACTCATAGACAGAATAGACAACACATATGCCTTTCCTCTACCCTCCAAGCCTCCTATTTCCTTGTGCAGTTTCTCCTGAGTCCTCAAGCTGCCACCTGTGTGTAATTACCTCACACACTGCTCACCAACCTCAGAAATAACTGCGCAATCCTCAAGGAAAGAATTCCTTCTGCATGCAAGAGATATACTCAAGGGAATATTCCTGCAACTGATAGTACATTGTCCCATCCTTTGATCTCAACTGGGTCTCTGTTTGAACTGACATGCATGAGTTATTTATGAGAGAATATTCAGTTATCTGAAGTACACTAGTTGTATGCATGTCTGCATTGACTAACTGAACTCACAATCAGTTCCACAAATTGTTGGAACTAATCTAACTCGACTTAACTCAGTTAACTGAGCTAACTAATTACAACTCATCCCAATCTCCTTAATTAAGGGATAAATTCCTCAATCAGAGGGATAACTGTTGCATGTCTTCACATAGACTTCATGTTTGATTTTCTCTAACTAATTAACTCATGATGAATTAATTAATTATTTTACAAATAGTTGCTGAGCTCAAATTTGAATTTTAATTTAGGGACTACTTAAAATTGGAATGTATCCCGAAATGTTATCTATAGGAATGTTATTTTTAGCATTTCTTGTTGCTATTTTTAACACTCCCTCTCAACAAGCAAGGGATTATCTGTCACCTCGGTCCTGTCCCTGTGGAACTCGAATTTGCATTTTGACAATGCCTTAGTCAAAATGTTTGCATCCTGCTCCTCGGTCGAAACGTACTGCAACAACATGGTCCTCTTCACCACACAGTCTCGAAGATGATGATACCAAATATCGATGTGCTTGGACCTGTCATGAAATACTGGATTCTCAGAGAGTTTGATACAACTCTGATTATCGCAATAGATCACAGTTGGATCCATCCTCTGATCAAACAACCCAACTAGAATTTTCTGCATCCAAATGGCCTCACATGCTGCCTGACTGGCAGCCATGTATTCAGCCTCTGCTGAGCTAAGTGCAATTGACCTCTGTTTCCTGCTATACCAAGAAACTGCAGCTAAACCAAGGTTGAAAATTCCTCCTGAAGTGCTCTTCCAATCTGATGGACTCCTTGCCCAATCTGCATCTGTGAAGCCCTGAAGCTTCACTCCCTCTGTCCGTCTGTACCATAATCCATACTGAGATTTGCCTCTGAGGTATTTCAGCACATGCTTCGCTACCTTCCAAAATAGCTTGGTAGGCTAAACCATAGCTTGACTCAGCTGGTTCACCGCAAAGCACAAATCTGGTCGTGTGTTCACCAAATACATCAGTGAACGCACAAGCTGGCGATACAAAATAGCAGCTACTACCTCACCTGAAGTAGCATCCTCCTTCCTCCAGTTACCTGCTAGAGGAGTCTCCATGGACTTGCACTTCTCCATGTGGAATCTCCTGAGTATCTCATTGTCATACTTGCCTTGAGACACAAACACTTCCCCATCCTTCTACCACACTTCCATGCCTAGAAAGTAGTGCATGAGACCCATGTCTTTCATCTCGAAATCTCTTGCAAGGTCCTCCTTGCAAGACTTGTTCAACTGATTATCACCTGTTAATATTAAGTCATCAACATAAAGAACAATGATCAATGGTTTACCTTCTACCATGATGTGGTATAGGTTAGCATTCGCTTCACTCTTTGTGAAGCCCAACTTGGTGAAATCGTTGTCGATCTTGGTGTACCAAGCATGAGGTGCTTGCTTCAACCCATACAAAGCTCTCTTGAGTCGGCACACATGCGACTCACGATCGAAGGTTTCAAATCCTTCCGGCTGCTCTATGTACACCTCTTCCTCAATCTTGCCATTGAGGAACGCAGTCTTCACATCCATCTGATGGATCTTCCAACCCATCTGTGCTGATAGTGCCAACATCGATCTGATAGATGAATACCTTGCTACAGGAGAAAAAGTCTCATCATAGTCGATTCCCTTGACCTATGAGAAACCACGAGCAATAAGCCTTGCCTTATGTTTCTCCACACTACCATCAGATGCTTGCTTTACCTTATAAAGCCATCGGGAACTCACCACTAGCTTGTTCTTTGGTCTTGGAACAACATCCCAAACATTGTTCCAAACTATGGAATCATACTCCTCCACCATAGCATCAACCCACACTGGCTACTGCATTGCTTCCTCGAAGGAAGATGGTTTGGTCTCTATACCTTCCCCAACAAGAGCCATGTAACCGGTGTACTGCTCAAGTGACCTCCTCTGTCTGCGCTGAGAAGATGGTTGTCCCACATTCTCTCTCGCATCTATCAACAATCTCTCAGCTTCCCTTGAGCGTTTCCGCCCATCTCTAGAAGACTCTGCATGAGTGGATGTCTCCACTCCTAGATCCTCTGCATGCGGCTGCTCCGCATCAGTCTGAGGCTCCTCCTTAGGAACCAAAAGTTCCTCCTTTGCATGCAACTTGAGCTCCCTCTCAAGGGAAACTCGCATGGCCTTCTGCTCGTCGAACTTTAGATCTTTGCATACCACTGCCTTCTGAATGGTAGGCAAGAACACCCGATAGTTGTGGGGTGTATCAGTGTACCCCACAAGTATCCCCAACTCTGTTGTTGGCTCTAGCTTCTTCTGGGCATCCTTGGTCACATGGTAAAATACTGATGAGTCAAAGATCTTGAAGTGACTCACATCAGGTCTCTTCCCAAAGAAAGCCTCCTCTGGTGTCTTCATCCCCAGTATACGATGCGGGCTTCTATTCTGCAAGTATACCGTTGTATTGCATGCCTCAGCCCACAAATGAAGTGGTAGGCCTTGGTCATGTAGCATCGCCCGAGCTGTTCCCACAATCGTTCTGTTCTTCCTTTCGGCCACCCCATTCTGCTGTGGGTTATGGGGTGCCGTCAACTCCCGTTTAATTCCTTCTGCTGCACAGAAGTCCTTAAACTCTTGAGAGACATACTCTCCACCATTGTCGCTTCGCAAGGCCCTTATCTTCTTTCCTGATTCTTTCTCAACCAAGGCTTTGAACTCACAAAACCTTGAGAAGGTTTGATCCTTCTTTTGCATGAAATAGATCCAGCATCTACGAGAAAAATCATCAATGAAAATAACATAGTACCTTTGTTTAGCGGTGGAGGCTGTCGAGAATGGTCCACACACATCTGTATGAACTCGCTCCAAGATTGCTCCAGCTCAACTGTCTCGATCCTGAAAGGAATATTTTGCATACTTACCCAAGGTACAACCTTTGCATGTATCCACTTGCTCAAGTTTACCCTTGGGAAGTCCGGTAGAAATCTGCTGCATGATCTTCAAGGCCCCATGGTGCAAGTGGCCCAATCTTCTATGCCATAGCTCGCCAATATCTTGGCTTTGCACCAACTTTGCTTTGGAACTCAATGCAGCACAGTCATCTACCTCCAGCTTGTAGAGATTCTTCACTCGAATCCCAATCCTCTTGGTCTGTCTTGTGCCGATGTGTCTCAGGAATGCCTTTCCTTTACTAAAGACTACATCATAGCCTTTGTCTTCCAACATAGCAACGGATACCAGGTTCTTCTTCAGTCCAGACACATACTTTACATTAGTCAGGGTGAGAGGAGCTCCATGCTACCTCTAAAACACAACCGTGCCTTCACCTGAAACACGGTACTTTCCATCATCGCCCATCTATATGCGCATTTGGAGGTCCTTCTCCTCCAAGGTACTGAATAAACTCTTGTCCCCAGTCATGTTGAATGAGGCTCCACTGTCCAGGTACCAAACACAACTCACCATCGATGAAACCATGCATGCGATGAGGGTGAAATCCAATTCGAACTGTAAGGCCAGTGCCTCACCATCTGATCCTTTCGAGGATCCCTTCTTGGTTTTCTTCTGTGGACAATTTGTAGCATAATGGCCCACCTCATGACAATTAAAGCATCGCACTTTAGATTTGTCAATCTTCCCACCATGGGAAGAACTCGATTTGGAATGGGAAGCCTTCCCTTTCCCTTTCTCGCCTTACTCGCTAAGGCTAGATTTTCTTCATCATCATGCTTTGATGAAGAACCATCTCTGGTGCTTCTCCTGATCTCCTCCTGCATCAGATCCGACCATAGTCGTTCCCAATCTGGTAGTTTCTCTCTTCCATTTACTGAGTCTTGGTAGCTATGCCAGCTCTTAAGAAGACTGAGGAGAGCAAGACTCACCATGTCATCATCGGCTGTCGTGATTCCTACACTTCCAAGCTCATCCCTGCAGGTGGTGATCTTGTTCAGATATGTAGAGATCGTGTCAACCTTTTCACACTTGATTTTCCGAAGCTTGTCTTTCAGTGCCAGCTTACTTTGATCGTTGTTGTTCTGATATATATCCTTTAATGTTTTCCACATTGAAAATGGTGTCTCCTTCCCATGGAGACTCGAGACAATGTGGTCTCGAACTCCCTCCAGAAGAATCCTCCTCACTCTAGCCACACATTTCTTCCATTCCGCAAATTCTTGGGCATTAGCTGCTGCTGGCTTGGGAACTTCTTGATCAATGAAGTGTTGGAAATAATACTGAGAGGGGGGGGGTGAATCAGTATTATCATATTAATAAAACTTTTTCATTTCCATAATCAGATTCATATATGCTACTTCCACAACTTCTTATGATTAAGTTAATCGATCTTCAATGAGTGCATTAGAACATTATCAACCATATTATCAGTTAACAGATGCAGTAACATAAAGTAGATCATCACACATAAGGCACACACATGAACACAATGATGTAAGGTGGAAACCCAATGCGGGAGAAAAACCACCTGCTGCAAGTCATCTCAATCTTCTTCTTAATAAGAAAATTCTTTTACAATATTTGTACTGGTGCAGCCTTATACCAGTACGGGAGCTACAACCCCCTTTGCTCTTGTACTAGCCGATCCATTTACTAGTACGCAGGCTACTACCTACTACAATGCTCCAAAGATTTCCTTTAGCTCTTGTACTAGCTTAGATACTAGTACGTAGGTGCCGGCCTACAATCTTCTCTCCTTCAAGTACCACGTTTCATTAATTTTCATACTAGATACACTGAAGCACAACACATAAACTGAAAGGCCACATTTCATCCAATTTTCATACTGGACCCAACAACAACATTGAAGCTCAAACAACCTTCTGAAACACCCAATCAACTGAAGTAACTAGATCAACAATAATAGGACCAAACCCAGAACTCAACAATGATAAACAAAGATTTTAAGAGAAGGAAGCACCCTGCTCAACTGCCAGCCTGAGTCCGGACTCACCCTGCTCAACTGCTAGCCTGAGTCCCTGGACTCACCCTGCTCAACTGCTGACCTGAGTCCCTGGACGCACCCTGCTCAACTGCTAGCCTGCGTCCCGGACGCACTCTACTCAACTGCTAGCCTGCGTCCCTCGCACTGAGTCTACTGAACTGCCTGCGTCCCGGCGCACCTGAACCCTTCCTGCACCTGCGTCTGGCGCACCTGAAATAATTCGCTCCTGCGTCCCAGACGCACCTGAACCCTTACTGCACCTGCGTCCCTCTGGGCAAAGATGATTTCAAGACTTTAGAAGTAACCCAGACAATCAGATCTATAGATCCGAGCAAGAGCCGAAGAGATCTCGGTCCATCAGATTCGCCTTGTTTAGATCTAGACCAGATCTTGCCCTCATAAGATGTTCAACCCAAGACTTGCCAAATCCAAATGATCTCCTTTGCTTTATATAGGCAAGCTCCTCCTTAAAACATGGAACAATACCACGAGCCGACACCATAGAAACATAAAACCGTCGGCTAGATACCACACAAGAAACCCCCACGTGATTTTCTCTGCCTTGAAATGTGTGCACTGGGTGGACGCACCCCCTAAACGGCTGGCCTGCGTCCTTGGACGCGGGTTCTGCATGGTATACCTGCGGGGACGCACTTTCTGAACTGGCTTCCTGCGTCCTTCATAATTTTTCAATAAAATGAGAGCTGATCATCAACTTCTGCTGCTGACTTGAAGAATAGTGAACTACCACCCGAATGGGTTGCCATCAAGGACAACACTTTAGCCATAATGCCAACAATCTCCCCCTTTGGACTTGATGGCAAAGCTTACTAAGAACTTGCCATTTGATTCCTTTGAGCTGTCCTGCATCTATGTATTATGTTATATCTGATATCTCTTCTGAATGTATATAAGTGAGATGGTCTTTTATGAGGGGGGGTTGCCATCAAGTACAACACATGCATCATAATGCCAACAATCTCCCCCTTTGGACTTGATGGCAACAACACCAGATCACTCTCCCCCTTTGACATCAAGGGCAAAGGGGTATGCTCCCCCTAAGAACATGCTCCCTTTGACTATAAACCAGATCTGCTGAAGTCTCTGAATGAGCTCCCCCTTTGAATATGACATGGTGCTCCAATCTGATAATGGTCTTTCTGAGAACAAGCTGAGATGTCTGCTCTGCTATATAGTGCTGTTCATGCTCAAGCTCCCCCTGACTGTAAGCAAGGTCTGCAAAAAGATGTTCTACAAGAAGAACATGACTCTATAAAATACATACATCCATCACCCATCACAATAAGGATCATCCATCCAACCAAGTGGGAATACATCAGAAATATGAAAGCCAAATACATTACATCTTCATCCTATGCATAGTGGGGGGACATAGGCCGTTACATGACCTGAAGAGATGACGATAATAGATAGACTATTACAACATGAGTCTTGCTACGACCTTCCAAACATCTAAAGATCATGACAAACAACAGCACTGTATAATCTGCTCCATAGTATCTGTCAACATCAACTCATAACCATCCAGATCTACATGAATCAAGAGCCATCAAATGAAAGCATCAGCATCAATCAACATATGTATGAATAATCATCCCTGTATCCAGCCAACAATCCTCATCTATTTGTGCCAAGAAAGAATTTATGCATCATGCTCATGTCAGCATCATCATGAAATGCGTATGAGTGACTCATCATCATCATGTCTCCAACAATGCGACTTTGAGTAATCATCCACGAAATCAGCCAACCTCATCCATATATGTGCCAAGGATAAAGACTTCATGCAAGCATCATTAGAGAATCAACCATACATCTGATCATGTGACCAACTCATAATAGCAAGATGAATCATAAGCATTGTCACCAAGGACCATAATGCCAACAATGCATTTAGGACATATGCTCCCCCTGAACCAGTGCCATCTGTTAAATCTGATCATGCATATCAAGAAGGATCAGCCAATAAATGCTTTGAGATAGGTACGCACTTCATCTTCTGCTGTGCTGCGTCCTGTTGCTGCAGGGACGCACCTAAAAACACTATCGCGCCGCGTACTTTTACTCAGGGACGCACCCAAAATAACTATTTCGCCGCATCCTTTTGCTTCAGGGACGCACCTGATCCTCAGTCGCTCTGCGTCCCCACGCAGATTTTCAGTTACTGAACTGCGTCCTGGACGCACCTGGACTTGGTCTGGCCTGCGTCCGCACGCAGGTCTCCTGTTACTGCACTGCGTCCTGTACTATCAGCTTCCTCTGATTCTGGTATGTCTGTACATTGTACTGTGCCATCCTTTCCTAACTGTACTTCCTTTTTCCTCCATATCTTCAAGCGTGATGATGACATTTTCTCCTTTTGATATGGTGCCCAAACTTTGTTCCTGCATTCCTTGGCTATATGTCCAAGCTTGTTACATGCATAACATCTTACATGTTTTATATTCCTCTTGTAACAATCAGTAGCTTTGTGACCAAACATATTGCAAGCAAAGCAATATCCATAAAAGTACCTTGATTGAGATGACCTTTCTGCATAATGGTCTTGAACTCTTCTTCTTCTACATCTAGCTGCAACATGTCCAAGATTATGACATACATAACATTCAACATTATTCATAGGAGGAGTAAAGGATTTTCTTTGAGGAATCTCTTTCCTTGGTTGATGATGAGATTGATCTTTTACTTCTTCGTTGATCACTTTAGATTTCCTTTTAGAGTTTCTTGCCTCACCTTGTGAACTAGATTCACCTTCAACAGATTCATGGAAACCAAGACCAGTCTTTATAGCAGGGGACCTTTGACTACTAAGAATATCATCCAATACTTTAGAGCTATCTTGAAATCGTAAAAGCTTATCCTTTTCTTCTAGTTTACTTTTCAAGATATTTACCTCAACCTGAAGCTGTTCTTCCTTTTCAAGAGATTTCTCTTTCAAAACTTCTTCAGCGTTCCTTCCTTCTTCCATTTGTTCCCTTAGTTTGAGAATTTCTTTTTCTTGTTCTTCATACAGATCCTGCTGCATTTGACGAACTCGGAAGGCACATTCCAGTTGAGATTTTAAGCTGGTGACTTCGTTTTCTTGTTTTGCAATAGCTTGGAGTAGATCTGTATTCTGCTTCTTTGATTCTTCAAGATCTCCTTTTAGTGAGAGGATTGTAGCTTCAAGATTTTCATAGTAGCTGGATCTATCTTTGAGTTTCTTGATGGTTGTGCTTCTTTCGTTGACTTCTTTTCTTAATGATGTCACTTCATGCTGCAATTTTTGACATTGGTCTTCCTTGTCCTTGAGTAGCTTTCTTACCTTGTTTCCTTCTTCTAGTTGTGCCCTTAGTTTGGTAGCTTCTTCTTTGAAATCACATTCCTTTTTGTTCAATAGATCTTGTTGATCTCTAATTTTGTCTGTCAGCCTTTTAAATTCTGCCTCTATTTGATATCTTTCTTGTTCACCCATAAGAGCAAATTCAGTAGTTTCGCTATCACTTTCATCTCTTTCACAAGGAAATATAGCTGGAACATCAGAGGATAACACATTCATACCTGATAATGACTCTGAATCTGATTCTGAATCTGAAGAGCTTCTTATGCCTAATCCCCAATCGATTCTTCCACTGTCATAGTTCTTCTGAGATGACTTCTTTTTCTTATTAGCTTTCTTCTTAAGCTTCTTTCCCATTGTTCCACGGATCTCCTTCAAGCAATCAAGCTTCTATCAAAGGACCTGCTCTGATACCAATTGTTGGAAATAATACTGAGAGGGGGGGTGAATCAGTATTATCATATTAATAAAACTTTTTCATTTCCATAATCAGATTCATATATGCTACTTCCACAACTTCTTATGATTAAGTTAATCGATCTTCAATGAGTGCATTAGAACATTATCAACCATATTATCAGTTAACAGATGCAGTAACATAAAGTAGATCATCACACATAAGGCACACACATGAACACAATGATGTAAGGTGGAAACCCAATGCGGGAGAAAAACCACCTGCTGCAAGTCATCTCAATCTTCTTCTTAATAAGAAAATTCTTTTACAATATTTGTACTGGTGCAACCTTATACCAGTACGGGAGCTACAACCCCCTTTGCTCTTGTACTAGCCGATCCATTTACTAGTACGCAGGCTACTACCTGCTACAATGCTCCAAAGATTTCCTTTAGCTCTTGTACTAGCTTAGATACTAGTACGTAGGTGCCGGCCTACAATCTTCTCTCCTTCAAGTACCACGTTTCATTAATTTTCATACTGGATACACTGAAGCACAACACATAAACTGAAAGGCCACATTTCATCCAATTTTCATACTGGACCCAACAACAACATTGAAGCTCAAACAACCTTCTGAAACACCCAATCAACTGAAGTAACTAGATCAACAATAATAGGACCAAACCCAGAACTCAACAATGATAAACAAAGATTTTAAGAGAAGGAAGCACCCTGCTCAACTGCCAGCCTGAGTCCGGACTCACCCTGTTCAACTGCTAGCCTGAGTCCCTGGACTCACCCTGCTCAACTGCTGACCTGAGTCCCTGGACGCACCCTGCTCAACTGCTAGCCTGCGTCCCGGACGCACTCTACTCAACTGCTAGCCTGCGTCCCTCGCACTGAGTCTACTGAACTGCCTGCGTCCCGGCGCACCTGAACCCTTCCTGCACCTGCGTCCGGCGCACCTGAAATAATTCGCTCCTGCGTCCCGGACGCACCTGAACCCTTACTGCACCTGCGTCCCTCTGGGCAAAGATGATTTCAAGACTTTAGAAGTAACCCAGACAATCAGATCTATAGATCCGAGCAAGAGCCGAAGAGATCTCGGTCCATCAGATTCGCCTTGTTTAGATCTAGACCAGATCTTGCCCTCATAAGATGTTCAACCCAAGACTTGCCAAATCCAAATGATCTCCTTTGCTTTATATAGGCAAGCTCCTCCTTAAAACATGGAACAATACCACGAGCCGACACCATAGAAACATAAAATCGTCGGCTAGATACCACACAAGAAACCCCCACGTGATTTTCTCTGCCTTGAAATGTGTGCACTGGGTGGACGCACCCCCTAAACGGCTGGCCTGCGTCCTTGGACGCGGGTTCTGCATGGTATACCTGCGGGGACGCACTTTCTGAACTGGCTTCCTGCGTCCTTCATAATTTTTCAATAAAATGAGAGCTGATCATCAACTTCTGCTGCTGACTTGAAGAATAGTGAACTACCACCCGAATGGGTTGCCATCAAGGACAACACTTTAGCCATAATGCCAACAATCTCCCCCTTTGGACTTGATGGCAAAGCTTACTAAGAACTTGCCATTTGATTCCTTTGATCTGTCCTGCATCTATGTATTATGTTATATCTGATATCTCTTCTGAATGTATATAAGTGAGATGGTCTTTTATGAGGGGGGGTTGCCATCAAGTACAACACATGCATCATAATGCCAACATGAAGTCCTTCAAACCATTGTCCTCTACTACCGCTTCCATGCGGTCCTTCCAGGCTATATAATTCAAGCTGCCATCCAGGGCATACTCGAGTCTCAAACCATTGAACGCCATTGGTGAAATTTGATATGTGATAAGAATTTGATTTCTATAATCAAGAACTTCAACCTTCGAACTTCTCCCTTCTTTGTATAATGTTCTTCGCTTTGATCACCTTTGCTCTGATACCATGTAGAAATATTAATTGTAGATCACCTGATAATGCAATATACTAGAGCAAAATACTTGATTTACTTCTACAAACAAACTTGCAGAAGCTTAATCGATTTTGAGCAAGATCAAATAGAACACATATAACAGATGAAGAAGAAACAATCACACACAAACACAGAAGAATACTTTGGGGAAAGCTTCAGCTAAAAACCCCTGTATCTGTATTATCATACAAGTGGAAATATTTCAGGATTACACAAAGCTTTAGCTCACAAGCTATCCAACTCTCAGTACAATCTCTCACTGCTGCTCATAGACATAATAGACAACACATATGCCTTTCCTCTGCCCTGCAAGCCTCCTATTTCCTTGTGCAATTTCTCCTGAGTCCTCAAGCTACCCCCTGTGTGTAATTACCTCACACACTGCTCATCAACCTCAGAAATAACTGCGCAATCGTCAAGGAAAGAATTCCTTCTGCATGCAATAGATATCCTCAAGGGAATATTCCTGCAACTGATAGTACACTGTCCCATCCTTTGATCTCAACTGGGTCTCTGTCTGAACTGACATGCATAGAATATTCAGTTATCTGAAGTACAGTAGTTGCATGCATGCATGCATTGACTAACTGAACTCACAATCAGTTCCACAAACTGTTGGAACTAATCTAACTGGACTTAACTCAGTTAACTAAGCTAACTAATTACAACTCATCCTGATTTCCTTAATTAAGGGATAACTTCCTCAATTAGAGGGATAACTGTTGCATGTCTTCACATAGATTTCATGTTTGATTTTCTCTAACTAATTAACTCAAGATGAATTAATTAATTATTTTACAAACAGCTGCTGAGCTCAAATTCGAATTTTAATTTAGGGACTAATTAAAATTGGAATGTATCTTGAAATGCTATCTATAGGAATGCTATTTTTAGCATTTCTTGCTGCTATTTTCAACACTTTTCCCTCCTCTTTATCCATCAATGATTGAATGTCCCGTCGGATGATTTCAGGATATGTATTTGGGCAAAGGTCAACATTTTGCACCAAAATTTGCCCCAAATGGAATTTTAACTTGTTGATACCTCTTGACATATGCTTGCCACATAACTTGCAAGTCAAATACATTCTATTGATCCCCCCAGATTCGGGTATAGTATCAGGTTCAACATATTCCCACATAGCGTCCAAAAGCCTTGGCATTTTGTTTTAAACTTTGAACTTGAATTTGAACCTGGGAAAAAAAAGAAGAAATTGAAACAAATTAAAAATTTCCCATCACATAAGAAGCAAACACAAATGCAATTGTTGATTTTAGATTTTAAATGCCTCTTCTCAGTCACTTGATTTTATAATTTTATTAACTATGGTTGATGGTTAACTCTAATTAAGTAGAAAGGCGCCTACTTCAATTATGATGAAGCCGAAGATCAAGGTAATAATGTAAATGGTCACAGATGGATGTGTGTCTTAATTGTATTAAAGTTGATCGTACTGGATAGCAAGGTGAAGGGGTTAGTCAAAGGAAGTTGGTGTTGTTACATATAGTGCTTTTTAATCAAATCCCATTGGAATGTTGCAGACTATTGAGTGTCTTTGTGGGTTCATGGATTTTCGTAAACATAAGAATGAGATTTTTTGAATGGAAAATTTCAAATGGGTAACCATATTGTTGAGTTATTGTTGGATGTCTGTGGATATGGGATGCCCAAATGATCGTGAATTGTATGGACATCCTTGGTGTAATAGTGGACATCTCTTAGACGTTCCTTTTTTATGGGGTGTTACCACCTAAACTAGCACACTAGTGGAAAGTCCAACTGCAAGTGCTACCCTAGGGAAACAAGATGGGAATTGCACCATTGTCACCTTGGTACAACATCCCCCTCACTTCAGGTCAAATCCAAGGGCCAAGGGGGTATCTCTATCAATGATAGATGATGAAGTAAATCTCTTTAAGTAAATTTATGCCATCCAAGCTTTTTAGTTGCTTCAGTGAATCCACAATATGTATAGCAATGTAAAGTACAAGGACTCAAACAAGTGATTAAATGCCTTAATATTACATTCCAAATCAATAGCATAAGTCAGATAATATCCATTTAAGAGAGGGAGTTAGGAGCTAGTGGATGTGTGTGCAACATGTGATGTAAATATGGACAATAAAGAAAACTTCAGATTTGCATATATCATATTGTTACTTAACAAATGAGACTTCAAAAGAGGCTAATTGAACATAAATTGTTGATTTTTGGTAGCATCGGATGTGCTCTAAGCCTCAAAATCTACAGGGAGGCTTGGACACATGTATTCCACAATACCCAGAAATCGTTTTGGGAAATTCCACCCAGAGACAGTTTTATTAAAATAATTAATTATTTTTAATGGGAAATTAAAATAATTAAAGGGTATTAATCAAACTATGGGTGAAACTTCTAAAAAAGACGAGGATCAAGCCAAAATGATCTGAGCTATTGATTAGAATCTAACCTGGGCCATTGGTTCTCAACTGGAGGATTATAAGAGGAGGCTTGATGGGCATTTGGAAAATACATCGAGTGGGAGATTAGAGATCGAATTTTTGAAGAGAGCAGCACAATAGTTGTCGGAGAGAAGTTCGAAGTGATTTCTTGTAGTGAGGGGCAGGGATAGTTTCGGTTGGAGATTTCTCCTGATCCGGGAATACTCAGCAGAGGAGGCAAAGAGAGATCCGGGAGAGGCAGCGCAGAGGCTATGCTGGGCAGCGTAGGCTAACACAGAGGCAACGCAGAGCCTTGAGGAGATCTGTATTTTTGCTAGAGAGATCGATTTCTGAAGCTAGAAGTCGGGGTGTGAGACTGAGAGGACATAATCAAAGTCTGAGAGGCAAATCGATCAGTAGAAGGGGTGACGCTGTCCCTAGAAGCTGTGACGCTGGGCCTATGCAATGACTGTGCAGAGGCAACAAGGGACAAGCCATTCTGTGGCTGGATCAGTCGGGATCTCCAGTGATAGTGTGAGGTATTTCTCATTAATATTCTACCAATCATATTCTCTGTACTAGATAGCCAGCAAGGCATCCAGAGATTGTATTCAGAGAACTACTGCTTAATAATACAGACCCTCAGTTGTTGCACAGGTTTTCCCACATTGGGTTTTTCTAGGGACATTTGTCCAAAAATAATGGTGTAATGTGTTGTGTATTTCTTTCTTGCTCAATTACTTGTTTCTGCATATAATTTTAATTGGTGAAGGCTGCAGTGTATTAGTTTTGATATTTGTTGCAGGAAGCAGTAAATAATTTGTTCAGTAATTAACAAATAGAAGGAACTTAATCAATTGCTGCTTCCAGTA
Organism: Pinus tabuliformis; assembly: GCA_031772625.1. Taxonomy (NCBI): domain Eukaryota; kingdom Viridiplantae; phylum Streptophyta; class Pinopsida; order Pinales; family Pinaceae; genus Pinus; species Pinus tabuliformis. The sequence goes on from CM062804.1 coordinate 32,144,977, forward strand.
GAAATTTGGGCTTCCAAATTTTAACATGGTATCAGAGTTGCAGGTGAAGCAAGAGAGAAGAGCCGGAAGAACCCAATGCTGAAGAGAAGGAGGGTGGAAGTGTTGCGTAGGTAGCAAATCGAATCCCCAGAGGGATTGCGCAGTCCAGGCCAGGAGAGCAAAATTTTCAAGGAAGGGCTCTCTCCGAGTGAGTTGACAGAGAGGTAAGACTTCCATATCGAAATTTTCCAGTGTCAGAGGGAGCGGCGCAGAAGCTTCAGCGAAGAGGAGATTTCTGGTGTGACGTAGTTTTCTGCAATAGTTGCTAGGAAAAAAAATGTTAAACACACATGGGCAACAAGAGAATTTGAAGGATAAAACATGAGAATACATTTTTTATCAAAAACTGATATACATTTATAGTACATTGTTTGACCGTTGGGTTTCACATCCCAAGGTCTCTTGGACTTCCTTTTGTCTATTCGGCTTCCACACTAACCCATTGAGGATTAGGTGTCCAACATTCCCCCCCTTAATCTGAAGGGTTATGTATGAGTCCAAGAAGAGAGCTGTAATACAAAATGTGCAAAATGCATGGCAACACTAGGCTAAATGTGCTCTCTGAAATGTTGGTATAAAGGGCAGTGGTTTAAGGATGACTACCAACACTGGAAGGCTTAGTGCAGTTCTCGGAACTCTTCCAAAACTGGCAAGAAGCTGAAGTCTTCTACTAGAGGAAGTGCTCCTATGGTTTTGAAGAGGGAAACCTTCAACCATGAAAGGGAGGTCTCACCCCGCATAAAGGGAGAACTTCAACCTGAAAAGGGAAGTCTCAACTTGTGATGGTTTAAGGATGACCAACAACTCTGGAATGCTTAATGCAATTCCTGGAACTCTTCCAAAACTGGTGAGAAGATGAAATCCTCTGCTAGAGGAAGTGTTATGAACTCTATTCCTGGAATTCTTCCGAAACTGGCAAGATGTTGAAGTCTTCTGCTAGAGGAAGTGTCCCAAATTACCAACTGAAGGCATGCTCAGGGGCATCTTTGTTTCTGGCTACAACTCTGAAACTGATGTGGCAGGTTGTGGCTCAGGCTCGCTTGATGTGGCTTTAAAGCTTGTAGATGACCATCATTTCCCCTGTCAGATACAAGGTGAGATGATGGAGAAAACTCAACTACAAGACTGTTCAATACTCTTGAACAAGTTCTGACATGTGACTGAAATATCTTCTTGGCTGTTGATGCCCATTGCCAAGAAGCGATCCATCCAAGATGAATCTTTGTTCTTGTAGGACGTTTATTTCTGAAACATATATGTGAATAATGGGTGGTTTTATGACAGTGCTTACATGGATGAAGATCAAAACAATGATCTTTCAAATGGCCAACTCGGTCACAGTGTTGGCATTTCACAATCTGTTGTTGTTGCTGTGGAAGACGGGCAGAATCTGGAACAGCTGGAGGTGAACTGTCATGAGGAGTAGGTGAACTGTCATGGATGAATCCAGCACTTTGAAATTGGATTGGTTTGGAGTAGTCTGGAATATGAAAGGACAAGTCCTTGTCATATCCAAGACCAATTCTGTGCTTGTTGTGGACAAGCTGTTCCCAAGGTTTGATGATGGGCTTGGGAAGTGTAGATTGAGTTTCTGCATCTGCATGTACAACTGCTGCTTTATTGGGCACTGGATCTGAATGAACTTCAACAATATTGTCTTGCTGTTTATGGGAGTCTGTTTCATTGTTCTGAATAGAAACAGGTTTAGAATGGCTCCTCTATTTTAATTCTTCTTGCTGTAGCTGAGTTTCGAGCTGCAAAAATTCTATCTTCTCTTGTGCATTTTGCAAACAAATTCTAATGTCAGCCAAAGAGGATTTGTTGATTTTTATTGTGTCATTAGTAGTAGACTGTATCAGAATTTTCAAAAACTCTAATACTTCATAAGCTTTCCCCATTTTCTCCAGTTCAAGGGTGCCAAGAAAAATGCAGAATAATGACAACAATTTTAAGCACTTGAATTCTCCAGAATGAAATATGTAGACACTTGCAGTAGGGTCGATATAAAACAATCTTGCCCCCTTTGAAATAATTCCCTTCCTCCTTAATTTAATGGCTTCATATTTCAAGTATTTGAAGGAAATTGAAAGCACTTCAAGTTAGCAAACGCTGGAATTTATACATGTGTTTGTCCTTTACTATATTACGATGCCAAAAACAACAAGAAAAACACTCGTAAATCTGAATTTTTCTTGCAAACAAATAGCAGACAATCTGGTGCATATAGTACTGATATCACCCCAAAAATTAAAGCAACCTTCTCATTAGAACCTGTTGAGAAAAACAAATTTGTTTGTTGCACATAAATTTATGCCCAAACTACACAACACGAACAAGTAAATTGAACAAGCAACAACTTTAAATTGAATTGGATCTTTCAAATACTCCTTCACTTTCTCGACCAGTGGAAAATAATAGTCAAGTTCAATAGTGACTGCTAATACATTCTTGTAACCATTGATGATAGCATGTGGAACAACTGCAATTATGGGATTACAGATCGCCAGAGAAAGAGTTGTACATAATATCATAAACTGCAAATTGGTTGTTGTGGTGTGAAATGACGGTCTTCCAGAACTATTCTAACACACGCATATGCCTAGTAGTTAATTCATGCATCATATGATACTCGGCCTTCAAAATACAAATACCAAATATAGCCCAAAACAACCAACGCACAATATATGGAGCCACACCAAAATGACCAATGCACGTATATAAACCAACTCAATATTGCAATTTACAAGGGTTTCATAGTATAAATTCACCAACCGCTGATATGACTACCAACTAAAGACACATGACTCACTACTCAACGCAGAAAACAAACTCATCTTGTGGCAATGATATTAAAAGCTCTCGGTCGCTTTGCCTTCAGTATAAGATGAGAAATGCCACTAAAAGTTAGCACAATCCCTACCCTTAGTCGAGGTGCGGAAATGAGGCCCCTATTCTCAAATCCAATGGTTAGCGTTTAAAATGTTAAACGACAACCTCAAACAGAATATGACAACGAGCCATTGAAGTTGTTGGAAGAAGAACTCAGCTTTCGAGTGCTTGGACTGAGTATACCTCTTTGCGGGTGACAGATTAGCTTAGAGCACACTAAAATGGCTGCAATATTAGTTTAGTTTAGCGTAGCTCCTGCATAGCTTATGAATATCACAACTTGCAACATAGGGTTGTAGGTATCAATATAACCAAGGGTAAGGGTGTTGCGCAACATGGTAAGAAGTGGGAGGTGTCAGAGATGACAATTGAAAGGCAAAATGTGAAGTTGAGGCCGGTGAGGCCAATGGGGCCGAGGCTTGAGGGAGAGGGCCGAGATGCCGAGGTCGTGAGCAAGAGTGGAGGTAAGTCATCTATGCAGACTGAAGGGATGTATCATTGTGGGAAGCCAACCAACTATGGTATGGCTCGGAACAATGAGGAGCATAAAGATGCGTCATGAGAGGGAGGGTGTAAAGGGAGGTGTGGAAGTGAGGTGAAGAGTCACCTGTGCGGGGAGGTATCGAAGCCGAGTGTGCTATGCCAAGGGATCGAAGCGCAGTCAATCGATATGTCTTCCTTGCTTAAACTTCCACCTCAATTAACCACGAGTTATACTTTGTGAGCTCATTCGACTCATCTTCCTTATCGCACATCCACGTCAATAGTCATCTCATTGTTCCCCTCGGTCTTGTCTTAGGTATGTTCACAAGAAACGGCACGCACTTACGCATTGTGAGACCATAGACGATATCGATCCATGGCATGTCCAGTTCCTGGAAATCGATTGTGAAACCCTCTCTGAAATTGCAATGGCCACCCACTTTCTTGATATCCCGAGTCTTTCATGCCTGGTTTGTCGAAAAATTGTCGAGATAATTAAGAGTTGTGAAACACCCGAAAGAGTCCGTCAAACGCTTGGCATTCCAAATGATCTTTCTCCGGAAGTTGAGGAGCAAGATAGAGAATAATGGCAGTGGAGTTATGATGCAGAAACCTAAATTTGAAACCTGTGCTCTAGCTGTCAGTTTCGCACATGAATGTTTGACCAACATATGCAGCATATACTCAGTTCAAATGTACCATTCAATTTCAAGTTTTTTTTTTTAATTCTATTTGTCTGAGAGCAATCCCCACGATAGGAGTTGGAATTCGATCTCCTTCAACGCACACTTCCAAATTATTCAAATGCAAATAACGCTCAGTGTAACACAGAGAACGAATAATGCAGAGAACAAATATAATGGCTTTTGTCAGACAACAAATTTTAGTGGAGCATTAGGATCCCTATGGATAGGATAGGCGCATAATGAGGAATAAAACGCTCAATTCTGACAAGTAGATAGGGCATTAATTAATGTTGTCAAGAAGGTTGTTGGACTGGCAAAATCTGACCAATTTAGAGGCATATTTGACAGGTGTGGAAAAGAACTCAGCAAGATTCATGCTGAGAGGTCAGATCCATAGGCGTGTGGCAAGGAAAATGGATAGATACCCTGTGAAATCTGCTTAGTAATGAAATAGGTATGTATGCACACAGTAAAACGCTCTATAAGGTGGCAATTCTGATCAACTCTGATTAGGAGAAAGGCAGAACTGACATGTATATAGAGACCACAAAACAAGTGGCTCAAATTGGAGCAGGACCAGCAATCGCCCGCTCTGATACCATGTTAAACACACACGGGCAGCAAGAGAATCTGAAGGATAAAACATGAGAATACATATTTTATTAACAACTGATATACATTTATAGTACATTTTTTGACCGTTGGGTTTCACATCCCAAGGTCTCTTGGACTTCTTTTTGTCTATTCGGCTTCCACACTAACCCATTGAGGATTAAGTGTCCAACAGAAAAATATCAGAAGGAAAAGACAGACACTGTTGAGGGAATTCTTCCTCAGAGGACTTCCAGCCAAGAAGTCTGATTTCTCATTTGCTGAGCAGCAGCGGAGAGGAGCTGATCTACTAACTCCCGCAGGGAGTACGTAAGCCAGCTCAACAACCACGCGGAGGAGAGAGGAGGCAGTTCGACATTTTCATTGGCAGACATGGAAGCTAGTGGGTTGCGAGATCAAGATCGATTGGAAGGTGCATCCAACTATGTGATCTGGAAGGAAAGGATCTCATGTCTTCTGGATGAGCACGATTTCAAAACCTATGTCGAAAGTGTTGTAGTTGTTCCCATCGATCTAGATCCGCTCAAAAAGTGCAAGGCTAAGATGGTGAAGGTCAAGAGGTTGATCCTCGATGAAGTGAGGGATCACGTAGTGTATCACATTGTCGGCAAGGATACTGCTCGACAAATATGGGAAGCTTTGGCCACGCTATATGAAGGATCTTCCGAGCAGTGGAAGATGTACCTGGAGTAAAGGATGAGATACACACAAATGTAGAAGGGGGAACACATTGATTCTTTCCTAACAAACCTTCAGGAGATTGGAGACTCGTTGGCAACTGTGGGGTCAACACCTGAGCCTATCGAGATGGTGAGGCTGGCCCTGAACTCAATCTCAGAAGAATGGCAAGTGTTTGTCCAGAGTATCCTGTGCAGAGAGAGATTTCCAGATTGGGAAGGGATGTGGGCCGCTCTTTAGCAATAAGAGATGAGGAGAGACTTCGTCAAGTGCAAACTTGATAGTAGCAGCAACAACAGTGGGACGAAGCCAAAGGAGGAGGAAGAAAATGCATCCCTTGCATCTAAGGGGCAACAGGAGCAACGGAAGAAGAAGAAAGATGTTTCGAAGATCAAGTGCTTCCGGTGTGGTGAACTTGGTCACTACGCTACATAGCGTCCTCTCAAGAAGGAAAAGTACGAGAAGCATGATCCGAAGGCTGCATCCGAACAAATCAAGGAGGAGGAGTATGCCATGATTGCCCAGAGGTGGGGTGATATAGAACTGTAGTTCAAAAGAATTGCAAATGGGCAGGATCCTTGAGGAGTCCACCTCTTGGATCAGTACCTTGCTACGGGAGCCCAAATCAGAAGTAGCAGGATGAACCAGTGTCAGTTGATGCAAAGGAGTGTCAGATTGACAGTTACAGTGGCTAAGAGCGCAAGAGACTGAGCAGTGCAGAGCTAGATTTGGCAGCAGTACAGTTAGCACAACGTCAGCAGCAGTGCAAAGGCTTCAGAGGGTCAAGGCAGAAACTAGAAACAGTCAGAACTCCAGCAACAAGATGCGTCATACTGAATACTTGTTCAGTAATTTCGGATGCTTTTTCGTTACTGATGCAGTAGTAGGAGTAGTTGGAGAAGGTTGCAGTGCAGCTGAAGTATTGATAGTAGCAATGTCAGTAGCAACACAAATGCAGAACTTATGAGGGTTGCAATATAGATGCAGTGTTAGCAGTGTCAGGGTTAGCAACAGTACATATGCAGCATTTGTGCAGTAGTCGGTGGGCAGCGATGTCAGACATCAACAACGCAGAAGGAGATGTTACAGAGAAGGGTGATGCTTCAGCAAGTTGCATTACTAGAGCACATTCCTTGCTAAGAGGGAGTGTCGATTTCTGGTAGCATCGGATGTGCCCTAAGCCTCAAAATTTGCAAAGAGGCTTGGACACATGAATTCCACAATACCCAAAAATCGTTTTGGGAAATTCCACCTGGAGACAGTTTTATTAAAATAATTAATTAATTTTAATGGGTGCCTAAGCCTAAACTTGGGAAATTAAAATAATTAAAGGATATTAATCAAACTATGGGTGAAACTTCTAGAAGAAGACGAGGATCAAGCCAAAATGATCTGAGCCATTGATTAGAATCTAATTTGGGCCGTTGGTTCTCAACTGGAGGATTATAAGAGGAGGCTTGATGGGCATTTGGAAAATACATCGAGTGGGAGATCAAAGATCGAATTTCTGAAGAGAGCAGCGCAGCAGTTGCCGGAGAGAAGTTCGAAGTGATTTCTTGCAGTGAGGGGCAGGGATAGTTTCGGTTGGAGATTTCTCCTGATCTGGGAATACTCAGCAGAGGAAGTAGAGAGATCCAAGAGAGGCGGCGCAAAGGCTACGTTGGGCAGCATAGGTTGACGTAGAGACAGTGCAGAGCCTTGAGCAGATCTGTATTTTTTCTGGAGAGGTCGATTTCTGAAGCCGAAGGCGGGGTGTGAGACTGGGAGGATAGAATCAAGGTCTCAGAGGAAAATTGATTAGTAAAGAGGATGACGCTGTCCGTAGAAGTTGTGACACTGGGCCTACTCAGTGACTGCGCAGAGGCAATGGAAAGGTAGGAAGGGACAAGCCATTATGTGGCTGACTCAATCAGGATCGCCAGTGATAGTGTGAGGTACTTCTCACTAATCTTTTGTCAGTCATATTCTCTGTACTGGATAGCTAGAAAGGCATCCAGAGATTGTATTTAGAAAACTACTGCTTAATAATTCAAACCCTCAGTTGCTACACCGGTTTTCCCGCATTGGGTTTTTCCGAGGACATTTGTCCAAAAATAACGGTGTAATGTGTTGTGTATTTCTTTCTTGCTCAGTTACTTGTTTCTGCATATAATTTTAATTGGTGAAGGTTGCAGTGTATTAGTTTTGATATTTGTGGTAGGAAGCATTAAATAATTTGTTCAGTAATTAACAAATAGAAGGAACTTAATCAATTGCTGTAGTAGAAATTTGGGCTTCCAAATTTTCACATAAACCACTTTCAAGTTACTTTAAGGCACAAAGAGTGAGATTAACTAGCATAAATTAATGGTGCAATGTGTGCTTTGAGTGCCAACCAATTATATGCTAGAACAAGGACAAGTTTAAGGCAGTTCAACACTTTCAAATCTGTTTTTATGATCAAATAACGCATAATTTCAGATTTAAAGTGAAGAATAAATTGTAGGCCATCCAAGCATAGGTTTCAAAAATGGAACCAATGACCAGAATGTTAATTTTTGAGTTAAAATGTTCTTTGCTTAGGTCAGTGACTTCATTAATCCATTAGCCCATTATTAATTCCATTAATCTATTAGCAATCACATTAACCATTAGCATATGATAGTAATTGATGAAAGAACATCAAACATAAATGTAGAAGACAAGCCAAGAGACGAGAGACACCAAAATTTGGTCAATTACCAAGGTAAAACCCACTATGGAGAAAACCCTTGCAAATCTTCTTATTATTAGATTGTCCTCAAATGTTCAGCAGAGAGATACATAATTCAATATCAATTTCAATATCCAACTAATGTCAATATGCCAAGCAACTATCCAAGAGAAGATGGAGTCAACTGTAGTCAAATCTGAAGTTCCTGAAATCTGCTGAAGTCAACAACAGTCAACTGTTGTCAAAGTGTGCCCTAAATAGAGATTGGACAACAGTAAAAAATGGTCTTCAAGGAGCTCAGTTTTGGAGGAATAAACGTGGCCTCCTTAGTAGATTGAAATGAGCCCAAAATAGATCAATTTGGTGCAGTCAAACCTAGTCAATGTGGAGATGGAGTCTACGCTCAAACTCTGTCATTAGAGCTTCAGTCAAATAGCACAGAATACCTTGAATTAAGCACCAATAGCTGCGGCCTGCTAGAACATAATTTATTCACCCAAAAATAAAGTCAAAATATGTCAAATATTCCCAAGTCAAAGATTGTCAATGCCCTACTACAGTCTTGTAATTCTGCCCAATCAAAATAGCGACCTGTCCTTTGCATGTGTGAGAGAAACCTTCCTTTTCTGAGTTGTACAAACCAATGTTTTAAAACTACGACTCGGGTTCAGAACCGGCCGAGGGTCGACTCCAACTTTGACTCTGACTTGATATTGACTCGGCTGGTTTGATTTCAATGACTCGGTCGTTGTAGAAAATACATTAAATATTTATTTTTTTATGAAAAACACAATTTTAAAGATTTTCATTCAGGTTTCCAAACACAATGCATTAGAATATAGAGAGAAGACAACATATGATTAAAGTAGGCTCATGAATATATCCATTATATCAAAATGGCACCCAGTGCACTGTTGAATACATACATGATATAGAGATCAAAACAGAAACACATAACCAAGGAGGCTCTAAATGGCCTCTTCAACAAAAGTAAACAGTAAAAAATCACTAGGCACCAATACTACTGGCTACTGCTAACCTCCCCATTGAAGCTTTTGCCTCCAGAGCTTTATAATGATACCTTGGGTTCAGAAAAAACCTAGCTGCATGTATAGGGTAATGGAGTTGATTGCTCCATCTTTTATCAATGATTTCCCAAATCAGCGCATATTTAGTCACTTTATCCTTGTATGTTGCCTTTTTTGCTCCTTTCCTTGATCCATAGCCTCATAAATGAAACCCATAGCCAATCTTTCCCCATCTGGCATCCACCAACCGCAACACCTTAACAAACTGTCTAAGGGTCTAGCTCGGTCGGCTTGGCCGGTTCGGTAACAAACCGACCATCGAACCGGTTTTTCTACCGAGCTGGCTTGGCTAGGGGGCCAGCTCAATTGGCTCGGCCGAATCCGATTTGGTTTGGCCGAATTTTAAAACACTAGCATGAACCAATTAGGAAGAGGAGAGAAGATATGTTGTGTGTTGATGATGTGCCAAATGATGTGTGAGGTCTCTTATATTTTTATGAATCCATGTGGGTGAAAAGACATGACTTTTAGACTTCATGAGCCTACATGATGGTGTAGCCGACCTTGACAATTTGCACATATGTGGGCTTTAATTCAAAAACACACTTCTTGTCCAATTTGAGTGATCTTTAGGTCAATTTTAGTCCTCTCGAAAAGAGGAATTCAATGCAATAATTATCTCCATCAAATGAGTTGTCCAAAGTGGAATTTGACCCTAGTTGCACAATTTAACACAGACCAATCCACCTATAAAACTGGGTTTCAAACCGAGACTGGTCAGATTTAAATGAACTGGTCTTTAAAAAAATACATGAAATAATTAATTTTTAATGAAAAAAATTAATATTTAAAACCATGATTCCAAACCAATAGAGACAAAATATGCAAAGTTTTCTCATCTATATACCATATAAAGGTGAATATATCAAAATGGCACTGAGTGCAATACATATCAACAACGAAACACATAATCAATGAGGCTCTGAATGGCCTCTAGAGTTCAAAAAAATGCTTCAAGCTATGGGGCCACTAACCTACTACAAGTCTACATATTAGTGATCATCATGATCAAACTCATCACACCACTACTAGAGATGGGATCATCAAATGAGCTATATAAACATCATTTGGCTCAGAGTCTGAGGACTCCTCAAACTCCTTTGCAACCTTAGTAGTAGTAGTAATCTCAAAACTAGACATCAAAACTACAAATCATTGATCAACATGATCACTCATAAATTTCATCATTGATTCAACATCATTAGAAATCGGATCATCAACAAGAGCTACATAAACATCATTTAGCTCAAAGTCTTCAGACTTGGTGTGATATTCCAACTTAGCAATATTGCTAAGGGAAATATCAATCTTGTCCAATTTTGTCTTATTTCATGTTTGCGCTTAGGAGATGTGGGTTCAGAGATCCCACATGAATTTTTGGATTAAGTGGAAGCCCAAACATTAGGAAGGAAGGGAAACATTACGGCTCTAGTGGAGCGTGGGGGCCACCCCATGGAGAATTACGACCCACATGTGGAAGACACTCTCATTGGAGCGAAGTTGGTGGGGAAAGTCGAGTTGGGCCCACATGGGCATCTTGGAGGCTCTTTGATAAATAGAGCAAGAGGCACTCATTTTGGTCATTCATTCATCTATTCTGAAATTGTGCCTTTGACATAGCACGCTTGCGCTGAACCCAAGTCTTCATTGTTGTTTAGCACATGAGTGTTTTAGAGCAGAGATCTCAACCCTTTCTTTAGTGAACTTCGAGTGCCAGCCCAAGGAGGGAGTCCTACCTATACTAGTTCGTACCAACAACAGGGACTGCGAGCTTGTGGAGAGGATTGGCAGCAACAACACAAGGATTGCATAATTCTTGGAGGAGGCACACTTGGAGGTTGAGGAGTGAAGGAGTTAGGGGTTGAAGCTTGAGGCGGAGCCTGGGGAAGTGTTGTGGGGGACTTTTCAACATTTTGGCAGAGTAGCAAACACAACATTTGCTACAGGTTACATCTCCTGCTTGTGGAGGAGGGCCAAGCATTTGGGGGTCAATTTTGGAGCATCAAAACTAGGATAAACCCTTTCTGGGTTTTTTTGGGTTTATTGAGGAGAGACCAAGAGTAATTTGGAAGAATTTTATAGGCAGATATGAGGGGCCAAATAGGGGCCCCAACTCAGCCAACAGCTACATTCCTTAGGGGAAAATTGGGCCGAAATTCCAAGGTCAACATTTGGCCAATTCCTTCATGGGTTTTTGCGGGTTATTGGTGGAGAGCCCATGGTTAATTTCTCTGAATTTTCTAAGCATCCGAGGAGGCCCTAGCAGCAGTTCTTTGTAGCCAACAACATATTTTCTAAGTAGTTTCAACGCAGTGCCAGGAGAGAGCAACAAAAGATTTGAGGGGGATTTCTTATTGATCATTTTGGCTTAGCTAGCTTGCCTAGAGCAAGCCCAGGTGCACTCTTTCCAGTACCACATTGTACCCTCCTATTTATTAATAAAATGGCTTAGATCAGCGCAATTTAGGGAGATTTCTGGTTGTTAAACGTGTTGTAAATTTTTGTATGTGTTTCTGCTATGTTTGCTTTGTTTAAAAATGTATATTTCCATTAGGAATATTACAGTGGTATCAGAGCATGATTTTGGCCAGCTAGAATATTACAGTGGTATCAAAGCATGATTTTGGCCAGCTATGGGTCTAAATCACACAAATTCTCAAGTGTTATTTTGGACTAGAATTCCAGAGGCTAAAACACTAGTCCCACATTATTCTCCCGTTTGAACTTATGCCCAAAAATGTCTTAGCAAGAGAAATTTGAAAATGTTACTAGGAGCATCGAGACACTGGTGGGGCTTCTCGAAGAGTGGTTGTCAGCAAGGGAAACAAGAAGAAACAGTGGTTTTCGACCCGTAGATGAAAAAAATAAGAGGAGCATGATTGTTGAAGTAAACGCTAGTAGTAATGCTGCAGAGACGAAGATGGGAGGCGAAGGAAGTGATGAGATGAGAGAGAACATACCCATGGAGGAGGGAGTTCATCTAGATATGTTCCAGCCAGTTGAGCATGAGGCTAATGGCACACAGGAGGAGCACAAGGATACACCTAGTGTGATGCAGGAGTCACCCCAGTTGGAGTTTCCTTTGGTAGCCCCAGTAGACAAATGGGAGGAGGCAGTGGTGCACACGTCCATTGATGAGATATCCATTGATGAGGCATCCCGATCTATGATAGAGCTTCAGAACGATAGCGACCTGTAGCTGACTCATGAGCATGTCTTGCATGTTGGGTTGTCTATGGAGGAGCAGTTGGAGGCTCATGTCAAGCCGATGATGGAGGAGGATGTGTAGCGATCCTTTGGGCTAGCCATTGATGAGGGGCTGCATAGAGACCACACATTGGGATTCCAACGCAGTTCGCTTCAAAGGCACACTGACAGGATCTACTGTGAAAATTCTATCACTACAGCAACTGATTTACTTTTCCTACTTCTTTCATCATAAGTTATTTATGAAATTACTTCAACCAACATTAAAATAAATACTACTGCAGATATCACACTGTAATATAGAAACAAACATATGCACACATTGACACAGTTATTTTGGACTAATGTACCCGGAAAAACCCAATGTGAGAAAACCGGTGCAACAAGGGAGGATTTTATTATTCAGCAATTTTCTAGTACAACAGGGTGCCAAACTAGCTTACCCACAGATAGACAAATCTCCAGCACTTCTTCTGAACCCAGCGTAGGCCCTACTGACCTCTGCGTCAGCCTGAAACCCTCTGCGTTAGCCTACTGAGGTTTTGCGTCAGTCTACTAAGGCTCTGCGCAACCTCTCTGGCCTTTTGCGTCACTCCTGCAGCTTCTGCGTGGATGATGTAGGCCCTTCTGGCTTTGCACAATCTCTGCTACCTCTGCGTGGCTTCCTTTGGCTCTATGTCTGCCTCTTCTGCCTCTGCGCTGATCTCCCATCTCTCTGTTCCGTACTTGATGCCTCTTGATTGCTCTCCAGACCACTAGTTCAATTTCTCAGCAAACCCCGCTCCAAAAATTGAACTGATTGGTCTCCCTCAGAGTGTTCTCCAAGTGACCCTCAAGCCTCCTCTTATACCTTTCCTGTTGACATCTCAACGGCCGAGATTAAGTCCCTAATCAATGACTAAGATTATATCTGGCTTGATCCATGTCTTTTGGACCATTTTAACACAGATTCATATTAATACACATTAATATTTTATTTTTCCTAAGTTTAGACTTAGGGACTCCATTAAAAATATTAATTATTTTAATATCTCTTGATCTATTTAGATGCCCAAACCCTTTTTGGGTATTGGATATCTCATGTGCCCCAACCTCTCCACCAAATTTCGCGGCTAGAGCACATCCAATGCTACCCCAAATCAACACTCCCTCTTAGCGATGACTGTGCTCTAGCAGTACTCCTCACTGAGTATTACTCTGATCATCCAGCATCGACACCTGTGTTGATGCTAGGCCTTCCTACCCAACATCCTCTGCACTGTTGTATCCTATACCGCTGCCCATGGTTCTGCCACTACGACTGTTGCATCTGTACGACAACTCCCTCTGCATTCGTACTGTTGTTGGTCCTTTCTCCCAACACTGCATCTGCACTGCAACTCCCTTTGCATCTATGTTGCTGCTGGTCCTTTCTTCCAACACTGCATCTGCACTGCAACTCTCTCTTCATTCGTGCTGCTAAAACACTACTTCTGAAATGGGTTCTTTGCCATCCCCATCTTTTCCCTGAAGTAGTCAAATTTTGACTTTCCAAGGGCCTTGGTGAGGATATCTGCAACTTGTTCCCTTGTAGGAGTGTAGCTCAACTGTACAACTCCTCGTTGGACACAATCTCTGACAAAGTGACACCGGATATCAATATGCTTCGACCTATCATGGAATACTGGATTCTCAAAGAGTTTGATGCAACTCTGATTATCACACATGATCTTGGTTGCCTCCATATTTCTTCGAAATAGGTTTACCAGCAGTTTTCTAAGCTATATGGCCTCACACGAAGTTGTGCTCGCTGCCACATATTCTACCTTAGACGAGCTCAGAGCCACGGACTTCTGTTTCCTATTGCACTAGGAGGTCATTCCTGATCCAATGTTGAAACAGTACCCAGAGGTACTTTTCCTATTGACTGAACTCCCTGCCCAATCTGCATCAGTAAATCCACTCAACCTGATATCCTTCCCCTTGGTGTATAAGAGCCCATATCAACTGTTCCCTGTAAATACCTGAGAATGTTTGGCCGCTGCCCAGTGAGCCCTCTTTGTGTTGACAGCGTAGCAAATATCTGGTCTGGTATTGACTAGATACATCAGGGACCCTATGGGCTGTTGGTATAGGGTGGGATCAACATCCTTGTCTTCTGATGCATCAATATTCTTCCAGCTGGTGATCATTGGTGTAGCCATAGGTCTACAATCTCCCATCCCGAACCTTTTCAGGATTTTTGTAGCATATCTCCCTTGCCCAAGGAAAATTTCTCCTTTCTACTGCCAAACTTCCAACCCTAGGAAATAGTGCATTTGTCCCAAATCCTTCGTATGAAACTCTATGGCTAGATTCTTCTTGCAGTCTTCAATGAGTCTGGATGATCTTGCCAGGAAGAGATCATCCACATATAATACTAAGATAAGTGGTTCGTTCTCTATGGCCAAATAGTAGAGATTCGGATCCGCGTCACTTTTGACAAACCCCATCTTCTGCAAGTAGCCATCTATTCGACCATACCATGCTCTCGGTGCCTGCTTTAGCCCATACAAGGCTTTGTTCAGTCTACATACATGAGACTTCTTCTCATGAGTCTCAAAGCCCTCTGGTTGTTCAATGTATACCTCTTCTTCTATTACCCCGTTTAGAAATGTCGTCTTGACATCCATCTGATGGATCTCCCATCCCATCTAGGCTGCAAGAGATATCATGGTCCTAATAGATGTATACCTGGATATCAGGGAGAAGGCTTCCTCATAGTCAATCCCTTCCTTTTGAGCATACCCCTTAGCCACAAACCTAGCCTTGTATTTTTCAACACTGTCGTCTGCAGCATATTTAATCTTGTAGATCCATCTTGAAACTACCACAGATCTGTCTTGAGGCCTTGACACCACCTCCTAGACATCGTTTACCATTATGGAGTTATACTCCTCCACCATCGCATCTAGCCAGACGTGATGTTGAGCTGCCTCCTTGAAGCTGGCAGGATCCTCATCCTGAGCTACTAATGCCTGATACCTATCTGGTTGTTTTCGCTCTCTTTTACTGTTCCTTGGCTCCCCGATGAAGTTCTCTGCATCACGTAGAATCTGAAGAAGATCCCTGCTGGTTCTTCCTCTGCTAGCAAGTGCTTCTATTCGCTCCTCCTCATCCTGAAAATATTCCTAATCTGAGGAAGAATTTTTCACTTCCGTTGGTTGAAGAGGCATGACCAACAGATCCTCTTTCAACTGCTCCTCGGAAGGCATTTCGTGAGATCTTCTGAAAGCTCTGTCCTCCATGAATTTTACATCTCATCGTACTACTACCTTCCTGCTTCCTGGAAGATAAATTTTGTATGCCTTAGCATTCTTGCTATATCCTACCAGATACCCCTTTTCTACAGTCTGATCCAACTTCTTCCTCTTTTCTTCGGGTATGCGACAATATGCTAAACTCTGAAATATCCTGAAATGATTGATTTCAAGCGTTTTCCCAGTGAAGACTTTCTTTGGAGTAATCTTGCCCAATGCCCGATGAGGAGTCCTGTTCTGAACGTAGACAGCTATGTTGCATGCTTCCAGCCACAAGAATTTTGGCATATCCTGATCATACAACATGGCCCAAGCTGCTTCTACAATAGTCCTGTTTTTTCTTTCTGCCACTCCATTCTACTACGGATTGTAGGGAGTTTTCCACTCTCTTCTAATGCCCTCCTTAGCGCAATAATCAGTGAAGTCCTTATCGACATACTCTCCACCATTATCTGAGCGCAAGACTTTTATTTTCTTACCTGTCAGATTCTCCACTAGAGCCTGAACTCCTTGAATTGACAGAAAACCTCATCCTTGGTTTTCAGAAAATAGATCCAAGTTTTCCTCAAGTGGTCAGCAATGAAGATAAAGAAATACTCGGCACCGCTGAGAGCTTTGACGGACATAGGTCCACAGATATCTGAGTGTATCAATCCTAGTACACTCTTGGCCCTATGGTTGCTCCTAGAAAATGTTGCCTTGGCATACTTTCCTAGAGCGCATCCCCTACATACATCATCCCGTTCTGTACTCAGATCCGGAACTCCTGTTACAGTTCTCCTAATAATTCTCAGAGCTCCATCGTGCAAGTGACCCATCCTTCTATGCCATAGTTCATTCAAGTCTTTGTCCCCGTGACTGCCTATTAGTGCCATTGGAGATTCTAGTTGTAATCTATACAACCAATTACTTTTGATCCCGATCTGCACTTTCTTTTTCTAGCTCGGGTGTTTGACGTATACCTTTTCTTTGATGAAGTAAACGTCATAGCCCTTTCCTTGTAGTCGTGACATGGAAAGTAAGTTCATCCCCAATCTTGGTACATGCAGCACATTTGTGGCACGAAACTATTCTCCCAATTCTGTTTGAAAAACTATGGTACCCTTTCCTACTGGAGTACACTTTGCCTTGTTCACCATGGTGATCTGAAAATACATCTTCTCTTCTCGATATACCGAGAAACACTCCCTGATTCCCATCATATGCCATGAGGCTCCACTGTCTATATACCACACTTCTAATGTTGCAACACTAGTCATGCACGCCACTTCTTCTTCCAACCTGGAAGCCAACATAGAGAAATCGAAATCTCTCTCTTGTGCAATCTTCTGAAAATCTGCGTGAGTCCCCTGAGGTGGATGCCTCTGCATCGTGGTCTCTACCCATAACTGATTTTCCCTTTCTGTCTTTGCTTACTTGCTCTGATACCATGTGAAAATTCTATCACTGCAACAACTGATTTACTTTTCTTACTTATTTCATCATAAGTTATTTATGAAATTACTTCAACAAACATTAAAATAAATACTGCTGCAGATATCACTGATCCGGATTTAAACAGGAACGCAATAAAACACAGAGATAACCATAAATACAGATATGCAGCGGAAATAATACTTCATTTCATTACTGTAAAATACTGAAATATTCTTACAAATAGAAACGGAAAGAAACCAGTTAGGGCGATGGTAGCTTATCTCTGAGAAGAGATGTGGTCGCTACATGCCTCTGAACTGTTCTAAACTGTATTACAATGAGGCTTGAAGGCCTATTTATTGTTGAGAAACAATGAAAAACCCTTCACATCCCGAAACCTAACCCTAGAAGATGAAACGCCAAATTGTGGGCCCCGTTTGGGTAAATTGGTACATCAATTTCCCGGGGTCGTAACTTTGGCATACGATCTCCGTTTGTCGTGTACAATAGCTCGTTAGAAAGATCTATCCGAGTACTACCACTTTGGGAGGCAACATGAAACCATGTTGCCCCAGATTCCCAAAAAAACATCGTTTAGGGCCTCAAAATGGCTCCGGAAGTTCAAGACCCGAAAAACTGCTAAAAATAGTAAACTGTGCTACAATTTAGGAAACTGAAAAGGCTAAAAGAGACAGTTGTGGGGATCCAAATGGGTTGGTGGGTGACCACCAACATCCACCTGGATCATTCCTCCCCCCTTAGGAAGCATTGGTCCCCATTGCGTTGAGTTCCTCCATCTGTTGAACTTGTCCTGCAAACTCTGATGTGTCCAGTGATGGTGGGAAGCATGGTCGACGATGGTCCACATTGAACATTCGGTGCAAGCGAAGGAATGGAGGAATGTTGTGCTTCAAAGCATTGTTTCCCGTAGCCTTGGTACTGGTGTAAGGACCATGTCGGAGTGGTCGGGGCTTCTGATGGGCTCTTGTAAGGCGTTCTTTCTGTCTATGCAACCAGACTTTGTTGCCCACCTGAAACTTGTGTGGTACCCATGTGGGTGAGGAGAAGTTGTTCCTGTGTTTTGTCATGACCGTATCCCTTTGCTGCTGCTGCTGCATGGAGGAACCCTTTGTGGGGGTCATGGATGTAGCAACGATCTTCCCCTTATTTTGGGAGTGAACCAGACAGATGAATTTCCTGGTCTGTGATATGAGCTTGTTGCCTTTCTTGGTAGCGATCAAAGATGTGGCGGTAGGTGGGGCTACCTCTGGTATCCTATATAATGAATTGTTCAAAGAAATAATGACAGCACGAGGCCTTGACTCATACACAGCATGTCGCCTCCACAAGTATGGTTGGCCTAATAATACATCACAAACATCCAGAGGTGTAACATCACACAATACCTCGTCTATGAAGGGCTTGATGTTGTAGGGAAGGCGACACTGCTGGCGAACTTTGAGATCTCGTCCTTCATGAAGCCACCCGATATTGTACGGCTGTGGGTGTGGTGTAGTCGGTAGGCCCAACCGCTTCACGACCTCTGCTGAAACGAGGTTCTTTTGGCTGCCACTATCGACAATGAATTGTAGCGGCGAACCCTTCACCCACATCTGTGAGTGGAAAAGACGCTCCCCTTCCTCTGGATTTTCGGGCTCATCTTTCTGGATCTTGGCAGTGGCAACAATGGCGCTGGGATCTGCATCAATGATCTGCTTCCCTTTGCCATTCCCCTGGTCGGGTTCTGGCTCAGGATCGGAACATGCATCTGATTCAAAAGCCTTCAAATCAGCCACCAGCGACTGCTTGGTCCGACACTCACTTGTGTTATGAGTGGGACTCTTGTGAAACTCACACCACTTTCCTGTGTCCTTCTTCGGCTTCGTGGTGTTGTTATTTTCTTGCGGCTTCGACGGGTTGTCTTGGGTCACCCCGCCTTGGCTTTGTCCTTTGGGCTTCGGATTTGCAGATCCAAAGTCTCGCTTCTTCTGTTTGAACTTTTGCTCGATTTTGACAGCGTATCGGTATGCTGTGCGGAGTGAGGAAATGTTCAAGAACACCATCTCTTCCTGGATGTATCGGTGTAGGCAGCCGTGGTATTTGAGTACCGAATGTAGCTCAGAATCTTTGATACCCAACTGTGTGCGAAGGGTATGAAAAATGTTTGTGAACTCTGGCACATCTTGGTCTCGTCCCTACCGTAGTGTGGTCCATTTGATGTATTTGTCCTCATAGCTTCCGACAGGGTAGTACTGCTCCTTGATGGCATCCCGGAAGTCATTCCAAGTGGGTGCGGCTGAAAATAGTGAGCCTGTACTTTCATCCTTCTGCTCGCAGTAGGTTTCCCACCAATGCTTGACGTGGGGGGCTGCTTTGAGAAGAGCGAAAACAATCTTTTCCCGACTTGAAAATTCATGAACAGAAAAATACCCATCTAGCAGATTTAACCATTTATCTATAGCATCTGCGTCTATTTTACCCTCGAAGATGGGGATTTCAAAATTAACTTGTACCTTAAACGGCGTGGCGTTTCCAGAGTCGTTGTTGGAAGCCGATGCGTCGCCTCTGGGTAGCCGTTGAAGGATCTGCGCAAAGCTATCCATCATCGCGTTCCTTTGCCGCTCGAGGGCTTCTTCGAGCAAGATTCTGATAGGATCTCCTGCCCCCTCGTCTTTCTTCTCATCCGCCATGGGAGGCCGTCGGGATTTTCGAGGCTGGTCTTGCAAAGGTTTGACCAGTTCAAGCCCTAACTCCTTATATCTTGACCTCATTGGGGACATGCAAAGAAAAACAGAGAAAAAGCAGACCGCTCTGATACCACTGATCCGGATTTAAACAGGAACGCAATAAAACACAGAGATAACCATAAATACAGATATGCAGCGGAAATAATACTTCATTTCATTACTGTAAAATACTGAAATATTCTTACAAATAGAAATGAAAAGAAACCAGTTAGGGCGATGGTAGCTTATCTCTGAGAAGAGATGTGGTCGCTACATGCCTCTGAACTGTTCCGAACTGTATTACAATGAGGCTCGAAGGCCTATTTATTGTTGAGAAACAATGGAAAACCCTTCACATCCCGAAACCTAACCCTAGAAGATGAAACGCCAAATTGTGGGCCCCGTTTGGGTAAATTGGTACATCAATTTCTCGGGGTCGTAACTTTGGCATACGATCTTCGTTTGACGTGTACGATAGCTCGTTAGAAAGATCTATCCGAGTACTACCACTTTGAGAGGCAACATCGATCCATGGACCCATGTTGCCCCAGATTCCCAAAAAAACATCGTTTAGGGCCTCAAAACGGCTCCGGAAGTTCAAGACCCGAAAAACTGCTAAAAATAGTAAATTGTGCTACAATTTAGGAAACTGAAAAAGCTGAAAGAGACAGTTGTGGGGGTCCAAATGGGTTGGTGGGTGACCACCAACATCCACCTGGATCAATCACACCGTAATATAGAAACAAACATATGCACACATTGACACAGTTATTTTGGACTAATGTCCTCAGAAAAACCCAATGTGGGAAAACCAGTGTAGCAAGGGAGGATTTTATTATTTAGCAATTTTCTAGTACAATGGAGTGCCAAACTGGCTTACCCACAAATAAACAAATCTCCAGCACTTCCTCTGAACCCAATGTAAGCCCTACTGACCTCTGCGTTAGCCTAAAACCCTCTGCGTCTGCCTGAAACCCTCTGCATTAGCCTATTGAGGCTTTGTGTCAGTCTACTGAGGCTCTGCGCAACCCCTCTGGCCTTTTGCGTCACACATGTAGCTTTTGCACGGATGATGCAGGCCCTTTTGGCTCTATGCAGTATCTGCTGCCTCTGGCTCTGCTTTTGCCTCTTCTGCCTATGCGTTGATCTCCCGTCTCTTTGTTCCATACTTGCTGCCTCCTTACTGCTCTCTAGACCACTGGTTCAATTTCTCAGCAAACCCCGCTCCAGAAATTGAACTAACTGGTCTCCCTCAGTGTGTTCTCCAAGTGACCCTCAAGCCTCTTTTTATACTTTTCCTGTTGACATCTCAACGACCGAGATTAAGTCCCTAATCAATGGCTAAGATTAGATCTGCCTTGATCCATGTCTTTCGGACCATTCTAACACAGATTCATATTAATACACATTAATATTTTATTTTTCCTAAGTTTAGACATAGGGACTCCATTAAAAATATTAATTATTTTAATATCTCCTGATCTATTTAGAATTTGCCCAAACCCTTCTGCGTATTAGATATCTCATGTGCCCCAACCTCTCCACCAAATTTCGTGGCTAGAGCACATCCGATGCTACGCCAAATCAACATCTACAATGTTATCAGCCCACCCCTACTCATTGGATTGAGAAAGGCGGAGTTGTCTAGACATAACAGAGGGGATGACCAAGTTAGCAGCACTATTAGGGCACCTTTGCCCATTGGAGAGAGGGAGACAGAGCTACCTAGTCAGATCTCATGGGTTGTCTTAGATAGTGGGATGAGACGATTGGAGTTGCACAAGGTGCAACATCCGCATGTCGGAGTTGTTCTATGTGCAGGAGTTCGTGCATTTGATCCCTCTCTTGGGGTTGGATGGCGAGAGATTCTAAGTTGGTACCCAGTGGAGTGGACTGGACTCATGGAGATGATCATAGCCCGGAGAAAAGCTCAGTGGGAGCTCTTAGACAGCGAGAGCATTAGAGGCCCAGGTTGGCAATGGGATGTAGGTGGAGCTCCCAATCCAATATTAGACATGTGGGATGGCTATGGCATTGATGAGGTAGCTGACCCAATGATTGAGCACATACATTCCCTAGGGGAATTCCAATAGGCATTAGCAAATAGGCTGTTTGTGAGCAGGCTCCATGGATTGTATTGGCATGTTGGTTGCGCATGGGGTCGCAAGATGATTAGCATTCTTTGGCAAGAGTTGGTGGGAGGAGGTGGCATGGGTAGGCCATCGGACCAGGCATTGTATGGAGACCATGTTCTCCCATTGGGGTATTGGGAACAGGAGTCACCGAGGATTGGCACAACAGAGATATCCCCTCTAGCAGGTGTGGAGTTAGGCCGCTCAGGATTACCAGGGCAGATGAGGAGGTGTAGATCACTTCGTGGCAGGTGTACTAGCAGCGTGGTGGTTGCATGGGCACATATGGGATTCCCTATGGTACATGGGGGCATGGCATTGAGCGTTGGTATCTAGGGGTGCATGGAGTTGTGCCACAGAGTTCAGTGCTATGCAAAGGAGTGTAGGGGTACGTACTTGTGTGCAATCGAGCAAGATGATGCACAACAGGTTGTCAGAATGTTGCCACCAGAGAGATATCCTAATGAGGGCATCAAGCACATCGTTGGGTTTGGCACACTCAGATTTGGAGAGCGAGTTGATCACAAGGTCAACCGTGAGCTTCCACTTATCACTCTTCAGCAATGCAAACTGACATAGGGGGACTTGGATATCATCTCTTGATGCTCTCATCACGAGCAACAGGACCCATGAGGTTCATCTAAGACAGTTGGACAGGACACAGTGCATTGGGAGAGAGGCTTTCCAGTTGTGGCATATGGTCGGGATGTGAGTTGGTAGATGCAAGCTTGGGGGTAGTATGATCTCTTGCAGAGGTAGCACTTGCATCACACTTGAGCCCACACTCAGGGTGATACATGATCCCATTTTGGTGAGACATTCCGAGGTGTCTCTGGAGCATCTACGTGGTTGGTGGATCTTGCTTACAAGAAGATGTTTAGACTCCGGGTAGTATTGGGGAGCACTTTTAGGAGGCAGGACGACCAATCCCACTGTGTGGTATGGTCAGCGCAGAGTTGTGTTGCACGCACCAGATTGGTTGATGATGTATGGAGTTCATATATTGATTGAACGCAGGGACTTGAGACGTGGTACAGGTTGGTTCCATCAGCTATCACGACGATGCCACAATCGTTCTGGTTGTGGAATTCAAAGGTTTGGTTGGTCGACTGGACACTCTGCTTCATGGTGAGTGGGATCAGGATGGGAGATGACCCAACTCACCCTTGGTTTGACATGTGGGGGCACATTGAGCCCCTGATCGTATTGCAAGGCTAGTTTTCCTTGTTATCGCTACAGATCAGGGTGAGTGTTGGATGGGTAGGAGGTGACATCATGGAGTTGCTTGGTCTAGATGCGTTGGTACTCCACAGATGTTTTGACATCAGGTCCCAGGAGAGGTGGATACAACTTGAGCATGAGGGGCAGACTGTCGCGATCAGAGTTGCATAGTGACAACATAGTGGCGCCCTTTTAGGCTAGCGTGGGATCTGGGCATCATAGGACTTGGCAGTATAACTACCCTTGGGGATGAGCTGATTTCTATAGGGCAAGATCCTTCAGATCTTCCATTGGGCTTTAGTGACTCGCTGATGGCATGGGG
The DNA here is from genome assembly GCA_031772625.1 of Pinus tabuliformis. Classification (NCBI taxonomy): domain Eukaryota; kingdom Viridiplantae; phylum Streptophyta; class Pinopsida; order Pinales; family Pinaceae; genus Pinus; species Pinus tabuliformis. The sequence goes on from CM062804.1 coordinate 32,168,446, forward strand.
GACTTCATTAGCATGGTAGGTGGGCTAGTAGGATGATATTAGGAGAAGCTCACATGAGCGAGACACTATCTCTGCAGGGATTGGGTGGTATCTTCGAGAGTATACTCCTAGAGTGCATGGGATGGCCTACCTAGTAGGACAACTGCACGAGGAGTTTGGCATAGTGCCATATTTTCATGATCCCCTACTCATTGATGGTATAAAGAAAACTTTTGGTATTTATACCGGGCAGAATAGTGAGTGGAGCGAGGGGAGCTTCAGGTGGGACAAGATGGCTTTTGGGATCCTGGTATTGAGGGATTCTTTCATGTTAGGACAGTGTAGAGGTCAGGGACAAATCGGTGGCACATTTGGGACCTTGACACGTTTTTGCAATGACAATGGGGAGCAACAACTAAAGAGAGCATTGTTCAACAATTGCTTCAGGAGAAACAACGTTTTGGCGAGGAGGACTGTGATATTCCCACCTAGCAATATTGCTAAGGGAAATATCAATCTTGTCCAATTTTGTCTTATTTCATGTGTGCACTTAGGAGATGTGGGTTCAGAGGTCCCAGGTGAATTTTGGGATTAAGTGGGAGTCCAAACATTAAAAAAAAGGGAAGTATTGCGGCTCTAGTGGAGTGTGGGGGCCACTACATGGAAAATTACGAACCACATGTGGAAGACACTCTCATTGGAGCAAAGTTAGTGGGGAAAGTCGAGCTAGGCCCACATGGGCATCTTGGAGGCTCTTTGATAGCTAAAGCAAGACGCTCTCATTTTGGTCATTCATTCATCTATTCTGAAATTGTGCCTTTGACATAGCACGCTTGAGTTGAAGACAAGTCTACAATGTTGTTTAGCACACGAGTGTCTCCAAGCAGAGATCTCAACCTTTGCTTCGGTGAAATTTGAGTGCTAGCCCAAGGAGGGAGTCCTACCTACACCAGTTCGTACCAGCAGCAGGGAGTGTGAGTTTGTGGAGAGGATTGGTAGCGACAACACAGGGACTGTGCAGTTATTGGAGGATGCACGCTTGGAGGTTGAGGAGTGAAGGGAGTTAGGGGCTGAAACTTGAGGTGGAGGTCGGGGAAGTGTTGTGGGGGATTTTCTAGCATTTTGGTGGAGTAGCAAACGCAGGATTTGCTACAGGTTACATCTTCTGCTTGTGGAGGAGGGCCAAGCATTTAGGGGTCAATTTTGGAGTGTCAAAACTAGGAAAAACCCTTTCTGGGTTTATTGGGGAGAGACCAAGATTAATTTGGCAGAATTTTCTACGCAGATTTGAGGGGCCAAATAGGGGCCCCATGTAGGGCTCTAAACTAGTGTTGATAATATCAGTATCAGCAAAATATCGGCGAGGGTTCATAAAACATCTTATTGGCAATATCAGCAAGAATAAAAAAAGCATAATATATTCATTTCTTTTTCTTCAAATTTTTAAACATATAAAGCAATAACAACATGAAATAAACACATTGGCATATAAATATGAAGAAAACACTGATATATATGATGTCAAATAGAAATGATACATCAAAGGCGATACCAAATCCTGTTGGCCCCTGATAATTATCCAATCAAGGACTTAAATGTGGAGAACCAATACAAAATAACATCACATATATAAAAGTATCTCATCATCATGAGTTATATGTAGGAAAACAAATAAAACTAGCAACTATCTGAAATCAGTGCCCTCTCCCCCTTCTACGAGAAAACACGATGGGTTGTTTGCCAGGCCTGTCCCTAGCAGTAAAAGGCACTGCCCCTGCCCCTGCACCTAATGTCAAATAATGAGTGCTAGATATGGAGTTGTGCTCTCCTATATCTATAGTAGATGGTGTTGATGCTCCCACAATCTCCTCCTCCTCCTATGCCTCCTGCTCTTCATCCTCGTGTTGCTCTTCCTCCTCTTCCTCCTCCTCCTCTTGCTGCCCCTATTCTAATGAATCATTGGCTCTAACCATGAAGGTGACTCCTCCAAGATGGGCTCCTCAGACTCCACCCTCCATTGAGACAATACATCAATATTGTCTAAGGAAATGGCATCTAGATCCATTGGTGCTTCTATTTGCTTCACTCGAAGTCGGATATTGTAATGCACATACACTAAATCATTGAGGCGTGTGAACTCCAACCTGTAAGAGTGTCAAAAAAACTAATGAGTCTTGACTCTTGACTCTTGACACTTGAGGGTCATAAATTAAAAATTTAAAATTACAATAAATGTAATTGCTCAACTGAAGGCTGAAGCTCAAAGTTATACTTGTTGCGCTTTTTTGTGTGTATTTTCTCAAATACACTCCAATTGCACTCACACCTTGAAGAGCTACATGTTTGAATTAGGATTCTTATGGCCAATTTCTGCAAACTTGGTGCCCTTGCACCATAGCTTCGCCACCAAATATCTACAACAAAATAAAGAAATAAGAAAGTCAAAAACTTAAAACATAATTAAACTTTCAAATAAAAGTTACATAATTGAATTTTAAAAATCCAGAATTATAAGTAAGGAAATTCTAATTTCTAATGAGTGATGACTTGTCACTTACATGGCATGAAGAGGGTTCTTTCCCTAATAGCATCATCAAAGCCAACAAGGCCAACACAATCCCGATAAAACTGTATCTCATGATTGGTTTTGCTACAAAGCTCAGGATCAGGTACCATCCTTTGAATATAGGAATGGAGCCCTTCCATCACCTTGCCATCAAAATCAAAGGTGCATTCGTATGAAAATGCTGGGTTGAGGAAGAGTGTTGTTGTATCAATGGGTCAATGAAGCATCCATGTCCACCGACTATCAATCACATCCCATAACATCATATGCCTATCAAGCGCAACAAAACCCTTGTTTGCATAATAAGAACGAATGGCCTCCTTGGCCCTATCCATGGCCTCATACAAATAAGCCATTACAGGCTTCTCCCCATCTACCAATATCAAAACCTTTACTATAGGTTCACTAACTGAGCATGCTTCTTCTACTCCCTGCCAAAACGTGTCAGAGTACACCATTTTTGCAATGGCTCTCCCGTCCTGTCTCTTGTTGTATCTACAATCACGCCAGTCATTATAAACAAACATTTGCTTCAACTCGAACTAGCATCGAAGCAAAGACTGAAGAGTAATAAAGTTCGTGGCAAAACGTGTGATTGCAGGACGCCGCAACTCCTTATTTCTAGTGTACCTCCTCTTGAGGCTAAGAACAAAAGCATGGTTCTAAATAAATTTGGGGACACTCCTAGCCATATCAATCACCTCATTGATGGAGAGTTTCCCCATATCCTCAAGCAGCAAATCGATATAATGTGCTGTGTTGTCGCGCGGATTGACACGACAACCCTCAGAACAGGGGGTTGTCACTCTGATCCCCGATCCCTCCGTTTAAGCCTGTCTCCCGCGGCTAAGGGGGGTAGTCCCTGTGAGATGATGAGACCAACTGTCGACCAGTTGGTTGAGAGACACGAGACACGGTCAAGATAAGCACTAAAATGATTTAATTAATTGAGCAGACCAGTGCCTTAAGAGATTGTGATTACTTGTTAAATGATATAGAAACATAAACCATGAACAGCGATCATTTGTCATCAAAAAGGGTCATAGAGTGATCAAAACGATATCCAGCAACTGAGAATTTTGAGAAGATAAATGCTTAAAACCACCAAGAGAATCGTAAATCATTAATCAATTTCGTATCTCGACTTGAAAATTTTAGATCTCAGCGTGAAAGATGATAATTCCCGAAAAATAACTGGATCTGGCAAACAAGAAAATTTTCCACAATTTTTTTTTTTCCTTTTTTTTTATATTATAAAAATGAAAATTAAAAATCTTAAAAAAAAAACTTAAAATCTATTCTAACTAAAATCTAAAACATTAACTATACAAAAACCTAAATCTAAAAAAACTAATTAAAATCTATGACTAAAACATAAACATTTTTTGTTTTTTTTTTGCTTTTATGAATTTATATCTAACTAAAATCCATATAAAAAATCTAAGTTAATTTAAATTAAGATCTAAAATTTTAAAATCAAACTAAAGCCTAAGTCTAAAAAGGCAAAGTCGCACATGAAATAAAAAGAAATGAAAACACATGAAAATCGAAAGTTTTGAACGAGCATTGCAGAGAAACCCTAAACTAAACCTATGTGACCACGCAGAATGACCAGAACAAAATCGACTTACCTGCTACGTAGACGCAAACCGCAAAACGACTATCTCTTGGCCACCGGAGGAAGGAAAACCCAACATCGAAGCTCAGAAAAGAAATTTTACAGTCGACGGCAGAAGGATAAAAAGCCGAAATCAATCTGAGGGTTACCTGGCACGCGATATCTCTCAACAGAATTCGAAAAACGATTTGCGTTGTTACCTGAGGCGCGTGACAGTGATTTGACTGCAAATTTTCGACGGCAGATAGAATGCGGATTTGTTTAAAGCTTGCCTGAGCCGCCTGGCTTCATCAAAATAGAAAACGAAACCTGTTGATCTCATGCAGTGGATTCCCCGCACATGATTCTTTGAGTCGAAATGTCTGCGGGTGCTGGTATTTCCACGCAAAACTCTTTCACGCTGGCGCTTACACGAATCACCTCTCAGAAATCGAGCACATGCAGGGAGAAACTTTGTGATCCAGCTCGACAAAGGATGACGGTTGCATGAATTAGCATACCACGTATAAGTCACTTGTTCATTTTTGTTTGTATGCAGAAAAAATCGACGATTGGTCTCAACATTTTTTGTCGACAGCAACAGATTGTATTACCCCCGTAGGCAACCCCTTGAAAACTGATTTGCAGCTACGCTCTGACTGACGTGATGGAATGCTGGGCACGGATTAAATGTTTTTCTACTGGGCCCGGATTGGCGTTTATCATTATAGGTGCAGTAGGTGAGAAAAATGACGGCAGTCTTGCAAAAACAAAACCTTATACCTGCAAACACAAAAGAAAACGAAACCCTAATGAAAAATTTGTGAAAAGCAGAAATTTAAAAACTTAGATCAAAAAATTTGAAACCCTAGAACAGCTGACTAATGTACAAACTTCGCCCCTTAACAGCCAGATTCAGCAATAAGCACGAAAATATTTTAAAGAACAGAAATTTTAGGTTTTCACTGTGAAGAACTTCAGAAAATCACTCATGCAACTTAGAAAAATAAACCGAATGATAGACCCAGGATCAAATCCAACTGGGCTCAGCAAAAAATGCTTGCGGGAGTTGGCTGGTTCAGTCGAGAAGTTCCCCGAACGCCCACAAATTTCCTTCAGAAATGGTTTTCTGCACAGCTCAAAACAACCATCAGTAAAGAGGGCAAAAATGCTGCTAGATCTCAGGAAGTAATGGAGATACCTGTCATTACTTCAGAAACTCTAACAACACTCAAACCCTAGCAAGTGAACAAGATACATGTGCTCACAATACTCTACAAAAACCTATTATTAACGGCTGAAAATAACATATGCAGAAAATTAAACAATCTCACAGCATTTCAAGAGAGTAACACCAGCAAGATATGGACCCCAAAGTCTTCTTTTATTAACCAGAAACAGATTTACAAGAGAGCTTCTTCAGTCTGAGACTCACAGATCTCATCCCATGATCTGAACTGACCCCTAGCACCCTACTTAAAGGAAATGACTCCAACGGCTAGTTCGAGTGATCCATGCTGAAAAGATCTCGACCGTTGATGAGGATCAAGACATCTCTTGATCTCATCCGTCGATTTATTAAAAAATAATATTTTGCATGCATTCACTTAAAATATTATTATTTTATTAGTTAGGGTTTTCGCTCTATTTTTTAATTTTTTATTTTTTTTATTAATTTTTTATTTTATTATTTTATTATTTTTTATTCATTTTTTAATTTCTTAATTCATTTTAAAATGGATCATCGAACTAAGCCTTCAGAAACATCACCTAGGACCTAGGACTTAGGACTCATGACGGGATTTATAACATTTTCAACCCTCAAGGCACATTTCATGATGATTTTTTGCAATTTACATCCCAAGGGGACAAACCCAATTAATACAGACCCTCACAAATCACCCAGTTCTGCGACACAACTATAATCTAGCAGATCAACACACTAGGATTCTCCTAAAGTTCTAATGACAAAATCCATCCCGGCTTTGGGGTCAGGTTTGAAGGAAAACTCTGCCGATCCATGGATCGATGAGACGAAAAACCTTCCGGGACGTAGATTACCACTAGAAAGTTAGGTCCACCTAGCCAATTCACATACACGACTCATGTCTGCTAAGATTATTTACAATTCATACATGCAGACTGGGTTTACAATCAAAATGATTAAGCTGCTGATGATTGCAGGATGGCACAGACACACTGATCAGGTGCTGCCCCTTTTTGCAAAGAAAATGGGGGTGTACTGCATGGGTAGTTGACCAGTAGAGGTCAACATCTGGCTCTACTTGGGGACACGTTGCTGCTTGCGGGAATGTGAGAATCCAGAATCTGCATCCACGCAAAACACAATAAAATATAAGTAGCGTCTGTCCAAAAATCATCATATAACATTAAGCACAGGAAAGATATAAGCTCTTCATTTATTAACTATCTAAAGCAGAAATAAAAATGCGGAAAAAACAAGGAGTAGGGTTAGAAATACGATACAAAGGATGCCCTACGGCATCAGATGTGTTCAATATAGTGCATACTGAGCATTTGCCTGCTTTCAGGCAAATCTGTCGGCTGCTTGTCGGATGTGCCATGTCCAATTTTGCATATGGTAGGACTCTTTCCTATCCGAAAATCAAGCTACTCGCGGCCGTCTGATGCGTCAAATCTTCTTCTTATTTTCTTTCTCTTGCGCTTTTTCTTTCTGGCAGGATGAATTACTGATGATCTGGTACTTTCTGTTTCAAAACTATCAGATGAAGTATGCGTGATATGTCTTTCTTTATCCCGCATCTGATCTTTATGTCTATCTGGATCACCTTCAATTAACCATCTTTCATTCGAACCAATGACCTTCTCATAATAAGATGGAGCCTGTTGCAGCAAATGAGAAGGTTTCTGATCTATTGATGTCTCCTGGTTTCTCTTATCCTCTGACCATTGTTGAATCTTTTGAACTTGTATTCTAATGGCATCCATCTGACTAGAGCATTCATCCCTTATAGTACTGACTTGTATGGCATGGTGTTCTTGCATGTGTTTTATTACTTCATCATTCTTTTCCTTTATGTCCATCAAGCAATGTTGCATGAAATTTATTTCTTCTTTATGATTCGCTTGCATGTCAGCCAACTGATTGTTATGATTGAACGTCATAGAGTCAATTTCCCTACCATGATCAGCTTTCATGGTCACCATATTTTCCTCTAAGACTGACATCTTGCTTTGCATGCTTCTAATTTCTGTTTCATATTTAATTTTCATGGCCTCAATTTCCTTAGCATGCTGATTTTGTGCGACCTCCAACTCCCTATTACGTTTTTCCAGGTGGGTGCATAAAGTTTTAACATCATTGATAAGACTAGTTTGATTTCTTTCCATATTTCTTACCAGCATCATTAGATCTTGTATAATTTGTTTTTGTTCTTCCCTTTCACTATTATTTGTCCCTGATTTTTCACTATCATGAACTTGGTCTGCGATATTTCCGGTGGATGACACATTCTGATCTTGAAAACTTTCTTCAACAGCTGGATTTTTTATAAGATTACTTTCTTTCTTTTGCACAATTTTAGAGGTAGAAGGCAAGTTGTTTGGACTATCATATCTATCTTTAAAAGCATTGAGAATGTCTTGTAAAGAAGTGAAAAAATCATTAGGAAAATTATTAAACCAATTCAAGGCATCACCCTCTAAAGAATGGACAAATAGACGCATCTTGAAATCTTCATGATTATATTGAGGAAATCTACAATATAAGATCATTATACAAGTAAACATGTTTAAATGTTTTCCAACAACGACCGAATCACCACCCGAGAACTTAAATAATTTAGAAATGGCCTCTTTCGGAAGATCGTGGAGATTATCAGTAAAATGACATGGTTTAAATGAATAATCCATGATGAACAATAAGGGATCAAATGGATGATAGAAAGAGATTTCCGCTCAAGAAAATTAAGAGATGAAAGAAGTGGAGTCGCCACTTGAACAATGAATCTGATTCTAGGATCCAAAAAGTAACCACAAACAGATATGAGGAAAGCTTCTTGTCTGGGAAAAATGAGAAAGTGGAGTCGCCACCCAAACAAGAAACAAACCGAAGAGATGCTACTGATATGGCGAAAAATAAAGCAATAAAAGATCCAAATGATAACCCAAAAGGTTGAATTTTCCAGCTCAAAATGAGAGATGAGAAAGATGAGAAGGTGAATGTCGATGAAACACTGAGAACAAAGTGTCCCCGGCAACGGCGCCAAAAAATGTTGTCGCGCGGATTGACACGACAACCCTCAGAACGGGGGCTGTCACTCTGATCCCCGATCCCTCCGTTTAAGCCTGTCTCCCGCGGCTAAGGGGGGTAGTCCCTGTGAGATGATGAGACCAACTGTCGACCAGTTGGTTGGGAGACACGAGACACGATCAAGATAAGCACTAAAATGATTTAATTAATTGAGAAGACCAGTGCCTTAAGAGATTGTGATTACTTGTTAAATGATATAGAAACATAAACCGTGAACAGCGATCATTTGTCATCAAAAAGGGTCATAGAGTGATCAAAACGATATCCAGCAACTGAGAATTTTGAGAAGATAAATGCTTAAAACCACCAAGAGAATCGTAAATCATTAATCAATTTCGTATCTCGACTTGAAAATTTTAGATCTCAGCATGAAAGATGATAATTCCCGAAAAATAACTGGATCTGGCAAACAAGAAAATTTTCCACAAATTTTTTTTTTTCTTTTTTTTTTTTTTATATTATAAAAATGAAAATTAAAAATCTTAAAAAAAAAACTTAAAATCTATTCTAACTAAAATCTAAAACATTAACTATACAAAAACCTAAATCTAAAAACTAATTAAAATCTATGACTAAAACATAAACATTTTTTGTTTTTTTTTGATTTTATGAATTTATATCTAACTAAAATCCATATAAAAAATCTAAGTTAATTTAAATTAAGATCTAAAATTTTAAAATCAAACTAAAGCCTAAGTCTAAAAAGGCAAAGTCGCACATGAAATAAAAAGAAATGAAAACACATGAAAATCGAAAGTTTTGAACGAGCATTGCAGAGAAACCCTAAACTAAACCTACGTGACCACGCAGAATGACCAGAACAAAATCGACTTACCTGCTACGTAGACGCAAACCGCAAAACGACTATCTCTTGGCCACCGGAGGAAGGAAAACCCAGCATCGAAGCTCAGAAAAGAAATTTTACAGTCGACGGCAGAAGGATAAAAACCCGAAATCAATCTGAGGGTTACCTGGCACGCGATATCTCTCAACAGAATTCGAAAAACGATTTGCGTTGTTACCTGAGGCACGTGACAGTGATTTGACTGCAAATTTTCGACGGCAGATAGAATGCGGATTTGTTTAAAGCTTGCCTGAGCCGCCTGGCTTCATCAAAATAGAAAACGAAACCTGTTGATCTCATGCAGTGGATTCCCCGCACATGATTCTTTGAGTCGAAATGTCTGCGGGTGCTGGTATTTCCACGCAAAACTCTTTCACGCTGGCGCTTACACGAATCACCTCTCAGAAATCGAGCACATGCAGGGAGAAACTTTGTGATCCAGCTCGACAAAGGATGACGGTTGCATGAATTAGCATACCACGTATAAGTCACTTGTTCATTTTTGTTTGTATGCAGAAAAAATCGACGATTGGTCTCAACATTTTTTGTCGACAGCAACAGATTGTATTACCCCCGTAGGCAACCCCTTGAAAACTGATTTGCAGCTACGCTCTGACTGACGTGATGGAATGCTGGGCACGGATTAAATGTTTTGCTGCTGGGCCCGGATTGTCGTTTATCATTACAGGTGCAGTAGGTGAGAAAAATGACGGAAGTCTTGCAAAAACAAAACCCTATACCTGCAAACACAAAAGAAAACGAAACCCTAATGAAAAATTTGTGAAAAGCAGAAATTTAAAAACATAGATCAAAAAATTTGAAACCCTAGAACAGCTGACTAATGTACAAACTTGGCCCCTTAACAGCTAGATTCAGCAATAAGCACGAAAATATTTTAAAGAACAAAAATTTTAGGTTTTCACTGTGAAGAACTTCAGAAAATCTCTCATGCAACTTAGAAAAATAAACCGAATGATAGACCCAGGATCAAATCCAACTGGGCTCAGCGAAAAATGCTTGCGGGAGTTGGCTGGTTCAGCTGAGAACTTCCCCGAACACCCACAAATTTCCTTCAGAAATGGTTTTCTGCACAGCTCAAAACAACCATCAGTAAAGAGGGCAAAAATGCTGCTAGATCTCAGGAAGTAATGGAGATACCTGCCATTACTTCAGAAACTCTAACAACACTCAAACCCTAGCAAGTGAACAAGATACCTGTGCTCACAATACTCTACAAAAAGCTATTATTAACGGCTGAAAATAACATATGCAAAAAATTAAACAATCTCACACCATTTCAAGAGAGTAACACCAACAAGATATGGACCCCAAAGTCTTCTTTTATTAACCAGAAACAGATTTACAAGAGAGCTTCTTCAGTCTTAGACTCACAGATCTCATCCCATGATCTGAACTAACCCCTAGCACCCTACTTAAAGGAAATGACTCCAACGGCTAGTTCGAGTGATCCATGCTGAAAAGATCTCGATCGTTGATGAGGATCAAGACATCTCTTGATCTCATCCGTCGATTTATTAAAAAATAATATTTTGCATGCATTCACTTAAAATATTATTATTTTATTAGTTAGGGTTTTTGCTCTATTTTTTAATTTTTTATTATTTTTTAATTTTTTTATTAATTTTATTATTTTATTATTTTTTATTCATTTTTTAATTTTTTAATTCATTTTAAAATGGATCATCGAACTAAGCCTTCGGAAACATCACCTAGGACTTAGGACTCATGAGGGGATTTAAAACATTTTCAACCCTCAAGACACATTTCATGATGACTTTTTGCAATTTAGATCTCAAGGGGACAAACCCAATTAATACAGACCCTCACAAATCACCCAGTTCTGCGACACAACTATAATCTAGCAGATCAACACACTAGGATTCTCCTAAAGTTCTAATGACAAAATCCATCCCGGCTTTGGGGTCAGGTTTGAAGGAAAACTCTGCCGATCCATGGATCGGTGAGACGAAAAACCTTCCGGGACGTAGATTACCACTAGAAAATTAGGTCCACCTAGGCAATTCACATACACGACTCATGTCTGCTAAGATTATTTACAATTCATACATGTAGTCTGGGTTTACAATCAAAATGATTAAGCTACTGATGATTGCAGGATGGCACAGACACGCTGATCAGGTGCTGCCCCTTTTTGCAAAGAAAATGGGGGTGTACTGCATGGGTAGTTGACCAGTAGAGGTCAACATGCTGCACACAGAGTCCAGAACAATGTGTGATGCCTCTCCATAAGCATCTTGCTGACAGACACATAATTAGCTGCATCGTTTGTTATGACTTGCACCACATTCTGCACACGAATCTCCCGAATGAACCCATCTAACAACTCACATATCGTTGTTGCATCTTTGATATGTGTTGATGCATCCACTAATTTAATAAACATGATACCTTTAGGACAATGTACCAAGAAATTTAGAAGGGTCCTACCCTTCCTATCTGTCCAACCATCAGACATCACTGTGCATCTAGAAACTTCCCATGTTTTTTCAACTCCGCCAATCTAGAGTTGATGTCCTGCTCTTTTGCTTGAAGAATTGGCCCCCACAACTCCTCATATGTAGCACTTTTGTACCTTGGGCCCAAAACAACAATAGCATCACACATTGGCTACCAAAATGGATTGGTTTTGGTGATACTGAGAGATAAGTCGCTCCAGAAAAGACACCTCCCCATAACTCTATCTGCTTCTTGCTTCTTTTTTTTAACAATTGATTTTATGGAAGGTTTTGCTCCATGTCTTGTTCGTGGAACGAAAAATGATGACCTTGCACTAACAATAGCAGGTGATGTTGTGGAGACCCTCCCACTACCCTCAGCCTCAAAATCAGAAGAAGATATCCCAAAATATCTACCTGCATGTTCAACCTTGTTTCTTTCTGCCTCTTCTTTCTTTTTGTCTTTTTCATCAATTGCTTCAAGAGCTTTTTGTATAAGCTTCGAATTAGAAACTGTACAAAGCTCAACATCATGTCCCTATAGTCTAGCCAGATGGTATTTCAATCGCGTAACCCCTCCTGTCATCCTGGTCCCACACAATTTGCATGATAGATATGCCCGATTTGTCCCACCATCAGGCTCCCCATACTCCCAAAATGGGTCCAAGGCTTTTGGCATATTTGTAGTAAGCTAATTCAAACCTAGGGCACCAAAATAAAATAAATTGGAATTAATTATTAAAGTTACTCCACCCATACACAAAAAATAATAAGTAATAACCACCTTATTTTACAAAATAACTTTTTTGCTACATTATTTGCAATGTGAACTCAATGAAAAATGACAATAAGAGGGTGCATTTGAAAGTTAAAAAAAAGAAATCGAGTTTTCTATCCAAATATGGAGAAAACCCTTGCATTGGCTCATGGGCATGAAAATCATAACAAATGAAAAAAAAAAATTGTTGATAGGCAAAGAGGCAAGCAAGAATAACCCTAAATCTATCAAAAAAATCATTAACATAGGGGTTTTTTAGAACATATCTGTTAATGGAAGAAATGAAGATTGTCTCATTGTTCTTCAATCTTTGATCAACAAAAAATTCGTTGTTGGTGGTGATAATGGCTCTTCAACCCTCAATTCCTCCTTGACAACAACCACAATGCTCTCCCCTTCCTTCTCCAACACTCAAAAAACAAAAATGAGAAAAAAAAAATTGGTTTTTGCCTTTTCTAGCTGCGGCCCAGCCAGCCTTGCGATATTTAACATCGTTGCACGAAATTTTCCCTTGGGGAGCGAAAATATTGCGATATTTTTTGGCGATATTTTGTCTCCTGCAAATATTGCGATATTTCTGAATATCGCCGATATTATTAATATTGCTCTAAACCATTTAATTAGATATTTACACTAAACAGAATATGAAAGCTTCTTCAAAGTTTAACCAGAATTCATTAATTTGCTACTGAGTACCTACATTTTTCATGTATTTCTCATTTTTCGTGTAGCAGAGTCCATCGAAAGTATGCGACATGTGTACTCCTTGGATGAGGAATTAAATTCCAGATCCAACGAGTGCTCTTGGTCGAAATTTGAGTAAAACTATGGGGAGATAAGTTAAAAATATGAATTGAAAAGTAGTTTTTTCTTTTTCCCCTCCAAAATTTGATGAGGTAATCCAAACTTATTTTATTATTTCCACTATTATTTTATAATATTCCTTAGAAGGCCCATTTTAGACCTCAAAATTTTTCTAATGGCATAAGTTAGGGAATTTTTATACCAAGGCTCCCATCATGCTAGACCATGTCAGATGACCCCAAATGAATATAAATTCAAGTGAAAGCAAGGGGAAAGTGCTAAGCACTCTATATCGTCATGAAGCCAACCAAATGAAGGTGACAATACAATGTCAACTTAAACCAAATGTGCTAGGGTGTTTCATCAAGGGAGTCATATATCTTCACATACCTTGATTCCTAGCATAATTGAGGGCTAGAATATCACATGACGAAGTGCAATACTTCTGTTATGATAAGCAAGTATACCAAACAAAACACCACCAAGACACTGATGACTACATCATCACATCAACTATTAACGAGGGGATCAAAATCATCAAGTGAACTCACAACCCTAGCCCATTCAAAACTTCATCAACTTGTAAGCCTGCTTTTGTGATAAAATTCACAAGCATAGTGAAGGATTTCAACAATGTAGTAATTGTGCAAAATGAGGGGTAACACTGCTAATCCTTTCTTTCATTTTGGCAGTAGCCTGGGGCATCAACAACTAACACATAAATACATGGAGCAAGGGGGAAGCCCTACCTGATCCAATGCAAAAATGAGATTCAAGCTATGGGGAAACTATTGATTGAAACAAAAGCTAAGGCACTAGAGAAAAGCATGTTCACTATGGTGACACATCTTAAGCCAAAACAAAGGCATTGGAACATCCCCGCAATGAAGGACCAATCAATTCTGTCATATGCTTTTTCAAAATCAATTTTAAAGAACTAATAGATCACCCGTGTCATAAAGCAATAGATTACATTGCCACCTAATAATGATAAGACTTCTATCAACGATATGTTTATGTCATCGAGGACAAAACAAACTACAAAGATAAAATATCATGAAGAGGCAAACTTGGGGCCAACATTTACTAATGTTTTTTTTTCTAGTTAAGACTAACCTAAGTACCAAGGATAATTTTAGGGGCGAATGTTCGCCCTTTGGCGAAATTAAGGGGTTTTAAATTTTTAGTGGGCGAATATTTTGTATCATAGTACATTTTTACAAATAACCTCAAATAGCCCACCTTATTTTAAGGGAGAGGGTAAAAAAGGTAAATTTAGCCCTTGAAATTAGGACTTACAACCTTCCATTCGCCCATTTTCAAGAATAGGTTTTATTTAAGTGAATCCTATGGGCCAAATACCATATTTGTAAAAGAGGTATGGTAAATTAATAAAAATCAATGTTGTTAAAAGCGCGAGCGGGATTTAATCGGCGCCGGGAAAAAAGCGGAAAAAATCGTTAAAAGCGGGAAAAAAGAGTTTGGCACAAAAATATTCATTTTTTTTCATTTTTTTTTCAATTTTTTTAATATCTAAACCATCTACAACATAAAATAAATACATTGACACATAAATATGATAAAAAAACTAATATATAAGATGTTTAATATCATTTCTAGCGCTAAAATCACACATAACATTGAATCATGTCCTGAATAGTAAATCCTGAGTCTCAACTCAGCCTCAAAATATCAACAAAAAATATGATAATGTATCTCATCATGTCATAATGTCATATACAATAAAATGAAAGTCTAATCCTATTGATTTCCTCTGCCCCTCTTGCGAGAAAATGGCACAACTTTCTCTTTCCCTCTAGATGTAGAAGCTGGTGCCTGTGCTGGTGGAAATGGCAGTGGAGTCTGACGTGCTCTAGAAGCTGAAGAACTAGTAGTAGCAGCTACAGGAGGCTGAGGTGGACGGAGACCACGTCCTCTACTGGTGGTAGTGGTAGCCCGGGTAGGCGGTGTCACCTCCTCCTCCTGCTCCTCCTCCTCCACCTGCTCCTCCTCCTGCTCCTCTCCTCCTGCTCCTCCTCCTCCCCCTCATCCTGCACTAACCAATCATCAGTGGGATCCATGAGAGGCCTCTCGGTCTCAACCCTCCATTCAGCAGTGGTGTCAATCCCATCCAATGAGATGGCTTCCGTATCAGGTGTCTTCTCTAGTTGTCTCACCCACAATCGAAGATTGTAGTAGACATAGACCATGTCATTAAGTCTATGGGACTCCAACCTGTACAAAGTTCATGAAATAATAATTAATAATTAATATTATAAAAAAAATATTGTTTAAAACTTTAATGAATTCAAAAATTTATTTGGAAATTTGCAATATTTTAAATGTTTAAGTGTTAACCTATTGCGCTTCTTGTTGTGTATTTTTTCAAATACACTCCAATTGTGCTCACATCCCGAGGAGCTGCATGTTTGGCTGAGGATGCGTACGGCAAGCTTTTGCAAAAGGGGTACTCTGACACCATACATCTTCCACCATGCGTCTACAACAAAATTACAAATAAAATTTTAAATAAACATAAGAAAAAAATGGAATTTGAAGAGACAATGAAATTTGAAACAAAGTTACAAAGTACAAACTAAAAAATACCTGGCATTTTAATCGTCCTATCAATGACAGCCATCTCAAAGCCAAATGTGCCACCTGACAACTTATATGTCTCAATTTGTCTAGAGATCTCTATACGTTCTTCTGGAGATCTCACCATCTTCTAACACAGGTTAATAATCCTTCCACGACCTCAACATCAAAATCAAACCCACATGCATAAGAAAATGCA
Source organism: Pinus tabuliformis (assembly GCA_031772625.1). NCBI lineage: Eukaryota > Viridiplantae > Streptophyta > Pinopsida > Pinales > Pinaceae > Pinus > Pinus tabuliformis. The sequence continues at coordinate 32,184,582 of CM062804.1, forward strand.
GGGTTCAGGAAAAGCCCAGCAGCATGAATGGGACGATGGAGTGTGTTGTTCCATCGCTCATCAATGACTTCCCATAGAAGGAGTTGTCTCTGAAACCCATCATCTCCCTTATCATCATAGTAGGACCGAATGGCTTCTTTGGCCCTGTCCATGGCTTCATACAAATAGCCCATTGCGGGCTTCTCACCATCAACCAACCGAAGAACCTTTACCAAAGGTTCTGTAACAGCGCACACCTCCTGCACTCCCGCCCAGAAGTCTTCCTGGTATGAAACTAGTCTGCAGACGGCCTCTCCTTCTGGTTTGCGGCTCATTGACGAAGCACGCCACTCCTTTGAAAGAAACATTCTCTTCAAATCCCACATAGAATTCAAGAGGGATTGAAGAGATATGAAACTCGTCGCAAACCGTGTAATGGCGGGGCGCACCAACTCTTTGTTGTTGGTGCATTTTCTCATCAAGCTAAGCACAGATGTGTGATTGTAAATAAATTTTGTGATGCTTTTTGATGAGTCAACAACCTCTTTGACAAAGGGAATTTTCCCTATGTCCTCTAACATCAAATCAATACAATGGGCAGCACAAGGTGTCCAAAATAAAGTAGGATGCCTATCCATAAGCATTCTACCAACAGCAACATAATTTGCAGCATTGTCCGTTATGACTTGGACAACATTTTCTGCACCCACCTCCAAAATAAACACATCCAGCAAATCAAATAAAGTTCTTGCATCTTTGATTTGATGAGTTGCATCAATAGATTTGATAAACATAGTCCCCTTGGGACAACTAACCAAGAAGTTTATAAGGGTTCTCCCCTTTTGGTCAGTCCAACCATCTGACATAACAGTGCATCCTGTTTGTGCCCATGATGCCCTAAAATCCTCCAATCTTTGGGTGCAGTCACGCTTTTCATCTTGAAGAAGCCGACCTCTGAAATCATGAAGAGAAGGGATTTTGTACCCCGGGCCAACACTGGCAATAGCATCAACAGTAGGTTGGAAAAATGGATTATTCCTTATAATGCTGAAAGGAATATCACTCCAGAGGAGAAATTTTGTCATCAACTTGTCAGCTTGTTCTTTTTCAGTTCTTTTTAGCATTGAACCAATAGTTGGTTGTGAACCAGGTGTGGTTCGAGGAACAAAATATGATGATGCAGCTACCGGATTGACTGACGCTGCAGTAGAACCAGTGCCACTTGGCCCACTTCCTTCCGCTGACCTTTTTAGTTGCCTTTTGAGTTCTTCTTTGGCCTCTCTAGTGTGCTCTAATTCTCCCAATGCTCTCATGGCTCTTTGGATAATTTCAGCAGTTGTATTTAGACAGGGCCCCACATCATGTCCAGGGATTTGTGCAAGGTGGAACTTCAACCTGTACACCCCCCCGAATATTTCCTTTCCACACAACTTGCAATACAAGTTTTGTCTATCATTCGGAGTTTTAGGTTCACCATATTCCCAGAAAGGATCCAATTTCCTTGGCATGCTTGTTTTTGAATTTTGAATTTGCAAACCTATGGAAAAATAAGGATTAGGAAATAGGAATTTAGGATTACATAATACAAATTACAATTTAGCATTTACAAAATTACAAGTTAATTATTTCCAAAATCCCAATTTCTAAACCCAAGTTACCCAACCAAATGCCAATGGCAAATGCCAAAAAACAATGAAAATTCAAAAAAAATAAACAATGTTTAAAAAAAATGAGAAAATAAAAATAAAAAATTGGTTCTCATAGTCATAACAAATTACCCATCCCAAATCAATGAAAAATTACAAAAAATTCTTGAAAAACAATGTAAAACAAAGTTTTTATAGAAGCAAAACAAAAAAAAATTAATCTACATACCTTTTTTATGGACAAATTGGTGATCTTGTCTTGGATTTCTCCTAAAACCACTTGGATTCGCTCCCAAATTCGACGGAAACCCTTCAGCTCCTCTCCCTCACCTCTTCTTCTCCTCCTCCGCGCGCAAGCAGCATAATGAAATAAAAAAAATCGTTTTTTGCCTATTAAAAGCCCGCTGCCCCGACCATCTGCGATTTTTTCCATAAAAATCGCGATTTTTTCGAAAAAATCGTGATTTTTTCAAAAAAACGCGATTTTTTCCGAAAAAATCAATATAAAAAAAGGCGCGATTTTTTGGTATAAAAATCGCGATTTAAGCGGGAAAGGGAAAAAATCGCGATTTTTCGATTTTATCGCGATTTTAACAACACTGATAAAAATATAAATAAATGAGAGGTATGGTAAATAAATAAAACATTTTTTATATTTACTCCATAAGTCACCTTATATACATGTAAGGGTGTAAACAAATAAAAATATAAGTAAAGTGGAGGTATGGTAAATAAATAAAACGTCTTTTTATACTTATTCAAAAGGTATGGTAAATAAATAAAAATATAAATAAACTAGACGTATCGTAAATAAATAAAACCTCTTTTTATATTTAGTCCATAACCCTCGTTCTATTTATGAAGGCTTAAGAAAGAGGTTTTATTTAAGTGAATCCTATGGGCCAAATACCATATTTCTAAAAGAGGTATGGTAAATTAATAAAAATATAAATAAACGAGAGGTATGGTAAACAAATAAAATATTTTTTTATATTTACTCCATAAGTCACCTTATATTTACGAACACTCAAAAAATGGGTTCTATTTAGGTGAAACCTATGGCCAAAATACCATGGGACAAATACCATGGACTAGTTTGTTATTAATACCATGCAAAAAACCATTATTAACCCTAATATTAGAATTAACAAAAATAAAAATGGCACATGGTATTGACCCATGGTATTCACCAAAATGGCACATGGTATTGACCCATGGTATTCACCTGGAATGTAGCCTATTAAATGGGGGAATTAAACCAGCATGTAGCCTATGCTAAGATTCACTAGGACTTTACAAAGTTTTATTATTTAGTGAAAGACTCGCCAAGATCTTACAAGATTTTATAATTGAGTAAAATATTCGCCATGCCTGGTGAGAGATTCGCCAAAAAATTATATATACGTATTATATTATTGATAAAATCGCCTTCCATTTTCCCTATATACCATGGAGATTCGCCCATTTATTATATTTATAAATTTAGGGGGGGTTCTTAAAATTTTCCTTGCTAAGTACCCACGAGGGATTTGAACCGGTGACTTATTGCAAGGAGTGCCTTAACAGTGCACCCATTCACCGGCAATCCAAAACCCTGTGGGCCAACGTTTACTAATGTTGAAAGCATTCTGATTCGAGATTTTATGTGCTCAGAACCTCTAGACTCATAGCCTGGCTATTGTTAAGTGCTTTCAACATGTTCCTTAAATGACCTCACAAGGTGTTATGGAACTTTCTTTAAGCATGATAATATCTTTTTCTGTCTGCAAACATAGAGTTCAAAAGATGTGTGGGGATTAAAACACAACCAAATGCACATACTCAAAGTCTCAAAATGCTACATAATGATTTTTTAACCGAAACTTTTATCTAAATAGGGAAGAAACTTGTATTAGAAAATACTGGCTGTTTGAACGATGATGGCATATGGCTATAGGCTTCTCAATGCCTGCGTGAGTGAAAGTGCCCTGCTTGGCATGTTAAGATGAAGCCTCTTCCGTGGGGTTGAAAATTCTCCAAAATTTCTTATCTGCTTGATAAGACCTCAGTAAACAGTCATTGTGATCTTGAGATTATTAACGGTTAATAAAATCAGATTTCCATATGTTTAAGACTTCTGTTTCATATAGAAAGTTTTAAGTCTTCCATTTCTTATGTAAGTAGTAGCTAACCGATTTTTATGTTATCAACTAATGAACATACAAATTTATCGTGTATGATGAGTCATGACTGAAGCTTGAGAAGTTCCAATGACTTGAAAATGGTTATGGAATAGGATGAAGTTAATAAATCACTGCTAAAAATTATGCTAATGATGTATTTTTAGTCCAGAGCTATCCATATGCACTTCACCGCTTTACTCTGATTTTTCATTTTGTGTTCCCAGTTTAATGGAAGTAATCCTCAGTTTCTTTCTATTGTCACTGATTTATAACATATCTCTAGCATGCTAGAGTGCACCGCTTGAAACTCCTTCATGTCTCTGAGGCGACTGACTACTTGACGATTTTATTGGCAGATGCCCAAAATGGATGGTTATGAGGCGACAAAGGCAATTCGAACAGCAGAAAAAGGAACCAATCAACACATACCCATTGTTGCACTGACTGCACATGCTATGTCATCAGATGAAGCTAAATGCTTAGAAGTGGGAATGGATGCATACCTCACAAAGCCAATTGATTACAAGTTGATGACCTCCACTATTCTGGCTCTCGTCAAGAAAAAAAGTTGAACGTCTTCATCCCTTTTCACTGACATATATACACACAGCCAACCCGTTCTAACAGAGAGATCAAGTAACACACGTTACCTTTCTTACTGAAAAAAAAACACACGTTACCTTTCCTTTGTTATTATCTGTTCACCCTTGTTGGGTTCCAAGTATCATTTATATGGCTCTTATTGTAATAAATCCTTTTTGTTGTAACATTTTTTCAGAAATTAAAATAATAAGGTAGGGTTATGGCCTTATTTTGCCGATGTATCTTCTCATCTTTCAGTTCAACTTTGGAGTTTGATCAATATCAAATGTCACGGATTGTAATTAGGAAATACTGAGTTTTTCTTAAGGCAATCCGTCCTGACTTCATCAAAGTATGCAAATATTGGTTGTTGGCTGTGAAATTAATCGACAGACAATTGAGAGTTTATATGTGCATTGAGAAGCTAGTTGTTGGGGTCAACCTGTGTTTCAAGGTGTTTGGGCTATATCCAATAGTTTGTTATGCCTGGAAATGCTTTTATAATTTAAGACATGCTGCTATTAATCAATTCAATATCAGATTTTCTGGTCAACTCGAGCACGCCAAATCAAATTGGTATCTCAACAATAGTCGGCCTTGCTGGCTCTATAGAATATCCATTACACATCCAATATATCTAATGACCCTGAAACACAGGGTGCCTAATAGTTGGCTTCTCCCCTAATTATTGATTTCATAAATCAGGTCCATGTAATTTGTTGCTAGTCATGCAGAGTGGTGTATAGATTATCATTGATTGATAATGCTAGTTCGTATACATTATCATTCACTTAATGGAAGTGAAGATCCTTAAAACGGAGAGTTAAGTATCACCCTCACGTTATTTGTGTCACTTTCTCTTTACTCTAACAGCAACTTGCAATCTTTGGGTTTTATAAAGGTTATCGTACTCTGATAGTGAGCCTGATTAACTTGTGAGTCTCTCGAATCAGTTGAGTCATTGTATTTGACCGTATTGGGTTGACTGCCGAGTCTAGTGCCGGGCTAATCCGAGCTATTTGCAGAGTCATTAGAATCCGAGTTATCGGCTGAATTATTCCCAAGTCTGTCAAGTTGACCAAGTTGCAAAGTCATTCCCTAGTGTTGAGTCAATCCCAGTTTGAGTCGTAAACAAGATTGGTATAAGCTTTTAGCTTCAAAATGTTTGAGTTCGTGTCTTTATTGTGTATGCTCAAATAAACTAAGTTACATGGAAGCGTGATTCACATTAAATTTATTGGCGTTTGATTTATTGTTTTTATTAAAGTTTAGTTCAGCATTGTGGTTTAATGAGAAGCATTCAAATTATTAGGGTTTTTATGAACATAGATGCTTGTGTTCTTCCATTTAGATGTCATTGTAATATGGAATTTAGTGAAAAAGAATGCTACTGTAATATGGAATTTAGTGAAAAAGAATGCTACTGTAATATGGTATATTTTTGTGAAAAATTCTGTTGTAAGTTATTATATAATTTTTCACAGTTATTATATATTTTTGTGAAAAATTTTGTTGTAAGTTATTATATATGATATATTTTTTTTAATTTTTTTTTTTTTTTTTTTTAATATAATGGTTCAAACAAAATTAACATGTTATGCAAATTCAAGTATTTTAGGAGAAATTAACTTTTAACTAAAAATAGTTGAACAATGATATTTGAATCAACACATTAGCCAAGTTCAAAATAGGTATATTTGTAATTGACAAACAAAATAGGGCATTTCTCAAATGTCAAGCCTACCCTTTCAATTCATAAAATCTACATAAAAAAATTAATTTCCCAAAAAGATAATAAAAGTAATATTTGATCTTTGCTTAAAGCCAAACCATCTATCCATGACTATGTGTGCATTCTTTGGAGACTTTGGTTACATTACAAAAAATTAATGGGAGCTCCTTATGAGCTTGTAGGGAGCCATGACCTTATAGTCTTTTTGTGAGCAAAAACCAGATTGTGGCATGAGCCCATCTCTATGGAATTCAAATGAAAATAGAGAGCCAATTGGCCCACCAAGTAGTGGAAACCCTAAAATCAATGTAGAAAACTAATGTCTAATATCATGGTTGAGAAGATTCTATTCTCTAGTATTATTTATAAATAGCAAATGAAATTTGGTCATAAAAAAGTCTTGAATTATATAAGAAGGATGACTTGTTTGGAGTCCTTTCAATTTTCAAGTTGCACACTTGTCTCTTCAAAATTGTTTTCACACCTCTTAAAACGGTTGTAAATTCAATGTCATTACTTGTATTCTAACCATAGTAGTAGGGAGATGTGTCTAGCATGGTTGGTTACATGTCTCTAAGATAGAAAATGTATCAAGGACTTGGAACATAAGAAAGGTGAAAATATCTCCCACAAGCACCCAAGCTTCTCCCATAATTTTTTCATAAAAAATGTGAAAATATCAATTAAAAAAACTACTTGACCTCTAGGGAAAAACCCACAACCCAAATTGAATTGGAGAAAACAATCGTAACTGTTATATGGTCTCATTCATCCACCTTCCATCGTAGAGGTGGAGTAATGAGTTCTTAGAGAGTATGTTGATGAGGGACTTGGAAGATGTATAAAATGAAACAAACCCAAGTAAAGCAATGATTAAGATGGAGACTTGATTTTGGTTGGGAAGTTGAAATGTTTAAACTTTAAAGTTTTGAAACTCAAATATTATCATTGTAATAGATCATGTAAACTTTCGACATACTTATCTTTGATTGATGTAGGATATTATGATATGGACATTTGTTAAATGTTCATGGTTCATCATTAAACGATTTTGACATTTAAGTTTTTAAAATTCCACACACACATGTACATATATAATTAGTTTCATGTCATTTTGTTGTAGGTATATCCCTACCTCTCTTTGTACATAAATTTTAAAAATGGTGTATTAGTGTAGGTACCCATATCTATACTGACATTGCTTGGCAACTATGATTCCAATCCAAACATTCCAACCAAGTTATACTTATCTTAGACATGTTTTTTATGGATGAAAGGATCAAATAAATATAAGAAATACCTATTTTAATAATGCCATGCCTAGATGAGTTGAATAAGTTAATGATTAAGAAGCTTCTTCGAAGGGAAGCTCCTACTAGAAGATATTCAAATGCACAATATAAAATGATTGTTCAAGTGAGTCTTCTTAATGTATATATATGACATGAATAAGGTTAGAGGCATCCCATACCAATAATCCTACTAATGATAATAAATGAGGGATAGGACTTTGTGATTTACATTGCTTATGTATGACCGCTTGCACTTGCACCATAACAATTTTGCTTGTTGCACCCCTTAAATTTAATCAATATAGTATCTCTGAATTCTCTCTACATTTAATTTATCCCCCTTCAACCCAAATGTAAGACTTGTTTGTGATAAGTATTTTTAACAAAATGATATATGATAAGAGATGAAGCAAGATGAGAACTAAACATAATTTTTTTATAAGTTCATGGACCCCAAAACATGTCCAAAGAAGCATCTACCAATTGCATGGTTTGGGTGAACATTCCTTTTGGTGGAGGTTGTAGGACTTAAACCCATAACAATTGGTTTCCAAAGCCAATGCTCTCCCAATTGAAATTATGTCTTCCTAGATATTTAAAATTCAAATATTGTATTCTCAACTCTCAATAGATGTACATGACGAAGACAGCTCCATTGAGAAAAAATAATAACTGACATGAGACTATCACATGGTTGTCTAAAATACTTTAATCGTTATCTATAAAAATTAAATGAATATTATTTGTGATTAGTTAGATAGAGGGGGCATAATCAAAAGATCACGACCCCTTGTGTAAAGGCACCTAAGGCTATATTTAAGTCTAGGTCCTTCATTGTAAACAACATCATTCAATTTTTATACTAATATGTAAATATAAATATTTTTTATTATATAATATTCAGTTGTTTCTGCTTCATATGGTATCAAAGCCAACTCTGCATCCACAAAATTGGCACCGGTCTGTAGCCATATATTGTCTCTGCCACCACTATAATTTGTTCCACTGTCGTCGTAGCCATCCACATTAACCACGCCATGCTCCGCTATAGCCACCAAAACTTTTTCCATCATTTGTCCACCATGATTTCAATCGTCTTTCCAACACCTTGTTACTTGCCAATCCGTCGACACGAACTCGGTCCCGTGTTGCCACACTTCTTTTGTCTTCCTTTGCTAACAAACCTGTCCCTTGTTGTTTTCTTTACTTTGCCACCATTGACCAACAGAGGTTTCCTTATTTGCCACATAGTTTTACTATAGTTTATTTTAATTAATTAATATAGTTATAAGTTTGATTAAATATTTAATTTATTAATAATAACGTCATATATATATATATATATATATATATATATATATATGACGTTATTATTTGTTGAATTGATTATATAACTGTAATAATTGTAAAGTGTGAACATGACAATGTTTTAGCATTTATGTTAAGTAATATAATTAGTCTTTTAGTTTGATATATTTTATATTATTTTTGCAATAGATTTTCCAAAAGTAGAAAATTACATCAATAATGTTCTCTAAATTTTATTTTATTTTATATTTATTTTTTCTTCAGTAGAAAATTACATCAATAACGTTTCTCTAAATTTTATGTTTTTTATATTTATTTCTTCATCATTGTTACATTTCTATTTTAAATAAATAAATAATTATATGAACATTTTTATTATGATCCATGTATATTTATTTGAGAAGATATCTAAATTATACAATATTAATTCTTTTATTGGTGTACTTTTTATATATTTATTTGAGTAGTTTTATTGTTGCTAAGGATTTTTTTGGGGCCATTTTCCAATGATCATATAATATGTCAATGGTGACTTTAAAAATATACATAATGATTGAATATGAAAAGTATGGTAAATTTGCTTTTATTGAAATTCTATTAAGATTAAAGATAATAATATTATCCTTCTATGATAATTAAAAACTAAATTTAAAAAGAAAAAGAAAAATTGAACATTTAATTTTAATATTCCTACAACATTACAAATTTTTGAATAACTTACTAGAAGAAAAAATATTTCAACACATATCAAGTGTTTTAATACTTTATTAAAATTATTGTTTTTACAACCAATTAACTTGATATTGGAAATTATAAAATTCATATAAACATTAACTTTATTAAAGTTTCTTTAAAGATCTATCACAACATTTTCATAGTTACATTCACTAACTTAAATGACATGACATTTTTCAAATAAAGATGTTATTGATAACAATGATAATTGTGGACATTAATTCCTCCATCCACTTGATTTCCTAAGGCTCTCCTTTGTTCTAGTCAATTGGAAGAATCACATAGTTCTACCTCATATTTTGTGTGCTCACCTTGCATGTGTTGCTTGATTTCTATGTTGCGGGGTATTCATTACCTATGTTGCATGGTATTCAATGCCTTTTTTAACATAGTAGCTACGATAAAAAAAAATGAACATCTCATGTGGGTTTGGAAAATATGTACACCATTTAGTGATTCGGAAAAGGCCCTACTCCATTTACCACTTCAATTCCGCCCAACTCGTTATTTTCAACTTGTCCATTTGACCTAGAATCAAATAATGTATCCTATAGCAGTGGGGATTGACTTTAGTGAGTGTCATTTTTTCCTTCAAATCCTTTGTCACGTTCAATGAGCACAACATTATCAGATAATTTAGAGTTCTTGTTTTTACCATTAAATATCATTTTGAGTTTTGTTTATTGGTTTTCATTATGTGTGCATGTGTTGAGCTCTATCTTTGTCACAATGTTCCTCTTATTTTATATTCTAAAAATCATGATTATGGAGAAATGGTTTGCATGGTTATTGTTCAAGCTATTATGTTTAGAAAGCAAGCAACAAACATTTGAACCTCAAGTTCACTTTTTAAAGCTTAGGTCACCTAAATTTTTTTGTTGTTACAAGGTTTTCTTCTTTTTAGTGGAATGTGGTTATGAAGTCACGACCTTTTCAAAAATGTACTAGTGACTACATGGAACAATATCTACTTGCATAGAACATAGCAAAACTTTTTTTATTAGCCCACCTAACTAATTATATACATGCATGTTGATTAGTGTTAGTCATACCAATTTAATCACATGACTTGTATGTGCAAAGTTATGAAATCATTGGGGTGTTTTGAATGTGGAAATTTGGGCGCCTTTGGCAATTTCTAATATTTGGATGGAGGTGGTTAATTTTTAATAATCAAAATCTATAGAACATTTTAATACTCTATTTAAATTTGTTATTTTGAGGTGCATGCGAGTATTGTGGATATTTTTTAATTTTTTTTGTAAGATTAGGTGGTGGGAGTACCCATGGTATTTAGAACAAGTGACCATCACGCAAGGAGTGTCTTAACTGTGCGCTCTTTCACCAATTGTTCTACGACCCATGGGCTTAATGTATAAATATAATAGAAGTAGAATAAATATTAATTTGAATTAGAAGCTCGACACTATCCTAAATGCACTATAATACCTAGTCCTTATTAACCTGAGATTGATTGTGATAACAAACACAATAACCCACTAACTAATTGTATTGACATAAAACTATTATAACCTATCAGAACATAGATTACCCAATACCCTATAATTGGCTTTACACTATGCATGTGATCTTAGAAATTGAGTATACATTCTGTTAACTCTAGTCATGAACACTTAATAACACCTTGAAATTTATATTGTTCAAGAACATTTATTTCCTCATGTTCATTTGGCATAGCTTATGGACAATTAAATGAAGTCTTCAAAAACATATCTTGAAAATATATTACTTTAATCATTAAAATTGATTCCCACCAAACATAGTCGACAATTTAAAAGTACTTTCATGTATCTTTAATAGATTTTTTTCCATTTCGTTGAAGCATTTAGAATAATGCACTTTTCCATCAAGTCTTCATGCATTATGAATTTCAGTAAATAATTACAATAACAATAATTTTGGTGCATACAAATGATGATTTAGATGAACTTTAGAAATTACAAACCTAGTTGCATTAGTTGAGTATTGCTTGCCCCATAAATTATTTTCCCATCGATTCCTTTGATACATATTAGATATTGGAAGTTAATGCTATTAAGTTTTTATATATAATTGTATTCACCATGCAATCTGTAAATAAATCTTTGCATGTTTATAGTGGCTTGCAATAGGTGAAAAATATGCATTGAACATTATTATACTTTCTTGATAGTTTTAGTTAATGATGGCATTCTCCCAACTTTCTTCCTGCCCAATATTATTACAAAGTAATGAAACATTTGATTAGAATGGCCAAGTGTGTGCCCAATTAAAATGAAACCAACTTTTTTCTTTAAAAAAACTTTTTCTATATCCAAACTCAAAATTTTTGTTTTCTAATTGTAAATATAAAATAAGAATATCAATAAATCATGAACAAACACATGAAAAATTATAGTGATAGTTTAATTTGTATCATTGTGAATATATGGAGTTGTGAAGTAAACGATTAGAAGAATTTAACCATTAAAAACCATAGAACCAAATATATATATATATATATATATATATATATATATATATATATATATATATATATATATAATTCTTTTTCTAGTCTATGCCCTCAATTATTAAGCCTAGATACTTAACATGTATAATGTTTGTATAACTTTTATCACTCATTTTAGTGTTGATTGTATTATTCTTAAGTACTTTAACATTTAAATATACAAATAATATAAAATGATGAAAGCATTGATAAGACACTTATATTTCTTACATAAACAAACTTTTTATTCTTATTTTTCACTTTTGATTCAATTTGATTGATTAAAGAACTTGGAGCAATTTAGGATGGAGTTTTAAAATCACTAAAGGGACCTGACAAAGCTTTAAAATCACTAATGAGACTTGAGGAAGCTTTAAAATCACTAAAGAACATTTAATAGAGAATTTATACACTTGAAATCTTAATAATTTATTGTACTCTTTATTATTTATGTTGAACTCACTCATGAAAATAGAAGACATAAATTAAGATAAGTGTGAGATGTTATATTATTCATAAAATATACATATAATACATTTTGTGTGACCATTGATTCAACTTCCAAGGTTTCTTGGACTCTCGACACCAACCTAACAGATTACGTTTCCAACATCCCCCCCTTTAATCCAAAGGGGTGTATATGCGTGCAAGAAGAGAGATGAAATACAAAATTGTTGAATTTCCACAATCTTGGGACTCGGATAGAATCTTAGAATCTCTGAAACTACCAAACCAAGAATCTCAACAAAAGCTACTTTGCACAGTGGAAAATATAAAGCAGTAAATCACACATGCACAAGTATAGACAACGTTTTACAAAATATTGTACAAATATGTACAACAACCCAATCTTCGTTATATTTAACCAAGTAGGTAATACAATAGTCTATGGCTCCCATACAAGGGATACAAGATACAATGATAATCTCTCTACAGTCTCAATGTCGTATCTCATCCTACTGATCCTTCGCTTCAGTTATGCTCTCTAGCATCCCCTTAGTCCATCAAAGGACAACACATAGAGTCTCCAGGAGGGTTGCCACCTATCACTATTGCAAGTCGCTTTTCCTACAATGAACATGGGCTGATCCAATCTACTCTTCTAGGCTTGCAAACACCTTAGCTCCAATCTGCCTTCTAATAGCTTCTTTTGTTCATCAAAGAGATACATATTAGGCTCAATCCTTCATCCAACCTTTAGTTGTCAAGCTCTTGTTTGGCTGCTATCTCTACAAACCACAGGCGTTGGTACAAGGGAACAACAAATAGTTTTTTCCAGTTTCAATTTCTGCAAACACAAGCGCTGGTGCAAGGGAACAACAATTTTTTTTATTTTATTTTATTTTTTATTTATTTATTTTATTTTATTTTATTTTTTTATTTATTTATCTATTTATTTATTTATTTGTTTATTTATTTATTTTTTATTTTTATTTTTATTTTTTTTTCAGTCACGCAGTTTGTAAAAACATAGTTTAAATATCATTTTGGAACTCCCCACCAAGGATATTTTTGGAAAATTGCTCATAAATGACCAAATAGACCTTACTCTGCACAGAATCCATATGGCAAAATTTCGAATTTCGTCTTCCTTTGATTAGAAATTGACCTGCAAGTTTGATGACAATTTTCCTTTACAAATTTCCCTTCTTTTGTGATCAAGATTTCCCAAGTCTCTTAGCTCACAAATTCCCCTCGGATGCATGTTGTACAAGAACTGAAATGGACTTTTTCCTGTGATCCTATTTGGTGAGTCATTATAGGCAAACTCAGCCTGGGCTAGCACATGATCCCATTTCTTTGGTCAATCACCTACTCAACTCTTCAAAAAAGTTCCCAAACTCCTGTTTACAACCTCTGTTTGCCCATCAGATTGTGGATGACAGGCTGAGCTAAAATTTATCTTAGTGCCAAGTTTCTTCCACAAGGTCCTCCATAAATGTCCGGTGAATCTTGTGTCCCTGTCAGAGATTATAATTTTTGGAAAACCATGTAACTGAACAATCTCATCAAAAAAAAATAGCCACATGGGTAGCATCACTAATTTTGGAACATGAAATGAGCCATCTTAGTAAATCTATCCACAACTACAAGGATTGAATCATTACCTCATTGAGTTCTCGGTAAACCTAGAACAAAGTCCATACTCACTGAATCCCAAGGTATATTGGGAATGGGTAATGGCATGTATAGTCCAACATTCTGACTTCTCCTTTTCGCATGTTGACATACCCTGCACTTACTCATGTACCTTTGAACATCTGCCTTCATCTTAGGACAAAAATAGAAGTGACTCAGCTACCCAAGTGTTTTATCAACACCAAAGTGTCTAGCCATCCCGCCATTATGTTTTTCTTGGACCAAGTTTCCCCTCATTGAGCAATTAGGAATACATAGCTGATTTTTCTTGAACAATAGCCCATCCTGCAACATAAACTCTTTCCATGGACTGTTGTCCCTATTGACTGGATTTTTACACGCTGCAAAAGCTTATTTAAAACCAGCATCAATTTCATAGAAGGCCTTTAAATAATCAAAGCCTAAAATTGTATTTGACTTTCCTACATGATTAAGCATATCCTACTCAAGGCATCAACAACCTTATTTTCCTTCCCACTAATGTGCTTCAAACAAAAGTGAAATTTTGAAGGAACTCCACCCACTTTGCATGTTTATGATTTAACTTATGTTGATGCATAATGTATTGTAAGGTAGAATTATTCGTGTATAGAACAAACTCCTTAGGCATCAAGTAATGCCTCCAATGCTTCAAAGCTTGAATCACCACGTAAAATTCTTTGTCGTAGGAAGAGTATTTATGTTTTGACTCATTTAACTTCTCGCTGAAATATGCAACGTGCTTATCTTCTTGGCTCAGCACATCTCCAATGGCTGTCCCACTAGCATCACATCTCACTTGAAAGGGATGATTAAAGTCTGGCAACTTCAACATCGGCTTCTCAATGATCTTCTTCTTCAATAGTTGAAATATTTTTTATGTTGTTTTTGTCTAATAGAATGGCTGCCTATTCTTCTTGATGGTGTCAATGATAGGTGCAAAAATGCCACTAAAATTCTTGATAAATTTTTTGTAGAGTCTAGCTAAGCCAATAAAACTTCTCACCTCAAAAATGTTCTTAGGTGAGGGCCAATTTACAATTTCCTCTATCGTCTTCGGATCTATTTTCAATCCATCCTTAGAAATGACAAAACCAAAGTATACAAGCTCACTCTTCATAAAATAACACTTCTTCATGTTAATCAATAGCTTTTCTTGTTGTAATCTCTCCAAAACATACTTCAAATGTCTCAAGTGCTCTTCTTTAGTTTGATTGAAAATTAAAATGTCATCCAAGTAAACAATGACAAAATTACCAATGAACTCCTTCAAAGCTTCATTCATCAGCCACATAAAGGTATTGGGTGCATTTGACAAGCCAAATGGCATGACCATCCACTCGTACAAGCCTTCATTGGTCTTGAAAGTTGTCTTCCACTCGTCTACTTCTCTGATCTAAATTTGATGATAACCACTTTTCAGGTCAATATTTGAGACGTAAGTTTCCCCACCCAAGAAATCCATCATATCATCCATCTGTGGCAATGGAAACCTATAAAGAATGGTGATCTTGTTGATTGCTCTAGAGGTCATGCACATTCTCCATTCTCCACCTTTCTTTGGACTTAGTACTATAGGTATGGCACACAGACTCAAAATTTCTCTTATTTTCCCAACAATTCTTGGACTTGCTTCCTCCCTTCCTCATTCTCTTTGGGTGTCATTCGATATGCAACCTTGTTTAGAAGACTTGCTCCCGGTATCAATTATAAGTGGTGACTAATGCTTCTAATTTTGGGTGGCAACTCACTTGGAATTCATCAACTATAATATCATGAGACTCAAGCAACAACTCCTGAACTTCAATAGGTAAATCTACAATTTCAGTGTGCAGAAGTACAACCTTTGGCTTGCAAACCACTGCATAGCATACCTCTTCTTCTTCCATATGTTGTAGAAATTCCTTTCCACTAAGCAGCAATGCTTTTGGGCTGCTTGTTTCAATTGTTTGTTCCTCTTTCAATGGTACAAGAGTGTGCTTGATGCCATCCTTTTCAAACTTATAACAATTTCTCTCTCCATCATGTGTCACCTTCCTATCAAACTGCCATGGGTGAACTAAAAGAATGTGACAAGCATCCATTGGAGTTATGTCACAGAGCACCTTGTCTTTATACCTGCATATCTGAAACTCAACTTCACTTTGTTCATGCACCAACAATTGGTGTCATTTTTGCAACCACGATACCTTATAAGGTGTGGGGTGGTTAATCTTTTTCAATCCCAATTTTTCCACCATTTCTTGGGAGACTAGATTGTCTGTACTTCTGCTATCAATCACCAATTTGCATCATTTTCCTTTTACCTTACAAATTGTCTTGAATAATGATTTCCTTTGGACTAGTTCAACAGTCACCTTTTCCAGCTTTAACAAGACTTTGTGCATCATCAACACCTCTCCAGTCTCTTGCACGTTCTCTACCTCAGGTACTTGTGCCTCTGCTGCTTTGTTTTGAGCTATGTATGCACCTCGTTGTCCCGTATTTTCATTCTCAGGACATTCAAAAGATCGATGACCCAATTTGTTTCATCTGTGACACCGGTAGATAGTCCCTCTACCTCTTCCTCTACCTCTACCTCTACCTCTGGTAAGGTCTTCCTCCTTTGCTTCCACCTTCTTTCTCTAACTGCCCTTTCTGATTTGAGTTGCCTTCATCATTCTTTTGCACATGAAGCTTTCCTCTTCCATTTATCTGTCCTTTCCCTTTGGAAAAACCACGTCCTCTGCCAAAGCTTTGCTTCCTAGCTATCTTTTCTTATGCCTTCAAGAAGCATTGGTATGCGTCCTCTATTGTCCTTGGAGAAAGTATGCTAATTTCATCTTCAATATCTAACCTCAAACCATTGATATACCTTGCTATCTTCTCTGGGGTATCTTCTACATAGCCTGCTCTCAAATTCACCTTGTAAATCTCTTCAGTGTAGTCCCTCACTATCATTATCTTTTGTTTAAGATTTTTCATCTGTTTGTAAAGAGTTAGCTAGTAATCCTTTGGCAAGAACTTACTCTTTATCTTTGCCACCATTCTATCCCAACTCTTGATCAATGGTTTGTCCTTCTTCCTTATTTCAGCCTATACATTGTCCCACCATAGTGCAGCATGGCCTTTCAACATGGTCACAACAAACTTAACTCTCTTATCCTCATCAATTCCTCGTACTCAAAATACTTGTCCATCTCACATATCCAATCTATTAGATTCTCATCTTTCAAACTGCCATCATAAATAGAGATTTCAGGCTTTGGCCTTGAACTTGAGCCCAATACTTCTCTCAACAAATTAATCTCAACACATTCTTCAACAGGTGCTACTCCTTCTTCTTCAAGTTCCTCTTCATCGTCACTAACATCGCTACCTTCAGGATCCAATTGTCTCCCTACTTCCATGGCTTCTAACCGAACTTGCAGTCTCCTTATCTCTTCCTGGAGTTTTGCATTACCCGCAAGTCTGCCTCTCTGACCTCGTGCCATTCCTGCTCGCCTATTCATATCTCTATATTGTAGAGACCAACAACATTAAGGCTCTAATACCACAAATTGATGGCTAATATCTCTGCAAACCATATGTGTTGGTACAAGGGAACAAATCATTTTTTCCAGTTTCAATTTCTGCAACCACAGGCGTTGGTGCAAGGGAACAACAAATCGTTTTTTTTCCAATCACGTAGTCTATAAAAACACAATTTAAATATCACTTAGGAACTCCCCAAACAAGGATCTTTTTCGAAAATCGCTCGCAAATTACTAAATAGACCCTGCTTTGCACAAAACCCGGATGGCAGAATTTCAAATTTCGTCTTCCTTTGATCATAAATTGACCCACAAGTTTGATGATGATTTTCCCTTACGAATTTCCCTTCTTCTGTTGGCTTGATACAAAGTGCTCTATATTATCAAATCTGTAATGTAAATGACTACTTCCAATACACAATATTTGATGCAAACTATTGTGAAAATTTCTAACACGAAATTCTACTGCAGTAACTGATTTGTTGCACCTACTTATCTTTCACAATAATTTATTTGTGAAACCCTTTAGTAAACATTAAAATAAATTCTACTGTAGTTATCACATAATTACATAGAGAAAATAACAGTGATATACAAGCACAAGAATCAATCACATCAACAAAATTGTTTTTGGACAATTGTCCCTGGAAAAACCCAATCTAGGAAAACCGGTGCAGCAGATGAGGGTTTTATTAATCTTCAGCAATAATCACTTTACAAGGAATGATTCCACAGAAAAACTAAGACACTTCTGAGAGAAAACACCTAAGACAAAGTTTCTCTTCCTCCTGGAGAATTTCTGAGACCTTGGAGACCCTTCACCCACCTCTGCATCACTTCTGCGTCACTTTGCATCAGTCTGCATGAGGACCATGTCTCCAATGGTGTTGTCTCCCTGCTCTTCCCTCTGTGTTGTCTCTCAAATGCCCTGCGTAACCTCCTCAGTCACTGACTGATGTTGATGCCCTCCTCTTCCTTCACCCTGCAACTCTCCCTCTAAAATCGAACTCCTTCTCCTTGAGAATCGATTTCCCTCAGGGTATTGAGTATTTTCTTGGTGTATCTCCAAATGACTCTCAAGTCTTCTCTTATACTTTTCCTTTTGATGAATCAACGACAGTCTCTAATCAACAACTAAGATTAAAATAGAATTGATCCTCATATCTTAGAAGCTTCTCACCCATATCTTTATTATATTATACCCATTAATATTTTTATTTTCCTAAGTTTAGACTTAGCAATCCACTACAAATATTAATTATTTTAATAACTCCTCATCTAGGTGTAATTTCTCCAAATGATTTTTGGGTCTTGGAGATCTCATGTGTTCTAGCCCCTCCACAAAATTTCAGAGCTAGAGCACATCCGATGCTACCCAAACTCAACACTCCCTCTTAGTGAGGAATGTGCTCTAGCAATACTTCTCAACAGAAGCATCACATTGATCCACGACGTCAATCCTCTACATTGTTGATGCCTGTCCAACTGTACCTCATCCAATGCGCTGCTGTAACATGTATTGCTTCCCATGACACTATAACTGTCATTGCTACATCTGTACTGTAGCTCCCTATGAATATGTTGCATCATGTTGCCCATAACACTGTCACTGTTAACTGCTGCACTGCAACTCCTTATACTATCCGCTTCTGCTACTGAAACAAATTCTTCACCATCCCCATCTTCTCCCTGAAGTAAACAAACTTTTTTCTTCCTAGGGCCTTGGTGAGAATGTCTGCCACCTGTTCTCCTGTTGGGGTGTACCTCAACTGTATTGCCCCTTGTTAGATAGAGTCTCTGATAAAGTGACACCTGATATCAATGTGTTTCAATTGATCATGAAATACTGGATTCTCAGAGAGCTTGATGCAACTCTGATTATCACACAAAACACTGGTCGCTTCCATCTTTCTTCTGAATAGATTCACAAGCAATTTCCTAAGCCATATGACTTCACACGAAGCTATGCTAGCTTCCATATATTTAGCTTCAACTGAGATCATAGCCACAGATTTCTGTTTCCTACTACACCAGGAGGTCATTCATGATCCAATGCTAAAATAGTACCAAGTGGTACTTTTCCGATCTACTGAACTTCCAGCCCAATCTGTGTTAGTGAACCCACTCAACTTGATGTCATTTCCTTGGGTGTACATTAGTTGATGCTCGATTGTTCCTCACATATATCTGAGAACATGCTTGGTTTTTTCCTAGTGCTCCCTCTTTGATTCTACCATGAACTGACTGAGGGTGTTGACAGCGTAACAAATGTCCTGCCTAGTATTGACCAAATACATCAGGGACCCTATGAGCTGCTTGTAGAAGGTGGGATCAACTGCTTTATCTTTGGATGCATCAATCTTCTTCCAGTTGGTGATCATTGGATTAGCCATAGGTCTACAATCCTACATTATGAACCCTTTCAAAATCTCTGTAGCGTATCTCCCTTACCCAATGAAAATTTCACCCTTCTGCTGCCAAACTTCCAACCCCAGGAACTAATGCATCTGTCCCAAATCCTTCATGTCAAATTATGTGGCTAGGTTCTCCTTACAATATTTGATGAGCCTGGATGATCCTATCAAAAAGAGATCATCCACATATAAAACCAGAATTAGAGGCTCATTCTCCACAACCAGATAATAGAGGTTAGGATCTACGTCACTCTTGACAAATCCCATCTTCTACAAGTAGCCATCAATTCGACCATACCATGCTCTAGGTGTCTGTTTAAGCCCATACAGAGCTTTATTCAATCTACATACATGAGATTCCTTCTCATGTGTCTCAAAACCCTCTACTTGTTCAATGTATACTTCTTCTTTTATCACCCCATTCAAGAACGTTGTCTTGACATCCATCTGGTGAATCTCCCACCCCATCTGAGCTGCAAGGGATATCACGGATCTAATAGAAGTATACTTGGCTACTGGGGTGAAGGTTTCTTCATATTCTATCCCTTCCTTCTGAGAAAACCCCTTAGCCACATACCTGGCTTTGTATTTTTCTACATTGCCATCTACAACGTATTTGACTTTGTAGAGCCATCTCGACCCTACAACTGACATGTCCTGAGGCCTAGGTACCACTTCCCAAACATCATTGACTATTATGGAACTATATTCCTCCACCATAACATCTGCCATACTTGATGTTGAATGGCCTCTTGAAAACTCAAGGGTTCTCCAACCTGAGCCACCAAGGCTTGGTATCTCTTTGGCTGTATAAGCCTTTTATCATTCCTGGGTGCCCCGACAAAATCCTTTGCATCTCGTAGTATCTGTCCAAGTTCCCAGCTCATTCTACCATTGGTAGTGGGTATATCTATCTGCTCCTTCGCTTCCTTAGGCTCCACCTCTGGAGTTTTGTGTTTAGGAGAAATAATAGTGTTAGTTTTTGTTGGTTGAAGTGGCTGGACCAACGGATCATCCTTTGACTTCTCTTCGGAAGGCATTTATTGGGATTTTCTGAAGGCTCTGTCCTCCATGAACTTTACATCCCATCGAATTAACATCTTCTTATTCCCCGGAAGATAGACTCTATATGCCTTAGCATTCTTGCTATATCCTACAAGATATCCTTTCTCCGTAGTCTGATCCAATTTCTTCCTTTCTCTTCAGGTACATGGCAGTATGCCAAAGTCCCAAATATCCTAAAATGACTCACCTCAGGCTTCTTACTAGTAAAGACACTTTCCAGAGTAATCTTACCTAATGCCCTATGAGGATTCCTATTCTGGATGTACACTATCATGTTGCATTCTTCTGCCCATAGAAACTTGGGCATATCCTGATTGTACAACATTGCCCTGGTTGCTTCAACAATAGTCTAGTTCTTCCTTTCTACTACTCGATTCTGCTCCAGATTATAAGGGGTTCTCCACTCTCTTCTGATGCCTTCCCTTGCGTGAAAATCATTTAAGTCCTTGTCGATGTATTGAATCGACCAAAAACCTCATCCTTGGTTTTTAGAAAGTAGATCCAAGTCTTTTTTTAATGGTCATCAATGAAGGTGACAAAATGTTCCGCACCACTAAGAGATTTTGTGGACATGGTTCCGCAGATATCTAAGTGTATCAATCCCAGAACACTCTTAGCCCTATTGTTTCTTATGGAAAATGCTGCCTTGGCGTACTTACCTAATGCACATCCTCTACACACATCATCTTGTTCAGTACTTAATTTTGGAACTACTGATATTTTTTTCTCGAGAATTCTCAGAGCCCCATGTTGTAAGTGTCCCATCCTCCTGTGCCATATTTCATTCAAATATTTATCCCCATTGCTGCCTATCAATGCCATTGGAGATTCTAGCTATAATCTATACAACTTGTTACTTCTAATTCCAATTTGGGCCTTCTTTTTCCAACTCAGATGTTTGACATATACTTTCTCCTTAATGAAGAAAAAGTTATAGCCCTTGTTTTGAAGTTGAGAATAGAGAGTAATTTTATCCCCAATCCTGGCACATGCAACACATTGGTTGCCCAAAGTCGATCCCCTGCTTCTATTTGAAAGACTAAAGTACCTATTCCTACGGGGGTACACTTTTCCTTATTTCCCATGGTGATCTGGAAATTCATCCTTTCTTCCTGATATTTCAAAAAACATTCTCTTATTCCTATCATATGCCAGGAAGCTCCACTATCTATATACCACACCTTAGAAGAGGTAGAACTCGCTAGGCAAGTGACTTCTTGTTCCAGTCTGGAAGCTAACATAGAATAATCGTGATCCATGTTCTTCGTGCTCTCTTCTTTCTCTGGAGATCTGCGTGAGTTCCATTGAGTTGATGCCTCGACTTCATGCTCCTGACTCATAGTAGATGCTTCAATCTTGTTTCCTGAACTTGGCTCTGATACCATGTGAAAATTTCTAACACGAAATTCTACTGCAATAACTGATTTATTTCACCTACTTATATTTCACAATAAGTTATTTACGAAGCCTTCAGTAAACATTAAAATAAATTATACTGCAGTTATCACATAATTACATAGAGAAAAAAAATAACAGTGATATACAAGCACAAGAATCAATCACATCAACATAGTTGTTTTTGGAAAATTGTCCTCAGAAAAACCCAATGTGGGAAAACCAGTGCAGTGGATGAGGGTTTTATTAATCTTCATCAACAATTGCTTTACAAGGAATGAATCCACAGAAAAATTGGGACGCTTTTGAGAGAAAACACCTGAGACAAAGTTTCTATTCCTCCTGGAGAATTTCTAACACCCTAGAGACCCTTCACTCACCTCTGCGTCACTTCTGCGTTAGTCTGCGTCAGCCTGCGTGAGGACTCCATATCCAATGGTGTTGTCTCCCCACTCTTCCCTCTACGACGTCTCTCGAATGCCCTACGTCACCTCCTCCTCAGTTGATGCCCTCCTCTTCCTTCACCCTGAAACTCTCCCTCTGAAATCAAACTCCCTCTCCTTGAGAATTGATTTCCCTCAGGGTACTTAGTATTTTCCCGGTGTATCTCCAGATGACTGTCAAGTCTTCTCTTATATTTTTCCTATTGATGAATCAACGACCGATATCAAGTCTCTAATCAATGACTAAGATTAAAACAGACTTGATCCTCATCTCCTAGAATCTTCTCACCCATATCTTTATCAATACCCATTAATATTTTTATCTTCCTAAGTTTAACCTTATGAACCCATTAAAAATGTTAATTATTTTAATAACTCCTCATCCAGGTGGAATTTCTCCAAATGATTTCTAGATCTTAGAGATGTCATGCGTTCTAGCCCCTCCATAAAATTTCAGAGCTAGAGCACATCTGATGCTACCCAAAATCAACAAATGTGATTAAAAGATTAACTGTAATATGGTTCTCTAGGTCTATATTCTAGTCTCATCCAAATGTAAATAGAAGAGAGAATGGAGTGCATTAATTCCTCGTTCAACATAGTAGTTTAAAGACTAAATCAATTTCAATATTAAGATATTAATATTACGGTTTACAAGCCTCACAAATGCACATGCAAATAACTATCTCACACACACTTAAATATTCTATTTTTTTATTATACAAAAACTTGTCTAAGAATGTTGTTCAGTTAACAACTAACTCCACATGCCTCATCCATTTCACACGGATTGAGGATCAATTCCCACAGATTGATCTCATGGATGTATTAATTTATATCTCCATTAACTTCAGTCTTACACAGAGAAAAAAACAACATACCTCTCTCCCACACCAAAAAACTTCCAGCAAATATTCCTCATCCCCAAAAACTAAAAACAACTATCCAAGAAATGAGTTCATGGATGTGAACCAATTTCCCTTAGCTCTAACTACCTACTAGATATAAAATCATTTCTCTTAACTAGATGATCCTAACTAATCTTAACTAAATATCAAAAACTTTTCACAAATAAACTTTAAAATGTTCTAGCCTTGGCATGTGATCAATCCATCACATTGCTAAGCTCTTGGTTTGACTTTAATAACTTATAATTTTATGTGCTCGGCCTAATGCACCTGCATCACTCAAGGAGGGTTTCCACCTATCATTGTTGCAAGTCGCTTCTGTTACAATGAACACGGGCTGATCCAATCTGCTCTTCTAGGTTGGTAAACACCTAAGCTCCAATATGCTTACTAGTAACTTCTTTCATCCATCAAAGAGCTACATATTAGGATGAATCCTTCATCTAACCTTCAGTTATAAATCTCTCATTATGATTGATTGTCAAGGGCTACTTTCAATCATCAACACATTGTCCTCCACCAATCCAATGATGCCCAATACTCCGCTGCAAGATTTTCTCCTAGGATAGGCTTACATCCACCAAGACAAGCCTTCCAACTGGCTCCCATAGGTTTCTCATGATATCTGATCCAACTAGCATCAAATTCAACACAAAATCATCATACATACCTCTGCATTCATCTTGGACTGAGGTTTTTCTCTGTTGCAATTTCTGTGGTCTGGTAAGAGGAAGACACAGGTCCACATCGACCCTATAAAACACCCCCATAGTCCTCTCTTCTGCTACGACTAGGGTCCTTCAAGTCCTCCTCTTCCTCGCTACTATTTAGGGATAATAACCAGCCCCAAGCCACCCCCACTTGACCTCTGTTTAGGCCTGCAGGCTTATGAATAGAGACAAAACTCCCTCAAAACCTCACCATTGCACCTCCAGAATATGCCCAATGAATACGAATATCATACTACTCAGAAATCGAACTTACAAGAGGAGAAACACATCATTACTCAGCCCATAATTTACCCTTATTATTGTGGCTATCCTCCTGTACCAATTCGGCCTTCTCATAGGTGTCAAACTCACCCAAATAGAACCCTTAAACACCTTTGTCCTCCTTCTCTTGAGCTTGGCCCAATTCAGAGAGTTATCTATGAATCAATGCACTTTTTAGATTCTAAAATGAATTGACATCACCTCTTATTTATTCCAAACAATAGGGCTCAACAAATTCATGAAGAGACATGACTTGAACACCCAAAAAAATTATTGTCAACTTCAAAAATTCATATCTCATTAAGGACATCTCGGAATTCGATGATTCTCGAAGCACTGGATTCTCCTCGTTGTCCTATATCATCTCCATCCATCACATGTCAAAAATTCTCAATGGTTTTGGCCTAAATATCAATGGGTGAAAAACCATAACCTTGGGTTCCATGCCCATAAATGATTTTGTGGTGATCCAACCTCCAAACTTTGAACTCTAGGGCTTGGAGTACCTCTCAAGCTATTAAAAAATCAATACTCCCTCTTAAAAAGGGAGGTACTTCGAAGACTAGGAAGTAACTCACCATCATCATCACTACTCACAACACTCACCCAACTCTTAGCACTCACAACTGCAGTAATCCATGTAGCATGAATTACGCCTCTCTCGGAAGTGTCACTGTCACTAGAAGCATCTTGTTTCTTATTATTCTCCTGTATCAATTTCCAATCCCTCCATGATTCCTTATTGGAAAATGTGGAAGCACTCTTGCTCCTCACTGACCATGCGCTCTTCTTGGGATGCAAAGTCTCCCTATGAATTTCAAGCTCCTGCTAGAACTCAACTCCCTCTGAGCCTCTAGAATCTGGACCTTCTTCTCTGGAACCTATACCTGTACCTCTGAATCCTGCACTTGCAATTGTTTCTCTAGAACCTTCACATGGTCCATCTGCTTCTTCTTTCCATGATCCATAGGCTTGCTCGTTAGCCTATATAGACCATGCTCTCTAAATCCAAGTATAATACCCACAAAGCTAGAGCCTCTGGGCCTGAGTCTTGCCTTTCTATCCTAGAACAAGACCTAAAACCCCTTCTTCTTGGTCATCAAGACAAATATCACACTATATATGAGTCCCAGTGCAAACAATACATCTTGGACTCACATCAATCGTCTTGTCTCCATCTTGAATGGAACAACTCTTGATCCTTGGATCTCCCTTTGACTCTTGTCACGCAATACCATGTGCAACTTCGAGTCCCATTCAGCTAGAGTCTTGAAAACCTCTTATGACCCTGTCATATGTTTTGAAGCACAATTGTCAACATACCATCCATCCTCATCGATAGTACCCTGCGATAAATGAGAGATCACAAAAAATTCCTCCTCCTCCAACCGCTTGGTGAGAGCATCTATCTTAGCAGAGGTGGCAACACCGACGACCTACTTCCCTTTCTTCTTCTCATCATCTCTCATCTTCTTCTTCTTCAAACATCTCGACAAAAAATTCCCATCTCACCACAGTTGAAACACTTGACTTTACTCAAGTCCTTCTTCTTCTTACCCTTCATTCATGCTGCAAGTGCCACATAATAATCGAAAGCATTCTTCTTTGGATGAATATCCTCATCTTGCAACTCTTCCTGAATGAAGTCGTCCCACAGTCTATTCCAGTACGGAAACTTCTCTTTGGCAATGATCCTCTTGATGAAGGGTTTACATTCCTCTGTGAACCCTTTCAAAGAAATCCTCGCCATATCAAAATTTGAAATAGTCACACCGACAACAGCAAGCTCATCTTTGACCTAAGACAATCTCATCATATACGAAGTCACTCCACCTTGTATCATCTTGGTGGAATTCAAATTATCCTCCAATACTAGTACCTATTTCTCATTCTTATTCTGGAAAAAATTATGAAGAGTCATCCACATCTCATGTGAAGTGTTATTCCTGGGCAAATGAGGTATTAGGGGACCCTTC
Source organism: Pinus tabuliformis (assembly GCA_031772625.1). NCBI lineage: Eukaryota > Viridiplantae > Streptophyta > Pinopsida > Pinales > Pinaceae > Pinus > Pinus tabuliformis. The sequence continues at coordinate 32,211,332 of CM062804.1, forward strand.
ACACCATTGAGGATGATTAATCTCGCCCTTACATCCAAATCCTCGTATACTTCCACATCCTTTGGGTCAGTTGGCTTCTTGATCGCTTTCTTAGTTAACTCCCAGATCTTGTTGACCTGGAAGACTAACTTGATCCTTTCTGTCCATGGACTATAGTTGGAAAATCCCTCCAACCTATCCTCATACTGGAGAACAACCTGCAACTTCGACATTGCAGTGCGCCCTTCACCTAAAATGTGACCAACTCGCTCTTAAGTTGTACTTCGATGTGCACACTCTGATTAGCTGTCTTTCAAAGTAGCTCAGACATGCTCTGATACCATGTTTAATTTCCACGATCTTGGGTCTTGGATAGAATCTTAGAATCTCTTACGCTACCAAACCAAGAATCTCAACAAAAGCTACTTTTCACAATGGAAAATATAAAGTAGTAAATCACACATGCACAAGTATAAACAACCTTTTACAAAATTGTACAAATATGTACAACAACCCAATATTCTTTATATTAAACCAACTGAGTAATACAATAGTCTAGGGCTCCCATACAAGGGATACAAGATACAATGACAATCTTGTTGCAGTCTCTATGTCGTATCTCGTCTTGTCGGTCCTTCACTTTTGTTTTGCTCTATAGCTACCCCTTAGTCCATCAAATGACAACACATAGAGTCTCGAGAAGGGTGTTGACAAGGTTAATCCCTTCTGCGGACAGAGATGATCCCTTTAGCCCAATGAGTGGGTCTAGAAATTGAAGTGACAATCAACTAGACATCTTCCTAAATTATAATTGAAAAGTAGAACGAGAGAGACGACCTCCCTCATTCTGATGCTATTCCAATTTTCTTTGTTGAGATCCTCGCACTGCGTGTGTCACAGACTTGTTCCTACCTCTTTCAGAGCTTATGTTCCTGTACAAGTAATCAATAGACAACAAATCACGCCAAAACCAATAGAAAATCCAATAATAACCTACTTAGCTGATCAAGGAATGCCAAGCTAATACATACATGAACATATATATTTTGGGAAGATGAACTAGTAGTTGTATATTATTTAAATAATAAAGGGAAGCTTACAACCATAGCCTTGATGTTGAAAGGATCTCCTTGACTGTTAATCCAAGTCCAAGCCAAGAAACTCTCCAAACACTCCTTCTCCAAGTCTAATCAATAGCCTCTAAGCACAAGCTCAGCATAGGGGTGCAAATGGACATAGACCAACCATTTGGGAATGGGAGAGGAGGAATTTATAGGCTGGGAGAGGGAGTTAGGACTCCTCCAAAGATAGGATTAGGCCCAAATCTCAAGGAGGTAGCTCATAGGGATGAGACCAAGAGGTCAAATTAGGGGGATTCGATCTCATCTATGCGAAACCACCTCTAGCTCGCTGCTCTAGAAGCTTCTAGATCATGAAGCTTCTCATTTTCTTTGGGAAAAATTCCTTTTTGGGATCATCACGGGTATTATAGGGAACAAAATGATGCCATCGTGGGTCAAACATGGTGTAATAGGCGACCATCGCGATTTTGAGCTTCACAAGAGCGATGACCCTCATTTTAGGGTTTTAAGAGCTATTTCTTCAGGGAAAGCTCAAGACATTTTCCATGAAAAGTTAAAGGAGGGATTTGAGCTATATACATAGATGAGTTTAATGTATAATTATCATGTTTTGGACACTTCAGGGTATGTCACAGGGAAGTGCAGGAGGCGTGACAAAATACTGTGTAACAGATGCCCCCCAAAGCATGAAGTCAGAACGAGGAGTGATGGATGAGATGCTTTACGAGCTTTTGGCAAGGACAAGAACACGCACTGTCAAAAGACTTGCAAATCAAGGACGCATATACATATACATATCAGATATCAAGACATGAATCCACGGCATGGACACAGCCATCCGGATGATGAAGACTAGATAAAAGATCCATGGTATGGTCATAGCCATCCAGACAACAAGGATCATCATAAATATAAAGTCTCACAGTATGGTCACAATAGCCTAAGCCATAATAGACAAGACTTAGGGTCTTGTGCTCCATTTCGACCTGATCAATCTACAAATCCTAACATGCGAATAAACTTGTTGAAGTCGAACATGCTTGAAATACACTTGATTACCGACCAATGATGTGGACCAATAATAGGTACGAGAGAAACCACCAGTAATGACAATGGTTCTCAAGGTACAACAGTACAACCCGTGAATGTGATATTGAAGCTGAGGATGAACACTCGTGGAATCACCCGATCAAAAGCCAATAATAAAGACCTATCATCGGATGTGAAGAATTGGCCATTAGGGCATGCCAACTCTAAGGTACTGAAATGGAGTTCCTAAGTCATCTTCCTGGATAATGAGTTGAAGTCAACAGGAAGTGACCCCTCAAAGGAGGGCAATGATGAATCCCCCATCATCGACACGAAACAATGAAAAAGTGGAATAATATTCAGGACTATAGCAAGGACTCAAACAATGTATAGGTAAATAACTACATATTGGACTTCTCTTGAACATTGGTGACACGACTTCGGAGTGTGGCAGCATTTGACTCGACATAGGACTAAAGGTCATGATGATAGAATGGAATAGTCAAATGAGAGGCAAAATAGATCACCCAAACCTGGGAGGACAAGTGACTGAGTGAGGATATCCCAAACCCGACACGAGAGCAGAAGAGTGTCATGTTCAAGAGCGACATGCTGCCTATACAAAGGATGTCTCATCTTCATTTCCCCCCCCCCCACTATTTATAGCGAGTACCCCAATTATTTTTATCACAAGCTTGAAGGGGACAACATATGCTTGTCATGTAAGTTAATTCTGTGAATGAATCCATCCTAGTAAGTTTTACGAGCCCTAGGAAGGAGAAGCTCAGTCTCATCATAGTGATGAGTCTTTCATCGTAAATTTTTAATGAGCTCGATGTAAGAATATCTTGGTATCTTTTTCATGTTTAGAGAGTTTGAAAAAGAGACGAAAAAAAACTCCATCATGTCCCCTTTTTTAATTTGTCCCTCGAATCCGAAAAGGTAGAAAACAATATCCGAGGGAACCTCTTGACCATAGCGACCAAGGTGTACCTTTTTCATATATAGTTAATCTCAGCCTGAAAAAGGGGTAAATGTATATTGAGGTGACCTCGATTCATTTAATTTAACAAGTTCAAAACAACAAGTACTCGACAATCTTTTCAATTTTCGAGAGTCAAAAAAGAGCTGAAAGATGACTCCAGGGGGGTTCCTTTTTCGTTTGTTTAATGAGTCCAAAAAAGAAAAAAAAAAAACTCGCAAGATTCGGTCAATGGTGATCAATTTTCACATTGAAGGCACTTGTAACTACACAAGAAACACACCCATCACTGATATCGAGAGAATATTTGACAAAATGACTTTCAAAACTTATAAATAGGTAAAATTAGTTTCATTTTTTACCATTTTACCAAAATGATCTTTGAAAGTACTTTTTGTGCCCTAATTCTCTTGATTTTCCAGCGGCTGCTGCAGGAGACCTAGGGTACCATTTCACAAACTGTCTGCAACAGATAAGAGCCTCATCCATGCTCTTGCATTTTATCACTTTTTATGCATTTAAACGTTGACTTTTATGCTAGAAAGGAGGATTTCAAAAATTTAGGGCGTTGACGACCATCACGGGTATGGTCATCGGACCCGCGATGATCGAACTTGAGCCTAAAGGCTCTCGTGATGCCATCGCACTGTTTGTAAAAACATGCGTGATGGCGCCGAGGGAGGTTATTAAAGAAATAAAACACTCTTTTAAGAAAAAATGATGATTTTGATCCATGAGAAAAGGCATTAATAAGTGTTTAAATGTTGTTTTGCAGGAGAATATGGTCTTGGAGTGGAAAGAAAGAGGCCATGAGGCCGAAGACTTTCAAGTAGCTCAAGACCTTGAATGCATAAATGCTCTAAGGAATTGCGGGCTGCTAAAATTCTTCAAGACCACAGGGTTAAGGGATTAGATGGAGTTGATGCCCTATATGATTAGTCTCTGGGATGTAGATCGAGAGATATTCATCATAAAAGGCTAATAACTAGAGCTGGAGGAGATGGATATCTACTTCATCATGGGATTGTCTCGATGAGGGGAATCAATTCAACTCTTTGGATCTCGCTAAGGAGGTGAGAGTACCAGGGGTTTAGTCCAAAGGTATTGTCTTGGTGCCAAAATAACCAATGGAAGTAAGGTGAAGATAACGACAATCACCAAAAACCTCATCTTGAGAATGATTTTGTTCACCATGGTGCGTGTATCCAGCATGCAAGCCTTGCACAATGCTTCAAAATCCTAGTTCCAATATGCTATCACATGTTTGAACCCCACCGTCTGCAACTTGTGTGGAGGCCTTTTGGCAAACATGAAATGACAACTGAAGAAGGGGAAGAATGGACACCTGAAGTAATTCGAGTTCGGTTCTATACTGGTGACCTTCCTTTTGGAGCGAGTGCCCCTATTCTGGTATCAGTGGGAATAGGTACTACATCCTGCCCCCCGAGATCCGAGACTTGTCAGATGGAGTCAACTAATACCTCGAGGAGGAATAGGTCAGCACATGCATTACCCACCACAATTCTTTGCTTGGATAGAATGCCAACTATTTTCGGTGTATGATTACACTTATGTTGGTACAAATTTTAGGTGTGATCCAGATCTACCACTATCACCAAGCGAACAATGGACCGATGTAGGTAAAAACTTGTTTTTTTGGATTTTTTCAAGTTTTATGATTTTTTGTAAAAGTGTAAACTGAGACTCAACTTATGATAAATGTGCATATGTGGGACTAGAGAGACCACCAGGTATGTCGCCAATAGCACGACGAGCTGCTCATCTGATAGTGGGTGCGGACTACGAAGAAGGGGTTGACCCCTTAGCGGAGATGGAGCACAATCTGGAGGCAATAACTAGGGGATTTTAAGATTATGCCACTATTGATGATGTTCCATTGCGTTGGCAGAGACACAATGTGGGAGTTTCTGCGAGACTGCATCGGCTGCTAGGCTGAGTGATCAGGGCGGTCTCGTGCTATCATGATCACCGTGCAATCTGATAGTTTATCTAGTCTTTTACACATTTTGTAGGCTTTGAAATCCAAGTGTCCCATAACACTCTATTTTTTGACATTTTAATGTAAACACTCTGGTAAACATGATATATATATATATATATATATATATATATATATATATATATATATATATATACATATATATATATATATATATTTCTACTTATGTGTTCATAACATGATTTAGTTTTATAAATGACGCAAATGCCTATCAAGAACAAAATTCACTAATGCATCTGTTAATGTATTTAATTACGTGGAATATATTGATATGTAATGTAATCAAAATTTCTTTCTAGCAATCTAACACACAGATACATACACAATATTTGTGGATTTCTCACTGAGTAATGATTGTTTAACTGTAACACAACAAGCTACGAATCCAACTTGACAACTAAATCCCTAATGCCAAGAGCAACTGCCTCTGACAATAGTTCAATAACTACATTGTATTCGAAAATATTATTGGTTGTTCGACCTAGGAAAATACCTTGTAATTTAATCAACTCGCCATCAAGGTCATAGAGTACCCATGCTGCAGAAGACATATTCTGTGTGCTATGATAAGCACCATCAACAAAACCAACATAATGACGTGACGACATCTACAAACCGAGCAGAACACAGGGTAAGCAGAAAAACACATGTCTGCAAAGAAAACAAACACACCAAAAATAAAAAAATGCACAGTAATGAATTAACACGCTAATGTACAAAAGTTATTACATGAATTTCATGCATAATACTCTTGAGATACAACTGTTATGAAACCATCTCAAGAAAAGATAGAAAAGAAAGATCAACGCCTTAGAATTCAGCCTCTTCGAGGGGGCAACCTCCTTTACATTACATAAATGAACAATTTTTGGATGATACAAATGACAAAGCCTCCTTTCTATATATAGGAGTCTAAGGAGTCACAATATAATCCATCCGACCTAACAATAATAATATAAAGCCACAAAAATAACAATAGAGGGATTCTAAGGGGCACAGAAATAACAATATGGGGGTAATAGGGGCACAACAATATAAATAAGGGGTATAACTACAATAGTAATGGGGTAATCACTAGTATTATAGGGACCCAACATGCCCCTCTCCTTCAAAAAAGCGTTTTCCTCAACGTTTGAGCAGTTCTGGATACTTCTGCATAAAATTCTCATCCTCCCATGTGGAATCTTCAGCGGATAAGTTCTTCCACTTGATAAGATACTCTGAAATTGATTGATTTCGTAGCTGTCGAGTTCTTGTTTCTGTGACTGCTTCCGGTTCCAATATAATTTTTCCTTCCTCGTCAAGTTCTGGCAATATTGTTTGAACTAGGAGCTTGTCGCCTATAACCTTCTTTAAACATGAAACATGGAAAACTGGGTGCAATCGAGAAGCTGCAGGAAGCTCCAATTTGTATGCCATAGTACCAATATTTTCCAACACCTTGTACGAACCATAATACTTTGGTGATAATTTATTATCCTTCTTAGCTTGCTTTAGGGACATTTGCTTATATGGTTGTAGCCGTAGGAATACCCAATCACCTACATCAAAACTTCTTTCACTGCGATGTTGATCTGCCTGTTGTTTCATTCTATTTTGTGCCAACACGAGGTTATCCTTTAAGAGTTGGAGGACTTGTTGTTGATGTTCGATGTGATGTTCCACTGCCTGAACCTTAGAATTTTCTCTTAAATATGATGTGATTGATGGTGGTTGGTACCCATAAAGTGCCATAAATGGGGTCATTTTTGTTGCTGTATGGAAGGAAGTGTTATACCACCATTCAGCCAGAGGCAACCATTTGACCCATTGTGTCTGTTTATCAGATACATAGCAACAAAGATATCCTTCCAAACATTTGTTTACTATCTCAGTTTGCCCATCAGATTGAGGATGATAAGATGAGCTATGAGCTAACTGAGTACCAAGACAAGAAAATAATTCTGTCCAAAAATTTCCAGTGAAAATGGGATCTCTGTCACTTACAATAATCTTTGGATTTCCATGTAGCTTTTGAACTGTTTCCATAAATGCAGTAGAAATTGTACTGGCTTTAAATGGATGTGATAATGCACAAAAGTGTGCATACTTGGTAAGTCTGTCAACTACCACCATGATGACACTCTTTCCCTCAGACTTGGGTAAACCTGTGATAAAATCCATTGAAACCTCCTCCCAACGTTGGCTTGGAATGGATAAAGGTTGTAATAGACCCGGTGTCTTAATTGTTTCAACTTTATTTTGTTGGCAAACCAAACATTCCGCCACAAACTTTTGAATATCTGATTTAAGGCCATCCCAAAAAAATTCCTTCTTAACCCTGTGGTAAGTTTTTAAAAATCCTAAGTGCCCTCCTAAGGGAGAAGTGTGCAATTCCATAAGAATCTTTTGTTTTAGCTCGAAATTCTTACAGAGGTATAAGCGATCTTTGTACCATAGCGAATCATTTTGCCAGCTAAATGTATCAGAAGTACTGGAATCTTGTTGTAGCTTTCGAATAAGTGCCCACACTTCTTCGTCATTCTTCCATTCCTCATTTGCTTCGTTTATCCAATCTGGTTGGATAATCGAAATGGCACACAACAATGCTTCCATATCCTCATCCTTTCTTGAGAGTGCATCTGCCACCACATTTTTCTTCCCTTTTTTGTAGATGATTTCAAAGTCATAACCCAACATCTTTGTGACCCACTTTTGTTGCTCTTCAGAGGATAATCTTTGTTCTAAAAAGTATTTAAGGCTATCATGATCCGTTTTTACCTTGAAGTGTCTTCCCATTAGGTAGGGTCGCCATTTCTTAAGTGCATGGAGTATTGCCAACATTTCCTTCTCATAAATAGCTTTGCTTAAAAACTTTCCCTTGATTGGACGACTTTCAAAAGCAATGGGTCTTTCATCTTGCATTAGAACAACACCAATTCCATTTCCTGAAGCATCACATTCCACAATAAAGGTTTTTGTGAAGTCTGGTGTAGCTAAGACCGGTGCTTGGCACATTGCCTCTTTAAGATGTTTAAAGGCCTTTGTTTCTTCCAGAGTCCATGAAAATGAATCTTTCTTCAATAATGTTGTTAACGAACTTGCGATAATACCCTGTCAACCCAAGAAATCCTTGCATATGCTTTATGGATGTGGGGATTTTCCATTCCTTAATGGCTTTAATTTTGCTAGGGTCTACCTTAACTCCTTCATGAGATACAATATGACCCAAATATTCCACCTCCTGGACTCCAAAGAAACATTTGGATCTTTTTGCATATAATTGTTTCTCCTCCAATAGTTGTAGCACCTTGTCAACATGTTCAACATGATCCTTCCAAGATTTGCTGTAGATTAGTATATCATCAAAAAATACCAACACAAATTTTCTAAGGAATGGTTTGAAAATTGAATTCATCAAACCTTGAAATGTTGAAGGTGCATTGGTAAGGCCAAAAGGCATGACCAAAAATTCATAATGATCCTCATGAGTTCTAAATGCCGTTTTCGGAATGTCTTCAATCTTCATTTTGATTTGATGATATCCCAAATGAAGATCCAACTTGGTGAAGTAAATTGATCCATGCAATTCATCCAGTAATTCATCAATGACAGGAATGGGGAACTTATCTTTAATAGTGAGCTTGTTGAGCTCCCTATAATCTGGACACATGCGCCATGATCCATCCTTCTTGTGCACCAATACTACTGGAGCTGAGAAAGAACTTTGACTCAGTTGAATTATACCAGCCTCTAGCATTTCTGCAACCATACGTTCAATTTCACTTTTTTGGACATATGGATATTTGTACGGCCTGATGTTTGGAGGAACACTTCCTGGAATCAGATGAATAGCATGATCATGATCACGCATAGGTGGGAGACCTTTGGGAGTCTCAAATACCTTGGAATGATTGTCCAGGACTTTTTGGAGATCTGGAGAAATAGACGATTCCAATGTGGAAACATCTAGTGAACATAATTGTAAAATTACACCTCTTTGCTCCTTTTTTAGAAGCTTTGTCATGCCATTAGAGCTGATTATCTTTCCTGGTTTCCCTGCAATACCCCTTAATTCAACTTCCTTTCCTTCCACAGAAAACTTCATGAAAAGTTCTTGAAAATTAAAATCTATTGTACCCAAGGATTGTAGCCATTGGACTCCTAGTACAACATCAACACCTCTCATTGGAATGGAAAGCATTGGGCTAGTCAATACATATTCTCCCATGGATAGCTTGATATTATGGCACTTTCCAGAAAAATTTATTGTTCCTCCATTTGCAATCATCACTTGACACTCTGGTGTTGGATATAGGAAGCAATTCAATTCTTTTGCTACCCTACAATGAATAAAATTGTGGGTGCTTCCTGAATCAATCAACACTATTACCTTTTTCTTCTTGATTTGTCCTTCTATCTTGATGGTTTGAGGAGTGGTAATTCCCGCCAATGTATTACAAGATATGGTCGGATTTATTTGTTCTTCATTTAGGCTTTGTTCCTGGAATATATCCTCTTCTTTTGACCTTTCTTGCTCCTTTTCTTCTTCCTCTTCACAATCTATGTAGAATAATTTCTTCTCAGCACACTTATGACCTTTTGTGTATTTTCTATCACAATTGTAACAAAGCCCTTTTGCTCTTTTTTCTTCCAATTGTTGTGGTGTCAACCTTGTAGGTTGTGAATGGTATGCTTCCTAGTTGCCATAATTTTGCTTTCCATTTTTCTTGCTAACCTGAATGCCTTCTCTAATGAATCAGGTTCCCAAAGGCGCACATCATGTTGGATATTATCCTTTAAAGACCCTATGAACACATCAATCCTATGCTCCTCTAGAATATCTTTTACCCTTATGTTCAATTTTTGGACCCCTCAATGTGCTCCATTATTGAACCCTTTTGTTTGAGACTTATCAATTGGCTAAAAAAAGTGTTGCTTTTTGTATCCTCATAATGTGCTATCAATTCTTCCGTAAAAATTGCCCAAGTGATAAATTTTTTATGAGAGCAAAGCCATTGATACCATACAAATTGATTTGGTTCCAAATATAAAGTTGCCATACGTACCTTTTGTGTGTTTTGCACATTATTGAGATCGAAGAACTGCTCCATCTGTAATATCCATGTGGCGGGATCCTTGCCATCAAACTTCCTCATATCGATTTTTGGAACATGGTGGGTCTTTGATCCAACATTAGAGTCTATGGAATCATGATTAACATTTCTTTTGTTCACATCATGAGTTTCCTTTACAACCTTTTCACCATTAGTAAGTATTTCTTGTAGAAAATTTGTCAAATCTGTCTTCAAATCTGCCATGTCTGTCTTCAAATCTGTCCTCAAATCTGTCTTCAGATCATCCATCTTAGCTTCCATGCCCTTTATCTTAGATTCCACGCCATTTATCTTAGATTCCACGCCATTAATCTTAGCATCTGTTAGCTTTTGTGAGCGTGACATTTGTTGCACTTGTTCTTGTAATTTTGTATATCATGTAGCATTTCTTCCTCTTCTTCATGAGTCATGCTAGAGCTTTCAGGTTCCTTACTAGGTGTTTGTATTTTCTTTCCTCGAGGCATCAGTTACCGATAATAATGCTTTACTATGCCCTTTGAATTCCTTCAAACCAAGCTTATGCAAAAATTAAAAAAAAAACTACACACCTTTTTTTTACTTTGTAGAAGCCTGATATTGAATCTGCTGTATCTCTGTACTTTCGAATCATCCAGTTCTGAAAATATGACCTATACTAGCCTTCTATGTCCTCTTTCCAATGCCACTAGTCTGATCCAAATTGGATTCTCCAAGAAAGAGTTATGCACAATCTCCCGCAGTGACCTGATTATAGACTAGTTCAGTAGAGCGAACTTGTATGAAGTGCCACGTGTCACTGTTCCAACCTTTGACTCTGAAAAATATATACAAGAAAACTACAGTCCGTCCTCTTTCTGTACCTTCTTACGAAATTTCAATCCGATGCTCAGAAAGAAAGTTATGACAATTTTTCCCAGGTCACCTGTTTTGAATGTAATTCAGGAGTCTGCAAAAAGACCAACTTCCTCAGATCATATCTCCGAATATCGCGCGAAATGCTCTGAAATGTGGACCCAAGATTCAGTGCGATGTCTTCTCAAATGGGTTTTGTTTGCAACTTCTGAAACGTCACAGAAAAAAAGTTATAGCGAAAAGGCCACGATGACCTGTTTGGAGCAGTGAAACCCTAGAATCCAAAGCTCTGATACCAAATGTTATGAAACCAGCTCAAGAAAAGATAGAAAAGAAAGATCAACGCCTTAGAATTCAGCCTCTTTGAGGGGGAAACCTCCTTTACATTACATAAATGAACAATTCTTGGATATAATCCAGCCGACCTAAAAATAATAATATAAAGCCACAAAAATAACAATAGAGGGATTCTAAGGGGCACAGAAATAAAAATATGGGGGTAATAGGGGCACAACAATATAAATAAGGGGTATAAATACAATAGTAAAGGGGTAATAACTAGTATTATAGGGACCCAACAACAACCCATTACGGGGCTGTGACAATGCATTTCCCTCATAATCACATAGCTCATAGGCACCTTTCTGTAAGAAATGCTTGATGATGTAGGGCCCATGCCACATGGGTTCGAACTTGATTGCCCCCAATTTATTGTTGGGTTGATCGTAAACAAGGACCAAGTTGCCTTCGGCAAAAGTGCGAGGAGAAATGGTTTGGTCAAAATGAGCTTTGACTCATTTCTTTTGAGCTTCAATGACCATCGCAGTAGTGCGACAAGTCTCGTCAAGCCTATCAAGATATAGTAGTCGTTCCTCTTCAGGTGAGGTATTCAGAAGAAGTTCAATAGCTATCCTAAGCAAAGGGATTTCACATTCAATTGGCAGAGTTTCCTCTAAACCATAAACCAGCTAGAATGGAGTGAATTCAGTGGCCGTCTTAGTAGAAGTTCTGTAAGCCCAAAGATTTTAGACTAGCATTAAATGCCAATCATTTTTGTGCTTCCCAAAAATATGCTGAAGCATAGTAATCAAAACTTTCTTAATTGCTTCAACTTGGCCATTGGCCTGTGGATAATAAGGAGTTGAGTTATCATGTCGAAGGCCTAATTGAGCAATCAACTCTGCCATCATGTGTTGACGAAAGTGTGATCCATGGTTAATCACGATAGCTTGAGGGACACCAAAACATGCTATGACGTGGCTAAAAAGGAACTGAGCAACGCTAATACCGTCAACATTGTATGTAGGCATCGCCTCGACCCATTTAGTAAAATAGTCGACGACGATGATTATATAACCATACCCCCCAGCTGATCGAGGGCTACATGCCATGAAATCAATGCCCCATTTGGAAAATGGACCAATCATAATTACTGGGTGTAGGGGTGCGGGTGGGGTGCACTGCTTACGATTGAAAATTTGGCATTCGTGGCATTTTTGGACAACTAGAATGAAATTTGTGAATATAGAAGGCTAGAAATAATCTGCGTGGAGGATTTTCTGAGCAGTGGCATATCCAAACATATGACCACCATAGGCACTAGAGTGGTAATCATTTAAGACCCGCTCAGCGTCTTCGAGGGTGAGACACCTGCGAAGGACAGAGTCCACACCGACCCGATACAATGTATTGCCAAGGATCTGATAGGGTTGCGACTGATGCTGAATGCAACGTCGGTCAGATTGAGACAACTTAGATTGAAAGGTATGGGTTTGGAGATAAACAATAATATCTCCATACCATGGTTCAAGAGAAATGATAAGAAACAGAGTGTCATTGGGTATCTGCTCAGGGAAATCAGTTGGGGTTCTTGCACACAGAAGAGCACAAATTAACTCAGCAAAGACGAGTGATTTCTTTGATTTGGAAATAATAAATTCAAAATCAAACTCCTGCAGGATTACAATCTCCATACCATGGTTCAAGAGAAATGATAAGAAACAGAGTGTCATTGGGTATCTGCTCAGGGAAATCAGTTGGGGTTCTTGCACACAGAAGAGCACAGATTAACTCAGAAAAGACGAGTGATTTCTTTGATTTGGAAATAATAAATTCAAAATCAAACTCCTGCAGGATTACAATCCATTTGGAGTATTTCCTCCCTAGTAACTGGCGAGTCAGTATATATGTCATGGGGTTGCAATCAGAAATCACGGTGGTTTTCTGTAAAAGGATATAGTGTCAAAATATTTGGATAGCATGAACTGTCGCCAGGGAAATCTTCTTGACATGAGCATATCGAGACTCAGTATCGAGAAGATTCTGGTTAAAATAATAAACCACGTTCTCATTGTCGTCGTCATCGTCCTAAACTAACACCATAGCAATAGTGGTGTCAGTTGTAGCCAGATACAGGAAGTAACCATGGTGGTAATCGAGGGGGGAGGTGAAGTAAAGGAGCACTAATCAGTGTGTTCTTTAAAGCATCAAAATATCTCTGGGCAACTTCATCCCAAATAAAAGGGATCCCCTTCTTAAGTAAGCGAGTAAAACCCTTAGCAAGTTCGGCGTAATTAGGGACAAATCGACAGAGAAAATGATCTTTTCCCTACAGGCTCTGCAATTGCAGTAATGATGTAGGGGGGATAAATTGACAATGGCATCAACTTTCAAAGGATCAATCTTTATATCTTCACGAGACACCACACAACCTAAGAGCCGGCCAGATTCGACACAAAACACACATTTATGTGGGTTGAGATGAATATTGTAATGCCGACATCGTAAAAATATGGCCCTTAAGTGATCCTGATGGTCACGACGCTTAGCCAAATGAGTTGGCAAGTCGTCGAGGTAGGGCTGAACAATGTATCAAATGTCATGGAATGCATAAGACATTTCTCGTTGGAAGGTAGCGTCAGCATTCTTCAAACCGAAAGGAATTTTTTTGTAAGCGAAAGTACCCTAGGGATAGATAAAGGCCATTTTATGTTGATCAAAGAGTGAAATGTTAATCCGGTTATAGCTAGAAAAATCATCCATGAACAAAAAAATATCACTCCCAACGCATTCATCAATAATTTGATCGATAAATGGAGTGGGATAATTGTCCTTAGGACACGCGCGATTGATATCGTGGTAATCAACACAAACACGTATCGTGCCCTGCTTTTTGGCAACAGGGACGATATTGGATACCCAATCTGTCAATGGAATAGGATAAATGAAACCCACTTTCAAAAGTTTCTCTACTTCTGCTTTGATAGAAGCAACCTTTCGAGGGTGCACAAGGCGAAGATGTTGTCGAACAGACTTAGCACCAGGATAAGTTGGAATCTCATGCACCAATATTGATGGATTGATACCAGGCATTTCCTTGTAAGACCAAGCGAAAACATCTCAGAATTCTTTAAAAAGCTGAGTATAAATCCTAATCTCATGTGGAGAATAGGAAACCCCAATATGAATGTTCTCGACAATTCTCAGTTTAACGGAAATTTCAAGAGGCATTGTAGCAGTGAGGTTTCCCATATTACCCTTTGAGAAAACCTCATGCACCAGGAAAGGTCTATGAAGTGGAGGTTTAGGATAATGAGAAGCAAACGCTTCAAGACAAGAAGGAACCTCATCGAGGCTAGGAAGAAAAGAAGAATGATGATGTAGACCATTCCATGGAATTTCATCCAGAGACATGACCTCAATGATACTCTCGTTAGTGGGGAATGTCTTGTTCAAAGGATCTAGAGAATCCCAAGAACCAAGCCAGGGAGATGGCATGTAAGTGTCTAGGTTCATACTGAAGACATGATGACTTTCGAAAGCGGTCATCGAAGCTAACACAATTTCTTGATAATTTATCTCCAATGGACTTAAAGGCATAACATCGCCAAATAAATCAATCTGATCTATGGTAGGGATAATCTAAGGATCCATAGAGTCCGAGATCATATTAACTGAATAAAAATTCATAGGCGAGAGAGTAAAAGTACCCATTAAGGTAGAGTCTTTGAAGAGACCTTCCCCCACGCTCTCATAATGAATCTCAGTATTTCCCATGTAAGGAACATTTCTGTTCGAGGAACCAGAAGAAAAGAAGGACAATTGATCAACCGTGACAATTTTTTCTTCATGAGGAAAATGAAGTATGTGGAACAAAGAAGACACCACACAAAAAATGGCGTGGGTCTAGCTTCACTCGAGAAGAAGGTTGCAGTTGAGATTTGCATCTACAACTTCTACTTCTAATTCAACAGTCTTTCCTTCCAATGTAATCGAAAAACTCGTGAGAATACCGCATGGATGTGAACCTCTGCCGTCAAAGGCTTCCAAGGTGTTCAGAGACTGGTTAAGAGAAGGAGAGCCAATGGATTTCCAACACGAAACTGACATGATGCAAGTAGGGGCACCTTCATCAATAACTGTTTGATGAATCATCTTTCCTTTGATAAGAGCCTGTATTAGAAATGAAATATGATGAGGAAGATGAGGCACATGATTTTCTAGATTGAAAGTAATTAGAATTGAATCAAAAGGATCGATAACACCTATGGCAGACAACAGTGACTTCCACTACGTTGGACAAGATTGAAGAACCTCCAAGGCAGACATAGTTGAAGGTTCCTGAGCTAAATCCTCAACAATATTGTAATGTTGTGCAACTCTAGCATTCAGATTAAAAGATGACTTCCAAAGAACACCTTTGGGAGGTGGTAAAATGATGGACTCACTGTTATGGTGCTCAATATGGAGCAGACTAGAACTGGACTGAGTAGAAGTAGAAGGAGTATCGATAGCTTCTTTCTCCATCGTTTGTTTAGGCGTGGATTGTTAGTCCATAGTTCGAGTAGTGATCGAGATAGGTGATGAACCTTGCATCATGAACACTTGAGAACCTAAGGAAGCAGAAGACTAAGGGTGGTATACCAACTGTGTTTGTTGTAAAGGAAAGGGTTCTTTTAAGACAGATGGAGTCCCTTTCAGCAAGGGACTAACTTCAAATCGTTGGGGACAATCCTTAGTGTAATGATCCTCCTCACAGATGAGGCAAGGATATTTCGACTTTCTTCTAGAAGCATCATCAGTAGATGATTTAGGAGGGTCTTGTTTTGGGGAATCAACTTTGGCCTTACCTTTGCCCTTCTTTTTACCTTTAGAGGCCTTATCTGCTGTGGTAGAATGGAAAACATGTACCTTAGAGGTTTTACCAGGACTAGATGAATTTTTGGAGGGATTATTGGAACCAGTGTTCAAGACAGATTTCTGCTTCGAAGAATCTTTCGAGGAAGTCTGAGACACGAAACCAATGAAATCATCAATAGGTGGTTTATTTGTAGACTTTGATGTTGTCAGATTCGAGGATGGTTTCAGAGCATCAGGTAACATCTCATACAATGTGCCATATTGCGAATAGACCAAGTCTAAATACTGGGCACAAGCGATAGCTTTCTCTTCAGTAACACATCCACCCATAGCTATGTCCTTAGCAATTTTACTGATGAATGATTTTGTGAACCATTCTGTCAAAAACTCATCAACAATCTCAAACTTGATGAGGCAATGTCGACGTCTTCATTCATGGATATGATCAAAAATGTAGGTCGTAGTGTCTTTCTTAAGGGACGTAAGAAAATGAGTGCCAATTTCATATCGAACTGACAATTGGAAATGAGTGAGGAAAGCCATAGCGAGAGAGTTGAAGTCACCGTAGCTACCTCGAGGCAATTCAATATACCATTTAGTGGTAGCACCTGTGAGAGTTCTCTGAAAGAGTCGAATATTGATAGAACCATTGACATAAGAATTAGAGGGGCACCAAAGGTGATATGTCATCACGTGAGCTTGCGGATCCTCCTTCGCTTTTCCCTCGAATTTTGGGAAATCGCTCAGAATTTTCGTTGGAACTGGAGGCCAATAAGGTGAATGAAGAATGGGATCATTCATGAGCCTCAAGACATTGGGAAGTTCCAACGTAGCCAAGAAAGGAAATTGTGGGTTAAATGGCATATAGGGCATTTGAGGAGACCCAAACTATGAAGTCCATCCTTGTTGGTAAGGATTTTTCCCCCACAGTGGAGGATTTTGTCCATATGGAATTTGATTTTGTCCCCACTGAGGGTTACCTTGCCCGTAAGGTGGATTTGGTCCAAGGTAGGCTTGATATTGCCCTGCCATAGGCTGCTGATAAGCATTGTATGCGATATACGGGTTATAAGGTTGTTGAACCTGTTGACCCTGGACGTAAGGAGATTGACCATATTGATGCAAGGGTTGACCTTGGCCTTGCAAAGGCTGACCTTGCTGATACACATATAAAGGTTGCTGTTGCCAAGGCTGACCTTGTTGCTACAAAGGTTGACTTTGCTACTGCAAAGGTTGACCTTGCTGCTGCAATGGTTAGCCTTGCGACGACAAAGCTTAGGAGGACTACTGAACAAACTAAGTATGAGGCTGCAAAGGTTGTTGTGACTACGACAAAGGTTTCCCTTGCCACTGAAATAGTTGCCCTTGCTGTTGTAATGCTTGCCCTTGATGTTGTAATAGTTTCCCTTGCTGTTGTAATTCTTGCCCTTGCTGCTGCAAGGATTACCCTTGTTGCTATGAAGGTTGCCCTTTCTGCTGCAAAGGTTGTCCTTGTTGCTGCAAGGGTAGCTGAACAGTTCCTTGGGTTATACCCTGAGGGTATTGATAGTTCCTGAATTGAATCTGGCCATATCCGCCAGGAATAGTGGATTAACTAGGCTAGACATAAGCTCCATCATGAGGAATGTAAGGTGGATTAACCAAGGCTTGTGAACCATATGGGACATAATACGGTTGGAGTGGGACCTGAGCCATGTAAGGCTGCTGATTATTGGATGTTACCTGACCCGGATGGACCAACAGGGTTAGGAATAGCACCATAATAAGGTTTATTAACTCCAACCATGTGAGTTTGTAATCCACTTGTTATGCTCCTATACCAATAGGTGTCATATATCATGATTTACTTGATGAGCTATGTAATATGTTCATACCTTTACTTGTTGCAAAGGTTTTCCATATTTTAAAAAAATCAAAAAATTTAAAAAAATGTAAAGAGGGTATACCCTAAAAGAAAAATCAAAGGGTAAAAAGAATAAAAGATGGTCAAAAAATCAAAGAAAATCAACCCCAACAAAAAGAAAGACCAAGGGAAGTATGCAAGTTTAAATGCCACTAATTTTTCACTTTGTATAATAAATATTGTGTGCATTTTGTCACTTATGCCACAATTCATGAATAGTCAAATAGCATAAGCTTGGCTAGTTCATATTTCAATTTCATGTTTTAGATATAGAGAATAAGATCTGACCAAACAGTGTAATCTTGGCAGATAAGTAGATAGGTAGAGTGAATAAAAGGAGCTCAACAGTGTAATCTGATTCCTTGGATGTAATAAGGCTAGACTTAGATAGATATCTGCATGTAAAGGAAAAGAAAAGTTTGATAAGGGTTTTCCAATCTAAGTGCACCCAAATAAAGAAGAAAAATGTTAGATTAAAGTAGGTAGGGTAGGTAGATGATATTGCAGAATTACATGTGATGAAGGATGACTCTAAATGTGTTAATCTTTTACTTTCATCACAAGTTCAAGGCAGACATTACATTGAAATCATCTCAAGCAAAGCAAAGTCAAATAATTAACTCCCCTTCTCATTTTCCCTAATTTTTCATTAATTTCCCCTAAGTACTAAGGCATTTGCTAAATTAGAGGGGCTCAGAGCATCTCTCTGACTTTTGGAGGGACTGGACCCTCGGCCCAATAGTTTATAAAGCCTAAGTACTTAAAATTATTCATAAATCACTCATTCACCTTCATAATTATTTTCCTAAGTAAAATCCTATTTTACTTAGGAAAATTACAAAATTCCTCACAACAACCCCTTTTCACTTTAAGCATAATTTTAATTACACACATCAAATGTTTTTATACTTGGCGCTTTTTCATTTCATTTATCATATTAACTTTTAACTTACTAATTTATAAATCCCTTCCAAAACTTAAACCCTCTCCCGTATTATTTAAACTATATTAATCCCCGAAATATTATATATCCCGCCCCCGGTTAAATATAACCATATTTGTTTTAAATAGAATTAATGATTTAATCAGTAAATCATTAAGAACCTTAATTCCTCACTGCATTAAATGGGATTAATTAACCCTCATGGTTAATCAATAACCTCACCAGCCAATCTCGCCAATCCCGATATAATTAAATTAACTCTTAATTATATCGGGCTCACCTTTGTTAAAACTCTTCATATTGCATCATTCGTCAACTTTCTGATCACGTCCTCAAGATCTGACGACCATTATGAATATTGTGTGACCCTTTGTGACCGCGTGTTAGCACGCGATCACAAAGCGGTTTCCTGAACAGTGCCTCCGCCATGCGTCAAAAGATCTATGGAATTGCTGGCTCGAGGTCTATTACCGCCCTTCCCCAAAAGTGGTGCGATATGAAACCGCTTACTGCCTTCCCGTATACGGAAAAAAGGTCATATCATTTGCCGTTGATGTCACTCGCCTAAAATCAAAAACCCCGCCAACCTTTGAATTTGTAAATAAAACAAACAAGTCATTTTCAATGCTTTATACCGTAAACTTGTGCGCCCGTGCAAAAGAACGTCGAGGTCAACCAGTTCAAGCTTCCAGTCTCCAACCTGCTCCAAAACCCTGCAGTCGACGCTGACTATAACCCCCAGTCGTGCCCAGTACCTACATTTCATTGCTCACCCCACAAAGAAAGGTATTTATCCAATTCCCCACCAAAACCCTACACTTACTTGTTTTCCACTGAAGAATTGACGAAAAGGCCCAAATTTATAATAATTTAGTCAATGTTTTCATCATTTAAGTCTCCTATAGCCTCTGTGTTGCCCATTTTATAAAGAAAACCACAGTTTCCTTTTGAATCCACAATAACTAGTCATGGAAACCTTGTTGGCTTTGAATGTTGCACCCCTAAATGCCCCTCACCGAGATTTAGACTGTCTCCCTTTGACAGATAGGAATTTCCAGATAAAATACCTTATCACTGATAAAAATCACCTTAAGGTCTTTTGCCAAAGTAGAGATGACTTCCTGAATGGCTCTGATATCCTAGGACTATGGGAATCCAATCTTCCCATGTACTTTCTACCCTCAGTCCATGTTTTCCCTGATATAATTCATCAATGCCATGACAATTATGACCCTAACCACCGAGCAGTTATGTCACCAAGCCAAACAATTCTTTTCCCAATAACTGCTGAATCAATCAATGAAATGTTGCAATTTCACTCCAGTCAAGCTCTCACTCCCCTTTCCAATGGATATTTACTTGATAAATCAACTAAGTTGTCCCAAGATGAACTTAATTGCCTTTGTCAGACTATCATATTGCAGAAACATTAACCTAAGGGCCCACCTCCTTACATGCAAATTTTCTTCACAAAAATGGAAAGACTCATAGTTGATATGATATCTTTAGTAATGGGTTTCAATACTAGTGAGTTTGTTGATAAGTTAACCCTAGTGTTGTTGTCAATATTTACTCCTGGACAGCCCCATGCTATCAAGTATGACTATGCCGCCTATATTGCTGATAAAATTCATGACCAGTTCATGAGGCTGGAGAATGAAAGAATTTTCAAGTATACCACCTTTATATATCATCTCATGCTTTATTATCAGTCAGATAATTTCACATTCCTTGTCATGAAACTTTATACCAAAGGCAATCCAAGGACTGTAATCTTTTGGTCCTCCGTCTTCCATGAATCCTTTGAAACCCCTTACTCTTATAATGAATTCATTGATCAATTTGTTCATCTAGCAACCACCTTATTGACAGGGATTTCCCCTCCTAGGATCAGTGGTGACATTAAAATGATCCTTCAACTTTCCAAGCAGTATAGAGTGGGTGACTGGTATCTATACTAGAACTTTACAGAAATCAGGATGTATGGGTGTGAACTTGCCCCTTTCAAGTTACCAAAGTATGTCCCAATGAGACTGTTTGCATTGGAATACTATAGGTAGATGTGTAACTTAGATTTGATCCATTTCACTAAAGCCAAAAAGAAAGCACAACTCAGGATTAAACATCAATTAGGCCCTTTCATCTGCAGCACTAGAGAAGCAGGGAATGCAGTAGAGAGAATTCTAGAAGATTACCTTAGATTACAAAAAAGTTTTATTTGGGCTCCATATGACCCTCATGGCTTTATCTGTGATAGAAGAACGAAGAATAGGTTGTCACCATATTTTCACCATAGAATCCCAGAAATTGAACAGTTTGCCAACATATATGAATGGAGAGAAGGGACCTTAGTAGCAACTGATAGTGAACAGGTCAACATAGAAAATGTAATGAGAGATCTTGAAAAGACTCTTGACTTAGATTCTTTTGGATAGGTACATTTTGATACTTCTCAGAAGTCAGCATCAGGAATAAGTGCCCTAGCAGCTGGGACCTTTGAAAGGCACTCGCAATAGACCAATACACTAGCAACAGGGACCTCCAAAAGTGAAGAAACAGATACAAGCACACGGGCTACAGAATAGTCCATAATATCTAAACAGCCTAAAACTTCCAAAGAGCAGGCCCGCATACAAACTCCTCCAACTCAAGTTAATGTGGGAGAACCACCAATCTTGCAGACTCCTCTGAATGAGGAAAAGATCGAAAAGAGAGACAGGGAAGTAGCTACCCCTGCCAGTGGACCCTCAGAACAACCCAATGCTATGAGGCACAGACTAAATCCCCTCTTAGAGGAAGAATTTATGAAGAGACTACTGATAGTCAAAGAAGAGAAAGTGTTGATATTCATCAAACTTTCCCAGTAAGTGGGACACCTTCAAGCTCACAAAGGCATGAATTGGAGAGACAACAAAGTGCAGAAGTATCATCTTTTGGGCCCACAGGAAAAGAAAATCCAGACATCAAGAAAAAGTTTAAAGAAATAAAAGCCAGAAATGAGCCATTAAGGATCCAATTTTACAATCAGTATTTGAAAATGGCTCCCACTAATTAGAACAGATTGATGTCAGCTTATGTCATCAAAGAAGGTAAAATGATATTGAGATTTTTCAAGCCCAAGGTTCAACAGCCTCAATCAACTGCAGATTACCTCAAAAGTGATTTTGAGGTCATGGCGAAGGACATTCATCCCCTGGACCAGATTGAGTTACACAAATAGACTGGGGAGATGGTCTACTCTACACTGACTAGCAAGGCCATGATGGCCCAAAGGCTAGAAAATTATTTGAACAATAAAACTGCCCAATTACAGCTGGAGAAAGCTTCCTCACAAGCTAAAGACAACAGGATTAAATCTTTAGAAGAGTTGATCATTGGATTGGGTCATGATCCAAAAGATGTGAAGGCTGCAAAAGCCTTAATTAAAAAGAAAGATGAAGACATAGCTGCCTTAAGAAAGCAGCTAAAGTTGCCTCCTTCGCGGCATCCACAGACTGCTGAGGTCATACAATAAAGATTTGAAGAAGAGCTGATGGACTTAGTCCTAAAACTCAATGAGCAGCTGAAGGAGACTGAACAAGAACTAGAAAAATCATTGAAGGACAAGCAGGGAGAGTCAACCTCTCAGCCTCCCAATGTGATTCCAATGGTTTCCACTGTAGTCCCTTCAACCCTTGGAACAACTCTGACACCTAACGTTGCAGTGGTCACAACAGAAGCAATAACAGTAACAACAACAACAGGTACAACACAAGCAAGGATTTCAGGTCAAAGCGCAGAAGAATTGATAAAATCAATGGAGGCGTTGAAGCTCCAAGTTTCAGAGTTGCAAAAGATAAAAGAAAAATTTGTTACCTTAGAACAAGAATATGATCTCTCAAAGATAAATTTTTCAGAGAAAGTGAGGGAGAACAAAGGGTTAGAACAAAAGGTGAAATCATTAGAAAAAGACCTCACATTTGATAGACCCGTGGCAGATATTAGGAAGATCCTTTGGACCAACATCACTCAGTCTATAAATGATGTTTGGCCATCTATACAAATAATTTTTGAGCAGATGGAGTTGATAAAACTAGCTCTTGAAGAAGTCTAGAGAACAACGGAAGAATTAGAAAGGATTCTTGAAGAGGCTACTATACTAATTAATTTTTTGAATACCAAGAATAAGTACCAGCTTAAAGAACTAGGCATTAGAGACAGAACATGGACTATTCTGGAAATTAAGAAGGTTTTAACTAAAAAGTACTTAATGTAGAATTTGGAAAGGAGATGCCTAAACATGCAAGAGGAAATTGATGACTTTATGAAGAAATTTGGCATATTACAGAGTAAAGGACTTCCCAGTCCTTTAGTTATCAATGACAAGATGATGACATAGTTAGACTATGTTGACAAGTTGGCTAAATATGCAGACAACCAGACCAGCTCATCTTCTAGTACAACCAAAGCAATACCTACAGGCAGAGCTCTTTTTGATAATCTTGAGAACCTATTCTATGCGGAGCACGAAATAAAACACCTGTTCCAAGTTCAGCTTGAATTTTTTAGATATAAAGAGGCTGATGAGATCCTTAGAAAACTTCAAAGGACTAGAATACCACAGGAAAAATGGTGGGCATAAATGATTGAAATTTTGTGATTTACCTTTGGTAAAAAGGTAAATTTCCATTTTTTTATCATAGTCAATGATGGTAACAGAAGGTAAACAAGGATTAAATATGTCAAAGAGTAATAGAGCAGGTAAAGAGTAAGTAAGAAGATCAAAAACAGGTCAGCCATCACTGAAATACAAAGAATACAACAACATGCCCAATCATATGGCCTGCCTCTAGCACATTCACAAGAATAGGGACAACAAGCAATCAGTTTGCCTTTTTCTTCTATCTACGAGACCATCTGTCTCTATTTTTCATGTAACTTATTGTTAGTCATCCTAGAATATATCTCACTTTGTTATGAGATATTTTTTATAAATTTTGTATAAATACTCCCTCATTCAGAGTACTGAGGGTGGATTCTTAGACATTGCTGTAAAACTGATTACTTTGGAATAAAGTGTTGTTGGACAAATATTGCATGGCTGGCTGGATGAAGAATTAATACAAAGGACTTTTCATAGGAGTCATGTGTCAAACACCAGACAAATAAGTATTTTATATCTCATGTGTTATTATTTTCTTGTTTATTATATCAATTTTGTTTCATATCTGAATATCAAAACGAAAAAGAATAATTCAGAAATTGCTTAAGTGCAATCTATCTTTAATCGTTTTTATTCTAAATGTTTTCTTCTAAACTAGCATAAGCAGTGAATTCTTAATTGCTTATGTTTCCTAGTTTACTCATTTTGATGATTTAGTAAAAAATCCTTAATTGCTTTTTACTGGTGATAATCCAAGTTCCCTCCTCTTAAAATATGTTGAAGGATTCTTAATTTCCCTTCATCCCTTTTAAGTCCATTCCATATTTTCAAGTCTCTATTTGCTCCCTGTTTAGTTATCTTGCCCTGTGAAGCCATCCTTTGTTGGAAAATCAAATCCAGTTGAGCTATATTCTTTGACTCCATTTACCCAATGGCCTAAGATATTCAGTCCTACCCCTCTGCTACTGAATTTCACCACAAAATACAATCAAAACCCCCAAGCTACCATAACTAGCCTAAAATCTTCCAAAACAAAGCTAAATCTTAAAGAGAGAGCCCTCTCTGGGTACAGATTGGCTAGATTCTGTACCTAAAATTTGGTTTGTGGTTACCTCGGACCCCTTTCCCTCTTCTTACAACTTT
Source organism: Pinus tabuliformis (assembly GCA_031772625.1). Classification (NCBI taxonomy): domain Eukaryota; kingdom Viridiplantae; phylum Streptophyta; class Pinopsida; order Pinales; family Pinaceae; genus Pinus; species Pinus tabuliformis. The sequence continues at coordinate 32,236,121 of CM062804.1, forward strand.
TGGGAAAATTTGAGTGATAACATAGTGGTGACTCCACTGGGGAACGAATAGTTTGTTTGATTATTATTCTTTTCTTTATAAACTGCGAACAGAGCCTAATGTTAGACAGGTAGCCTTTGAAATGCTCTTGCTTTGCGAGTGCATATTAGATGAATGTTGCTTCAGTCTATCTCCGGTGTAGTTTATGGACTGAACATTTTGTTTCAAAACATTTGACCAGTTCCTCCTGTCAAATAAGTCTTTAAGAAATCTAAATCCCATATCTAAAGCCTCTTAAAGAAACCATAGAAGTCGTTTTGTTAATACCAGTTAAGAAAAGCCAAAAATACACCTAAAAACCTAGCTTCAGAAAGGACTCATTACACCAGAGCCAATCCTGATCCCAATCCACCACAAGTGTTTGAAAATCCTAATCTGATCCCCAGAATTCTTAGGAGATAGGAAAGCCAAGAAAGTTCTGCTAGTTTCAGACCCACCTTCAGATCAACATCCTGTCTTGTTAGGTAGATTTATCTTGAAGACGAACGCTTTGATGAACATTTTGAAACCTCTCTGTTTAGAACATCTTCTGATTCTAAATTAATTGACCTAATCCCAGACCCATTATTCATTGAATAATTACAGCTTGAAATCGTCAATTCGTTTATTGATAGACATTTGCAGAACTCCATACAATCTGATATTACCTCTGAAGGAACACCCAATCTCTCTGTAATCGCTACTGCCTTTGCAAGTTCATCACCACTTCCTCACACATCTCATCCTCAAACCACCCCTTCTACCCCTCCATATACCACTCATACACCTATAGTTATCCCAACCCCAGTTGTTGTTTCATCACTACCTGCTGCAATGGCAAACATATATGCTCCCTTGGTGTTACCAACCAATTTAGGGGCCATGCCCCAAGACTACCAAAGTAAAATCACTCCATTTGATGGTTCTGGTACCTACACAGCTCAACAACATACCAAAAAGATGACTGATTATTTGAAATATATGAAATAGATGTTGATGATGTAAGAATGAGAATATTTGTTCAAAGTCTAACTGGAGAAGTCAGAACCTAGTTTAGAGCCCTACCTGCAAACAATATAGATAGCCTATAAACCCTCTATAGACAATTCTTGAATAGATGGGAGAAGAAGAAAGATCCTCTTAAAATCTTATTAGAGTATGAAAACCTAAAGGGAGGAACACAAGGAACTGTGCAAGATTACTGCACTAGGTTCAACAATGTCTATAATGCCATTCCTCAAAACCTCAGACCTCCTCCTGATTTAGCTTTAATCAAATTCCCTGATGGATTTGATTCTGACATGGCCTACTAGCTTAGAGAAAGATCTCCTCGCACTTTGGAAGATATGCAAAGCATAGCTATCAGTGTTGAAGCCAACCTGATATCTAAAAGAGCCAAGGTTAGAAGTGAAAGGAGAATACCATTGAAAGAAGAATCCTCAACCTTTGAACAGAAATTAGATGCCATAATTAAAGGGATGGATAGGCTAGGGGATAGGGTAGAAACAATTGAAAGGAAAGCCCCTTGGGATGGTCAGCCAACCAATACAGGGAGAAATCCCAATTTCAGAAAAAATCAAAATCAGAACACTGGGAAGACTGGTCTTGACCAAAATATTAGGCCCCCATTCCAGGAAAATTATGTTGAAGCCTCAAATTCTGATGAACTAGTAGAAGACACTCAAATAAATTTAATGGGACTCAATAATGAACAACAAGTTTTCTTGACTTAGGAGGATCAAGAGGCTCATATTCTCAAACAATTTCAAACTCAATTAGGTGAGCCATTTGACTTCAGCGAGGGATATGACACAACCATTTATGAAGTGCATAAGCAATATAACCTGAGGAGTAGAAGAATTGATGTTCCTAAAACCAACAAACAGAAAGCTGCAAAACAACCCATCAAAGGTAAGACGAACACTACACCTATACATATTCTTTCTAGATCAGATCCTAATCCCGCTAATCCAATAATTGAAGATGTGTCCGAAAATCAGCCTAATAACATATAGCTCTCCACGCCTCCTCCCCCCAAAGGAAAGGTGGAAGAACCTCCAGAAAATGATTTAGAAGCAACTTCAACTCATAATCCTACTCCTAAGAAGGAGAAAAATACAGAAAACACAGAAAACAAAGAGAATCCCACTGTTCGATACAAAAGCTTAGATAGAAAAACCTTTCAATTTGGAGACTGAAGTAGGCAAACTAAAGATTTCTGTTCCATTATCCGAATTAGCTAAACATGATGTATACCGAAGTCAAATCAACAGATCACTTAAAATCACTAGAAATGAAGATTCAGTTAATGTTTTTGATGACCAACCAAAATTAATCTTTGGCCCTGAAGTAAATGAAAAACCCTTAGATGGAGGAATTCCTCCTTTCTATGTAAGCTTAAACATACATGACAAAATTCTTCACAATGCCATGTTTGATTCTGGGGCATCTCACAAACTAATGCCCAAGTTTTTAATGGAAAAACTAGAACTATGTATCACCAGGCCCTACAAAGACCTTTTTTATTTTGATTCAAGTCAGGTGAGATGTTTAGGACTAATAAAAGACTTGTGTGTTTCATTGGTTCAGTACCCTGCAAAAAAAATCTTAATGGATATAGTGGTAGCAGATATTCCACCAAAATATGGTATGTTATTGTCCAGATCCTGGGGTGCAAAGCTTCAGGGATCTCTTCAATTAGACATGTCCTATGCCACTATCTCAGTTTTCGGCCAACCTAACAAGTTATATAGAGAAACTTTGATGAAATATGTAGTAAGTAGTAAGGAAAAAACACAAAATTTCCCCATCTACTCAGTACACTCTGATATGGACTCATTCATTCTTTACAATGCTGAAACTAATCCTTCCAATGACTTAGAAGTTTTAGTAGAAAAACCAAAAGAAATTAAAAAAGGAAAATCTAGTGTTCAGATCCAAGAAATCTCAAAAAACAATGAAATATCTGATACCCAAGGAAAACCAAAAGAAAGTGAAAAACCAGATCTCACAAGTAAACAAATTCCTGATACTCCCAATACCAACTATGAACATGAAATTCTTTGGCATTTAGAATTTGATGGTTTAGTCGATAAATTGGGAGCAAGAGCAGGAGTTTGGGTGTACAATCTAGAAAATGACCATGCTGAGGGCCATGCCTACAGGTTAAATTTTAAGTGCACCAATAATATGGCAGAGTATGAAGCTCTCTTGCTAGGCCTCAAACTTGTTAAAAGATTAGGAGCAATTAGAGTATCTGTCATAGGAGATTCTAATTTAATCATTCAATAGATCAAAGGGAAATATCTAACTAATGATCCTAGATTAAGATACTATAGAGGAAAAATTATAGAGATTCTTAATACTTTTCTAGAAACTCAGCTTGCTAAAATCCCTAGAAAACACAACTTGCAAGCCCACAGTTTGGAAATGTTTGCTAGCACCTGCAAATTACCTTTCGAACCTAATCATCAGTTTACAACTGAGATTAGACACAGACTAGCCATACCTGATAATGTAAAGAACTGGCAAGTGTTTGATAGTTATGAGAAGATAAATAACTTTTTAACTTTAGATGAAGATTTTTCTAACAGTCACATAGATGTAGATACAATTATTGAATTTAATAAAAAAGATGAGGTTGAAACAAGTATTTAAGAAGAAATTTCAATTCAAATGCTTCATCCCACAAAGTTCACTAAAAAAGAAGTGCAAGACCTTAAACAAATGGATATTTATGAGATAGTCGAAAGAGAATCAGAAGTCATTGATTTAAAAGATAATCATCTACTTAAAGGATTAACCCCTTTAGAAGACCTCTTTGATTCTAATGACATTCCAAAGAAATTGAAGATGGAACCACTAAAAGCAAACATTGAAGAATATAACTTAGGGACTGAAGAAAATCCAAAAATGATAAAACTATCAAAATCTTTGCCTCCTGACCAAAATTTAAAATATGTTGAACTCATGAGAGAATTCCCGGATGTCTTTGCTTGGAGTTATGAGGATTTGAAATCATATGATACCTCCATAATTCAACATACAATACCTTTGAAAGAAAACCAGAAACCATTCAAACAAAAACTCAGAAGAATCAACCCTGTGCTATTACCATTAATTGAAAAAGAAATTAAATGTATGTATGAAGCAGGGATAATTGCTCCGATTAGATTTTCAGAGTGGTTGTCTAATTTAGTGCCTACTAGGAAGAAAGCTGGGGAAATTAGATTATGTGTTGATTTAAGAAATGTCAATAAGGTTTCCCTGAAGGATAATTACCATTTACCTAAAATGGATCATATTTTGCAAAGGGTAGTAGGTTCTTCTAGAATTTCACTTTTAGATGGGTTCTCAGGGTATAACCAGATTTTAGTTCATCCTGATGACCAAGAAAAAACTGCTTTTACAACACCATGGGGCACTTTTATGTACATCAAAATGCCATTTGGACTCAAAAATGCAGGAGCAACTTTCCAAAGGGAAATGGATATTGCATTTGCTAAAGAGATTCATGATTTTATTGTTATATATCTGGATAACTTAACTGTTTTTTCTAAATCAAATCATCAGCATTTGGACCATCTCAGAAAAATATTTCTAAAATGTAGAAAATATGGTATCTCTTTAAATCCAAAGAAGTTCTTGTTTGGCCTGGAGGAAGGTAAACGCTTGGGTCATATCATTCCAAAAGATGGCATTCGAATTGATCTTGCCAGAATAGAAGCTATTCTGCAGATACCTCATCCAAGAAATATCAAAGAACTTCAAGATTTCCTAGGAAAGATAATTTTTTTGAGAAGATTCATATCTAACTTAGCTGAACTCATTAGATTACTTAATGATATGTTAAAAAAGGATTCAAGTATCAAATGGATAGTAGAAGCCAAACAAGTATTTGAAGAAATCAAAATGGCTTTAACTAGAACAATGGTCATAACCAATCCTCAATTTGATAGAGACTTCATAATCTTTTCATTTGCATCAGAACACACTATAGCAACGGTTTTATTACAAAAGGATGATAAAGGATGTGAGAAACCTACAACCTTTTTTAGTAAAGCACTTAGAGATGCATCATTAAAATACAAAATCATGGAGAAACAAGCTTTTTCACTTGTAAAAGCCATTAAAGACTTTAGAGTCTATATATTATACTCTCATGTGATAGCCTATGTACCAAATGCTGTTGTCAAAGACATCCTAACTCAGGATGGAATTGAGGGCAAAAGGGGTAAATGGATTGCTACCATATTAGAATATGATATTGAAATAAAACCTACAAAACTGATAAAAGGACAGGGATTGGCCAAACTCATGACATAAACCAATTGTCAAGCCTTAGAGATAAATGAATTGGATAACGAACAGGAGATGGCGACTCCACAAATTAGCCAGGCCTTCTTAGACTTACCTTGGTATGCTAATGTAATTTATGTGTTACTAAACCTGCTGGCTCCTCCAGGGTTATGTAGAACAAAGAAAAGGTTTTTAAAGATGAAAGCTTCAAAGTTTTGTATTTTAGATAATGCTCTCTTTTGGAAAAATCATGAAGGAATTTTATTGAATTGTTTACTTAAAGATGAAGCTGACAAGGCTCTCCAAGAATTTCATGTAGGAGACTGTGGTGGACACCTTTATTGGAAATCAGCTGCAAACAAGATCCTAAGGGCTGGATTCTATTGGCCAAAATTGTTTGCTGGTCTAAAAAAAATTTTCTCTTCTTGCCATAAATGTCAAAATTTTGAAGGCAAGAGAAAATTGTTACCTTTACCCCTTAAACCTATTTCCACTCAAAAACCCTTCCAACAATGGGGCTTGGACTTCATTAGAGAAATCCTTCCTCCCTCTTCTAGCAAACACAAATGGATACTCACTGCCACAAAATATTTTACCAAATGGATAGAGGCCATCCCCTCCAAATAGGCCAATGATACAGTGATCATAGGATTCCTAGAAACCAATATATTATCTAGATTTCGTTGTCCTGATAAAATCATAATTGATAATGTTGTTGCTTTCAAATCTAAGAAGATGATCAATTTATGTAACAAGTACCACATTACCTTAGGCCATTCCACAGCTTATTACCATCAAGGGAATGGATTGGCTGAATCTTCCAACAAGAGCCTCATTAATATCATTAAAAAACTATCGGAGGAGAACAAGAAAAATTGGCACAAGAAATTGATAAATGCACTATGGGTAGACAGGCTTACAACCCAAAAATCCATTGGCACCAGTCCTTATGAGTTAGTATATGGCATGGAGGCTGTATTTCCTTCATCATTGGGAGTTCCAGTTATGAAATTACTCCAAGAAGCTCAGGTGGAACCTAATGCTATTCAAAGAAGGATAAACCAAACTATCAATTTGCAGCAGACCAGAGAGGAGGTGTACCAAAGATCCCATGTGTTGCATGAGAAGCTCAAGAAGATATTTGATAAAAGGACCAAGGCAGATGACTTCCACCTTGGATATAAGGTATTAAGATGGGATTTCAAAAGAGAGGGTAAGGGGAAACATGGGAAGTTTGACTTCCTATTGAAGGGACCTTATACTATTTATGCCCTACAAGGAAACAATACATATTATCTGAAAAACTTGGATGGCACAGAAACAGAAGAAGGACCAATTAATGGTTGGATGTTGAAACATTACTTTGATCCTACTTATTAATGTTATCCTAATTGTTAACATGTACATGCTATATCCTTTGTACTGTCACAATTTTGATTGAATAGTAACTTGTTGGAGTTGAAACCCAAAGAGAAGACCCTAAGTTTCAAAAGTGGCATTTTCATACATACAATAAAGCAACAAGCAGAAGAAGATTTCATAGTGCAGTCAAAATCATTCAGAGGCCATCTGACCTGCCATTCTTAACTTTCCACCAGGAAAAGCCATCCCCAAGTGGAGCCAGTGTTATGCTCCTATACCAATAGGTGTCATATATCATTATTGACTTGATGAGCTATGTAATATGTTCATACCTTTACTTGTTGCAAAAGTTTTCCATATTTTCAAAAAATCAAAAAATTTTAAAAAATGTAAAGAGGGTATACCCTAAAAGAAAAATCAAAGGGTAAAAAGAATAAAAGATGGTCAAAAAATCAAAGAAAATCAACCCCAACAAAAAGAAAGACCAAGGAAAGTGTGCAAGTTTAAATGCCACTACTTTTTCACTTTGTATAATAAATATTGTGTGTAGTTTGTCACTTATGCTACAATTCATGAATAGTTAAATAACTTAAGCTTGGCTAGTTCATATTTCAATTTCATGTTTTAGATATAGAGAATAAGATCTGACCAAATAGTGTAATCTTAGCAGATAACTAGATAGGTAGAGTGAATAAAAGGAGCTCAACAGTGTAATTTGAGCCCTTGAATGTAATAAGGCTAGACTTAGATAGATATCTGCATGTAAAAGAAAAGAAAAGTTTGATAAGGGTTTTCCAGTCTAAGTGCACCCAAATAAAGAAGAAAAATGTTAGGTTAAAGTAGGTAGGGTAGGTAGATGATATTGCAGAATTACATGTGATGAAGGATGACTCTAAATGTGTTAATCTTTTACTTTCATCACAAGTTCAAGGTAGACATTACATTGAAAGCATCTCAAGCAAAGCAAAGTCAAATAATTAACTCCCCTTCTCATTTTCCCTAAATTTTCACTAATTTCCCCTAAGTACTAAGGCATTTGCTAAATTAGAGGGGCTCAGAGCATTTCTCTTATTTCTGGAGGGACCGAACCCTCAACTCAATATTTTATAAAGCCTAAGTACTTAAAATTATTCATAAATCACTCATTCACCTTCATAATTCTTTTCCTACGTAAAATCCTATTTTACTTAGGAAAATTACAAAATTCCTCACAACAACCCTTTTTCACTTTAAGCCTAAGTTTAATTACACACATCAAATGCTTTTATACTTGGTGCTTTTTCATTTCATTTATCATATTAACTTTTAACTTATTAATTTATAAATCCCTTCCAAAATTTAAACTCTCTCCCGTATTATTTAAACTATATTAATCCTTGAAATATTATATATCCCACCCCCAGTTAAATACAACCATATTTGTTTTAAACATGATTAATGATTTAATCAGTAATTCGTTTAGAACCTTAATTCCTCGCCGCATTAAACGGGATTAATTAACCCTCATGGTTAATTAATAACCTCACCAGCCAATCTCGCCGCTCCCGATATGATTAAATTAACTCTTAATTATATTGGGCCCGCCTTTGTTAAAACTCTGCATATCACATCCTCTGTCAACCATCTGATCAAGTCTTCAAGATTTGACGGCCATTATGAATATCGCGCGACCCTTTGTGACCGCACGCTAGTGCACGATCACAAAGCGGTTTCCTGAACAGTGCCTCTGCCATGCGTCGAAAGATCTATGGAATCGCTGGCTCGAGGTCTATTACTGCACTTCCCCAAAAGAGGTGTGATATGAAACCGCTTAATACCTTCCCGTATACGACAAAAGGGTCATATCATTTGCCGTTGATGTCACCCACCTAAAATCCAAAACCCCACCAACCCTTGACTTTGTAAATAAAACAAACAAGTCATTTTTAGTGCTTTATATTGTAAACCTATGTGCCCATCCAAAATAACGTCGAGGTCAACCAATTCAAGCTTCCGGTTGCCAACCTGCTCCAAACCCTGCAACCAACACTGACTAGAACCCTCCAGCCACGCCTAGTACCTGCATTTCATTGCTCATCCCCAAAACAAAGGTATTTATCAAATTCCCCACCAAAACCTTGCAATTACTTGTTTACCACTGAAGAATTGACGAAAAGGCCCAAATTTATAATAATTTAGTCAACATTTTTGTCATTTAAGTCTCCTATAGCCTCTGTGTTGCCTATTTTACAAAGAAAATCACAGTTTCCTTATGAATCCACAAGAACCAGACATGGAAACCCCATTGGCTTTGAATATTGCACTGTTAAATGCCCCTCACCGAGACTTAGATTATCTTCCTTTAACAGATAGGGACTTCTAGATAAAAGACCTTATCACTGATAAAAATCACCTTAAAGTCTTCTGCCAAAGTAGAGATGACTTCTTGAATGGCTTTGATATCCTAGGACTGTGGGAATCCAATCTTCCCATGTACTTTCTACCCTCAGTCCATGTTTTCCCTAATATAATTCATCAATGCCATGCCAATTATGACCCTAACCACCGAGCAGTTATATCACCAAGCCAGACAGTTCTTTTCCCAATAACTGTCGAATCAACCAATGAAATGTAGCAATTTCACTCCAGTCAAGCTCTCACTCCCCTTTCCATTGGAGATTTACTTGAGAAATCAACTAATTGTCCCAAGACGAAATTAATCACCTATGTTAGACTTTCATATTTTAGAAACATCAGCCTAAGGGCCCACCTTCTTACATGCAAATTTTCTTCACAGATATGGGAAGACTCATAGTTGATATGATATCTTTAGTAATGGGTTTCAATACTAGTGAGTTTGTTGATGAGTTAACCCTAGTGTTCTTTTCAATCTTTACTCCTGGACAACCCTATCAAGTATGACTATTCTACCTATATTGCTGATAGAATTCATGACCAGTTCATGAGACTGGAGAATGAAAGAGTTTTCAAGTATACCACCTTTATATATCATCTCATGCTTTATTATCAGTCAGATAATTTCCCATTCCCTGTCATGAAACTTGATACCAAAGGCAATCCAAGGTCTGTAATCTTCTGGTCCTCTGTCTTCCATGAATCCTTTGAAACCCCTTACTCTTATAATGAATTCATTGATCAATTTGTTCATCCAGCAACCACCTTATTGACAGGGATTTCCCCTCCCAGGATAAGTGGTGACATTAAAAGGATCCTTCAACTTTCCAAGCAGTATAGAGTGGGTGACTAGTATCTATACCAGAACTTTACAGAAATCAAGATGTATGGGTGTGAACTTGCCCCTTTAAAGTTACCAAAGTATGTCCCAATGAGACTGTTTGCATTGGAATACTATAGGCAGATGTGTAACTCAGATTTGATCCATTTCACTAAAGCCAAAAAGAAAGCACAACTCAGGATTAAACATCAATTAGGCCCTTTCATCTACAACACTAGAGAAGTAGGGAATGCAATAAAGAGAATTCTAGAATATTACCTTAGATTACAAAAAAGTTTTGGTTGGGCTCCATATGACCCTCATGGCTTTATCTGTGATAGAAGAATGAAGAATAGGTTGTCGCCATATTTGCACCATAGAATCCGAGAAATTGAACAGTTTGCCAAAATGGATGAATGGAGAGAAGGGACCTTAGTAGCAACTGATAGTGAACATGTCAACATAGAAAATGTAATGAGAGATATTGAAAAGACTCTTGATTTAGATTCTTTTGGACAGGTACATTTTGATACTTCTCAGAAGTCAGCATCAGGAATAAGTGCCTCAATAGCTGGGACCTTTGAAAGGCACTCACAGCAGACCAATACACCAGCAACAGGGACCTCCAAAGTTAAAGAAACAAAGACAAGCAAACAGGCTACAGAGTCCATAATGTCTAAATAGCCTGAAACTTCCAAAGAGTAGACTCGCATACAAACTCCACCAACTGAAGTCAATGTGGGAGAACCACCAATCTTGCAGACTCCTCTAAATGAGGAAAAGACCAAAAGAGAGACAGGTAAGTAGCTACCCCTGCCAATGGACCCTCATAACAGCCCGGTGCTAAGAGGCACAGGCTAAATCCCCTCTCAGAGGAAGAATTTTATGAAGAGACTACTGATAGTCAAAGAAGAGAAGGTGTTGATAGTCATAAAACTTTCCCAGTAAGTGGGACACCTTCAAGCTCACAAAGGCGTGAATTGGAGAGACAAAAAAGTGCAGAAGTATCATCTTTTAGGCCCCTAGGAAAAGAAAATATAGACATCAAGAAAAAGTTTAAAGAAATAAAAGCCAGAAATGAGCCATTAAGGATCCAAGTTTACAATTAGTATTTGAAAATGGCTCCCACTAATCAGAACAGATTGATGTTAGCTTATGAAATCAAAGAAGGTAAAATGATAATGAGTTTTTTCAAGCCCAAAGTGCAACAACGTCAATTAGCTGTAGATTACCTCAAAAGTGATTTTGAGGTCATGGCAAAGGACATTCATCCCTTGGACCAGATTGAGTTACACAAAAAGACTGGGGAGATGGTCTACTCTACACTGACTAGCAAGGCCATGATGGCCCAAAGGCTAGAAAATTCTTTGAACAATACAACTACCCAATTACAGTTGGAGAAAGCCTCCTCACAAGCTAAAGACAACAGGATTAAATATTTAGAAGAGTTGATCATTGGATTGGGTCATGATCCAAAATATGTGAAGGTTGCAGAAGCCTTAATTAAAAAGAAAGATGATGACATAGTTGCCTTAAGAAAGTAGCTAAAGTTTCTTCGTGGCATCCATAGACTGCTGAGTTCATACAACAAAGATCTGAAGGAGTGTTGATGGACTTAGTCCTAAAACTCAATGAGTAGCTGAACGAGACTGAACAAGAACTAGAAAAATCATTGAAGGACAAGTAGGGAGAGTCGAACTCTTAGCCCCCCAATGTGATTCTAGTGGTTTCCACTGTAGTCCCTTCAACCCTTGGAATAGCTCTGGCACCAAACATTCTAGTGGTCACAGCAAAAGCAGTAGTAGGAACAACAACAACAGGTACAACACAAGCAGGGATTTCAAGTCAAAGTGCAGAAGAATTGATAAAATCAATGGAGGAATTGAAGCTCCAAGTTTCAGAGTTGCAAAAGGTAAAAGAACAATTTGTTACCTTAGAACACAAATATGATCTTTCAAAGATAAATTTTGCAGAGAAAGTGAGGGAGAACAAAGGATTAGAACAAAAGGTGAAATCATTAGAAAAAGACCTCACATTTGATAGACCCTTGGCAGATATTAGGAAGATCCTTTGGACCAACATCACTCAGTCTATAAATGATGTTTGGCCATCTATACAAATAATTTTTGAGCAGATGGAGTTGATAACACTAGCTCTTGAAGAAGTCTAGAGAATAAAGGAAGAATTAGGAAGGATGCCTGAAGAGTCTACTATACTAATTAATTTTTTGAATACCAAGAATAAGTACCAGCTTGAAGAACTAGGCATTAGAGACAAAAAGGGATTATTCTGGAAATTAAGAAGGTTTTAACTAAAAAGTCCTTAATGCAGAATTTGGAAAGGAGAAGCCTAAACATGTAGGAGGAAATTGATGACTTTATGAAGAAATTTGGCATATTACAGAGTAAAGGACTTCCCAGTCCTTTAGTTATCAATGACATGCTGATGACACAGTTAGACTATGTTGACAAGTTGGCTAAATATGTAGACAACCAGGCCAGCTCATCTTCTAGTACAACCAAAGCAATAACTACAGGCAGAGTTCTTTTTGATAGTCTTGAGAACCTATTCCATGCGGAGCACGAAATAAAACACCTGATCCAAGTTCAGCCTGATTTTTTCAGATATAAAGAGGCTGATGAGATCCTTAGAAAACTTCAAAGGACTAGAATACCACAAGAAAAATGGTGGGCATAAATGATTGAAATTTTGTGATTTACCTTTGGTAAAAAGGTAAATTTCCATTTTTTACCATAGTCAATGATGGTGACAGAATGTAAACAAGGATCAAACGGGTCAAAGAGTATCAGATTAGGTAAAGAGTATTATTAAGAAGATCAAAAACAGGGCAGCCAACACAGAATTACAAAGAATAAAGCAACATGCCCAACTATAGGGCCTGCCTCCGACACATTCACAAGGATAGGGACAACAAGCAATTAGTTTGCCTTTTTCTTCTATCTACGAGACCATCTGTCTCTATTTTTCATGTAAATTATTGTTAGTCATCCTAGAATATATCTCACTTTGTTATGAGATAATTTTTGTAAATTTTGTATAAATACTCCCTCATTTGGAGTATTGAGGGTGGATTCTTAGACATTGATGTAAAACTGATTACTTTGGAATAAAGTGATGCTGGACAAATCTTGTATGGCTAGTTGGATGAAGGATTAATACAAAGGACTTTTCACAGGATTCATGTGTCAAACACCAGACAAATAAGTATTTTATATCTCACGTGTTATTGTTTTCTTGTTTATTGTATCAATTGTGTTTCATTTCTAAATATCAAAATGAAAAAGAATAATTCAGAAAGTGCTTAAGTGCAATCTGTCTTCAATCATTTTTTTTCTAAATGTTTTCTTCTAAACTAGCATAAGCAGTGAATTCTTAATTTCTCTTGTTTCCTAGTTTACTCATTTTTATCATTTAGTTAAAAATCCTTGCTTTCTATTGGTGATCATCAAGTTCCCTCCTCTTAAAATATGTTGAAGGATTCTTAATTTCCCTTCATCCCTTTTAAGTCCATTCCATCTTTTCAAGTCTCTATTTGCTCCCTATTTAGCTATCTTGCCCTGCGAGGCCATCCTTTGTTGAAAAACCAAATCCAATTGAGCTATCTTCTTTGACTCCATTAGCACAATGGCCTAAAATATTCAGTCCTACCCCTCTACTACTGAATTTCACCACCAAATACAATCAAAACCCCCAAGATGCCATAACTAGCCTAAAATATTCCAAAACAAAGCTAAATCTTAAAGAGAAAGCCCTCTCTGGGTATAGATTGGCTATATTATGTACCTAAAAGTTGTTTTGTGGTTACCTCAGACCCCTTTTACTCTTCTTACAACTTCTGGGAAAATTTGAGTGATAAGACCACTCACACTGGTTTCGCTTGACACAAGAGGATTATTCAGATATTTCCTCCCAGGTGGTGGCACATTCTGTCCACTTTATGGAGGGGTAGAAGAACTTACCAAAACTTGGCCTGAGACAATCAGTTGAACTGGAAGAGGGGTTTGAAATGACGAAACAAGTTGTGATGGAATGGTAGGTTGAACCAGAACTTAAGTGACTGTAGTTTGTACAGTAGTTTGAGAGGTCATGTTCGAAACGAACGGACCTGATGTAGGCATAGAATTGGAAGATCAAATGGGGTTCTGATACAATGATGAGGCACTAGGAGTGCCCGAAACTAACTGAGCTAGAGTGATATAGCCAAGTGGCGACATGGGTCCACTAGTTTCAGGATAGGTGAGAGATGTGACTCTTCCTATATAAGGAAATACTTCTAGAGGAAATTCGTTTCCTTTCTCATTATTGATGTGAGGATTATGGGTAGCTGAAACTTCTGAATGACCCGGAGAAGAGGTTGAAATTTCACCTTCTGACTCCATAGATGGAAACAATTGGTGACAAGCAACCCGAGATGCATGAGGAGATAACTCCAAAGGAATACCAGGTTGATCATACAGACTATAAGGACACTAAGGAGATATCACAACAGGATCAAACAATGGATCCAGTGAATAGACAACTAGCCCATACAGACTCTCAGGAGTTTGTGGACTCTGAGGGGTTTGAATAGGATTATCAGGGGTACCGGGATCAGATTCTTGAGATGACTAGGAATCTGATGGAGATGGACGAGAAGACAAAGGTTGGATGCTCAAAAAAATTCCAAGTTCAAAACCTTAATCATCAAGTGTCTGAGGAAGTTCTGAATGAACTCCTTGGGAGGACCCTTTGATATCAGACAAGGAAGGGGAACTATGAGATGAACTCAATAGTTCAGCCATGATGGTTTCCTCTCAAATTCAAAAAGGAAAAGATATTCATTTAGGGCTTTTAACAATATTGAAATTAACGGGGAATTACTCAATTTTGGTATAAGAAGCAACTGCTTGGGATCGATATGTTTATCATGGGCAGTTATTTTTAGAAACAAAAACTTTGCCTTTTCATCTTTTAAGTGTTGAGAAAAGGGCGAAAAGGTGACTCTAATCACTTTCAATGATTTAGTGAGCTTGAAAGGCCAAGTTGCTCGATGAACTTTTCAAATTTAAAGATTCAGGAAAGATCAAAATGACTGTTTGGGTGAATGTAGGTAAAATGAGTACCAAGTAACCATGAACTGCAATATACACCTCAGCAAATAAATTTACCAAGGACTTGACATACGTGCAGGAAATCTCCCTGAATGTTGTGTCCGGTGTATCACATTTACAGGGTGACATACTTGGCTTCCTATGGATAAAGATTTGCAACCTATGGGGGTCTCCCTTTATATACACGATGATATAGGGAGCACAAGTCCGTGCTAACGCTGTCTAATGCTGAAGTGAATGAAAACTACTAAGTTTTAAAGACGTTGGAACACGTCTCTAACCTAGACAACTAGATATATATGTTAATGTTTCAAATGCTCCTTAGATTAATTGATAGATCTTTAAAGTTGATCTTGTAATTATGTTTCAATTTCAAGGCCTTAACGATGTTACTTGCTCCTAAAATGCAAGCTAGATGATGAAATGAAACCTTTCAATTCGATGAAAGCTATCTATGTAGGGAAGAAGATCGCTCAAATCATGCATCAAACCAAATGCAAAAGTGAAACCATGAAAATATTCAAATGTTGAATGCAAAATATGAAATCTAATCTTTTATATGATAAGCAAATACAATTCCAAAACAAACCTTAAAGAAAAATTTCTTTAAGATATAATGATGCTTTTCTCTCTTTTCCAAAATGCGACTGATATAATCTAGTGCAAAAGTAAAAGAGATTGCAAGCAGGCTAAAAAATATTAAAATATCTTTCACATCAATGATTTCAATGCAACTTCAAAATGCTTCGAAAACTATGAAAAGAATAGCACTTTCACTTTTCGAAACGCAAAAATCAAAGCAAACACTTCCTTTTGATTCCAATGAGACAATCAATTTGTAATCTATCGTTCGTCAAATCAAGCTTAAGTGACTTTCACAACATCCACCAAAGAAAAAAGCTTAAGAGACAAGAACCAAAAAGTGATCTGCAAAGTATGTTTGAACACACAAAGACTTTTGAACATAGGCTATTGATCTCTGATCTCTGATGGGAAGACCAATGAGTGGACGAAGGTTGACATAGAAGACCTAGAAACCCTAAAAGGATAATCAAACTTCAAGGACACTAAAACCAGGTTAAAAGACAACCTTAATTAGACAATAAAAGAGTCAATGAAGAGAACACTGGTAAATCACTTGGAGAAGGTACACAGAACTGAAAATGAGAAGAAAAAAACAAAATTTCTTAATTCTCTACAATCAATGCACCCGTCAGGAGGAAAGTAGTGATCATCTCTATTGTAACTAGCAAACCCGTGATATCATCATGAATGTCAGGGTCAAACCCACGATGGTCGAGAAAAAACAAAAAAGATACTCAAAATCTTCGAGAACAGTTCAAATTAACAACCTTCGGGCATCTACCAGAAAGTGACACTGACTACAGACAAGCTATGAAGTCTAAAAATGAATGGTTGATCAAACTCGTCAAAAGAAAAGGTGAATAAAGGGAAGGAAAGGGTCATATGCTTCCTAGCTGAGTCTCCATTTTGTTGAAAAGGTTAATCCTAGCCCAATGAGCAGGTCTAGCAATTGAAGCGATAATCAACTAGACACCTTCTGAGATTATAATTGAAAAGTAGAACGAGAGATACGACATACCTTGTTCTGATACTATTCTGAATTCCTTTGTTAAGATCCTAACACTGCTTGTGTCACGGAATTGTTCCTGCTTCTTTCAGTGCTTATGTTCCTACACAAGTAATCAAGAGAAATAAAATTATGCCAAAACCAATAGAAAATCCAATAATAACCTACTTAGCTGATCAAGGAATGCCAAGCTAATACATACATGAACATATATATTTTGGGAAGATGAACTAGCAATTGTATATTATTTAAAGAATAAAGGGAAGCTTACAACCATAGCCTTGATGTTGAAAGGTTATCCTTGAGTGGTAATCCAAGTCCAAGCCAAGAAACTCTCCAAACACTCCTTCCCCAAGTCTAATGAATAGTCTCTAAGCACAAGCTCAGCATAGGGGTGAAAATGGACATAGACCAACCATTTGGGAATGGGAGAGGAGGAATTTATAGGCTAGGAAAGGGATTTAGGACTCCTCCAAAGATAGGATTAGGCCCACATCTTAAGGAGGTAGCTCATAGGGATGGGACCAAGAGGTAAAATTAGGGGGATTCGACCTCATTTATGCGAAACCACCTCCAGCTCGCCACTTTGGAAGCTTCTAAATCACGAAGCTTCTCATCTTCTTTGGGAAAAATTCCTTTTTAGGATCATCGCGAGTATGAAATGGAATAGAGTGATTCCATCGTGGGTCAAACATGGTGCAACATCCAACCATTGCAGTTTTGAGCTTCATAAGAGTGTTGACACTCATTTTAGGGTTTCAAGAGCTATTTCTTTTGGGAAAGCTCAAGACATTTTCCATGAAAAGTTAAAGGAGGGATCTAGGCTATATACATGGATGAGTACACTGTATAATGATCATGTTTATGGTACTTCAGGGTATGTCACAGGGAAGTGCAGGAGGCATGAAAAAATATTGTGTAACAGAGGGATGCCACCTATCATTATTGCAAGTCACTTCTACTACAATGAACACAGGATGATCTAATATTTTCTTCTAGGTTGGCCAACACTTGAGCTATAATATACATTTTAGTAGCTTCTTTCATTCATAAAAGAGCTACACATTAGGCTCGGTCCTTCACCCAACCTTCAACTGTCAAGCTCTCGTTATGACTGCTTGTCAAGGGTTACTTTGGTCCATCAACACGCTTCCCTCAACCAGTCCAATGATGCCCAATATTCCACTTCAAGATCTGCTCTTAGGATAAGCTTACATCCACCAAGACAAGACTTCCAATTGGCTCCCAAAGTATGCTCATGAAATCTGATCCAACTAGCATCATATTCAACACAAGCTCATCATACATACCTCTGCATTAATCTTGGAATGAGGTTTTTCTCTGTTGCAATTTTTGTGGTTTGGTTAGGGAAAGACACAGGTCCATGTTAGCCCTACAAAAGACCCCCATAGTCCTCTCTTCTGCTACGGCTAGGGTCCTTCAAGTCCTCCTTATAATAGATTTGGTCTGCAAGTATATTAAAAATACAAATTTGCCCAAGAAATATCAATATTGATCCAAGAATATAAAATTGAAATGCTTCTCTTTATTAATCAAACCCTTGAGGTAGGGAAACACCATAGAACTACTCCTTAAGGAAGGATAACACTCCACAAGTCATATGCTTGCCAAGACAATACCAATACTTGACATCTCAATGAAAAGTCTCTAGCCTCTATATAGGCTTCATACATACAATACCATGGGTAATTACCATGGGTCTCTCAATACCATACATCCATTACAATGGGCTTATCACATTATTTCCTAACTACTTGTGGTCCCTTGCATAATGTGGGTTAACCACTTTATTTATTAACTATGGCCCATTATTTTATTACATCACATTATTCCCTTGTGTACCTCCTTCTGTACCACATATTATCCCCCCTAGGTATACTACATTCCATCCCCCTTAAACATGTTTCGTCTTCGAAACATGAGAAGAACACAAATAATAAGATCTACTTAGAAGAGTAGTCTATTGGTACCATGCACGTGCATCTAGCAAGCCAAGATAAAGGTGATTACTCGATCTAGTTGATGCCTCACTCGCTTGAGACAGACCTTGTTTCTGGTGGTTCCTTTGTGTTGATGTGCTGTGGGTGGATCGCCTCGCCTCTCTTTGTGTCATCCAGGGGTTGTTGTCCTTGTTTTTAATTCTTTTCCCCCTTGTTGGTTGTTGTCTAGCTGGGTGGTGTGGGTGGTGATATGCTGAAGTTTTAACTAATGGTGTATCTTTTTGTAATTCACCACCTAATGGAGCCTGAGTGGTATCTGGTACCTGTTGTGGTGCCTGCGGTTGTTGCTTATCTTCCAATAATACTTCCACCACAAACTCCTCATCTAATGTGTCAATAACTACAACATTTTCTGCTTTGACCTCCTTGGAGTCTAGCTGTTTAGTGATGGAAATATCCTGTAATGTAATTTTCTTCTTTTTATACCAAAGCTTCAGGAAGTTATTCTGCACATTAATATTGTGTTGACAATGTTGGACCCACCAACATTCAGGGGATCACCCAAGTATGAAGTCCCAACTAGACCTCACATCATTTGGTGTGGGAGTCCCATCCAGTATGATGGTCCAGTTGCCATTGTCTTAAGGATTTGCCTAAACTCTTTCTTGTCAGCACGGGAGAGTGGTTCGCTTTGTCTTCGAGAAGTGAGGTTCACGTGCTTGGTGAGTTTAAGTGTACTTGTGTCAATGGTTATTTCACTGTGAAGGGAATAAGTGAAGGTGAATTCTAGGTTGAAAGGGATCAGTTCCAACTTGGCTAGGAACACACAACACAAAAGGACATACACAACTTCTGGTGGAGCAGTCCACTCGGATGCGACAGTCACAACATACAAGATAAGATAACATGTACAACACTCACAGATCAGTCCGAACGAGTGCAATGGTTCTTATATTAAGGTTCATGTGAAAGGTTTGTTTGATGTCCGGCGGAGCAGTCGACATGGAAGGGACAACATTAACAACATATACAACACATTTCCATTTATAGATTATGCATTACAACAAACGAATAAATTCATATGTAGAACACAGGTTAAAGAAACATGCATTACAAGTCTTAAAGATCAGTCTTACAACAAATACAATACATGTGTGAAAACGTGCTGGCTTGTTAATAGGCTTCTAAATTAAGAAAAAGTTCCAAGACACATCATTACATTATACATCACTAACCCTATCAGCGGGGCTTTAGATCCATTACTTACTCTTCAAAGAAAATATTACAGATTCTCTTGGTTATGTGGGAGGAGCTGAGGTGAAAAGTCCTTTCATGTACAAATGAGGGGGGTATTTATAGCCAAGGGTGAACTGACCCTTGTGGTTGTTCGACTACACTCATGATCATTCAACATCCATGAATTTTCAACTTACATGACTCTATGTTCAACAAGTGGGTCTGTTAGACTTCCACGTTACAACACTTTGATTAACAACCAACCCATAGTGGAGATATGGGAAACATGACTCATGACTTGACTCGACAGGACTTGACATAACAATGCTGGTACATTCGTGCTACTACTGGAGTGCATGTCAAGTTACAGTGTTGTTGAGTGATGGATGTCTTCATGGTGTATGATAGCTTCACCTTTGCATGGCGAAGTGTGCAGAGTATTTGATGGTCCTTGGTTCGCTTGATGAATCTTTAGCATGTTGTTCCTTGATTTCATGCTGGAAGGCTTGATAGGCTCACTTGTTTGCGAAGGTGCATGTTCGTTGCATTCGTCCACTTTGCATTCTTCATTCGTTCGTCTGTCGGTGAACCTGTCCATCTGCATGTGCTCCCTTCATTCATCCCATTTGTTGTCTTGACACGTTTATTGGTGTACCTGTACCTGGAGTCACTCATGACAAGACGATATCAAAACCAAAGCCTTCTAGTCTACCATGACACATGATCATTCAGATGCAGGTGGCTGGGAGAGGCAGTAGGGCTATGATGCGGGATGATGACTCTAGGAAACTATTGATGAAGACTATGAAAGAGTCACTTAGGGATGGAGACAAACAATCTGAGTTGATAGTGACTATCTGCAAGGTCTGGCTCAGTTGGGAGGAACTATTGCGCATATTTTGGGAAGGAAAGCCTGGGCTGTAGAAGGGCAACGCAGGCATGCTCTGCACATTTTCTAGAACAAACAGTCAGTGGCAGTTGGACATCCAGATTTGCGCAATTTTTCAGAGGAACAAGTTGGGCTGCATGAAGGGTCAACAGGCAGGGATTGCGCGATTTTTCTGGGGAACTGCCAGGGAGACTAGCGGCCAGAATTACGCAATACTCGGTATGATGGCTCGGTTGCCATTGTCTTAAGGATTTGCCTCAACTCTTTCTTGTCAGCACAGGAGAGTGGTTCACTTTGTCTTCAAGAAGTGAGGTTCGCGTGCTTAGTGAGTGTAAGTGTACTTGTGTCAATGGTTCTTTCACTGTGAAGGGAAGAAGTTGAAGGTGAGTTCTAGGTTGAAAGGGATTAGTCCCAACTTAGCTAGGAACACACAACACAAAAGGACATACACAGCTTCCAGTGGAGCAGTCCACTTGGATGCGACAATCACAATATACAAGGTAAGATAACACGTACAACACTCATGGATCAGTTCGAATGAGTGCAATGGTTCTTACAGTAAGGTTCATGTGAAAGGTCTGTTTAATGTCTGGCAGAGTAGTCGACACAGATGGGATAGCATTAACAACATATACAACACATTTCCATTAATAGATTATGCATTACAACAAATGAATCAGTTCATATGTAGAACACGGGTTAAAGCAACATGCATTACAAGTGTTAAAGATCAGTCTTACAACAAATACAATGCATGTGTGAAAACGTGTTGGCCTGTTAACATGCTTCTGAATTAAGTGAAAGTTCCAAGAAACATCGTTACACTATACATCACTAACCCTGTCAGCGGGGCATTGGAGCCACTACTTACTCCTCAACTAAAATATTACAGACTCTCTTGGCTATGTGGTAGGAGCTGAGGTGAAAAGTCCTTTCATGTACAAATGAGGGGGGTATTTATAGCCAAGGGTGAAACTGACCCTTGTGGTTGCTCGACTACCCTCATGATCATTTGACTTCCATGACTTTTCGACTTACATGACTCTATGTTCAAAAAGTGGGTATCTTGGACTTCCACGTTACATCACATTGATTAACAACCAGCCCATAGTGGAGATGTGGGCAACATGGCTCATGAATTGACTCGACATGACTTGAGATAACAATGCTGGTACATTCGTGCTGCTGCTGGAGTGCATGTCGATTTATAGTGTTGTTGAGTGATGGACGTATTCATGGTGTATCATAGCTTCACCTTTGCATGGCGAAGTGCACAGAGTATTCGATGGTCCTTGGTTTTCTTGATGAATCTTTAGCATGTTGTTCCTTGATTTCATGCTGGAAGGCTTGACAGGCTCACTTGTTCGCAAAGGTGCATGTTCGTTGCGTTCGTCCACTTTGCATTCTTCATTTGTTCGTTCGTCGATGAACCTGTCCATCTGCATGTGATCCCTCCATTCATCCCATTCATCGTCTTGACATGTTTGTTGGTGTACCTGTACCTGGAGTCACTCATGATGACATGATATCAAAACCAAAACCTCCTAGTATACAATGACACATGATCATTCAGATGCAGGTGATCGAGAGAGGCAGCAGGGCAGTGATGTGGGATGATGGCTCTGGGCAACTACTGGTGAAAACTACACAAGAGTCATGAGGGATGGAGACAAATAATCTGAGTCTATAGTGACTGTCTGCAAGGTCTGGCTCAGTTGGGAGGAAAAATTGCGCATATTTTGGGAAGGACAGTTTGGGCTGCAGAAGGTCAAGGCAAGCATGCTCTGCACATTTTCTAGAACGAACAGTTAGTGGGGGTTGGACAACCAGATTTTCATAATTTTCCAGAGGAATGGGTTGGGCTGCATGAAGGGTCAATAGGCAGGGATTGCGTAGTTTTTCTAGGGAACTACCTGGGAGACTGGCAGTCAGAACTGCGCCATTCCCAGAGGGAACTGCTAGTTGGTTGTTGGGTCATTGGCAGCCAGAACTATGCAATTCCCAGAGAAAACTGTCAATTGGCTACTGTCGTCACTGGTAGCCAAATTTGTGCAATTCCTAGAGGGAACTGGCATTTGGCTGTTCAGTCACTGGCAACAGAAACTGTGCAATTCCTGGAAGGAGCATGCACTCTGCTGCTAGCTGAGAAAACTGCACTGAGACCGAGAGGCCAGCCTGCTGATCATCTATGAAAATTTTTTGTGTTGAGCTGACTAATGGGTATGGAAGGCTTGCTCATGAGCACTGTGCTATTTCTAGGATCAACAGTCGGTCGACTGCCTGGATGACTAACTGGGAAAACTACACAATTTGTTGTAAGAGACAGGGACGAGAACTTGGTTTCTGTCCGACTTGTCTGCGCAATTTCCTCACTCAGTTGAGTAGGTAAGGTCAAAGGCCTCCACACAATTTTTGAGGGGAGTCAATCCTGGGGTGACTGCCGAGTCTGACTATCCAGGTGGCTAGCATGAGTGCTGATTGAGTTGCTTGCAGGAAGCGCTACTTGAAAGAACTAGCTTGATGCTTCTGCACTGTTCTAGTTGGCAGACGATCGAGTCGAAAGCAGGGAGATGGTCTAGTTGTCAATGAGGAGTCTATTCGTCAGAACTTTAGCGAAAATGACTAAGTGTGTGAACAATCGAAAGATGCATAGGTGATCATACAAACACACACTCGCATGACTTGACGAAGAAATGACCAAACCATCCAGACACACATGTTCAATATGACTGACCGACGGTGCAAGCGATAAGTGTGACACTCGTGATTGATCGTTCATGATCGAGACGAAGCTTGCGTGATAGTGAATGTGACTATCTGTGTGAGTTCGACAGATGCTTTCATGGTGAACACAAAAAACACATACGGATCAAAGACTTTGAGCATAACCAGAACACGGTCACAAGCATGACTTAGACATCAACATGGACAGACTTGAATGCAATAAACAAGCAAGGTGAATGTAAAGACTCACACAAGCTTACGGAGTGAACTCGAGGTTGTGCAGTAATCAAGTGAAACTCTTCAAAGGAGGCTTCGAAATTGGTGCAGGCCAAAATTTAGGAGGGTGGTTGTAGCCGCTACAACACTTGGAAACACACTGATAGAACTCCATCTTCTCTGTTTTGGTTCATTGCTAGCATATGGCCTTGGTCTTTCAAGGAGTATTGAATCGCTATGTAGGTTACTTTAGTTTCATCACTTACCCCATGGACATACATGGTTCACCCTTCGTTAACTCAGTCAAACACAATCAAAAGTTCAACTTAGATCTCATTTTTTTGAATCCAGGAAGGGTAGTTTAGTTCGTGATTTGAAGATTTTCGGAGTATAAGTTTTCATCTCTGGCGTTTCTCTCCTACTAGCAGGCCTGGAAAGTACCCTGATGGAGTCACGCAGGAATACACACATTTCTCCACTACCAGCGAGCCTAGTCAATACCTCGGTGGAGTTGCATGCTTCATCTCTCTGCGCAGGAAGCCTTTCTCTTCTTTTGCCTTTGTATTTTTTAAGAGAACTGTGCATATGCACTTATTTATTTTTGGGGCGGAAGAGGGATCCAGAATTATTGAGAGCAGAAGAGGTTGTTGCTTCAGAGAAGTGTGTAAGACCTTTGACACAAGTTTTCTCGTTTAGATTTTCCCCTTCTCCGTTTCTACTAGTTGGATTAGTTTAAACACATAGAGCAGAAGGCTGAGTACACGCGTGGGGCTTCCCAGTGTGAATGCAGGTTCACGGTTGGACCAGAGCTTCCATTACGGATGGTTCGTATTTTCCGTCAAGACTTCATCGGCCAAAGTTTGTAACCAAGCACATAGAAAACAAACACAAGACTGGCCAAGTGTTGTAGTGTCACACGTCTCTTCAAATTTCAGCCACATACTCTATCCAAAAGCCGGAATGTAGTAGTTGGAAGCACTTATTTCTGGAAACAAAAATAGTAATTTATCAAACAAACAAAATGAAAGTGAACAAAAATAGTAAGCATAATCAAACAAAATGAAAGAAAATATAATAAGCAAAACAAACCAAATGAAACAACAAGTAGCAAGAAGACTATGTACATGGCACGGGCACGACTAGGCCTATTGAAAATAATGCTTGAGATCTTGCTCATTGACAGGAAGGTTGTCAATCCTTTTGTCGAGTGATCACAAACGATACGTGTATGGGCCAATCCACAGGGACTGGAACTTTGTATGTTTTCCTTTGTCTTCATGGGCCTTATCCATTTCAGAACTAAGTCATCCACATCAAAGCTAGATTTCCCTGTAGACTTCTTATCGAACCACCTCTTGATACAGTACTGGTGGAGTGTGAATTTTTCTTTTTCTTTCATCCTTTCTTCTTGGAGTTTATGGAGAGCATCCATCCTATGTTGAACTAGCTGGAAAGGCTCGCCTTGGGATTCTTGGGAAAGATGAAGAGCAGGCAAATAGATATTCAGTAGGAGGATAACTTCTTTATTGTAAACTAGGAAGTATGGTGAGGTATTTAGAGAGGGCTTAGGTGTTACATGGCCAGACCATAGTGCATTCATCAGGGCGGTATGCCAGTTATGCTGCTTAGAGAAAATGATCTTCTTGATTATATGGATGAGGTTTTTATTCGTAGACTCTGTTAGACCATTTCCTTGCGGATAGTAATTCGATGAATGTTTTAGCACAATACCATTTTGTAATGCAAATTCATAGAGTTTCAAAGATGATAAATAAGTTGCATTATCAAAAAAAGGTGATACCAGAACGCCGAAGCGTGAGATGATATTCTGCTGGAGGAAGCTGATGACCTCTTGGTTGTTCACTTGTTTGAGTGGAACTGCCTCTGTCCACCGTGTAAAGTAGTCAGTTGCTGTTAGGATATAGTGATGTTGCTTTGACGAATGAGGGAAAATTTCCCCAGTGATGTCCAGGCCCCATTGTTGGAATGGTTCAGTCACTGCAATAGGGTGTAGTGGGGATGTTGATCTACGTGTTCTGCTGGCGCATCGCTAACAGACTAGGCATTTGCAGGCATATGCATGCACATCCTTAAATAATGTGGGCCAGTAAAAATCATCTTGCACCTTGTGTGCAGTGGTATTTCCCGCAAAGTGACCCCCGACGGGTCTGTCATGCAGATCTTGAAGTACCTTCTCTGATTCCTGTGCCTCTAGGAACTTGAACAAAACTCCACTATTGTGCTTTATGTAAAGCACTCTGTGCACCAAATGATATGCCAAGGATTTCAGGCGTAATTCCCTCTTCTGTCTAATAGAAAAGTGAGAGGGTATGGTGCCATGCTCAAGGTATCAGTATACATTTGTGTGCCAAGAGGTTCCATTTTTCGTGGGGTTTTCTCGCCTTATTTCGTACATTTCAAACTCCTGCTCCCAACCGATGAGTTCTTCTTCGTTCTTGGACCATGTACTACTTCAGCTGCAAGTCTGCATAGCCCATGTCCTTTGATCATGTTTACTAGCTTGATTTCAAGATCATATTCTTGTAAACCTTTCATCTAGTTCTCTTGTCGTTCTTGGGTTGTGTTATATTCTTTCCACGTAGTTAACAGGGGGTTTGAGAGGCACCCATAACCCCACTTTATGGGGTCCGGGGCAGCGCCTCGGAAAATTTTGGTTTTGGACCCTATATTAGGTTGGGCGGACCCACCTATGGTTTTGTGCATGATTTTCGCACATGTTTTTTGGACCCGATGGTTTTCGGTCCATGGTATTGGATGCGATGGTTTTCGGTCCATGGTATTGGACGCGATGGTTTTCGATCCATGGTATTGGATGCTTTGGCATGTATAAATATGTATTGTAACATTGAAAGGAACATAATAATGAAAAATCAAGCTGGTAGTCCCAGTTTTGGGATCCAGGGGAAAATCTCTGTGTATATGTGTTTTATGTGTTCTGCTCTCGCACTATTTATTTTCTGTGTTTTATAATTCATATGCAAGTAATTTATGTACGGGGTTAAAACCTACATTTGGTATCAGAGCTGTTTTGGCTTCAAGGGGACGCCTTTGTTGCTGAGGGGTTTTGCTCGGGCCTGTAGTAGACCCTGTTCAGTGGGAGATCTGTGAGATCGATTCTGGTGGTGAAAGAAGATGGCGAGCAGTGGAAAGATAGAGATCGAGAAATTTAATGGTCAGATTTTTGAGTTGTGGAAACTCAAGATGGAGGATCTGTTGGTGGACAAATACTAGTGGATAGCGGTAGATCCGGGTACTAAACCAATGGGAGTATCCGATGAAGAATGGAAGAAGCTGGATCAGAAGGCAAAGAGCACAATATGATTGTGTGTCTTATATTCAGTATTGTTGAATGTATCAGGGGAAGCTACGACAAAGGCTTTGTGGGACAAGTTAGGGACTTTGTACCAATCTAAGTCTCTGGTGAATAAACTGTTCCTGTAGAAAAAGCTGTATAACCTGAGGATGAAAGATGGAGACTCGGTGACAGAGCATCTGAATGTGTTTAATACTGTGGTAAGTCAGTTAGCATCTGTTGATATTAAAATTTCAGATGAAGATAAGTGCATCAGTTTGTTGTGTTCTCTACTAGATTTGTGGGATAGTCTGGTTATTGCAATAGGTAGTAATGCAACTACCTTGCATTTTGATGAAATGGTCTCATCCTTGCTGACGGAGGAGATGAGATGGAAAAAATATGGAGATCCAAAATGGTGATGCCTTGTCTGTACGAGGGAGGACCCAGAACAGAAACAAAAATAAGTCATCGAGTGGGAGATCTAAATCTAAAGGGAGATCTAAATCTCCAGGAAAACCTATAAAGGTGGTGTTCTCGAAATGTGGAAAGGAAGGGCACTTCAAAAGGGACTGTAAATCTAAAGCTCCCGATAAAGGAAAAGGATCTGATGAGGCTCCTTCTGCAGAGGCAAAAACCACCTTAGATGAAGGTGGGGATGTGTACTTGGCTTCTTCAAGTACACATGTAGATCATGAGGCATGGTTGATTGACTCAGGTGCATCCTTTCACTTCACTCCCCATAGAGAGTGGTTCTGCGAGTATGAGAAATATGATGGTGGTGATGTCTTCTTGGGGGATGACAGGAAGACAAGAATCGTTGGTCGTGGAAAAGTAAAGTTGAAGTTGCAAGGTGGAAGGGTTAGAACGCTTCCAAGTGTTCTACATATTCTTGCATTAGCGAGAAATCTAATTTCTGTTAGCACTCTGGATGATGCAGGTGTAAAAACAATGTTCGAGAAGGATACCTGCAATATGGTTCGGGGAGCACTGGTGTTTAGTCAATTTAGTGTTTCTAAATTGATATCATTAATTGTCAACCCGGGGCTCGTAAGCTGATGAAGTGAAGGTGTACTATATGTACTTAAGCAACCTCTTAGAGCTTTTGTCGTTTGGGGTGTTGTTTATGGTTAATTTATATTCCTAGGATGGAGTGATGTTTTTATGAACAGATGAGTGATGGTGTGTGTAAGGTGAATTCTAGATGAGTGAGAGTGTGTGTAAGTGGTTTCTAACTACTTGCTGAAAAGGAAAGCTTGAATGAAATAAATAACTTGAAATGACTTGAAAGCAAAGAACCACTTTCTAATGGCATTAGACACCATTCATGCTGCTGCAAATAAAAGGTAAGAAAATCACTTAAAAGACTAATGATAATGTTGATCTCTTCCTAACTCTCTGCCTCTAACACATAGTACTGTGTAAGACACGATTAGGAAGTAGCTAAAGATAAGTCTAAGAAATGATAAAAATGAGAAAAATCTACTTTAAAGACTAGTTATGATGTTCAGCTCTCTCTAACTCTCTGCCTCTAACACATAGTACTGTGTAAGACACGATTAGAAAGTAGTTAAAGATTAGTCTAAAAAGCACCCAAAGCCAGCTGCAAGTTATTAATATTCTGATCTCTAAAAGATAGACAATTTATGATAAAGAGATCATTCATATGTTAGCAGACAACTGTGAGAAATAAAACTAAAAATCAGCTATGAAAATAAAGTAAAGGCAGCAACTTGAATCTGTCAACTGAAACTACCACTAGATATTTAAGCAAATACACAAACACAAAATCAATCCCGGGCTTAAAAACCTGCAAAAGAACAATGCTGATCAGCGTAAAATAAAGGCTGGAAATGAAATAACAAGAAAGTAAAGCAAGCTGTACATGTTTCAATTAAAAGAAATGCTGAATAGAAATAAGGAAATGCTGCACATAAAATACATAAAATACTTTACAAGGCTAACATGAACAGGGGCCCTCCATTCATATCATCCAAAAGAGACTCAAGGAATTGTAAACTTCAAAACAGCATTGTTTCTATTACTCCATGTGCAGAAAAATATAGTCCAGAGTGCTAGAACAACACTATAAAAACAGAGTCTTCGAATGCTCTAAAATAACAACAAGTTTATAAAATGCAGCAACTAAAAAGTAAAATTAAGCGTATGCAAACGCTAGTTTTATAGGCATCTGAAAGACGGCCTAATGCATACAGCTAAAACTGGAAAACTAACTAACTGTCATGCGTAATTAAGGATCAAAACACGTCATAAGTCTGCGTGGATGAGCTGGAGGTTCTGGTCGTCATGGGCATTGAATCCAGAGTTGGACTATGTCCCCCACGGCCTGCATAAGACGGACAAGTCACCATTTGAACTGACGTGACCCAACAGCTTACGTATCACCGTTAAGCTGCCTTTGTTGACCGTAACTTGACCCTCGTTGACCGGAGGTACAGATGACGTGGATGGCTGAACAGATAGCACAGGAACCTCGAGCACCTTAATTCCTAAGTGCCCATGTGGCTCATTTGGCAAAATGACACGTGGAACCTTGAGATTAACAAAAAGGCTGCGGGATCATCAGATGGTTGCGGAATCAGCAGATGGCTGCGGAATGCCTGTAAATACGTCAAAATATAAACAAAACAGTCACACATTAGCAAAATCCCTAAATCATGCTTAATGCCATCATATGTAATGATCTGGGTGAGTTTATGCAGCAAAATAGAGCAAAAGGGAGAGATGAGTGAGGGAAAACTGTAGGAAATGATGGATAACCAAGTGTAAAGTAGAGACTCTACATACCCCCACTGCGAGGGTATTGCATGTCCTCATGCAATCAAAAACATGGTTCCGTTCACTTGCTGGGATGCCTCTGCTAGGACATCCAGCCTTCTCTTCTTTCTCTGTGTGGCCACATTAACTCTTGGTCTTTTCATTAAACACCTGAATTTCAGATTGATTAAAGCTCTGTTTAATTTTCTGCATCTCTTCTTGAGCTTTTTGTTTTCCTTTTGCCACAAGCCCATATGAAGCATGGTGTTATCTTGGACCATCTTGTCCACATTGCCCTGTATCTTCAGTTTTTCATTTTCTTGTTTGATGTGGCGATTTAGTACCTCTAGCTCAAATATTTCCTGCTTCAGTGATTGGACTTGCTGCTCCAAGGGTTGAGCAGTGCTTGGCCCAGCAACTGCTTGTTCCAGCGTCTCCAGGTAATTATAAACTTTTTGTTGATCAGGGTCAACCTCAGGTGACCGCCTTGGGCTATGCTCATACTGAAATTCAGATCCTTGTTCAAATTCAGGCTCATGCTCAAATGGACTTTCCTCACGTGGAGGACTGGTCTCAACATACTCAGCGTGTGGAGAACTTTTCTCAAAGTCAAGTTTTGTGGCACCTTTTTGAGGTGTGCTCAAATCAATGAAGACTGACTTTTTGTTCTCTGTGGCCCCCTTTTTGTTTTGTAATCTGCTGCTCCTTCTCACGGAGGGGGTACTCTGTTTTTCTTTTTGTGCTTTTTGCTTTTGTTTTTCCACCTTTTTGGAAAGGGCAGTTTCATGGAGTTGAGCCAATCTTTGTGCTAAGGGCTGAGTGTCTTCCTCACTAGAATTCTCAGGAGTGAGGTAAGTTTCTTGAGCTATGGATTTCCCTTTATCTTTCTTTTGTTTCTTCTTACTCTCTTTTCTCTTTTGAGCAATTTCTTGGGCAAGTTCTGAAAGAGTTTCTGTGATAATTCCTTGAGCTGTTTGACCAATGTCCACAGCAGGCTCAGGGTCAATCTCATGTTCAGAATGATGTACATCAGTTTCTTCTACAATCTGCTCTTGAACAGTTTCCTCTTGGACAACAGTTTCAGGGGTAGCTTCCTTTCGTTTTCTTCTACTCTTTCTAGGCACAGAGGTTTCTCCTGCTTCTTCAAAATGGTTTCTCACAAGAAATTTCTCCCAGGTATCTATTTTTGCTTTCAACTGTTCCTCAACTAGCATCTTAGCAAGACCATGATGGTACAGATGTGGTTCAATGTTATTTGGGTTCCTTTGGGCAATTGAACACACTTTTCTAAGACTTGAGAGTAGAAAATATGGAAGGTTGATATCATCTCCTAAGAAATGCATCATGACTTTGGCATGGTAAACATATAAGACTCCAAACCTTCCCTCACAAGTAAAGAATTTTTGCACTAATAACAGTAAAGTTGTCCATTCTTCCTTGACATAAGTAACAGGAATCCCTTTTGTAAAAATGCTGGTATCCATACCTGGGTTCTTCAAGATTTGCTTCCACTGTTGGTCTTGTACTGATCGGTTTTTAAACCATCTTTCTCCAGTTTGTGGAAGTGAAGTGGCTTGTGCTATGCTGCTCTCAGTGACTGTAAACTTCAGGTCCCCTATCTCCACTTGATTGTCTTTATCTCTGAAGGAACGTGCAAAGGCCTTCGTAACCTCTCTGTGGTAACCTTTGAATTTCTGGATGCATTGGAGCCAGTTTGCTTTCTGCAAAGCGTCTTTAACTTGAGGATATCCCTCCAGAAATTTTGAACCCTCGGGTTCTGCCCTTAAAAGTTTACCCATTGGCTCTACGGCTCTGTTCTTAAAAACTTTTGGAAAATGAAGGTTACACGGCTTCAACAGTGACCTTAACACAGTGAAATTACGGCTCTAATGTAACAGCCGTAACACTGATAACCTGAATTAGCAGAGAGGAAGACGTAAAAAAAACAGAGTATGACTGAGGTAGCAGCGTAGTGAGCACAGCGGAATAAGGGAAATGAGGAAATGAAACAGCGTGAATGGAATGGAATGATACGAGCGTATGAGGGTTATGAAATGATGGGTATAAACGGTTAGGTCCTTAGGCTTCGGTCATAGGTCTACACTTGGCTGCGGGATTATGACTTAGAGAGACGTAGTACAGCAGTCTACGTCACTTAGGTACGAAAACCTTAATGGAAGAGCAGCCGCAATCCAGTTTCAAAATCGTGATGAATCATGACCGATGAGTGGGGAGATACGTGGATTTTTGGTCGCATGATGGATAAAAACTGGTAATCATTACATTAAATGGCAAGAAACATAACCCCGGAAACTTTGCAAAATGAGATAACCGTAAGTTTAGGATTTTAGATCATACCTCAGGTCCGCGCTTGGATTGCCTTTGATTATTTCCCACTAACCCTTCATGGTTTTATTGCTGTTGCATGACTCTTTTCCACTTATTGTTGATGACTTTTGAACTGTAAATTTCTTTTCAAACAGGCTGTGTTTTTTTTTTTTTATGCAGGTGCAGAGAGCTGCGGAATCGTTAGATGGCTGCAGAATCTTCAGATGGCTGCGGAATCTGCAGTAGTACCCTCCGGCTGCACAAAATAACTTTAGTTGTCTAAAAAAAATACTTTATTGATGGAATGAAATGTAATGAATGGATGGATGGATGGAAAGAAATGAGGTGAAGTGAAAGTGATGAGATGGTGAATGAGGTGGATGAAATGGCGAAATGAGATGGAAGAGAGAGAGATTTTTTGTTGGAAAACATGAGGTGTCAGGTGACCCTGATTTTCACCTCAGGTTTTCTGCATGAGACTGCCAATCAGAGATTGGTTTTCAGGCTCATACATTTATTTATTTTTTCCTTTATTTTTTTCTTTTTTTTTTCTTTTTTTTTTTCAAAAACCAAAGATTAGGCTGATGGAGGAGAAGAATCCTTCTCCACCAACTTGATTGCAGAATCTTCTTTAAACAATTTGACAAACTCTTCTTTTGAGAATGGCTTTTGGTAGATTTTCAAGCGATGGCCATTCACAATAAGAGGAGTATGAAATTCATCGATAGTTTTCACTCGAACTGCTCCATTGCTAAAGACTTCATCAATCTCATATGGCCCAAGCCAATGAGTTTGAAACTTTCCTTTGAAGTCTTTGAACTTTGAATCAAACAATAGAGCCCAATCTCCTTTCTGAAACTTTCTTTCTTTGATATGACGATCATGCCATTTAGATCTTTGGTGCTGAACTAGATCGGTCCTTAGAATTGCATCTTGTCTTATTTCATCTAGCTCATTTAGCTGGTCCATTCTGTGTCTTTGAGCTTCTGAGAGGCTCATTCCCAATTGGACTGCCATCTTGAAGGTCTTGATTTGGAACTCAATGGGGAGCAGGACTTCCTTCCCATAAACAAGTTCATAGGGAGAATGCCCTGTTGTATTCCTCCATGTGGTTCGATAGGCCCATAAGGCTTCAGGAAGCCTTTCCGCCCAATCTCTTCTATGAAGATGAACAGTCTTGGTGATAATGCCTTCAAGAACTTTATTGGTAGATTCCACTTGGCCATTGGATTGCGGATGGTAGGGAGTAGATGTTCTGTGCTTGATCTTATATTCCTCCATCAGCTTCTCCATCAATCTAGATGTAAACTGGCTGCCCTGATCTGTCACAATTTCCCTTGGGACACCAAAACGAGTGAAAATATCCTCAAAAAGAAATTGAACAACTGAATTTTCAGTGGCAGAAGGCAATGCTTTCGCCTCTACCCACTTAGTAACATAATCAGTACAAACCAGTATATACTTCTTTTGCTTTGATGGAGGATTAATTGGTCCAACGAAATCTAGAGCCCATTTCTCAAAGGGTTCGATGCATACCTGAGGCTGTAGTGGCATTTCATTTGAATGAGTTGGTCTCCCAACTCTTTGGCAACTGTCACACCTTTTAACATACTGCTTTGCATCTTTAAAGAGAGAAGGCCAATAATATCCTAAAGAAAGGATTTTATAAGTTGTCCTCTTGTCCGCAAAGTGCCCGCCGCATGGTTCATCATGACATGCCTTAAGGATGTCAGGCATTTCATCTTCCCGAACACACCTTCTGATTATACAATCTGGCCCTGTTCTGAACAATTCATTAGAAATCCAAGAATAATGTGAACTCTCCTGAATGATTTTCCTTTTTTCATTAGGAAATAAGTGTAGAGGAAGCTTTCCTGTAACTAGATAATTAGCCATATCTGCATACCAAGGAGTCTTGGTAGTCACTGCAAACAAGTATTCATCTGGAAACTTATCTTCTACTGGAGAATCCTCATTAGTGTTTTGGATTCTAGACAAGAAATCAGCTACTGTGTTTTGTTTTCCAGGTCTATTTAACACAGTATGTTGAATTCTTGTAAGAGTAAAAGCCATCTTGTGACTCTACCATTAGTGACAGGTTTGTTCATTAAATATCTTATGGCAGAGTGATCAGTATGGACAAAGGTTTCATAGCCGGTTATGTAGTGTCTAAACTTATTGATCGCATGTACCACAGCTACGAACTCTTTTTCTGTAACAGTATAATTTAACTCAGTGGGAGTCAAATTCTTACTTGTGTAATAAATGGCATAAGGGATCAAATTATTTTGTCCCAAAACAGCTCCTAGAGTTGTATCTGAAGCATCAGTAGAGATGTGGAAAGGGAGTTTCCAATTTGGCCCCCTTAAGATGGGTGCTTCAGATATTCTAGTCTTTAAAGCTTCAAAGGCAGATTGACACTCAGGATCCCATTTAAACTCACAGTCTTTGGTAAGCAATTTAAAAAGAGGAGATGCTATCCTAGTGAAGTTTTCAATAAATCTTCTGTAATATCCCGTAAACCCAAGAAAACTTCTAACATCTTTCTGGCAATTTGGAATAGGTAACTTAGAGATGACTTCCACTTTGGATTTATCAACCTTAATTCCATCTCCCGAAATATGATGTCCTAAAACAATCCCTTCAGTAAACATCATAAAACACTTTTCATGACTTAAAGAAAGATTTGTTTCCTTACATCTTACCAGTACTTTTTCCAAATTTTCCAAAGCTTCTTCAAATGTATTACCATAAACTGTGAAATCGTCCATGTATACCTCTACACAATCATGAATCAGATCTGAAAAGATTCCTAGTACAGCCCTTTGAAATGTAGCAGGTGCATTGCACAATCCAAAAGGGAGTACTCGGTAGGCAAAAGTTCCCCAAGGACAAGTGAATGTGGTTTTGTCTTGATCTTCAGGTGCTACCTGAATTTGATTGTACCCACTAAAACCATCTAAGAATGAGAAATACTTTTTACCTGCTAAAGTGTCTAGGACTTGATCAATAAAAGGTAGAGGAAAATGATCCTTTAAGGTTTCCTTGTTCAATTCTTGATAATCAATGCAAACTCTCCATTTACCATTCTTTTTGGGCACTATAACCAAGGGAGAAACCCATTGGATGTCTGAAATGGGGTAAATGAAGTTTACCTTGAGCAATTTCTGAAGTTCTTCTTTCACGATTTCCCTAAGGTTTGGATTCATCCTTCTTTGTGGTTGCCTAATAGGTCTGCTGTTTTCTTCAATATAAATGTGATGAATACAAGTCTTAGGATCGATTCCTTTCATGTCAGTGTATTCCCATGCAAAGGCAGTGGAATGTTTTTGCAATAGTTTAGTTAATTCTTCTTGTTGTGACCTTTCCAAGTTTTTGTTAATGTTCAATGTTTTTCCTGGAAGGATTTCAACTGTAGAACTACCAAACTCTTCCATTGAGAAGAGAGACATCTGTCTAGAGGATAGATATTCAATATCTGCATCTATCTGAAAATGTGTAGAGTCATATTCTAGAGATACTTCAAAATTTTCTAATGTATTTAGAATTTGACTGTCTTCACTAATCTCAGAGATGGTTAGAACAGGTTGAATAGTATCTTCATCCTCTACCCATTCATCTTCTCCTATTTCTGTTATAGCTTTTGCTGGGGGATACAAGTTGAATTTCTTGGTGGAATTACCATCTGATATATACATGTCTCCAGACCTACAGCTTATGAAAGCATCAGCTGTGGCCAGCCAAGGTCTTCCTAAAATAAGAGGATGTCCTCCTAGATTATTCTTGGGAGTTAAAATCATAAAATCAACTGGATATTCCCAAGAATCTAGAGAGACTGGAATATCTTCCAATACACCATCAGGTTTAATGATTGATCTATCTGCAAGCTGCAGCAAAGTAGGTGTAAAGAGAAGGTTAGGAAGTTTTAACTGATCCATGGTCTGTCTACTCATGATGTTGATCGCGGCTCCTAAGTCAATCAGAGTATTTGGGATTTCAACCCCATTAATATGAGTTTTGACAATAGGGCTACCGGGATCCACATATTTTTGCATGGTAATCTTACCCATCATAATGTCTGCAATTTTTCCAACTAGATGTATCCTTTTGGTATCTCTGGTTCTTTTTCCTGTTTTCTTCAAACTCAACTCCTTTATTGTCTTCGCTAGAATGGGAATTTCCTTAATGGCTTGTAACAAGGGGATCTTGATACATACATTCTTCAATTCATCTAGGAAGCTATAGTCAGGCATCCATATCTGCTTTTCCACTCCTTTGTCGATTTGTAGTCTTTCAGGGAAAGGAGGTGTAGCTACAGGTGTAGGTTGCTCAACTATGGGAGTTGTAAAGGTTGATTCTTTTTCTTTTTCTTTTTGGATATTTTGGTTTTGAAGTGATACTTCAGAACCTTTATTGACTTTGAGAGATTCCTCCTCAGAAATGCTTGGTTGTTGAACACTTGTAGAAGGTTGATCTAAGATTCTACCTGATCTGAGTTGTACTTCATTAAGAGGAACAACCATATAGGTAGGGAATGGTTGACCTTCCATCATGTAAGCATTTTGAGGTTCCTATTATTTGGATTTGGTAATGGCTGAGAGGGAAGTTGATTTGATTTCTGCTGGGATTGAAGCGAGAGTTGAGAATTTTGATTTTGTGGAGGAGGTTGTTGTTGTTGAGGGTATGGCAATGATAGTTGTTGACCTTGGTTTGGAAGTTGTGGAGCTTGCTGATTCTGAAATGATGGAGGATATTGATAGAATTGAGCAAATCTCCCATAAGGATTTTTCATGCTTTGCATCCATGCTCGGAAAGCATTTTGAGGTTGAGGCCAAGGTTGTTGCCAAGGATTCCAATTTGGTTGGGATTGAGAATTCATAGAGTTGTTAAACCCTTGATTCTGTTGCCCTTGCCAAGGTCTCCTTGCAATGAAACAGAGAGATTCAAGTGTACTTGGATCCTCTTGAAAGACTGCTTTGAGGCCAGGTATTGAAGGACAATCCTTAGTCTCATGAGTTTCTGAGCAAATTACACATGTTTCTACAACGTGTGCCTCTAAGGGACATTCCCTTAAAGCATGCTTTTTTCTACATTTCAGGCAGAAGATAGCCAAAGCCTCAGCTTCTGCTTGTTGTTTATTGTGAATCTTAAGGGTATCAAGTTGTTCACTAAGACTCCCTAAGATGTCAGTTTTAAATTCATCAAGCATATTGCTGATTTCAGCCCTACTTACTGATCCTGTTGCAGATTTATTTGCCCTAAGGAGAGAAGGATCTCTAGGCCCTTTTTGAGTTTTTGATTTGCCTCTCGAGAGATGGATACAGAGTTCTGCTATATCATTGAGTGAAAGTTGAGAAATATCCCCTTTCCCCATCATGTTTAGGATATCTATCCATTCATCCCTAATGGCTTTTAATAAGAGGGCTTTTAAGGTCTCTTCATCCAAGGTATTCATTTTTGCTCTTTTTAAGTTATACTGAAATCTTTCAAGTAAATCTTCTAAGCTCTCATCTTCTCTTTGCATCATTTTAAAAACCTCGTCCTTGTGATTAGTAGGCATACAATAGTCCAGATACCTATCCAAAAATGTCTGTTTCATTTCATCCCAAGTCCTAATGGATTGAGTGAGTAACCCCATGAACCATTTCAAGGCTTGATCCTTCAGTGTTGAGGGGAACAATTTTAATTTCTGGGAGTCATCTAGGTAGTCATAAGTTTGACACACCACTTCGAACTCAAACAAAAATGTTTCAGGGTCCTCAGTCCTTAACCCATGGAAATTTGGGAGGACAGATGGTGATATGTTCTTCATAGTGGCTCGGGAATCCTCATTAACAATGGGAAACCCAAATGAATTATCCCCATCTCTATTTCCTCCTCCAAGGGGACCTCTACCTCCATTATTATTGTTATTGTTGTTTCCTCCTCCTCCTCTACCTCTACCTCTACCACCTCCTTCTTCCTCGGCCATAATGGTTCTCCTAGGGATTTCAAAATCTTCTGGTTCCTCTACAAAAGGTGAATGAGAAGAGATTTCTCCTTCTTCTTCAGATGATTCCAGTTCCTCAATGACAATTGGTCTTCCTGTAGGAGAAAGAGAAGAGTCTCTTCCTAGTTCAAACTCAATAGAAGGTGTAGGAGAGTCAACTCTTGGCTCTTGAATTCCAGGAGTGCTGGTTGGAGATAAGGGAGGTGTCTCTTGTCTTTCCCTTGAAGCAGATGGACTTGTAAAAATTGAACTTCGAGCTCTAGCTAAAAACCTTCCTCTAGAATCTCTAGCTCTATGCATGTCATTTTTTATTTTTTCCTTCAAGTCAAGTTAATAGTTCTTTTTCTGATCTTCCAGTTCACTCTAGGTGCAAGAAGAGAGCATACTCAAGAAACTATCAAATCAATAACTTTCTCTTTTCTGATCCTCCAGATCACCTTGCAGTGCAAGAGGAGAGCATACTTTGATAGGTTATCAACTTCTTTCCTTGAAATCTTTTTTTTTTTTTTTATGTTTTTTTTTTTCTAAGAATATGGCTACTTAATTTCACTTCCCCGGCAACGGCGCCAAAATGTTTAGTCAATTTAGTGTTTCTAAATTGATGTCATTAATTGTCAACCCGGGGCTCGTAAGCTGATGAAGTGAAGGTGTACTATATGTACTTAAGCAACCTCTTAGAGCTTTTGTCGTTTGGGGTGTTGTTTATGGTTAAATTATATTCCTAGGATGGAGTGATGTTTTTATGAACAGATGAGTGATGGTGTGTGTAAGGTGAATTCTAGATGAGTGAGAGTGTGTGTAAGTGGTTTCTAACTACTTGCTGAAAAGGAAAAGCTTGAATGAAATAAATAACTTGAAATGACTTGAAAGCAAAGAACCACTTTCTAATGGCATTAGACACCATTCATGCTGCTGCAAATAAAAGGTAAGAAAATCACTTAAAAGACCAATGATAATGTTTATCTCTTCCTAACTCTCTGCCTCTAACACATAGTACTGTGTAAGACACGATTAGGAAGTAGCTAAAGATAAGTCTAAGAAATGATAAAAATGAGAAAAATCTACTTTAAAGACTAGTTATGATGTTCAGCTCTCTCTAACTCTCTGCCTCTAACACATAGTACTGTGTAAGACACGATTAGAAAGTAGTTAAAGATTAGTCTAAAAAGCACCCAAAGCCAGCTGCAAGTTATTAATATTCTGATCTCTAAAAGATAGACAATTTATGATAAAGAGATCATTCATATGTTAGCAGACAACTGTGAGAAATAAAACTAAAAATCAGCTATGAAAATAAAGTAAAGGCAACAACTTGAATCTGTCAACTGAAACTACCACTAGATATTTAAGCAAATACACAAACACAAAATCAATCCCGGGCTTAAAAACCTGCAAAAGAACAATGCTGATCAGCGTAAAATAAAGGCTGGAAATGAAATAACAAGAAAGTAAAGCAAGCTGTACATGTTTCAATTAAAAGAAATGCTGAATAGAAATAAGGAAATGCTGCACATAAAATACATAAAATACTTTACAAGGCTAACATGAACAGGGGCCCTCCATTCATATCATCCAAAAGAGACTCAAGGAATTGTAAACTTCAAAACAACACTGTTTCTATTACTCCATGTGCAGAAAAATACAGTCCAGAGTGCTAGAACAACACTATAAAAACAGAGTCTTCGAATGCTCTAAAATAACAACAAGTTTATAAAATGCAGCAACTAAAAAGTAACATTAAGCGTATGCAAACGCTAGTTTTATAGGCATCTGAAAGACGGCCTAATGCGTACAGCTAAAACTGGAAAACTAACTAACTGTCATGCGTAATTAAGGATCAAAACACGTCATAAGTCTGCGTGGATGAGCTGGAGGTTCTGGTCATCATGGGCA
The DNA here is from genome assembly GCA_031772625.1 of Pinus tabuliformis. Lineage (NCBI taxonomy): Eukaryota > Viridiplantae > Streptophyta > Pinopsida > Pinales > Pinaceae > Pinus > Pinus tabuliformis. Next base: position 32,276,042 of record CM062804.1, read on the forward strand.
TTGAATCCAGAGTTGGATTATGTCCCCCACAGCCTGCATAAGACGGACAAGTCACCGTTTGAACTGACGTGACCCAACAGCTTACGTATCACCGTTAAGCTGCCTTTGTTGACCGTAACTTGACCCTCATTGACCGGAGGTACAAATGACGTGGATGGCTGAACAGATAGCACAGGAACCTCGAGCACCTTAATTCCTAAGTGCCCATGTGGCTCATTTGGCAAAATGACACGTGGAACCTTGAGATTAACAAAAAGGCTACGGGATCATCAGATGGCTGTGGAATCAGCAGATGGCTGCGGAATGCCTGTAAATACGTCAAAATCTAAACAAAAGAGTCACACATTAGCAAAATCCCTAAATCATGCTTAATGCCATCATATGTAATGATCTGGGTGAGTTTATGCAGCAAAATAGAGCAAAAGGGAGAGATGAGTGAGGGAAAACTGTAGGAAATGATGGATAACCAAGTGTAAAGTAGAGACTCTACAACTGGTATTGATGCAGGGAGTTCAGATTGGAACTCTGTACAAGCTACAAGGTAGCACTGTTATTGATGGGTGCAATAGTTCTGTGGTTCCTGAAAGTGGAGAAGAAAATCTAGTGGTCTCTAGAGAGAAGACCATGTTGTGGCATCAAAGCTTGGAAATATTGGAGAAGAGGGCCTTCAGATACTTCATGGTAAAGGTATGGTAGAAGGTATGAGTAATAGCTCTCTGCATTTTGATTTCTGTGAAAATTGTGTATATGGGAAGTAGAATCGGTTAAGCTTCCCCTCTAGTAGTAAGAGGGTGAAACAGATATTAGAACTTGTGCACAATGATGTGTTTGGACCTTTGAAGGTTCCATCACTAGGTAAGTATGTGTACTATGTATCATTTATAGATGACTTCTGAAGGAATACATGGATATATTTCCTTAAGAAGAAATTTGAAGCCTTTGATAGGTTTAAAGAATTTAAGGCTCTGGTGGAAAACCAGATAGAGAAGAAGATAAAGGTGCTGAGGACAGATAACAATGGAGAGTTTTGCAGTAAGGAATTTGAAGAATTTTGTAAGAAGTGTGGTATAGCACAAAAAAAGACTACTCCATATACACCTTAGCGAAATGGAGTTGTAGAAAGAATGAATAAGACGTTTATGGAAAGGGAAAGAAGCATGCTCAGTGGTGCCAGGTTAGGACAGGCATTCTGGGTAGAGGCGGTGGATACTGCATGTTAGCTGGTCAACAGGTCACCTTCATCAACGTTGGAGGACAATACTCCACAAGAGGTATGGACTGGTAAGAAACCCTCTCTTTTACATCTGAGGGTATTTGGATGTGATGCATATGTACATGTTCCAAAGGAGAAACGAACCAAGTTGGATAATAAATCTGAAAAGTGCATCTTTGTTGGGTATAAGGATGGTTTAAAGGTTATAAGCTTTGGAACCTAGTCACATGGAAGGTTGTGTACAGCCGAGATGTCGTGTTCAGAGAGGTGAAAGATGTTATTAAACATGAATTGCAATGAAAGGAACCTGAGAAGATAGAGTTTGAGCTAAAGGAGGAAGAATCAGACTCTACAACAGAGGAGGAATCAAAAGATGAAGAGCCACAAACTCCGGCTGTGAGAAGATCAGTTCGAGAAAGAAGGTAGCTTGAAAGGTATAGTCCATATGCTTTCTGTTTAAATTTTTCTTTATCTATTACTGATGATGATCCCGTAACTGTGAAGGAGGCAGTAGATTCAGAGGATGGAAAACTCTGGAAAGAGGCCATGGTTGATGAAATGACATCTTTGCACAAAAATGAGGCTTGGGATCTGGTGGAGTCGCTGGCTGGAAGGAAACCCAATGGCAAAAAATGGGTGTTCAAAAAGAAGACAAATGAAAAAGGAAAAGTGGAGAAATAAAAAGCTTGGTTGGTAGCAAAAGGTTATTCCCAGGTGCCGGGAATTGATTTTGGTGATATTTTTTCTCCTATTGCCAAGGTAACTTCTATTAGATTACTTTTATCTGTTGCAACTGCTTTTGATTTTGAGGTAGAACAGAGGGATGTGAAGAAAACATTTCTTCATAGGGATCTAGAAGAGGAAATATACATGAAGCAACCTGAAGGCTTTGCAGTGAAGGGTAAGAAAGAACTTGTATGCAAGTTAAAGAAGTCTCTGTATGGGTTAAAACAGTCACCCAAGGATGTGGTATCAGAAATTTGATACATTTGTACGTGGACTTGGCTTCACCAGAAGCAAAGCAGATCACTGTGTGTATTTTAAATTAATTGGTGACCATGTTATTTATCTAGTCTTGTATGTGGATGATATGTTGCTGGTTGGAAATGACAAAGAAATTATCTGGGATTTGAAGACCCAATTGTCCTCCAAATTCGACATGAAAGATCTTGGTGCTGCAAACTATATTTTGGGCATGGAAATTAAAAGAGATCAGACAAAGAGGAAGCTCTGGTTAAACTAGAGGAAGTATGTCGAGACAATATTGTAGAGGTTTAACATGCATGATAGTAAACCGGTAAAGGTTCCTATTCCTATAGGTGTGAGGTTATCTGTTGAACAGTGTCCCAAGACACAAGAAGAGGAAGAAGACATGCCCCGTGTTCCATATGAAAGTGCAGTCGGTAGCCTGATGTATGCAATGGTCTGTACTAGACTAGACATTTCACATGCAGTGGGAGTATTGAGTAAGTTTATGTCAAAACCGAGGAAGGAGCACTGGACAGCAGTGAAGCAGGTTTTCAGGTATTTGCGTGGCACTAGTGATTATGGTTTGTGCTACCAAGGAAGATCAGGATTGGACAAAATGTTGGATATTTGTGGCTTTGTTGATGTAGGCTGGGCTGGAGATCTGGATCAGAGAAGATCTACAAGTGGGTATGTGTTTAACCTATTTGGAGGTGCAGTCAGTTGGATGAGTAAGAAACAATCTGTAGTGGCACTATGAACTACAGAGGCAGAATACATGGCAGCCAGTCATGCAAGCAAGGAAGTAGTTTGGTTGCAAATATTGTGTTCAAGTATGGGGTTAGTATAGGGAGCTATAAGGATAGACTGTGACAGCCAAAGTGCAATTTTTTGGCAAAGAACCTTGCATATCATTCAAAAACAAAGCACATTGATGTTTAATATCACTTTGTGAGGGATATGATAGAAGACAAAAAGGTGTTGCTGGTAAAGGTGGACACTTTGAAGAATACTGCAGATGCATTGACAAAATCTGTGAGCTCTGAGAAGTTCTCTTGGTGTAGAGAGAAAATGGGCATTTCAGGGCTGGGAAAATGACTAAGCTCTCTTGTGGCCCCCTGTGGAAAGAAAACAACAAGTGGGAGAATGTTGGGTTGTGTTATATTCTTTCCACGTAGTTAACAGGGGGTTTGAGAGGCACTCGTAACCCCACTTTATGGGGTCTGGGGCAGGGCCCCGGAACATTTTGGTTTTGGACCCTGTGTTAGGTTGGGCAGACCCACCTATGGTTTTGTGTATGATTTTCGCACATGTTTTTTGGATGCGATGGTTTTTGGTCCATGGTATTGGATGCTTCGGCATGTATAAATATGTATTGTAACATTGAAAGGAACATAATAATGAAAAATCATGCTGGTAGTCCCGGTTTTGGGATCGAGGGGAAAATCTCTGTGTATATGTGTTTTATGTGTTCTGCTCTCGCATTATTTATTTTTTATGTTTTAGAATTCGTATGTAGGTAATTTATGTATGGGGTTAAAACCTACAGTTGTTCTCCCAGCTCTTGTTGTACCAACAATGTACCAACTGCTAGGTGGGGGACAAATACTATGCAGTGGTTCTTCAACAAGTAGGGCCTAAAGTGTTTCACTACCTTGTAAACTACATAAGCTTATTTGTCAATGTCAAGGTAGTTAAGATTTGGTCCCTGCATGCATGCACTCATGAAAGAGATGGGACATTCATCATTAGCTTCATCTTTCTGAGTGAGTACTACAACTAGTGAGTTATCGGAAGCGAAGGTGTATATCAGGAAATGTTTTTTGAAATATGGGCTATAAAGTGTGGGCGCTTTAGCAATGGCTTGCTTAATCTGGTGAATGCATGATTTTATTTCATGCCCTAGGTGTACACTACATCTTTCTTAATCATGTCCTGCATGGGCTTAACTATTTGCACATAATCTGAGATGAATTTCCGAAGGAAGTTTATCTTGCCCAAGAAGGACTTCATGGCTTTCTTGTTGACTGGGTGAGGAATCTGCATGATAGTTGGGAATCGGTCTGGATCCACCTTGATCTCGCTCTTGGCAACAATCTGTCCGAGGAGGTTCCCCTCTGACACGGCGAATACGCTCTTCTTGGGATTAGGGAAATCCCATATCTTCGGCATCGCTCAAAAATTTCTTAAGATGGCGTATGTGGTCTTCTCGTCTTCTTGAGAACACATTCACATCATTGAGCTATACTAGCACACTCTGCCCAATGATTCCGCGAAAGGCGATGTCTATAGCACGCTGAAATGTTGTGCCTGCATTTGCAAGCCCAAATGGAATTCATCTATATGTGAACGATCCCAACTTGGTATGGAAAGTAGTTTTGAGTCTATCAGGTTCTGCTACTAGACCATGATTGTATCCTGAAAAACCGTCAAGGAGAGAGAACATCTATGCCCCAGATACTGTTTTCAAAATATGGTCCATAGATGACATGGGGTAGTTGCCTTTATCTAAGGCATGGTTAATGTTTTGGAAATCGACACACAAGTGGATTTCCCTGGACTTCTTCCATACAGGCACAAGGTTGGAGATCCAAGTGGAATGACAATCTTTATATATAATCCGTGCATCCAAAAATTTAGTAAGCTCTTTCTGTATGAGGGGTTCAAGCGATGGATGTACTTTTCTCAGCTTTTGTTGATATGTATTAACCCCTTCCTTGATTGGGATGATATGTTGGATGATCCGCATGTCATAATTTTTTAGGTCATCATACATCCACGTGAACACATCTCGATACTGATTGAACAAATGGATGAAGGCTTGTCATTCTTGTTGTGTACAACATGTACCAAGATTAATAAACTTCAGATCCTTTTCTATTTCGAGGTTTCTCAGTTCATGCCTCATGGTGGAACTATGGGTCTTGTTGTTCCTTGGCCCTTGGAACCACTCTTGCAAGTCATATAGCTTTTCCAATGATACCACACCTTTTGTGATAATGTGGCCTTTCATGCCATCAACCCCTACTTGCAGAGAGCACTCGTGCTCGTTGTCATCTATTGTTGCATCTTTGAAAACATTAGAATTTGCCATAAAATGTAGTGTTTGTTGATCATCATTAAACACACGTAAGTTAGTTATGATGTCCGGGATAGATGGTTTGTACAAAATTTCAATAATGAATCTATCCATGATCGGTGACATTCTTGAGGCTGTATTTTCTAGTGCATTGGTAGCTGCATTATGCGTACGTGGCACAGTAATGATATTAAATGCTTGGAAGTTTGAGATTAGTCTCCATACGTCTTCTTGGTAGTTTTTTAGATGTGGTGATAAACAGTGAATCATGTCACGTACCTGCCGTACTACTATCTCTAATTCATATACCACTTTAAGGATGACCACTTTGAGGCTGATGGCCTTTTGAAAGCCCAACATGAGTGTTTCATATTCTGCTACATTGTTCATGCACTCAAACTCCAAGCAGCTTGACACTAGATGCTTCTTGTTGCAAGGGTTGATCAAAACACACCTGGCTCCGCAGCTGTCCTGTGTCTTTGATTTTTTGAAGTAAAAAGTCCACAACTCATTTATATGCGGACCGCTTGACATGCAATTATTTATGTTATTATTGTCGCTGCTATTGCTGCTACTATTGGTACAGTTTGTTGTACAAGTTTCATTACCATCAGTTGGGCAAGGAAGGAGTCCCAACTGTGTGTCTGGTGGGGTTGGAGCTGGCCATGTAGGATAACACCCCAATGTTGTCTCAAGGAGGAATTTTCTGACCATGAGTTCTACGAGAGCCAATGGTTCATTCTCACCATTGATGGGAGTGAAATTATGCTTCATGTACCTCTCGGATTCTACCTAGATTTGGTTGCACTTGCCCTTGTACAGAAGCCACATGTGAGACCAGTCTGTAGCGAAATATCCATCTAGCTTGTTGGACCAATCTCTGCTGAGTAATAGACCATATGCTTCTAGTATGTCCACAACAACTATGTTGATGCATTGGTGGACTCGACTGTCATGGGATAGTCAGATGTTCACGTTCCACAGTTCACCAATGGCTGGTACCAATGTTCAATCAATTTGGATGATTCGTGCGGATGTCTCACTCCATTGTGCATTGATCTTCTTAGCAATGGAGAGTGGCATGATGTTGGCTGCCGTGCCATAATCAACCAAGAAGTTGTGAACATTGTAGTTAAAAATTTGAAATGAAAGTAGGAATGGAGGGAAGCCTGAGTTTTCTTCTTCCTTTCAGAGCATATTGAGCACTATGGAAAGTGATCTAGAAGGTGTGCTTGCTCATTGGCTAGTAGAGGTTGCATTGTCTACTACTGTCTATCCCAACGCGCACAACTTGATATCTCGCTAACTCTGGATCTTAGCCAACTCGAACAAACTGATGTTCGCTTGAGTTTTCTTCATGTCATCAACAATGTTGTAGTCCAGAGGTGGTTGATTCACCGAGGTGTCTGAGGTGGAACAGATGTTCATCTTGTTTGGCAGAGTGTTTCACAACTTTTTGCTCATGGATGTACTCTTATCCGCCGCTATCTTCCTGGACTTTCTTTGTGTTTTCAGCTTCGAGGCAGCCGGTGGATCGGCCTTCCTTACCAAAAGTCTAATATTTTCTTACATCTCGTTAAGTGTAGGGGGATCCCCTTTGCTTCTAAGGTTGTAATGTTCAGTTTGCTTCTCGGTGTTCATTTGCGAGCACTGATACACGTTCACCTCATGCCTAAAGCTTGATGGCTCATCAGGTGCAACCTGTTGATCATTGCCAGTGTCTTTCGGCTGCTACTGCATATTGCTTTGTGCATTGAGCGTATGTCTGTAGAAGGTGTTTGTGACTTGCTTCCAGTCTGAACAAGAGTTCTCAGGATGTTTTTCTTTGTGGAAAGAACAGAACTTAGGATCCGCACACTGTTCGAGCTGGAACACAGGATTTTGTGCAGTTTTTGAAATGAACTAATCGCTGCTTGATGAGTTGCTTGCCTGTCTCTGCCTAGGCAGATGACTGCTTGCAAAAGTGTTTGTTTTATGTTGGTTGAATTCAGAAACTTCAGTGGTCAAGCTCTTGATAAGGCAAATGAGGGTCTCAATATCGGTTGCTTCCTTATCTCTACCCTTTCTCGCCGTTGCTTGGGAATTCCTGCTCACATCCTTGGAGTCCTTTGTCAATTCATCATCCTTGATGACTCCAACTTCACGTAGGTATTTCTCAACAATGATAGCCTCTTCACAGTTTTCCAATAGTGTTGGTCTCGCATCTCGCTTGACGAACTGCACAATGTTGGTTGGCAGTGCGGACGTGTAGTAATCAGTGGTGATGGAGTCATGAGGCTTAGTGTCTGCTGGGAACTTGTTCAATATACATGTAAACCTCTGATTGAAATATTTCACTTTCTCTTTTCCCTCCATCTTAAGGCTTCCCAACTCTTTGAGTAGCATGGTTGGGGTCTTTTCATCAGTAAACTTCTCAAGGAACATGCATTTGAATACGACCCAGTTGTGTATAGAGTTCGGTGGAAGGCTGTGATACCAAGAAACTACGCGACCAACCAAGGTATATGGGAACAATATACATGCGGCATCATCATAACACACCTCGAGGGTTTTTAACTGTAGGTAGAAGTTGTCTAGGTTGTCATCCACCTTTACCGTTCTGTCAGGATCGAACTTGATGTTCATTCTCTCTGCTCACCTCAGCATCTTATGCAAGATGGTTGGGAGATCCAATGGTCCTTGAGTCATCCATTCAAGATTTGGGTCAGCCATCTGTTTGCTTCTTCGTACTCTTTCTCTCCTTCGGAGTCTGATGTTTCTGACTCTGAGTTTGTTGGTTCGCCTCTGCCTCTGCCTCCTCCGCTGCCTTCCCCTCCGCCTCCTACACCAAAGTCTGATCTCGAGATCACAAGAGTTCCTTGTCCACTTTTCCATAGGATTGGATATTTCTTTTCATATTTGATAGCTTCTTCTATACCTTCAAGTGTGGCAAGTGTTGCTTCTTCCGCTGATGATACAACAACACTCGTGGGAGTGGCCTTTGGCTTCCTCAGTGTGCATGGAAGATGTTGTCTGTCTGGGACCAGTCTGACTGCTTTCACGAACTGGCGAGTGATGGGATGAACAGAGAAAAGGTGTTGATCTGAAGTCTCGTGCTCAAAACTAGGAGATGAGGAGTAACCAACCGTTGAGTCATGTGAAGGTGAGAGAGAGTGAGAGTTAGTGCCTTGAATAGATGTTTTTTGAATGAGTGTGAGGGGAATTCCAGCCATGTATAACTGGTTTCCCTCCTTCTAGCACCAGAAATGTTGATGGTGCTGGACCCGACAACATTTAGGGGATCACCCCGGTATGAAGTCCCAACTAGACCTCACACTGTTTGGTGTGGGAGTCCCATCTGGTATGATGGCCTGGTTGCCATTGTCTTAAGGATTTTCCTCAACTCTTGCTTGTCAGCATAGGAGAGTGGTTCGCTTTGTCTTCGAGAAGTGAGGTTCACGTGCCTGGTGAGTGTAAGTGTACTTGTGTCAATGGTTCTTTCACTGTGAAGGGAAGAAGGTGAAGGTGAGTTCCAGGTTGAAATGGATCAGTCCCAACTCGGCTAGGAACACACAACACAAAAGGACATACACAGCTTCCGACAGAGCAGTCCACTCGAATGTGGTAGTCACAACATACAAGGTAAGATAACATGTACAACACTGATGGATCAGTCCGAACGAGTGTAATGGTTATTATAGCAAGGTTCATGTGAAAGGTTTTTTTGATGTCCGACAGAGCAGTTGACACAGACGAGACAACATTAACAACATATACAACACATTTCCATTAATATATTATGAATTACAATAAATGAATCAGTTCAAATGTAGAACATAGGTTAAAGCAACATGCATTACAAGTGTTAAAGATCAGTCTTACAACAAATACAATACATGTGTGAAAATGTGTTGGCCTGTTAACACGCTTCTGAATTAAGCAAAATTTCTAAGACACATCATTACACCATACATCACTAACCCCATCAGCAAGGCATTGGAGCCACTACTTACTCTTCAAATAAAAGATTACATACTCTCTTGGCTATATGCGAGGAGCTAAGGTGAAAATTCCTTTCATGTACAAATGAGGGGGGTATTTATAGCCAAGGGTGAAACTGACCCTTGTGGTTGTTCGAATACCCTCATGACCGTTCAACCTCCATGAATTTTCAACTTACATGACTCTATGTTCAATAAGTGGGTCTCTTGGACTTCCACGTTACATCACATCGATTGACAACCAGCCCATAGTGGAGATGTGGGCAACATGACTCATGACTTGACTCGACATGACTTGACATGACAATGTTGGTACATTTGTGATGTTGTTGGAGTGCATGTCAAGTTACAGTGCTTTTGAGTGATGGATGTCTTCATGGTGTATCATAGCTTCACCTCCACATGGCGAAGTGCTCAAAGTATTTGATGGTCCTTGGTTCAATTAATGAAGCTTTAGCATGTTGTTCCTTGTTTTCATGCTGGAAGGCTTAACAGGCTCACTTGTTCGCAAAGGTGCATGCTTGTTGTGTTTGTTCGCTTTGCATGCTTCATTCGTTCATCCATTGGTGAACCTATCCATATGTATGTGCTCCCTTTGTTCATCCCATTCATTGTCTTGACATGTTTTTTGGTGTACATATACTTGCAGTCGCTCATGACGAGACGATATCAAATCCAAAACCTCCTAGTCTACCATGAAACATGATCATTCGGATGCAGGTGAATGGGAGAGGCAGCATGGCTGTGATGCAGGATGATGGCTCCATGCGAATGGTGATGAAAACTATGCAGGAGTCAATGAGGGATGGAGACAGACAATCTGAGTCGACAATGACTATCTGCAAGGTCTAGCTCAGCTGGGAGGAAAAATTGCACAAATTTTGGGAAGGACAGTCTAGGCTGCAGGAGGGCAAGGCAGGCATGCTCTGCACATTTTCCAGAACGAATAGTCAACAGAAGCTGGACAACCAGATTTGTGCAATTTTCCAGAGGAACGAGTTAGGCTGCATGAAGGTTCAATAGGCAGGGATTGCGTAGTTTTCTTGGGGAACTGCTCGGGAGACTGGCATCTAGAACTACGCAATTCCTAGAGGGAAATGCCAGTTGGTTGCTGGGTTAGTGGCAACCAGAATTGCAAAATTCCAAAAGGGAGTTTCCAGTTGGCTACTAGGGTCACTAGCAACCAAAATTGCGCAATTCTCATAGGGAACTGCCAGTTGGATGCTCAGTCACTCGTAACAGAAACTATGCAATTCCTGGAGGGAACAAGCAATCTACTACTAGGAGTTGCTGGCTGGGAAAACTGCATTGAGGCCGAGAGGCCAGCCTGTTGATCATCTCTGCACAATTTCTAAGCTAATCTAATTGATGGGCAACGGAAGGCCTGCGCATGAGCACTACACAATTTCTGAGATGAACAGTTGGTCGACTGTCCAAATGACTAACTGGGAAAATTGCGCAATTTTCTGAAGGAGATAGAGATGGGCACTTGGTTCTATCTGGCATGTCTGCGCAATTTCCTCAGTTAGTTGAGTACGTAAAGTCAAAGGCCTCCATGCAATTTTTGAGGGGAGTTAGTCCCGAGGTGACTGTTAGGTCCGACTGTCCGAGTGGCCAGCATGAGTGCTGACTGAGTTGCTTGTGGGAAGCGCAGCTTGAAAGAACTAGCTTGGTGCTTCTACACTGTTCTGGTTGGTAGTCAATTGAGTCAAAAGCAGGGTGATGGTTCAACTGTCAGTGAGGAGTCTGGTTGTCGGAACTTCAACGAAAATGACTAAGTGTGTGAACAATTGAAAGATATATCAGGGATCATACAAACACACACTTGCATGACTTGACAATGAAACGACCAAACCAACCAAACACACATGTTCAACATGACTAATCGATGGTGCAAGTGACAAGCACAAAACTTGTGGTTGATCATTCATGATCGAGACAGCGCTTGTGTGACAGTGAATATGACTCCATGTGTGAGTGTAACAGATGCTTTCATGGTGAACACAAGAAACACATATGAAGCAAATACTTTGAGCATAACCAGAACACGGTCATAAGCATAACTTAGACATCAACATGCAGAGACTTGAATGCAATAAACAAGCAAGGCAAATGTAAAGACTCACAGGAGCTTACAAAGTGAACCCAAGTGTGTGCAATCATCAAGTTAAACTCTTCAAGGGAGGCTTCGAAATTGGTGCAGGCCAAAATTTTGGAGGTCATTGTAGCTGCTACAACATATTGATAGTACCAATAGATTCCATCCAAGGGTATCCCAAAACAACATCCACATCAACCATATCTAAAGCATAAAAATCAGAATGCAATACATAATTATGCATAAAAATCTTTAAATCTTTATAAACTTGCACCTCCTCATTATCAACCTATGTGTGCCCCATTTGTTTGGCTGAGACTTGCAATCTTTTAGCCAAATGAACAATAACAGAATTATGATTGCAATTAGGATTGATAGATACAATGATCTTCTCTTTCTGAATATATCCATGAACCTATAATAAGGAGATACCAACAGAAAATAACCCTTATGTTTCTCATTATCCTGTTTTCTAGGATGAGACCATTTGTCCAAGATGAGTTTTTCAAATTCTTCATCGGGAAGGTTTACCAACTTCTTTCGGTCAAGTGAGTCCCACCATATGGCAACCTCATCTTTAAAAATAAGCCATGCTGTATTTTTCCAAAATCTCAGATTTATTGACTTTTCCTTTTTTAGGTATTCTTCAATAGTAGGGCCATCATATTTTCCTGTAAACCACAACTTAGTAGAAGCCATGAAAAAGAATGAGGGTTTTGAAAAATAAATTACCTACTTTATGTGGCAAATTTAAAATGGAAACAAATAAGTCAATATGGCTATGAACCCTTATTTAGTCTGTTTTTGGAAATGGAATGACCATTTTGCATCTTCTTGTGTGATTGAAATCTCGATATGGGCACTCTGGAAACTCATATTCACACTGCAACTATCCCGAGTCACAAAAAATCTGAAAAAAGAGTTGATTTTAAATTAGTGATATCTCCCTCATCTGGACTTCGATTCGGTCGATTTTTTTTTTTGAAATTGGGTAATTTTTCAAGAGAAGCTCAAATATGTAATTTGTTTTGAAATTCTGCACAAAAACTACAAAAATTTACAAGATATTCGCCATCCACAAATTGCCATTAGAAAAATTTCTGCAATACAACTAATTTTAAATCAACGATATCTCCCTCATCTGGACTCCGATTTAGCCGATTTTTTTTTGGGTTTTTTCTACAAATAATCCAGATCTACTATTTGTTTTTGTATATTTTTAACCAAAAGTTTCATATCTAATTTGCAAACTCTCCGTCCCCAAAAATTCCTTCAAAAATTGAAAACAATTTCTCCCCCTTGTCGCCCAAGAAAGTGCTCTGATACCACTTGTAATAGATTTGATCTACAAGTATATTAAAAATAAATTTTTTTCCAAGAAATATCAATAATGATCCAAGAATATAAAATGGAAATGCTTCTCTTTATTAATCAAACCCTTGAGGTAGGGAAACACCATACAACTACTCAAGGAAGGAGAACACTCCACAAGCCATATGCTTGTCAATACAATAACAATACTTGAAATCTCAATGAAGAGTCTCTATCCTCTATATAGGCTTCATACATATAATACCATGGGTAATTACCATGGGTCTCTCAATACCATACATCCATTACAATGGGCTTATCACATTATTTCATAACTACTTGTGGTCCCTTACATAATGTGAGTTAACCACTTTATTTATTAATTATGGCTCATTATATTATTACATCACATTATTCTCTTGGGTACCTCCCTCTGTACCCCATATTATCCCCCCTAGGTATACTACACTCATATTCCTCATTGTTGTTCAGGACTAATAGCTAGCCCCAAACCACCCTCTCTTGACCTATGTTTAGGTCTATAGCATCCTTCTTCTGGTCTCTAGGGTTGCGGCCTTATGAACAAGGACAAAACTCCCTAAAAACCTCACCATTACACCTCGGGAATCTTCCTAATGAATTCGGTTGTCTTACTCCTCAGAAAATGGGCTTACAAGAGGAGAAATGAATCATCACTCAACCCAAAATTTATCCTTATGCCTGCGTTTGTCCTCCTGTACCAATTTGGCCTTCTCACAGGTGTCAAAATCACCCAAACAAAACCCTTAAACACCTTCATCCTCCTTCTCTTGAGCTCAACCTAATTCAGAGAGTTATCTATGCATTGATGCACTTTTTGGATGCTAAAAGACTTGACATCACCTCTTATTTATGCCAAACATGAGGGCTCAATGAATTCAATTATTCTCAAAGAGTTGGATTCTCCTCGCTGTCCTCTATCATCTCCATCCATCACATGTCTAAAATGGTTCATGGTTTTGGCCCAAACATCGATGGGTGCAAAACTCCAACTTTGGGTTCCAAGCCCACAAATGATTTTTTGGTGCTCAAACCTCGAAACCCTGAACCCTAGGGCTTGGAGTAACTCCCAAGCTACTAAAAATTCAACAAAAACTAGAAAAAACCAATGGCTATGATGTGCTCTTTGAAATGGTGATTTAAAGAAGACCAGAAATCCAATGAGGTAACAAAAGTCAAAGTCTTTTACAGGTGGTGTTCTAAGGTTTATCACCAAAATTTGAACATGGCTCAAAGTAGTTCCTGGAACAATTCCAAATCTGGCTAAAAGTTGATGTCAATGAAATGGAAGTGTTCCTTGATGATGGTTTAAAGAGGACCACAAACTGATGAAATATAAGTCCAAGAAGAGAGCTAAAATACAAGTGTATGGAAGCCAATGGTTGGATGTGCTCTCTAAAATGGTGGTTTAAGGAAGACCATTAACTAATGAAATGTATGTCCAAGAAGAGAGCTAAAATAAAAAGGTGTATGGAAACCAATGTTTAGGTGTGCTCTCTGAAATGGTGGTTTAAGGAACACCACAAACCAAATGAGGTAGAAAAAGCTGAAGTCTTCTACTAGTGGTGGTGAAGGTCATCAACCAAATCATGGTCATGGAACATGAATTGTCTCTCAATAAAACTATGACTCTAGCACTATCTTATTCTACCTCTAAGCTCTGGAAGATAACTTTGGTTCAAGTTGTGGCTCAATATCACTTGATATAACTTCAAAACTACTAGTTGATTGTCAATTATCCCTTGTTAGATAAAAGGTAATAAGTTGAATATTTATCTACTACAAGATGTGTCAATACTCAAGAATAAAATCTGAGGTATGACCAATATATTTTCTTGGTCGTAGAAAACCATTGCCAAGAAGCAATCCATCCAAAGTGATTTTTTTCTCTTGCAGGAGTTTTGTGTCTAGAACATCTTTTTGAATGGTTACCATGTTTTCCATAATGCTAACAAGGATGAAGATCAAAACATTGAACTTTCACACGACCAACCCGATCACAATGTTGGCATCTGTGAATCTGGTGTGGATGTAGAGCATGTGAATATGAACTATCCTAAATAAACTCATCACTCTAAAATTGGATTGGTTTGGAGTAGTATGGGATGTGAAATATCACTTCCTTTTCATATCCAAGACTAGTTCAATGCTAGTTGTTGTTGACTTCTTCCCAAGGTTCGATGATGGGGTTGGGAAGTGCAAGTGGAATATTTACATCTTCATGTAAAATTTCTCTTAAAATGGAATCACTAATTTGATCATGTACTAGTTGCTAATGGGAATCAACTTTAAACTCATCTTGTCTTGTGAATTTTGTAAACAAGTTTGAATGTCAGTGATTAAGTAGCCTTGTCAATTTTTATTGTGTTATCAACAATAGATAATATTAGAGTGTTCAATAACATTAATCAATCATCAATTCTGATCATTATTTTAACAACTCAAGCTTAACAAATAGAGAGTGGTAAGATTAATTATGTGCATGAATCAATTATGCACATGAATTTATTATGAACATCACTATTTGACCCTCCCCTACTTCAACAAAAATGCACATATTTATAATGTAATTCAATTAGTAAACTTGCAAAATAACTATTTGCAATATAATTGTCGTCAAATATTGTGCGATATTCTCCATTGTTTGATGTGCATAGATGGTGGCATTAGATTCTCATATACATGTGGTAAGTGAGATTGAAACCCCTTCAGATCATTCACCGAGCCAATAACTAACACGGTATCCAAAAGAGGGCTATGAATGGAACCATATTTATTTAAACAAAAAATGGTTCCTTGTGAATGTAAATTTGAATTTCTGGGTGGTTTGGTTCCTTAGGTATTCCTTCACCACAATAATTAATGAAATATATCGGCAATAAGCCTAGATTGATCTTACCAACAATCAAAATGACATAGAGAGCAGCCAAAGTAGTGATAAATAAACCAACATCTCTAACAAAGCAACCACGATCCAAAGTAACCTGAGAACAAGAAACAAAGAGCCTGATGGAATTAACCACAATACACATGGAAAAAACAACACATGAGATTCATGTAGAGATTGTGAACTCTAATAATTGATTGTTGTTACATACATTAAGGCCATGTCTTGTTTACCCTCAACACTGAATCTAAAGCGAGCCAAAATTACTTTTTTGTGTCAAACTGCAAAGGTAACGAAGCAATATGACGAATTTATTTAGCAGTGATGGTAGAGATAGTAGCCATATAACAGAGAATTAGCACACAGGTCCCTCAAACTATGGGAGACTTAATCCATTTCATGGTAGAGCTAAAGCCCACTTTGTCATTGCACCCTAATCCCTCTAGCTTCAACAATTTTCAAGCATCACTTAAGCTATTTGCTCCTTCTTCAAAGCATTAGTACAATAACTATTACATTAATGTTTCTCCAAATTACACTCCTATGTTGTTGGTATGTGAAGAGATTCACTCGAACTCGCAACACAAGTCATTGTGGAAGCACTAAAGAAGTGTGAGAAGAAATGGATGCCACACTAGACAAATGGGACACGACCTAGGTTTACATTGGCAACACGGGTATTCTGGATTTTTTATTGATATCTCTAGGGAACCATGTGGTCAAAGGACACGTTGTGAGAAGAGTTGTTAATCCTGTCAAGAAAGTGCTCGAATACATTCTGGAGGATGCTAGTAAAGCCCTTACAAATCAAAATGTGAAAACCCAAAACCTAACATTGGAGACTAATGTTATTGTTGTTTCTTCTACTATTACTTCGTATGTACCTACTGCAGATTTGATATGTGATCTCAGCTGATCATAAGTAATGAGAGATATCCTCTACATCTATAAAAATGTATTAGAAAATTACAAGCTTGTAGGGAAATTGGGTACTAAGGCCGTTATCATAGCCATTCCCACTGCAACAATAATTATTCTTCACACCAAGCAGTTCATCAATGACCACAAAGGGGAAACAACAAGAAAAGGAGTAGTTTGGGGTCTTTGATGGAGGAGAGGAAGCATGAGAGTTCATTCGTGGATGTGCCAAAAACCAAAATATTGGTGGATGCCTCGATGGGCGACTTGGATCAATAATATGCGTAAGTCACAAAGCGATTGGAATTAAAAAAAAAAATCCCAGTGGATAAAAACGTTTTTGATCTATATTAATAAAAAATATAGTACAAGTGCATAGTATTCCAGTCTTTCTATAAAAACATCCTATTGTTTCTTGGATTGACATTCTTGTATCACTTGTCAATTTGTTTGGAATTAGGAGCGATTGCAGCTCAGCTTAGAAAGAGCATCAAGTACGCAAGGAAGGTTACCAGTGAAACTGACCAAACTCGAGCAATGTATGAGGGAAGCCAGACTGTGGAAGGCCAGGCTTGAGCACGATGTATATCTGACAAGCCTAACTCTAAGTGTTCAGAGAGATGGAAGAGAATCAAGGCCAGAATGTCAGGTTTGAAATGTACAACATGGATGCTGTTCTCCCCTACAATTTCCTAGGCTGAGGAGGAGATCGAAAGAGGTAACCTTGAACCACTTTCAGGTCAGTAACTAGACCTACTGAGCTAGAGAGGGATCTCTCAAAGGATTTTTCAATGAATATATGTAAAGAGACAAGTTTTAGGCTAGATATATAGTTTTGTTTTGAGTTTTTGTGAATTTAGGTTTTTTAGATTTGCTGGACTAGGGTTTAGAGCAGGTAATTAGGTCTAGGCTTCAAGTATGCAGAGACAAGTATAAATAGGAGCTAGATATCAGTGTGTTATGGTGCAATTGGAGTGTTTTTCAATGTAGTATATATTTGTGAGCTTAAAAGAAACTAATGAGCATGTGAAAGCATGAATTCATTAGCTTTAGAAGAAAGGAAACACAAGTATGAATTCCACATAAACAGAGCTTAAATTCAAGATTCATGTCTATATAATTGCAAGGAAATTCATAGGAATAAGATAAAGCATGTAAAGAGAGATGATTTGTCCATTATAAATTGATATAAAGAGAAAACAAACACCATAGACTCACTGAACTAGAATTCCTGAAATATAGCTATAACTACTTCTGTATTAGTGGAAGAGAACATAAACATACAAGCCTTCTCCACAAAAGTCCAACCTCTATATCTAAATGAGAAATAATACATAGAGAGTCAATTGAATCACTTCCCCACCTTCAAGAGTTGAACTCCTAGGTGGTGGAACTGATTCCAAGATTCTCTCAACGAACAGGTGAGAGTGAGAAGGTCAAATACAAACACTTCTTGTAGACTTTGTTTTGGACTTTGCTTCCTTAATGAGGCTTATTAAACCATAAAAAAAACCTATCATGTCTATTTATTCATTATTACATCATCTAACCTCGAACTAACTTTAATCACATCAAGAGTTTTGACTTTGACTAAGTCAAACTGAAAACTAGGAAATTTGCACAGTGAAATTTAAATGAAAAACACAGAAATTTGCAAAAGTGTAACGCTGACTTTGAGACCACTTTAAGATGCCTTCCTGAGGTGCAAATGAATATCTGAAATAACAGTCAACTATATTTTCAAGTCTAGTTTCCATAACACCTTGAAGTTTTGAAAATGACCCATGGGAATGCCTTCAGAAACTCATTCTGTCAAGGTGTCTCCAGAAGTGCAGTGCTTTTCAAAAAGAGGGCAAGAATATTGATTTTTGACCCCTTTTCCTCTTTTTCTCAAAATTTGGGCCCTCTCTAAAAAATCTGATGAAATTTTTTTTGAGAGGATGTCATGTGATTTCCAAAACTGCAAACCATTTATCATTTGGATGCCTGAGGAAAAAGCGCAGCGCCAATTCTATGACTAGCCAATTTTCTGAATTAGGCACAAAAATAGCCAAAAAACAAAAAATGCTTAGAATTCCTCCAAAATTGGTCATGAGATGTAAAATGAGGTATGTTAAGCCCTCATGGATTCTTTAGTAAGCATCTCTAAGTTACCCTTCTCATTTTGGTCTTTTAGGGTTTCTTTGAGCTTGTTTTCCAACTGTTTGACCTTGATGTTACAAATCATATTTATGGTCTGGTAGTGATATGCCATGTGCCTTAGTAGTTGGTTATCTCTACTGGATTTGTCAAGAAGCTTCTCCAAGTGGTCATTGACCTTGTTTAACCAATACTCCTTGTCCTCATTAATCTCTAAGGCAATTATGTCCTCCATATCTAGTTCTTCATCTAGCAAGATGTGTTTTTTCTCCTCTTTCAATGCCTTCTTGAGTCCTTTGGTCCTGGCCTCTTTTTCTTGCCTTATTTTTTAGTTTTCTTAGATTCATTAGTCTCCATTATTGATTTTTCTTTTCCTGCTCACTGCAACAATTTAGCTTTCTCTTTCTCCATAATGAGTTGTCTAGCTTTTAGCTGACTATTTTCTTGTTCTAAGAATGAGATAACAAACCTTGCTCTTTCCATGTTGTCCACGAGTTATCTTATCTGAGAATTTTCTCTTTGATAGTCTACTGCATGTTTGAAGGCACATTTTCTATTTCCAAGTCCACCAACTCAAATTCATGCTCAATCAAGTCTTTATCCTGTACCTGTGATCCCTATTTTGCTGATGTAGAAGGCTTGGCCCCTTTCTCAACATGAGAAGTAAACACAAGCCTTTTTCCTCTTTGGTACATCCTAGTCACCTCAGGTCTAGGTGCTTTAGGAACCTCCACTGATTGGCTTGATGATCCTACCTCCATCTGCTATGTTGGCATGTTTGGATGTTGAACTGAAACATTAGTCTCATGCCATTTCAAAGCTGTCTCCATGAAAGACTCCCATGTCATGTTTTTCTCTGCAAGCTGATGGAGAACTACAGTCTTGATCAAACTATGATGAAAAAGACTAGGATAGTGTTCTTTGTTTTTCACCTGTACTTTCTCGGACATTTTGACAAGGCTTCTACACAAATAATTGCACATGTTGAGAGGTTTTTGAGCTGTGAAGTGCATTAGAAGCCAAATGTGATAGGCATACAATCTAGAAAACCTTCCCTCACAGGTGAAAATTTTCATGACAACCTTCATTAATGGAGCATACTTCTCCAATAGGTACCTAAATGGTATGATGTGTGTATGGGTTTCCCTGTAGGGTGTTTTCAAGAAGGACCTGTAATGTTCAAGATCCAAATTCATGCCCTTAAACCAGTATTCTCCATGATCAGGTATCCCTGTAGCAAGTGAAATAGCAGCCATTGAAAATGTAAACTCAATCCCAGATATGATATCACTTTCCCCTTTCAAATGAGTGGCGATCCAATCTGTCAATTGTTCATGATAACCTACTTCACACACCCTTTTGCAAAACTCTAGACAATTTACATCTTCAAAACACTGCTTGATGAAGGGTGATGAATTAATTTCATTACAGTTGGTAGGTTCATATATGATAATTTTTCCTCCTTTATGGTGTCTTTTCCTCTCTGGTGAAGAATCTCCCTCCATGATGATAGAAACCCTAGAAGCAGGAAAATGGAAAAAACAGTGAGGGATGAGTGAAAAGATGAAATGATGGGTATGAGGAGTGGAAATAATGGTAAGGGAATTTCTAGGAGATGAATAGGGACTGTAAACAACTCATGAAACTTAAATGAGGTGAAATGAGGGAAAGGAATGCTTGTGAGAAATGAAAAACAAAGCTTCTAGGAAAACTACCCAAATTGCTAGGAATGAGCTAGGGTTTAGTTATAGGTGAGGTAATTTAATGATTTATAGTTGGTTTAGTGGGTAAAAATGTATTTTAAACATGTACAGAAGTGTGATATGAAAGATTTTCATGTTTAGAATATCAGAACTAGACTAACCATCATTTACCCTAGCTTATATCATGACAATTCACCGAAAACCCTTGATGAAGAAATCTTGCATTTGAATTCATCTTGCTAAGGGAAAAAGCTAAGTAAAGTGTTGTACGTACTTGTAGACAATTTTAGATTAGCAAGAAACTAGATTGCAAGCTTCAATTTTGAGTTTGGGTGAATTCTGGAAGGTTTCGGGCTGCTCTGGCACAATCACAGCACAATGTCTGGAAGTGCAATGTCTAGAAGCGCAGTACAGACCTCAGAAGCACAACGCAATCTCTAGAAGCACAACACCTGCAATTGTCTGCCAATTTTGCCTAGAAACCCATGTTTTTTTCGCCAATGGAGGGGAGAACTCAATGAAAAAAGGGAAATAGAAGGAAAGTGAAGTGAGGTTGGGGCTTTTTTGGTTTGTATAGGCATGTATGTTTCCCTTTTGAAAAGAAATGGGTCCCACATACCTTTTCAAAAACTGATTTTTTCACCTTTAAGACTGAGCCACTTTGGAGAGCTGAAACCTGAGTTGCATTTTTACCTTTTGAACATTGAAACTTCTTCTCCTGGAACCTTTGAGACTAAAATCATGAAGAACTTGTGAAAATTCATCAAGCTAATGTCAAAGAGATGCTTGTCCTGATTCATTTAATGCTAGATTTACACATGATGATGATGGACCTAGAAACCCTAATGACTTAATGAAGACATGAGACTGAGTGGAATGGTAATGATGATGACTGATATAATGAAAACATCCTTTTTATTATGATACCTTCATCTGAGTGAGGTAGGTGACCAACATGTGTGATTTTCCAAAAGAATGAAAACATTCCTAGACAAACTATCCAGTGACCAAATTTTACTCTATAAACCTAGTGACATGATAAAATCTGACCTTGAGACTCCTGATAGACTTGGTAAAAGAATATTTTATCTCTAGTGGAAGGTAGACAAGACTGACACTAGCAAATGCAAAGAAAGGGCATGGTGAGGGCACCTAGGTAGAGGCCACAAAACTAGCGGGTCAAGCTATTTAGTAATGCAGGTATGCACTGTTATGTTACCAATGTTGAACTCACTCATGAAAATAGAAAACAAAAATTAAAAACAAAAAGTAAGATAAGCATGAAATATTAAATTATTGACAATATATATATACAAATATATTTTGTGTGACCGTTGAATTCAACTTCCAAAGTCTTTTGGACTCCCATGACAATTCACATTCCTTCATGGAGTAGTTGTTCAACAATTTATGAAAAAATAAAGCTAATCCTAAACTTTATAAATAATTTCACATCTTGAATAAAAATTAAACTTAAAATAACAATAATAATTTTAAATCAAAATTTTAAATATTTTTGAAATACCAAAACTTTTACTTATAATATAACAACATAGATTCATCTTAACTCTTTATTTATAAGTGCTTAGAGAGACCAAATCCTTCAAGACGAAAACTTTTTTTTGAGTACAAAACTTGAGAAAAAATTTACAACTTGAAAGATTTAATTCATTTCATCGCTTGGTAGATCCTTAGTTAAGATGGATCTATGTTGGTTATTAATAATATTATTTATATTTATGCAGATAGGCATATCTATTTCAACTGAGGGTGGATGCAAGATTGTGGAATTTGAGTTTTTTTTTTTTAATCAACGAACATGATTCAATATTCATGGAATATGCTTTGTCTGATTACCACATCTAGGATTCTTATTTCTATTAGTGCTCTCTATTGGAAATAATACTGAGAGTTTGGGGTGAATCAGTATTATCAGGTCAATAATTTAATTTTCAAAACTGATTTGTATACGCTACTTCAGCTTAGTGAACTAGCATGTATATGCAACTGTACTTAATGCAACCAGCGTATATGCAGAGATCTTTTAATTTACCCAAATATCATGCATTGAAATTTAACCAGTATATCAAGAATTCATTAGATAGTGCAGTGAAAACAGAATAAAACATCACACATAAGTAACAAACATGAACACCAAGATATAAGGTGGAAACCCAATGTGGGTGAAAACCACCTACTGAAATCGTCTTTGTCTTCTTTTAATAATAAGATAATTCTGTTTACAATTTTTGTACTAGTGCATTCTTATACCAGTACGCAGGCTTCTACTGGAAGGGAGCTACAACCCTCTAGCTCTTGTACTAGCTGATATGTTTACTAGTACATAGGTGTCAGCCTACAGAAGACTACAACCTTCTCTTTTCTTCCAGGGACCACGTTTCATAAATTTTTAGACTGGATCCATCAACAACATCAATCTTTAAATATATCTGCATCAACCAATCTCCTTTTGAACCAACCACAACTGAATCAATCAATCACTCCATCAATATGATCATTCAGATTGTTGTCACTAGAATATAGTAACCAGAACCCAAGCCAGAACCTAGAACATTGCAACAACAAACAGAAGCAACTAAAACATATTTTATAAGGCATACGCTACTTGCATGTGTCGAACCTGTGTGCATACGAGCTTTCCTGAAGGTGAACCAACGTACAGATTTGAAAATCAAATTTATGATGTATACACTGCTTTGATATGCAGAACTAGCGTGTATACACTCCTTTTCTAAAGTGAACTTGCGTATAGATCTGTAAATGATGATTTAAACATTACAACTATTACAGACTTTAGTCATACCCAGATCATCATATTTACAGACTACAACATGTGCCAGTTATTCTGATACATGATCAAACCACATAAATACAATTCACTTCAAGCCTTGAGATCCTGATACATCATTAGATCTTATCCTTCATCAAACGCTAAGGTTCATCCTTGGTTCAAATCAAGCACAACACCATAAGCTAAAAACTTGCATATTAGATCTAACACTTCATCAGATATTCGATACTTATACCACTTGGCCTAATGATATTCTCCTCCTTTTATAGTGGTTAGGCCTTTCTCAACACCATGGACCAAAACCACTTAGGACCAATACCTTGGACCAAATACCTTGGGTCAATACCTTGGACCCAATACCTTGGACCAATACCATGGATCAAAAATACCATGGACCAAACACTTCAGATCAAAAATTTATTTTTCCAAGGTATACACGCTTTTCCTTCTATAAAAGTGTGTGTGTACGTATATGCAACTTGTATGCAGTGAACCTGCATGTATATACAACTTGGTTAGTGGTGAAATTGCGTATACCTCTCTTTCTTCATTATGTGAAGACTGATCTATAATTCTTTGTTGTTTTCTTGCTATATTGTGGTGTTTCATTTGAGTGAGTTGCTTTCTGAACTGATTCCTTGAAGTTGCCCTGCATTTCATCACATCTGTAAACACTCCTGTCATGCATTTTGTCACATCTGATATCTCTTCTGTAGATTCATCTAGTTGCCATATACCAATGATTTGTGCTGCTACAAGTGGGTTGCCATCAAGTACAACACATACATCATAATGCCAACAATCTCCCCCTTTGGACTTGATGGAAACAGCCACACCAAGTCACTCTCCCCCTTTGACATCAAGGGAAAAGGGTCGTGCTCCCCCTAATTGCATGCTAAATTCTCAAATATGTTGAAGTGTGTTGATTGAGCTCCCATGATCGAGTCCATGCTCCCTCTGAGCATAAGCAAAGTCTACAAAAAGATGTTCTAAAAGAAGAACATGACTCTATACATACATCACAAATGACATTCCTATCACCGATGACTCATACATACATCCATCTCCCAACCAAGTGGGGATATACCAAATTTGACTCATCCACCCAAGCAAGTGGGGATATATCAATTGTTTATACATGTCAAAAACAAGAAACATTACATCATCCATCCATGCATAGTGGGGTTACAAATTACATCATATGACTCATGGGTCTTTAAAAGATATACATGACATTTTTAACAAAGACCAAAGACCTAAACAAGACCATGATAGTCATCAGCAACTATCATACACCATATATGATATGCATCATAAGCATCTGTCAGCAACATCAGCAACCTGTATATGTCCATCATTAGTTCCCAAAATATCATCAACCATGTTCTCCCCCTGAACCTATTCCACCTGTTCACTGTCAGATCTGATCATTGCATATGTCAGTAAGAGATATCAAAGCATCATCATCATCAGATATACATCAAGTGATCAACAACACTATGAGGACCAATATATCAACATATTGAAACCATCATCAAACAGAGCAGATAATTGATAGAACCATAACAGACCCATTTTTCTTGAGTCTGGCCCACTGCTTTTCTTCAAACCAACATATACGCGACTGTGCCCACAGAAACTAGCGTATGTATGTGACTATGCTTCATGAAACTCGCGTATAACCACCTTTCTTTGAAAAATAGGATTTAACAGCAGGATGATGTAGAAACTACTCCCAACTTTTGTCTGAGATATTCAAATGTCTCTCTGGGTAGTGGTTTAGTGAATATATCAGCAACCTGTTCTTTGGAGGGAACATACTCCAATTTGACCTTTTGTTTAAGCACTTTTTCATGTAGGAAATGATATTTGATGGGTATGTGCTTGGTCTTGGAGTGCATGACTGGATTCTTTGAAATATTGATGGCACTTGTATTATCACATAGAATGGAGATGGGTGGAGTACATGTGATCTGAATGTCTTGCAAGGTTTGCATCATCCAAAGTAGTTGTGTGCAGCAAGATGCAGTAGCCACATATTCTGCTTCAGCCGTAGATAATGTAATTGAACTTTGTTTCTTGTTGAACTAAGACACCAACCTGGAACCCATATAGAATGCACCACCACTAGTGCTTTTTCTCTCATCAACACTTCTTGCCTAATTTGCATCTGTATATGCATGAAGTGTAAGATCTGTATCTCTAGGATACCATAAACCAAAGTTTTGTGTTCCTTAAAGATATTTGAAGATCCTTTTGACTGCCTGAAGGTGTGATTCCTTTGGATTTTCTTGGAATCTTCCAACAATTCCCACATCTTGCATGATGTCTGGTCGAGTGTCTGTTAGAGAAAGCAGACTACCAATCATGGATCTGTAAGTTAGTTGATGTATTGCTGCTGATTCATCGTTTAATCTAAGAATACATCCTATTACCATTGGGGTATATACTGGTTTAGAATCTTCCATGCTGTACTTTTTCAGGATCTGTTTGAGATATTTAGTTTGTGAGAGAAAAAGGCCATCTTTATTTTGTTGAACTTGTAGACCAAGAAAATAGGTAGGCTCACCAAGCAAGGACATTTCAAATTCTTGCTGCATTACTGAAGCAAAATTCTAACTCATGGATTCTTCATTGCTACCAAAAATGATATCATCAACATACACAACAATTATTAGCAATTTACCAGTGTCCATATTTGTATATAGATTTCTATCTGTTGACCCCTTTGAAAAACCCTGTTGGTGGAGATATTTGTCAAGACGGTAATACCATGCCCTTGGAGCCTGTTTTAGACCATAGAGAGATTTTGAGTTTGCATACAAGTTTTGCATCATTTCCAAGAATGAATCCTTCTGGTTGTTCAATATAGAATTCTTCTTCTAAGTCTCCATTAAGAAAGACATATTTTACATCTATTTGGTATACTTTGAATTTCTGAAAACTAGAAAGAGCAAGAAACATTCTTATGGCTTCAAGTCTAGCAATAGGTGCAAAAGTTTCTTCAAAATCTATACCTTCTTGTTGAGCATATCCTTTACAAACAAGTCTGGCCTTGTTTCTAATAATTTCTCCATTTTCGTTCAGCTTGTTTTTGAATATCCATTTAGTTCCTATGATATTCTTATCATGAGGTCTAGGAACTAATTCCCAAGTATTATTCTTTTCAATTTGCTCAAGTTCTTCGTTCATGGCCTTGACCCAACATTCATCTCTGCATGCTTCATTTACATTTTAAGGTTCAGTGGAAGATAGTAATGCTAGATAACTTGAAGCTTCGGCAATGGTTCTTCTAGTCTACACACCTGCCCCTTTTCCCCCTAAAATTTGACTTTCTGGATGATTTTTCTAAACATACCTGGAAGGAGTCTTTTCTTCTATCGTTATCTATTCTTTTGGTGCTTCATTGGTTTCTTCTTCAGAATCAATGTGATTTGATGTGGGAAAATGATCCTCATCTTCTTCATTGTCATAATCTTCGGTTTTTATCTGTTTTGGATTTTTGCATGCTTCATCAACCACAACATACTTTCAATAATTTTCCCAAGTATTTTATTGTAACATTTATATCCTTTACTTCGGGAAGAGTAGCCAAGAAGAATACCTTCATCTGCTCTGGGTTCAAACTTACCAAGTTTTTCATCAGTCCTTTTTATGTAACATTTTCTTCCAAAAACTTTGAAGTATTTTACAGTACCATACCAAAGTTAATGTGGAGCTTGAGTGCTGTTTACTCGAACATTTTCTTGGTTGAGAATAGTGATGACGGCGAATGCAACTTCACCCTAGAAGGTTGCAAGAGTTCTAGATTCATCTAGCATAGCATGAGCCATTTGTTGAACAGTTCTGTTCATCCTTTCTACCACTCCATTTTGTTGAGGAGTCCTTGTGGTGGAGAATTGCCTTTTTATTCCATGTTGTTCACAAAAGTCAAAGAATTCATCCAAGGTAAATTCCCTTCCTCGATCAGATTTGAGGCATTTGATTTTGCGATCTGATTCATTTTCAACCAAAGCTTTGAAGGCTTTGAACTTTTCAAATGCTTCATCTTTATGCTTTAGAAGACCTATCCAACACATTCTAGAAAAATCATCAATGAATAATATAAAGTATTCTTCTCCATGAGGTGACTTTTTCCTTGATGGTCCACATAACTCAGTATGAACAAGTTCAAGAGGCTTACTAGCTGGCCCTTCCTTTTTGATGAAGTGAGATCTGGTTTTCTTACCGAATTGACATGATTTTCATATAGTATTTTCAGGAATGTTGATATCTGGAAGATCACGAACAACCTGGAATCTGCATGATTTTCTTATTTGAGAAAAGCTTATATGTCCCAATCTTCTATGCCATAGCCAATTTTCATAATTTTTGCTTAGATAGCACCGTTGTTGTCCTCCCTTGAGTATGTATAGGTTGTTTGGAGTTCTTTTCCCTTTGTTCACGGTTTCTCCTGTATCAAGCTCACGAACAACACATCCATTTGATCGAAACACTACTTCATTTCCTTGATCACACATTTGACTCACACTCAACATGTTATGCTTTAAGCCATCAACATGCACAACATTCCCAGCTTTAACTTTTTCTTTCAAGAAAACAGAGCCTTTACCTTTTATGACAACAGAAGTGTCGTTTCCAAATGAGACACTCTTTTCCTTTTCTAAGGCATTATATGGGTGTAGTTTTTCTTTGTCACCTGTCATGTGTTTTGAGCATCCATTGTCGATGTACCACTAGTTTTCTTGTCCTTCTGCATACAAGGCTATACCACATCTTTCTGTTTGTGGTTCTTTCTTTCTCCATATTTTAGGATTTAATGGAGTTTACTCCTTTTGAACAATTTGCCGAAATTTACTCTTGCATTCAGATTCTTCATGGCCAAAGTTGTTACAGATTGAGCATTCTATTTCATTTTCAAGAAGAGAAAAGCTATTATAGGAAATTTTCTTGATCCCTGTCACATTCCCTTTATTTTATGCTTCTCTAGTCATGATAGTTTTGTAAGCAACACATTGAGCAGCTTTGTGTCCAAAATTATGACATGAGAAACATTGACCATTAAAGAAGTTCCTACGATTATCAAATCTACTGACCCGTTGATTGTAGTTTCTATTGATATTTATCTTTGAATCAAATTGAGTACGATTTACCTGAGGTTGATTATGGCTTTTGTTCATCCTTGAAGTAAATTGACCCTGACTCACCTGGTGATCTGCTTTATGCCTTTGCTAACGATTGTCAAACTATTCATTGCTCTTTGCTGCATCAGGATAACTTTTAGTGGAGGTTGACAGCTTTTGTGATTGAGATGTTTCTTCAGTATATCCAAGACCTATCTTTATTAGAGGAGAGCGTTGCACTTTGATAATTTCATTTAAGGATTCTGATCCTTTAGAAAATCTAATATTGAGAGCTTTTGTTTTCTCAAGATCCTTTTTTAGACCCACAATTTCACATTCTAGCTTTTCATTGTGTTTTTCTCTTTCAGCAAGTTGGTTGTAAAGGTATCTATAATCATATTCTTTTCTTATAAACAGATTTTGAGTTTAGAGATTTCTTCATAAAGATCATCTTCATCTCAAGCATCCAAAAAATCATCATCTTCATAAGCCATCAGAAGCCTATAATCATTACTATTTTCATCTTCATCACTATTTGATAAACCATCGCTATTTTCATGAGTATAGTAGCTCTTTTTACTTACACTTTGTTTTCTATTCCATTTTGCAGATTCCTTCCTTTTATCATATTTATCTTTATGAGGACATTTGGAAGCATAATGACCGACTCCACCATATGCAAAACATTTGAAAGGTAGTTTACCTTTGAATCTTCCGAAACCCCGTTGAAGCTTCTTGACAAAGTTTGCTTCCTCTTCTTCTTCTAAAATATGTCCTGATTCATTGAGTTCTTCTTTTCCTTTTGCTGAGGCTTTAAATGCGTCTTGTCTCATATCCGATGGACCTCCTTTTCTCATCTCAAAGGTAGTTAAGATTCTGTGAAGTTGTGTCATAGTAATAGTCTGTAGATCCTGCTTTTCTTCTATGGCAGATACTTTTGATTCAAATTTAGAAGATAAGGATCTTAAAACTTTTTCAACTAAGGTAACTTCCTTTATCTCTTCACTCAGATTCTTCATGCAGTTAACAATCTCATATATACGTAAGAAGTAACTAGCTATACTTTCATCATTGTGCATCTTGAGAGTTTCATATTGAATTTTGAGAGTTTGCAGTTTAGCACGTTTTACCTGAGAGTCTCCTTCGTAGCTTAGAACGATTTTGTTCCATATTTCTTTGGCTGATTTGAGCTGTATAACTTTGACAAAATTTGATTGTGATAGACTTCCCAATAATGTATTGACAACCTTGGCATTGGTTTCATATTGCTTTTTGCCTGCTGTATCTGTAGGAATTGTTGATGGAAATGTATATCCTCCTTCCATGATTTCCTAGACATCTATTACAAGAGATTGAAGATAGGCTGTGGTTCTTACCTTCCAATAAACAAAGTTGCTCCCATCAAGATTGGCGGTCTGATGGATCCCCCACTTTCTTGATTACTCATGATGATGGATCTTCCTTCAAGTGATCAAGCTTCTTCTGAAGGACCTGCTCTGATACCAATTGTTGAAAATAATACTAAGAGGGGGGGTGAATCAGTATTATCAGATCAATAATTTATTTTTCAAAACTGATTTGTATACGCTACTTCAGCTTAGTGAACTAGCATGTATACACAACTGTAATTAATGCAACCAACGTAAATACAGAGATATTTTGATTTACCTAAATTATCATGCATTGAACTTTAACTAGTATATCAAGAATTCATTAGACAGTGCAGTAAAAATAGAATAAAGCATCACACATAAGTAACACACATGAACACCAAGATATAAGGTGGAAACCCAATGTGGGTGAAAACTACCTGTTGCAATCGTCTCTGTCTTCTTTTAATAACAAGAGAATTCTATTTACAATGTTTTTACTGGTGCAATCTTATACCAGTATGCAGTCTTCTACTTGCAGAAGGCTACAACCTTCTCTCATTCTCCATCTTCTACTGGAAGGGAGCTACAACCCCCTAGCTCTTGTACTAGCTGATATGTTTACTAGTACGTAGGTGTCGGCCTACAGAAGGATACAACCTTCTCTTTTCTTTCAAGGACCACGTTTCATAAATTTTCAGACTGGATCCATCAACAACATCAATCTTCAAATATATCTGCATCAACCAATCTTATTTTGAACCAACGACAACCGAATCAATAAATCACTCCATCAATCTGATCATTCAGAATGCTTTCACCAGAATACAGTAACCAGAACCTAAGCCAGAACCTAGAACACTGCAACAACAAACAAAAGAAACTAAAACATATTTTATAAGGTATACGCTACTTGCATGTGTCGACCCTGTGTGCATATGTGCTTTCCTCAAGGTGAACCAGCGTACAGATCTGCAAATCAAATTTATGATGTATACACTACTTTGATATGCAGAACCAGAGTGTATATGCTCCTTTTCTAAAGTGAACCTACGTACAGATCTGTAAATGATGATTTAAACATTACAACTATTCCAGACTTCAGTCATACCCAGATCATCATATTTACATAATACAACATGCGCCAGTTATTCTGATACATGATAAAACCACATAAAAATAATTCACTTCAAGCCTTGAGATCCTGACACATCATTAGATCTTATCCTTCATCAAACACTAAGGTTCATCCTTGGTTCAGATCAAGCACAACACCATAAGCGAATAACCTGCATATTAGAACTCACACTTCATCAGATATTCGATACTTGTACCAATTGGCCTAATGATCTTCTCCTCCTTTTATAGTTTGTAGGCCTTTCTCAATACCTTGGACCAAAACCACTTAGGACCAATACCTTGGACCAAATACCTTAGGTCAATACCTTGGACCAAAGCCACTTATGACCAATACCTTGGACCAATACCTTAGGTCAATACCTTGAACCCGATACCTTGGACCAATACCATGGATCAAAAATACCATGGACCAAATACTTCGGACCAAAAATTTATTTTTCCAAGGTATACACGCTTTTCCTTCTATAAAAGTGCATGTGTAAGTATACGCAACTTGTATATAGTGAACCTGCGTGTATATGCAGCTTGGTCAGTGGTGAACCTGCGTATACCTCTCTTTCTTCATTCTGTGAAGACTGATCTATAATTCTTTTTTGTTTTCCTGCTATACTATGATCTTTCATATAAGTGAGTTGCTTTCTGAATTGATTCCTTGAAGCTGCTCTGCATTTCATCACAACTGTAAACACTCCTAGCATGCATTTTGTCACATCTGATATCTCTTCTGTAGATTCATCTAGTTACCATATACCAATGAGTTGTGTTGCTACAAGTGGGTTTCCATCAAGTACAACACCTACATCATAATGCCAACACTCTCCTTTTGGGTGTTTCAACTTAAAAAAAATATATATTTGAATCATAAATTGGATTGATTTCCACATGTTTAACGGTGTTTCTCAGTGTTTTGGAAATGTGTTTAACGTACATTGTTGACGGTCTCTCCATTTATAATCTTATAAAAAAATTGTAATATGAATAGTATTTATAATTTTATGAAATGTGTATCGACTATACTTAACCAAATATATTTAAGTTAATGAGGATGTATTCTTCCCCGATGGGGGTGCCTTTAAGGTTGGGTGGTTTGACAACCCACATAATTTCCATGCGTGAATAGGGAGTGGACAATCGGGAGGCTGATTGTGGTGAAAGAAAAAAGGTTACCACCTGTTCAATGATGATGTATGCATGGTTGCTCCACTATTTCTATAATACCAAAGGGTGTCCCTTATCTCATCAATTTAAAGCTAGGAAAGTGGAGGCAATAGAGTTTTAGTCTGACATTCCCCTAGTTAATTCTCTTCTACAGGTGAGTTCGCTCATGGTGGTACCTCAATCCCATGCGCACATGTTTGGGGTGTCAAATTATGGCTTGAATCTACATGCCGTAACACCCACTTGTCTTTCCTGTGTCATTACTCCTTCAAACACTGCATCTCTCCCATTATAATCATCAGTTTGGAGTCTGGGAGTATTACAGGAGCGCGGTGGATTCTCTATTGTGTGCTCGTGGATACACACCTAGTGCTCCTTGTGCTGACTTACAATGTAGGCTCATCGCTTCTCAAAAACCTCTAGCCATGTCATATTTCTTACTTCCATCTATCCTATTGTGTTTTCAAAGGTTTTCTTAACTCTCACCTAACTCTCCCTCGAACTGACACGAAGTTTATTTGTGGTAACTGTCCATGTTTTTCATTTTGTTCGTCCACAATACAACAATAGGTCCTTCTTTCGAACTTGTCATTGTATTTCCCTCCACTTCCTCTCAGATTCCTGAATCTGCAAGCATTTCATTCAACTTCCTAGTCCTTGTTTACAGGATGTGGTATCCAGGAAATTTTTCCTTGTGGTTTTTATTATTGGTTCAAATTTCAGGTCTATAGGCCAGCCTTAATTCTTCAAACTGGTTGTGTCTTACTTATATATGGTAAACGGGTTTGGATGTTTCACTCCTATATTGACAACAAAAATATACAGTTCTATCTCAATAATTTCATCCCGATGTATAATTTCCAAGTGCTCTTTCCCTCATTCTGGGGTAATAGTGCTTGTGTAGTTTTGCAACCCGAAATTTCTTATTTGACTACTCCTACTTTGTGGTGCCAACCCCTACCAGATTGACCTATGTCAACAGTGTGATAGACCGGACAATCCCTCTTGCGGACAAGAGCAATCTCCCTAGATCCTAAATGGAAACTAGAAACAATCATGACAAATGAACTGACTCTTTCCCTAAGTTGAATTTATTTGAATTACAAACAATCTAACTAATGGATAGACCTCTTACCGGTTTCATTAAATGCCTGATGAAGATCCCTAGTTGTAACTTGATGTAGCTCTTCAATGCTTAGTATAACCTGCAAACATAAACCCTAAAAATGATCAAAAGCACTTGTGATATATTAATTCAAACAACTTAACCTAATGATCAAGGAAATTAGGGATTGAACTTGCCTTAACGAACATAATAAACAATTGCAAACTATTCATCATTCACAAAAGACAAAAATCAATGGGATAAAGTGCTCATTTGTATTAATTAGAAGATAAGATGAGCCTTACAACCTTCGCCTTGATGCCATGAGGTCCCTCCCAAATGCCTTCAATATCCTCCTTAGATAACAAGCTCTCCAATTTCAAACTAGCAACATAAGTTTGTATTCTCTAAATTCTGACCTCCTTCTTCCCTCAACCCTCTAGTCCTTTTATAGATCAAAGAGGAGGAAGTTTCAGATCCATAAGAAGAGGATGAACCTCCTTTAGCGAAGGATTAGGTACATGATAAAAGGGTTGGAGATGCATCTTATGAGGGTTATAGCTTGAATAGTCATCACCTGGAAGCTTTCAGTTGGGAAATATTTAGCCAACTAGGTTTTTAGAATGTACTTTTTATTTTACTTTCTATAATTCACCTACCCTGGTTTATAGTTACAGACAGAGAACAAATCTGCGTTGTTCTCATAGTAAATTTCAGCGCATGCGTGAGAAACACTAAAGAAATCGGCGCAAGTGGAACTTAACATGGTGTGAGAGCTATTTGAACCAAATTTCTCATGGACTTTAACATATTTTGAGTTGTTGGACTTCTAAGGGAGATGGTTTCAACATGTTCATGGATGGTAATAATATCCATAAACTGATCAAGTGTCATGGAGACAAATTGACGTGTAACAAATTGCCCCCTAAAGTGCAAAGTCTGAAAAATAAGTTTAAAAGATTGAAGTGCTTTATCATTCCAAGGATCGGATCAGAGGCAATGGTCGGAAATGTGCAAGGAACATTCAAGGGAACATAATGAAAAATATATATCAAAAATCATCTTTGAGGTATGCATTCCCATACTCAGAGTAAAGCAAACTCAATGAACAAGCATGGAGAAACTAAGATCATATAGATGGTAGTCACAAGATGGATACAACCATCTGTCTACATAATCATGAATATAGAATCTCCTCGAAACCTTGATTGATGAAACTAGATCAAGGGTCTTGATCTTCATCTCTCAATCCACAGTATGATTCTAACCATGCGAATGGATGTCTCTAAGTCGAACATGGCCGAAACCACTTGATTATCGGTCAATGATGTGAACCTTTAACAAGTGCGAGAGAAACCACCAATAATGAAAATGGTTCTCAAGGCACTCCTGTATAATCTATAAAGTGTGAATATGTGATTTGAAGTCTAACACTCATAGAATTGTTCGATTGAAGGCCAATGATGAGAACCTATCGTCGAAAGTGAAAAACCTGCTATTAAGGCATGCACACTTCAAGGTACTGAAGGTTTCTAAATCAGCTTCCTAGATGATGAGCTGAAGTCGATAGGAAGTTATTCATCGTAGGAAAGCCTACGACATGAAACATGATATCAAGTTTTGAAAATAATTTCAAGGACTGGCTCAAGGATGGCCGACGCGAATGAAGGAAAATATTTTGCAAAAGGCTTTGAACCAAAGTTGAACTTCTCTTGAATACATAACACCACTTTAATGATTTGGTAGCATTTGACTCAACGATAATACCCAAAACCATGAAGACTTTCAATGAGGTTTGATTAACTATAAGGAAAATGGATTTCCCAACCCGGACATCAATGTCACAAAGTGTCATGTTCAAGAGCGACATGCTACCTTTTAAGTGACGATGTAAAATGGGCACCTTCCCCAATTTTCCCCCTCCATTATTGGTAAGTACCTCTTTAATTTTTTTAACAAGCTTGAGGAGGATAACATATGCTTGGACTGTAAGGTCATCCTTCAAATGATTCCATCGAAGTATTTTTAATGAAACCTAAGAAGGAATGGTTCGGTCTCGTCATGTTTAACGAGTCCTATACTATTTAATTTTAATGAGTCCAGTAGAGGTGTAACTTAATGTTGTTTTATTTTAAGAGTTTGAAAAAGACACAAAAAGAAAACATAT
Source organism: Pinus tabuliformis (assembly GCA_031772625.1). Classification (NCBI taxonomy): domain Eukaryota; kingdom Viridiplantae; phylum Streptophyta; class Pinopsida; order Pinales; family Pinaceae; genus Pinus; species Pinus tabuliformis. The sequence continues at coordinate 32,311,250 of CM062804.1, forward strand.
TCAACTCTTTAACCGTAAAATTTTAACAAGCCTGGAGAAAGTAAAGCTCGATGTATTTCATTTTTAGAGAGTCAGAGGAAAAACATAAGTAAACTCCACCAGGTTATTTTCCATTGGTTTAGTCTCTCAGGTTCGAAAAAGGATAAAATAATACAAGAGAGAACTCTATTGACCATCTTCTATCAACGTATACCTTTTTCGTAAATAGTCTTGGCTTAGTCCATAAATGGGGTAAACTTATAATGAGTGGACGGTCATTCATTTAATTTTACGAGTTCAAACAAGCAAGTACTCGACAATATTTTCTTTTTTGAAAAATTTTGAAAAGGGCTTAAAAGAAGACTTCATGATTTTTCACTTTTCGTAATTTTTAAAGAGCATAAAAAGCGATGAAAGTCCACTGAATGTCAAAAATGATTTATCTTGAATCCGTAAATGATCCTGCACATTCAAACTCAATAACCCGTCATAACTCCTCAGACATATATTTTCCCTCTTAAAAAGATTCAAAATATAAAAAATAATATTTTTCAAGCTTAAAAAACTTATAAAAGTGGGAAAAAGTAATTCATTTCTACCATTTTCATTTTCACCAGTTCAGATCAGAGAGAGGGTTTTTCTACCGTAAAACTTCCAGGACTGATTCTGAGCCAACCGGTGGACGAAATCACGCACCATTTCCTCCAAGTAGAGTATATTTCCATAACTTAGCTTTCTATCTGTTTCTTTTTTCATTTTAAGCTTTCATTTGGTTTTTTGGGACAAATATTTTTCCAAAAATGCGGCCTTAGCCCTGCGCAGGTTTTGCTCAATTGGGCCTGCGTAGGTCGATAAAGTTTTCCATATGAAAATTCTCGGCCTGCTCGGAATTCTGTAAGAAATTTTTGCACAGTTGTGCCCTGTGCATAAAAGGGTGACTGCACTGGTATCGTGGGCCATTTAAAACAAACTTTGGGGCCCAAAAAAACATGAAATGAATTTCAAGAAAGATCCTAACTGCTTAAAAATGGTCATTTTAGGTCATTTCTCTTTCTCAAAAATGGAATGGAGGGAGAGAGAGCATGAAGCCAATGATGTGGCTACTTTGGTGGATCTTCCCACTTTGCAGGCTCTCAGGAATTGCAACCTCCTAAAATACTAGCTAATCCCTGGGATGAAAGCCCATGTATATTTGATGACATGGTTAGTGAGGACCTAGAATGTCCAGAAACAATTTTCATGATTGCTGATTATTGCCTCACCATTGATGCTAATGACATATATTTCCTGACTGGGTTATCTCATCGGGAAGCCGATCTTTCACTTTTTGGATCAAGAGCAGGGGGAGACACTACTGATGGATACTTACAATGCTTTTGCAGGGGTTCACTGCCCAAAGATGGACAGATTAACATTCAGTCCATTGAAATTTTACCCTTGAGGACAATTGCTTTCACTGTTTGCAAACTGTGTGGCAATGCTACCCTCCATCTAGCCACCCAGGCATAGATGCAGACAGTCGTGGAATGCTGGGATTCTAGGATATATAATTGGTGCGAGGCAGTAGTGGTAAATATGAAAGGGCAACTGACTAGGTGCAAGAATGGTAAACTAAAAAATTTCCATTATGGTTCCATTCTAGTTGCCTTTTCACTAGAAAGGGTTCCTATTCTTCGACCACAATAGGTTCGAGCAGATGAGGGGGGTTTGAGGGATCCACACTTGATGAGGTGGGTTGCACTGATGGCACGCCATGGCAGTGATGGTCCTGTAGTGAGGCATATAATAGAGTTTTTTGACTGGATGATCGAGCAGATTGTTCTGATTGAGGACTTTCTGCATGGCGGGATAGATTATAGAGGTTACCCTGATATCCCACTTCCAGCCAGGATGAGACGGTATGATAGATGAGACGAGCACCCTATGGTTGTTGTGGCAAGGAACCTAGAGGCGAATGGAATCCTGACTGATCCAAGTGGCTCCAGAGACACACACAGGGAAAAAAGGGCTTATGGAAGCTCAAAAATCAAAGTGATCAAAATGTTGTCGAACCAAAACTAGAGCGTAGATATTTTCGTCCTGATCACAACGGTGCGAGCGATTCATCAAAACGAGCTTGTATGTGAAAGTTAAAAAAGTTCAGGGTTGAATTGGGTGACTAGTTAGGCTTAAGGAGGGAACAATTTCGTTGAAACCCGACCACCAGATTCCAGCCAGCATGGGCTAGATTCTAGGCAGAATTGTTGAACGAATAAATTTACTCCTTCGGTCAATTTTCTGAATTTTCGAAATGCCCCATTATTTTATATATTATAAAAAAATTAATATATATATATATATATATATATATATATATATATATATATATATATATATATATTCGGGGTGGCGGGTCACCAACCTGCCACCCCCCAACAACCCACCTCTATATACAACATACCATATGTTTGGGCCAGTGGGAATCGAACCTGCTCGGCCACGTGGCCGACCTGCACCACGGGCGGCCAAACCAACCATTAATACGCCAACCACAACCCCTATTCATTTGATGCGACGGCTCCATTAAGAGTGCCAAATGCGTAATTGCGTGCCATTCAAACAAAATATGGCCTAAATATATATATATATATATATATATATATATATATATATATATATATATATATATATATATATATATATATATATATATATATATATATATATATATATATATATATATATATATATATATATATATATATATATATATATATATATATATATATATATATATATATATATATATGCGGATTTTGTGGGGAGGCAGGATTTGATCCCCCGACCTCCCCTTAACCAATTTCCATATTTCACCAATGCACCAAACAATTTCATTGTTTTATCCACCCAAATTTTACATATAAACCTATCATTTTTTCAGTGCGCCCAACATGGAGGAGCAGAGGAGCGAACATGTGGATTGGGACATATTTTTTTATTAATTAATTTGCAGGTGGAACCATGAACTTGGGAAAAGAACTGGCGGAACCATGATTGAGCCAAATTCTCAAGAGGGCGAAATTTTGCCAGTGTCCAAATTGGACAAACTATGTCTATCCTACACCTCTCAGCGACACGAACCTGATGGCGTAGTTAGAATTTTGATCTGTGTAGCATATATTCAAATGACTCGGAGGAGGGAATATTTGAGGAATCTAGGGGGAATCTAAAAGAATCATGTATCTCCAGATTTCCACTTTCTTAGAATTCAGAAATTTGACAGTAAATTTTACACTATTTGATGCCACAAATTTGTTGGTGCATTCATATTTTACATTTGATCATTTCATTTTTCGGCCACTTTTCAAAGTGGAGTGGAGGTGTCAACATTCAACGTGCGAGCAGTCATTCCATGAGATTCGACGCCGCGACATTGATGGTACGACCAACTTCAACAGTTTGACATCCTTTCCTTCAGATGGCCCTAGGATGTGAGGTATATGCAGTTTGTTCATGTACTTAGTTTTGTTATGAGATGCATTGTGCTGCATAGCTCCCTGTTTGATGTTTGATGTGGGATATTGTTTTCTTACTTGTTTCATGATTCATACTTGATGTGACGTGGAATCATCTATGGGATGTACTTGTTATCATGATTTTTTTGAGATCCCTTTTTTGTTATGTTGATGGGATCCTCATGTGTCTCCATGTATTTTTGCATGGAGATCCCTTTTATGCCATGTTGGCGGGATGCTCATTATCATCACGCATGAGTTTAGGACACACTAATAGGAGTCCTTTTTGAATGAGATTTCCTGCAGTGGAACGTCTCTTGGAGCCACTCCTGCGTGAGGGAATTTTCCTTGTATGATAGGGATTTCACCACCTATGTACATCATCACTATCGACAACACTTAATGCAGTAGCCTACATCATATTGACACTGGGACCTGAAGATATAGTCCCTTCCGGACGAACTCTGTTATCAACATCTTGCGTTTTATGTTGCTAATGATTGTCATGTTCCTTCTTCTTTACAACATGCAGATATGTTCAATTATGCTATTTTAAATGCAATTCTAATCACATCACGAAAGTAAAAGATCTTGGTTAAATCCAGGAGTTGAGTCAACACAGATCAAATTTGGTATCAAAGTGGTCTTTGCATGGATGTGAATTGCAAGCTTGAACAATGGAACGTTCAGTGACAGAGGATGAAAAAGCGATGTATGAGACCATGCTCAAATTTCCCAAAAGGTGGAAATAATGTATGAAGCTCTACAAAAAGAGGCCGAGGAAAAGGAGTGATTGCAACTTCAGTTGTGAGCCACGGAAGAGGTCCTCGAAGAACTGAAGCACAAAAAACAGAATCTTCAAACAGAGAATGATGGATTGAAGGCGCTTCTACATGAAGAGAAAGAGGAAAAACAAAATTTTCTACAACAGTTGCAAGCTAAGGATGGGGCCTTGGAAAAGCTGCAACGGGACGCATGTGAGGTAAAACTTAATTCTCTAAATTCATGTGTGTCCTAATGATGATTTCACTATGAAAATCATACCACAGGAATTGGCTCCAAACTATTGAAGAAAATGGGTTATGAAGGCTTAGGCATTAATGGCCAAGGCATTGTCAACCCCATCAAAGTGGAAGAATTACCTCGTCAGGCAGGACTTCGTTATTTCAGGAAAAAAGTTGGGGAATGCATCGAGACAGCTAGCGAACCACCAACAACAGATGATGAGAAGCCCTCATCAGTTCTTTCCAAATCGACAGAGGAGGTAAAAGATGTTGATTTCCTTTCAGTTTCATCTTCACATAGTATGATTTTTGTTGGAGATGTGGAGATCCCTATTATAGGGACAAACATGAGGCTCCTTACTAGGATGAGGTACAAGGAGGAAGAGCTTGGTGTTAATAACCAAGGCATAACTCAACCATTGGAGGTTGTGTATATACCTCAATTTGCAGGCTTGGGATACACCGAAGGAGAATGCTCAAAAGGTGTCAGATTCTTCTGAGATATCGTCGAAATCATCGAGGGAAGAGAATGATGAGAACACATCCCCATCATCCCATGGCAGTTCCCATTGTAGGGAAAGAGCTGAGGCAAGCTCTCATCACCATAATGACACTAGAGGCAGCAAGGAAAGGTATAACCAATCTTGACATTTGAATGTTCATTTAGATTATAATCATGTTGTTAATGATGGACATAAAACATGGCATCGAAAAACATGTACCTTTTATGGATTACATAACCATACATTTTCTAAGTGTTGGAAAATAATAGAAGCACAAAAAAAGATGAGGCGTGAAAGACCCTCTCAACGGAAGGCAAAGAAACATGTTTAGCAGGTCTGGAGGAAGAAGATGTATTGCAGTCATTACAACATAGGTTTCCATTAAAGAGCCAATTGTTGGAGGCTCCATCCAGAGCAGCGCCTGAAAGACAAAGTGTCAGTGCATGAACTAGGTGAAACAAATGTTCAACAAGCAAAACCACCATAGGGGGATGACCCATTCATAGTGATAAGTGAAAAATTGTTTCTAGATATGTTAGCTTGTCATGGTTGTGCTTTTGTAAATAATTTGTTTCATTTTAAGATGTAAAAGTGATGATGTGTTTTCCATCACTTGTTAAGCAACAATGATGTCTAGTCTTATTTTGTGTTGCATTTTACACTCTGAAAGTGATGTTATGTTTCCATCACTTGTCAAAGCGAAAAAAGTGTTTGGCCTTATTTTTGTAAATCATGTGTTGTAGTGATGATGTGTTTTCCATCACTTGTTGAAGCAACAATGATATGTTGGCCTTGTTTTCGTAGCTAAGGTATTGTTTCCATTTCGATGTAAACTTGACCACCGAGTATGTGTTATAAACTCGTGGAAAGTACAGGATGCTGGGGTCATTAGTTGGTCATGAAATTCAAGCATGTAATTTACAAAAAAAATGTACTATAGGTTACAGAGGTTGCGGGTGTTGGCTCATCGCTTAAGGCTCCGAAGAACAAAGGTGAAGGAGATGGAAGCGAGACCTTTTTAGGACACTTGTGATGTGGACAAGGTATAGAGAAGTTGCATATTATTTTTCAGGCTTTTGGAGGACCAAAAGCTCCGCAGTGGGAAGGATTGATCTAGGTGGCTCCAGAGACACACACAGGACAAAGAGGGCTTATGGAAGCTCAAAAATAAAAGTGATCAGAATGTTGTCGAACTAAGACCAGAGTGTAGATCTAGTCGTCTTGATCGTAGCGGTGCGAATGGTTCGTCAAACTGAGCTCGTATGCAAAAGTTAGAGGTAGTCAAAGTTCAGGGTTGACTTGGGTGACTAGGCAGGCTTAAGGAGGGAACAATTTCGCCAAAACCTGGCCACTAGATTCCAGGCGAAATTGTTGAATGGATAAATTGACTCCTTCGGTCAATTTTCTGAATTTTCAAAATGCCCCATTATTTTATATATTATAAAAAAATTAAATATATATATATATATATATATATATATATATATATATATATATATATATATTTTGGGGTGGCGGGCCACCAACCCCGCCACCCCCCCAACAACCCACCTCTATATATAACATACCATATATTTTGGCTGGCGGGAATCCAACCCGCCCGGCCACGTGGCTGGTCCGTACCACGGGCGGCCCAAACAACCATTAATACGCCAACCACAACTCATATTCATTTGATGCGACGACTCCATTAAGCGCGCCAAACGCGTAACTGTGTGCCGTTCAAACAAACTATGGCCTAAATATATATATATATATATGTGTGTGTGTGTGTGTGGATTTTGTGGGGAGGTGGGACTTGATCCCACAACCTCCCCTTAACCAATTTCCATATTTCACCATTGCGCCAAACAATTTCATTGTTTTATCTACCCAACTTTTTATATATAAACCTATCATTTGTTCAGTGCGCCCAACATGGAGGAGCGGAGGAGCGCGCATGTGGGTCGGGACATATTTTTTTTATTAATTAATTTGTAGGCAGAACCATGAACCTGGGAAAAGAATAGGTGGAACCATGATTGAGCCAAATTCTCAAGAGGGCGAAATTTTGCCAGTCTCCAAATTGGACAAACTTTATGTCTATCCTACACCTCTCAATGACACGAACCGATGGCACAGCCAAAATTTTGATTTGAGTAGAAGATCTTCAGATGAACCAGAGTAGGGAATCTTTGAGGAATCTAGGGGGAATCTAAAATATTCCTGTAGCCCCAGATTTCCACTTTCTTAGAATTCAGAAATTTGACAGTCAATTTTACACTATTCGACGCCACAAATCTGATGGTGCATTCAGATTTTACATTTGATCATTTCATTTTTCTACCACTTTTCAAAGTGGAGTGCAGGTGTCAGCGTTCAATGTGAGAGCAGTCATTCAATGAGATTCGACACTACGAGATTGATGTTACAACCAACTTTAGTAGTTTGACATCCTTTCCTTCAGATGGCCCCAGGATGTGAGGTATATGCAGTGTGTTCATGTGCTTATTTTTTCTATGAGATGCATTGTGTTGCATAGATCCCTATTTGATGTTTGATGTGGGATCTTGTTTTCTTACTTGTTTCATGATTCCTGCTTGATGTGATGCGGAATCATCTGTGGGATGTACTTGTTGTCATGATTCATTTGAGATCCCTTTGTTGTTATGTTGATGGGATCCTCATGTGTCGCCATGTATGTTTGCATTGAGATCCCTTTTATGCCATGTTGGCGAGATGCTCATTATCATCATGCATCAGTTTAGGTCATACTGATAGGAGTCCTTTTTGAATGAGAGTTCCTGCAGCGGAACGTCTCTTGTATCCACTCCAGAGTGAGTGAATTTTCCTTGTATGATAGTGACGTCACCACCTATGTACATAATCGCTATTGATAGCACTTAATGCAATAGCCTACATCATCTTGACACTGGGGCTCAGAGATGTAGTCCCTCCTGGACGAACTCCATTATCAATGTCTTGAGTTTTATGTTGCTAATTATTGTCATGTTCCTTATTCTTTACAGCATGTAGATATGTCCAATTATAATATTTTAAATGCAATTCTAATCACATCACGAAAGTAAAAGATATTGGTTAAATCCGGGAGTTGGGTCAACTTGGATCATAGACAGAGTTGGAACACAACCTTGGGAGGTTGACTGCCAACATCCTAGAGACTAGAGTTGATGAAATTCCACTCGCCTATTAGAGGCACGTAGTTGGGGTTCCCAGGCCTCTCAAACATTTATTGCGTTGAGTTACTTGCGCTATAGTCTGTTATCATTAGCATCACCATGCCTAGATGTTCTAGTTTCTAGGACCATTTTTGACCTTTTGGAGTCAGTACTATTCTGAAAATAAAAGGCCATGGGGCCTTATGTCCTCGAATGACATATTTTATGGACACACCCAAACTCTATTTTAATAAAAAATCTGCTACTTCTATCTATGTTTATCTTGAATAATGAATGAATGAATATTGTTTTTAATTTAAAAATGTTGCAAATGTCTATTTAAAACATGATTCATCAATGCATTTGTCAATGTGTTTAAATATCTTGGAATGTGTTGATATTCGATATAATCAACTCGTATTTCCAAGAGATGGACTCATAAAAACATCCTTAACATGGTTTGACTACTAACTGAATAGACACCATTTAAATGTAATACTACGAGCTAAAAATCTAACCTAATGATCAAATGTCGGATACCAACTGTGATGGTATCATCCAATAGCTCATGATTGCACTATATTATACTATATTGTTCGTTGTTTGACAGATACACGTCCCATGAATAGAAACTAGCTCATTATTGGGTGAATAGATAACCCAGACTGCGGAAGATAAATTTTGAGTACTACGAATAGTGCCATCAACAAAGCCAATGTAAGTAGGAGAAAATGTCGACATCTACAAATCAAGTGTAAAAACGAGATAAGTAGAAGAAGTAGTAAAAAACACTAATCTATCACACATACCTAAAAATGATAAATAATGTACAAATTTTCATCAAAAATTTATGCAATATATTTCTTTAGGTAAAGACCATTTCTGGGCTTTCCCAAAGGAACACCATTGTAATCAATCAGCTCATAGGCACCTTTAGCTAATACACGTTTTATGATGTAAGGGCCTTGCCACACGGGCTCGAATTTCCTTGCACCTAGCTTGTCATGATCTTGATCATATACCAAGACTAGGTCACCTTTTGAATATGTACGAGGATTAACATTCTAATAATATTTGGCTTTGACACATTTTTAGTGAGCTTCACTAGCCAATACAGCATTACAATGATTTTCATCTAGATGGGCTAAGTGTACAAACCGTTCTTCATCTGCAGAGGTAGCAGGTAATAATTTGATGGCTAATTTAAGAGATGGAATTTCACATTCAATAGGTAATACAACTTCCAAACCATAAATGAGTCAAAAGGGGGCAAAACCGGTCGATGTTTTAATAGTAGTGCGGTAAGCCCACAGTGCTTAAAAGAGCATAGAGTGCCAGTTTCCTTTATGGATACCAACTATCCGTTTAATCATATTGGCTAAAACTTTATTGACAACTTTGACCTAACCATTAGCTTATGGATAATATAGAGTAGATCTATCATGGCGGAGGCCAAGTTGCACGGACAATTCGACCATCATAAAGTTGCAAAAATGACTACCATGGTCTGTGACGATAGCTTGTGGGACGCCGAACCAAGCAATCACATGATTGAAAATGAAAATAGTTGTAGTTTCACCACTGTCTCTATATGTAGGCATCACCTCGACCCATTTTTTAAAGTAATCAACTGCAAGGATGATATATCCATGCCCCCCGGTTGAGTGAGGGTTACAAATGACGAAGTCAATGCCTCATTTAACAAAAGGACTGACAGCTACAATTGGGTGAAGAGGAGATGGAGGTACTCACATTTTGCGATCATAAATTTGGTAATTATAGCATTTTTGGACTGTAGTGATGTAGCTTTTAAGCATTGACGACCAATAATAGCCAGCACGTAATATCTTTTGGGCAGTAGCATACCCAGACATGTGACCACCACATGCTCCAAAGTGGCAGTCATTCAAAGTTTTTTCAGCTTCTTCAAGAGTTAAACAACATCAAAATACAGAATCGGCACCACGACGATAAAGAGTGTCGCCAATAATGTTGTATTGTTGGGATTGGTATCGGATTTGCCGACGATCAGTTTTGGATAACTTAGGCCTAAAAGTTTGTGTTTGGAGATATATAATGATGTCTCCATACCACGAATCAGACACACTAATAAGAAAGAGAGATTTGTCAACAAAAGAATCTTCTGCTACAGTTTCTATATCAGTATGGGGGAAGTCACATAATAATTTGGAAAAAATCTAGGATTTCTTTGATTTGGATTTTTAAAATTCCAGATCAAACTCTTGTAAAATGATTATTCACTTCAAGTATTTTCCCCCTAGAAGTTGCTTTGTGAGAATATACATCATAGGGTTGCAATCTAAAATAACAATTGTTTTTCAGATAATTATATAGTGACAGAATCATTGAAAAACTGCCAAGGATAGCTTCTCCACATGTGCATATTTATTCTCAGCTTTAGTGAGACTCCTACTCAAATAGTAAATCACATGTTCGCTACTAGAATCATCCTCTTGGACTAACACCATGCCTATGGTGGCATCAGATGCAACTAAGTACAAAAATTAGTCTTGATGATTATTAGGTGGATGCAGTAAAGGCGCATTAGTCAGTGCATGATTTAATGCATCAAAAGCTATATCAACAAGCTCATCCCAAAAAAATGAAATACCCTTTTTCAATAGTCTAGTAAAATCTTGTATTAGTTCAACATAATTGTGGATGAATCTACGCAAAATGTTTTCTTTCCCTCGCAAACTTTGGAGTTGAGTCAAGCTAGAAGGAGTAGGCAAATTCAAAATTACCTCTACCTTGAGAGGATCGGCACGAATGCCTTCCTTTGAAATGATGAAACCTAGAAGGTGACCATATTGGACACAAAAAACACATTTGTGCAGATTCAAGAGAATATTGTAATTCCTACACTAAATGAAAATCACTTTTAAGTGTATTGGGTGATCCTGTCGTTTCATAGAATGATTCGGGAGGTCATCTAAATAAGGATGAACAATATGCTTGATATCATCGAATGCGTAAGACATTGCTCATTAAAAAGTTGCGCCAACAGTTTTTATGGAAAATGGGAGTTTTTGATAATAAAAAGTCCCCCATGGGCATATAAATGAGGTTTTATATTGATTGGCATGGAGTATGTTTATCTGATTGTAGCCAGAAAATCCATCCAATAAAGGAAAAAAAATTGATTTTTGACACAGTCATCAAAAAGCTGGTCAATGCACAGAGTTGGATAATTGTCCTTGGGACAAGCTTTATTGATATCTTGGTAATCAACACACACTCGAATGGTTCCTTGATTTTTATTAACATGCACAATATTTGGTACCCAATAAGTTAAAGGAACAAGGTAAATGAATCCTACTTTTAGCAATTTCTCAACCTCAGTTTTGATAGAAGCAGCTTTTGGCGGATGTATAGGACGTAATCATTGTCTTACTAGATTAGAATCCGTATAGGTTTTTATTTCATGTACAACAATGCTAGGGTCGATTCCTAGCATCTCTTCATAGGACCAGGAAAAAATGTTAGAGAATTCTTGAAATAGGTCTTTGTAAGTTGAAATCTCTTCTAACGAACAAGAGGCTCCTATATGAATATTTTCAATTATTTCGGGTTTCACTGAGATATCGATAGGTACTGTTGTCGATATGTTCCCTAAATTCTGTTCAAAATTGGAAGAAAGGGTAGATATTGGATTTTGAGGATCGCTAAGGGTCTCAGATGAAAATAATGATGAAAAATTATTCTCAATTTTATCAAAAGATGGTAAGAAAGTTGAACGATGATGAGTATCAATGGAATTTCATCCAAGGTCATAACCTCCATAATCCCTTCATCAATTAAAAAATCTTTGTTAAAAGGATCAGGCATAGAGATTGGTTCCAAGCATGAAAAATGAGAATATTCATCAATGATCATATTCATTTTATCATCATCAGATGTTGATGGGTTGGAAAAAGATTGAATAGCCTCATAGGCTAACTCAAAAGTGTAATGAGGCATTTCATCACCATATAAAATCATTTTTGATTCTAACAACACTTTCCATGGATCTCCGATTTCGAAAGTACTTGATGTAATCATGTTGATCTGTGCTTCATTTTGAAGAAGAACGAGTGGAGGGAATGCGAAAGTTCCCATCAAAGATGAGTCTTTGAGCAGGCCAACACCAACTTCTTCATATGGAGTGGTCGATTTTCCAACAAATGGGATACTGTCGGTAGAATTAGGGTTAGAGGTATAGTAGGACAATTTATCTACTTTCACAATCCTTCCTTTGTGAAGAAACATAATCGTCCTAAAATATGATGAGACTACTGCCACCATGGCCTAAGACCAGCTTCGGCCAAGTTAAAGGTTGTAATCAAGTTGAGCATCAACAACCTCAACGTCTATTGCAACTGTTTTTCCCTCTAACTCGATTGGAAAATCATTTAAAATTCCATATAGACGAAAACCTATGCCGTCAAAGGCTTTCAAAGTCGTGGGAGATTGATTGATTGTTGGAGAACCTAAAGCTTTCCAATAGGGAATGGACATAATGCATGTAGATTCTCCTTCATCAATTATTATTCGAAAAACTTGTCGAGTTTCGATGTGAAACTAGTATCTGAAAATCTAGTTGGTGTGGGAGATGTGAGACATGATTCTTGAGATAAAAAACAATCAAATGGGAGTCGTGAGGATCTACCGCTCCTATGGCTAATGATAATAATTTCCTTTGCATTGGAAATGTTTGTAGCACTTCAAGGGAAGACATGGCCAAAGGTGACATAGCCAGATCTTCGACGATGTTATAATTTTGGCCAGCCTCTACATGAGGATTAGAGGCTGACTTACGAAGAATACCCTTAGGAGGTGGATGAATTACCATATCGGGATTTGGTTTATCGATGTGTAATGGTTCAGAAGAAGGAGGAGTAGATGCTGAAATTTGACCAAATGAACTGGAGTCATCTCCATTTTCAACTGGACCCTTTGATGCGTAATATTTGGATCTTGTTTCTACCATAACTTTGGGAGACATCATCATGATATATGCCGATGGGGATGAGGAGGATTGGTCGTGAGACACCATTTTACTATCTTGAGGAAAAGGATCCTTCAAAATAGCGGGTGTGGGTGAACTCTTGACGAATTTAGGAACTTCGGCTCGATGAGAGAACTCCTTAGTGTAATAATCTTTCTCACAAATCAAGCAAGGATATCGAGGTTTCCCCTTTTCATCAGATGGTTCATTCTTGGCTGATTTCTCCTTAGAGTGGTTTCCTTGTTTAGTTTTGCATTTTCCCTTTTTATTATTTCTGAATGACTTACCCTTGCTAGTAGATAAATCTACAATGTTGATTTCGGAAGTAATTCTGGGACAAGGATCTTCGTTAGGTGAATCTGATAGAGCCAAAACTTGAACATTCTTAGAATTTTTCTTTTCTTTCTTAGTCTTTTGGCTAACAGAACCAATCATGTGATCTGCGGCATGTGATCTTGGAAGAGGTGGATTATTTGGAGTAGATTAGGGTAAATATGGGATATTTTCATACAAAGTACCAAACTAAGTATAAACAAGATTGCGATATTGAGCGTGGGAAATTACCTACTCTTCAGTTACAACACCCCCTTTGGCCACATCTTTAGTTATTACTGGTAAAAGTGATTTTATAAACCATTCAGCTAGAATCTGGTCTAGAATGTAAACTTTAACTAGGAAACATCTTCGTCTCCATTCGTGAATGTGATTTGAGATATGGGTAGACGTTGACTGCTTTAAAGAAGTAAAAATTTCAGTTCCATTGTCATACTGAATGGGTAACTGAAAATGGGTCAAAAATTCTGTAGCAAGGGAATTGAACGCATTGAAAGAAGCATGCGGTAATTCTACATATCATTTGGCTTCCGAACCAATTAGGGTTTAATGGAACATTCGTAATCTAATAGAATTGTCATTTAATGAGTTGGACGTGCACCAAATATGGTAGATCATGACATGGTTGGATGGAGCTTCACATGACTTACCTTCGAACTTAGGAATGTCACCGGGAAACTTAGTAGGAATAGATGGCCAATAGGGTAAATAAATAAGTGGATCATTAGTTAATTGAGAGAGGTCAGGCAAATCCAAAGTTGCAATGAAATGAAACTGGTGATTGGGATCCTGCGATGGATATTGATAACCCTGAGGGGTGAGTCCCATACCAGGAGGAGGATATCCAAGATATCTTAGGATAACCTGAGCAATTGGAATCTGCATACCTCCTGGGTATCCAGGATGAGCCATTTCATATTGTGGTTGAATAGGTTGTTGAAATGTATGACGTGGGTACGGTTGATTTTGGAAGGTGAGATTATGACCCATTTGACCTTGAAAAAACTGTCCTTGAAAGGGTTGACCTTGGATAAATTGAGTTTGAAAAGGTGTAGCTTGAACAAAATGACTTTGGGGTAAACCTTGGAAAGATAGCCCTTGAAAAGGTACTTGCATATATGGAACACTAGGTTGAACAACAGGTATTTGAGGTGTTGATGGAATCGTAGGAATGGATTGAACACCAGATACTTGAGGTAAATACTGAACAAGAGGTTTCATAGTAACCTGTGATGTAATCGGGACAATTATTTGCGATACACCTGGAATGGGAGTTCTAGGCAAACTTGAACCTAGGTTCTAAACAGACGTTGCCATAGCAGACTGCCCTACAGTTTGATGGGTACTTTGGGTGGACTACTGAAGTGATTGTTGGGCAGGTGTCGATGAGGTAGCCTGGACGGTTGGTTGAACTTGAGAAGACATACCTTCAAAAGGAAGTTGTTGCATAGGTTGTTCAAGAGGTTGGCTAGGTTGATACAAAGGCACTTGAGAAGCAACAAGAATTGACTGTTGAGAAGGGTTCTAGATTGTATTCAATCCAGGGTAAGGCATTCCATAGGCGGGTTGAGGCATAAAAAGTTGACCAAAACTGATTTGTGGCATTTGAGCATGGTTAAAGTAATTTATGGCGGTGGTTTCCCCCTAGCTACAAGGTAAGGTCCACCAAAAGGTTGTCCTCTAGGTGGAGGAAATGATGGTTTCCCCCCAAGTGAATAATAACCACCTATTGGGTTAGCTCATGAATTACCAACATTACCAAAAATCATATTAATGGCTTGTTCAGATGCTAAACCTTCATTGGTAGGGTTAATTACACCAGTTGACATGTTTGAAGATGAGTTTGAGGAAGAAGCTCTTGAATAAGCTCCCGTGAGGGAGTGATATCCAGGTGGTAAAAGACCACCATACAATATGGACTTTGGAGAAGTGGAATACATGGATGTATCTGTCACGACACTTCTAGGAATCATTTTGGATCAGTCAAAACCAGATATAGTAGAATAAGGAGTCGTGTAACGCAAAATCCCTTACCCTAAAAAGTTCAAGGGTGTAAAATACGAGGGGTCAAGGTGAAGATATCAAAACAAAATTTCTGAGATATCTACAGGTTCACTGGTAGAAACTAGAGGTTCTTCCTCTTCGTTCGAAACAAGTTCTTCAATGGAAATAAGACTAGGAGGAAGACTATCAATAATGATAAGTTTCACACGCGGTGAAAGTGGAGGATCCAGAATATGTGTTGTAGCATATGTATGAATTTCAGGCTCAAAAATATCAAACTCAGGTTCATCAATATCTGGTTTGGAAATGAGATTTCTATCAGAAGATTCTCCAGTATCTGATTCAGTTTGAACAATTTCAGTAATTTGTAAATTAGTTGCTGCTGAGTGTGATGTTAAATTCTGAGTTTGATCAAATTCAGTTTATGTTACTTCAATGCCTGAAATAGTAGATGTTATAGGTTGATTAACTTCAGTTCCTCTTACATCAGAATCTATAATAGTAGAAGTTTCAGTTTCTGTTGCAGTTCCAGTTTCAGATGATTTAGATTTTTCTGCTTTAATCTTTTCTAACTGACTTGGTGTATACTTAGGGGGATCCCCGAGTATCCTACGTGATTGTATTGGTAGTTCCGCCACAATGATTTTTTTTAAACTATTAATCACACAATATCTAAATTACACCTAAAGTCTTTAAAAGGTAAGAAAAACAACATAGAAACTAACATGTGTCAAAAATCTAGGACTTCAAACCACACAAACTTACTATTCACAGAGATCAATATATACTTGTTGGTGATGAAATCCAACATCGAAGAGATCAAGGTGAATTTTTTTATAGAAAATGAGTATTTGGACCAGTTACGTTGACAACTGGCTTAATGAAACGATCTGGTGCAAGTAACTCTGCTATAAACCATCCTGAGCAATGATTATCCTCTAGAGAGTCCAAGTGATTCTAGCCAATGTATTTTCTAGGTACAACAAGACCTTCCCTCTATTGTCACCTTAGGTAGAGCCCTAGGATTATAGTCACTATGTTCACCAAATACAAAAATTTTACCTAGGGGAATATTCGTAGATCAGATGTACACGCAAGGGAAAAGTAACAAGTTCAATCCCTTTAAAGGCTTCTCCACATGATCAATTGGAGGTTTACTTTAAAGTGACCCCAAGTACCATTTGGCACTATTGTAATACCTGTAAATCAATGTATCTAGGCCAATGAAGTGGGTCGGATCACTTCACCAGATTTGACACGATCTCGTGCTTAACTCATGTCTAAGAAGAGCTTCCCAGAGCAAAATGGAAATACTTGGATTTTCTCTCCCTAACTCAAGATTCTATTGTTTGTTTGTAGCTTTGGAAAGTTTACTTCCTTCCCTATTCCAAAGCCCTACACTTAAGCTATTGTAGGTGAAAAGAGCCCTAAAAAATATAAAATTCTAAGTGAATTTTAATTAGCGTTGTATTATTAAGCTGTTATTTTACTCAATGGGTGATGGAGGTGAAACTTATGATGTTGTGACACGACTCAAAATCTTAATGCACTCTAAAATGCAAAAGCAACTTTCAATTTTCGATGAAATTATATTTAGAGAAAAGAAAGAGTTTTCTTTGATTTTTGAGAAATAAAATGCAACAACTCACAACTTTTCAACTTTTCTCAAAACAACCAATTTCACTATTTTGTAATGAAAAATGCAGCCAACAAACTAATTTCCAGATTTCCCTAATTATCAAAATAAACTAAAAAACTCTTTTCTTCTAATCACTTGAAACTTTCAAGAACATAGAAATCGATCAAGGAGATGGAGGAAAGACATATTTTCTTATCAATGCTTTGATTTGATGACTCTAACATTGCATCGAATTTTTTTTTCCAAGATGAAAGCAACAACTTCTTTTATCAAGCAAAAAAAACTATGACGTTTTCACAAAAGCACAAGGTCTTTAGAAACCCTAACTTGTAATTCAAAGTATTTTTGACTACAAATAAACAATTTTTAAAGCTTAACTAATGTATTTGACAGAACAAAATAAGAATATCAATGACAAAAATACATTCAAACTTGTTTTGATCAATCAAGAAATCAACTAGTCAAAACTCTAAGGTATTCTTCGAAAAAGACCTAACCTTTAGAAAATCATCAACAAAGCAATCAACGTAGTTTAGAAAAGAAAACAAACAGTCCAAACAAACAAAATGACACTTTCAGAAAGACAAATTTAGGTCTAGGTTGAAGCTATAATGAAATTTTCAAAAAAAATCAAGGACTATGTGGGTTTCCAGTAGGCAACAGTGTGCATGCGCTCAGTTGCTACAGAAAAAGGGTGCAAAGTTGTGCTCTGTGTACAAATAGAAACAACGCAAGGAGGAAAACTTAAAGAAAAAATAAAAAAACTTGAAAATCAACCAATAAAAGGCCATTAATTTATGAAG
The DNA here is from genome assembly GCA_031772625.1 of Pinus tabuliformis. Lineage (NCBI taxonomy): Eukaryota > Viridiplantae > Streptophyta > Pinopsida > Pinales > Pinaceae > Pinus > Pinus tabuliformis. The sequence goes on from CM062804.1 coordinate 32,329,175, forward strand.
ACTCAAGACTGGATAAATTAGAAAAATTAGAAAGTGAGGCTAAGGAAATGGATGAGAACGGAGACGTTCCCAGCAGAATCGCCAGTTTCTTACACCAGACAATCCCTCTTACGGACAAGAGCAATTTCCCTAGATCCTAAATGGAAACTAGAAACAATCATGACAAATGAATTGACTCTTTCCCTAAGTTGAACTTATTCAAATTACAAGCAGTCTAACTAATGGATAGATCTCTGACCAATTTCACGAAATGCCTAATGAAGATCCCTGGTTGTGACTTGATGTAGCTCTTCAATGCTTAGTAGAACCGGAAACATAAACCATAAAAAGGATCAAAAGCACTTGTGATATAGTATTTCAAACAACTTAGCTTAATGATCGAGGAAATTAGGGATTGAACTTTCCTTATTGAACATAATAAACAATTGCAAACTATTCAACATTCACAAAAGACAAAAATCAATGGGAGAAAGTGTTTGCTTTATGGGGCCTGACCCAGGTTTAGTGTTAGTTAGCCAAACAAATCCATACACTACTAGACCTTTCGACATCAGCCCACAGAGCGCGGATCGAAGTCTCACTCGAAGTAGTATGGGGGGATGTCGGAACCAAGTTTCATCACCTCGAGATGGTCGTGATGTCGGTTTATACCCTCTGTTCCTACTTTCATGCAGGTCACTAAGCTTTAGGGCTCTGTCAGTCTACTCCTTTATTTCGCCCTTTAGTACCTTCACGTAGCCTTAACCAGCGATCTAGGTACTTTCGCACTGTTATGACAACATATTGTATAGGTACCCAAGTTATCTTAAGTTTTTTACTTATCTTACTAAATAATCACAAGAAGCGCTGCGTAAACTGATATTCTTACTTGCATTCAATTACCAAATATAATCACATATATTCGCGCATCACATAAACATTATAAATTAAACCCAAAATGCAATATAACCAGATGCATTTAAGAAGAAATAAATACACAGAATTTGCAGAATACTTCTCTTTATTGATATCTTCAGTTTGATATAGATTCTATTCGCCCTGCGCACATAGCTGCAGGGGTCAACGCACTCAACTATGGACTTCCACCCTAGGCCTCTGCGCACTCAACTGCAAAGCCTCTACCTACGCTAAGACCTGAAACACTTAGAATTCTCTACCAAGAATTCAATACTTGTCTACTTCTTCTTGACTACTTAGAGCTTACTTAATTAGCTCCTTTTTATACAATCTCATGGTCCGCAGACCATGGGTGGATCTTTACAGCTGAATTTACACTTTAAAAAATAAGGGCAGACAACCCTTTATGACTCTTGACACCTTCACGCTCCGAGACCACAAAATGTGGAGACTTTACAACTTTATTGCAAAATTGACGCGAAACGTGGGCTTTTAGCCCCAAAATTGTCCCTAGGGGAACTCGTTCCCAACATGCCCCCAACACAAAATGATAACTCGCCCTTGAGTCACTCTGTGCGCACGGAGATCTTGGCATAAAGACCTCCTAGTTCGACTTGTATGATTGCAACCTCGGCAGCGCACTATGCGACTGCCTGCTTTGCTTCTTCAACCAGCTGCTCTGTCGTTGGTCCTGAACTGTCAGCCTGAAACATCTGCTAAGTTTCTTGCAAATTAGCAAGCTTGCCTTCAATAGAGGCCGTGACCAAATAAGCCTCATCCAACCAGGGCTTCAAGTGCGCCTTTAGCACTGCCTCCTTGTGCTGCACTGCATCTACCCATTCTTTCAATTGTTTGGCCTCCTGCAGCTTCACCAGTCTCTATGTGAGAGAAACGGTTCGCATTGTACCTTTTACTTCGTCATAGAGCTGCTGCAGTTCTTGCGCTTTTGTCTCCAGTTGCTATACATTAGGGTCCTCCTGCAGGCTCTTGAGGACCTCGAACAACTATTCAAAAAGTTGTGTGTAGTCTGCTACTGTACTGTCTACCGCCATTATTGCCTTTGTGACAGCGGTTGCATGCTGCTCCTTTACTTCTAGCGAAGTTGAAGGATGGGCCTTTAACTGTAAATCTACAATCTGTAGGTTCAACTCCAACTGAACCCTAGCCTACTCTGTGCGAGTGTCATGCACCCCTGTAGCTAGCTTGCAAATATGCACCTCGATCAATTCTTCCTCAGGAATGGCCAACTCCTGGACCATTTGGCATGCCTTCTCCACGACCTGAACTATATGCTTGTTTTGGTCGGTTACATCGGTCATGGCAGTGATGGCAGAGTCTCACTGTAGGGCCATCTGTTCATTATTAATCTTCTGCTCACTGATCACCTGTAAAGCCGGTGTTCATGGACCCTCAGCTCCATGATCACTCCATCCTACAGTAGGTGGAGCACCTTGCCAGGGAGTGCTACCAAGTTCAACCCCACTCCCTTGAGGGAAATGACAGTGGGCTTGTTAGCTTCATTCTTTGTGGTTAGTGCTCCATCCAACAGCACTACAGGCTGGAGACCTTCACATGCAGCATCTCGACAGCTTGTAAAGTGCCGATAGCGAAGCTGGTGGACACCATGCCAGCCTGTGATGCGCGGGTCTGCAGCTCTTATAGACCTATCTAGATGGTCCCCAATAGTAGCTGCTGCTACTGCTCGAACTGTTGTAGTGCCTCCGCAGTGACATCCCGCACAGTGTCTCCAATGTCATGCAAATCTCCCTCTATAAGGGTGATTGGGTCCAGCGACACCTTATTGGCCTTGGATTTATTCCTCAACCCCACTTTCTCTTGTTCCCTTGGATGCTTGATGCGGTTAGACATCATTTGCAGGTCCATGCCATGCTGCTCTGTTTTCTCGTCCATTTCTTCCTCTGTGTCAGGCGAAGGCGACCTCGCACCTTTGTTAGAGCCATGCTCTATTTCACTTGTCTACTTTTCCTTCTATTGGGCGGCATCGTTCTCTGCTTGGGCCTTGTTAGTGGCCTCCTTCTTCCTCTTATCGGCCAGCTGCACCATTTTGAGCTTGTCCTCCTCCTTTTTTATCTGCGCGACGGACTTGCTCGCCCCCACCGCCAAGTCTGAGGTAGTGCACCACTCTGCTGGCTAGCGATCAAGAACTACATCAATTGCATCATCCTTTACCAAGTAAGGAAAGTCATAACATGTCTGCACAGGGTCCTTCCATGCCCTAATCGACACATTGTGAAATTCTGTCTTGAATTTCGCATACCATTTCAGGTTGGCGAACACAGTAGTCAACAACCGTGGTTTGTGATTGATAGCCATGCAGATGTTAAATTCCATCAAGATCCAAAATATCTTGCTGTCCTTGATGTGCTGAGCATCCTTGGTTGCCCATAGCAAAGTGTACTTCGCTTCTTCTGAAAAGTTTGGCATGATCGAGGGTAATTGACTGTCTTCCGGTAGCTCCCAGGCTACTAGCACAATAGATAGCAAGAGCCACACATAGTGGAAAGTCTTGCTGAGCTCTTGTGCCTCGCAACAGTTCACAAGGAACTCACCACAGAGATAGTGTGCCCAATTGAACTAGACTCCTTCAACACTTTGCGCTGTAAGAGAAACGACTGGTGCCAACACTTCATCTGCGCAACCTCCCTCATAACCTTTCGTGCCAAAATCTGCATGGGCACCTTGACTGCAGGGTCACTCATACTTGAGATGGATTAGCCTCAAGGCTTCTTCACAAGCTTGAATTTCTCCTTCATGTCCTCCGCAAGGGCTTGCTCGGCACCTTTTCCGCCAAACATCATGGCCAGATTTTCCCCTATGTAGGGAAGTCGTGTATTCTATGGATCAATCTGTAGGTGATGGGTATTAGCTCCTCTAGCCACAGACGCCCATCATGCACCAAGCATAGCAGTTGCTTGATGACCAATATTGTAATCAGGGTGCGATTGCAGTGCGACACCCACAACAGGCTGAGCAGACCTGCCTTGTCTACTCCCTTGAGCCAATTCCGCGGTTCCATTGTAGTCATCCCGGTGGTTGTGTCAATAATGCTGCGCATTAGCTGCTCTATCGCTAAGTGTGAGAACGTCTCATGGTCAACTAAGTCCCAATCTTCCAGTTTTAACAGAGGAACCCGCCCCAAGCACGGTCCTTCAAAGACAATCTCGTCCGGCAATAGAGGGGTTTGCAAGGGGACCTTGCTCTTGTCAATGTCCTTTGGCACCTTGGTCTTTCCCATGTGTGGAGAGACATACTCGGGAAAATTAATGATAGGGTCAGCACCCTGGACTTCCACTTCCTCCACTTCTACCCCCAAGTACTCACCATCCATTGCGATGTCCTCAATTTCTTCCTCCTCCAGCTTTAGGTTGATGGCTTTGCCCTTTTCTTGTGTGTTGGGCTTGCTCTTCAGTGGGTTTGTTCTCGGTGATGCGCGCACCGGTATTGTAGCCTACTTGCCCTTCTTATCCTTCACACTCTCCTTGGTTGGGGTCGGCTTTGGTCTAGGTGTCCATGGTGATTTGAGAACTTTATCTAATACTTCTGCAACCTCTGGGGCAGCTCCCTCTACCTCCCTACCAACCTCCGGCACATCCCCCTCAACTGTCACTGCTTCCCCAATATCTACGGTTCCTGCTAGTGTCGACATGACGCTATTCAACAGTTCTTGTGTCTCCTTTGGTAATTGCTCAAATGTCGCACTCACTATCAGAGCTTCAAAGAGTTCATGGTTGATGTGTGCCTGAGAGCTCAACAACTCAATTTTCAAAATGCCAAGTGTTTTTCGCTGGGCAGCCACCTGTAATTTATAGGTCATTTTGAATACAAATCCAACCGTTCCCCCCACATTCGGTTCATTATTGCTGGATTGGTGGTAGATTTTCAAGAATCTTACCCATAAAGTTTGTCTTAAATGCTAACCGCCCGCTCCATTTGTCCGCATTTCTACCGTCAAATCATGAACAATGAATTCAATGGTCAATTTCTGGCTGACCTACGCGATTTATCCCTGGGTAGCACAGCTCCCTTCGAACTGTCGCAAACCCTGTGACATTTCCTCACTCCACACACTCCTCCAATCGTGCAGTTCCCCAACCCAGGCAGTGTAGTTTATAGTCCCGTGCCTCCTTTCAGCTGCCTAGAGTGCTAAGACTATGCTACCCTCATATAGTCACCTGGCCGGATCACTAGTGTATGGCTTCAATCGGATGCCATTCACCTTTCCTAGGAAGGGATCTCCATTTAATTTAACCAACTGAACTTCTCCATTGTCGGTAATCTCCTTAATGATAGAGGGCCCTAACTAGTGCATTCTAAATTTCCTTGAAAATTTATCAAACTTGTTGTCATATAACAAAACCAAATCATTTACTTTAAAGGTATGCAACTTAATGTGCTGATCATGCCATGTTTTTTCGTGTTTCTTTTGGACCTGTTGGTGAAATCTAGCTAGAAATCTCTCTTCCTCAAGCTCAACCAGCTGCACGAGCCTCTCTTCTAGGGCTCCGCGATCTATCATACCCATGAGTGCCACGATGCGCAGACTAGGCACAATGTATTCCATGGACATCACTGCTTCAACACCATATACAAGCCTAAAGGGTATCTATCCAGTCAACTTTTTGCATGTCGTCTGATAGGCCCATAGTCCTACGGGTATGTGTAGGTCTCAATCACTTCGTTGAGCATTGCAAACCTTGATCAGAACATTCTCCAACACCTTATTGAATCTTCCATTGTCCCATTAGCCTATGGGTGATAAGACGTGCTTTTCTGGTGATATACCTAAAATTCCTCTATAAGCGCGCTGATCGTCTCATTCAAAAAGTGCGTACCACAATCTCTCATCAAAATCTTTGGACACCCAAATCGCATCAGTACATAATCAAAGAGGAACTTCGTATTGTTCACACCTATGTAGTCCTTCACAAGATGTGCCTCCACCCATTGAGTCAAATACTCAGTCGCGGTGACAATGTACCGCGCTCCCATCTTCTTTCCTTGGGGTTGAATGGGTCCTACAAAATCTATCGCCCATTTATCAAAAGGTTGTAATGTCATCTATGGGTTTAAAGGTAGCTCATCTCTCTGTGATGGCCTACCAGTCCTTTGACACACATCACACACCTTGCAGTAAGCTTTTGAATCCTGATGGAGGTTTTGCCACCACAACTCGGCACGTAGAATCTTCTGCACGATCACTCTTCCTGCAAAATGGCTTCCCGCAGTGCCCCCATGAGCGTCCACAAGGATACTACTCCTTTCAAACTCTGGTACATATCATCATAATACTTCATGAGACCCCATTTTGTATAGATGTCCGACAATGACAGAAAATTTTGTCACGTGTATCACTAATTCCTACTTCTTCTGGATGGTGTAGCCTTCCGGGGGTGGTTCCTGCAGTTAGGAAGTGAATGATGTCTTCAAAGTGACCATCCATGACACGCACTACAAATAGTTGTGTATCAGGAAATCCCTCCTCTAAATTAGTGGGCTCCTCCCCTGTTTAGATGTGTGACAGATGGTTTGGTCCTGTGTTCAGTCATCCAGGCTTCACAATAACCACAAAATCATACTCCTGGAACAATAACAACCACCTATAGATTCTCCCCCCAAACATAGGCTTATTGACCAGGTATTTCAATGCAGAATGATCCGTATACATCTTAAAATTTCCACCTAGCAAATAGTGTCTAAACTTCTGGAGTGCGTATACCATGGCTAACCCTTCGCACTTGGTGGTGGAATATTTCTTCTCAGCCTTGGTTAACCTCCTGCTTTTGAATGCTATATGATGGTCCAATTCTCCTCTACCAATCTGTGTCAATACTCCTCCCAGTGCTATACATGACACGTCTACATGTACATGAAATTCCTTCTTCCAATCCGGGAAGACTAAAATTGGCGCGGTGATCTTTTTTTCTTTCAATACATCCAAGCTCCTCTTACAATCCTCATTCTAACAGGACGTGACATCCTTTTTCAAAAACTTCTCCATAGGCGCGGTGATCTGGGCATAGCCCTTGATAAACTTCTTGTAATACCCAGTATGTCCTAAGGTTATGCGTAGCTATTTTACACTCCTTGATGCCTCCAAGTTAAGTATCACTATGATATTCACGGTATCTACCATCAGTCCCTGTCTATAAATCACATGGCCCAGAAGAGTCCCAAAAGGAACACAAAACAAGAATTTCTTCAAATTAAGTGCAAACTGGTACCTTCGACAAGTATCTAGCATTAGGCACAAACTTGCCACATGGCATTTTACCAGCCCAAACACAGTCTAGTCATCAAAGTACACCTCTAGAAAATTATGAATGAATTCTTTGAATGCGGCAATGACTATGCGCGAAAAAATTGCAAACGCATTCTTTAATCCGAAAGGAATTATAGTGTACTGAAAACATCCCCACTCAGTCATGAAGGTAATCTTGCTTCTATCCTCTGGTGTGATTTTGATCTGATGGTACCCATAGAACCCGTCAGTGAAGGAGTATGCTTCCTAGCCAACAAAATTATCAAATACCTCATTAGTGAATGGAGTCGGGAAAGGATCATGTATGTAATATTCATTCAACTTCCTAAGATCTAGGCATATCCTTATTTCATCCTTCTACTTCTTTTCCTGTACCACCATTGGGATTACCCAATCAGATTCTTCTATGGGCTCAATGATGCCTGCCGCGAGCATCTTGACTAGCTCTAAGCGGATCTTCTCCTTATATTTCAGATTCAGATGATAAGGTCTTTTCTTAACCGGCTTCGCGCTAGGCTTTAACATGATCTTCATAACACCTAGGTCTCCTATTATTCCCTTTAGCTCAGTAAACTTGGTAGGGAACAAATCCTGGTATTTGTGAAGCAATTCGGTGACCTTATCTACCGTCGTGTCATCCCAGTAATCTCCAATCTTCACAAATTTTGGCGTCCAAATCGTCATCGCTTTCATAATTGTAGATTGGTTCAATATAGCACAATCCTTCAGCAGGATCTAGCGGTACTATTACACGAAGCGAATTATTTTCAAATATCATCTTTCACTTCATTAGGTTGATCACCCCGTTCATGTGAGTAGCCCAATCAATTCCAAGGAGCGCAGGGTAGGGGTTGCTGTCATCCACAATTTTTATCACTTCAAAGGCAGCCAATGTGATCACACCTTCAATATCTACAGTTACTCCTTGCATTCATCCCATGGGGATGATCTTCTGCTGATTTTCCATCCTTAACTGAATTGGAGACCATTGCAACGCGAGTCTTCCCATCTGCTCCCAAGTCTACTTTGGTAAAACGTTCGCGTCTGACCCCGGATCTAGAATAACTTGATCCATTTCATATTCTCCTATCTACACGGTTAGTCTCATCTCTCATCCTATCCTTTCTTTATGATTGACAATCTTCCATACAATGCGCAGTTCACCTGGAGTGTTTCCGAAGCATCTATTTATAAGCTTATATAATCCCTTCACTATCTTGCTATCGCGTAGAAGCTTCATGCAAGTCTCTGGAAAGGTCATAAGCATAGAAGGGTCCATTCCTTGGTCAAGCTTATCCTTGCTCCCTGAGGTGGAGGACTCAGTGAAACTCTTCTTTGCTTCCATGCACGTTTCACATGTGCTCTCCAAATCAAATTCAGCCTCCTTCGCCAGAGCTTTGCGAACCCGTGCGTTATCTTCAGGTTGTTTCCCATTATCATCGCCTGTTGCAATTCCACTTTGGAGCACTATGTTCACATTCAAATCCTCTTCATGAGGCTCAGACCCATCATCTGCAGGTTCTGAGTCGGTTGAGGTGGTAGCACCCCTTTGTCACGTATCCTCACTATCAACATAGGACAGTCCTCCGTCTCATGATCAAATTGAGTACAATATTTGCATGACTGCCACGTTGGGTTAGTGCACTCATGGGCCTAGTGTCCTAGTCCTCCATAGTTGTAGCAGATTAGATGTTCCCGACCTCTGTTAGGTCCTCCTCTACCTCCACCTCATCTGCGGCCCTGAAATCCTATTCGCGCCATACCATCACTCTAGTCAAGGGGTCACGGTTCTGCCTGAAACCTATAAGCGGGTGTTCTATCCATCATCCATTCATAATTTATGTAGTTGCACTCATCATGCCCTACCAACCTGTAGAAGTTTCATAACAGTTGTTGTGGTGTTTGTACAAACTTCTGCAGCAAATGACAGTTATCCATCGTATGTTTCCTTGCTACTTGGCATATAGTGCACAACAATGCAGGCCCCACACTCGGTCCTGTTTGAGCTTCTGGCCTCAAAGGAATTAGTCCTACTCCTGTAATATAGTTCACAAAGACCGGGCAATGGTCTTTGTCATGTCCCTGACCTTTACATTTCAGGCACCATACCTCTTCCCGCACCTCTAATCGAAATTTTATGTCCTGCTTCAAACTTTGCATTTCAAGGCAAATATTTTGCAAAATGTGCAAGGATCTACTGAACCCCTAGGTTCGGATCTTGCATCGGTGTTTCATGCAGTCTCATTGCATATCCAAGGCCTCTACTTGAGTCATAATCTTCTATTGTGATAGTGCAACCCCTAGGTGAGGCAGGAGCGAATTAGCCACGAACCATTCGTGGTGCTGTCGATCTGTTAAGTTCATATTTGCTTCATGGATTTTACATTCCAACCTCTGATCCAATTCCCAAGGTGTCTCACCTAGTTTCATTGTGATCTCCTTGAACCCCAGCATTTGGGTTATCATTAGAGTACTTGATGTAATAGGTTAGAGTGTGATCTTGTAAAGCACTAACCAATGTCACCTTCTTCATGTGGTCATCTGTGACACCCTTAGCTTCCCATATAGCTTTCACAACGAACCAAAACTGGTTCGGGTCCTCATTTCCCAAGCCCTTAAACAAAGGCAGCTTCACTGAATTTGCCAGGTTGAGCTGCAGTGGAGGTGGAGGTGGTGTGGATGAAGTCGTAGGTGATGGTGGTGAAGTTGGAGGTGGTGTAGATGGAGGTGGAAGTCATGGGAATCCCTGTCTTATTAACTTAACTTCAATTCACGAAGAAGCCTGCGCTACTCCCTCTTCATCACCCAATCGAGGTGAAATCAGTGGGCTATATTTAGGACCCTTTATTCCTTTGTTTCTGTAAGTTTTTCCACTTCGTGTAGCTCCGAACATCAAGGTAGCTACATAACCCGTTTTTCGCACAATAACATCTTAATCCAGGTATTTAAAGACTTCAAGTACTTACCTCACGGACCTTTGAAAAAGCGCCACTCTACCTTATTGTAACTAACTGAGGTATCAACTGTGAATTCAGTCACAAATCCTCCTATGTTGCGACCAAGCCAATGATCGATAGCATGGGTGATCTTATCCTCAGAGGCTTCTAGTCTCTGTACTAACTATGGGGTCCAGACAATAGGACTGTCAAGTTTCCACCTCCCTTTGCTATCTGCTAGATTCATGATTCACTCGTATAGCTCAACCGAAAAGGAACAGAAAAAGATCTCGTGGATTTCTGTATACAAGTACCTGTCTAGCCACTATTCCTTTGTCATCTGTGGATTTTTATTCTCCTATGCCGCGCATTCGTGGATCTTCCTGTCCAACTAGTCTTTGATCTCTTTCTTAGTTGGATTCTAGTGATACCACATCACACATATCTCATGTAGATTCTAGTCCTGGCAACGGTTGGCTTTGTGGGGCCTGACCCAGGTTTAGTGTTAGTTAGCCAAACAAATCCCTACACTGCTGGCCCTTTCGGCATCAACCCGCGGAGCGCAGACTGAAGTCTCACTGGAAGTAGTATGGGGGTTGGAACCAAGTTTCCACAACCAGAGATGGTTGTGATGTTGGTTTATACCCTCTGTTCCTACTTTCGTGCAGGTCACTAATATTTAGGGCTCTATCAGTCTACCCCTTTATTCCGCCCTTTAGTACCTCCGTGAAGGTGTATGATTGTTCGCTCAGCCTTAACCCGCGATCTAGGTACTTTCGCGCAGTTGTGACAATGTATTGTATAGGTCCCCAAGTTATCTTAATTGTTTTACTTATCTTAATAAACAATCATAGTTAGGGCTGCATAAACTGATATTCTTACTTGATTTCAATTACCCAATATAATCACATATATTTGTGCATGACATAAACATTATAAATTAAACCCAAAATGCAATATAACAGATGCATTTAATAGGAAATAAATACATAGAATTAGTAGAATACTTCTCTTTATTCATATCTTCAGTTTGATACAGACTCTATCTGACCTACGCACACAGCTGTAGGGGTCCGCACACTCAGCTGTAGACTTCCACCCTAGGCCTCTACACACTCAGCTACAGAGCCTCTACCTACGCTATGACCCGAAACACTTAGACTTCTCTACAAAGACTTCAATACTTCTCTACTTCTTCTTGACTACTTAGAGCTTATTTACTTAGCTCCTTTTTATACAATCTCATGGTCCACAGACCATGGGTGGATCTTGACAGTTGACTTTACACTTTAAAAAATAAGGGCGGATAACCCTTTATGACTCTTGACACCTTCGTGCTCCGTGACCACAAAATGCGGAGACTTTACAACTTTATTGCAAATTGACCTGAAAAGTGGGCTTTTAGCCCCAAAACTGTCCTTGGGGGAACCCATTCCCAACAAAATGTTCTCATTTGTATTAATCAAAAGGTAAGATGAGCCTTACAACCTTAGCCTTGATGTCGTGAGGTCCCTCCAAAATGCCTTCAATCACCTCCTTAGATAACAAGCTCTCCAATCTCAAACTAGCAACATAAGTTTCTATTCTCTGAATTTTGACCTCCTTCATCCCTCAAGCCTCTAGTCCTTTTATAGATCAAAGAGGGCGAAGTTTCAGATCCCTAAGAAGAGGATGAACCTCCTTTAGTGAAGGATTAGGTTACCATGAGAAAAGGGATGGAGATGCATCTTATGAGGGTTATAGTTCGAATAGTCATCACCTAGAAGCTTTCAGTTTGAAAATATTCAACCAACTAGGTTTCTAGAGTGTACTTTTTATTTTTACTTTCAATAATTCACCTACGCAGGTTTATAGTTATAGACAGAGCACAACTTTACACTATTCTTAGAGTAAATTTCACGTCATGTGCGAGAAACACTAGAGAAATCGGTGCAGGTGGAACTTAACAAGGTGTGAGAGCTATTTGAACCAAATTTCTCATGGAATTTAACATATTTTGAGTTGTTGGACTTCTAAGGGAGGTTTCAACATGTTCACATATCCATAAACTGATCAAGTGTCATGGCGACAAATTGACGTGTAACACAGTTCTTAAGGCACCATGATTCTGCTAACCTAGTCAACAGGGACGCATGTCAGGTGCTTCTTCCTCTCGACGTCAATGCCTTTTTGGATGGAATTCGATGAATTATCATTTCAATGTAGCCACCCCTCGATATTAGAAATAAAATTCTTTGGCTAGAAGCTAAATAATTTGGAGACAGAGCTTATCATTCAAACTCAGAAATCATTGGTTCAACACTCTGATGGACTCCTAATATAGGTAAATTCTAGAAAAGGAGACTCTATTTCCTACACTCATTGGCTCTACATAGGAAATTGGACACCTTGCTGCATATGGTAATAAGAGACAAGCAAGTTGATAACTATCAACTATTTGTCGGGCATGAAGAGATCAAAAGGATCCTTTGGGACATACGATACAACTTGGATGATTTAGACTCCAGGATGACCCGAGTGGAATGTTATATGGCTTCTGACTCAAACTTTGGCTCTGGTTCACACTCTCCTAATCCAACAGTCATCATCGCACCAGAAAAAGATATTCCTCAAGGCAATGTCAACAAAATTTCTCCAATTATTGTTCTACATTAAGTATTACTACTCTTGGTCCATTTTGGTCTATTTTTGTTCTTTCTCTACTCAGTAGTCATATTGACTTTATGGTTTACTGGACTATAGATTTTTATGGTTTTGTTTCTGTTGTCAAGCCCATAAAATCCACTGTATGGAATTTTGGATGGGCCACCTTTCTATATACTACTTTTCATGCCATTTTTGGATAGATGTGGACTATTAGGAACAAATGATAGACATTGTATTAGCTTGTACTATGTCCACCCAAAGTTTTCTGGGACACTCTTGTTATCTATGTAAACTCGGTTCTCTTATAATATAAATAGTACCATCTAGCTTGAAAAAATAAAATAATGAGGGTAAATGCTCTCTATTCCAATAGATTTGAATAGATTTTAGTGGGCTAGTTAATAATTTGCATTTGCATGTATTTTTGTAGATTGTTTTTTGTAGGTTCAACATTGGTGAGGCTACATCATGGTCATGTCTAAGTGTAAGCTCAAGGGGTTGGGCAATTCCTTGACTCAGTGAATTGTGTAGTATCTGAGTGGAAGGATAGCTTTGCGCAATTTCAAGCTCATGGTTGGCCTGCCTCTCAGGATTGAGTAGTTCTAATCTCAAGGTTGGCCTGCCTCTATGGATTGCACAACCCAGAATCTCAGGGATGGCCTACCTTCCAAGATTTCATAATTTTTGAAGGGAATACCGATAAAGATGCAAGGTCAGGGCAAGAGATGGCTTGTGTTTGAAAAGGTTCTGGACGGGATCAAGACAAGATATCACAAGCATTGCATGAAAGATAAGTCTTTAAGATAGCATGAATACTTGACAACAATGAATGATGAACTCTTGTGGATAGAAAGGAAGCTCCAAAATCTAAGTGTGGGAAAAAATTTGGAGGGTGATTGTAGCAACTAAAACACTTGATGACACACTGGTAGAACACGAGCTCTTTGTATGGGTCTTAACTCATGTGAATCATGTCTAACTCTTTGATCTCCATAGATTCTTTACATAGCTCGAGCTAAAGATATAGTCCCTACTATTCTCATCATCTGTTGTATACTAAGAAAGACAAGTCAAACTATGTTGTTTCGATTAGGGATGGGGAATATATAGACACACAAGTAAAAAAGGATTGTCATATTTTTGGTTTTCATCTCTGGTGTTGCTCCACTACCAACAGGCCTAGAAAGTACCCCAACAGGGTCACTTCAGGGACATGAACATTTCTCTGTTGCCAGCGAGCCTGGATAGTACCATGACAAAGTTTCTTACTTCACCTCCCTATGCAGGAAGCATGTCTCTTCTTTTTCCCTTTATTTATTTTTTGCATTTTATTCATAGAACTATGCATCGAAACTTATTGATTTCATGGGGCGGAAGAGGGATATGACTTATTAAGAGTAGAGGAGGTTTTCCCTTCAGAGAAGGATATTTATACACCTCTAAAATAAAATTCACTTGTTAAAGCTTCCTCCCCTCCTTACTCTAATCAACTTAGTTTACAAGGAAAGACCAACCAATCAATTAAACCGATTAGATTAGGTGGAACTAGTTATATATTAAAGCATCGTGATTCCACTACTATTCTCTCGAAGAAAGAATGTGTTATCACCTAAATCTTCCTTAGGCTGAAGGAAGGCAAAAATTAGGGTAACGACAAACCACGCTTAGTCTGGTAGCTAGCCCTACCAGAGCAGGAGAGGGCTCTCTCCAAGTCACGCTCAGCGAATGGATAGGAAAAATGGTCTGAGATGACTTACAATGCAATATTTACCTTAGGCTAGTAAGTGAAAAGGGATTTTGGAAAATATTTTATGAAGTGACCGAGCTTCTGGGATGTATATGGGACTGGCGCTCAGCAAAGAACAGAGAATCAAATATGAAGGCACAGATTATTCCGTGAGGCAAGGTAGGCGGCAAGCGCAGCAATTTCGACTTAAGGTAACACGGAATGGAAAGATTTCTGAAGAGAGTGAAAAGGGCATGGTCGCATGAATCCTTTTCAACAGAAGAGTAACACTGCACATGAAATTTTCCCACAGGAAGAGCAATATAAATTGAATTCTACCTAATCTCACTTAGAAAATTTCACCGAAATGAAGCATGGAATGAAATATGAAACATAACAAGATACATATGGAACATAAGAACACATTTTCTATACTCACAACCACAAGAATCTCATGAAACAGAGCCGTTGCCTTTCATTAATTCTCTGTAAAAAATACACAGTGCGGAAACAAAGTTTCTTTCCCACAGTCTCCCAGAAGTTACAAGCCAACCAACCCTTTGCAAATAACTTGCATACAATATATAGAAAGTGTATAGAAGAGATGGAACACCCAGGGGTTGGGAATTTACTCAAATCATTTCGAAAAGGAGATGGAGAGCCAACCATTAGCTACAGGTGCAGCGCTCTCAAGCATGACATTTGGCTGGGGTGACCCTTTGCATTCTTTTGCCACTTGGATAGATGACCATATGGAGAGAAAAATCTTTAAATGCTGCCTTTGGTGCCAAAAAACTGAAGTGTAGATGACCGGGCCCACTTGGAGAAGTCGCGACCCGAAATTTCGTGAAACGAGAGCAAATTGGCCGTTTTTTCCCTTGTGTGCCGCGCCAAATTCTTTGTGCATCGCACCACTTTGGAGCCTGTTTTGGGTCATTTGGAGGTGTCCAAAATGTGCCCAAGTGTGCTTGTTGGAAATCCTGTTCTATCTACTTTCTAACCCCACTGTAATTTCTCAATTTGGTGCTCATTTGCCCCTCCAAATCTTCATTTTCCCAAGACCGCTTTCTGTGTGTCAAAAAAGTGGCAGAGAGGCCATTTTGGGTGTTTTTTGACCTTTAGGAGACCCAAAACTTGTCAAAATTTCTTGCCCGAACACCAATAGTAGTAATTTTCGATGCTGAATCCAAATATGCAAGCTGTTCCTCGATTAGAGTCCTAGATTTTTAGCGTCGCACCAATGGCGAGGTGCATAGGGAGGAATTTCCTGTTTTGTGCCCAAAAAATTTTCCTATGACAAAAATTTGCCCAATTTTTTTGAAATTTGGGCTAGAGGTTCCCTATGAAGTGCTATGTTGTGTGAAGGAAGCCTCATCCAAGATTCGAAGTTGATATTTCTCCTTTGCCTCCTTTGCCTCCTTTGCCTCTTTTGTCGCTTTGCTCAATTTTGCCTTTAGGCTCCTGATTCTTGCTTTGGAACTCATGTTTTGGGCCTGGTAGTGATGAGTCATGTGCCTCAGCATGTCTTTCTCCCTATTTGCTTTATCCAACCGCTGCTCCAAGTGAACATTCACTTTCTCTAGCACATACTCCCGGTCTTCATCTCTTTGCTCCATAGGTCTGCCTTGTGCTGCCAGGATGTGTCGCTGGTTTTCCTTGATCATCTACAACTCTATATCAGCTAGTCGATCCTCAAGTTGCTTGTTCCTCTACTCCAGATACTGCACGTTCCACTTGGCCCTATCCAAGTCCAGGGATAGGTTCTCAATCACAGACTGCTCCTGAATGATCTCTCCCAGCTCAGCATTTGTAGGTTCTGCATCTGTCTCATCATCCTGGAGGAGAACAAACTCGGTCTCCTGCTCGCCTGATGGCCCTTCCTCCTGCACTGGTTCCTTGCCTTTACCCTGCTCTTGTGATGATGATGGCGGAAGAGAGGCCCCTTCCACCCCGGGTGGAGATAACACTCGCTTTGCTGCTACAAACAACGGTCTACTGCCCTTCTGGTATGTGATATATACTGGCATGGTGGCAGTCTCATGGTGCTCGAACTGATGTGAAGGATTTCCCATCTCAGGCTCAAAATGATGTGAAGGACCTCCCAGCTCATGCTCAGACTGATGTGAAGGACCTCCCACCTCATGTTTTGCCTCTGATATCACCAGTGGAGCACTGAAGAAATCACGGGAGATGAAGTCCTCCCAAGCAATACCCTGCAATCCCAACTGATCGTCCACCAAAATCCGGATGAGAGAAAAATGATAGACACTATTTAGCTGTTGTCGTGGGGTCTTACGCTGCATGAAGTTTTTCATCTTCTCAATGTTGTTACAGATGAAAAATGGGAGGCTCATCATCCGCACCCTGGTGAAGTGCATGAGCAAGCGGATGTGATAGGCATAAAGGCGAGAAAACCTCCCCTCGTAACTGAAATACTTCATGATCAATCTCATGAGTGGGGCATACTCATCTCTCAAAAATCTGAATGGAAAAACTCTGGTGAGCTGGCTCAAGCAGCTGTTCTTGATGTAAGGCTCATAGTGATGCCTCTCCACCTTCTTCTTCTTATGCCACTGCTCCCCAATGTTTGGTATCCCTGTTTCCACTGATATAGCCTCCGGTGTCAAGGTGAAAGTCACCCCAGCCAGGACATATTGGCCTCCTTGTAGATGAAGTGAGAAAAGGCAGGCCAACTCATGATGGACATTGACATTCGACACCCTTTGACAAAATTCATAACATGCCAAGTGCTGGAAACAAGACATAGCAAGTGGGCATGCCTGCAGCTCAGTGAGGGTGTTTGGCTCATCTCTAAGATGTCTGCCTCCGGTGATGTCTCCTACGGGCCCTCTCGCTTGAAGATGTGTCGTTGTGGGTCCCCTCCTCATACTCTGATGAATTTTCTGATTCCATTACTGCTGCTTGTACCCTGAGTTTTATGCTGCTGATCCGGATTTAGACAGGAACGCAATAGATTACAGAGATAACCATAAATACAGAGATGTGATAACCATATACATAAAGATGCAGCGGAAATAATACTTCATTTCATTACTGTAAATACTGAAATATGCTTACAAACAGAAATGGAAAGAAACCAGCTAGGGCGATGGTAGCTATCTCTGAGAAGAGATGTGCGGCTACATGCCTCTGAACTGTTCCGAACTGTGTTACAATGAGCCTCGAAGGCCTATTTATTGTTGAGAAACAATGGAAAACCCTTGACATCCCGAAACCTAACCCTAGAAGATGAAACGCCAAATTGTGGGCCCCGTTTGGGTAAATTGGTACATCAATTTCCCGGGGTCGTAACTTTGGCATACGATCTCCGTTTGACGCGTACGATAGCTCGTTAGAAAGATCTATCCGAGAACTACCACTTCGGGAAGGGCAACATCGGTCTATAGACCCATGTTGCCCCCAGATTCCCAAAAAAACGTCGTTTAGGGCCTCAAAACGGCTCCGGAAGTTCAGGACCCGAAAAACTGCTAAAAATAGTAAGTTGTGCTACAATTAAGGAAACTGAAAAGACTGAAAGAGACAGTTGTGGGGGTCCAAATGGGTTGGTGGGTGGCCACCAACATCCACCTGGATCATTCCTCCCCCCTTAGGAAGCAATGGTCCCCATTGCGTTGAGTTCCTCCATCTGCTGAACTTGTCCTGCAATCTCTAATGTGTCCAGTGATGGTGGGAAGCATGGTCGACGATGGTAGCTATCTCTGAGAAGAGATGTGCGGCTACATGCCTCTGAACTGTTCCGAATTGTGTTACAATGAGCCTCGAAGGCCTATTTATTGTTGAGAAACAATGGAAAACCCTTCACATCCCGAAACCTAACCCTAGAAGATGAAACGCCAAATTGTGGGCCCCGTTTGGGTAAATTGGTACATCAATTTCCCGGGGTCGTAACTTTGGCATACGATCTCCGTTTGACGCGTACGATAGCTCGTTAGAAAGATCTATCCGAGAACTACCACTTCGGGAAGGGCATCATCGGTCTATAGAACCATGTTGCCCCCAGATTCCCAAAAAAACGTCGTTTAGGGCCTCAAAACGGCTCCGGAAGTTCAGGACCCGAAAAACTGCTAAAAATAGTAAGTTGTGCTACAATTAAGGAAACTGAAAAGACTGAAAGAGACAGTTGTGGGGGTCCAAATGGGTTGGTGGGTGGCCACCAACATCCACCTGGATCAGCTGCCCTCTGAATCCAATGAAATTAATAGATGATCTGAAAATATGTCACCAAGGGGACAATAAAACAGGGGAGTGTTAGGAAGGGAATGATGAAAAGGGGAATAGGGGTTTAAAGGAGAAATTTATCAGGGATTTGGGAGTGTTTGGGGTATGGTTTTGATGGGGTGGGGTTTGGGATATTTTGAGCTATAGGAATAAAGGGGACGAATGGATATGATTGCAATGTAGCTAGGGTAACTATTAGGGGAAACTGCTCCAGGGGAATTAGCTGATAGAGGTAGGATAGGAGCGTATTTAGCAATTATGTTACTATAGCAAAACCCTAGCTTTTTGCCCTTCTTTGTGTCATTTTTGTGTTTTCTTAATAAAAATTTTGCCTTTGATTTCATGGTCACCAAAATCATATTTTTCTTTAAGTTAAGGATCAATGGTGAAGGTATCTAGGGCCACCTTTGCAATTTTGAGAGCCATTTATAAAAATTTGGGCAATTCAGTGCTTTTTTAGGCTCACAGGCCTGTGCGCCGCGCACTGAGTATGCACTGCGCCAGTGCAATATTAACACTGTGGCCAGGCTCCCATTGTGCCACGCCACTTTGTGTGTGCACTGCGCATTGTCAAACGACATTAATTTTCTTGGAACTCTGGGGGTGGGTCTTAGTGGAGATTTCTAGGGGGTTTCCTTAGGAGATAAGGTGGAATGGAGGTGACAATGACAAGGCGTAAGGGTACAAGGGGATGTGAGTAAAACCTTGGTGGCGTCTTCACAAATTTGCAACCCCATTTATCATTTTTGCTTTGATGATTATTTTCATGGATGGCCAATGTGCTTTGGATATCATTCAACCTCTACCAAACCATTGACCAAATTAACAGAGAAGAGGTTTCATTCGAGCCTACCTCTTGCTTGCTAGCCTTCAACCGGGATATAAAACAAATTTGCAAGTGTTTTTAGCTCCCTGGCTGTGTGCGTCGTGCGCCAAGCCCAGTGCACCGCGGGCCCTGAGTGCGTCACGCCCTTGTTTATTTTGTACTGTGGGCTGGCTGCCAGTGCGTCGCGCCCTCTGTGTGCGCTACGCTCCCTGGTGTGTGCGCCGCGCCCTTTGGAAACCGACTCTCCTTCACTCAAACCCTCATGAATTTGCTCTCTTACCTTTGTAATTTCTCTCCAAGCTTGCCAAAGCACAAATGGTTTTTTTTTTGGGCAAAAACAAGTATATATAGGCTTGGGAGAGTTGCGTTTAATTTTTTCTTCTTTGAAAACCCACTTTCTAATGTTTGAATTTTGCACCTTTTTCATTGACTTTAAAACACTCTGCTTTTCATTTTTTCTTTGAAATTTTGGCTCTCATGATGAAATTTTTGGCATTTCTTTGCGGGGACTGTGTGACTGGGCACTTGGCCATGAAAACCATGACTGCATCTAAAAAAGTCAAATGGCGATTTTTTGGAAAATTTTGTCATAGTTGACCTTGTTTGACTTTTCTTCAAAATAGATTTTTGAAGAAGAGTCGATGTCTCTTCAGGTGATGATGAAGCTTTCTGAACCATAGCTGTATAAGGTCTCCCTCTGGCCTGCATGGCTTGTTCTGGACATGTTTTTCAAAGACCACATTGATGATTTCCTAGACCCAGCAATAAAAAGGACTTTTTCCTGTAATATGACCAGACCTTGACTATCATGAACTTTTAGTGATTATGGACCAAGACCTGAGCCAGCAGGGGCCAGAGATGAGGGAAAATGACTAGCATGACTATCTCCGTCAGATCATGACATGTCCCTAGCGAAATGCAGCTAAGTGGATGGAGCGGGACACCTAAAATTGAAATGCACAAAGAGCTTTGATCTCTGACAGAGGGCTGACCAGACTGACTCTAACAGAATGTATTTTCCATCAGGGTATCATCAACTAAAAGCTGTGATATCCATGCAAAGAGAGGGAATAAAGAGATAACCAAGCATTGACAGTAGAATTTTTTCCTCTTGAAGTTCACTGTGCTTGCTTTGAAACAAAATATGGTCTCATGCAGAAGATATTTTGAACCAAAAATAAAGAAATGGGCTGGGTGGAATGGTAATCAAAACCAAAGAAAAAAAAAAACTACCCCTACTCCTAAACTAACCAAGAAAAGGCCAACATCGCATAAAATGAAACTTCCAATGTAACCACCGAAGCGTTGCATGACCTGATCGGGAAAGGGTATCAACATCAAGAGAGATATTCAAGAATAACACCAGACAAGAAAGATACATCATGACATGCTACGACATTCAAAGACTAGAAATGTATGTGCAAAACATTCTGTAGATGCATGATGGTGTTCGTGCACATTGCAACAAGATGACATGAAAAATCATTCTTCCGAACTTCAAAACTTGGAAAACACAAAGAAAGTGGAAAACTTTCATTTCACTAATGGGCTTTCCAGGTATGATTCCTCCAATGATTAGATGATAGGATCATGTAAAATAGATGGAGGATGTGAAGATTGTGAAATAGATTGATTTTCAATCTACATAATCAACTGATGAGGATTCTTGTGCAATGAAGTACTATCCCGATCATGATTGAACTAGAATCAATAGTGCGAGAACCTAACATAAGCATTAGCATGGGCTGAAGTGCCTCCACAGCTTATGGTAGTTCCAAGACATCCAAAGGTAGATCATCGCAAATTGGTGTATAAAACGTGGATTCATGTCTAAATGAGTCAATGAATATATCAAGACACCGATGATCATAAAATGCATTGCCAGGAAGAAGAGGATCCTCATGATCTAATGAATCATAGAGATGGGGAGATTGAAAACAATAAATTTAACTCTTTGTTTCTTCACAAAGATCAGATGATGGATGGGAGAGATCAAGAGGAGAAGGTTTCCCCTCTCCAAATTTAGTTGTAAAATTGGCATTCAATGAGTCCTGAGAGTGATCAAAATTAACATCGTCCAAAATCGATTCTTCTAAAGATACAATAGGTATGAAATAATCGTGGAAAAATTTAGGATAATGAGGGAGAGGGGAAGAAGGAGAAACATTAACTTGGATCATAGATTCTTGTTTAGAAATGGAATCCCACACACAATCATCATAAATGATATCGCAAGTTTGTCAAATAACACTAACTCCATCCTAAATTTGGCCCTCATGAACACCAGACGAAACAATTAAAATAGGTGGATATAACAACTCACAATCAGGGGGAACAAGAGAACCAATGGATGGAGGACAAGGAAAAATATCATCATTGGAAACATCAAATCTGCAGTCTAACTTGCACTTAAATTTTGAATATGTGAGGTGGGAGAAGATGGTGAAAGGTCAATGGATGAACTCTCAAGTTCTATAACTCACCCTACAGAAATGGAGTTGTTCGATGAGAGGAAGACGAAGAGTCACTTGGAACAACAACAACTTCGTCGCAGATTTAAGAGATCCATAACGAGTAATGTTGGGAGACTTTCAAAAGATTCATATTCTGTTGGATTTACTGAAATATGAACAAGAAATTAAAACTTCTCTTTCATGAAATTCCAATCAATATCATCTTCAGAAAATTCATAACAGAAATGAATGAAGCGATTGTGAAAATTGTTAAGAGATTCATCAGGTGCTTTTCTTAGATGCATGATTTTTCTATAAACAAATTTATAATCACAACAGTTAAAGGCGCGATATAGATCCTTGATAAGATGTTGGAAAGAGTGAATTGAAGTGGTTGGAAATGTGTAACACCATTACTTAATGTGCACTTCGAACGTGAGCACAAACAACCTGCAAGCAGTATCCTCACAGTGAATATTGTGATGAGTGCAAAATTCAAGAAAATGAGCAGTGTGCTCAAGAATGGTTGTTCCACCTTGTCCATCAAACTTCAGATTTGATAAGTCAATAATTATCCCCTTGTGCACTTTCATATTTTTAGTTTTGGAAAAACATGTTGTGGTTAATATATGGGAAGAATCCATTTAAAAGATAAGGAAAGGTCAAACATACTTCATGGGCTCAGCTTGTCATCTGGCCCTCCTTCTAGCACCAAAAACATTAACGGTGCTGGACCCACCAACATTCAAGGGGTCTCCTCGATATGAATTCCCAATTAAACCTCACACCATTTGGAGTAGGAGCCCCATTCAGAATATGGGCCGGTTGCCCAAATAGTTGGATTTAGTGTTATGCCATGGTTGTGATAACACATATAATGAAGTATTCATGACTTTGGTGAAACAAGTGTATAGCTTTGTGAAGGTTCAATTGCAATGCATGATAGGTTCTAACACGATGAAGGGAAAGTGAGTGAGCCCCATAAAAGCCTGTAATAGTACACAACTTGAAAAGAACACAAGAGCATAAAAGGCATCACAAGTTAGCCTGAAACATAGTTCACAAGTTAACCATGATGTAAATATACAACAACACACATTCAACAAGATTCATACTAGTGCAAACGAAATAGTTATTAAGCATTAGCATAAATGAAATACATATATTGCAAACATAACAAGAATAGTCCTACTATATTCACAACATATGCATGAAAATGTATCGGCTATAAGCTTTTATTAAAGTGAAAGTCCCAAGCATACATATACAATTAGCGAACCACTCATCCCTATAGTGGAACATGAAGCCAACACCTTCTCCTCCAAAGAAAGATACTCCTTCTATGTTACAGAGAAGTCAAGCCTAAAAAACTCCTAAGGTTTTTCTCCTAAGCCAAAATTCGTTTACATGACTAATGAGGGTATATTTAAATCAAAAGGGGTGACTATTCATCTCCCTTTGTGACTCTTTGACTTCCCTCGTGATTGTTTGACTTCCTTCAACCATGTCCTTTGGACTTAATTACAAATTGACTTTTCACATTCCACCATTGACACTTGGAATTTCACTTACAATTAATTACAAAAAATATTACAATATCGTTCATACCCAAGTAAGACAAAAATTGAGTAGAGTCAACTAGACAACCTAATAGGACAAAATATGTTAATATTGAGTTTGGGGAAACTCTAGTTCAACCACCTCAACTTGTAGCTCCACAGGCACGTAGCGGTCCCAAGCCTTGTACTTTGCAATGAATTCTCCAAATTGTGTGATGGGATCAAGCTACAAGCAGACTCTAGCCTCCATTTCATCCGAGTAGACTTATTTGGAACCGATTTGAATTTCCTTCTTTAGCAGGAGCAACATGGTGTTGATCTGGATAGGACCACTAATGAACTTTTGCATATTTTTCCTGTTCACCTCTAGATCTTCCTTGGTGGCGATTTGCTTGAGCTGGTTTAAGTATTCTTCAACCTCCCTAAGGGATATTATGTGATTTCACCATGAAATCCACGCTATCGTATAATCATGCATATGAGTCCTGAATGTTGGCGATGAATGAGGTGAGTTGTTTGTTACTCTAGATGATCATCTGAACTTGTGCTTTCTCCAACTCTGCCTATTGCCTTGTTTTATTTGCCAATTTTGACAGTGCCCCTTTGTGTTGTATTAACCACTCATGCATGAAAATGATGGCTTTATGGGAAACCTTGAGGGCTTTATGATTATCTTTTCACTTCTGCTGCATATCATGCAAGTCGAAAACTTCTTTATGCATAGTGGCAAGTTCCTCATAAAGGCTCCACATGGTTTCTCCCAATGTCGATGCTTCACCGAGTATGGTTTCCTTATGTTCTTCTAGATAAACCTGTGTGGGTGTTGTTTTTGGGACCTCTGCTTAGAGATGCTCAATTTGTTGCCTTGCAGTCTGCAAGTTCTTTTCCATCTGCCTATTCTTGGCCATGAGATACTTCGTGTTTGACTTGGTATCACTTGCGAAGGCCAAGTTGGCTGCAATAATGGATTATGGATTTCTCCTGGTATCCATTACAATCACCCTTTCTCTAATGAATGCAGGAGATGTAAGATCGTTTGGAAAATTTTTCTTTCTCTCTTGTAAAATGTTATTTTGAATCTTATCATAAGTTAGATTGTATGTATCCATGACTAGACCTTCATCAATAGGAACAATTTCCTCTTATTCGCTTGGAGCTTTCTCTGCTTCCACAGGAGGGGGAGACTGAATGGTGACTTGTTGAGTACTCGACATAAGATCAACACCTTGGTTTAGCGGCTCTGGTTCCACCTTCATGTCTTGAATCATAATCGGTTCCTCGATTTCTTGAGAAAGTTCCTTCTCCTACAATTTCTTTCTCTCATCTTCCAGTAGTCAGTTCTTCTCTTATTCTTCTTCCAATATTTTTTTCTCTTGTTCTTCCCTCTTCTTCATCTCTTCCTCCTAATTCCTCTGTTTCCTCCTCTTTTTTATTTCTATAGCCACCTTCAAGATGATTGTATTTGATTTCATCTTGCAGCTCTGCTCTTCCACTGGACTATTTGCAGCTTTCCTCTTTCCCTTTTTACGCACTGGGTTGCACCTTTCTATTGGTTCTTTCTCTTGAGTTACTTCTTTTTTAGGAGTAACATGTGATGTTCCTACGAAGCTGACTAGTTCGCAGGACTTGGAGGCATTGTAATAATTCTTGATCTCTTCCTCCTTATGTTGGGTGTGGAGCCTGATTATATTCTTTATTCAGAGGTATCACCGCATTGGACCCCAGTTCGTAATGTGGTGGCAACACCACCTGTAATATTTGCACTGCAAGGGGGTTCTATGGGGGGCAACAGTGATCTTTAGGAGCCCCTCCCCGGCAAGGGATTGGGGGCAGTGTCCCCGAAACTAAAAATAGATGTAAAATTGCCTTGTAAAATGTTGTAATTTCGTAGTCAATTTGGGTCATTCATTAGGCAGAGATCTGACAGTGAGAGCGAAGAGGGAATTAGAGCAGATATGTTGTAGGTTGTATCTCTTCAGCTTGCTGGATAATATAAAAGGAAGGACTGGCTATTTCCCGTCGATGTAGCCCAAATTGGGTGAACCACGTATATCTATGTCTCTCTTTTTTTATGTGTTTTCTATGTTTATATTTCTGCAATATATTTTATGGGTTCCCTTTCTCTTTAATATATCATTTTCTAACAACTAGTAACAAAGCCGAAGGTCTATTTGGATGATAAAATCACAAGAGAGAAGGGTTCCTAGTTCGAGTGGGAGTAATGGCAGAAGATGGTAGGTTTAGGGTCGAAAAATTTAATGACCAAAACTACTAGCTATGGAAGATGCAGATGGAAGATTATTTCTACTAGAAGGATCTGTACCTACCATTGAATGGAAAGACAAAGAAGTCGATGAGTATGACAGACACATAATGGGATATTCTCAACAATAAGGCTCCTGGAACAATACGGTTGTGCCTAGCGGTGTCGATAGCCTTTAATATTTCAAAGGAAATGACAACAAAGGGTTTACTGAAGGCATTGACCAAACTATATGAAAAACCCTTGGCATAAAATAACGTATTTTTTATGAAGCGTTTATTTAAGATGAAGATGTCAGAAGGTGGATCTGTTGCTGATAATTTAAATGAATTTAATACAATTACCAGTGAGTTAAGTTTTGTAGGGGTAACTTTTGATGATGAAGTTAGGGCTCTGTTATTTCTATGCTCATTGCCAAAAAGTTGGAATGGTTTAGTTATGGCCATTAATAACTGTGTCTCTAGATCTAGTACTTTAAAGTTTGATGATGTTCTCGGTGCAATCCTTAGCGAGGAAATGCGACGGAAAATCTATAGTGAGACATCAGGTAATGCTTTGACTGCAGAGAATAGGGGAAGAAAATTGGAAAGAAGAAGGAGCCCAGGATATCGCAGTAAGTCAAGGAAAGGTAGATCCAAGTCTAGATCAGGGATAATGTGCTGGAAATGTGGGAAGAAAGGACCCCTGAAGAAATATTGCAAGTCTAAGAAGGGAAAAGAAGGAGACGCGCAATAAGAAAATAATCATGAAGTGAATGTGACAGGTGATGTGTTGAAAGATGCTTTGATTCTTTCATTAGAAAATATTATTGATGCCAGGGTGGTATATTTAGGGGCCTCATTCCATGCTACACTTGATAGGAAACATTTTCATGATTATGTTCAAGGAGATTTTGGATAGGTTCGATTGGGTGATGATAAACCCTGCAAAATCATTGGAATGGGTATAGTTTTCAAAAAACAGTAGAATGGAAATCAATGGCTATTGAAGGAGGTAAGGCATGTTCTAGATCTAAAGAAAAATCTAATTGCAATAGGGTAGTTGGGAGGTGAAGGATGTGTAACTACTTTTATAGATAAAACTTGGAAGGTCACTAAAGGAGCCCTGGTAATAGCAAAAGGAGAAAAGGTTGGTACTTTGTATTTATGCAATGGTATTTCTAATTTTGTTAATTCTTTAACCTCTACAGGAGCATATACGACATTGTGCCATCATAGGCTTGGGCACATGAGTGAGAAGGGGATGCAGATTATTCACTCAAGAAATTTGTTGCCAAGTTTAAAGTATTTTGATTTAAAATTCTGTGAGAATTGTGTTTATGGTAAACAAAAGAGAGTCAGATTCCTCAGAATTGGGAAAGAAGAGAAGAGCGAAAAATTAGAGCTTGTGCATACAGATGTATGGGGACTTGCTCATGTATCATCTTTCGGTGGCTCCCGTTATTATGTTACTTTTATTGATGATGCAACTAGAAAAACCTAGATATATTGTATTTGTTGGGTGTGGAGCATGATTATTTAGAGGTCTTTGTTTCAGTTGGATGTATACCCCAGGAAGTTTGTACACCTCTCCACGCGGGGGGGTGCAGGGGGGACTTGTCCCCCCCCACGGGGGTTCGGGGGGGCCCATCCCCCTTGGCTGGGGGGTCAAGGGGCTAGCGGTCCCCTAGCGAGGGTTTCATGGGCAGCGCCCCCGAAGCTAAAAACAAATGTAAAATTGCCTTGTAAAAGTATAGTAATTTCTAGTCAATCTGGGCCATTCATTAGGCGGATGATCTGACAGTAGAACTTATGTTTAGTTTAGGGTTTTTTTCCCTAGAAGGAAACCCCTCTCTTTGTATGAGGGCATTGTATTGAGGCTGTGTAATAGATGTGTATTCTCCGAGTGAGAAACAGAGAGGCAAGACTATGAGAGAAAACAGATGATATTACAGTGGATCTGTTGTAGGTTGTGTCTCTTCATTTTGCTGCATAATAAAAAGGAAGAACTGGTTGTTCGGGGTGGACGTAGCCCAAACTGGGTGAATTACGTATATCTGTGTCTCTCTGGTTTTATGTGTTTATATTTATGCAATATTCTATGTGTTCCATTGCTCTGTAATATATAATTTTCTAACAACTGGTATCATAGCCGAAGGTCTATTTGTCTGATAATCTCGCAGGAAAGAAGGGTTCCTCGTTCGAGTGGGAGCAATGGCGAAAGATGGTAAGTTTAGGGTCGATAAATTTAACGGCCAAAACTTCTCATTGTGGAAGATGTAGATGGAAGATTATCTGTATCAGAAAGATCGTGTACCTACCATTGGGTGGAAAAGCAAAGATGCTGATGGGTATGACAGATGAAGAATGGAACCTTATCGATAGAAAGGCACTCAGAACAGTACGGTTGTGCCACGCAGTGTCAGTCGGATTCAACATTTTGAAGGAAACAACAACAGAGGGTTTGATTAAGGCGTTGGCGAAACTATATGAAAAACCCTCAGCCTCAAACAAGGTATTTCTTATGAAATGGTTATTTAATATGAAGATGTCGAAAGATGGATCTGTTGCAGACCATTTAAATGATTTTAATATTGTTAAAAGTCAGTTAAGTACTATAGGGGTAAACTTTGATGATCAAGTTAGAGCTCTGTTACTCTTGTGCTCATTGCCAGAAAGTTGGAATGGTTTAATAATGGCCATTTGTAACTCTGTTTCTGGATCTAGTACTTTAAAGTTTGATGATGTTGTCGGTGCTATCCTTAGCAAGGAAATCCAACAGAAAAGCTTTGGTGAGACATCAGGTAATGCTTTAAGTGCAGAGTCTAGGGGAAGAAAAATGGAAAGAGGAAAGAGATCAGGATATCGCAATAAATCAAGGAAAGGCAAATCCAAGTCCAGATCGGGGATAGTGTGCTGGAAATGCGGAAAGAAAGGACACCTAAAGAAATACTGTAGATCTCGGAAGGGAAAAGAATGAGATGCACGGCAAGAAAACAATCATGAAGCAAATGTGACAGGTAAGGTATTACAAGATTCTTTGATTCTTTCTTTTGAAAATATTACTGATTCCTGGGTGGTAGATTCAGGGGCCTCATTCCATGCCACACCTAATAAGAAATATTTTCATGACTATGTTCAATGAGATTTTGGACAAGTCCGTTTAGGTGATGATAAACCCTATAAAATTGTTGGAATGGGTAAGGTTCTTGTAAAATAGCAGAATGGAAACCAATGGCTGCTAAAGGAGGTAAGGCATGTTCCAGATTTGAAGAAAAATCTGATTTCAACATGGTAGTTAGGCGGTGAAGCTTGTGTGACAACTTTCACAGATAAAGCTTGGAAGGTCACCAAAGGAGCCCTGGTAATAGCAAAAGGCAAAAAGGTTGGTACATTGTATTTATGCAATGGCATTTATAACTATGTTAATGCTTTAACTTCCAAAGGAGCAGATGCAACATTATGGCATCATAGGCTCAAACACATGAGTGAGAAGGGGATGAAGATTCTTCACTCAAGGAATTCGTTGCTGGGTTTGAAGAATGTTGACTTGGACTTCTGTGAGAATTGTATTTATGGAAAACAGAAGAGTGAAAAGTTAGAACTTGTGCATACAGATGTATGGGGACCTGCTCAGGTATCATCTCTCAGTGGCTCTCGTTATTATGTTACTTTTATTAATGATGCAACTAGAAAAGCTTGGATTTAATGTATTAAGAATAAATCTGATGTATTTGATACTTTCAAGAAATGGAAAGCTTTGGTTGAGATTGAGACATGAAAGAAATTGAAGTATCTCAGATCAGACAATGGAGGTGAATATTGCAACAAAGAGTTTGATAGGGTATTGTTCAGAGCATGGAATTCGCAGAGAGAAGACAGTTCCAAGAACACCACAAGAAAATGGTGTGTTAGAAAAGATGAACAAAACAATCATGGAGTGTGCAAGGTGCATGAGATTGCATGCAAGATTGCCTTTTCAATTTTGGGAAGATGCTGTAGACACTGTTGTTTATCTAATAAACAGAGGGGCTTCAAGTTCCTTGGATGGTGGTGTTCCAGAGGAAGCATGGACAGGTAGAAATGTAAACTACTCTTTTTTACATCCTTTTGGTTGTGAGGCCTTTGTCCATATTAATAAAGAAAATAGAACAAAGCTTGAGGCAAAATCAAGGAAATGTTCCTTTATTGGATATGGTGTTAATGATTTTGGTTATCACTTATATGATTATGAAAATCACAAAATTATTAGGAGCAGAGATGTAATATTCAATGAAAAGGTCTTGTATAAGAATCAGTTGCAGGAAAAGAAACAAGAAAAATAAAATAGGGAATACACAGCTCTTGATGAGATCACTGAAAAAGTAAAGGTGCCTGAAAATAATAATAATCAACAACCACAACAACAGCAACCACCATAATAGCAACAGGCACCCCAAACACCTAAAAGTGGTATTAGAAGATCTACCAGGATAAGTATACACCCTAAACGATACTCTCCTTCATTATATTATTTATTGTTCACTGGTTCTGGTGAACCCAAATGTTATGAAGAAGAAATGCAGGTTGAATGAAGGAAGAAGTGGGAGGTAGCCATGGAAGAAGCTGGAATCCTTAATGCATAACTAGACTTTGGACTTAGTCAAGTTGCCTGCAGGAAAAACTACATTGAATAATAAATGGGTTTATAGGCTGAAGGAAGAAGATGGAGGAAAACAAAGGTACAAAGCTAGAATTGTGGTGAAGGGGTTTGCACAGAAGAAAGGTATTGATTTTGATGAAATATTTTCTCATGTTGTTAAAATGACTTCAATCAGAGTTATTTTAAGTCTAGTAGCGGTTGAAGATTTGCATCTTGAGCAGTTAGATGTAAAGACAACCTTTCTCCATGGGGATTTGGAGGAAGATATATATATATATATATATATATATATATATATATATATATATATATATATATATATATATATATATATATATATATATATGCAGCAGCCACAAGGATATGAGGTAAAAGGGAAGGAGAAACTAGTGTGCAGGTTGAAGAAGAGCTTGTATGGCTTAAAGCAGGCTCCAAGACAGTGGTATCTAAAATTTGACAAGTTTATGTCTGAACAAGGTTATACTAGATGTCACTCTGATCATTGTGTTTATCTGAAAAACCAAAATGATGACAGCTAGATTATATTGTTATTGTATGTAGATGACATGCTTGTTGCAGGGTCTAACATGCAAGAAATAAATGTGCTCAAAAAAAAATTGGCAAATTCATTTGCAATGAAGGATTTGGGAGCTGCAAAACAAATCCTTGGTATGAGAATAACTAGAGACAGGAAAAATTGCAAATTAACATTGTCTCAGAATGAGTACATAGAAAAGGTGTTGAAAAGATTTAATATGCACAATGCAAAACCAGTTAGTACACCTTTTTCTAACCATTTAAAACTTAGCAAGGAAATGTGCCCAAAGACCTAAGAAGACATGGATTATATTTCTAAAGTTCCATATGCATCAACAGTTGGAAGCTTAATGTATGCAATGGTCTGCACAAGGCCTCATATTGCACATGCAGTGGGAGTTGTAAGTAGGTACATGAACAATCTAGATAAGGAACATTGGATGGCAGTGAAATGGATTCTCAGATATTTGAAAGGTACCACAAATCAAGCATTATGCTTTGGTGATTCAAACATTTCTGTATAGAGATATGTTGATGCAGATATGGTAGGTGACAGAGATAGCATGAGGAGAAATACAGGATATGTATTTACTATAGGTGGAACAACTGTCAGTTGGGTTTCAAAAATTCAAAGTGTTGTTGCACTTTCAACAACAGAAGCAGAGTATGTTGCTGCTACAGAGGCTAGTAAAGAAATGATTTAGTTACAAAGGTTTATGGGTGAATTGGGTAAGGAGCATGATATGGGCACGTTATAAAGTGATAGCCAAAGTTCCATTCATCTTGCAAAGAACTCAACATTTCATTCCAGGACTAAACACATACAACTCAAGTACCATTTCATATGATCAATGCTGGAAGATGGAGAGTTGAAGCTGGAAAAGATACACACTAGCCAGAATCTTACAGATATGCTAACAAAAGTTGTAACCAGGGAGAAACTGAGAATATGCTCAGTTTCAATTGGTCTTCAAGGATGACGATGAATATGAGAAACAACCAAGTCCAAAGAGGATTCATTGTCCAACAAATGAAGCAACGGTGGAGTTGCTACAATCATTCTCCGAGTGGGAGATTGTTGGGTGTGTAGAATGACTATTTAGATGTCTTTTTTTCAGTCGGATGTATACCCCAGGAAGTTTGTACACCCCTCCACGTGGGGGGTGCGGGGGGGACTTTTCCCCCCCATGGGGGTTTTGGGGGGCCCATCCCGCTTGGCTGGGGGGTTCGAGGGCCAGCAGTCTCCCGACGAGGGTCTCAAAGCTAAAAACAGATGTAAAATTTCCTTGTAAAAGTATAGTAATTTCTAGTCAATCTGGGCCATTCATTAAGCGGATGATCTGATAGTAGAAATTATGTTTAGTTTAGGGTTTTTTGCCCTAAGCGGAAACCCCTCTCTTTGTATGAGGGCATTGTATTGAGGCTGTGTTATAGATGTGTATTCTCTGAGCGAGAAATAGAGAGGCGAGACTATGAGAGAAAACAGAGGATATTAGAGTGGATCTGTTGTAGGTTGTGTCTCTTCATTTTGTTGGATAATAAAAAGGAAGGACTAGTTGTTCAAGGTGGACGTAGTCCAAACTGGGTGAACCACGTATATCTATGTCTCTTTGGTTTTATGCGTTTTCTATGTTTATATTTATGCAATATTATATGTGTTCCATTGCTCTGTAATATATAATTTTCTAACAGTATTCAAAATAAATCTGATGTATTTGATACTTTCAAGGAATGGAATGGTTTGGTTGAAAATGAGATAAGAAAAATGTTGAAGTGTCTCAGATCAGACAATGGAGGTGAATATTGCAGCAAAGATTTTGATAGGTACTATTCAGAGAATGGAATTCATAGAGAGAAGATAGTTCCAGGAACACCACAAGAAAATGGTGTGTCAGAAAGGATGAACAGGAGAATCATGGAGCGTGCAAGGTGCATGAGATTGCATGTAGGATTTCTTTTACAATTTTGGGTAGATGTCATCGATATTTCTATTTATCTAATAAACAGAGGGTCTTAAAGTTCCTTGGATGGTGGTATTCCAAAAGAGGCATGGACAAATAAAAATGCAAACTACTCATTTTTAAAGACTTTTTGTTGTGAAGCCTTTGTCCACATTAATAAAGAAATAGAACAAAGCTTGAGGCAAAATCAAAGAAATGTACCTTTATTGGACATGGTGTTAACAATTTTGTTTATCTCTTTTATGATTATGAAAAACATAAAATCATTAGAAGCAAATATTTCATATTCAATGAAAAGGTTTTGTATAAGGATCAACTACAGGAAAAGAAACAGGAGAAAGAAAATAGAGAATACACAGTGCTTGATGAGATCACAGAAAAAGTGATGGTTCCTGAAAATCATAATAATCAACAACCAGAACAACAACAACAACAACAAACACCTCAAACACCTGAAAGTGGTGTTAGAAGATATACCAGGATAAGTAGACCCCCTGAACGATGCTCTCCTTCATTATATTATGTATTGTTGACTGATTCTGGTGAACCATAATGTCATGAAGAAGAATTGTAGGTAGAAACTAGGAAGAAGTGGGAGCAAGCCATGAAAGAAGAGATGGACTCCTTAGCACATAACCAGACTTGGGACTTAGTCAAGTTGCCTGCAGGTAAAATAGCATTGCAGAATAAATGGGTTTAGAGGTTGAAGGAAAAATATGGAGGTAGAAAAAGTTATAAATCTAGACTTGTGGTGAAGGTGTTTGCACAGAAAAAAGGGTATAGAATTTGATGAAATATTTTCTCCTATTGCTAAAATGACTTCAATCAGAACTATTTTAAGTCTAGTAGCAACTGAAGATTTGCATCTTGAGCAGTTAGATGTAAAGATAGCCTTTCTCCACGGGGATTTGGAAGAAGAGATATATATGCAGCAGCCACAAGGATATGAGGTAAAAGGGAAGGAGAAACTAGTGTGCAGGTTGAAGAAGAGCTTGTATGGCTTAAAACAGGTTCCAAGGTAGTGGTATCTAAAATTTGACAGGTTTATGTTTGAACAAGGTTATACTAGATGTCACTTTGATTATTGCATTTATTTCAAAAGGCAAAATCATGTTAGTTATATTATATTGTTATTGTATGTAGATAATATTCTTGTTGCAAGTTCTAACATGTAGGAAATAAATGTGCTCAAAAGAAAACTAGCGAACTCATTTGCAATGAAGGATTTGGTTGCTGCAAAACAAATCCTTGGTATGAGAATAACTAGAGACAGGAAGAATAAAAAATTAATATTGTCTCAGAGTGTGTACATAGAAAAGGTGTTGAAAAGATTTAATATGTAGAATGCAAAACCAGTTAGTATACCTTTGGCTAGCCATTTCAAAGCAAGTAAGGAGGTGTGTCCCAAGACTCAGGAAGAAATGGCTTATATCTCTAAAGTTCCATATGCATCAGCAGTTGGAATCTTAATGTATGCAATGGTTTGCACAAGGCCTGATATTGCACATGCAATGGGAGTTGTAAACAGGTACATGAACAATCCAGGAAAAGAACATTGGATGGCGGTGAAGTGGATTCTCAAGTATTTGAGAGGTACAACAAATCAAGCATTATGCTTTGGTGGTTCAAACATTGCTCTACAAGGATATGTTGAAGTAGATATGGTGGGTGATAGAGACAACAGGAGGAGCACAACAGGGTATGTGCTTACTGTAGGTGGAACAACTGTCAGTTGGGTTTAAAAAATGTAAAGTGTTGTTGCACTCTCAACAACAGAAGCAGAGTATGTTGCTACTACTGAGGCTAGTAGTGAAATGATTTGGTTACAAAGGATTCTGCATGAATTGGGTAAGAAGTAGGAGTTGGGCATGTTATATAGTGACAGCCAGAGTGCCATACATCTTGCAAAGAACTCTGCATTTCATTCCAAGAAAAAACGTAATACAACTCAAGTATCATTTCATACGGTCAGTGTTGGAAGATGGACAGTTGAAGCTGGAAAAGATACACACTAGCTAGAATACTGAAGATATGTTAACAAAAGTCGTAACCAGGGAGAAACTGAGATTTTTCTCAGTTTCAATTGGTCTTCAAGTATGATGATGAAGATGAGAAATAGCCAGGTCCAAAGTGGAGTCATTTTCCAACAAATGAAGTAGCGGTGGAGTTGCTATAATCAATCTCCAAGTGGGACATTGCTGGGTGTGAAGCGTGATTTTCTTCGTTATTCAGAGATATCATCGCATTGGACCCCAATTTGTAATGTGGCGACAATGTTGCTTGTAATATTTACGCTGCAAGGGGGGTCCAAGGGGGGTTAGCAGTGATCTTTAGGAGCCCCCCCCCTCGAAGCTAAAAATAGATGTAAAATTGCCTTGTAAAATGTTGTAATTTCGTAGTCAATCTGGGCCATTCATTAGGTGGAGATCTAATGTTAGAAGTTATGTTTAGTTTAGGGTTTTTTACCCTAGAAGGAAACCCCTCCCTATATATGAGGGAATTGTATTGCATCTATGTAGATCTGTGTTCTGAGTGAGAAAGAGATAGGATATTGTGTGAGAGCAAAGAGGGAATTACAACAGATCTGTTGTAGGTTGTATCTCTTCAGTTTACTAGATAATATAAAAGGAAGGACTAGCTGTTTCTCGTGGACGTAGCCCAAATTGGTTGAACCACGCATATCTATGTCTCTCTTGTTTTATGTGTTTTTCGTATTTATATTTCTGCAAGATATTTGATGTGTTCTATTTCTTTGTAATATATAATTTTCTAACATCTCAGTCCTATAAAATGTCCCGCTCGGCCATTAGAAATGAATCCTCACACATTGTTCTTTGTAAACATTCTTGGGATTGTATGGATTTAAGTCCAAATGACCGAATGCAAATTTATTTATCTCCTTTTCTTCGTTGTATGCGACTTTCAAATTCTTGATCTCGTACAATCTAATTTGCAAAGGAAGAATGGGCCAAGCTGCCTTCTTCTTCCTGTGCAAAACTCTTGCTAACCTTGTGGAGAGATGATAAGAAACTTCTTGCATGACCAAGTTTTTCTTGGCATATATCAATAGAAGATGTGGATATTTCTGACCTCCAAACACTCTGAGGAAAGTGTCATCTGGTGAGGCAAACCAATCTACTAATTATGACACTGCTTCAATTTCCCCACAAGACATTCAAAGTGGCTCTTCTGTTGAGATTGCAACAAGATGATGGAGCTTAGTGGAAAGGAGTCACCTTCACTAAGTGGGCCCACAGGCCAAGTATGGCGCAAAGTATATTTTTGGATCACAACAAGAGTGATCACAGTAGGAGTGATCAGAGTCTATTTTTAGATTGCTAGTCAAAAATAGAAAAGTCAAATATTATTGTCTCATAATAATATTTAGACTATAAAATTTATCTTATTCTCTTGGAGCACTTCAGTTTGAGCTACAAATGTGACACATGCAGCTGTCAGAAGGAAATACGCTTTCTTTGTGGGTCAGTTGAGTTGTTGCATGCATGACTTCAGTTAGAACTCAAGCAGTTGAGTTTGGTGGAGTTGATTGTGCAGTTGATGGAGTTGTGTTCAGTTTGACTTGGTTAAACTAGTTGTAATTAGTCTAACTGCAAATAGGCTAATGATGAGTTGTTAAACTAATTATTAACTCATAATGCAACTAAAGAATACATCAGTTAACTCAGTTGCATGTCAGTGCATGTACAGTTCAACAGGGACAGGTGTTAGAGGATGAGATTGCTATCAGTTGTGACTATAGTTGTGCATGAGGATTTGCACAAGCAATGTATTGAGTATGCCAATGAGTATTGCGTTGATTTGCCCAGCAGAATAGCATGTGTTCATATGATTTCCAGTGTGAGTGATTCTCAACAGGTTTTTGCAATAGAGGCAGGCAAAGCAGTGGAGAAGATTTGAACTTGTGACTTGTTTGAGTCTGAGCTGGTTTGTGTGTAACAGGTGGAGATAGTACTGGATACTTGTGAGGAGTATTGACTATTGTAATGTTACATGTTCTCAATCATTAATATATAGATAGTGTGGGGTTTTCAGTTGTAAGATTTCCCCAGGTTACATATTGTGTTAATGTGTGCATGCTCTTGATGTTTTATTGTTATTTATGCTGCTAAATTGATGATCAACATAGAGGAGCTTATGTATTGTGTATGTATTCTGCAATAGTACATGATAAGGATAATCTCCATTGAATATGTGTTTATTATTCAAAATTTCTACATCTTCCTAAAATATTAACTTGTACAATGGAATGAGGAAGTGATCAGTCAACTTTTCAATTACTCCTTTGTAACTGCACTTCAAAAGCAACTTGCAATAAATATGCACAACAGGTTCTTTTGGTGACCAGGTCCAACTCATGCCAGGAAAAGAGTTTTGAGCATAAATTGCAACCAACAAGTAAGCATACATGTAGAACCTGCCTTGATTTCCCTTGGGAGTATTTTTAGCATTATTTACATGGGTCCTCAATTATTGAGCTAGAAAATCCGACCAGTTAAATGGTTTTCCTTCATTCACAACATGATTAAGAAAGACTTCCAACACTTCTGGAAAGTTCTCACTACTACTTTGGCCATAGATCCAACAACATAATACTATCAAGTACTGATAAGCCTTCCTGAGATATTTGGTCATGTAAGTCTTGTTGAGTGTTTGTCATAATTTGGAAGGCTCTTCCACCCAACTTTTGACGATATCCTTTATGCTCAGGTAGCTGGTGACTACATAGAAGTGGGAACCCTTGTAATATTCTGGTAGCAGAAAATGATGCATACTCTGAAAATCATGTGCCATGGCACTGTTAAGAGTCATGGTCTTGTTATCTGTATGGGAAAATATCCAGTTGAAAATGTATGCACATGGAAAAACTGAGTACCTGCATGCAATCTTGTGTAATCCTGACCTTTGAACATTGTTGTAAACTTTTTGGTCTTCAAGATCTGCTTTGAAGATTTTTGTCGAGAATACTTCATTCACATTTTGCCATCCAATGTCTGAATCCTTTTCTATAAACAACTAAGTGCCTGAGAAAATTGGAAAATTCATTGGATTATTTTTAATTTACTCCCCAGTGCTACTCTCTATAGTGTCCTTTGAGACAGATCTCTTGGGAGCCATAGTGATAGTAAATAATCAAGAGAAGTGCTCAAAATTGCAGTACCTGTAGGAGAAAAATGCACTCATGGAAAACATAAATTAGCTCAAGAAAAATGACTCACAAAGCAAGATCAAGGAAACAACCACAAGAATGAGAGGGAAAAATGTGCAATTCCTGGACTAAAGGAAGAGATTGGCCTCATGAACTGCGCATTGTGCAGTCTTAGCAGTCAAGGGAGAGGCTTGAGGGTTGAGACTCCACAATGCATAGTCTTAGCCTTGGCAAAATGAGGGAGAGACTGCACATTCCACAGTCTCAGTGGCCAAGGATGAGGATTGAGCCCTATAATTGTGAAATGTGCAATTGGGAAGGCTAGGGAATGTGCATTGCATAGTCTCAAAGGCCAAGAATGAGGCTTGAGCCTTGGAGTTGCATAATGCACAGTTGCTTAGGGAAACTACTAGCCAAGTAAGGGGAAAATCTGCACGAGAAGAGGACGAGAAAGTGGCAGATTTGAGTTATGGTGCAAGTAAGAGTGGAAATTTGACTAAGGAAAAGATAGGTTGGTGAAAATCAAGTGCAGAATATGAACATGAAAAAGGGAAAAATAACATGCATAGGGAGTCTCCGAAATGACAATCACTAATGGGTAAAAACGAGAAGTTGATGCAACACTTATAAAAAATATATGATGGACCAAACCAACACATTTACAAGCTAATATAAGATAAAATTCCAGAAACTATGAAGAGAAACAAGTGAAACAACACTCACAGAAGTGAAACGACAAAAGAAACAAAAAATTTGAGAAAAAGTGACAAAAGCAAAACTCACCAGGAAAAGTGCCACAAATTCAACTGAAGTTTCCTTGATCTCCTTGGGAAAGCTAGAGCTCAAAGATCAAGTGTGAAAATGAGCTCTATGGGTGTCTATTATATAAATATAGGTTGGTTAGTGTTTCTGATGCACATGCCTAAAATCAAGGAAAATGTGCCACTTGTCTGCAAGTCATAATTAGCATCTTATTAGACTAAATTGGGCACCAATATGGAAACACTTATTTTTTAGTGATGTCAACTATGCTTTTTCGAGAAACTACTTTTTCACACTAGCAAAGGAGATTGTGCAATTTTTCAAGGGAAGACCGACAAAGTTGCAAGGTCAAGGCAAGAGATGGCTTGTGTTTGAAAAGGTTTTGGACAGGATCAAGACAAGGTATCACAAGCACTGCATGAAAGATAAGTCCTTAAGATAGCATGAATACTTGATGAAAATGAATGATGAACTCATGTGGATAGAAGGGAGGCTCCAAAATCTAAGCATGGGAAAAATTTTGGAGGGTGGTTGTAGCAGTTATAATAACATCATAATGTTATCCTTTCTCAAACCATCAATGCTTATGGTTGGGTTTGGAAAAAAAATTGGAAACCTCTTGTCATCCATGCTATCTTGTTCTCGTAA
The DNA here is from genome assembly GCA_031772625.1 of Pinus tabuliformis. NCBI lineage: Eukaryota > Viridiplantae > Streptophyta > Pinopsida > Pinales > Pinaceae > Pinus > Pinus tabuliformis. The sequence continues at coordinate 32,368,695 of CM062804.1, forward strand.
ATTTTAAATACCTGGCCATGGTCATGCACTTAATGGGGGAGATCCTTCCTTCAACAAGGAGGTTAGGATAGGGTGTATTTCATTTAATATTAATATTGTAAGTTGAAAAAATCCTTTGGTTTTGCTTTATTCCTCTCCAAGATTCTCTAGAGATATTGCATCCATAGACTCCACATCCAAATAATATACTAGGAGTGATGATACTATCAAATAGGAGTTTTTTCTTATCCCACAACCAAATATCTACTAATTTACACTTGTTTTCAAGCCCAAAATAATCTTTCCACCCTCCACTTATCATTTTTTTAACACAATAGTTTCAATTGAACTTATGATGAATATTGATTCCACGATATTTGTATGAAGACACTTCCTCAAAATTATTATTATCATATATGAAAGTTATATAATTGATCTTATGGGGTTTATTATCATAACCTTAGTTTTGTCCGTGTTCACAATCATACCCATGCTAGAGTAGAAGTCCTTAAGAATTCTTCAATGATAATTGAGGTTATAGGGATTTTATGCCATAATAATGTTGTCATTATGGCTAGTGTGTTGGCATTTATGTCAACCTGGATGTTAATTTGGATCATGATCTTGCCACATTATGTCACTGTTATTGATATGCCTATCTAAGTCATGGATGGATTATGACTCTTGATGATTGCATAGGAGTTGTAAAAGGTTGCATAGGGTTTGGAACACTTGCATGGGGGGAGGACAAGGTTTATAGATGCTTGAAAGTGAGCAAACATAGGTGATTGATTAAGGAAGTTTTACTGATGTGTACAAATGTTTTTGAGGTATCTCAGAGACTTATTAAGGCTTGAACAAGTCTTATAAGTGTTGAAGAAGACATGTCAGAAGTTGGGAGCAGTTTGATTGATGATTGCATTAGAGAAATTTTGAGGTAAAAAATGGGCCTCAAAGCAAAAATGTTCAACCAAAATTAACTTTATGAGAACCAATAGGATTCAAGATGATGATGTCAACCATGGGGGATGATTCACCATTTTTTGAGTAAAAAGGTAAAAAGATTAAAAAATAAAAATAAAAATAAAAATAAGAAAACTACTCTTTTAACTCATATTTTCCACTTATGTCTTTACTATTTTATGCAATTTCAAGTGGGAGCACTCATTAGATGCAAAATTTAATTCCTCATCCAAGGAGTATGCATGTTGTATGCTTTCAATGGAACCTGCTACATGAAAAATGAGAAATACATGAAAAACATGTTTGCAACCATAATTTTTCATGTATTTCTAATTTTTCATGTAGCAAGGTCCATCAAAAGTATGTTCCTTGGATGATGAATTAAATTCCACATCCAACGAGTGCTCCCATTCGAAATCTGAGTAAAATCGTAGGGAGATAAGTAGAAAATATGAGTTGAAAAAATAGTTTTTATTTATTTTTTTCCCTCCAAACTTTGATGATGCAATCAACTCTTATTTTATTATTTCCACTATTACTTTATAATATTACTTGTGGGGGGGGGGGGGGGCATTTTTTACCTCAAAATTTCTCTAATGGATGAGTCTTTGTCTTGAAAACAAGGTAGTGCGGGTCTCCTGTGCACAAGGAGAGTTATAACGCAAGTTTAATGTACAAGAGGTGTGCTATAACACACTTCTTGAAAGGATAAGGACTGTTACTATATCTAAGTGTAGAAAAATAAAAACCTTGGGGAAAACCATGGAATTTACTAAGGTATCCTTGTGCAGAAGGTTGAGTAATGTCTCTTTGATCCCATCAAATATTATCATCAACAAATCCCTTGGATTTTCCTATGGTATTAACAAGGTAAAGTGATTATAAAAGACAAACGAATTTGATTTGTTGGGTGTCCAATTTGGATGGGTTGTGTCTCCTCTATTATGAAACAGGTATTTACATTAGTGGGCAAGGATTAAATGATCTCAAGGTTCATTTATGTTAAGAATGTCTTCTTCTTGTAGAATGATGATAAGTTACAAATGTCAGAGCCATGGATCAATATTCTAATCCTTTTTCTTGGATCGATGTATTCCCTTCATTGGTGAGGCTCAATTATTCCATGCACGTCATATTTTCTCTACATATCTGAACACACATAAAGAGACTTGTCATTTACTACAAAAGGTGTACATACATAGATATAAAATTATTTTTGTTAATCCAAGTTATTTACTAAATGAGGGGAATTATGATTTATTTTTGAGTCTATGTATGGCTCACAATTTGTGATAGTCAGAGGGAAAGAGTTCTTGTTGTTGCAGAGATCATTATTTCACTAGCGGTTCAGTTTTTGATGATTGAATCTTGATGTAACATACTTGGTTAAAAATTAATGTAAAAATATATAATACCATGGTCATGGGACACATATTCCAAGCTAAATGGTGGGCAAAACATCCTAGTTGGTGTTCATTTCACTTATTATGGCTAAGGAAATTGGAAAAGGCTTTGGAAAGGCATGAGGCATTGATTGGCATTTTATTTATGAAAATAAAGGAAATTAGGAGAAAAGGGAGGTGAAAGTTAACAGGTTGCATGTGAGGAGGAAAATGAAGGAAAATAATGGAAAAATGAAGAAATTAGAGGCCTCGTTATTAAAAAAGCTTCTGATGATCAGTGGATAGGCTTGGTCAGTGTAGAGCTTGGTCAGTTCAATTTTCATGGAGTTCTCTTCTATTATCTCTCTCATACTCTTGGATACTTAGAGTTTTCTTGGAGCACTCTTGGATAGTGTGGCATACTTGTATTTTTGGAGCAAGAAGGAAAAGGAAGAGAAACAAAGCACAAGAGGACATCAGGATCAATAGCTACAACAATTTTTTCTTGCAGGTACCGAGTTGCATGTATGTTTTCCCCACTAGTTTTTGCATGCATTGCATATGCATGTGGTTTTTTGGTTGTGATATGTCATTGGCATGGAGGATGGATGGGATTGTCTGTGGATTACCTAGCCTTGCCATTTCTTGGATAGCCATGGTGAATGTGGATTTGTTTTCCTTGATTTTTTTTTGTTGGTTCTCATGTTTCCTTAGCTTGGGTTGAGTTACTAGTCCTAGAAGCCTTGGTTGGACAAATGCTCTAGAAGCCCTGTAACAACTTGGGTTGAGTTACTAGTCCTGGAAGCCTTGGTTGGACAAATGCTCTTGGTGGGTTGAGTTACTAGTCCCAGAAACCTTGGTTGGACAAATGCTCAAGAAGCCCGATAAAAGTTGTGGGTTGAGTTACTAGTCCTAGAAACCTTGGTTGGAAAAATGCTCTGGAAGCCCTAGAAGGCTTGGATAGAGACCAATCTAATGATGGCTTTGTGATGTTCGACCGTGAGGTGGAATCACTATTTGATGGGTTGAGGTGGATGGCCTATGGAAGCCCTAGATGGTTTTTTATTGATGTGTTCTATGAGATTCAACATTAATGCTTGGAATATGGCACGGGGTGAATGGTTGAAGAGAGATTTGTCTCAACCATTCTACGGTTGGGTGGAACATGGAAGTCCCATCCTCGGTTTGGATTTTTCATCATCAATATGAGGTTATTTCTCCTTGTAATTCTATGAGTAATATACCGGTTATATGTGGTTTATATGGTTGTGATTCCATTGGTATTTCTATTGTTACTTTGTTGGTTATATATATGTTTTATGAAAATATCTATGTATGGATCTCATCATGTTTTTACTGGTAAATGAATGAAAAATGTATCTATGACCTAATGGATGAAATGGAAGTTGATGTGTTGAGGCACCAATGTTTCTTATTGATTCTCAACTAAGTATGAGACCCCTATGCTTAGATATGTTATTTACTCATGTAGACTACATATTCGTGATATGTTTGATGAAGTGCCTGTAATGGCTAGTAGGGGTCCAACCGAGGTATTATTCAAGTAATTAAATTTGTACTGTCATTTCTCTATTCCTTTACTGTTATGAAGGTGTCATTAAATTCTAGGCAGTGACCTAGGCTCTAGGCCTAAAAAACTGGCTCAAATCCCAAAGACGATGGCACAATACTATGAAAAATAGCCCCTGGATGTTGTCTTACAGGCCTGTGAGAGTGTCCATAGGTCCCTGGATGTTGGCATGCCCATAGAATGAGAGAATTTATAGGTCAAGTGGTCCAAAATCCTAGTGGGACCCAGGGGCTAGTTGGCAAAAAGGTTGGATTGGTTCCTCAGGGTCCTAATGCTGATGTTGAATGTTTGTATGGTGTGTTTATGTTGGTTCCACTTCCTTAACGTGACTTGCGAGGTTGAATCATATCATAGTAACTTCTCGTCACATGTTTACCCCGATTAACCGATTAATTGAGTAGATGTGGGAGGAGGTTGTTGCACTTGATATGAGCTATATGGTTTGGATTGAATGAATTTGGTGTTGGTTTGTCGTTAGTACTTTTGCAGGAAGAATTATGCATAGACTCTAACCATGTATCGCTGCTCCTTGTAATTGTGCATTTCCATATTTATTGTTCTTGCATGAGAATAGGGACTGCATTAACAAGATTTTGCATTATTTTTGGATTGATTTACTTGTTTCAGAGGTTGTATATGCAAAGAAAAGTTTTATGTCTTGGTTTACACTTGATTGATATATTTTTGTTGCCATTTTTTGTCTTGTATGAGAGGATAAATGAAAAGTCAACCTTGATCATATACTTAAAGGGATACATTGACACACATATCTCTTGCAATGATAAGATACAAGTATTGGTTGTGACACGATGATATTTTGTAGGGATAAGATACAAGTATTAGTTGTGTCACAATGATCTTTTACGGGGATAAGAGACAAGTATTGGTTGATCAATAGAACTTTACATATCTAAAATGCATGTAGGATTAATGAAACACTTTCTTGAATTTTTGAAGGTTGAAATTTATCTTGCTCACTGAATTGACAAAAGTTCATTCCTCTTTTGTTATGCAAGTTATCAATATTTTCTATTAGATAGGAAGTCATTGAATGAATGCTCAGGGAAGAAAGTTTCATATGTTGGAAATACTGAGATGCAGGTGAATCTGTATTTCCTTTAATTTTTACAATTGGTTAGATTCTTTTAACCCATCAAAACAAACATGAAGCAATATCACATCATAGAAGCAATGCATAGAATATTTCTCTCAACAAAAGCTTCATTATGTATGGTTACATACAATTTTACCAGTCAGGACAGGAAGAAAGAAAAATACTCCCAAAGGTTTTACTAAAAAGGATGGAATGAAGCAATTTCTCCCTAAGTCTGAAGATATTTGCAGACTCAATATGAAGGGGTCTTTAGTCCCTTGTTACAACAATGTTGCTACTCTGCCCCACAACACTCTGTTGCACTTCAACTCAGTCACTCTGCACCACAACATTTTGCTACCCCATAAAATTATCTAGACTAAGCTTGGGCTCCTATATGAGGGCCCACATACAAATATATTAAATTAACGACTTCACAATGACTCAAACTCAAAAAAAAACAAACTACACACTAATGCCTCAACTTCAAGCTAACTAATCTGGAACTGTTAGAAGATGTAGGAACTTTGACCAATCAAACTATTGTACAACTTACCTCAACTTCTTTTGTTGATGTGAGATCATTGTTACTATATGCCTGCAATATTTGATGCCTTTAGGGTTCTTATAAATTGATGCCTCTTGATGTTATACATGTTTCAGATATGCAATGAAATCAAACTTATCTAATATTGTTGATAGATGGTGTGATAGTTACTCTGAGTAGTTCCTCAATATATTTTGGTGATGATGTTGTTAATTGTAAGTGATACAGTATTCCTATGATACCAACATTATCCAAGATCTTCTCTTTGTTTGATGTTAGCAGAATTTCATGAAAGAGCATGTAAAAACCATGTTTGCAGACACTTAAAGAAGAATCAACATAAAGGAGACCATAAAGATAATGCACAAAAAAGTTTGATAAAAAAGTTCATCTAGTGTGGACTATATCTATGAGCCCTAGTTCAATAGTGGGGAGGACACTTCATTCATATCAACAAAAATGAAAATGATTACATGAAAAAATACATCAGTATACCTGCAATCCTGGAGTCACTTGAAATTTGACTGCTCAAAACACAAAAATCATAACACCAACAAGTTTTTCTCATCCTCCTGATACTTTTGACTGTAAACATGACCTACTTCTGGAAGGTGAATTTTTGTCTTGAACTTCATTAACAATAATTAATGAAGAAAGTGGGTTCCTGCCATGACCCTTGAGATCTGCTGCTCAAATGAAAAATCAAACAGCACCATTGTGATCCTTAAGAAATTCTGGTATGAGGAATAGGATATTTGGGCCATATTTGTGGGTCCAGTTAGAAACATTTTTAAAAGTGACCTGCCAGATTAGTGATTGTTAAAGGTGGTCCCACTCTGAAATATTGTGAAATGTGGATCATAAGAGAGCTAAGGGAGTAGTGGCTTCCTTCCAATAGTAACTGGAAAAATATAGTGGAGATAACAGCCTCTAGTAGGTTGGAGACTATGCACTAGAAAAAGTATGCACCCGTGCAAGATGCAAAGGTTTTGTTTTTAATAATAATAGAAGATGAAGTAGACAACAACATTGGTGGTTTTTCCCATTTGGGTTTTCCACCTAAAAACCAAGTGTCTTCATGTGATGATGTGATTGATGTGACTTGTCATTTATATGCTTGTATTTATTGCTCATACATTTACTATCTATACCATTCATTAACATTGAAAAAACAAACTAAAAATACTAATTACATGAAACACTGATTCACCCCCCTCCCCCCAGTATTTCTAACAATTGGTATCAAATCCGGGTCCTTCAAGAAATAGATTGATTTTTAGAAGGAAGATCCAATATAAATGAGTGGGTAGTACAAAATATTTTCATCAAAGCCACATTTTTTCAATGGAATAAACTTCATATTTTGGAATATCATAATGAAATCCTACTTGTAATCTTTTGGAGTTGATGTTTGGGTAGTTGTCGATAGTGGGTATCAACAACCAAGATCCATTCAATCAGATCATGCAAGTAAAAAGCAATACGAAAGCAATGGAAAAGTAGTCAATGTTATCCTAAGAGGACTTGCAGAATCTGAAGTCGTGAAAGTAATACAACTCAACACTGTGAAAGAAATGTGGGACAAGTTGGTCAAAAAATATGAAGATTATACAAAGGTAAAAGGTGTGTTGGCTTGAGGGGGCTTGGACCCAAGTTCAAATTTAGCTACACTAACCAAAAAAACCCTACACTATCAGCCCTTTCGGCAACAACCTGCATAGCACATGCTGCAATCTCACCCGAGGAAGTATTGGGGGATGGCAGTACTAGGTTTTTGCATCTAGAGGTCTATGTGATGGGTTTTTGTTACTTCTAGGGCTTTATTTCGACCTTCACAAACCCTAACCCTTGAAACACAAAGATTGCAATAACTTACAGATAAGAGATTCTAACTATGCGTTGATTGCTCTAAACATTCAGAGTATCAAGTAAACTAACAAATCTACCATTCTCGTGCATCTATAATGTATTTTCCAAGATAATTGCAGTAAATAGAGTGAATATACACTAAATTGAAGAAGTAAAGAATAACACGCAAACACATATATTTCTCCAAAAAGTCTTTATTATGTTCAGATCTTCTATTACATACTCTTTCTACCCTACACACACAGTTGCAGGGGCCCGCACACTCAGTTGCAGACTTACTAAGATCTCAGTGCACATAAATACAGGATCCTTCCCATTTGCCTAAGTACAGAGTAGGAAATACATACCCAAAAATTGCCTATCTGTGTTCTTCGTTATCTTCACTACCTTCTCTATGACCTTTTATGACTCTTTTATCTCTTTCTCTTATACAATACCATGGTCCGCGCACCATGGGCGGGTCACAAAACTACTTAACTTCTAGCAAACTAAGGGGATTTGACCTTCCTAAAGCCCCTTTGACTCCTAATGAGCTTCGCGCTTTGCTCCTCAAAGTGTGGAGACTTTACAAGCATAAAAAAAATAGTTTACAAAATTAACCCTAAGGGACCTTGTCCCAACATGCCCCCAACACAAATTCGTGACTCGTCCTCGAGTCACTCTACTAGCGGTGCCTCGAAACCCATGCTTACAGGAAATATGGCCCAAAACTATCCCATAAAATATGTAGAATATGTATTTCTTCAGATTAAGGGATATCTGATACTTTCAACAAGTATCCAAAATGAGGCGAAGACTGGAAACATCTCTCTTTACTAACCCAAACACTGTCCAATCATCAAAGTAAAATTCCAAAAAATTATGAATAAATTCTTTGAAAGATGTGACTACGACAATAGAGAAGATAGCAGGGGCATTCTTAAGTCCAAAGGGCATAACTGTATACTGAAAACAACCCCATTCTGTAGCGAAGGTGGTCTTACTCTAATCCTCTGGCATGATCTTGATTTGATGGTACCCTGAGAAACCATCAATAAATGAATAGGCTTCCTGACCTCCAACATTCTCCAGTACTTCATCTGTGAATGGCGTAGGAAAATGATAATGGATACAAGCATCATTCAACTTTCTTATATCTACGCAAATCTGAATTTCACCCTTTGTCTTCTTTTCCTGAACCACCCTAGGAATAACTCAATCTGATTCCTCGACAGGCTCAATAATCCCGACTGCAAGCATCTTATCCAATTCTTCGTGCACTTTTTCCTTGTACTTAGAGTTCAACCAGTATAGGCACTGCTTCATTGGCTTCACATATGGATTTAGAGTGATCTTCATGACACCTAGATCACCTATTATACCCTTCATATCAGAGAACTTGGTGGGAAACAAGCCTTGATACTCCTTCAATAACTCCACAACTTTGTCCATTATGTCTTCGTTCCAGTAGTTACCAATGTTTGTGAACTTCGATTGCACTTCCAATCCAATATTCACCTGTTTGGTCTTCAAGGGCTTTGAGATATTAGGGACTCTCGCCTTAGGCCCTGCCACTTCGTGTTTTCCTTTTGACTCAAAAATATTGATGGTCCTAGGATCTTCCTCGCCTTCCTCAGTGGTCACATTGTAGTATTCGAGCACATGGCGTAGTTGCGTAATCCAATCTGGTTGTACCCATGCAATAGCTTCTTCAAGCATTCTAAATATTGTAGCTTTGATCTCTTGTAACACTTCATCAATATACTCAAATCCATGTTCAAAGATGAAATTTAACAAAAAACTTTCCTTTAGAACATCCCATTTTGCACCTCCATGTCGCAACTCTGAATAGTATCCAAAGTACCGCATAATATGTGAACCCATTATGGTTGTGGTTCTTATCCCCATGCTTTCATCCATCGAGCCAAATGCTCGCGTGAATTGTCCTTTCCTGTATATTTCTCTGTAATGCGAGTATTGGCATACCGAAACTGCAGCTCCATCATCCATCGATAATCCTTCCAATCTGCAAAGTTGTTCTTATGCCTAACCCACCATCTAGCAGGCATAGCTCGCAATGCGATGTCTAACGCTTGGAACCAATGTTCTTCCGGTACACCCTTTCAAATTTATCTAGAAATAAATTGACATCTTCTAAACCATCATAATATGGTAAGTTGCGTACCTAAGTGGATATACATTAGAATGACTTAGTAATCGTATTGCATCACAACGACAATACTTCATGCAACCTATTCTTCTAGTGTTCAAGCTCCTCATCTAAATCTGAATTGTTGGAGTTGTCCCTTTCTCAAGTAATTCGCCCATCCACTATAGGGTTGATCCAATCTTCATCCCATGTAATAAGCGTATATATTTTCTCAATATCATCCTCCTCATAATTATCACAAACTGGTTCAGTATATCATGCACCCTCGACTAGATCCAATGTAACAATAACCCTTAGTTACTTCTTTTCAAATGTCATATTGTTCTTCTTAAGGTTGATGAATGCATTCATATCAAATTCCCAATCAATGCCAAGCAATGTTGGGTATGGGTTACTATCATCCAATATTTCAATCACTTCAAAATCGGCTATGGCGTGCGCCCCTTCAATATCCACAATCACTCCATGTAGGTGCCCCATAGGAATAATCTTTTGTTGATTCACCATTCTCAGTTGGATCGGGGACCACTGTAGTGCTGGCCTTCCCATTCTTTCCCAGGTTCATTTCGGAAATACATTTGCATTAGATCCAAAATCAAGGATTACTTGGTCCATTTCAAATTCTCCAATCTCGGTTGTTAGAGCCTAGATTTGTCTCAGGCTGAAAAGACAAGGTTCTAGCTCCACATCAAACCACGCTCAACCTCGTAGCTAGCCCTACGAGGACAGGCGAGGGCTCTCTTCGGGTCAATCTCGGAAAAAGATAATCGATGGGGGTCGAGATGAATGATTTAGCAACTGATTTTAGGCTAGGTATTAAGTGCAAAGGATTTTCTTTGAGTTTTTTAGGGTTTTTTGTTGGAAACAGGGAAAGGCAAATTGGGCTCGGGGATGAGGCACAGTTTCTGCAGAGTTCTGATTGGGGCAAGGAGGGCAACCATTTTGATGCTTTAAATCAAGTGAATGGATAGATCAGACTGGTGAGGAGCTAAGGATAGCAAAAGAGTCTCAATAATTCTCCTTAAACAGATGAAAACATGGAAATTTAAGCCAATTCAAAGGCAGAGCATAACCGTTAATGGATTCCACCTTAATCACTCATTTGTTCAAATTCAATAGAAAAGAGAGGAAAATGATACACATAACACTAATGAAATTACAATTACTTAGAGAAGCGCCCCATCAAAACATAAAGCCACATGGATCCCAAACAGTGCTGCAAAACCCTGGTCTTTCCTTAGAAAAAAATGCAGAGATAGAATGTACAATGATAAGCCAAAGCAATCCCAAGTTTCCAACCCTGAAAATGACTTAGGAATTACAAGATATAGACTAGCCCAACCCATTCCCTTGCCTCTAGGGGTCGAGCTCATCATTCTAGGAGCTGTTTGACCCAATTCTAAACAAGGAACTGAAAACTAGATAATCAAACAACTTACCCCTATATGCTAGGAAACTGATTCATTCACTTACATTTCACCTTTTGGTGAATGAATCTTCTAGAACAAGTAAATAAGTGCCAAAATTACATCATGTTCATCCAATTACATCAAGATAGATCAAAAATTACATCACAAAGCAAAACTAGTCAAATTGGCCGAATTTCTGAGCTAGAAGGTGAAAAATTGAGCAAAAATCCTTTGAATTTTGCGCCCATTTTCCCCTCCAAAACTTCAATCTCCTAAGACTGCTTCCTGTGTGTCAAAATAGGGGCAATGAGGTCATTTTTTGAGTGTTTTTGACCTCCTGGGGACTCAAAACTTGCCCAAACTTATTGGCCATGCACTAGCAGTCATGATTTTTCATGAAAAATCCAAAAATGTAAAATTTTTGCAGTTTGGATCTCCCTAGCAAAAGCGCGCGCCAGGTGGTGTGGCGCACAGGGAAGGCGTCCTGCATTAGGCTTGAGGCGCGGCACATAGAGCCTATGCATAGTGCTTTTTGAAGGAGACTTTTGGAGGCCTTCCCGGTGCCCACATTGGGCACAGGATAGCTCGTTGGAAATGTATTTGAGTCTACTTTCCAACCCAACTAGAATTTTTCAATTTGAGGTTCATTTTCCCTATCAAAAATCAAATCTCCCAAGACTGGTAAAAATGTGCCAAATGAGGCTGCCTCAAGGCAGAGTGCTGTTGCAGTCAACTTTTGAATGCCTTCCACAACTCCAAATTGAGCTCATGATAGCTCATTGGAAATATCTTTGTGTCTAGTTATCATTTTAATCATCAAAAAAGTCATTTTACTGACCAAGCTAGGAGAAAACTTGATTTTCCCAAGGTCACTTCAGAGGTGCATCAATTCTCCGGAGGCAATTGTATTTTTGAAATTTCTCTAAAACCATGACACCTCTGTAAAAAGTGAAGTATTTTTTTCTTCCTTGGCCTGTTGTGGACAAAACCCTCTCTCATTTTTCCCAAATTCATCTTTTCTTGCTCAGAAACATCATTTGAATGAAACCTACCCCAATGTGTGGAACAAGAGATTTGTCGAAATGAAGCGAAATGAAGGGGATAGGGAGCTTCTAAATTCTTGAGGAAATTTTGGGAAGTATGGAGGGATGTTAGGAAGTAGGGGAAATTGTATGAACATCAGGATACAAGTTTTGCTGATGATTTGACTGTCTAAGAGAAATTGCCTTCAAAACCTTAGGAGAGGGAAATGACCTTACCTAGGCGCAACTAAAGCATGAACAAGGTGTAAAATGACCCAGTGGAACTTGACATGATAATGACAACCTCTGAATGATGGCACACTCATCTGAATGGTGACATGGACCGACATTTGGACAACTTTGGAAGGAGTACAAGCAAACCCTAGACCTAATGCCTAGTGACCAAATTTTGCTTGAAGACTCACTGAAATGAAAAAAATTGACCTTGACACCTTAAAATCACTTTGTAAGAGTATGTTTGATCACTGAAGGAAGGCTAGAAAGACTGAAACTAACATCGATTATCAATCTCATTTCATGACCAATCATTTTCTTACCTTTGTCCACCTTATGCACCACGCACTGTTTCGATAGTGGCTTATCCTTTCCAGTGCAGTTATCTATCAACTCTTACAGTACCTCTACTACTTTTTTGTCCCTTAGGAGCTTCATGCAGGTCTGTAAGAAATATGCCAACAATGATGGATCTGTTTCTTGTGCAGTACTGACTCCTTCAGGCTTCTCAGTGTGCGTACTTTCATCCCTTGATGTAGAAGCTCCTCTTTTCCTCCATAAACATTACATTTACTTTATTCACATCGAATCTAGCCTCCTTGTTAGTAGCCTTGTGAACCCATACATTTTCCTCTAGTTTCTTTCCTTTGTCCTCCCTGGTAGCTATACCGCTTCACGTAACAATATTAACACTTGACCCATCTTCACGTAGTTATGATCTCATCATATGGATGTTTTGGGTAAGATACTGAGTCTGGGGCTTCTTTTCTTGCATCTTCACGATGATCACGGGATAATATTCTGACATGATCAAATTGTCGACAATATTGACAAGAAGGGTGTGTTTGGATTCTAACAATCTCGCGCAAAGTGACCTAGTTCTCTGCAATTTTAACAAATGATCTAGCCTCGGCCTCTTCCATCTCCTCCTCCTCCTCCTCTTCCTCATCCCGGGAATCCTCCTCGCGCTACAACAGCACCTTGATCCTGCTGAGGACGTGCCCCCATCTGTACTCTATATGTTGGTGTTTTGTCCATCATTAATTCATAACTTTGGAAATTGCCCTCGCCATGACCCACATACTTTCTAAAATTACAAAATAGTTGTTAGGGATTCTACACAAAATTCTGTAGCAAATGACAATTGTTTGTTGCATGTTTTCCTGTAATCTGAAAAATAGTGCACCAAGGTACCACATCTATACTCATCCCAGTGATATTTTCAGGCTTCAGGGGAATAAGAGCTCCCCCAACTAGATAATTTTGATACATTGGGCAGTGATCCTTGTCTTGGCCATGACCTTTTCACTTAAAAAACTATACTTTAGCGTAGACCTCATTCTGAATTTCTTTTCCCTTTTTGAGGCTCTGCAACTCCATATGCAAGCTAGCCAACTATGACTAAATCTATTGCACTCCCAGATTTGTATCCTAAATAGGCAAGGCTTCCAATTTGATAGAAATCTCCAATGCCTTAGCCTGTGTTCCAATCTTCTATTGTGATAGTGGAATTCTTAAATGGGGTAATGGCGAAGCAATATACCAATCCTTGTGTTGTTCATCCATGATCTACATGATAACCTACTGGAGTAGATATTTCAACCTTTGATCGAAATCCCACGCAATCTCATTCACCTTCTGTTGTATTTCTTTGACCTCTATTACTGATTTGGCTTTTGACTTTGGCTTCTTGAATTCATTGTTTAGTGCATCCTTCATATCCTTCAACGTCACAACTAGATGAGTCATACAATACTTAATATACCAGCTCAACGCTATATCTTGTAATGTTGTGACCAACTCCACTTTCTTCATGTCATCATCTGTTATCTGCTATGACTTCCACACAACATCTGCTACAAACCAAAATTGTTCAGGATCTTCTGTCCCTAGACCCTTGGCATATTCATAGCATTCTCCATATTGAATAGTGAAGGTGGAGGAGGAAGTGTAGGTGTAGGTGTGTGAGGTGGAGGTGATGGTAGAGGTGGAGTGGATGGATGTGGTATCCCCACGATGCCCTGATTTACCATCTACAATGCACCTTGAGGAGTCTGTAGAATATTACTCTCTTCATCACTATCAGACGCTCCCAACAAAGGAAAGTACACAACACCTGAATCAAGATATTTTCTGAATGTTTTTCCACTTCTTGTAGTTCCCAGTAAAGCTCTTCTAAACATCAATTCAATGGCATAACCTTTTTCTCGCAAAATAGCATTTTAATCCAAGTTTTCAGGGACTTCAGGTACTTACCTCTTGGTCCTTTGAAAAACCGGCGTTCAACTTCGCTATAACTGACAGATGTATCGATTGCGAACTCAGTAATGAATCCACCCAAAATACTCTCGATCTAATAATCGACAACCCTCACTATCTTGTTTTCTAAGGCTTCTAAATGCCTCACCAACTATGGAGTCCACACAATAGGTTTATCCAACTTCCACGTACCTTGACTATTCGCCAATTTAGATAACCATTCGTATAATTCGCATGGAAAATAGAAGAAGAAAATTTTGTGTACTTTTGTATATAGGTATCTATTCAACCACTCTTTCTTCAACAGGTGTGAATTTCTCTTTTCCTGGGCTGCAAACTCGTGCAGCTTCTGATCGATCCGCTTTTCGATTTTTGTCTTAGTCTGTATCCACTTATTTCTCATCACATAATCCTCAGATAGATCCTGGTCTCGGCAACAAAACCATTTTTTGGCTTGAGGGGGCTTGGACCTAGGTTCAGAGTTAGCTCTGCTAACCAACAAAATCCTACACTACCAGCCCTTTCGGTAACAACCCACGTAGCGTAGGTTTCAGTCCCACCCGAGGTAGTTTTGGGGGGTGGAAGAACTAAGTTTATGTATCTAGAGGTCGATGTAATGGGTTTTTGTTACTTCTAGGGCTTTATTCCAACCTTCACAAACCCTAACCCTTGAAATCCAGAGATTGCAATAACTTACAGATAACGAATTCTAACTCTACGTTGCTTGCACTAAACATTCATAGGATCAATTAAACTAACAGATCTACCATTTTTGTGCATCTATAAAGTATTTTCCAAGATAATTGCAGTTAAAAGAGTGAATATACAACAAATTACAGAAGTAAAGAATAACACGCAACTACACATATATTTCTCCAAAAAAATCTTTATCATGTTCAAATCTTCTATTACATACTCTTTCTACCCTGTACACATAGCTGCAAGGGCTCGTACACTCAACTGCAGACTTAACAAGGTCTCTGCACACACAGTTGGAGGAGACTTCCCCTTTGACTAAGTACAGAGTAGGCAATGCAGACCCAAAACTTGCCTATCTGTGTTCTTCACTATCTTCACTACCTTCTCTATGACCTTATATGACTCTTTTATATCTTTCTCTTTTACAATACCATGGTCTGCGAAGCATGGGCGGGTCACAAAGCAACTTAACTTCTAACAAAATAAGGGGCTTTGACCTTCCTGAAGCCCCTTTGACTCCTAATGACCTTCACGCTCCACTCATCAAAATGCAGAGACTTTACAAGCATAACAAAAATAGTTTACAAAATTAACACCAAGGGACCCTGTCCCAACAAGGTGCTAAGTTACAATAATATAGAATTCAATATGAGTCTCTTAAATGCATGTATAAGAAAGTATTACAAAAATTTTCTTAGAGTAGATGAAGATTGAGGATTCTACGATTCTTGAAAAAATATTAAGATCACTAACTCCTAGGTTCAATGCTAACGTTTCAACAATTGAGAAAATGAAATATTTAAATCAATTATCCATAGAGAGACTCCATGGGATATTTAAATCTTATGAAATGAGGACAAAAGGGGGCCAATCAAAAATCAGATAAGATGGCTTTAAAGCTACACGAAAATGCAAACAAAATAAAGAACCAGATGATGTCAGCTACATCTTAGATGAAGAAGTGGAAAACTTTGTCAAGAAATTACAAACAAGTACCAAAAAAATCAAAGGTAAACTCTCATTCAAATGTTTTGCTTGTGGAAGGGTTGGACACTATACTGCTAAACGTTCATACAAAGGCAATATTGCAAAAGGAAAGAACACATATAAGAATAATGTTAAAAGGAATTTCACAAAAAAGAAGATTTTTACTCATGAAGATTGTGAATGTTCTTATGATGATGAAGATGATGACTCTAACTCTAATCAACAATAAAAAATTCACATGGCCTTTGGAGATCAATTCACAAGTGAACCAAATAATTGTGATGATTTACTGGATTCATTAAGAGAGATTGATAGAATTAGTAACATAAACAAGAATCAAGAAAAGGAAATCATGTTGTATAAAGAGAATAACTTAGTTGAAGAAATGAATCAATTAAAGGTTTGTCTAGAGGAGGCTAAAAGAGTAGAGGAAGTACTAAGGACACAACTTCAAGAAAAGGAAAAACACTTTTAGAAATTATAATATCAAATTGTAGGACTAAGGAAAGAACTTGATAAAACAAGAGCTCGATTGAATCTAAATCTTATATTTTCAAAAGTATTTGAAACATTATAAGAGATTATTAAGGTTCAACATTTCCCATCAATCAAGACAGGTCTTGGGTAAAATGCAGATCAAAATAATAAAACATTAGAATCCATGATATCTACTGGTGCAAGTACAAACAGTTATGCTAATGTTGTAAAAGGTGGAAATGACCAAGGAAACAAGGCTCAACAAAGGCAGGAAGGATCAAGTCATGTAGATCTAAATCAATGGAAGAAACCACGACTATAAAAGTACTCTTCTGATAATCAAGAGTCGAGTTATTCAAGAAAATTCTTTACTCCTAGGTACTCTTATTTTCATGGTTACTACTTTTCTTTTCATAACTTTGGTCACAAAGAAATTCACTGTGTAGCTTATGAAACTATCAAGACTAGAGAAGCAAGAGCCAAGCATAATTTAAACAAGTCAAGGAATTTCTCCAATAGTGCTTTCTCTCCTCTTATGAATGAAATTAAATGTACCATATGCAATAACTTTGGGCATGAGGAGAGTAAATGCAGAAGCAGGATGATTCCTTATTATCAACATGAACAAAAGACACGTCTCCCAAAATCTAGAAAAGAAAGATCCCTTCTTCTTTTAAAGGATGTGGTTTAGCTCTATATGCAAGGGATCAAAAGAATCTGTGGTATATTTATAGTGGTTGCTCGAAACACATGACGGGTGGAAAAAATAAATTTGTTTCTTTTAATGAGGTTTAGAAAGAAAAGAATGTTTCGTTTGGTAGTCATTTTCCTACTACTATTAAAGGAAAAAGATCTATGATCTTAAAATATAAAACCAAAGCTGAGAATGTATTATTTTTAAATGGATTAAAACATAACTTGTTGGGTGTCATTCAAATGTACGACTAGGGGCTTGAAGTCATTTTCTCATATAAAGGTTGTTTAGTCAAATAATTGGACACAAGAAAGAAAATAATCAAAGCAACCATAACTCAGATAATGTATAAATCTTAGAAGATGACAATGAACACTAATACTTGAGAATGATTGAAGAAATATGGTTATGGCATAAGAGGCCGGGACATCTCAATTTTAGTCAACTATATAAACTAAGAAAGAAGGGAGTTGTTCGTGACATGTTCGATATCATACCAGTAGAAAATAGCATCTCTGAATCATGTAAGTTTGGTAAGTAGTCAAGAGTTCAATGCAAGGCAAAAGAATGCTCTTTAGAAAAACCTCTTTGTTCTGCATGATTTACGATTGCGAACAAAAGTATCTCTCCTAGGTTTGCTGGCTAACTAAGAACAACAAAGAGTCAAGGAACCCAATGCTTTCCTCAAAGTAAGTAGATGAAGGAATGAATCCTACCTGGAATTCATCGTAAGATTCACTCCTTCTTTAGTTTGAATTCTCCAATTCCACCTCCGATTTCCAAAATTAGAACTTGCATAGTTAGGTAACACAAGCCAAGAAACTATAAGATATATGCAATGTCTTCTAAATAATTTATTCAATATATCAACATGGTATTAAAATACATGAAATAACAACATCACATATAGGAAAACAAAGAATTATTTTCATTAATATAAATGGAAGGAGTTACAACCATAAATAGATGTTGACCTTGTAAAAGAGCTCCTCTAGGTTGACTTGTCCTTTTCTTGTCACAATGTGCACCTCCAATCACCCTAAATGCATGAAATGAAGCCTCTCACAATAGTAGCATAAGGGTAGAATCACTCTCCAAAAGCTAACATCTTGCATATGGAAGGTTGTAAATATATATAGAGGAGTTGGGTAAGTTGGGAGTTCTTATCCAATTACCAATCTAAGGTTTTAGATCCACCTTTGATGGGAGGATGGGATCAAAGGATAAGAGATGGAAACTCCAAAGTAGGGTAGGATATGATTCAAATGTTTTATCTGAGGTAAATGGTTGTAAAAAATTATGGAAGCTTCTTGAAGAGGAGGCTTACAGAATTTCTCTCTTTTTCCTGAGTTTATAGAACCAACACAGGTGCAAAGAGGATCAACCTATAGGTTATCAACGTAGGCCACAGTGGAGAAACCTATAGGTGAACACTGTCCAACAAGAGGCCACTGAGCATTGGTCCTAAAATTGGCTCTGATGATCCAGTTTCAAGCAAAAGCTCTGGGGAATGAAAGAGGTATGTTTAGGGCTTTTTGAAAGATGATAACAATGGGGAATATGATGTTGAATAATCCCATTAGGAGGCCTATTGATTGGGTTTGAAAAAATGGCCTCTAACAGATTGCGCCCTAAAGTGAAAAGTCAGAAATGATGGTTGATGACTAAAGTGCTTTACCGTGTAACAAGTTGGGATCAAGAACAACCGACGAGATTTATCTATAAGAATACATTTCCATCATGACATCTTCATTGTTAAGGGAGGCATACCCATACTCAACACATAAGCTAACATAACATGTACAATGATAAAAAGGCACGTCCACAGATGAAAACCAATGGACCCATGATTGGATGATTGTCTGTATGATCATGGCCATCATTTATTGTGATCTTTGTATAACTCTTGAAATTGCAACCCGAATGGATGAAACTAGATATGGGGTCTTCTATATCCTTCATATGACCAACCAACATATGAATCTAACCATGTGAATCAATGAGCAGAAGTCGAACATGGTAGACACCATATTATTACCAACCAATGATGTAAGTTGCTAACATATGCGAGAGAAACCACCGATGATGTTAATGGCTCTGAAGGTACTATAATAAATTATGTATGATGTGAATAAATGAGTTGATTTTGAACACCACACAAAGTCTTTCGGTCAAATGCCATTGATGTAAAATTGTCATCGAGAGTGAGGAAACTTGGCATTGACATATGCAAGCACCAACGTACTAAAGGTTTTTTTTGCTAAGTCAACTTCTTAGATAACGTGCTGATGTCAATAGGAAGTGACCTGTCGTAGGAGGGCCTTGATGTTTCCCCCATCAGCAAAATGAAATGGGTATCATGACTGAGACAAAATGATGTTGCTACGAAATTATATCAGGAAAGGAAAACATGGAACGAAGGCTTAACAGTATTGTAACAAATATTAACTGAATGACTTCTCTTGAACACACTGGCGACATTGAATGGAGTTGGCAACATTGACCCAAAACCTGAAATTGAGGCTTTGAAAATGATATGATATCCAAAATACAAGCAGATTTCCCAACGCAACAACCATGAAGATGAAGTGGAAGAGTTTCATGTTCAAGAGCGACTCACTGCCATTAGCAAATGGAATACCTTATTTTCCCAATTTCCCAACCATACTGATTAGTACCTCTTTATTTTTTAACAAGATTGAGGAGGATATCGTATGCTTGATCTTTAAGTTCACCCTTCAGATGAATCCCTCAGAGTATATTTAATGAACCTTGAGAACGAGAGGTCTAACCTTGTCATGTTTGACAAGTCCATTGTTGTTTGATGTTTTAACAAGTCCAGTGAAGGTAAAACTCGGCATCTTTTTCATGTCTATAGAGTTTGAAAAAAATGCGAAAAATAAAACTCAAAATATCCATTTTCATAGATAGTCTCTAAAGTCCGAAAAGGTAGAAAACAATACTCAAGAAAACCTCTTAGCCATGTTTGACTAAGGTATTCCTTTTTCATATGTAGTCTATCTCAATCTGAAAAAATGATAAACTTATACTGAGTAGACATATTTTAATTTACTTTTACGAGTTCGAAAAGGAAAGTTCTAAGTGATCTTTTCATATTTTGGGAGTTTGAAAAGAGCTGAAAGAGGACTCCAAGGGGTTCCTTTTTTGTAGGTTTACAGAGCCCGAAAAATAGATAAAAGTATACTCAATCAAAATAACCTGTTTAAATCCTGATAAAAATTTGTTAACAACTTTCGACTTGCCCAAAACATCACAAAAAGGATTAAACATACCTCTTTCATAGTGAAAATGAAGGTTATATAGGTCAAAACATTAAATATGGATAAAATAATGTGAGAAATGACCATGAATACTCAAAATGACTATTCATTTTCACCATTTCACATCTACCTTCAACAATGAGAGTTCTAAGCTATTTTTCCCTCTATCTTCTGTAGCTAATTACAACCAATTCGGTGGACCATTATGAGTACTGTCGCTTCCAGGTAGGAGCTAAGACCCTTCTCTTTCTTTTCACGACCCATTTTTGTGATTTCATGCAAATGTTTTAAGTTTTTGAAGGCCCTAGGGTTCCAAGAACAAACCCTAGGACCAACACACCCCCCCCCCCCCAAGAATCGAATTATGTATTGTACTTAGGAAGACTGTCACTGTTGGGTGAGGTTAAATGCTTTTTCATGCACTACTGGGATGCATTGGGTGCAAAATGATAAATTGTTTATCAGTTTTTGGTCCATTTTTTTCAAGTTTTTTACATGAAAAGGAGTGTAATGAATCTCTTGTTGATGTTTCAAGTGTTCATTAGAACAAAATGGAATTCATTTGGAGAGAAAGAGAACATGAGGAACATGAATTAAATGCAACAAATGATCCTACTACAATCCAAGCACTGAAAAATTGTTGATTGCTAAAATTATTCTGGCTTCCTGGTATGAGGCAACATACGGAATTATTGAAATATCTAGTTTGTTCATGGGATGTTCAGGCAAAATAATTCAGGTTTGGGGAGCATCTACTCAAGATAAAGGTAGACGATATCTACTTTCTGATAGGTTTATCCATAAGTGGTGCCCCCATCTCTCTCCTAGGTGGGAGAAGTGTTGGGGAGAAAGTGAAATATTATATCACTACCTATTGCAGACCTTGAGCCTAGCCAACTAGGGAAGGAAATATCAATAAGAAAGATGTAACCCAATTACCCTTAATAACGATCATGTTCATTATCATGAGATTGGAAGGTATCTCAACACTTCATGTAGCAAGTAGATCGTACATGTAGTATGGGGTGGAGTGTCTAGAGCCAACATTCTTCAACTGGAGCAAGGGAGTTTTGGTCAATATGAAATAACAATTGCCTAAAGAAAGAGAGGGGAAGTTAAAGAACTTTAGCTATGGTTCGATCTTAGTCTTTTTTCTGTAGAGCACATGCCACTACTTCAGCCTCAGGTATGTCGTCGATCGACTTCTCACCATCCTTCTTTGGGTGTATGTGTAGACAGTTCATCATGATCAAAGATTATCCTTACACAAGAATGGATTTTCGTGATGATTTTGAGCTCGTGCTTCTTGAGGGTGAGCAATGGGATGCTTCAAGTAAAATATTTCAACCATTTAAGTTTTTGAAATTTTTACAATTTTTTTTGTGTTTTTTTATGTTTCCAAGACTAAAATATTGATGTTTTCATGCAGATATTGGACCAATTCAACCAGTAGGTGCTTCATATCTTTGTCGTGCAAAGAGACAACCACATGAGGAGGTAGTGGAACTAGTACAGGTTGTTGTGGTAGGACAGGATGCGTTATGGGATCTTGAGGTAGCTGAGATCCTATCAGAGGTGGAGCATCACATGGAGGGGTTGTCACACGGGATTGGTGAGACCATGGTCAACCAAATTCTGATGTGACTTCAACAACACATTGTCAAAGTGCCTAGCCATATTGGTCGATTACTATGCAAGATAGCTCATGCATTGTCATTTTACCATGAGCACCATTGGTTTGTATACTTAGATATTTGCATGTAGTTTTTCATATGGGTGATGTAGCCATATGTGTCTTGAGGCAAAATTTTTTGTAAAACCAAAATTAATATAGATGTACATATTTTTAGTTTTTCCTAGTTTCTATTATGCTTTCAATATGATGTCATGTGAATTGAAACATAATTTGTTGGGGCATATGTTAATGTGTTTATATTTATAGAAATATGTTCATATTGTATGAAATCGAAATGTATTTCTAGAAGATGTACTCTCAAAACCATGTAAAGGATGGAAATATTTCTCATTGAATACACATTAGCAAGTTGTAGTACTATGAGTTGTGAGTCAAGCCTAATGACTAAATGGTGGATACCATGTAAAATAACATTAGATAGTAGCTCAACCACTATGCTATACTCAACGATGTTGTTAGTAGAGTGACCAATGCTAATATCTTGCATACTTACTAGCTCTCCATTTGGAGTGAATATATCCCATGTTGCGGAAGATAGGTTCTAAGTGCTACAACTAGCACCATCGGCATAACCAATAAATGATTCGAGAGAGGTCAACATCTTCAAGCCCAACGTAAAAGGAATAAAAAAAACCATGGGGAACTCTAAAAAGACATACTCTAAACACACTCAACACACCTATAGATAGTATGTACACAATGTACTATGCATGAGATCAAGTATAGTATTTTTTGAGGTACGACCATTCCTAGGATGCGCTAATGGAAGTCCATCAACGTTTACTAACTCATAAGCCCCTTTTGCAAGGACTCACTAGACAATGCCTGTACCCAACCACATGGGTTAGAACTTTCCTGGACCTAACTTATCGGCCTCCTGGTCATGTAAGAGAACCATGTGTCCTTCCGAGAAGACATGAGGCTTGACATTTTTGTCGTATTGTACCCTGACGCATCTTTTATGAGCTTCATTGGCTAAACAATATGATCCTCCTCTACGGAAGTGGCAGGCAGAAGTTAGACAACTTGTTTTAACAATGGAATTTCACATTTGATGGGGAGGATTGCTTCTAGACCATAGACCAACTGAAAGGGTGTGAATCTGGTAATAGTCCTAAGTGAGGTTCGGTATGCCCACAAGGCAGCGTAAAGAAGCAAGTGCTAGTCTGATTTTTGGACCTTACCATACATTGAATCATAGTCTTAAGAACTTTGTTAACAACCTCAACCTATCCATTAGCCTAAGGATAGTAGGGAGTGGAATTTTCATGTGAAAGTCCCAACTTAACAGCTAGTTTGGTCATCATATGATTTCGGAAATGATTTCCTTGATCTGTTAGTATTGCTTGTGGAACCCCAAACATAGAAATAACATGATTGAAGAAAACGTATGAAGTCATTTTGCTAGCATTGTTATATGGAGGCATCTCCTCATCCCACTTAGTAAAGTAGTCTACAATGAAAATGATATAATCGTGCCCCCTGGTTGAGTCAGGGTTACATGTCATAACGTCGATACCCCATTTTCCAAAGGGATCAAAAACGACAATGGGATGCAAAGGGGTAGATGAAGCACAGATCTTAAGATCGTAGATCTGGCAGGCATGACACTTTTGGATGACGAGAATACAATCACAAAAGATAGTAGATCAAAGGTAACCATCACGTAAGGCATTCATTAAGGACTTTCTCAACCTCCTCAAGGGTGAGGCACCTCTGTAAAATCGTATCAATACCATGATGGTAAAGGGTGCTGCCAATAATAACATAATTTCAGGATTGGTATCGAATACATCATTTCTCAGAGAGAGAGGTATTGGGCTAGAAAGTCTAGGTTTAGGGATAGATAAAGAAATCTCCATACCATGGGTCAGATGACGAAATTAGAAACAATGACTCTTCAGGGATAGAATCTTCAGATGTAGATTCAGAATCAGGGGAACAAAGATCACACATTAGCTCGATGAAAACTAGGGATTTCTTCGACTTGGACTTGATGAACTCCAAGTCAAACTCTTGCAAAATAACAATCCACTTAGAGTACTTACCCCCCAAAATTAACGTTACAATATATATGTCATAGGGTTTCAATCCGAAATGACCGTAGTTTTCTAGAGCAAGATGTAATGGCAAAACCTTTGGATGGCTTCAACGGTTTCCAAAGCCAGCTTTTCTACGTGACTATATCTAATTTTGGTATCGTTAAGGTTCCAAATCAGATAATAAATGGGAAGTTCAATTCCTATATCATATTCTTAGACCAATACCATTTCTATAGTAGAAATGGAAGCAATGAGATACATGAAATAGTCATACTGATAATCAGTGGGGTATAAAAGAAATGCCCGAACCAGTACATATTTTAGGGCATAAAATGCTTTTTGAGAAACATTGTCCCAATGGAACGGGACCCCTTTTTTCAGGAAGCAAGTGAATCCTTTGGTCATCTCAGCGTAATTAGGGACGAGCCTCCGTAGGAAGTTTGCTTTCCCTTGGAGTCTTTATAATTGAACGAGAGAAGAAGGCGCAAGAAAGTCAACGATTTCTAGTACTTTCAGAGGATCAATACTGTGAATTCCTTGTTTTGAAATGAAAAAAAACAAGAGTCGACCAGAACTGATGCAGAACACACGTTTGTGTAGGTCAATTTGAATTTTATAGTGTCTACAATGGAGGATAAATAGCCTTTATATGTATCATGTGATCAGCCTGATATTTACAATGAGCAAGGAGATCATCCAAATAGGGTTGCATGATGTCTTTAATGTTGTGAAAATTGTAATCCCTAGCACATTGAAATGTGGCCCCAACATTATTTAAACCAATGGGATATTTCAATAAGCAAAAGTACCCCAGGGACAAATAAATGCATCCTTAGGTTGGTCTGCCGAGAGAATGTTGATTTGATTATAGCCTGAAAATCCATCCATGAATAAATAAATCTCACAGTAAATGTAGCCATCAACAATTTGGTCAATAAACAAAGTGGGATAGTTTTCCTTTGGACAAGCATGACTCAGATCCTAGTAATCAACAGATGCTCAGATCATGCCCTATTTCTTCATGAAAAGGACAATATTCGATGTTGGGTTGTGTTATATTCTTTCCACGACTAGCCCACGTGGTTAATCGGGGGGTTAACAGGGGGGGGGGGGGGTGGGGAGCCCCCCTTTTGTTGCGAAGATTGCGTAGAAGGGGGATTTAAAGGGGGCTTGAGGGGTGAAAGTAACCCCACTCTATGCGGTTACCTATTGTTTTGGACCCTATATTAGGTTGGGCAAACCTACCTATGGTTTTGTGCATGTTTTTCGCACATAGTTTTGGACGCGATGGCTTTTGGTCCATGGTATTGGATGCTTTGGCATGTATAAATATGTATTGTAACATTGAAAGGAACATAATGAAAAATCAAGCTGGTACTCCCAGTTTTGGGATCCGGGGGAAAATCTCTATGTATATGTGTTTATGTGTTATGTTCTCACATTGTTTATTTTTTGTGTTTTAGAATTCATATGCAGGTAATTTCTGTATGAAGTTAAAACCTACATTTGGTATCAAAGTTGTTTTGGCTTCAAGGGGACACCTTTGCTGCTGAGGGGTTTCGCTCAGGCCTGTGGTAGACCCTGTTCAGTGGGAGATCTACGGGATCGATTCTGGTAGTGAAAGAAGATGGTGAGCAGTGGAAAGATAGAGATCGAGAAATTTAATGGTCAGAGTTTTGAGTTATGGAAACTCAAGATGGAGGACCTGTTGGTGGATAAAGATCAGTGGATTGTGGTAGATCTAGGTACTAAACTAATGGGAGTGTTCGATGAAGAATGGAAGAAGTTGGATCAAAAGGAAAAGATCACAATACGATTGTGAGTCTCAGATTCAGTATTGTTGAATGTATCAGGGGAAGCTATAGTGAAGGCTTTGTAGGACAAGTTAGGGACTTTATACCAATCTATGTCTCTAGTGAATAAACTGTTCCTACAGAAAAATCTGTATAACCTGAGGATGAAATATGGAGACTCAGTGACAGAGCATCTAAATGAATTTAATATTGTGTTAAGTCAGTTATCATCTTTTGATATTAAAATTTCAGATGAAGATAAGTGCATCAGTTTGTTGTGTTCTCTACTAGATTCGTGGGATAGTCTAGATATTGCAATAGGTAGCAATGCAACTGTCTTGTAGTCTGATGAAATAGTCTCATCCTTGCTGACTGAGGAAATGAGATGGAAAAATATGGAGAGCCAAAATGGTGATGCCCTGTTTGTACGAGGACGGTCCCAGAACAGAAATAAAAATAAGTCATCAAGTGGAAGGTCTAAATCTAGAGGGAGATCTAAATCTCCAAGAAAACCTATAAAGGTGGTGTGCTGGAAATGCAGAAAGGAAGGGAACTACAAAAGGGACTGCAAATCTAAAGCTCCTGATAAAGGAAAGGAATATGATGATGCTCCTTTTGCAGAGGCAAAAACCACCTCAGGTGAAAGTGGGGATGTGTACTTGGCTTCTTCAAGTACACATGTAGATCACGAGGCATGTTTGATTGACTCAGGTGCATCCTTTCACTTCACTCCCCATAGAGATTGGTTTTGCGAGTATGAGAAATATGATGGTGGTGATGTCTTATTGGGGGATAATAAGAAGGCTAGAATCATTGATCGCAGAAAAGTAAAGTTGAAGTTGCAAAGTGGAAGGGTTAGAGCACTTCCGGGTGTTTTGCATATTCCTGCATTAGCCAGAAATTTGATTTTTGTAAGCAAGTTGGATGATGCAAGTGTAAAAACAGTGTTCGAGAAGGATACCTGCAAGATGGTTTGGGGGGCACTGGTATTGATGTAGGGAGTTGAAATTGGAACTCTGTACAAGTTGCAAGATATCACTATTGTTGATGGGTTCGATAGTTCTGTGGTTCCTGAAAGTGGAGCCGAAAATCTAGTAGTCTCTAGAGAGAAGACCATGTTGTGGGATCAAAGGCTTGCACATATTGGAGAGAAGGGCCTTCAAATACTTCATGGTAAAGGTATGGTATAAGGTATGAGTAATAGCTCTTTGGATTTTGATTTCTGTGAAAATTTTGTATATGGGAAGCAGAATCGGGTGAGTTACCCCTCTGGTGGTAAGAGGGCGAAACCAATATTAGAGCTTGTGCACAGTGATGCGTTTGGACCTGTGAAGGTTCCATTACTGGGTAAGTCAGTTTACTATGTATCCTTTATAGATGACTTCTCAAGGAATACATGGATATATTTCCTTAAGAAGAAATTTGAAGTCTTTGACAAGTTTAAAGAATTTAAGGCTCTGATGGAAAACCAGACAGAGAAGAAGATAAAGGTGTTGAGGACAGATAGCGGTGGAGAGTTTTGCAGTAAGGAATTTGAAGAATTCTGTAAGAAGTGTGGTATAGCATGACAGAAGACTACTCCATACACACCTGAGCAAAATGGAGTTGCAGAAAGAATGAACAAGACGTTCATGGAAAGGGCAAGAAGCATGCTTAGTGGTGTTGGGTTAGGACAGGAATTCTAGGCAAAGGCGGTGGAGAAAACATGTTACCTGGTCAACAAATCACCTTCATCAGCAATGCAGGATAAGACTCCACAAGAGGTATGGAATAGTAAGAAACCCTCTCTTTCACATCCGAGGGTATTTGGATGTGATGCATATGTACATGTTCCAACGGAAAAACGAACCAAGTTGGATAGTAAATCTAAAAAGTGCATCTTTATTGGGTATAAGGATGGTTTAAAGGGTTATAAGCTTTGGAACCCAATAACAAGGAAGGTTGTGTACAACCGAGATGTGGTGTTCAGAGAGGTAAAAGATGTTATTAAACATGAAGTCCAACCAAAGGAAACTGAGAAGATAGATTTTGAGCTAAAGGAGGAAGAATCAGACTCTACAGCAGAGGAGGAATAAGAAGATGAAGAGCCACACACTCCGAGTGTGAGAAGATCAGTTCAAGAAATAAGGTAGCCAGAAAGGTATAGTCCATCTACTTCCTGTTCAAATTTTTCTTTATCTATTACTGATGATGATCCCAGAATTGTAAAGGAAGAAGTTGATTTAGAGGATGGAAAACTCTGGAAAGAGGCCATAGTTGATGAAATGGAATCTTTGCACAAAAATGAGGCTTGGGATCTGGTGGAGTTGTCGGCTAGAAGGAAACCCATTGGCAGCAAATGGGTGTTCAAGAAGAAGACAAATGCAGAAGGAAAGGTGGAGAAATACAAAGCTCGATTGGTAGAAAAAGGTTATTCCCAAGTGCCCGGAATTGATTTTGGCGATATTTTTTCTCCTGTTTCCAAGGTAACTTCTCTTAGATTACTTTTATCTATTGTTGCTGCTTTTGATTTTGATGTAGAATAGATGGATTTGAAGACAACATTTCTTCACGGGGATCTCGAAGAGGAGATCTACAAGAAGCAACCTGAAGGCTTTGCAGTGAAGGGTAAGAAAGGATTGGTATGCAAGTTAAATAAGTCTCTGTATGGGTTAAAACAGTCACCAAGGATGTGGTATCAAAAATTTGATACATTTATACGGGGACTTGGCTTCACCAGAAGCAAAGTAGATCACTGCGTGTATTTTAAATTAATTGGTGACCGTGTTATTTATCTGGTCTTGTATGTGGATGATATGTTGCTGGTTGGAAATGAAAAAGAAATTATCCAGGATTTGAAGACCCATTTGTCCTCCAAATTTGATATGAAAGATCTTGGTGCTGCAAACTATATTTTGGGCATGGAAATTAAAAGGGATCAGATAAAGAGGAAGCTCTGGTTAAACCAGAGGAAGTATGTCAAGACAACATTGCAGAGGTTTAATATGCAGGATAGTAAACCAGTCAAGGTTACTATTCCTATAGGTGTAAAGTTATTTGTTGGATAGTGTCGCAAGACACAAGAAGAGGAAGAGGACATGCCCCGGTTCCATATGCAAGTGCAATTGGTAGCCTGATGTATGTTATGGTCTGTACTAAAGCAGACATTGCACATGTAGTGGGAGTATTGATCAGGTTTATGTCAAAACCAGGGAAGGAGCACTGGACAATAGTGAAGCGGGTTTTCAGGTATTTGTGTGGCACTAGTGATTATGGTTTGTGCTACCAAGGAAGATCAATATTGGATAGAGTGTTGGATATTCATGGCTTTGTTGATGCAGACTGGGCTGGAGATATGGATCAGAGAAGATCTACAAGTGGGTATGTGTTTAACCTATTTGGAGGTGTAGTCAATTGGATGAGTAAGAAACAATATGTAGTGGCACTATCAACTACAGAGGCAGAATACATGGCAACCACTTATGCAAGAAAGGAAGCAGTTTGGTTGCAGAGATTAGGTTCAAGTATGGAGTTAGTACAGGGAGCTATAAGGATAGACTGTGACAACCAAAGTGCAATTTTCTTGGTAAATAACCCTGCATATCATTCAAAGACAAAGCATATTGATGTTTAGTATCACTTTGTGAGGGATATGATATAAGACAAAAAGGTGTTGCTGGTAAAGGTGGACAATTGAAGAATACTGCAGATGCATTGAAAAAAATTGTGAGCTCTGAGAAGTTCTCTTGGTGTAGAGAAACAATGGGCATTGCAGGGCTGGATAAATGACTAAGCTCTCTTGTGGCCCCCTGTGGAAAGAAAACAACAAGTGGGAGAATGTTGGGTTGCGTTATATTCTTTCCACGACTAGCCCACATAGTTAACTGGGGGGTTAGAAGGGGGGGGAGCCCCCCCTCATTGCGTCAATTACATAGTAGGGGAAGTCACAGGGGGTTTGAGGGGTGTAGGTAACCCCACCCTATGGTTTTGTGCATGTTTTTCGCACATGGTTTTGGACGCAATGGTTTTCGGTCCATGGTTTTGGACGCGATGGTTTTCGGTCCATGGTATTGGATGCTTCGACATGTATAAATATGTATTGTAACATTGAAAGGAAGATAATGAAAAATCAAGCTGGTAGTCCCGGTTTTGGGATCCAGCGGAAAATCTCTCCGTATATGTGTTTTATGTGTTATGCTCTCGCATTGCTTATTTTCTATGTTTTAGAATTTATATGCAGGTAATTTCTGTACAAGGTTAAAACCTACATTCAATACCCAATTAGTTAAAGGAACGGGGTATATGAAACCATCCCGAAGAATCTTTTCAACTTCAGCCTTAATCCCAACAACTTCTTGAGATGGACTGGAAAAAGGTGTTGTCGGACAGGTTTGGCATCAAGTTATTTTTTAATCTTGTGCACTAATATATTTGGGTCAATACCTGGCATTTCTTCATAAGTCCAAGAAAATACATCCCAAAACTAATGAAATAGGGCTATATAGATCTCAATCTCATATGGAGAACAAGACACTCTAATGTATAGATTTTTTGATAATACCTAGTTTGATAGAGATATCGAGAGGTATCATTTCTTTGATATTCGAAAGGTTCTTTTTAGAGTCAGCCTCATTAATGGAGACAAAATTCGTGAAAGGCTCTACAAAATTAGGTAAGTACACATCACTGAGATTATCCTCAATGGAATCTAGTAAGGAGGAACGATGGTGATGTCCATCCCACGGCCCATGAGCTAGCATCATGATCTCCATGATGCCCTCATCAGTAGAGAATACACGAGTAAAAGGATCGTGCCATAATCCAGTGAATGATATACCCAATTAATCAAAGGGAAGGTGTAAGCCACACAAACCGAATATATGGCTTCGTAATCTAGCTCAATGAGGCTAAGTGGAATTCAATCGCCAAAACTTTGGATGTTAGTTCCATTAGGAACAAACGAGGGATCAACCAGGATAGTAGAAGATGATACCATGTTGGTATAAGCAACCAAAGATGAGTTTTCGGGAAGGAGAGGATGAGGGAGAGAAAAGGTTCCCATAAGCAAAGAATCCTTCAATAATCCATCTCCGACATGCTAATAGGAATGTATAGTTTCCCCTACAAGAGGGACACTTCTAGTAACGTGAGAACTAGAGGCAAAAAATATGAGTTGATCTATGGCTACAATCTCACCTTTGTGAGGAAAGGAAATTATACGAAAGTAAGTCGAAACAACAACAACCATGGAATAAACCCACATACGTCCTAATAGAAGACTATAATAAAGAGGTATGTCAATAAGTTCAACTTCTATGGAAACGGTTTTCCCCCTAGTTCTACTTGAAGGGAATTCAAAATCCCACAAGATTTGCATGTTCTTCCATCAAAGGCTTTCAATTTGGTGGTCAATTGACTCAGTTAAGGTGAACCAATCGCCTTCCAGCAAGACAAGGACATAATGCAGGTCGAGGCTCCCTCATCCAAAATAGAGCAATGGATGTTCTTACCATAGATGACGACCTAGATTATAAAATCTAGTTCAAATAGAATTTGAGGGGTATAGTTTTCATAAGAGAAAATAACTAGGTTGGAATCCGATGGATCCACATATCCGATAGTTGATAACAAGGCCTTCTTTTGGGTGGGGAATTTTTGCAACACCTCAAGAGTTGACATAGCTGATGGAGACTAAGCCAAGTCTTCAACTACACTATAGTTTTGGGAAGCTATTAAATGAGGGTTGAAAGTAGACTTATGAATAATGCACTTCAGAGGATTGAAAGTAAATTTCATAGGAATCAGAGGTGGGGTAGGATCAAATGAGGTGATGTCGAATTGGCAGGTTGATTAGTGTTCTAACCATTTAATGGATTTGCATAACCATACTCCTTATTTCGAGTGGCCACCATAACATAACATTTCATCTTTGAGAAGGAAAGCATCAAAATCATGTTAAAAGAAGAGGGGTCCTGGGCAACCATATGAGTCTCCTTATTGGGAAATGGGTTGGTTAACACAATGGGAGAAGTGGAAGATTTAAGAAATTGATTCACTTCAGCGTGGTGCATACAAACACATGTAAAGTGATCCTTGTTGCAAATCAAGCATGGGTATCGAGGCTTTCGTTTCTCATCAGAGGAATAATTTGTTTGTTTATCCTACGGCTAGGGGTCTTTATTCTTCTTACCTTTTCCTTTCTTCTTGCTTCCAGGTTGTAGTTGAGACTTTCCTTTATCAGATGAAATGACATTTATCTTGGAAGCAGAAGATGTGGGAGGATGGAATTGAGGGTTTTGAGTAGATGCGGTAAGAGAAATACCAGATGGTTTACTCGCAGACTGTGAAATAGTAGAACCAATCATGCCATCAGTGACATGATATTCTTTACCAGGAGGAGGAGGAAAAATATTCAAAGGTCTTAGAGAATTTGGTATTTTTTCATAGAGTGTGCATGATTGGGTATAAATGAGGTCCAAATATTGCACACGGGCAATAACTTCCTCTTTAGTCACGACTCCACCTTTAGCCACATATCTTGTTATAGGGGACAACCGAGATTTGGTAAACCATTCCACTAAAAATTGATCAAGAACATAAGTCTTGACCAACCGTGGTGACGTCTCCACTCATAAATGTGATCTGAGATGTGAGTGGAATATAATTGTTTGAAGTTGTAAAGAGTTTTGTTCTAGTTTCATATCTGATGGACAACCAAAAATGTGTGAGGAAGCTGGTGGCTAAAGCGTTGAAATCATGAAACGAAGCTCTAAGTAATTTAATATACCATTTAGTTGTTGTACATGTAAGCATTCATTGGAAAATACGAAGTTGAATGGAATCATCATTAAGGTAGTTCGAAGAACACCATAGATGATATGTCATAACATGCGTCGAAGGGTCTTCTCCTGGATTCCCATTGAACTTTGGGATATCAGAAGGAAATTTAGTGGGAATAATCAGCCACCATGGTGAATGAGAAATGGGGTCATTAGTGATTCAAGTTAAGTCTGGAAATTTTAGGGTAGCCACAAAAGACAATTTTCGATTAAATTTTGGAGGAGGATGGTTTGAATATGAAGGAATAACTTTAGCAATAGGAACTTGAATCCTCAGATAAGGAGGGTTCTGATGATAAGGAACCTGAGTACCAGGATAGAGGGGATTCTGATAACAAGTGACCTTGTTTTCTAGCCCCAAGATGACGATAAAGATGTTGGAATGGTTGGGTTTGGATTTGTTGGCCTTGAAAAATCACTTAAGGAATACCTTGATATGGTCCATATTGTTTCTCGGTGGGGGTTTTCATTGTCCCATGGTAAGGTGGGTTCGATTGGGACTATGTCATATTATGGATAATCTAAGGAGTACCTTGTCCAAGCAGTTGAGAATCTAAGGTACCTTGTACAAGTTGTGTAAGTGGAACCTAGGAAGTACCAGATACCGATGGAAAAGGTTGTGATGCAACAACAGCCTCTAAAGGTTGGCTCACATGTATTTGAGCTTGTTGGGGTGTTTATGGATGGACAGGAATTTGAGACAAAGATGGTGTAGGTTGAGGATTCAACAATCAGTTCTAAAATGAACCAAGTTGAATGGGAAAAGTATTTTTTCAAGCATTGGCACCATTCTAGGATAATGAGGGCTATAATAAGGCTTATTACCAATTTGATGTATACCAACAATAGGTTGCCCCCTACCAAAGGAGGAAGGTACGATGGATGCAATTGTGATCCAGATGGAGGGTACCCAACATAAGAAGAGTTAGGCTATTGTAGGTAGCCTTGCCCACTAACATAAGAGCCAACCTATTGCTTGATCATGGGTGTAGGTGGAGGAAGAGGAGCATATTTTTTTGCACTAATAAAAGAAGTATCATATGTTATTCTCGAATTAGATGACATGTGAGAGGTCCAAGGACTGGAAGCCGCACTAGAAAAGGTACCAGATAAAGACTAATAACTAGGTGGGACAAACGTGCCACCATACAGATGTGTTTTTGGTGATGTTACAAACATAGATGAGGAAGCATCATTCGATGTCCCAACCATAGTGGTGGACATGGGTTGAGAGGTCAGATCAATTCCAGTCATGGTTAATTGTCCCAATGAATATTTCGGCAAGAGATACGTGGATAAGTACAAAGAATCAGGCAAAGGAGTTTGTGTCGAAGTCTAAAGAGGTGGAAGAAGATCAATCTGATAAAAATGGAGTCCTTGCCAATGAACAGGAGTAGAAGGATGAGGCTCTTCTTGTGGGATCTCTTCAATACTTGAAATTTTGTGTGGAAGAGGTTCACCATTGAGTCCAAGATATAAAAGTTTTGTCTGAGACAAAGGAAGAGAAGGGGAAGTCCTAAAGTAACATGTGAAGATGGATGAGGCTTCTCAGGTTTAGTAACCTCACGAATCAAAGTGTCTGACTCGGGAAGGTCAGTTTCAATAACCTCTTGCAACAAGGTTTTAGGGACTTCTGTTTTGATTGTGTCAATGTCACCATCGTCAAGAGTATATGTAATACCAGGCTTGGAACTCAAAGGGATAGATGATTATGGTGGATCAATATCAAGAGGAGGTCTAGAAGTAGCTCCCGAAGTTCTCGATTTGGTATTTTGTGTATTCTTATGCTTTTAATGATCACCAAGATAGAAACCTATAAGGGACTGTCAAAATATACGCGATGATATGTGGGAGTGCAGTCTGTAGTAGTGTTGTCTAATGCGTAATCGTTCAATGACATTGTTACCATATAATTTATGTGAGTGGAGCATCATCCAATATACTCAAAGGTACGTGGAGAACAATCCTATACACTCACATATGTGGAGCGGGATTTCACCCCAGGGATGCAACATTGGAAAACAACAACAACTCCTACGTTTAACAACGCCAGAGCACGTCTCTAGCCTAGACCTCTAAGTGTTAAGTTAATGTTACAAATGCTCCTTAGGTTGATTAAATTTTTTTTACAGTTTATCTTTGATTAAGTTTCAGTTTTGGGCTCGCCACGAATGTCACCTAAATATCCTAAAATAACAATCTAGCATGAGAAAATGGAAATCTTTCTCTTTCAATGAAAACATAACTAAGGAAGGGAAGAAAAAATTAGTATGCAACATACAACATGCAGCAAATATGATGCAAGATGAAATTTCCCTTTCAATGTACCTACTCCTATATCAATGTGCATACAAAACCCTAAATGCCAATGCAAAAAAAATCTTTTCAATCACACTTAATTTTTGAAATGAAGAAAACTAAGATGTGAATGTTTAATCACTGATTTAAATGCACTTTTCAAAATGAGGACTGAAACAACAATTCATCCAAGTAGTCAATGACCAAACAAAATTAGTTTGCAAGTGACCAAATGATAAGAACAAAGAAAAATCAAAACCAATTCTTACCAAAGGCAATCAAACACAAATGAAAACCAAATGGAGGCTTTAGAGAGACCATAAGACACTCAAAACTCAGGGAAGGTTAGCTGCAAGTAGGACGATCAAATAGATGCTAAAAAACAAGGGCAATTTTTGTGCAAAAATAGGGGCCAACGCTGGTGCAGAAGATGCACTGGTGCTTTGAAAATCTAGTACAAACTGGTCCCAAGTGAGGTGCAATGCTCTGTCAGAGGCACTAGGGGAGCGTTGGTCCAGGGATAGAGAATTATAACACAAAAATTACAAAAGAGACTCAATGAAATCACTTCCTAGGTATGTGTAAAGCAACAAAGGTCTATTAAAGAGGTAATCAAACACAATGGACAAAGGAATCACCAAGGGAATACACAGATCCCTAGTATGGTTGCCAATCCTTTATGGGGATTTATGATTGCGGATAAAAGTATCTCCCCTAGGTTTGGTGGCTAACCTAGAACATGTTAGCATTCGAATTTGCCTCAGGCTGAGGAAGGCAAAACTTGAGGCAACATCAAACCAAGCTCAGCCTCGTAGCTAGCCCTACGAGGACAGGAGAGGGTTCTCTCCGGTCAATCTCGAAAAAAGGTAATTAAAGAGGCTCGAGATGACTGAATTGATAACTAATTTTAGGCTAGGTATGAAGTACAAGGACTATGGAATTTATTTTTTGAAGTTTTGTTGAATTCAAGGGAAAGGAAATTTTGGGTGCGGGGATGAGGCACAGCTTTTGCAGAGGTCTACTTGGGGCAAGATAGGCGATTATTTTGATGCCTTTAAAGTGAGTGAATGAATAGTCCTGATAGGTGAGGAGCTAAGGAGAGCAAGGAAGTCTCTAGGATTCTCCTTAAACTAAAGAAAACATGGAAAATTAAACAAACTTAAAGGCAGAGCATAGCAAATTTATGGATTCTACCTTAACACTTCATTTGTTTAATTGCAGAAGATTAAATAAGGAAAGTGGTACACATACACAACTTACAAGTACTGAGAGAAACACACCATCAACACATAAGGCCACATGAATCCCAAATAGTGTTGCAACACCCTGGTCTATCCTTTGCCAAAATTGCAGATAAAATATGTACAATAGTGTATCAAGCTATTCCCAAGAGTCCAACCCTGAACATGACTAAGAAAATACATAATATAGGCAAGCTAACACATTCCCTTGCCTCTAGGGGTCGAGCTCATCATCCTAGGAGCTATTTCAACCAATTCTAAACAAAGCACTACAATCTAGGCAGTCAAAACAACTTGCCTCTATAAGCTAGGAAACCAATTCATTCATTAAATTTTTGCTATTTTATGAATGAATAATCTAGAATATGTAAATAAGTGTCAATTCAACATAAATTTCCATTAATTACATCAAGGAGGGTCAAAAATCCCATCACATGTCAAAACTGGTCAAACTGGCTTCGTTTCCTAAGCTAAAGATGAAAATTTTGCAAACAATCCTTATGCATAGCGCGCCTTTCCACCTGCTTTTGGGGCACTTCCCGACTTCAAAATTGAGCTCAGGTTGGCTTGTTGGAAATCCCTGGATGTATACTTTCCAACCCAAGTGGAATTTTCCAATTTGATGTCAATTTGCCCCTCCAAAAGTGCATTCTCCCAAGGCTTCTTCTTGTGTGTCCAAAAAGGGGCAGTGAGGTCATTTTTTGCATGTTTTTTGACCTTTTGGGGACCCAAACCTTGATGAAATGCCCTGGAAGTGGCTGAGTGGGTATATTTCATCATGAAAAATCCAAAAATGCAAACCTTTCGTGATTTGTACCTCCCAATCTTAAGAGTAGCGCGCGGCGCGCTACGCGTTGAGCCAAAAAACCTGTTTTTTACACAAAAATTTCAAAATTGACAAAATTTTCCCCAAACTTGTTGAAATTGGGGCTGGGGGTCCCCAATCAAGTACTATGCTCAATCAAAGAGGCTTCAGCCAAAATTCGAAGACGATAAAGCTACTTTTGTCGTTTTTGCTTCTTGACCATTTTCCTCAATTCTGCCTTAAGACTCCTAATTCACGCCTTGCAAACCAGGTTCCAGACCTTGTAATGCATAATCATGTGTTTCAATAATGCATGATCTCTATTGGCCCTTTTCAGCCATTCCTCCAAGTAGATGTTGACCCTCTCGAGATTAGCCTCTCGATCCTCATTTACCTGTTGCTCTAGAGATGTGAACTCAATTTGCCTATGTTGGGCAGCTTGGCGATTCTCACGGATGTTCTGTAGCTCTATGATCATGTGCTGGTCCTCAAGTTGTTTATTCCGCTGCTCTAGATACCTGATATATTGGGTCTTCTCTGATTCTGAAGTTGTCTCATCATGAATAGTAACAAACCCGGATGGCTCACCTGAAGGTCCCTCCTCATGCTTGGGCTTCTTGCCCTTATCCTGTACCTGCAGTGCTGCTGTCGAAGGCAAGGCCCCTTCCACATGAGGTGGAGATAACACTCGCTGTGTCGATGAAGTCAACGAGACCCCTTCCACCCCGGGTGGAGATAGTACTTGTCGTGTAGATGCAAATAATGCCCTGTGACCTCGCTGATATGTCACATATGGAGGAGCACTTATATGCTCAGTCTCGGGAATGTCTGGCTGGTGTGAAGGTCCTCCCTCATCATGAACTATCTCGGGAGGTGGATGTAATGGTGCAAAGTAATCACGAGAGATGAAATCTTCCCAAGAAATTCCCTGCTGTGCCAACTGATGCATCACTACAATTTTGATCAATGCATAATGATAGATGCTCTTATGCTGATGTGTTGGGCTCTTCCTTTGTACTAAAGGCACCATCCTCTCTATGTTGCGACACATGAAAAATGGAATGTTCATCATACGTACCCTGGTAAAATGCATCAACAAACGGACATGGTACGCATAGAGACGTGAGAATCTGCCCTCGCAACTGAAATATCGAGTGATGAGTTTCATCAATGGTGCATACTCATCCCCTAGGAATTTGAAAGGAAAAACTGCAGTCAAGTGTCTTATACACCCGGGTTTAATATATGTCTCATAGTGAATCTGTCTAACTGCTGGCGTTTACTCCATTCCTCCCCTACATTTGGTATCCCGGTGGCCTGAGCAATAATCTCGGGTGACAAGGTGAAATTTACTCGGCAAGGTTTACATGACCATCCTGCAAATGTAGAACAAATAAACGGACTAGTTCCCGATGATGCTAGATTTGTGAGATCCGCTCACAGTATTCAAAACATGATTGATACCGAAAACAGTCCATTGCAAGTGGACAAGCTTGCAATTGAGCCAAAGAAGTAGGCTCCTCCCTGACATGCCGACCACCTTTGCCACCTTTGTGATACCTCCTTGGCACACTTACCTCTGGTGTAGAATCACTATCATAATCCTGCTCATAAGCTGACTCCTTTGACATGTTCTTTAAAAACAAGGTAGCTCGAATATATATATGCTGATGTTCAACTGTGTGCAAAATTGACTGTAGACTTTTTCTTTTCCTCAAAATGCTGTGACCAAGGGGACACAAATATACAAGGGAATTGTTAGGAAAGGGGAAACATTAGGGAAATGGGGACAATGGAAATAAAACAAGGAATTTAGGGAAGGGAAAGGACATGAAAATCTTTAAGTTTTAGGGTTTGGGATGAGGTAGGGTAGGAAAAATATGTTTGTAGTAGAAGGGAGGGGTTAGGATTTGAGGGAGAATAATGTAGGGTTTTATGAGGAATTATTGGGGAAAATATTGGTGAATATAGGGGGTGGGAACA
This sequence comes from Pinus tabuliformis, assembly GCA_031772625.1. Classification (NCBI taxonomy): domain Eukaryota; kingdom Viridiplantae; phylum Streptophyta; class Pinopsida; order Pinales; family Pinaceae; genus Pinus; species Pinus tabuliformis. The sequence continues at coordinate 32,408,006 of CM062804.1, forward strand.
CAGGAAATGGGAAAACCTTGGCACCATTTATTTTTTAAAACCCTACAGCAATCTTGGCATTTAAATCCTTTCAGCAAACTAATGGAAAAGGAGGGTTTTTACACTTGGTTTTTCATGGCAAATATAGCATGATTTCTTTACATAAATCTTTCAAAACCAAGAACGAGCTGTGGATAAAAGCCTACCTGTGATTTGATGCGTGAGAAGAGGTGTTTGAGTGTGTTTCAGGCAAAGTTCTCGGCATAAACTCCAATGCGCCGCGCGCCTCACCCAACGCGCTGCGTGCTCCTGATGCGCCTCACTCGTATAAAATAGCACTGAAAATCGTTGCCTGATGCGTAGCGCGCCACTAGTGCGTCGCGCGCCCAACCTGATGCGTAGCACGCCCTGTAAACGACCCGATTTGATCACAAACTCACAAAATCGCCTTAGAACAATGCTCTTTGCTCTTGGAATGTGGAACAGGTTGCAAATGAGGAGAAATATATTCATATAGACTCCCTGTTGATTTTTTCTTAACCCAAAACCCATTTTCTTATGTTTGGTTGTTGACACTTTTTGAAAATTAATAGGCTTTGACCTTTTTGGTTTCCCCTTTAAAATTGGTTGAAATAATGATTTTCTCTGATAATTTTTTGCAGGGATAGCTCTGATATGCTCTGGCAAAGGAGACCAAGGCTGCACTTGAACGATTGAAGAACTGAAAATTTTGACAATTTTTACAAAAAAGAGATGGCGACTTATCTTCAAAACAGAGTTTTGAAGAGAAGTCCTAATTCAGCTATACAATGATGAAAATTATTGAAGTGATGATCTATCAAAGACATCCCTCTGGCCTGCTGGTTTTCTAAGACTTTTCAAGACAAAATTGACTTCACCCTAGACCTAAGACCTCAAAATTTAAAACATGATTGTAAATGACCTTTGAAGACTTATTTTAATAAACAGGCATGAACCAGCAGTGTCAAGCACGAGGGGAATGAGTGACACAACCCACTCCATCAGAATTATGGCATGCCTAACGAAATGCAACTGATCAAAACTGATGAGACACCTAATCATGAAATGCAAAAGAGCTTTGATCTCTGACGGAGGGATAACTAGACCGACTCTAACATTGGCTCCAATGGGGATGGTACCTCCTTGGAGATGCCAAGAACCAAAGATCTCTGTAAGAGCTAGATAGTGCCTTCATCCATTGGGCAATGGAGTCATTAGACTAACTAACCTTCATTTTCATAATTATAGCCTTCACCTCGGGCCCCAGACTGAAGATGATAAGTTTGTTTACATGTGGAATAGAATAAAAGTAAAATGATATGTACAATGATGATTAAATGAGCAGAAAATACTCAGAAGTAGTATCTCTTTAACAACCGACCATTAATCGGCCCTCCAGGACATTCATCTCCATTCATTTCTTTGAGGAGGAAAGCGTTTTGGCCGTGATATGCTGCAATCTTGTAAGGACCCTTCCATAAATTTTCAAATTTTCCATGCTTTCCCTTATCTTCATGTCGAGCATCCCATCTCAAAACTACTTCATCTAACTGAAATGTGTCCGCCTTTGCTTTCCGGTCATAAATCTTTTTGATGCGCTCCTGCAACTTGCAAGTGTTTTGAAATACCTCCTCCCGTGTTTGCTGTAAATGAATCATCTGATTAATCCTTCTCTGCATAGGATCTTCCTCACTACCCGCTTCTTGAAGCAATTTGACTACCGGGACAACAAGCGAAGTTGGAAAAACCGTGTCTGTTCCGTACACCAAATTGAAAGGAGACATGCCAATAGACTTTTTCTGACTCACCCTATCAGCCCATAGTGCATTTATCAACTTCTTGTGCCAGCCCTTTTTACTGATTTCCAACAATTTCTTAATGATGTTGACCAAAGATTTATTAGATGACTCCGCCAATCCATTTCCTTGAGGATGGTATGCAGTTGAATGTCCCAAGCTGATATTGTACTTATAACAAAAATCAACCATCCTTTTTGACTTAAATGCTGCTGCATTATCTGTGATTAACTTACTTGGGCATCCAAAACGTGACAAAATATTGGTTTCAAGAAAAGAGATAATTACCGCATCTGTGGCTTGTCGAGTAGGAATTGCTTCAATCCATTTTGTGAAGTAGTCTGTGGCTGTCAATATCCATCGATGCCGTCCTGATGATGCCGAATGAATTTCCCCGATGAAATCCAATCCCCACTGCTGAAAAGGTGCGCTGACTTCAATTGGTTTGAGAGGCAAAGGTTGTAGTTTCTGCTTCCCTTCGAAAATTTGGAATTCATGACAATTCTTAACAGCCTTATATACATCTGAAAATAATGAAGGCCAATAATAACCTGCCCTTAGAATCTTGTTCGCTGTGGTTTTCCAAAACAGATGGCCTCCACAGTCACCTCTGTGAAAGTCTTCCACAACTCTTTTGGCTTCTTCCTCTACCAAACAATTCAATAACATTCCACCAGGATCTTTCCAATACAATGCAGAATTTAGTATGTAGAATTTTGCAGCTTTCAATTTCAATGTTCTACTTTTGTTTCTAGGCATTCCGGGAGGTGAAGACAAATTCTGAAGTACATATAAAATGTCAGCATACCAAGGAGAAGAAAGAAACATTTCAGATACCTGAACGGATGAATTCTCCTCATCTTCATCAAACATAGCAGCAATCAAATTTATGTCTAGAACTTGCAAATTCGTTTCAGCCATTAACTTGGCGAGTCCTTGATCTTTGATCAGCTGAGTTGGTTTAATCTCCATATCATACTCTAATAACGCAGCAATCCACTTACCCCGCCTGCCTTCTGGATCTGCCTGTACTAAAATATCTTTAACTGCTGCATTAGGAACATAAGATAGAATATGGGAATGCAATATATACACACAGAAATCTTTCAAGGCCTTTACAAGCGCAAGTGCTTGCTTCTCAATGATGTTATATTTCAATGCTCTATCTCTTATAATCCGACTGAAAAAAGCAATGGGCTTTTCAACACCTTCCCTCTTCTGCATTAATACAGCTGCCAAAGTGTGCTCAGAAGCAAATGAGAACAAAATAAAATCCTGAGTGTAGTCTGGGCTGATCAAAATAGGAGCTGAAGAAAGAGCTAACTTCACTAAATTAAATGATTTCAACGCCTCTTCAGTCCACTTTACCTGACTGTCCTTTTTTAGCATGCTCGTGATTTCTCTAAGATGCTCTGCTAGATTTGGAATGAAGCGACGCAGAAAATTCAGTTTACCGTTGAAGGACTGTATTTCTTTCTTGTTCTGGGGCTGTTCAATTTGCTGAATGGCTTCAACACGTGCAGGGTCAATACGGATACCGTCTTTAGATATGATGTGGCTAAAAAGTTTGCCCTCATCCATGGCGAAAAGACTCTTTTTCGGATTCAGCGAAATGCCATATTTTCTGCATTTTTGGAAAACAATTTTCAAATGATACAAATGTTCCTCATCAGAATTTGAAAACACGGTTAAGTCATCAAGATAAAAAACTAAAAATACATCTTTCTTATTGGCGAAAGCCATGTCCATTGCGCGTTGAAAGGTGGCTCCTGCATTTTTCAAACCAAACGGCATCTTTACATAATGAAATGTTCCCCATGGAGTGGTGAATGTTGTCTTGTCACGATCATCTTTATGTACTAAAATCTGATTGTATCCTGAATAGCCATCGAGTAGTGACAGTCTTGATGCTCCAACTACTCGCTGCAATATATGGTCCATTTTGGGCAGCGGATAATTATCTTTTAAGGACACCTTATTCAAATTTCTGAAGTCAATACATAAGCGGATCTCACCTGATTTCTTCCTTACTGGTACCAAGTTTGATATCCAATCTGAAAATCAGATAGGCACAATGATTCCTGACTTATACAATTTGTTTACCTCTTTTTCAATTGATGGCAGCAGTTTCGGATTGATTCTTCTCAACTTTTGACAAAAAGGCTTCTGATTTGGCTTAATAGGAATAGTATGCTGAATGATATTTGTGTCATATGTTTTTAGATCTGAATAATCCCATGCAAAAACATCAGAACATAAAGACAACAATTTCACATAGTCTGCTTTCACCTTTGGTAATAATGACTTTGATAGCTTTACTCGCTTGGGATTCTCAGCTGTCCCAATGTTTACCTCTTCAACACCTTTTTCAGTCGGTTTGCGGGCCACATCATCTTGGTCAAACAACTCCTCTAAAGGAATCAATCCCTTAGGAATAATGTTGTCTTTAAGTTGCATCACGTCCATTTGATTTACTTGTATATTATCACTACCATCATCATGTTCAGTATCTATTGAGGTATCTTTGAACTTACCCTTATTTTGCAGAAACTGATTGATCTCCTCATCGTCTTGAAAGACTTGCCAACATCGCTGATTGTCTGGGACGGTGGGACGATGTTTCACATGAATCTCAAACTTGTTGCTAGAATTTATCGGAATTTTTAAATTGATTGCTACTTTAGCAAGTCCATCAGCAACACCATTTTGTATGCGAGGCACACATGTCAAGGTATGATCAGAAAATAACTTCAAAATATCTAAGACTGCATTTCGATATGCCCTCATACGAGGATGCTTGGCCTGAAACTCACCCTTAACTTGCTTTATCACCAACTCGGAATCACCATAGACTGCAATCCTCTTCGCTTTCAGCTTTCTAAGAATATTAAGGCCAGCAATGAGAGCCTCATATTCTGCCTCGTTATTTGAATAGTCAAATGCTAGTTTATAAGAACACACTCTCACCTTGCTTAGAACTTTGTCTTGAGCGGAAAAGGGACTTCGAATCCACACACCAATACCAGCACCCTCACTACCTACTGCGCCATCAAAATCCATGGTCCAAAGACCATCCTCATCTTCTTCCAAGTGTTGAAATTGTGTTAGCTCTGTTTTTTATATTTGCTGCCCCTTATCTTCAGCTGATTGCTCCATAGTAGTTGGCTTTTCTCCTCTTTCATTTTGTAGAACTTCTCTGAAATTTTCAGTGATCTCTGGTATATTTTCCGCCTGAACTAACTGACTATCTAGATCATTAAAACTATCATCAAATAAAACAAATGACTCCAAATCTGTATGTACATAATTTACAGGATGATTGATTGGCTTCTCTTTGCTGGCTATCATGTCTTTCGTCTTTTTCTCTCGATATAGCTTTCTCATTTGACTGAAGACTGGAATTGTAGCATAAGAAAAGTCTAACTGTAGAGTACCCTTCAACTTAGCCCCCCAATATCTTGAAAGTAGCATACCAAAACGTGGAGGAATGTCTGCCACAACCACATCCATCAAGACATTCTTCGCTGGGATTTGGTCTAAGCTAACAACCAAATCTTTGATGAGCCCGATACATCTTACACGGCTGTAATCAAATGAATACAAATCATGATATTTTCTTGTAATGTCTAACCCTAGTTTCTCCATGATCGCCTTTGGCATCAAATTGTGCGAAGCACCCGAATCGAACATAGCATTGTGCAAAACATATTCATGCAATCTCAAACTGATATAAAAGGGAGGAACATCACTTTTAGGGGACTCACCATCCAATGCTGGCCCGAATATCAATTTTGGCTGATCATCTTCAACGTTCACCGTGTCAAACATGGGATCAAAATTCAGAATTTTAGAGACTTGACCTCGGTAGCTACTGTTTTTCATGATTTCAGTCAAAGGAATAGATACTTTTAATTTGGAAATTTCATTTTCCAAACTGAATGCTGAAACTTTGTCGACTTCTTTGATCGGAACTTCTCTCCTATCTTTGATTATATTTGCCTGATTTGTCCTTTTTGCTGCTGATATCTTGCTAGTTGTGGGATCAATTGTCTCCTTTCCTTTCTTCTGTGGTATCGGTGGATGATCCAGGTGGATATTGGTGGCCACCTGCCAAGTCCACCTGGACCCCCACCATTGTCTTTCTCAGCATTTTCAGTTTCCTTAATTGTAGCACAACTTACTATTTTTAGCAGTTTTTCGGGTCCTGAACTTCCGGAGCCGTTTTGAGGCCCTAAACGATGTTTTTTGGGGAATCCGGGGGCAACATGGGTCCATGGAATGGACCGATGTTGCCCATTCCAACAATGATAGTGCTCGGATAGATCTTTCTAATGAGCTATTGTACGTGTCAAACGGAGATCATATGCCTAAGTTACGACCCCTGGAAGTTGATGTACCAACTTACCCCCAAACGGGGCACACAGTTTGGCGTTTCATCTCCTAGGGTTAGGTTTTGGAATGTTAAGGGTTTTCCATTGTTTCTCAACAATAAATAGGCCTTCGAGCCTCATTGTAACACAGTTCAGAGGCATGTAGCCATCACATCTCTTCTCAGAGATAAGCTACCATCGCCCTAGCTAGTTTGTTTCCATTTCTAGTTGTAAGCATATTTCAGTATTTTCCATTAATGAAATGAAGTATTATTTCCGCTACATATTTGTGTATATGGTTATCTCTGTAATTTATTGCGTTCCTATTTAAATCCGGATCAGTGGTATCAGAGCGGTCTGCTTTTTCTCTGTTTTTCTTTGCATGTCCCCAACAAGGTCGGGATATAAGGAGTTAGGGCTTGAACTGGTTGAACCTTTGCAAGACCAGCCTCGCAAATCCCGACGGCCTCCCATGGCGGACAAGAAGAAAGACGAGGGGGCAGGAGATCCCATCAAAATCTTGCTCGAAGAAGCCCTCGAGCGACAACGGAACGCGATGATGGACAACTTTGCCCAGATCCTTCAGCGGCTACCCAGAAGCAATGCATCGGCTTCCAGCAGCTACTCTGGAAACGCCACACCCTTTAAGGTACAAGTTAATTTTGAAATCCCCATATTCGAGGGTCAGATAGACGCAGATGTCGTAGATAAATGGTTAAATCTGCTAGAGGGTTATTTTTCTGTTCATGAATTTTCGAGTCGGGAAAAGATTGTTTTTGCTCTCCTCAAAGCAGCCCCCGACGTCAAGGACTGGTGGGAAACCTACTGCGAGCAGAAGGATGAAAGTACTGGCTCAGTCTTTTCAGCTGCACCCACCTGGGATTCGTTCCGAGATGCCATCAAGGAGCAGTACTACCCTATCGGGAGCTATGAGGATGAATACATAAAGTGGACCACGTTGCGGCAGGGAAGGGACCAAGACGTGCCGGAGTTCACCAATCTTTTCCATACCCTTCGCACAAAGTTGGGTATCAAGGATTCGGAGCAACATTTGATACTCAAATACCGTGGCTGCCTGCACAAGTACATCCAGGAAGAAATACAATTCCTAAACATCCCCTCGCTCGGCGCAGCATACCGGTATGCCGTCAAGGTCGAGCAGAAGTTTAAACAAAAGAAGCGGGACTTTGGATCTACGAATCCAAAGCAGGGGAAAGGTGCCCCTAAACCACAGAACAAAGGACAAAGCCAAGGCGGGACAGCCCAAGACAATCAACCGAAGCTGCAAGCAAAGAACAGTGCTGCGAAGCCGAGAAAGGACACAGGAAAATGGTGCGAGTTCCATAAGAGCTCCACTCACAACACAAGTGAGTGTCGGGCCAAGCAGTCACTGGTGGCTGAGCTAAAGGTTTTAGAATCAGATGCATGTTCCGACTCTGAGCCAGAACCCGATAAGGGGTATGAAAAAGGGAAGCAGATCATTGATGCGGACCCCAGCGCCACTGTTGCTACCGCAAAGATCCAGAAAAATGACCCCGAAGATCCAGAGGAGGAGGAGCATCTCTTCCACTCCCAGATGTGGGTAAAGCGCTCCCCGATACAGTTCATTGTTGATAGCGGGAGTCAAAAGAACCTCATTTCGGCAGAGGTCGTGAAGCGGTTGGGCTTACCGACCACAGCACATCCACAACCATACACCATTGGGTGGCTTCACCAAGGACGAGATCTTCGCGTGAGCCAGCAGTGTCGCCTTCCATACAACATCAAGCCCTTCACGGATGAGGTATTGTGTGACATTGCTCCCCTTGAAGTTTGTGATGTATTACTAAGACAACCATACTTGTGGAAGCGGCATGCTGTGTATGAATCAAGGCCCCATGCTGTTATTATTACATTGGGAAATAAGTTGTTCAAGATACCAGAGGTAGCACCACCTGTCGCCCTCTCTTTGATTACTGCAAAACAATGCAGTAAGATCATTTCCAAAACCAGGAAATTTGTTTTCCTGATGATACGCCCTCAAGGAAAGAAGAAGACAGTGGCCGCGACCTCCAAACGGGGCCCCTCTGCACGACAACTACAGATGGACAAGATTGTGGAGGAGTACGAGGACATCTTCACCTCCCCGATAGGGGTTCCTCTGCACTGTCAAGTCAAGCACTCCATCGATCTGACCCCACGTGCGCCGCTACCCAATGGACCAATTTATCGGCACTCCGTTCTGGAGAACGATGAAATCAAGAGGCAGATTCAGGAGCTCCTGCAGAAAGGTCACATCCGTCCGAGTTCATCGCCCTGTGGGAGCCCGATCGTGTTGGTACAGAAGAAGGATGGGACGTGGAGACTCTGTATTGACTATCGGGCGCTGAACAAGATCACTGTCCGTAATAGGTACCCGATCCCGCAAATTGATGACCTCCTAGACCAACTAAAGGGGGTGAAATATTTCAGCAAGATCGACCTGAAGTCGGGATATCACCAGGTACCAATCGAACCCTCCGATGTGTGGAAGACTGCCTTCAAATCCAAGGAGGGCCTCTTCGAATGGTTGGTCATGCCTTTCGGATTGACGAATGCTCCTGCAACCTTTATGAGGCTAATGGATGACATCTTGCGGCCATTCACCAACTCCTTTGTAGTAGTATACTTGGATGACATTCTGATCTTCAGCCAGAGTTGGGAAGAGCACCTCCACCACATCCGACAGGTTCTCCAAACACTGCGGCAACACCAGCTATGTGCCAATTTGGAGAAATGCACTTTTGGCATGACCCAGGTTCAATATCTGGGATACATCATTGATGAACAGGGGATGCATGTCGATCCAGCCAAGATCCAAGTCATTCGGGATTGGCCCTCTCCAACCACTCTAACAGAGCTCCGCAGCTTTCTAAGTCTTGCCAACTTCTACCGCAGGTTTGTGCTGGGGTTTTCTCATATTTCTTGGCCCTTGAGTCAAGTCACCAAGGGTGGGGCGAAAGCAAAATTCTTTTGGTCTGAATCTCAACAGAAGGCATTCAGGGAGTTGAAGGATCGCCTCTGCACGGCACCAGTGCTCGCGTTACCAGATTTACAACAACCATTTGAGGTCGAGACAGATGCCTCTGACTATGCTATTGGGGCAGTCCTTACTCAACATGGACATCCAGTGGCATATCACAGTGAAACACTTTCAGACACAGTCCGGAAGTACCCCACTTATGATAAAGAGATGTATTCCATTGTACAGGCCTTTCGACAATGGAAGCATTACATTTTGGGGAAGGAAACGGTCATCCACACAGACCACCGACCCCTGCAGTTCATACAGACCCAAGGGAAATTGCAGAATGATCGCCATCAGAAGTGGTCTACATACCTGCAACAGTTTCACTTGAATATCAAGTATAAAAAGGGCAGCACCAATAATGTTGCAGATTGCCTCAGTCGACCACCGATCATGGCGCTAACCACCGTGCTCAACTCTTGTGGGCACGAGACTTCTAATTGGCCACTTCTCTACAAAAGCGACCCAGAATTCGGCCACACATACCAGACACTCTTGGAGGGTCGGCAAGTTGCAGATTTTCACCTCCAGGATGCCCTATTATGCCACCTCGGTCACCTTTGTGTTCCTTCAAGCGAGCGTGCCAAGATGATTTGGGAAGCACACTACAGTCGGGCTGCTGGGCATTTCGGGGTCGAGAAAACAGTGGCAGTACTGCAAAATTATTTCTATTGGCCGAATCTTCGACAGGATGTTGGGAAGTACATCCGATCATGTACTCCCTGTGTCATTGCCAAACCGGCCATCAAGAAGCACAACCTCTATACCCCGTTGCCTACCCCTAGTCGACCTTGGGAATCCATCTCCATGGATTACATGTCAGGCCTTCCTTCCACTAAGCATGGAAATGACTGTGTTTTTGTGGTCGTCGACAGGTTCTCGAAGATGGCCATTATGGTGGCCTGCAAGAAGAATATCACAGCAGAAGCCACTGCTAAACTCTTCTTTGAACGAGTGTGGGTGCACTTTGGGATCCCACAGTCTATCATCTCAGATCGGGACAGTCGGTTCCTCAGCACATTTTGGTCCAGTCTCTGGTCAATGCTGGACACCAAACTCACGAAGTCCATAGCCTTCCATCCTCATACTGATGGCCAGACAGAGGTTGTCAATAGGATGATTGTGCACATTCTGCGCATGTATAACTCAAAGCATCCACGCACATGGGACGAGTGTTATAGACAATTTTGTGCCTTACAGCAACAAGCATGAATTGTCAATAATCCAAGGGATCCAAAGTTCCCTAAACATGATGTTCCTACCCCTAGAGGAACAAGGTCAGCAAACCAACAGCTCTCAGATCAGTTCTCCACCTGAAAACACTCAAAAACAAGCAATCCTGAAATCAAAGCAGGTGCTCCACTGGGTTTCTGCGCTGAAACACAACTGCTCCATGGTGTACCTGCGTTGCAAAGCAGGTAGAACAAAGCCCACCTGCGTTGGGCGAGTTTGGACATGTGGCACAGTGTGTCATTGCTTTGGAATCTTCCAAAAATGACACTTGGATCAGGTATTTCGCCTTGTGATGAGTCAGAGGCTTTGTTTCTCCAAGTGGAAGCAAGGTTCACCAAGTGGATTCAAGAACTGAAGATCAACTAAAGATTAACTGAAGAGAGAGAGGACACAAGGCAGCTACACATCAGTTGCAAGCTGACTCATCCTTTCTCAATTCATCTATATATTGAGCTCTCTCCTATGAGCTCAGGAGGCTGGAATTTTGTGCAAAGTAATGATATGCTATTGGTTTCATCATTGAGCTATTGGGTGATTGTTTGAGAGAGGTGAAGAAGAGCAATTCTTTCTGCTGGGAGGTGTTGCTGGGTTGGAGCCTGCAATGGTTGTAATCCTCTCAGAACCTTTATTTCTTCATTAATAAAAGCTATTGAGGTTCTTCTATGTGCTCTTGTTTCAATTATGTATTGTGATGATTGCATGTTTGGTTTACACTAATCCATGAACCAGTTATGATTGCATGCCTCTTGCAGTTTCCTTCTTTGTCATTGTGCAGGATCTCATTGCAGCTGGGCGAGCAGAAGGACAAAGAGCTAGGAGAAAGCGGCCAAAGAGAAGAGTTTGGATTCGACATTAAGCGCAAGGCAACGGTTAGTGCTCTCTCCATCCTCTTTTGCTTTCATAAAGAAGTAAACCTTCAGTAGTTTGTTTTACAGTTGTTGCTAAGGAACTGTCACCCTTAGAGTGGGTTAGGGTCATCCGAGTCGGATACTTTTCCCTACAACAAACTGGCGACTCCGCTGGGGATCGTATCCGTTTGATTGTGTTTGTAGTATTTTGCTATTCATTTCCTGAACAAAAGAGTACCAAATCGAAAAGCTTTTGACTATATCAAAAGCGAAGTAGAGGGGCTGCTACTCTTGCTCATTTTCTGAGCAGATTCATGATTTGAAGAGCTGATCTACAAAGATCCTTGTAAGCTCTTAGTGATATCTTTGCACCTTCTAAATCATCCCTTTGATTGTGCTTGACTGAATGCTTCTGATTTGAGCAAAAACCGTGCATTTTTGAGAAAATTATGACCCGGAAACTGTGAAAACGCAACTCTCGTTTTCCAAAGCAGGTAGTACACAGGCTACCTGCTTTGCAACGCAGGTCCCGAACTAGCTACCTACGCTGAGAGCCAGTTTGACTGTGCAGAGCCTGCGTTGACCCAAATTTTCTTAGTGCATTTGGGGTTTCCTCCTTTCTCTTGCCTGTTTTCACTTAGTTTTGCTGCTAGGTGTCAGTCTTGTGCCTGTTTTGAAACCAATATTACTTGCCATCATTCTGCCTCTGTTATATAACGAAATTGTACTTGTTCTTTGTATTTCTTGCTCATTTACAATTTCCCATAACGAAAAGTAAACTAGTCATGCTTTTGGCCTCTTAGATCTGAACCTGTGTTAGGCGTTTTGCTGGTCTAAAGAGTTAGCTTGTTTGCTGTCCATAGCTGATTAGTCATTTTACTTTCGTTAGTTTGGTTTGATTTCATGTATTTCCAGTGATTAAGCAAGTGAATCTTAAGGCATCTTTTGATTTTGGACAAGCTTGTTTACTTTCGCTTTAAATCGAAATCAAAGTTATATAACCACTTTCTTTTTGTATCCATCCACATTAAGAAAGGGAAAAGAAAATACATGCATTGTGCATTTTGCATTTGAAAAAGTTTGCATGATGATTTAGGAAAAAGTGCATTAGTTTGTGCTGTATGAACTGTGTGAAAAGAATTTGCCTTCTTTCTCTCTCAGTAGTTAAGATTTTCATCAGTCAAAAAGATTTGAAAAAGCTTGCTTCTCATCTTAGGCTGCATTTAGGAATTTGTCATATACATCTCGTGGTGAACCTTGAAAGGCAAACTTTAAAAAAAGATCAACTTAAAATATACTGAATGAACCTAACAACGCATTTGAAACATAACGCAAACATCTAGAGGTCTAGGTAGAGACGTGTTCCGGCGTCGTTAAGCATAGTGACTGTCGATCTCTACGAAGGTGGGTGATTCCTCCTGAGAGTCGGTGGCACTAATACGGACTTGTGCTCCCACGTACCGTCGCGTATATATTGGGAGACCCCTATAGGCAATTATCCTTTATCCATAGGAAGCCGTGTTGGCCGCCCTACTAATCGCGATGCAGTGAACACAGCATTCACGAAGATCGACCACCCGTACCGTAAAACGTATTCTGTGGTTTCGCGAAAGGTTTGGCACACCCTCTGCCTAGATCTCCAGAGCAGTTTCTTTTGGCCCTTTTCAAACTCTATAACTGAAAAGGTCCAACCGAGCATTTGTCACTTCGGGCTCGTTAATACATCGAAGGCAACTAGAGTCATCTTTAGCTTTTTCTCGACTCTTAAAACATGAAAAAGCAAAGTTATGTTTAAAAGCGTCTAATAAAATTCATTCAAATCGGAAACACAAATTTTCCCCTTTATATTTTAGTTGATCGAGTAATCCGCAATCGTGGAAGAAATTCAATTGAATATCCGTCGTTCTCGGAGGCTTGCGAGTCAACCGTCTTTGTCTCCGGAATCGAAAACAATCCGGACAAAGTGAGCTCGTCGAACCAGTTCAAAATCTCCTTTAAAAGTTAGAACAAGCGTTCCAACAACATCTGAGATTCTGGTCACTCCAAACATTTCTGGAAACCCTGCCTCAATAGAAGAAGTTCAATCGCCACAGAGGGACAGTAATACTGATCCTAGTCTGGGGGCAAATACTCGTATGACTGAACCAGTTCCATCTATAACTGGTCCAGAGAGTTTTGTTCCCCAAACATCCGTCGCGATCGATACAACCCCTTCTTCGACACCGGAAATCTTTTACGGACCTGACGGTCTTCCTCTTCCACCTGGTCTGATTGCGATAGAGGAAATTATAGAGGAACCGCAAGTATCCACTCCAATTCAATTTGGAGTAGGGGTCACTCTATTTCCTGCTACAACAGAAGTTTGTCCATCACCAGTGGAAGTTCCTGTAGAATCACTAGGTGATCAATTGGATAGACTAAAAATGACTGAACAACCGTCGACATCTAGGACTGTGTCGAATGACACGGCGACGGCAGAATTACCTGCTGCAAATCCAACAATGTTCGCCGGCATACCATCTGTCCCAACTAGCTCGCAGTCGCTAGAAGGAGTCCAGCAAGAGACTATCTCGACAGTATGGTCTGTTCCTGTTTGTTCCGGAGTAATGTCTGGTAACTCTCATGGTGAGGCTCATCAAATTGACCCTTTTGGGAATCTAATTAGGCCATCCAGTCCTCCAAGGCAGGCAGTTGCCTTGAGTTCTGGGTTGCTACCGTATGGGGGGCAGTACCCATACGGGAGCTCTCAACCTTATTCAAGTTATGGCGGAATTGCAACGAGTAGTTGGGTACCTGTGCTATCCCAGCCACCGAGAGTTGTATATTCTATGCAACAGTGTGTACCTGTGACAAACATCCCAACTACACCGGCTATTGTGACCGTGTCGCAAGTTCAAACAATGCCTGTTGTGTGTCAACCTCAAATTGCTCAGGTTCTCATGCAACAGCCACTTGACCCTGCGACCCAACCACAATCACCTACTGGTGGGACAACAAAAGTACAGTTGGGTACAACTACCCCACATCTTGGTCCAATGGTTAGTGTAGCGCAACAACCCATGGTGTCGCAACCGTGGATAATGCAATACCAACAGCCGCAATTCCAACAAGTGTACCAAGGTTCTGAACAACAAATATTTGCGAATACTAGACAACCATATATTCAAAATGGTCAAAATCAACCACTTTATAGTGGTCAAGTCCATCAACCGTATTCATCATACCAACATCAACTCCATTATGCTAGTATGCAAAGACCGACTGTTCAGGCGATTCCATCGTATCCTGGTTACGCTTCACCTAACTTGAACCAGCAGTTACCATTCGTGGCGACTTTAGAGTTGCCTGATTTACACCGGTTAACAAACGATCCAATTGCTTACGCCCCTTGGTGGCCAGTGATTCCACACAAACTTCCGTCCGACATTCCTAAATTCAATGGAAATCCAGGTGAAGACCCGTCGAATCATGTGATGACATTTCATCTATGGTGTTCGTCGAACACTTTAAATGACGATTCGATAAGGCTTCGCCTCTTTCAGAGGACATTGACAGGTCCAGCGGCAAAATGGTATATAGAATTGCCTGGAGCTTCGTTCGACAATTTTGGCTCCCTTGCCACGACATTCTTGACCCACTTTCAATTACCAATAAGGTATGAAACATGAACAGAGATATTGACTAACTTCAAACAGACAACCGCAACTCATATATCAGATCATCTACATGAGTGGCGACGTCGACGAAGAATGGTTAAAACATACGTTCCTGAACAGATTTTAGCTGAGTGGTTTATAAAGTCATTACTTCCGGTGATAACGGAAGATGTAGCAAAGGGAGGAGTCGTAACAGAAGAGCAGGTTATCGCTCGTGCACAATACTTGGATTTAGTATATACTCAGTCCGGCACGCTCTATGACAAAATACCAGACGCCCCTAGACCAGAGTTTTCAATCCCTCCTCCTCCTAAATCAAACAGTGACTCTCATGCCGGCGATGGCGTGATTGGCACGGCAAACACGAATCCAAAAAGGACCAATCAAAAGAAGGCCCGTAAGGATTCGAATCAAAAGCATGAAGAAGTTCTTGCTTCGGAAGTAAATGCCGTATCGACAGATAGAGGCAAAGAAACCAATCAACCAGGAAGCAAGAAGAATCAAAACAAAGGGAGGAAGAATAAACAAGGTGGGTCATCCCCTAAGAAAAATTCTTCAAACCCTCCTGGGAATAGGAAACGGTTTCCGTGTCAAATATGCGATGACAAAGATCACTACACTAAGGATTTCCCATTAAAAGCTGAGCTAAAGAGGTTCTTTAAAAGTCCTCATACCTCAACTGTGTCAAGTGATCAATTTCCTAACCCAGGTCAAAATCTGGTTGATAGTGGAAACGCTTCCCCATCCCAAGTACTTATGTTGTCGATTTCGAAACAGCAAAATGATGCTTTGATTTCGACAAGGAGCAAAGATTATGGGAATCCACAGGTGTCGAGCGATAAAGGGACAGATCAACCTAGCAGTTCGACGACAACTTCGGCAGAAGTTGTACCCCCCATCACACATGAATTAACGATAAAACCGCCAAAGGGAGTAGTACACAAGTCGACATTCAATCCTCGTGCCAGAGCGGCACAACATTACAACATAGTAGAAGATTTGGCGCAATCGCCATCTGCTATGTCGACTCTTGAGGTATTACAGCATTGCCCATACCAAAGGCAGGCATTGTTATCAGCAATTGGTGGGGTGGATCCTAAAGATTCCAATCTAGTATCCTTTGATCACAAAGGGTATGATCCTCAGTTGCCGGCTCAATTAGCTTTCCTCGTCCAAGTGAAAGCCCTCAACAAAACAGTTCATAGAACGATTATTGATGAGGGAGCATCGACATGTATTATGTCGATGAGTTGCTGGAAAACTTTAGGATCCCCAACCTTGTCGCGATCATCGACAACATTAAAAGCATTCGACGGGAGGATATATACCCCTTACGGTATCCTTAGTAACCTGAAGGTTGAACTAGGGGGCAAAACAGTAGAAATAGATGTTGAAGTCATCGATGGCAATCTTGACTATAACATCCTACTGGGAAGACCATGGATTTATGCCATGCAAGCTGTTGTGTCGACTTATTTTAGGAAGATCGCATTCCCCTTTGAAGGAGGGATTACGGTCGTCGATCAACAAAACTTCCTCCCTAATGGTTCACAAGTTACAGGAAGCGTTCCCATGATCCATGGCAGCGACCGGTCGATTCAAGACATTGGAGTAGGTCTGTTGAAAGACCCCACTATGATGGGAACTTTCGCGCTACCACCTCCTATATGCATAGGAAATGTACCATTTGTAGCAACATGCAATATGGTATCCACCTTGAAAGTCACAGATGGCAGAGTCGCTATGGATCATGCAATGGTTTTGCCACCAAGCCCCATTGAAATATTGTAGCAATCAATGTTTCATGCATGGGAGGCAAACCCAAATCAACGCTTTTCGAGCGTTTGGGTAGATAGATCTAGGGAATATGGTACCCCGTTAGATCCTTGGTCGAAAGTACATGGGACTGACGAAGGAATCTTACAATCAATGATGATTGAGGGGGCACCATGGAATGATCACCACCATCGTTCCTTTCTTCCAGAATACGAGGAGGATACTCAGAAAGATCTTTACCACCCTTCAGTCTTTGAATTCCTAACAAATACTGTAAACACGGTGGATTTCGAGCGAAACTTATCAAATATCGAAGAGACTATAGCCATAAATATCTCCACAAAACCTGATGTTGTAGAGAATATTCATGTTGGCAAAGGTTGTTCCCCTTCAGAACTGAAAATATATAACGCTCTCTTTCGTGAATTTAGAGATGTCTTTGCATGGTCATATGATGAAATGCCAGGCATCGACTCGAGTATCGTTGAACATGAAATTAAAATGTATCCTGATGTCAAACCAGTAAGACAACGGCTTCGACAGGTGCACCCTAAGAAAGCCGCTGCCATTAAAGAAGAAGTTGAGAAACTTCTCCATGCTGGATTCATCTACCCGGTTCCTCTAACCGATTGGGTATCGAATATTGTCCCTGTTATGAAGAAACAAGGGACGATAAGAGTGTGCGTCGATTATAGGGATGTAAACCAAGCTTGTCCGAAGGAAAACTACCCTACACCCTTCATCGACCAGATAATTGATGAATGCGCTGGATGTGAAATCTTTTCCTTTATGGATGGATTTTCCGGGTATAATCAAATAAATATCCGCCCACAGGAACAGTCGAAGACTGCATTTATATGTCCGTGGGGCACGTTCGCTTACCGAAAATTACCCTTTGGCTTGAAGAACGCAGGGGCAACTTTTCAGAGGGCTATGAATTACGCCTTCCATGACATCAAGAGCATTGTTCAACCATATCTCGACGATCTTCCGGCCCATTCGCGAAAGCGGACTGATCATCCGCAGCATTTAAGAGCGATATTTTTACGTTGCCGACACTACAAGATAAGACTCAATCCTCACAAATGTGTGTTTTGCGTCGGTTCTGGTCGTTTACTTGGCTTTGTAGTCTCTAAAGATGGGATTCGTCTCGACCCCTGTAAGGTTCAGGCAATCGTTAATTTGCCTCCACCTTCGAATTTGCTTCAGATTCAGAAACTCCAAGGGAAAGCAAACTTTCTGAGGAGGTTCATTCCAAATTACGCAGAACTTGCTAAAGGTTATACACGTCTTTTAAAAAAAAGATGTACCCTTCGATTGGGACCAGGTTGCGCAAGCTTCCTTTGACGCTTTGAAAGAGTCCCTAGTAAAAGCATCATTAATGTATGCCCCAGATTATCTTAGGGATTTTAACCTGTATCTAGCTGCAGCAGATACAACCATTGCAATGATTTTAGTACAAGAAGTCGATGGAGTTGAACATCCTGTATATTATTTAAGTAAAAACTTAAATGATACAGAAAGTAAATATTCTTACGTTGAAAAGCTAGCGCTCGCTGCTGTTCAAGCGGTACAGAGATTTCGGCATTATATCCTCTTTAGGAAAACTACCATTCTGTCAGATTGCAACCCCATGACTTATATATTGTCGCGACAGTTGCTGGGGGGCAAATATTCCAAATGGATAGCAATCCTTCAAGAGTTTGATTTGGAATTTGTGAAATCCAAGTCAAAGAAAGCTCTAGTATTCGCAGAATTATTATGCGATCTCCCGTCATCGTTCAACGACGAAACTTCCAAGGAGTCTATAGTGGACGAGACTTTATTTCTGATATCTGCAAGCGATGAATGGTATGGAGATATAATTATCTATCTCCAAACCCAAAAGTTTCGGCCTGACACCTCTCACTCCGAACAAAAACGTATACGATACCAAGCTAAAGACTACATGATCGTCGGTGATACTCTTTACCGTCGGGGTATCGATACCGTTCTGAGGAGGTGTCTCACCCATGAAGAAGCCGAAAAAGCCTTGAATGAGTGTCATTCAGGCGCGTGTGGGGGGCATCAATCAGGTTTCGCTATAGCCCAAAAGATATTAAGAGCAGGATATTTTTGGCCAACGATGTTCAAAGATTGCATAATCGCAGTCCAAAGTTGTCATTCCTGCCAAATCTTTGATAGCAAAACTAGAAGACCACCCGCACCGCTGCAACCAATAGTTGCGGTTGGGCCTTTCGCCAAATGGGGCATCGATTTCATGCAATGTAACCCCACCTCGACCGGGGGGCATGGGTATATTATAGTCGCAGTTGACTATTTTACCAAATGGGCCGAGGCGATGCCTACATTGGACAATACTGGTGAAACAGCTGCCCTATTCTTTTTCAATCATGTAGTCGCCAGGTTCGGTGTACCCCAGGCTATAGTTACAGATCATGGATCGCACTTCCGCTATCACATGATGGTCGAATTAGCTGCCAAACTAGGGCTATCGCACGACAGCTCTACTTCGTATTATCCACAAGGCAACGGACAAGTTGAAGCAATCAACAAGGTCCTGAAGCATATGTTGCAGAGGATGATCGGAGTTCATAAAAGAAGATGGCACCTAATCCTATATGCAGCCTTGTGGGCCTACCGAACCTCAGTAAGAAACGCGACCGGTTTCACACCTTTTCAATTGGTGTACGGTCTAGAAGCAGTCTTACCGATCCAGTGTGAAATTTCGTCGCTTAAACTCACAATTGATCTCCTCCCCGGAACTTCGGAAGAAGAGACTCGTTTCATGGAATTAATCCAATTGGATGAAACCCGTCGTGATGTCGCTTTGGCTAACGAAGCCCATAAGAAATGAGTCAAGGCTCAGTTCGACAAAAATGTCAAACCCCGTGTCTTCTCGGAAGGTGATTTGGTCTTGCTTTATGACCAAGAATCCGATAAATTAAGAGCAGGCAAATTCAATTCCTTATGGATGGGCCCCTATATTGTTAAAAGAGTATTAGCAAAAGGAGCCTACGAGTTAATAGATTACAACGGAATTCCACTGGCACAGCCCCGGAACGGGCTGTACCTCAAGCGTTACTATGCTTAAATAGTAACCTGCGTACTTTTGTTATATTTTGTTTTCGCCAAAGTTCTTACTCTGGTTGAGTGATTCCCTTTTTGCATTCGTTGCAGATGTCAAACCTCATGGAGACATGTGTTGGATATGCCGACGGAGCAAGTCGTAGTTCGCGAAACCTATCCTCCGCAGCGTGGGCCATTTTTAATCCAAATGGCGAGTTAGTAAGTTTCAGAGGTGTATGTATTGGGCAATCAACGAATAACATCACTGAATATAGCGCGTTGATAGAACTACTCTCTGATGCCATCGCACGAGGCATACGCCGACTAATTGTCAGGCTAGACTCACAGCTCGTAGTACTACAACTCAATGGTATATATTCTGTTCGTAATCCAGCTATTTATCGCATGTTCCTAAGAGTAAAGATCTTGGAAAGACGATTTGATTCAATTCAATATCAACATATTTCAAGAAATCTAAACACATTAACAAACTCATTGGCAAACTATGTGTTAGACAGACATTTGCAACATTTAAAAAGGACACATCATAAAAAGTGTACATATGAATCATCCAAGCAACCAGAATAAGACTCGAAAATCAAAATATATATATAAGCTGTTCATAAAGTTCATACATGATGTTCTACAACCAAGACAAAATTGGTCATATGACCTAAAAACTCAAAATGCTAGGGGGCACCCTAGCCTAGTGATGCTCCTGATAATAAGCCACAGTATGTGCGATCATGTGCAGAAGATGGGTCCATCGTCTAGGCACACCGATGGTATGCTGCTGCATCGGTAAAGGTAACTCATCAACCTGTACATCCGGAAGACCACGGGTAAGGTTCTCGACCTGCCCCTGCACAGCTGTAAGGGTCTCTGTGTCGCTAAGATCACGGATAATAACCCTCCGAGCAGGCTCCTCTGCCGGAACAGTAACAGGTGGTCTCGGACGAAATGCCGGACGAACAGGACCGACATCTGCAAGTGCACATGAGTTCAATTAAAGTCTTGAAAGAATAAAGCACAAGAACATTATGAATGAGAACAATGAACGGTAATATGGTTGAAGTTCTTACCAGTAGCATCCCACTGAGCACCGTCTGGCAGTACCATATCCGGATCACCCCGGAAATCCATACCAACATATGGGTACTCGGAAAAAGCCATCTCCTGGCGATCGAACCACCTAAAGAAAGCAGCATTGAAAGAAATCTGGGATTGACCGGCATGCCTAGACATGTGATCAACCCATCGCTGCATACGTGGCTCGGTAGGAGAAGGCACTCCGAGATCAATGTACTGAGGTTGTATCAGAGGGATCTTCTCCAAGGCGAAGACAGTCAGAATTGAACCAAAACCAAAGTTCTTCAGCTTCCCATCCTTCACCTTGTTCAATTGATTTTTCATCTGATTAAGCACGGCTTCACTGCAGTTGAAGATTTTCGGTTGGAGACATTCCAAGGCGTGAGACCTGTTGGCAACATGTAAAGATGCGCTACCGGCCATCCTACCAAGAGTATACAGAATAGACCTGAGAGGCCTGCTAGTAACATCACGGATAACCACCTTGCCGTCTCTGCTCGGCTGGGACCCCTCCCTGCAATACTGGCGAACATAATCTCTCACGGAATCATTCCCCCGAACTGTACCTGATAAAGAAATGGGGGCACCCCGCCTTGACAGGCCAGTCAAGAAGTAAATATCTGTCACAGTCAATGGAATGGGTTTGTTCCTGATCTGGAATACTTGGTTAACAGGATCCCAAGCATCAAGTAAATACTGCAGTAGTGAAATCTGTGCTCTCATGCTAGAGATACGGAAAAACTTCAGTAAACCACAGTCTCGCAATGCACCCACCGTAACAGGATCATGAAGGGCAATCATATCTTCTTCTTCGTGTTCTTGTTCTCGCCATGTTAGGGCCATCTTGCTCAAGAATCCCTGCAAAACAAACAAGAGGATGAGTCAGCTCCTGAAATTGATGAAAAACTGGCGAAAATTTCATCAAAAAACTGTGAAAAATTGTTGCTTTTATACCCCAAAGCAGGTGCCCAGTGTACTACCTGCGTTGGGGGACAAGCTGCCTTCAAGCAGCTTGGATCCCAACGCAGGTTTCGAATGGGGCACCTGCGTTGATCACGGGGCGCCCTGGCAAAACCCCAGAGGCTCAACAAAGCAGCAAAACAGGCATAAAACAGGAAAATGAAACCATGAAAATGAAGAGCTAAGGTTTAGCTCCTACCTGGTCCAAACGGCGCCGAAAATCGTCCGCAGAATCCTCCGGAATCAGCTGGTGAAGATCGAGGGGAAAGAGGCTCCTCCAAAGCTCCAACAAGCAAAATGCAAATGAAATGGTAAAATGAGAGGTAAAACTCTTTTTATTTTGCTTTCTTACGTAATTCAAGGTAAATATTGTAAGTTAATCTCATTTTCAAGTAAATATTACCCATTTCTAACTAGTTTGTTGCAGCAAATAGAAAATGCAGTGCTATCAATGAAAAAGAGAAGCTAATTATGGTAAAAATCAAAAGTAAACCATATATCGAGCAGTTTTAGCAATGTTCATGCTCGTTAAAAAATAAACGCAATCATCGAGCAGTTTTTGTGCAGAAGTTCATGCTCATTAAAAAATAAACGTAAATTGTGAGCAATCTTTCCCTAGCAGTTCAAGCTCATCCAGAAAAAATGAACCGGTAAACAACCTCGAGAAATGTAACCTTTGAAAGCCATATTAAAAGCCCTTGGTCGTGTTTATATGCCATCACCTCCATCTGTTCATTTGGCCAATCGTTCACCTCCATATGTTTGTTTACCCATTTTGAGGAACAGCTGCGAAGAGTGATTTCACTTAGCCATCCTTGTGACACTGCCGTGATTGGAGAATTCCAACCTGTACCTGGAATCTGCTGCTATCCCTGTTCATCACTCGTTCCTCAAAAGACGAGTCTTCTTTGAGCTCTTTTCACTGACTCGTAAAATATGAAAAGTTTGCTGAGTTTTGGCCTTCCAGCTCGTTAAAGCGACCGGAAAGCTATCCCTCCTCTAGATTTTAATCTTTTTGGACCTGAGGGATTATTGCACAAAAAGATCGAGCGCTTGTTTGTTCGGCTCGTTAAAGCAACCGAAAATTCATCCCTTCTGTATTGTTTTAAACTTTTTCGGACTTAAGGGATTAGATGATGAAAAAGGAATCTTGGAGTTAACTTTTCGTACCTTTTCAGACTCTCTAAAAATGAAAAGGACCGAGTTTTCCTTGTCGTTAGACTCGTTAAAATGATTAAATAGCGACAAACTTGTCTTTAGACGAGAACGAGTTTCCCTATCGCTAGGCTCGTTAAAACATAGCGATGGGCTTGCCCGAAGGGCAGGTTATAGAACAAGCATATGTTATCCTCCTCAAGCTTGACAAAAATAAAGAGGTACTGGTCAGCAATGACTGGGGAAAAATTGGGAGAACCTCACAGCATTAATGGTAGCAAGTCGCTCTTGAACATGACACTTTGTCCTCCGTCCGCTTCGGGTTGGGTTGTTTCATTCACCGGTCGCAGAATCATGGTCCTCGCCACACCATCCACAATTGGGGTAATGCTACCAATCCATCACATCAGTGTCGTTATATGTTCAAGAGATGTGGTTCTGTAAAGAGTCAACCCTGTTCCACCCACTGCCATACATTATCCTTCATCCACTTCATGACTGCCACCCTGAATCATACATCACAGTTTGTTTTCACCTCATCATAATCACTAGCTCCGTTCCGTGTCACTGATGTGGGATTCATTAAGGCCCTCCTTTGACGGATCGCTCCTTGTCGACATCAGCTCATTATCCAAGGAGTTGATCTAGGAACACCCCCCTCAGTACTTTGAAGCTTGCATGCCTCGATGGCAAGTTTCTCACTTCCGGCGACAGGTATACATCAATGACCTTCGACCAGAAGATTTTGCATGGTGGTCGACGCCAAGTCCTTTATTCCCACCATGTAGATTGTACTGTCGTACCTTGAGGGTCACCATCCTTATCGGTGATTCCTCTCGCGCTTGTTAACGGTTTACATTATTGACCGGTAATCAAGCGATGTCTTTCCATGTTCGACTTCAAGAAATTCTCACATGGATCGACTTGTACATCGAGTGAAGATCGGAAGAGATTGAAGACCCCGGATCTAGTTTCATCCATCCGGGCTGCGATATATATTCAGGACATAAAGTAATTTGATATGTACATCATTGCAACAGATGATCATCCTTTTCAAAGGATGATAAATTCGGCAGAGAATTATCAGTCTAGCATCAGACGATCGTCTGTTCTATGTACCAAAATGTATTTATAAAGCTGAGCATGGGAATGCCCGCCTCAGCTAGATCATGAAAAATGTATGAAAAATAATGTATTGTATTGTATCTTATTACAGGACACTTCTCAGCAGATCGAATGAACTTCGGATCCTCTCAATAAAGCATTTCACCCGATAAACGACCTCATACTTTAGGGGGCATCTGTTATAGACAATTTTGTGCCTTACAGCAACAAGCATGAATTGTCAATAATCCAAGGGATCCAAAGTTCCCTAAACATGATGTTCCTACCCCTAGAGGAACAAGGTCAGCAAACCAACAGCTCTCAGATCAGTTCTCCACCTGAAAACACTCAAAAACAAGCAATCCTGAAATCAAAGCAGGTGCTCCACTGGGTTTCTGCGCTGAAACACAACTGCTCCATGGTGTACCTGCGTTGCAAAGCAGGTAGAACAAAGCCCACCTGCGTTGGGCGAGTTTGGACATGTGGCACAGTGTGTCATTGCTTTGGAATCTTCCAAAAATGACACTTGGATCAGGTATTTCGCCTTGTGATGAGTCAGAGGCTTTGTTTCTCCAAGTGGAAGCAAGGTTCACCAAGTGGATTCAAGAACTGAAGATCAACTAAAGATTAACTGAAGAGAGAGAGGACACAAGGCAGCTACACATCAGTTGCAAGCTGACTCATCCTTTCTCAATTCATCTATATATTGAGCTCTCTCCTATGAGCTCAGGAGGCTGGAATTTTGTGCAAAGTAATGATATGCTGTTGGTTTCATCATTGAGCTATTGGGTGATTGTTTGAGAGAGGTGAAGAAGAGCAATTCTTTCTGCTGGGAGGTGTTGCTGGGTTGGAGCCTGCAATGGTTGTAATCCTCTCAGAACCTTTATTTCTTCATTAATAAAAGCTATTGAGGTTCTTCTATGTGCTCTTGTTTCAATTATGTATTGTGATGATTGCATGTTTGGTTTACACTAATCCATGAACCAGTTATGATTGCATGCCTCTTGTAGTTTCCTTCTTTGTCATTGTGCAGGATCTCATTGCAGCTGGGCGAGCAGAAGGACAAAGAGCTAGGAGCAAGCGGCCAAAGAGAAGAGTTTGGATTCGACATTAAGCACAAGGCAACGGTTAGTGCTCTCTCCATCCTCTTTTGCTTTCATAAAGAAGTAAACCTTCAGTAGTTTGTTTTACAGTTGTTGCTAAGGAACTGTCACCCTTAGAGTGGGTTAGGGTCATCCGAGTCGGATACTTTTCCCTACAACAACGAGAGCCTCCCCTATGTTCAGCACAGCTACAACCGAGCTCTTCACAGCTCCATGGCCATAGCCCTTTTCAGGTGGGTTTGGGATTCCAGCCACTATGCCCCATTGATGTGGCCATGCCACTTGCAGCTACTCACATGAATTCAGCTCATGTCCAGTCCGAAACAGATAAGGCCACCAACTTCATTGAGCGCATCCAACATATTCGCCAGTAGGTCCATGACATTCTTGAGAAATCAAATTCCAAGTACAAGCAACGACATGATCAACATCGGGTGCCACACAAGTTTCAGGTGGGCGACAAAGTCTGGTTGCATTTGCAAAAGGAACGCCTTACTGGAGCCTATCGGAAATTGAGACCACTCCGATATGGTCCTTACACCATTACTAAGGCTATGGGAGACAATGCATTTGAGCTCAGCATTCCCCCATTCCTTGGCCTGCACCCAGTGTTCAATGTGGACCGCCTTCGGCCATACTTTCCATCATTGCTAGACACATCCAACATTGCAGAACAGCTCAAACCCACAGAATTAAATCCAGATTGCATGGAACAAGCTGCAACTGATCGGATCATGGACACACAGATCAAGAACACTCGCCAACAGAATATCCAACTGTATCGATTTGTCAAAGCAGGCCAACTCCTTCAGCAGGGCAAGTGGCTCACCAGGGAACAAGTTCAGCAGAAGTTTCCTCATCTCATGGAGGAGTTCAACGCAATGGGGACCATTGCTTCCTAAGGGGGGAGGAATGATCCAGGTGGATATTGGTGGCCACCTGCCAAGTCCACCTGGACCCCCACCATTGTCTTTCTCAGCATTTTCAGTTTCCTTAATTGTAGCACAACTTACTATTTTTAGCAGTTTTTCGGGTCCTGAACTTCCGAAGCCATTTTGAGGCCCTAAACGACGTTTTTTGGGGAATCCAGGGGTAACATGGGTCCATGGAATGGATCGATGTTGCTCATTCCAACAATGATAGTGCTTGGATAGATCTTTCTAATGAGCTATTGTACGCGTCAAACGGAGATCATATGCCTAAGTTACGACCCCGAGAAGTTGATGTACCAACTTACCCCCAAACGGGGCCCACAGTTTGGCGTTTCATCTCCTAGGGTTAGGTTTTGAAATGTTAAGGGTTTTCCATTGTTTCTCAACAATAAATAGGCCTTCGAGCCTCATTGTAACACAGTTCAGAGGCATGTAGCCATCACATCTCTTCTCAGAGATAAGCTACCATCGCCCTAGCTAGTTTGTTTCCATTGCTGGTTGTAAGCATATTTCAGTATTTTCCATTAATGAAATGAAGTATTATTTCCGCTGCATATTTGTGTATATGGTTATCTCTGTAATTTATTGCGTTCCTGTTTAAATCCGGATCAGTGGATCCGTATTTGGTCCTGTAGCTTCTTTTCTTTTCTGAATCGGATTGATAGGCACATCTCGTTTTCTCAATGAATACTGCTTCTGTTGAGTGGAAAAGGCATTCAAATATCCTCTTTGGTAATCATCTAATTTTGCATCATTAGCTAAGATAAAATCTTCATCTTGTTGGGTGCTTGAACTTTCTCCATACTCTTCTTCTTCATTGATGTAAATGGGCAGATCATCAGGAGTAAAGAAGTGATTTTGGTCCCCTACTACATTAGAATCTTCATCTGAATCTTGACTCACAAAATTTTGCAAAAGAGGAGTCTTGATCGGTTGTTGGGCTGCCAGCTCTTATACTCTTTGTTCACGCTGTTTAATTCTGAACTGAGGTTGTTGCTGGCCATGGTAATTTGGATTACAAATATGCGGTTCTGATTTGTCAAGGTTCATTCTTTTGAACATTTTTTCCATCTCATGAAGCCAAGGCGGTTCTGATGTAGATTCTTCCTTTATAGTCACTCTTTTCCCTGTCTTCAACCGTTCTCTCTTGTCATTCAGATTCGCCCCAACATTAACAACAATCTTTTGCATATCTTCTAAAGTAGGCGGATCTCTATCCCGTAATGAATAAGCCCATCTCCGGATCAAAACCATCCGGGAATTTTAGAAGAGCTGATTTTCTAGATGGTCTTAAATCATCCAGAATAGGATTATAAACTATATTGAACCTGATAATGTAGTCTTGGACAGACTCACCATGATTGTGTTTGATATTATTGTACTCGGCATTGATCTAAAGCGGATCCTTTCTGAGTTCCCAACGATCTAGAAACTGTCTCTGAAGTTCAGCCAACGTAGGTATACTTCTGGCTCCCAAGCCTCTGAACCATTTTCTTACCTCTCCTCCGAATGTTTGCACAAACAATCGCATAGTTACATCCTCTTCGTCAATCTCATATAAATCACAAAAATTTGCCATTTTGTCTATGTGCTGCTGAGCGGACACACTTTGAGGAGTGCCATCAAATAAAGGAATCTTACTCTGATAATCCGCAGGCATATCATGCAAATCTTGAGAAAGAGCGAGAGGAGCAAACCGAGCAGCCATTGCTCTAGGCAGATTTGGTCTAGGAGTAGTTGGTGGAGTAGATGTAACCGAAGTATGAGGAGTATGAGGAGGTGTATGTGGAGGCGAAGCGACGTGAGATGAGGAAGGAGAATTCACTGCGGATTGTTGATATGTGATTATAGGTTGCAAGGGAATAGTGGGAATGAAAGGCAGTTTGGTGGGATTTTTTGAAGCGGAAGCCGTGACAGCAGATCCAATATTCTTAGATGCAGCTTCTAGGAAATCAACAAGATTTGCAGCCTGAATGTCACTCTGAAGGTGCCTCAAGATAAAATTTTCAATTAATTTATTATGTTTTTCAACTTTAAGAGCTGCAGCAAAGTCAGGATTTGGAACGAGAGAATCAAGTGCACTTTCGGATTGAGTTTTAAACAGTGACAATTCAAATTTTTCGTCAAATTCAAGTTCTTCAAGATACTCAAAAATTGCAGGACGTGAATGAGATTTAACCAAGGGAGTCGCCGAGCTTTCTTGACGGAGGATTTTTCGAATCAAGTTTGGGTTTTCGTAAAAAGCAGGTGGATCTGGATCTGGATTTAATCTCGTGTATCTTCTAGAAGCCAGTGTGGAATTGTTCGGAACAATCAAAGGGACACAGTAAATTTCAGCCTATCAATTTGCTAGACTCAACCATCCAAGGTCTAGAACAAATAAGTGTACTGGGGTAAATACAAATGAAGTACTACATTAACAAGCTCACCGGAGATCGACTGAAGCAGCGTTTATCTACTTTCGCTTATGCATAGCAAAAGCGTTTCGAAGGCTACCTGGCATAACTTCAGACTCCGTCTAAGACTCATGAAACAAACACATCAGCCAGCGAACTATTTCTCCCCAGTATGGTCGCCACTATGTTAGCGTTCGAATTTGCCTCAGGCTGAGGAAGGCAAAACTCGAGGCTCGTAGCTAGCCCTACGAGGATAGGAGAGGGCTCTCTCCGGTCAATCTCGGCAAAAGGTAATCAAAGAGGCTCGAGATGACTGAATTGATAACTAATTTTAGGCTAGGTATGAAGTACAAGGACTATGGAATTTTTTTTTTGAAGTTTTGTTGAATTCAAGGGAAAGGCAATTTTGGGTGCGGGGATGAGGCACAGCTTTTGCAGAGGTCTACTTGGGGCAAGATAGGCGATTGTTTTGATGCCTTTAAAGTGAGTGAATGAATAGTCCTGACAGGTGAGGAGCTAAGGAGAGCAAGGAAGTCTCAAGGATTCTCCTTAAACTGAAGAAAACATGGAAAATTAAACAAACTTAAAGGCAGAGCATAGCAAATTTATGGATTCTACCTTAACACTTCATTTGTTTAATTGCAGAAGATTAAATAAGGAAAGTGGTACACATACACAACTTACAAGTACTAAGAGAAACACACCATCAACACATAAGGCCACATGAATCCCAAATAGTGCTACAAAACCCTGGTCTATCCTTTGCCAAAATTGCAGATAAAATATGTACAATAGTGTATCAAGATATTCCCAAGAGTCCAACCCTGAAAATGACTAAGAAAATACATAATATAGGCAATCTAACACATTCCCTTGCCTCTAGGGGTCGAGCTCATCATCCTAGGAGCTGTTTCAACCAATTCTAAACAAAGCACTACAATCTAGGCAGTCAAAACAACTTGCCTCTATAATCTAGGAAACCAATTCATTCATTAAATTTTTGATATTTTATGAATGAATCATCTAGAATAGGTAAATAAGTGTCAATTCAACGTAAATTTCCATTAATTACATCAAGGAGGGTGAAAAATCCCATCACAAGTCAAAACTGGTCAAACTAGCTTCGTTTCCTGAGCTGAAGATGAAAATTTTCCAAAAAATCCTGATGCGTAGGGCGCCTGAGCCCTATGCGTAGTGCACCTTTCCACTTGCTTTTGGGGCACTTCCCGACATCCAAATTGAGCTTAGGTTGGCTTTTTGGAAAGCCCTAGATGTCCACTTTCCAACCCAAGTGGAATTTTCCAATTTGATGTCCATTTTCCCCTCCAAAAGTGCATTCTCCCAAGGCTACTTCCTGTGTGTCCAAAAAGTGGCAGTGAGGTCATTTTTTGCATGTTTTTTGACCTTTTGGGGACGCAAACCTTGATGAAATGCCTTGGAAGTGGCTGAGCGGGTGTATTTCATCATGAAAAATCCAAAAATGCAAACCTTTCCTGATTTGGACCTCCCAATATTAAGGGTAGCGCCCAAAAAACCTGTTTTTTACACAAAAATTTCAAAATTGACAAAATTTTCCCCAAACTTGTTGAAATTTGGGCTGGGGGTCCCCAATCAAGTACTATGCTCAATCAAAGAGGCTTCGGCCAAAATCCGAAGACAATCAAGCTCCTTTTGTCGTTTTTGCTTCTTGACCATTTTCCTCAATTTTGCCTTAAGACTCCTAATTTTACAAACCAGGTTCCGGACCTTGTAATGCATAACCATGTGTTTCAATAATGCATGATCTCTATCGGCCCTTTTCAGCCGTTCCTCCAAGTAGATGTTGACCCTCTCGAGATTAGCCTCTCGATCCTCATTTACCTATTGCTCTAGAGATGTGAACTCAATTTGCCTATGTTGGGCAGCTTGGCGATTCTCACGGATGTTCTGTAGCTCTATGATCATGTGCTGGTCCTCAAGTTGTTTATTCCGCTGCTCTAGATACCTGATATATTGGGTCTTCTCTGATTCTGAAGCTGTCTCATCATGAATAGTAACAAACCTGGATGGCTCACCTGAAGGTCCCTCCTCATGCTTGGGCTTCTTGCCCTTATCCTGTACCTGTGGTGCTGCTGTCGAAAGCGAGGCTCCTTCCACACGAGGTGGAGATAACACTCGTTGTGCTGATGAAGTCAACGAGACCCCTTCCACCCCGGGTAGAGATAGTACTCGTCATGTAGATGCAAATAATGCCCTGTGACCTCATTGATATGTCACATATGGAGGAGCACTTATATGCTCAGTCTCGGGAATGTCTGGCTGGTGTGAAGGTCCTCCCTCATCATGAACTATCTCGGGAGGTGGCTGTAATGGTGCAAAGTAATCACGAGAGATGAAATATTCCCAAGAAATTCCCTGCTGTGCCAAATGATGCATCACTACAATTTTGATCAATGCATAATGATAGATGCTCTTATGCTGATGTGCTGGGCTCTTCCTTTGTACTAAAGGCACCATCCTCTCTATGTTGCGACACATGAAAAATGGAATGTTCATCATACGTACCCTGGTAAAATGCATCAACAAACGGACATGGTACGCATAGAGACGTGAGAATCTGCCCTTGCAACTGAAATATCGAATGATGAGTTTCATCAATGGTGCATACTCATCCCTTAGGAATCTGAAAGGAAAAACTGCAGTCAAGTGTCTTATACACCCGGGCTTAATATATGGCTCATAGTGAAATCTGTCTAACTGCTGGCGCTTACTCCATTCCTCCCCTACATTTGGTATCCCGGTGGCCTGAGCAATAATCTCGGGTGACAAGGTGAAATTTACTCTGGCAAGGTTTACATGACCATCCTGCAAATGTAGAACAAATAAACGGACTAGTTCTCGATGATGCTGGATTTGTGAGATCCGCTCACAGTATTCAAAACATGAATGATACCGAAAATAGTCCATTGCAAGTGGACAAGCTTGCAATTGAGCCAAAGAAGTAGGCTCTTCCCTGACATGCCGACCACCTTTGCCACCTTTGTGATACCTCCTTGGCATACTTACCTCTGGTGTAGAATCACTGTCATAATCCTGCTCATAAGCTGACTCGGTCTCTGACATGTTCTTTAAAAACAAGGTAGCTCGAATATATATATATGCTGATATACAACTGTGTGCAAAATTGACTGTAGACTTTTTCTTTTCCTCAAAATGTTGTGACCAAGGGGACACAAATATACAAGGGAATTGTTAGGAAAGGGGAAACATTAGGGAAATGGGGACAATGGAAATAAAACAAGGAATTTAGGGAAGGGAAAGGACATGAAAATCTTTAAGTTTTAGGGTTTGGGATGAGGTAGGGTAGGAAAAATATGTTTGTAGTAGAAGGGAGGGGTTAGGATTTGAGGGAGAATAATGTAGGGTTTTATGAGGAATTATTGGGGAAAATATTGGTGAATATAGGGGGTGGGAAACACAGGAAATGGGAAAACCTTGGCACCATTTATTTTTGAAAACCCTACAGCAATCTTAGCATTTAAATCCTTTCAGCAAACTAATGGAAAATGAGGGTTTTTACACTTGGTTTTTCATGGCAAATATAGTATGATTTCTTTACATAAATCTTTCAAAACCAAGAACAAGCGGTGGATAAAAGCCTACCTGTGATTTGATGCGTGAGAAGAGGTGTTTGAGTGTGTTTCAGGCAAAGTTTTGGGCATAAACTCCAATGCGCCACGCGCCTCACCCAATGCGCCGCGCGCTCCTGATGCGCCTCACCCGTGTAAAATAACACTGAAAATTGTTGCCTGATGCGTAGCGCGCCACTGGTGCGTCGCGCGCCCAACCTGATGCGTAGCACGCCCTAGAAACGGCCCGATTCGCTCACAAACTCACAAAATCGCCTTAGAACAATGCTATTTGCTCTTGGAATGTGGAATGGGTTGCAAATGAGGAGAAATATCTTGATATAGACTCCTTGTTGATTTTTGCTTATCCCAAAACCCATTTTCTTATGTTTGGTTGTTGACACTTTTTGAAAATTAATAGGCTTTGACCTTTTTGGTTTCCCCTTTAAAATTGGTTGAAATAATGATTTTCTCTGATAATTTTTTGCAGGGATAGCTCTAATATGCTCTGGCAAAGGAGACCAAGGCTGCACTTGAACGATTGAAGAACTGAAATTTTTGACAATTTTTACAGAAAAGAGATGGCGACTTATCTTCAAAACAGAGTTTTGAAGAGAAGTCCTAATTCAGCTGTACAATGATGAAAATTATTGAAGTGATGATCTATCAAAGACATCCCTCTGGCCTGCTGGTCTTCTAAGACTTTTCAAGACAAAATTGACTCAACCCTAGACCTAAGACCTCAAAATTTAAAACATGATTGTAAATGACCTTTGAAGACTTATTTTAATAAGCAGGCCTAAACCAGCAGTTCCAAGCACGAGGGGAATGAGTGACACAACCCACTCCATCAGAGTTATGGCATGCCTAACGAAATGCAACTGATCAAAACTGATGAGACACCTAATCATGAAATGCAAAAGAGCTTTGATCTCTGACGGAGGGATAACTAGACCGACTCTAACAGAACAAAAGAGAGACAAAGAACCTTATGCTTTCCTTAAAGTAAGTAGATGATGGAATGAATCCTACCTGGAACCCGTCACAAGCTTCATTCCTTCTTTAGCTTGAATGCTCCAATTCTAGCTTCGATTGCCAAAATTAGAAACTGCACAATTAGATAACACAAGACAATAAACTACGAGATCTATGAAGTATCATCTAAATACTTTATCCAATAGATCAACATGGTATTGAAATACATGAAATAACAACATCAAATATAGGAAAACAAAGAATTCTTTGCATTGATATATCAACCATAAATAGATGTTGATCTTGTAGAAGAGCTCCTCCAGTTTGACTTGTCCTTTCCTTGTAACCCTAAGTGCATGAAATGAAACCTCTCACAATAGTAGCATAAGGGTAGAATCACTTTCCAAAAGCCAACATCTTGCATATGGAAGGTTGTAAATATATATAGAGGAGTGGGGTAAGTTAGGAGTTCTTATCCAATTACCAATCTAAGGTTTTAGATCCACCATTGATGGGAGGATGGGATCAAAGGATAAGGGATGGAAACTCCAAAGTAGGTTAGGATAAGGTCTGAATGTTTTATCTAAGGTAAATGGTTGTAACAAATTCTGGAAGCTTCTAGAAGACGAGGCTTCAGAAATTTCTCTCTTTTTCCCGAGTTTCTAGAACCAACACAGGAGCAAAGGGGAGCAACCTGTAGGTGATCAACATAGGCCACAATAGAGCAACATGTAGGTGAACGTTTTCCAACAAGAGGCTAGGGAGTGGTGGTCCTAAAACTAGCTCAAATGATGTAGTTTCAGGCAAAACCTATGGGGAATGAAAGGGGCATGTTTAGGGCTTTGTGCAAGATGAAAACAAGGGGGAATAGGATGTTGATTGATCCCATTAGAAGGCCTATTGATCAGGTGTGAGAAAATTGCCTGTAACACTCTTGAAATAATTCATACAGATATATGTGGTCCAATGAAGAAGAATTCTCTTCGAGGTGTGCAATATTTTATGTTATTAATTGATGACTACACTAGAATGTGTGTGTAGAAATTTTGAATAATATGACACTTATTCACAGAGATTATCCTGATTATACACTGTTGCGGAATACATGCATAATACATAACCTCCTCTACGTTGATCATCAATTTTGCGGAATTAAAAACAATGAAACATCAATCGCATGCGCACATTAACACAGTATGTAACCCGGGGAAAGCATACAGCTGAAAACCCCAGACTATCGGTATATTATAATGATTGAGAACATGTAACAATACATAGTACAATACTCCTCACAAGTACTCAGTACTATCTTCACCTGTTACACACAAACTAGCTCAAATCTAATGCCTCAAATCTCCTCCACTGTTTGCCTGCCTCCACTACGCAATCCTACATGAGAATAATGATGAATGGCTGAAGAAAACTTGTATTTCCTTGGCTGAACCACGCAATCCTCATTGGCATTACTCAATCCATTGATTGTGCAAGATCTCATGCACAACTTTAGTCACAACTGATAGCAATCTCAACCTCTAACACCTGTCTCCACTGAACTGTCCATGCACTGAGTTAACTGATGTATTCTTTAGTTGCTTTATGAGTTAATAATTAGTGAATTAATTAACAATTTAATTCACATCACTCATCAATAGTGTATTCTGTAGTTAGACTAAATACAACTAGTTTAACGAAGTCAAACTGAGCACAACTCCATCAACTCCTCAATCAACTCCTCCAAACTCAACCACTTGAGTTCTAACTGAAGTCCATCATGCAATAGCTCAACTGACCCACAAGAAAAGCATATTTCCTTCTGACAGCTGCATGTGCCACATCTGTAGCTCAAACTGAAGTGTTCCAAGAGGATAAGATAATGTTTATAGTCCAAATATTATTATGAGCTAATAATATTCAACTGTTCTATTTTTAGCCTGGAAATCTAAAAATAGAAACCACCCATATGTCTAAAAATAGAATTCCGTCTATTTTTACTAGCATGACCAATCATCCACAAATAATATCCTGCAACTCATAGACCATGATCCATATGTCTAAAAATAGACATAGTCTAAAAATAGACTTTGCGCCAAAAATAGCCTGCGGGTCCACTTAGTGAAGGCGACTTCTTTCCACTAAGCTCCATCATCTTGTTGCATTCTCAACACTCCCTCTCAACAAGATATGGATTATCAGAAACCCCTATTCTTCCTCGGTGGTATTCGAATTTGCTCCTGGTGAGCGCCTTCGTCAAGATATCAACATCCTGATCCTCCATTGGAATGTATGAAAGTAACATGATTCTCCGCTGCACATAATCTCTGATATGATGGTACCTAATGTCAATGTTCTTAGATCTATCATGAAATACTGGATTAGCCGAGAGTTTAATGAAACTCTGGTTATCACAATAAATCACAGTAGGCTCCAAGTATGAACCGAACAACCTGACCAGGATCTTCCTCATCCATATAGCCTCGCATGCAGCCAAACTTGCTGCCATATACTCGGCCTCTGTTGAACTGAGTGTCACAGATCTTTGCTTCCTGCTGTACCAAGAAACTGTTGTCGACCTGATACTAAAAATCCCTCCATATGTGCTCTTTTTGTCCGTTGCGCTCCCTACCCAATCTGCATCCGTGAAGCCACATAGCTTCACCTCATCCTCCTGTTTGTACCACAATCCATATCCTGATGTTCCTCTAAGATAACACAATACATGCTTGCCTGCCTTCCAGAAGAGCTTGGTTGGCTTAACCATAGCTTGTGAAAGCTGGTTAACAGCATAGCATATATCGGGTTGTGTATTGACCAGATACATAAGCGACCCCACCAACTGTCGATAAACAGTGGCATCCACTACTTCTGCTGAAGTAGCATCCTCCTTCCTCTAACCTCCAGGAAGAGGAGTATCAACAGGCTTGCAGCCATGCATGTTGAACTTCTCCAGTATCTCCCGAGCATACTTACCCTGAGAAACAAATATTCCATCACTGCGCTACCAAATTTCCAATCCCAGGAAATAATGAAGGAGGCCCAAGTCCTTCATCTCAAACTCCTTAGCAAGATCATCCTTGCATGAAAGTATCAACAGCTCATCACCTGTTAGAATCAAATCATATACATAAAGTACAATGATAAGCAACTTACCCTCCACCACAATCTGGTATAGGTTAGGATCCGCCTCACTCTTGGAGAATCCAAGTCCGGTGAAATAATTGTCTATCTATGTGTACCAAGCACGTGGTGCTTGTTTCAACCCATACAACGCTCTCTTGAGCCTGCACACATGTGACTTACTGCTGAAGATCTCAAAACCTTCGGGCTGCTCTATGTAAACCTCCTCCTCAATGACTCCGTTGAGGAACGCAGTCTTCACATCCATCTGATGAATGTGCCACCCCATCTACGCTGAGAGAGCAAGAATCATCTATATGGAAGAATACCTTGCAACAGGTGCAAATGTCTCCTAATAATCGATCCCCTCTATCTATGAAAAGCCTCGGGCAACAAATCTTGCCTTGTGCTTCTCCACACTCCCGTCAGCTGCCTGCTTCACTTTGTAGATCCATCTCGAACCCACCACTGATTTCCCTTCCAGTCTTGGGACAATCTCCCATGCACTGTTTCTGATAATCGAATCATACTCTTCCACCATGGCATCTACCCATGCGGGATCCTCCACAGCTTCCTCGAAAGAGGATGGATCAGTCACAACACATTTTCTCACAAGAGCCATGTATCCAGTGTACCGATCAAGTGATTGTCTCTTACTATGTTGAGCTATAGGTGGTCCTACAACCTTCTCTGCATCTTGAGCCAGTCACTCAGCTTTTGTCAAGCACTTTCGCCCTCTGATGGTTGGCGCTGCATGAGTGGTCTCTTCCACTCCATGAACTTCGTCCTGTGGCTGATCCACGTCCTGAAACTCATCCTTAGGAACTAATAGCTCCTCATCTACATGGAAGTGTGGCTCCCTCTCAAGTGAACACTTCATGGCTTTCTCCTCCTGAAATTTTATATCCCGTCGCACAACAGTCTTGCCACTGTCTGGCAAATACACACGATAGTTGTGGGGCGTATCAGTGTACCCCATAAATATCCCAACCTCTGCAGTCGGCTCCAACTTCTTCCTGGCATCCTTCATCACATGCATGTAAATGTTAGAACCAAAAATCCTGAAATGAGAAATATCAGGCCTCTTACCAGAATAAGCCTCCTCGGTTGTACTCATGCCAAGTATCCTGTGAGGACAACGGTTCTGCACATATACTACAGTATTGCATGCTTCTGCCCACAAGTGAAGGGGTAGGCCCTGATCATGCAACATCACCCGTGCAGCACCCATGATCGTTCTATTCTTCCACTTAGCAACCCCGTTCTGCTGTGGGTTATGGGGAGCTATGAGCTCTCTTCGAATCCCTTCTGCGCTGCAAAATTCCTTGAACTCGCTAGAGATGTATTCACCACCATTGTCACTCCTAAGAGCCTTCACTTTCTTCCCTGACTCCTTCTCGACCAGTGCTTTGAACTCACAGAACTTTGAGTATGTCTCACTCTTCTTCTGCATGAAGAAGATCCAACACTTTTGAGAGAAATCATCAACAAAGATCACATAGTACCTGTGCTTTGTTGTCGAAGCTACTGAGAAAGGTCCACACACATCTGTGTGAATTATCTCAAGGATCAACGTGACGAGACTATCCTTCTCATGAAAGGTGTCTTTCACAAATTTTCCCAAAGTACACCCCTTGCACTGATCTGACTGCGCAAGAGTGCCTTTAGGAATCCCAGTAGTGATCTACTGCAGTATCTTCAAGGCTCTATGGTGAAGGTGACCCAATCTCCTGTGCCACAACTCGCTATCATCCCGGCTCACCAATCCCTCTGCCTTGCATGCCATTGTTGCGCAACCATCTACATGAAACTGATAAAGGTTCCTGACTCGGGTTTCTCCAGTTGTCTTATTGCACAGGAAAGCCTTTCCCTCGCTAAAAACAACATCATATCCCTTGTCTTCTAACATCGCCACAGAGATAAGATTCTTCTTCAATCATAGAACATGGATCACTTCCTTTAATACGAAGGGTTTACCAGACTCCCTCTCAAAGGAAATGGTACTAATACCGGTCGCACTGTATCTACCATCATCGCCCATCTCGATGTGCACTCCAAGATCTTTCTCCTCCACATCAGAAAACAAATCTCAATCTCCTATCATGTGAAAAGACACACCACTGTCCAAGAACCATACCAATCCCATCAAACTTGATACCAAGCATGCGATCAATGAAAAATCAGGCTCAAACTACGAGGCTAAGGCCTCTCCTGATGCAGATCTAGCAACTTGCTTATTTTTCTTCTTCTACGGACAATTTGTGGCATAGTGTCCGTGCTGGTGACAGTGGAAGCACTTCACATTGGACATGTCCTACTTCTTGCCTTTCGCACCGGAATGAGAAGCTTTCTTATTCTTCCCCTTCTTTTCTTTGACAGCCAAAGCGCAATTTTCTTCATCAGGTGCCTTTGATGAAGATCCGTCCGTGGTATTCCGCCTGATCTCCTCCTGCACAAGATCTGACCAAAGTCTCTCCCATCCTGGCAATTTCTCCCGACCATTGACAAAGTCTTGATAGGAATGCCAACTCTTTGGAAGACCAAGGAGAGCCAAGCTCACCAAGCCCTCATCATCGACAATCACCCCCACACTTCCCAGCTCATCCCTGCATTCAGTGAACTTTGTGAGATACTTGGGCATGCTGTCTCCCTTCTCGCACTTAATTTTTCTGCGTTTATCCTTGAGCACCAACTTCCTCTGATCGCTCTTACTTTGGAATATATCTATCAACGCTTTCCACGTCAAGTATGGAGAAGCCTTTCTATGCAGGCTGGACACAATGTGATCCTTCACGCCATCCAACAGAATCCTTCGACACTTTGCTATCTTCTTTTGCCAAGCATCAACTTGCGCAGTATCGGTAGGCTTTAGGACCTCAGCCTCTATGAACTCCTTCAACCCATTATCATCTAACACTACATCCATCCTGTCTTTCCATGCAATATAATTCGAGCTGCCCTCGAGAGCATACTCCAATCGCAATCCGTTGAAAGACATTTCAATTTTGACACCAAGAAAACACTGCTGCAAATTCGAATTCCACCAGCTCAAAACTCAACCGACTCTGATCTAAAATTCGTGAGAACATATTATTTCTCGTACAGAGATTGACTATATGGGATTTTATCGGATATCTCACCTTCCAAAGGAAGGATGAATCTAGAGGCTACCTGGCCCGATTACAGACTCTGCCTGAAGAAATAAAATGTAAACACTTTCTGAATAATAGATCTGATGATCAACTCTGCTCTGATACCATGTAGAAATTCTGAATAATATGACACTTATTCATAGAGATTATCCTGATTATACACTATTTCGGAATACATGCATAATACATAACCTCCTCTACATTGATCATCAATTTTGTGAAATTAAAAACAATGAAACATCAATCGCATGCGCACATTAACACAGTATGTAACCTGGGGAAAGCATACAGTTGAAAACCCCACACTATCTGTATATTATAATGATTGAGAACATGTAACAGTACATAGTACAATGCTCCTCACAAGTACTCAGTACTATCTCCACCTGTTACACTCAAACTAGCTCAGATCTGATGCCTCAAATCTCCTCCACTGTTTGCCTGCCTCCACTGTGCAATCTTGCATGAGAATAATGATGAATGGCTGAAGAAAACTTGTATTTTCTTGGTTGAACCACGCAATCCTCATTGGCATTACTCAATCCATTGATTGTGCAAGATCTCATGCACAACTATAGTCAAAAATGATAGCAATCTCAACCTCTAACACCTGTCTCCACTGAACTGTCCATGCACTGAGTTAACTGATGTATTATTTAGTTGCTTTATGAGTTAATAATTAGTGAATTAATTAAAAATTTAATTCACATCACTCATCACTAGTGTATTCTGGAGTTAGACTAAATACAACTAGTTTAACCAAGTCAAACTGAACACAACTCCATCAACTCCTCAATCAACTCCTCCAAACTCAACCACTTGAGTTCTAATTGAAGTCCATCATGCAATAGCTCAACTGACCCACAAGAAAAGTGTATTTGCTTCTGACAGCTGCATGTGCCACATCTGTAGCTCAAACTGAAGTGCTCCAAGAGGATAAGATAATGTTTATATTCCAAATATTATTATGAGCTAATAATATTCGACTGTTCTATTTTTAGCCTGGAAATCTAAAAATAGAAACCACCCATATGTCTAAAAATAGAAGTCCATCTATTTTTACCAACATGAACAATCATCCACAAATAGCATCTTGCAACTCATAGACCATGATCCATATGTCTAAAAATAGACTTTGCGCCAAAAATAGCCTGCGGGCCCACTTAGTGAAGGCGAATTCTTTCCACTAAGCTCCATCATCTTGTTTCATT
This sequence comes from Pinus tabuliformis, assembly GCA_031772625.1. Lineage (NCBI taxonomy): Eukaryota > Viridiplantae > Streptophyta > Pinopsida > Pinales > Pinaceae > Pinus > Pinus tabuliformis. The sequence goes on from CM062804.1 coordinate 32,448,599, forward strand.
CTCAACAGTGTGGGGTTGGCTAGCTAAAATTTAAAGACGAGGATTTTGAAAAAATTAAAATATTCAAGGCTATGGTTGAAAATGAAATGGAATTAAAAATAAAATATCTCAGATCTGATAGAGGGGGTGAATTCATATTAGATGAATTGTTTGATTTTTTCAATCATCATGGTATCAAAAGATTATTTTTTATAGCCAAAGCTCCTCAACAAAACAAAGTTGTAGAAAGAATGAACAAAACGATTCAGCAAATGGCACATGTAATTCTTAATGAAACTAGAGTGTTTCATACATTTTAGGGAGAAGCAATACAAATAGCAGTTGATATCCTCTAAAAATCCCATGTAAGAGTTAGCAGTAACAAAACACCACATGAACTATGGTATGGAAAACATACAACTGTTAAGTAATTTAAAATATTTGGAAGAAGTTTTTTTATCAAAAGAAATGATGATAAACTTAGAAAATTTAAAACTAGGGTCAATGAAGGAATTCTTCCTGGATATTCCTCCAGAAGTAAAGAGTACAAATGTTACAATAAGAGGCTTCATAAAATTGTTGAATGTATAGATGTTACTATAGATGAAGGTTCTGTGTGCCCCAAAAGGAAAATGCAATCTGATGATGAAAAACCCAGCACTAAGATCAAAGAAATTGTAGGTGAAGAAAAAGGAGAGGCATCAAAATAAGAATACAAAGAAGGAAATGAGTCAGGAAATACCCCATCGATCGAAAATGGATCTAACGTAGACTTCTAAGTCTGTGAATTTTCCTCATAGAGGAAAAATGAAAGTCATTGGATGATTTTGAAAATAGTCTCATTTCAAATATCTCTTCATTCCGAATCTAACGCAATTTGAATGGGCTAAAACAGACTTCGGATGAAGGAGATATTGTAAAAATAAAATTGCCCATTGTCCTTTGAAAAGGAGGCATTTTCTTATTAAATTGGACTTAAGAGAAATAAAGGCTTTCTATGGAAAAATCGCATCGAAATGTTCAAAGGGAGGACTTAGACCAAAGGCCTTAAGGACCCCCGATTGCAATCTCCGACATATCGCATCGGAGGTAGGATGCCATGCGATATCAGAACCCAGGCGAGCCGATAGAGCAATTGCGATAGGCGGATCTGTGATCGACACAGTCAAAGGAAACACCCCCAGGGATGTTGGGATAGTGATATGCGATGCATCGATATCAGAAATCAACGATTAGTGGATCGCAACAATATAAAGGGCCATCACATATGTGATAGAGCAACTTGCAATAGCACCGATAAAGCGATTGTGATAGCATATCGACCATCAGATCTAGGAGCAGATCAATGGTCAGGAATTAATCACTAATCACAATCAGAGGTGTCAAATGATAGCATGCGAGGAAGCTATCGGGAATTGGAAACAGTCATTGCATCGGAATAAACCATGGGTTGTTGAATGGACCTCAGGCCAATGCGACGTGCGATTGCGATATGTGATAAAGCGCGGACCTGATGGGATTATAAATGAGACTGCATATAATTTGAAATCCGTGTTATGCGGATTTCTGTGTGTTTCCCACGTATTGAAGTTTTAACCTCCCACATGTGCAATTGTGATATTTCAACCAAAGGCTGACCCGATGGGATTATAAGCACAATTAAATATTATTTGAAGTCCAGTTAAACAACTCATGATGTGTTTTTTGTGCATTTCTCTGTGTATTGCCATTACATGTTCGAATTCAGGATTTCTGCAAGAGGAAGGAAAAAGGATTAGGTTACCCCATGCTGCAGTTCCTTTTAATTGGAAAATGGATTATTTGATCAAATGATCGGTCTTCCATGCTTTTGGGAGGCGAAAACAAATGTGCTATAAAAACACAGAGAACACAATTAGCAGGCATTCGCACAGAGGCCAAACAAAACACAGAAAGCACAGAGAAAGAGGATTCTCGGAGGCTCAGGCAGAGTAATGCTTAGAGGAAGCTCAAAGAAGCTTAGAGAAGCTTGACATAGCCACTAGAGGTTGGAAGGAAAAGGTAGAGCGCTGACAAAGGCATAGCCACCAGAGGTTGGAGGCAGAGCCACAAAGCCAGAGGGCTCAATGGACTTCTACAAGCCATGAAGCTATAATGAAGTCAGAATAGCAAAGAGATCGAAATGATCAAGTTGTTGCTAGTGTCTGATGTGTGATGAAGACAGAAGAAGGAATTCCAGAGACAGTTAAAAGAATTCTGAGGGATTTGGTGCAAGACAGGAGCTCAAGATAGCCTGAAGTGCTGATTGAAGGAATCTAATCCAAAGAAGCCTAGATCTATTTGCAGAGTATGGACAACCAGCAAGATAAGATGGTATTCTAAACCCATAGGTTCAATTGTAAACCAATTTAGTTAAGTGTGGAACTTGTAAAAGAATTTAAGCCATAATCCCAAAGAGCCTAATTGAGTTGATTAGAGCTCAAGGAGACGTAACCCAAGATATCTAGGTGAACTCCATATTAAGCTTGCTGTCTTATGGTTTGTTTACTTGTGGCATCTTGTTGCTATGTGTATGATGTTTATTTGTTTCACTGTTTCACTGTTATATGCTACATATCATTTTTAAGCAAATAAACTTAAAGCAAACAAACAGTTAAATACAAACACAAGCATACAACTATTTCATGTACTTAATTCCACAAATTATCAATCATAAGCATAGATCTTGGGAATATATAAGCTTTGGAGTGGGATAGGTTCTTGTAAGCTGACAAGAAGCCTTTAGTGCCCCATTTCAGATCATGTGGTATCGGAGCTGGTTATATTAGAGCATTAAGTTGATTAACCCCACCTTCAAAGAAGGTGTTACCGGAGCTGGTTATATCAGAGCATCAGGTTGATTAACCCCACCTTCAAATAAGGTGATATTAGAGTTAAGTTATATCAGAGCAGGTGGTATCATGAAGCATATGGCATCACGATGCAAGTGGTATTCGATCAGAATGTTTGATTGACAAAGAAATCCATATGCTTGTTTGACTTGAAATGTGTTCAAACAGTAGAAAGAATTTAGTTGTTTTATTTTTTGTAAACTGGCTGTTGTTTGAGTTTGCAAAGGTGAAAGCTATCGATAGCTAAGTCCAGGAGAGAACAAGATGGAAGAAGAGCTGAAGGCATTCTTCTTATCCCAAAGAACCTCAAAGAAATCCTTGAAGCATAAGAGGTTTGTTGCAAAAGGTTGCTTGAATAAGCTCTTTATTAATCTTGTTTGAAGTTATTTTGATCATTTTGTAATGACAACTTCTACAAGTGAGTCCTCAAATTCTCCTTTCTTCACAAGATTCTTTGATGAAGACATGAAGCAAGACATGTTCACCATGATGGATATGGTGAGGGAAATGTATGAGTATGGAAGGAAGAGAATCATACTTCGAGAGTAGTTGAATTCCATGAAGGAAGAGAATCAGTTGCTTTCTGACAAATTGTAGGAAATAGAGAGACAACTTCATATTGCAAATATGAACCTGGAAAGGATGCATGAGTTGGAGACACAGCTCTTCATTGCCAAAGAAGCCTTAGTCAAGTATCATCTTGAAGAAGAGGTAAATAATTCTAGTTTGTCTTCAATTTCCTCTAAGAATGTTTATATTGGTCCTTTTGAAAAACATACCAGAGGCATAGGTTCCAAGTTAATATCCAAAATGGGCTATGAAGGAAAAGGCTTGGGAAAACATGCACAGGGTATTGTTGAGCCAATAAAATTTGAGGAAAGGCCTAAGTATTTGGGTATTGGTTGTGGACAATCTTATGGAGAAAGTCCCAAAGCTTCCATAAAGACAATTGAAACAGTTCCAAGAAGGAGTTTCATTTCAGGTCTTCTACCTCAAGAGTGTAAAGATTGTATTCATGGGGAATGCAATAGCTTGAAACGTCATTTTCAAGAAGAAGGTGTTCATAAGCATACACTTGAACCAGAGAGTTGTGGAAACTCTAAAAGCCTTGAAGAGATTGATGGTGTTCCAAAGGGACCCACTTCTTCATTTGATTCACCTCCTCATGAAGGTAATGAAGGTGAAAAAGAAAGGTATAAATCTGGTTATAATCATATTCCTTTTGATTATGTTCAGCATGGTAAATTTCCATATAAGTGTGGGAAATAATTGCATGTTCATTTTTTGGTTTGAATAACCATAATGTTTCTAGATGTTAGAAGATAATGGCCACATACAGGAAACTTTTGAAGGAAAATAAGCAAAGAGCCAAAGGTCCATTGGACAAGGCAAATCATGTTGTCAAGAGGATGCACATGTGTTGCACTTACTTCCATAAGCAAGGACACATTGCTGAAAAATGTTGGACTTTGAATCCAACAACGCTTCCATGAAACTTGAAGAAGGTGGAAAGAGAGAATGGTAGGAATGGAAAGGAAGTTTCCATAAAAGATGTGTTTCAGGATGATTCACATGTTGTTGTTGATGTGCAGACAAAGGAAGGACCTTTGAAATGGATTGGTAAGAAATGGTTAGAATTCTTATCCAATCAAGATTTCATGTCTATTGATATAATGCATCTATTTGCATTTCTTCGTTAATGGAATGCAAGTTGAAGGGTTTTACTAAGAAGGTGAATGGAAAAAGTTGAGTAGGATACTCACTTTATTGTTGTAACATTATATTCATTTCAGCTTTGAAAGTATAGTGTGCTTAAGCAAAAGTTGAAGGATGAAATGCATGCATAAGCTTGATATGCATGAACACAGGGATGTTGGTGATTTCCTTGTATTTGAACATGTATGTGTGATTAACTTGAAGGGTTGATTACTTTGTTGTAAGCATGCATGTAATGCAATACTGACTTGAGAAAATTTGATTTGGTCTCCAAGATGGAGATGATGATGAAGTGTTTCATCTTTGAAAAAGAACTTTAGAATTCTTTTTCTACATGCTTGACTTGAAGGGTCAATTGTTTTAAAGGCATGTTTTGTTGGCTTGTTATCTAGTCAATCATTTGTATGTAGATGTAAAGACATGGAGGTGTTCACAAGATGTGAAATCTGTTTCTTTTGTTGAAGCAGAAGTTTAGGCCATCCAGTTGTTGTCTATATTTCTGTTGTTGTTGACAATATGTCAAACAGGTACAAATGAAAATTTTGTGAAGCAGATGTAACTTCACATTGGTTTGAGCTACCTTGGATCAATGATCAAGGGAGAGAAGTTCAAACTATCTTCTATGACATTCCCAATAGGAGTTTTGTAGGAAGTCAAGGAGGAAGACAGTTCTTCCCAGGAGGACAAGCACATCTAGGAAGGGAATGTTCAAAGGCTTTGGTTCAGAGGCACTATGCAAGGAAAGTGTATGGAGGCTTAAAGAAGAGGGTGATGTACTCTCATTTACTGTTCAGATCAGTATATCATTCTTTTGGAGTCCAAAAGCTTTTTAGTGGGAAGGCGTGATACAAAATGGATCTAACATAGACTTCTAAGTCTATGAATTTTCCTCACAGAGGAAAAATGAAATTCATTGGATGATTTTGAAAATAGTCTCATTGTAGAGATATCTTCATTCTAAATCTAACGCAATTTGAATGGGCTAAAATGGACTTCGGATGAAGGAGATATTGTAAAAAGAAAATTGCCCATTTTCCTTTGAAAAGGAGGCATTTTCTTATTAAATGGGACTTAAGAGAAATAAAGGCTTTCTATGGAAAATTGCGTCGGAAGGTTCAAAGGGAGGACTTATACCAAAGGCCATACGGACCCCCAATTTCGATCTCCGACATATCGCATCAGAGGTAGGCTACCATGCAATATCGGAACCTGGGCGAGCTGATAGAGCGATTGCAATCGGCGGATCAGCAGATCGACGATCGGCATAGTCAAAGGGAAGACCCCCGGGGCTGTTGTGATAGGGATATGCGGTGCACTGATATCAACGATCAGTGGATTGCAACAATATAAAGGGTCGTCACATATGCGATAGAGAAACTTGCGATAGCACCGATAAATCGATTGTGATGGAATATCAACCGTCATATCTAGGAGCAGATCAAGGGTCGGGAATTAATCGTTAATTGCAATTGGAGGTGTCAAATGACAACATGCGAGGAAGTGATCGACAATTGGCGATCAGCGACAGTCATCGCATTGGAAAAAACCATGGGTTGTTGAATGGACCTCGAGCCAATGCGACGTGCAATTGCGATATGCGATAAAGCATGGACCCGATGGGATTATAAACGCAACTGCATATAATTTGAAATCTAGGTTATGCAGATTTTGTGTGTTTCCTGTGTATTGAGGTTTTGACCTCCCGCCTATGCGATTGTGATATTGCGACCAAAGGTGGACCTAATGGGATTATAAGCATGATTACATATTATTTGAAGTCCAGTTAAACGGATCATGATGTGTTTTTCGTGCGTTTCTCTGTGTATTGCCATTACGTGTTCAAATTTGGGATTTCTGCAGGAGGAAGGCAAAAAAATTGGGTTACCTCATGTTTTCATTCCTTTCAATTGGAAACCATATTCGTTGATCAAACAATCGGTCTTCCATGATTTTGGGAGGTGAAAACAAATGTTTTATAAAAACACAGAGAACACAATTAGTAGGCATTCGCGCAGAGGTTGAGCAAAACATAGAAAGCACAGAGAAAGAGGATTCTCGAAGGCTCAGGCAGAGTAATGCTTAGAGGAAGCTCAGAGAAGCTTGATATAGCCACCAAAGGTTGGAAGGCAGAGCCAGAGCACTGACAGAGGCATAGCCACCAGAGGTTGGAGGTAGAGCCGCCGAGCGAGAGGGCTCAATGGACTTCTACAAGCCATGAAGCTGTAATGAAGTCAGAATAGCAAAGAGATCGAAATGATCAAGTTGTTGCTGGTGTATGATGTGTGCTAAAGACAGAAGAAGGAATTCCAGAGACAGTTAAAAGAATTATGAGGGAGTTGGTGCAAGCAAGGAGCTCAAGATAGCCCGGACCGCTGATTGAAGGAATCTAGTCTAGAGAAGCCTAGGTCTATCTGCAGAGTATGGACAACCAGCAGGATAAGATGGTACTCTAAACCCATAGGTTTAGTTGTAAACCAATGGAGTTAAGTGTGGAACTTGTAAAAGAATTTAAGCCATAATCCCAAAGAGCCTAATCAAGTTTATTAGAGCTCAAGGAGACATAGCCCAAGATATCTGGGTGAACTCCATATTAAGCTTGTTGTCTTATGGTTTGTTTACTTGCTGCATCTTGTTGTTATGTGTATGATGTTTATTTTCTTCACTGTTTCACTGTTATATGCTACATATCAGTTTTAAGCAAATAAACTTAAAGAAAACAAACAGTTAAAGACAAACACAAGCATACACCTATTCCAAGTACTTAATTACGCAAATTATCAATCATAAGCATAGATCTTGGGGATATATAAGCTTTGGATTTGGAGAGGTTCTTGTAAGTTGACAAGAAGCCTCTAGTGCCCCATTTTAGATCAGCCATCCAAGTATGTGCAAAAAAATCATACTGAAACCCAAATACTAGGTGATAAAGAGGCAATAGTACAAGCTAGGAGGACATTTACTCGATCCTCTAGTAACTTAGCTTCTTTGTCTACAATTGAACCAAAATATGTGCATCAAGAAGAAAATATGAATGTTGTATTAAATCCATGAATGAAGAACTTAACTAAATATAAAATAATCATACATGGGATCTGCTTCCAAGGCCACAAAATAAAAATGTAATTGGTACCAAATGGGTATTTAAGAACAAACTAATTGAAAATGGAGTAGTCAAGAAATTATAAAGAAATTTTATTTTTTTTATATTTTTTGAAAATGATATGATCAACAAGAAGGAATAAATCTCAAAGAAACATTTTCACATGTTGCTCACCTTGATGCCATTAAAATGTTCCTAGCATATACCAGCTTTCACAATTTTAAAGTATATCATATGGATGTTAAATGTACCTTTTTTAAATGCGGATCTAGAAGAAGAGGTCTACATTGAAAAATATGAAGGTTTTATACTGTGCAATGACAAGAATGTTGTTTGCAAACTCAAAAAGGATTTATATGGGTTAAAACAAGCTCCCTAAGCTTGGTACTATCATCTTAACAAATATCTTCAGCAACAGGGCTTCAAGAAAGGTTCAACAGATAACAACTTATATATTAAAGTAGGCAAAGGAAAAATGTTGGTGGTAGTGGTTTATGTCGATGATATCATATTTGGTAGCAATGTTGAGTCAATGTGTCAAGGACTTGCATCAACCATGCAACAAGAATTTGAAATGTCCCTACTTAGTGAGCTAGCATTTTTTCTTGGTTTACAAGTATATCAAACTAAGGATGTTATTTTCTTTCTCAAACTAAATATCTCAAGGATATCATGAATAAATATGGATTATAATATTGTGAACATGTTTGCACACGTATCATATCAGGATGTACTCTCATCCAAGATTATGATTCCCCATCAATTGATCAATCAGAATATCCTCCTATGATTAGAATTTTACTATATCTTACAGTTACTAGACCAGATATTATGCATACAGTTGACACAGTTGAACGCTTCAAAGAAAATCCTAAAGAGACACACCTCAAAGTTGTTAAAAGGATATTAAAATATTTGTAGGGAACTCAATATCTTAGAATATGGTATCCCAATAACACATATTTTACATTTCAAGCATATACTGATGCGAACTGGGCTAGCAGCATTAGCGATCACAAAAGTACCAGTGGATACGTCTTCTTCGTAGGACAATGCTTAGTCTCTTGGTTCACCAAAAAATAAGTTAAATTTATAGCCTTATCAGCTGCTGAAACCGAATATGTTGTAGTTGCATCTTGTTGTGCACAACTAATCTGGATGATCCAAACACTACAAAACATTCAAGTCAATTGTTCATAGCCTGTGCCTATTATTTGTGGCAACACTAGTGCCATTAGTATTTCTAAAAACTAATTATGAATTCAAAGACTAAGGACATTCCAATAAAGTATCATTTCCTTAGAGTCCAAGTCTTGGAGCAAAAAGTGAAGTTGGATTATATTCCTTCCAAAGAACAAGTTACAAATATATTTATCAAACCTATTCCTCGTGATTCCTTTGAATATCTCTGACAACATTTGGGGATGATCTATGCTTCTTCCCTCTCCTAATTTTATTTACAAGACAATGGGAGTGTGATTTGAAGGGGAAGTATTTATATGATGATATAGTCTTGATGCATCTCCTTGATATGAAATTCATTGATTCAATTTGTCATGTAAATAAAATATGTGTGAAGTCTTCTATCCTTGTATCATGTTGTTGCATCAGTTTATTATGGTTGAAATGTAGTCCTCAGTCCTTATGTATCTTAGAGGTCATTATTGGATATATTGGCATGAACCAATGTATTTTTCTTATGTAACAGTCCCATGTTTTCCTCCTTTCTAACATTTGGAATCTACAACACACTTCTTATATTTGCAGTCCCTCCACATGTCCAGGGGGAGCCTCATAGGGTGTGTTTCATCAGCATAATACTTCTATGGTTTCTTAACCATTTTCTCTTTATGTCAAAGGGGGAAAGAAAGACTTGGTATTTTTGTAGGAGGTTGACATCAAGTCCAAAGGGGGAGATTGTTGCAATTATGGCTAGTGTGTTGGCCTTGATGTCAACCTCAATGTCAACTTGGATCATGATCTTATCACATTATGCCACTGTTATTGATATTCCTAGCTAGGTCATGGATGGATGATGACTCTTGATGATTGCATAGGAGTGGTAAAAGGTTGCACAAAGTATGGAATAGTTACATTAGAATGGACAAGCTTTGTAGATGCTTGAAAGTGAGGTAACACATGTGACTTATTGAGGAAGGTTTATTGATGTGTAGAGAGGTTGTTGAGGTGTCACATGAACTTTTCAAGGCTTGAACATGTCCTATAGGTGTTGAAGGATAAATTTTAGAAGTAGGGAGTAGTTTGTCTAATGATTTTCTTAGTCTTTCGCTTGAAAGTAGGGTAATGCAGGTAACCTATGCACAAGGAGCATTATAACACAATTTTCTTACTCAAGAGGTGCATTATAACACACTTCCTGAAAGGCTAAGGCATGTCGTTGCTTGTAAGGATAGAAAAATTAAAACCTTGAGGAAAAACCATGGAATTTCCCAAGGTATCCTTGTGCAGTAGGTCAAGTAACATCTCTTTGATACCGTTAAATATTACCATGAACAAATCCCATGGATTTTCCTGTGGTATTGACATGGAAAAGTGGCTATAAAAGAGAAATGAATTTGATCAGCTGGGTGTGCGATTTGAATGAGTTGTGTCTCCTTTGTTCTAAAACAGGTATTTGCATTAGTGGATTTGGATTAAATGATCTCAAGGTTCTTTCTATGGTAATCATTTCTCTTCTTGTAGATTGATCATAAGTTACAGGTGTGAGAGCCATGGATCAATATTCGAATCCTTTTTCTTAGATTGATGAATTCCCCTTATTGGTGAGGCTTAGTTATTCAATGCACATCATATTTTCTCTATAGATATGAATAGACACACAAATACTTTGCCTTTATTGCAGAAGGTGTCTAAAAGTATTTTTGAAAATCCAAGTTATTTATTGAACGAGGAAAATTGTGATTTACTTTTGATTCTATCCATGGCTCAAAATTTGTGACAGACAGAGGGAAAGAGTTCTTGTTTTTGCATAGATTATTATTTCGCTGGTATTTCAATTTATGATGATTGAATATCTTGCTATGAGCTATATGGTTTGGATCGAATCAATTTGGTGTGGTTTTTTCCTTAGTACTTTTGTAGAGAGAATTTTGCAAAGACCCTAACGTTGTATCACTTTTACTTGTAAATGTGTATTGTCATCCTTCAAGTTGTTGTTGCATGAGAATAGGGACTACATTGATGGGGTTCTTGCATGATTATTGGATCCATTTATTTGTTGTAGAGGTTGTATATGAAAAACAAAGTTTTATGGCTTGGTTTAGACTTGATTGATATCTTTGTGTTGGAATTGTTTGTCTTGTATGAGAGGATAAATCCAAAATAGACCTTGATCTTGTATACTTAAAGGGATGCAGTGACACAAATATCTTTTGCAAGGACAAGTGACAAGTATTAGTTGTGACACAATAATCTTTTGCATGGATAAGAGACAAGTATTAGTTATGACACAATGATATTTTGTAGGGATAAGAGGCAAGTACTGGTTGATCAATAGAAGTTTACATATCTAACATGTATGTAGGATTGATAAAACACTTGCTTGACTTTTTAAAGGTTCAAAGTTATCTTGTTCATTAAATTGACAGAAGTCCATTCGTCCTTGGTTTTGCAAGTTATTATTATTTGTTATCGGATTGGAAGTCAATGAATGAATGCTTACAGAAGAAAGCTTCATACTAAGTCAGTGAATTATATATAATGATGTTGTATGTCTTATAGAGAGTGATTGGCTTTGTGATGATTATTTATTAATGTTATGATTACTGTGATATAGCTCTTGAAGGTAGCTGCTTGTTTTGTGTTGAGGGTATTTAAAATTGCTTGAGTAATGCAATGATATAGATATATCATTAATGGTGTGCTTGATGTATTGAAGTCATTCTTGGTGTATTTGATGTATTGAAGTCACTATGTCAGTGAATTTTTATTGAGCATAATACTTGTGGGTCCAATATGAAACATCTTGAAAAGTGGCCTACCATATCAACAATTGTTAAAGATGGTCCTAATTTGAAAATTTGTGAAACATGGATCACAAGAGATATAAGGGAGTAGTGGCTTCCTTTAGTAGCAACTGGAAAATTGTAGTGGAGGTCGCAGCCTATAGTAGGTTGGAGCCTTCACACTTGCAAAAGTCTGCACTAGCGCAAGATGTAAATATTTCTTTTAATAATAATAGAAGACTAAGAAGAAAAAAACAACGATGGTTTTTCCCATTTGGGTTTTCCTCCTAAAAATAAAGTGTCTTCATGTGATGATGTGATTGATGTGCTTTGTCATTTATATTCTTATATCTATTGCTCATATGTTTATTGGTTATATCATTCATTAACATTGCAAGAAGAAAGTTAAATACTAATTGCATGAAATACTGATTGAGGCCCCCCTCTTAGTATTTCTAACAAAGAGTAATATCATTAGCATAAAAAATTAATATGGTGACTGTACCAATGATATTTGAGCCAGTACCACCATCTTCTTCCAACCAACATTCTAACTTATCAATGCAAATGCCAAAGAGAGGAGGGGATAGGGGACAACCTTGCTTGACTTCTATATTATAATTATTTTCTTATAATCAACTAGTAGTGTTCCTAAACTTAACAATGACACTTTCATATAGCCTTACAACAACAACTCTCAACTCATAAGGAAATTTAGCACTTCTAAACTATTCCAAAGGTTAGTCCCGCACATAGTGTCAAAAGATTTTCTAAAATCAATGAGACAAAAAAAAAAAAAATGTTTTATTATTATGTCATTATTATGCATTGATCCTCAAAGTAACAAGATATCCCATTCATATTTATATTATTTTCATTATTTTACTTCTATAAATTTATTAAAATCTGTTTATTTGTTTTTATTATATTATTTATTTTCAATTTCTAACTTATAATGTTAATTACTTATCAAACATCTTATCATTTATCTCAATGCTAATTATACCTTATGTTGACATATATCCTCTTTATAACAATATCATAATAATTGTCTTGGGTTGGTAGCTTGAGTGGTTAGGAGCAGAGTTTTTTTTCTCATCTACCCAAGTTCAATTCCAAGGGACATGTTTGGCTCATTGCGATAAGGTTTCAAGAGTAGGTTCCACACCTATGTGATGAATCCATTCTTGCTAAGTCATAAGTTATTGGTATATTTGGCTTGCAGGATATTGATACTCTTAGTATTATAGTGGTATTGTCAGAATATTTGGAAAATAGACTATATAGATGTTTACCTTGTTTGATGTTTTGGGTGGACACTCCACCCATCATTAGGAGCTAAGTTTCCTTTCTAGTCCCTAGTGATGGGTGGAGTGTCCACCTGAAATTTCGAATAGGGCAAACATCTACACAAATTATTTATGAAAGATTTTGATAATATCAATACTTGTGGAAATGTCCACTCTCATATTATAGTGGTAGCCAAAAGATTCGATCCTCGGTCTAGTCCATATTACTTCAACATATTATAGATTCACCATGACTTTAAAAAAAGTAATAATAAATTCATATACTTAAAATTAATAAAAGTAATTACATTTATAAAACTTATAAGTAATATATATCTACCCTTTCCTTAGATTATTATTTATTATTATTTACTTTTGAACTTAGTTTCTTTTATTTTTTTTACCATATCCCCTTTATCCCAATAATTTCTTAATCTTAATATTAACAAAATTAATTGCATATATGAAATTTATAAGTATTATGAATCTATGTTTTTACCTAAGGCAAATTTAACCAAATTAATTAATTTTCATTATATTAAAAAATATATTCATTTAATCAATATTATTGTATTAAATAATAGTGGTGATAGTAGGCCCTCAGATCAGGTGCTCATTCTAGTTAATGATCCCTTTACCATAGAGAGGGTGTAGGGTTGATCATGTAGTAGTCATCTTGAACCTTCCTCATGGAAAGTTTTGTATTAGTATATGGGTTATCATGGTAATTCGAGGGTGGTTTAATGATATTAAGTGTGGAATGTGAGAAGTTATTGTCTAGGGTACATGAGGTGATAGAGGTTACTCCAACGATTCCATCGACATCAACATCAAGATTGCAAATGGATGGGACATAGTTGAATAGATAGGTAAGTGGACGATTATGGAGGCTGGAATGGGTCTCTATGACATGCAATGCTTTGGTGGTTTCACTACAAGTGCAATATTTTCTGCACTCGAGTCCTCTATGTCCTACTCAACCTAGCCGAAATAGGTATTTTTTATCATTGTCTTCATAGTCTACTTCATAATCTCTAGATTTTATGCTTGTACAAGTGTGAGTTTTGCCTCGGTTATTCTCTCTAATACCTTTTGGATCATACTTTCCCCCTTCTTTTCATATTATTTGGAAGCTATTGGGCAAGAAAAATTATAGGGAATTCTCATATGGATGGGTACAACTAAATTGGTTTGCTGCCCTGAAGGACCACTATACTCAAGTTTTACACCCTTCTAGCTTCAAACTAGTGCTTTTACTAGATAGATCTCTAAATCTAGGTGTTTCTAGTGGTGAGCACTTTGTATGTTTTGTGCTTTTACTAGTGGTGTTCTACTCTTGGCATGGGGAGGAACAACATTGTTATCTTACATTTGCAATATTGAGCTATAGAGATGGCTAAGAAGGTGAATTCTAAGGCCCCTAAACATAATCATAAGGCTACAATATGGAGTGAAGGCCAAAGCCTCCACCCATAGGGATGTAATGCCTCATTTTTGGGGCAATAGGGTGGAATAAGTTGTCATACAAGCTCAATAGTGGTTGAACCAACACATGCCATAACACATTCAACAATTTGTTAATGAACTAGTTGATTTTGTTAAGCAAAGCTATCTCTAGATGCCTAAGAAACAAATTAGAGATGATTTCAAGATTGGGTCCCTCAGTGTGAATTTTCCAAGTCTAGGAACACCAAAAAATTTTAGGTGTTGATTTTTATTAAATATCTATGACTTCCTTAGCCATGACTTTAGAAAATTGAGGGAATAAGGAGCCATAAACTTTGGATTGAGTGTGGAGTTGGAGGCCAAGTTCATAATTTTATGTAGAATGGTCTTTGGTTTGAGCTTCAAAGTCACTAAGGGGGAACTCGATTAAGAGGAACGCATGTTGGAGGTCACTGGAACCTCTAACTTGCATGGTAGAAACTCTAATCCAATATTCATTGAACATTATTCATGAAGGAAGCCGTAAAAAATACCCCATAGGCTAGAGATGTCTTCTCATCTAGGCCCTTATGAATCTAGTTCCACGTCATGCCACTAGTTGCAGGTGATAATATGCCTCTAGCTGTCTATTTGCTACCTTGTTGTTTTGTTTTATTGTATATCTAAAGTTACTTTTATAGTGTGAACAAATTCTGTAAGTATGATGTAGTCCATCTAAGGAAGCTTTTACAAAATTGGTTGGAGTCTAGTTTCCTTTCTAGTAGACGTCAAACAACCATCAATCTACATTTTCCTATATGATATTAGTATAAGTAGTCTATCTTACTAAAAAAAATGATAATGGTGGAGGTGATTGACATGCATTAAGACCAAATTTAAATTATCAAACCTTAAATAAAGTAAAGAATTATTTGGTCTATTTATTTTTGTACTAAAAATACTTTTAAGAAAATATTCATATACCACCATATTTTTAATAACAATTTAACCATTCATGTTTGTTATATTAAGAAGAGTTTATTGTTATTTTTATCATATCTTTCTTTTTCATTCAACAATCTTTTGTTCTTAACCTATTTAATCTTTATGGTTTCTTTACTCTATCATTCAAAAGCTATTATGAATATTTTGATGATAAGTGAAGTGTATACTCTTTTTGTGAACTAGCAAACTTGGCAACTAGGTCGGACTCATAGTCACTGACACAAGATTGATTCTAACTGCTACCATTATAACCTCTAGGCATACCAACATAGCCCCACATGCAACACATAGGGATAATCATAAGGTTTGAACCAATAACATCACAAGGAGTCCCTTAATAATACACTATATCACCAACTAATATACACTATAAAAACAAATAAAATACACACTTGAAGCAATGAAAGCATTTAAAAATTTATATAATTTCTTTTTGTTTCTAATAAAAAATCAAAATTTATATTTTTTATAAAAATAAAATAAAGTAAATCAAATATATAAAACACAATTAAAAAACAAATTAATAATACATAAAGCATTTACAAGAGTATAAACATTGAATTCACCAACTAGGGTAAACTCAATGGACATATACATGTCATTTCTAACTCTTCAAAAAATCATTTTTGATTTGTTATTTTTCTTTTTTTTAATCTCCCATCAACCCCCTCTAAAGGAGGCACCATAGCTAATGATAAGTCAAAAGATAAGAGGTTAGCGTTTATGAAGGAAACCAATTCTTTGTCTAAATCAAAGGTATTGATTTAATGTAGTGGTTTTGTTTCACTTAAAGATCTTTAAGGTATAACTACCTTTCTGAGGAAGGAAATCTCTATATCTTCTACTTTATTTTTCGATGAAGAATTGGATTTGCTAATAAACACATGCAAGTGTTGATTTACTTCATTATAACCATTATCATTATCTAACGCCTATAGTTGTTGACTTGTCTCACACTAATCATTATTATTATCTAGAAATTTCAACATTGTTATTTTGATTTGAAAGGGTGAACCAAAGCATCAGCATTACAGATATTGTGGTAATTAACATATCCAACATCAAAGTGCTCCAAGCTTTCTCCACAAAATACTTTATGTTTCATTTTATGATTGATGTTATTATGAATATTATCTAATAAAATTCATTAAATTAATGTAAGTGTGTTTGTAATCACCTCTTTCATATGATTTCAATATATTGAAAATATGTCAAAACTTTTATATAGCTAATATAATAAAAAAAAAATCCAAATTGTTTATTTTTATTTGCTTGTATTATAAGTATTATTTAATAAAAAAATTATGTGAAAAAGATATTTTCTACATTTTAATTATGTGAAAAAAAGACATTTTTTACACTTTAATATGAAGGAGTAATGTAATTTTTTTATGTTTCAAGTATGAGATTTAAAAATCATATTAATATCACAATATTTTAATATCTACATTCAGTAAAATAATTTTATATAATTTTATAGAAAGACATATATAAAGTAATTGAAAAGAAAAAGAAAAAATATTCTCTAAATAACGACTTTCTATTTTTCAATGTGAAGGAGATGTGTAATCTTTCCATTTTCAACATGGAGTTGTATGTAGTGTTTATGTGTTAATTGGATGTAGCTAAGGTGGTTGGGAGAAATCATCTCTACCCAAGTCCAATTCTTGCATGTGACATGTTGAGTTTATGATGAGTAATTATCCTTATAATAGCTTCTAGCCTTATTGTCTAATAATTCATCGAGGATCCAAACATGTATATTTAGACATGTGATAGGTTCAGAGTTAAAATGGTGTTTATATATATATATATATATATATATATATAATATATAATCTTAAGAATCGGTGTAGATTCTTTTTAACTCTTAATCTATCATGGGAAGAAAGGGATGAAGTTCCCTAAAGTGATTTTTTTTCAAATTAAAAAAATTTGAACAAATTTGCAACTAAAGAAATTTAGTCGTTCTCAGTTTATGATAAAACCAAAGTTGAGATAAATTTACATTAGAAGTTAAAATATTTCAATGATGGTATTGCTTAGTGTAGAGGAAACGTATAATTCTTTCTATACTCAACATGAAATTGACATATGATATATATATACCTTAACATTGATTTTATTATATAATAAGAAAAATTAAATCTCTAGTTATACAATTTTTTTCCAAATTTTTTACTTAAGAAAATTACACTTTAGAAAAAATATTTTTTTAAAACATAATAAATTTATAATTAAAATATATTCACATTAATTTTAAACTCAATCAAAACTAATAAAATATATATATATATATATATATATATAAATTTAAAAATTAAATATTTATAAACGCTTAACCAAAATCATATATTGCATATTATGTTATACCTATGACTTAATTATTTTAACTTCTATACATATGAATTGATGATTCAACGACTGTTGACGCAATAAAGATATGAATTGATGAATTCAAGTAATTTAGACACATAATAACGATTTTATATTAATCTTTGTAAATTTAGGTTATTGTTATAACAACACAATCTTAACAACTTAACCAAAGTAGATATTATACATTTGACTTAATTATTCTTTATAACTTTATCAAACGCATGTATTACGCACTTAATCATTCTAACTTCATTAAATGAAATATTTTAAATTATGATTCTACGTGAGCAACCATAATGGAAAAATGGGAAGTTTATGTAACAAGAAAAATGAAAGTTAAAGGAATTAATGAAAATAAAAACCTTAATTCAAGAGAGAGATAAATAACCGAGACATGGTGGAAAAGGTTTATGATCTTGAATGTATATGGTATTATATTCACTGATAATGAGATTAATATAATATAAATATATCACAGTTATGTTTTAAGATATTTGGTTTGTTTTGGACACATAATCTTTTTGGTTGAGTGAATATCTCAATCATATACCAATTTAGGAGCTTAACTAGTTGAAGAGAATCACTCAACCAACTAGACCTTAACTAACTCCCAAGTTTGAGGAACAAATTCATTCTAGAATCAAAGACAAGTAGAAACTATTCCAAGTTTAATAATTTAATATTAGGACTTATTGATTGTTTTATGTGAGGATGAGGCTGACATTTCCCCTTTCAATCATAAGTCCAAAGTAAGAACCTGGTATCATCTCCAAGTCTTCATGCTGAAACTGCTGAGCTGATCCTTAATGAAGAAATGCCTGAAAAACCGCCAAAACTGGATTTTGAAAACTCCAATGTGAAGAGAGCAAACCAAGAGAAGTGAATCAGCTACAAGTCTGATACAACTCTGAAAATTTTGACAACTCAATCTAATGCCAAGCTATAATGCGAAAGGATCAATTTATCCTTTGCTTGGTGCAATGACCATCCAAGTGAACAAAAGAATTCCCACAAATGCTCTCAATCATCATCCCAATCGTTTTCCCACTGGAAAATTTTGATGCCCATTGGAAAATTGTGTTGTTGTCGAAACTTTTATTATGACAACCATCAATTCCCCCCTTTGTCAGTTGAAAGGAGAGACCATTTGCATTTGTTTTTGAAGTCCCCCCCCCCCTTCAGACATAGGAGAGTTTCACTGTTATACTCTCCTAAAAGTACCATCTTCATTTGGTTGTTGGCTACAATATCTGATATTGAATTATGCAGTAAAACTTATACAATCATTTGACAGTAGATGACCACTCCCAAGGATCAAACCATGCAGAGTCGATCTTCAATCTCGCTGGTTGGTTTTGTTTGTAACATATTTCTAATGTGTTTTTTCTTGCCACAATGGTGACAAGGGTGGAGATCAAAACAATGATCTTCCATATGACCGTTTCTTTGACAATGTTTGCATTTTGGTTTTTCTTCAACTTTTTCATGGATTTCTGATGTTCCCTTATCAAGAAATCCTCCACTTATGAACTTGATTGGTTTTGAATAATATGGGATATGCAAGTTGTTGTCATCTTTGTCATATCCTAAACCACGTCTATTTTTGTTACATTGGATTTCCTCCCACGGTTTGATGATTGGCTTGGAATAAGAAAGTTGAACTTGATCATGGACAACTTCTACACTTGAAGTTGTATGGTTGACTGGCTTGGAATCATCATCTTCTGCATTTGAATTTGTATTGTTGAAAGGCTTTGAAACACGACCCTTCTATTATAGCTCATCATGTTGTAGTTGTGATTCAAGTTGGAGAAATTCAACGGTTTCATGTGCATAATGTAGATGCTTTTTGATATCAGAAAGAGTCACTTTGTTGATATAGGATCATATTGTTAAAAAAAGTTAACAATTGAATGCTTTGCTCCATTTGAACTCGCTCGCTTTCTTTTAACACTTGCTTGATTTTTCGAACTCGCTCGCTTGAACTTATTTGCTTAAACTTGATTTCTAGAATTTCATGTTCGCTTAATCTGAGAGTTGTGCTTTGTTTTTCTTTGTTCACTTGATTTGACAAGTTTAGGGTGTCGGCTACCACCGAAAATGCACCCAAGTTAATGATTTTATAATGAGTAGACAAGTTCAATTGATTTCTCTTGAAAGAAATCAACCTCCTATCAATTTTGACTTAATGATTCAAGGCTTGGGTGTTGGGTTCAACCGAGAATGCACCCGATACAACTCAAATTAACTTACAAAGAAATTAATGATTTTCAAGTTACAATATAATTCAATTTCAATTTGATTTGACTCTCACAAAGAATGGTTTCAAGTGCATCGTTCAAAAATTGATGTTGAATTTATGCAAATGTTGTTGATGTAGTTGCTTGTTTGTCCTTACTTGTAGCTACTTAATTACAGATGCTTAAATTCCTTGAGTGTATTGTTGTATGATGAAATATTGCAATTATAGTGTTAAAACTAAACATATAATACCATAAGCCTCCAAACAAAAAACCACCATCAACAAAGTGTACCTAAGATCCCCTTATTCAAATTTCGGGTGGATCTAGGACACTTCAACACCACAAAAACAATGATTTTTATTAAATATTGGAGTACCTAAGCTATCAACCTTCACCTTCACAATATTTTCATTAAAACTTCTCAAGCAATGCAAAGCTTGCAAACCCTTGAAGCGACTTGTCTTCAAAATTGAATGGACATTGACTCAACTAATAAAAGGACTTTTCAAACCTCCTAGAATTGCAACCTTATCACTCCAATGATACAACTTCACTTTAACTAGTTTTATGACTTTCTCCTTCAAACAAATTTACAATGCTTTTGACTTTTATAAACGATTGCGACTAATTTTCTCCCTGCAAGACTTAAACTAAAATTTTGTGGACTTATGAGAAATCCTACTTACAAAGCACATACCAAATTTATTTTTAAAAGAATTTGTACCATACTCTTTAATGTGCACCAATGTTGTTGAATTTTTTTTGCAGATTTATTAGAAGAAAAAATCATTCATTGGCAAGTTGGCTCCTCTCAATAGTTTAAGGCTTTCAACTTCTTCATTGGTTGGTCTATACATAGGCATACGTCATGTAGTATTATTCCATGCTCAACGTTCCATATTTTGCCTCAGCTTTACTAGCACTTGATCTCGATTTCCAACACCTCCAAAGGCATTTTTCTCCTTTCTTTTCTCTTTGACTTGTTCGGCCAACTCTTAGTCAAATCGCATTAAAACCAAAAAAAAGAGAGAAGATAAAAGAGAAATTCCAAAGCACTTTCATATGTCAAGATTTACATCGACACAGAAAATTAGAGCACGCAAGCTGAATATTTTTGTTCAACATTTAAAATGAACAAATATGTTGAACACTGGCGATACTTGCGAGAAAAGTATATGATGATCAATGTTGGGGCAATTATATGGATGATATATCGCCACAAATTACATTATCAATCAGTAATTGATAATCAGTTACACTATATGTGTCGATAATGGATAAGTTCCTATGTTTGATGAGTATAGCCTAGATAAGAAGCATTCAAAACCAATACTCCATTTGACAAATTTCGATCTAACTTCCTCACACAATTAGAAAAAAAAACTCAAAAACAAAATCTTAATAAGCATGTAATCTAAAGGTTCTTGCTCAGGTAACAAGTTTGTCCATTTACAGGCTCATGAAATGAAAAGATGGATTCAATTCTATTTTCCTGTAGCAATTGATTTCAATTAACTTACTGCAATTAAACATCAAAGAAAAACATTCTTAATCTAACTAGTTCTAAAGGAAGCCATACATTCTTGTACATGAAATGTTAGGTATGACAAGAGTCTTCACTTAATGGCACATGTAGGTGAATGGTGAGATCTCTGTTCTTAACTCTTCCAGTTCTTTCCAATTAGAATTCAACACTTAAACCTACAGCCTGAGAAATAAGTTTGCATTCATAAAACCAATGTGTTATCACTTAGAAATTAACATCTCCATATTTATATCTCACACTCTCCAATAGATTACTCAAAACTAGAATCATATCAAACACTCTGAAATTGAATTATCACACTAAGTCACTCTTCACACATAAACCAAACTAAATTCACAATAACTGTAATAAAAACTTTCCTTGATGGCTTCGGTGGGCCCTTGCCGAGCTACCAAGGAAAGCTAGAAGAATTTACAGAACTAAGGAATCTACTAACACATCGAATTCATCAATTGCTGCTTATATCATTGATTTCAAAAGAAAGGATTACAAAATCAAGTCTCCAACATAACAATAATGTTAAAACTCTGTCTCCAACTCTAACTGTGTTACTAACTCTCTGTCTCCAATTCTAACTATAAGTATCTTGCTAACTATATCTAACACCTATCATCTACGAGCCTTCTCTTATAGAGGAATGGTTGTTACATACAATGTTAAAAGATAAGATCAAATCGTTATAAAAATATACAGTTTGCTTTCTTTTACATGCTTGGATTCATCCTCATGACACGCAATGCATGAGTGATGAAGCATATCATCTCGATTTTCCATAAAAAGGTAATGCGTTGACCATTAGTTCCCTCGGTCTCATCAAAGGCAGCTCAATTGAACCGTCGAAGCTGAAGAGGTGGGCCCGGTACCAGATGAACGCAGGACGGCCGCAGGTAGTGCAGGATGATGCTACCTGCATTCATCTGGTAGCATCATGAACGCAGGTAGCATCATGCTTCAAATGTAAAAGTTGCACCAACACTTGTAAGAAGGGATAACAACGACAACATTTGTCTACATGAATACAAAAGATTCAAACCCTCTTCGTGTCTTGCAGAAATCATTATGAGCCAACACCCTCATGATAGGGGCAGATTTCAACAAGGCACCAACACAACACTCTCGTGAATGCTACCAACATCAATGCACTACAACGCTTTAAAGAATGTTGTCTACCTCAATGCACTACAACTCATTGGCTCTTGGTTCAGTCCCCTATCCACATAGCCTCTCTTGTACACTAGTTTCAACATGCTCTTCTCCATCATGTGCAAGTGAATGGTGGTTTCGTCGTTATATGATTAAGTTGATATAGATCTCGCATAGGTCACCCTCAATGCATTCCACGATGGTTGTTTTCTTACGCTCGTGGCTCCCAATCTTCCCACGAACAACACGCAGTGCACAAGTTCAACCTTCAACCTTACGTCCCTTCATGCAAAAACACATTTAATTCTCACACATGCAATTTCAATGTGCATATATCGACTCTCTCTACATCAATTGAGCATACTCCTCCTAGTCACGTGGTTAGCTCTCATGAATTTCTCCCTTCACATTATTTCATGTTGGATGCACAATCTTGGACAACAATTTAACTATTTTCTTCACCTTTACAAAATCAAGGGCCGCCAGTTATGGCAATCTGTCACAAACACAACCTCAACAATAGTTTAAATAAACACGGATCCAACCTAGTGCTCTGATACCAATTAAAGGAATTAATGAAAATAAAATATTAATTCAAGAGAGACATAAACAACAGAAAGAAAGACATGGTGGAAAAGGCTTATGAGCTTGAATGTATATTGTATTATATTCACAAATAATGATACTGATACAATATAAATACATCAAGGTTATGTATCAAGATAGTTCGTTTATCTTAAACATATAATCACTTTGATTGAGTGAATATCTCAACCATACACTAATCTAGGAGTCTAATTAGTTGGAGAGAATTTCTCAACCAATTCCCAAATTTGAAAAACAAATTCATTCTAAAATCAAATAGAAATAAAAACTATTTCAAATTTAATAATATAATATTAAAACTTACTGTGATTATTTTATGTGAAAATGACACTGACAAAAAATTATTGAAACACATATAATTCCCAAATTTGAAAAACAAATTCATTCTAAAATCAAATAGAAATAAAAACTATTTCAAATTTAATAATATAATATTAAAACTTACTGTGATTATTTTATGTGAAAATGACACTGACAAAAAATTATTGAAACACATATAAGCTTGCTTATATTGGAAACATCTTAAAATTTGCCGGTCAAAAGAAGTGAACCGTTTAACTTTCTCTTAACCATCGTATTTTCTCTTAACCATTCCATCGAATATAAAGTAGAGCAATCATTACGTCATTGCATAGATCTTTTAAGTGTAGTCCAACCTTGGTCCATCTCAAAAAAGCATTGAGCATTTGCACCAACTTATTATTCGTGTTTCTTGTAATGCCACGTCATGTGTTCAGATATCATTCAATGCCAAGGATAAGATGGAGATAAGTACCAAAATATAGAATACTTTTGGGGTCATATCAAAGTTGGATAAGGTATTTAAATAGAGAATAATTGCGGGTTTGTATAAAGTTATATAACGGAGATTTATTTATTTAATGGGTTGTAGTTAATTTAATTTATTTTATAATAAATAGATTGTCACCTCTTTAAAATGCATAAGATTGTGAGATTTTTTTTTATATAAATAGAGTTTTATTATGATTCATAAAATAATATTTTTAACAATTTAGTTTAAATAGGATTTAGTTTAAATTATTTAAAATTTTATAACATTTATTTTTATATTTTTTTTAATTATTATAAAATTAAATAATTATATGGGGACTTTATGATAGCGATTCAACAAATGATTAAACTCAGAAAAATGTGGTTTCTACAATTTTTTAACAGTTCGAAAAATTTCATTGCAGCACATAACTTTGAGATAATAGAGTTCTATTATGTCAAATGATATTTAAATTCGATTATAGATGAGTTGGCCAACAAGGGAGCAAACATGGAGCAAGGTATGTTGGACCAACAAGATTCAATAATTTTCAAGCCCTTTTTATGACTAAGGCTTGTTATTCTCAAGCAAACTAGTAATTGCACAAAAGAATAAAGGACGATGGGAGACTTTGCCGAAAATTTGGCTGTCATAATGGAACATTATGTTCTCGTCTCTTGATGATGGTGAGCATCTCTAAGATTGAGCTCGTAGAAAGGCGACACTCCATTAATATTGATAGAGGATTGGAAATCCCATGTTGCACTCTCTCCTGGCTGTCAATTACATGACAACATCAAACCCAACTCCTAGTGGATAGGTGATCCCCTTCGTGATTAAAACTAGAGAACACAACCTTCAATTTTAAATGCCTCATCTGGATTAGCACAAAGCACATAATGTGAGTTAATGCATGAAATTTTGTGTGATCTCAGATAAGCGATGGAGATAGTTTGTTCGAACATCTTTATGAATACGTCAGGACATCTTCCTTTTGTCATTGATAGGTCGTTGTGATCGAAGAGACTAGGATTTCAAAGCAGGTCGCTCTATATATCGTTCACAGCTAATATACATTGGTGCAGTTCAGGTGGTTTTGACAGAACAAGAGAATTTGGTTTAATAACAATTCTTGGTCTAGACACGAAAATGAAGAGTGATATCTAGTTTTCCCTTCTCAAGAAACAAGAGAAAATGAACCATCAACTGGATCAACTAACTGAGAAAATGAAATACATTTATCTCTGCTCAATTGTCGAAGTGAGATGGAAGAAAAAGTCAAGTAGGCGCAAATGGCACTTCTGGAACAAAAAATGTGACTTGTTGCAAAAGAAGTATGAGCCACTCCAAGAAATAATGGCAGTGGAAGTGGTTGTCCTAGACATAAGACTGAAGTAGTTGGAGCCTTATATCAAGTGAGGAGAAGCAAGGTCCCTTGCATGCATGACATTTAAGGAGAACATGGTTGAAGAGACTCAACGAGGCGCATTCGACCATGCACATCTGAAGCAAGGTGAAGTAGAAACACCAACAAAAGATCCTTCCAACAATGGTTTGTCCAATTCAAACTAGATATCATGTTTTTTTTTCTAAACTCATGTTTTGTAAATAGATTTTGATATTAGATATTTTTAAGAAAACATTTACAAAATACGAATACAGTTTCTTAATTAATAAAACCCATATGTGGAAGAAAGATAATTATTAGATATACAAAAACTATGAAATAAATGAAACTGTTACAAATATAAAGATGTTGATCTTGTAACTAGAATATTTTAATGTTAATCCTTATCCGCTCTATTAAAAAAAACTAACCTTAAAATAATTGTGAATAAAGTGATAGTTAAAATTATGTTAACTTCAAATATTTTGTTGAAATAATTTATAGATGAATAATGGTCTTATTTTATTTTATACAATTATGAGCCTGACATTAGTTATGAAGAATCGTTTTCTTTATATGATTATGGAATTATGAGGCCTGCACCAATTATGAAGAATGGTTTCTTTTTATATGATTATGGAATTATAAGCCCTACATCCTTTATTTTTTGATAAGGGGTTGGGACCTTTTTCTATATTATAGAGTTCAGTATTTGGTTACTGTTTTTTTGTCATTTTAATTATAAGAAATTATAGTCACGTGGTTTGCTTTAAGGCCAATATTATATTTAATATTTATAATTATTTATTTGTTTATATATAAATGTTGTATTTAGATGTTGTGTTTTTTAGTTTAATTTTAAATTTAAATGTAATTATTTATTTGTAAGAATATTTTAATTTTTTTTCAAAGTTGTTTTTTTTTAATTTTTATTTTGGAAAATAAGATTATTAATAGTATTTTTTTCGAAAGTTAAAATTTATATTTCTTACAGTCATTTATTTATAATTTCATAATGTTGCTAATAAAAAAATTATAAATAATTTTATGAATCAAAAAGTAGTGTTACTAGTTAATTTTTGTTTTCAAAATTAAATTTAAAATTTTTAAAAATTATGGCTTTAATAACCAAGACTATTGCAATTAAAAATTCAAAATCAATTCCCACATAAAAAATGTTTTTTTTTTTTTTTAATTCCATTTATATGGTTAAGAAAGTCACATTTAAAAGTAAATAAATAAATAAATACCCTCTTCTAAGTTATATAATCCTTATCTGGAAATTAAAAATAAAAACTTTTAAAACAAATTTGTTAAAGAATTATAACAAAACAAAAACTAATTTAAAATATAATAATAGAGAAAAAAAACAAATATAAAAATATAATTAAAATAAATCAAAATTAGATATTTAAAAAATAATTTATATCTAAAAGAGTTAAAATATAATTGGATAGTGGTATTCGAGAGGAGAAATTCTAGGGTTGGGGAGAGATGGGGTAGGAGATTCCTTGAATTTCCCATTCACTCCCTTTCCATCCATTCCCTTGCTTCTCTCTAATTGTTGTTTAGAGTGGTACACCACTTTTTTAAGCTTGTCGCTACCTCTCCTTCATTTGTCACTCCTTTAAGTGACAAGTGAGGGGTGGGGAAGGAAGGAGGCAGGGAGGGAATAGGCAAGGGAACCGGGGAGAAGAGGTGAATTTGCGAATGACACTCCCTTATAACTTTAGGTGGTAGGTGGGGAGTGGGAGAAGAGGTGAATTTGCGAATGACACTCCCTTATAACTTTAGGTGGTAGGTGGGGAGTGGGGAGGGAGGAGAGAGGAACATGTAGGGTAAGTGGGGAAAGTGAGTGGAGGGACAATTTCGGAAATCACCACTTACCCAACGACTATTTTTTTTGGATGTGTTTTAAATCTTTTTTCTTTTAATTTGATATTTATTTTTTTAAGTTTTATTTCACTATGTTCTTTTTTTTAGCTAAAAAGACAATGTGGGTGTGTTTTTGTTTTATTATTATTATTATTATTATTATTTATAAGTTTCTATTTGCATTTGTCTCATGGTTACAAAAGGTAACTCCTAAAAAAGGGTGCTACCAATAACACCATGTTTTGAATTGAGGGTTGATATTAAGTTTCTTGTTTACAACATTATGAGGTTAATTTAAGACCATGAAAAATATTGTAATTTTAATCCCACTAAAAATATGCTACTAGAAGCACCACTTTTTAATTTGAGAACTTATTTTGATGTGTTTTACCAAAAGATATGATTTTTAAAAGTTAGAGTCTCATTATTGAGGTCATAATTCCCATCAAGTTGGAAAATATATATCTAGAAAAACTTTGCACTTAAACTCATGATTTCAAAATGTAGTTAATGAATCCCTAGAAATCCAACCCACCTTATAAGTATTTAACCTGGTAAAACTAGATTCATGTCAAGCTGTATACAAGGTTGGTCATAGATAACGAATAAATTTTGGGCAATAGGAAATCAAAGAAGTATCATATGTGTGGGGAATAGCCACGAGAACAAACAATGGGGTATAAGCTTTGGTAATTGTTCAAGGCCTTTGTATCATATATTCAAGAATAGATAGAGAGATCACAATGGTAGGGAGTTCCCCTATAATCATTAATGTGTATAGAAGCACCACATGGATATCCTCCCTTGCTATCACTAGAATCATCCAAAGTACATAAATATATTCTAAAATTTTATGCAAACTTATTGTTTCGATGTCCTCATGCTCAACAATCTAAAGGTTAACAAAATGGTGGAAATGGTGCTATTACGGATAACAAGAAGATATGATCAAATTCCATTCATGATCAATGTCTATCAAGTTGATAATCAAATGGTTAGACCCAGTTACGCTAAAAAAAAAATTGGAAGATGGTGTCCCCCTCCTCCCCTTCTCACATCACTAGGCTATCAGTTGGTGGGAGTATTAACTCCCCTCACTTATCTAGCCTAGATATGTTGCCGCTTTCACATGCATTATAATATGGGGAGAGAGGCCTGAGGTATTTTCTTCCTTTATTAGTCAACTTCTACATTTCATTCATACTTCCCCTTAACACAATCAGCTCTAGCTCACAAGACTAGCTTAATTTCCTTTCACTCATGTATTAGGTGGCATTTATGTGATAGGTGCCACCATCTCCTTTGCAAGCTCATGGAAATGTATCACATAATTGGTATTTCTATCATTTGGTGACCTCATTGACTCTTCAATTTTAGTTTATTATTTGGGAAAAAGTAGCCTATGTATTGCATCCCTATTGTCAGTGTTTCCTATAAACAAGCTTAATGATATGGGAAAGGGGTTGAGACGTTGCAAGAAGATTATAGAAGGAACCTACTCCTTTGCAATACACTATACAACCTCAAAGAAAAATCATAAAATTTAAACCCTCTCTGAACACAATGGATGGTATCATTTCCTAGTTATCTATTTACTTGAATTCCCCCCTCCTCCTAGTTATTGATCCCTATGGATCACATCCACTGATCCATTTTAAAGAAAACCCAAAGACATCAAAGCATATATTAAAATGATATTTTAGGTTGATCACAAATTTAGGTGTTCATATATTTTACCTAGCTTCAACACTTTTAAAGGCATGATTGTCACTAGTAGACACCTTATTGTTAAAGATTAGTCAATTTCCAATTAAAATATACCAAGAGAAATAGAGATAAGGAAAATATATGCACAATAAACTTGTAGCATTGATTTATTGTTCATAGTAAATAATACATGTAGATTAAAGGGAACCTAAGGCTTAGTTTAATTGTTTGTCACCAAAAGTGCAATTGGCTAGTTCCTTGCTAGCAAGTGAAGGTTATTAAGCCAACAAAATATGGAGAAATACATTGGTTTAGCTATAATGAGAAAATTTCAAACTTTTATGTTAATAAAACCAATATTTATACAGGCCCATGAGAAAATTCTTGATTAAATCATTTTGTACAATCTCTCAACAAATTACTACAGTCTCTCGACAAATATCTCAACTAATAATTTTCTATCTCAAATTAAACCTTCGAGACAGGACAAATGCATAACAATAATAATTCTAGAATATGAAAATGATCATTATTCTAAAATTTCTCCCCCATAATGATCATTTGGAGAAAATCCAATACCATCTCTAAATTTGCAAGACTTTTCCTTTGGTAATGCTTTGGTGAAGATATTTGCAACCTAAACTTCTATTATGCAATACATGATCTCGATCAAACCTTGTTGAACCAAGTCTTGAACAAAATGACATTGAATATCAATGTGTTTGGTCTTCTTGTGAAAAATTGGATTCTTGTTCATTTTAATAGCACTTTGATTGTTACAAATTAATTGAGTAGGTTGCTCCTATTGCTCATGTAAATCTTCCAAAATTATTCTTAACCATACTGCTTCAAAAGTTATTGGTGTTGTAGCTTTATACATTGCTTTGGTTATGTAGGTTTGTTATTAATACTCCAACCAATTACTTTTGACCCCGTACTAAATGAATACCCTGAAGTTGATTTCTTATCATTAATGCAACCTACCCAATTTGAATTTGTATAACCAATCAACCTGAAATCCTCTATATATTTGTATATTAATCCATAGCCAACTATACCATATAGATATCTGAAAATCGTATTAGCTACATTCCAATATAATTCCTTGGGTTTTGATATAAACCTAGATACCATAGTGATTGCAAAAGATATATCTAGTCGAGTTGTACTTAGATAAATCAAACTTCCAACCAATTGATGATGTAGAGCAACATCAATTGAATTGGAGTCATCATTTCTATATAAACTTCAACCCAACTTCCAAAGGGGTTATTGTTGGCTTGCAACTCAACATGTTAGACTCATTTACAATATCCCAAGTATACTTAGCTTGTGACATAAAAATACCTTCTTATTTATACCATAATTCAATACCTAAGAAATATTTCAATTCACCAAGAAATTTCATTTCAAATTTTGCAATACTATGTGACTTAAATCTCTTAAATAATTCTAAAATGTTTCTTATGTAGATCATATTATCAACATAAAGTGTAACAATGAGTATGTCATGATCTATCTAAAGTATATAAATATTAGGTTTATATGAACTCTTGACTATAAAAAGATCCAAGAAATACATATCAATCCTTGAACACTAAGCCCGCAGTGCTTTCCTACAACCATACAAAGCCCTTACTAACCTATAAACACAATCTTCTCTTCCGGGAATCTCAAAACCTTCAAGTTGTTTAACATAGATTTATTTATCTTCATAACCATTCAAGAATGTTTATGTAACATTCATTTGACAAATTATCCACTTATGTTGTGCAGTCAATGCAAGAACCATCCTAATTATGTCCATCTTGTCTACTCGAGAATTTTTTTTGTATAATCAATCCCTTCCTTCTGATAATAACCTTTGGCAACTAAATGGGCTTTATTCTTATAAATTGAACCATTTGATTTATACTTAGTCTTATATAACCATTTAGTACCAATTAGATCATTTTCAGAAATCAAAACGTCGATCTAAAATAATCAATATGAATGGGATTAATCCAGAAAATCTATTACAGCAATCTAAGAATCCCCGAAATCTTAAATCTGAAAACATATCATTTCCTTCAGGTAAATTAACCAAGTCCCAAGTATCATTCTTCACCGAAGAAGTAAACTCGAATTCCATGGATTCATTGCATTCTTTCTTCTTTGATGCTTCAGCATAATTATCTGGATCGTCCATCTTCATTACTTTAAACCACAAGTGAAAAATTTACAACTGAACTTTGTGATCTAGATTTGTTAAAAATATTTTCTAACCAATATATCACTTTCAGAGTGACCTCTTGTTAGTCATCTATGATTTTTCTTGCATCTATCTTAACATTGGATCCATTATTTATTTCTACTTCACTCCTTACTTGATTCTATTGTACATATTTTGGCTTATAAAGTCCTTGCTCATCAAAAACAACATCTTTGCTTATTATGATTTATTTTGCCTAAGGATCAAATAACTTGTAGTTTTTTTATTTCAATACAATACCAAATAAAGATATACTTCACACTTTTATCATCCAATTTTCTTCTCTTTTCTTTAGGCACATGTGCATATGTTGTGCAACCAAATACTTTCATAGGTGCAACACTTGCTTTTTATCCTAAACAAACTTCTTCTAGAGTTAAATTCAAAATTCCTCTTGTAGAATATATTTTGAGAGTATAAATTATTTTGTGCATTTCTTTAGTCGAAAATTCATTTCGATGAGAATTAGTTTTTAACGTGCTTCGATACATTTCAACTATGGTCCTATATTTTCTTTTAATGACTCCATTTTATTAAGGAGAATATGAACTAGTAAACTCTTGCTTTAATCCATTTCTTCTGCAATAATTCAAAAATTCATTTGATTTGTATTCTCCCCCATTACATGTTCTTAGGGTAATAATTTTCCAACCACTCTACTTTTCTACCATTTCCTTGAACTCAAAGAAATACAAAAACACCTAGTTTTATCTTGCAGAAAATACACCCAAGTCTTCCTATATATATATATATATATATATATATATATATATATATATATATATATATATATATATAAATGAGTATTTTATAGTAATCCAACTAGAAAACGGGCCAATGCCCTTACATTCAAAGATTGATATTCTTCTTCAACATTCCAAAATTGTTCAAAAAACAAGCTATTTATACCCTATATTTTTCTAGCTATAGTTATGACCACACTTACTTTGTAAAGCCTCTAAAAGACTCCATGATATTCAGAAAACTTACGAAACATTTAAAACAAAAATATTTTTAGCTAACCGCTTCCTTCCTTATTAACTTAGGGGCTTTCGTCTTATCTAACATATACTTATTCCATCTATTGAGGGAGAGTCATAGCCATGCCCTATTTCAAGGGATCATCAAGTTGTGATGCTACCTACACTCCAGGAGGAGAATTCTTGGTAATCCCATGCACTTCTTTGAGAATATCCAAAGTTGTTGATTCAACAGTTAGCTCAATACCATCCACCTTTAGTGTCAAGTTGTCCACCTTTGTAGCCATATTATCCACTGTCGGTGGGACATGGTCCACATCCGCTTGCATGTCCTCCAATTTTCTTGTTAACAAAATGAAATGATATCTGGCTTCTGAGGCCACTTTTTCTCCTATATTGGCAACAAGAGCTGACAAATTTGCCATATTTGAAACCAAGTGTTCCTTAATGTCCTCTCCACGATCCTCCCTACTTTATTTTTCCATGTTACAGGGCACTCAAACTATAATACATACTAAAGGTAATTCCATTACCAACAGACACCACTTATAAACCTTTACACGGGCTCTTCGTGCTCTAGCATCATCCTTCTCGCTTTAAGTGTCATTGTCCCATCCATGAGCACTCCTGACACGAATTTCCATCATTAAATTTTTATCCCTGCTACTAAACTCATGTGAGATTAACTGCTCCAAAGCTTGTGATGCACCATCCTACTCTTCCTTTATGCGGAATATAAATGTGCATGAGATAATACTCCACTTGTCCACAAGAATGGCATGATTTTCCTCATTCTTTCAGTTGGTTGATCTAATGTGCCACAATCAAACTTGTAATATGGTCGTCCATCAAATCCCTTCAAAATAATGGGATTAGTGATGTCATTAAGTGGTCGGACTGGCCTTGATTCTGATCTAATCAAACCCTCAAAGGAGTTTATTTGGTGCATGTTGATCCT
Organism: Pinus tabuliformis; assembly: GCA_031772625.1. Lineage (NCBI taxonomy): Eukaryota > Viridiplantae > Streptophyta > Pinopsida > Pinales > Pinaceae > Pinus > Pinus tabuliformis. The sequence continues at coordinate 32,481,795 of CM062804.1, forward strand.
TTTCATATTTAATTCATTTATCATGGGATGTGAAAAAATATGGGTCTCCTTGGTTTTGAATTATTATCCCTTACACTAGACTTACTCCCTTGTTGGCTTTTTCATCAACACATTGATTGTTCTACCTTTTGATATGATAGACCACAATGGTTTCAAACTTTTGAATTTGCAACCAAATTCGAAGATACATCAAAGGAATGTCTTTTTTTGGTTGATCTTTGATTTCATGGACCTTTTAAATAACTATCATGGAATCAACAAAGACTATTAGCTGATGAATCCCCCTTAATATTGTAATATCAAATCCTTGCCATCGAGCTAATGCTTCTGCTTGGTTTTTTGTTCATTTTCCTAGCCCCCAAGCGGATTTTGACTCTATTTCTTCATTGGGGCGATAAATGACCCCTCCCTCTCTTGCCTCACACCTTCATGGATATTAATTAATGAAGGTAAGAAAATATTGTCTTTACAAATGAAATTGTCTCCATTGGACCACACAAATATAAATGCCTCCATGTTATGCTTTCTCTAGCCTTCCATGTTCTATTTGAAAAAAATTTGGCCTACCTTGCTCCCCAAATATGCATCCTTCTCCTACATCATTATTAATTTTCATATAAGAAAGACCATTCACCATATTATTCTTCCTTAACAAAAGAAAATTTTGAAAATTCAATTGCCCCAACCATAAATTCCAATGCTTGTTATTCACTTCCTCCATAACATGCAGACTATGTGATTTCCATGACTTAAAAGAGATCTTGAAAATTCTATATTCAATAATTTCTCCCCTTACTAAAACTCTATTTTTATTCAACTTATCCATGACTAAACATTATTTATTTTTGAATACTAACTTACAGTTTTGCTCCATCATCCATCCCACAGAAAGTAGATTCTTCCTCAATGCTATTGTTAGCAATGTGTCATCAATAAACTTATTTTTTCCATTCAATGCTACAGTTGCAATTTTACCTTTATTTTTCATTTTGAAAATAATATCATCACCAAATATGTGTCAAAATCATTTATTCTAATAAACAACTCTCCCTAATATGTTATATGAGTTAAACATCTTGAATAAATATATCATGCTTCAGTGTCTTCACTATGTACCATCAATTTTGATATAAATAACTTGTCATTTTTGGTTTATTCAATAAATGTATTGGCGCCTTTATGTTCATTATCTCTCAATTTTGCACAACAATATTTCTCAAGATGTTCAAAATCGTGACAATAATAACACTATGATCCTTGTCTTTCTCGATAACCATCTCTTCCTGTATAAATTGCAAGAAATTTGTTACTACTAATGAAATCGAACTGAAACCAAGAGACACAAATTTCTTCTACTATTCTACAAAAAGGAAAACACATGATAGAAACACATGCAATAACATGCAACCATCAAAACACAAGGAACACAATGATTTTATAGGGGAACTCAACTGGGAAAAACCTCTTCGCTGCTTTGCATTAATTCAGATGAAAAAGAGAAACAAATATAATGTCTTGATTCAACTCTAACTCACACCCTGCACTGTAAAATTGTTCTCTTGCTTCCTAACTTACTCTGCCCAACACTTAGCCAATTCAAGCCTCACCCAACCTCTTATTTCCTTGTGTAATCCTAGAGGAATTAATCTCCTAAAAATAGGGAAATTCCCTATTTCCTTGCACAAATCCAAGGGGAATTGATCACCTGCTCAGTGCAAAATCAATGTGTTGGAAATAATACTGAGAGGGGGGTTGAATCAGTATTATTAAGTCAATTATTTTTCCTTTCACAACCAGATCATATACACTACTTCAGTTAGTGAAAACCGTGTATATATGCAACTACAGATAAGGAAACCAGCGTATACCATGCAGACTTATAATTTAATTTATTCTACAGATGCTGATCATTAATCTGTGCATCAGAATCATATAAATAGTAGCTAGGAACAGTAAAACAGATCAGAAGACAATCACACACAAGAACACAAGATATAAGGTGGAAACCCAATGTGGGTGAAAACCACCTGCTGCAATTCATCTCTATCTTCTTTTAATTAGAAACTTCTTTTCACAATGTTTCTGTACTGGTGTAGACTTATACCAGTACGTAGGCTTCAACCTGTAGAAGGCTAAAACCTTCTCTCGTTCTCCAGCCTCTCCTGGAAGGGAGCTACAACCCCCTTAGCTCTTGTACTAGCTGAGGCACTAGTACGTAGGTGCTAACCTACAGAAGGCTACAACCTTCTCTTTCTTCCAGGGACCACGTTTCATAAATTTTCAGACTGGATCCATGAATAACATCAATCAAACATCAAGAATCTCTGCATCTAACAATATCCTTTTCACCAATCTAAACTGAATCAAATAGACACTTCTCTGACAACTGTACCCAGAACACAGTAACAGTAACCATACACCAATTCTGAACCCAGATCACTGCAGTAATCAACAGAAGTAGCTAGAACATAATTTAAGAGACGTACGCTACTTCAATATTCAGAAACCTGCGTGCATATGCTTCTGTGTTAAGACCAACTTGCGTATACGTACTTTTTACTTACAGAAACTGCGTGTATACGCGCCTTCGCTTCCCTGAACCTACGTACAGATCTATAAAGATAATTTACCCCTTCAAATATTCAGACATTAGTTAACCCAGATTATCAGATTTATAGATCAAGTGTGCGCCACATATAACAGATCAAAATCATACAAAGATACTATTACTCAAGCCTTAAGATTTTGACCCATCAATAGAACTTATCCTTTTCTTTGCGCTTAGGTTCCTCCTTCGTTCAGATCCAGCTCTGCACCATAACCTTAATCATCAGTATTCCAGATCTAGCACTTTATTAGATATTCAATAATTCAGATCGTTCCCTTGCCTAATGATCTCCTTCCTCTTTTATAGTCTTAGGCCTTTCACAATACCATGGTCCAAAACCATAACAAATCAATACCATGGACCCAATACTTGGGATCAACACTTCGGACGAGATATGATGGTCCAAAACCATAGGTTCAAATACCAAGGACTAAATACCATGGACCAAACATAAGTTCTCCCACATGTATGCGCTTTTCTTTGCGTGAAAGTGTGTGTATACGCATACGCGTCTTTGGAACGTCTAACCCAGGTGTATACGCGGCTTGATCACAGTGAACCTGCGTATATATATTTTTCCTTCATTCTGAGAGCCTGAACTAAGATCTGTTACCAGAGTGAGTTGCCATCAAGGACAACACCTATGCCATAGCACCAAACCTGTGTCATAATGCCAACAATCTCCCCCTTTGGACTTGATGACAACCTCAAGATCCTCAAAGTCATTCTCCCCCTTTTTCATCAAGGGCAAAGGATTATGCTCCCCCTGAGTACATGCTGAAATCTCTGCTCTGTTGTGCTGACCATGCTCCCCCTGATTGTAGGCAAGATCTGCAAAAAGATGTTCTTCAAGAAGAACCATGACTTATACATCATAAATGACCTTCCTATCACCAAAAGACTCTATACCTACATCCATCACCCAACCAAGTGGGAATCATTCACCCAACCAAGTGGGGATACATCAGAAATTTACATATGATAACCAAGTACATTACATCATTCATCCCAGGCATAGTGGGGAAACCAAAATAGGCTGTTACATGACCTTGATAATAATAAAAGATATACATGACATAGAGACGAAATATCTAGAGCAAGACTATGAAAGTCACAAATAACTAATATCAACAGCACTATTCAGATCAACAACCATGTTCTCCTTCTGTTCTCCATCTACAACTGATCCACCTGAACCCAAAACAGCTTGTGTACTTGAACCAAGAGCTTCTAATGTAATGCCAACAATGCATTATTAGAAGTTTATCTGCTCCCCCTGAACCTGCCAGAAGGTCTCTGTCAGACCCATATCAGACTCTTTTCAACCAGAGTCTGTCCCCACTGATTTCCTTCAAACCACCATATACACGACTGTATATGCATAAATTGGCGTATGCACGCGGATCCTCCTCATGCAACTCGCATACAACCACATTTCTTTGAAATGAACATGTTTCAACAGCAAGATGATGCATCAACTACTCCCAGCTTCTGTCTGAGGTATTCAAATGTTTCCTGGGCAGTGGTTTTGTGAGTATATCAACAACTTGTTCCTTAGAGGGAACATACTCCAACTTGACCTTTTGTTCAAGCACTTGTTCCCGAAGAAAATGATATTTGATAGGTATCTGCTTGGTCTTTGAATGCATGACAGGATTCTTTGAAATGCTGATTGCACTTGTATTATCACAAAAAATGGAAATAGGTGAAGTACAAGTGATTTGAAGATCTTGCAATGTTTGCATCATCCAAAGGAGTTGTGTGTAGCAAGATGCAGCAGCTACATACTCTGCTTCAGCTGTAGATAATGCAATGGAACTTTGTTTCTTGTTGAACCATGATACTAATCTAGGACCCATGAATAATGCACCACCACTAGTGCTTTTCCTGTCATCCACGCTACCTGCCCAATCTGCATCTGTATATGCATGAAGTGTGAGATCAGTATCTCTAGGATACCATAAACCATAGTTTTGAGTCCCTTGAAGATACTTGAAAATTCTCTTGACTACCTGAAGATGAGTTTCCTTTGGATTTGCCTGAAACCTTCCAACTATCCCTACTACATGCATAATATCTGGTCGGGTACCTATTAGATAGAGTAGAATACCAACCATGGATCTATAGGTTGGTTGATGTACAACTGCTGATTCATAATTTGCGCTGAGGCTGCATCCTGTTACCATAGGAGTACATACTGGTTTCGAATCCTCCATCCCATATTTCTTCAAGATCTGCTTGAGATACTTGGTTTGTGATAGAAAGATACCGTCTTTGTTTTGTTGAACTTGTAAACCAAGAAAATATGTGAGCTCACCAAGCAGGGACATTTCAAATTCTTTCTGCATCACCAAAGCAAAGTTTTGACTCATGGCTTCTTCATTGCTGCCAAAGATGATATCATCAACATATACAACAAGTATTAGCAACTTATCATTGTCAATTTTTATATACAAATTGTTGTCTGTTGATCCTTTTGCAAAACCTTGTTGATGAAGGTACTCATCCAACCGAAAATACCAAGCCCTTGGAGCTTGTTTAAGACCATAGAAAGCCTTTTTGAGTTTGCATACAAGATTTGGATCATTTCCAAGGATGAACCCATCTGGTTGTTCAATGTACACTTCTTCATTCAAGTCTCCATTCAGAAAGGCATATTTTACGTCCAACTGAAATACTTTGAACTTCTGAAAGCTAGAGAGAGCAAGGAACATTCTTATAGCCTCAAGTCTAGAAACTGGTGCAAAGGTTTCTTCAAAGTCTATGCCTTCTTGTTGCGCATATCCTTTACAAACAAGTCTTGCCTTGTTTCTAACCACATCTCCATTTTCATTCAGCTTATTTTTGAAAATCCACTTTGTCCCTATTACATTCTTATCTTTTGGTCCAGGAACCAACTCCCAAGCGTTATTCCTTTCAATCTGCTCAAGTTCTTCATTCATTGCCTTGACCCAGCATTCATCTTTGCATGCCTCTCTTACATTTTGTGGTTCGGTGGAGGAGAGCAATGATAGATAGCTTGAAGCTTCTGAAATGGTTCTCCTTGTCTGTACACCTGCCTCTTTCTGCCCCAAAATTTGAGATTCTGGATGATTCTTCTGAACGTATCTGGATGGAGTCTTTTCTTCTATTCTTATTTGTTCTTCTGGTGCCTCATGGGTTTCTTCATCATGAATCTGATTTGACGTTGAGGGATAGTCCTCATCATCTTTGAAAACTTCAGATCTTTCCTGCCTAGAGGTATTTCCTTCTTCATCAATCACTACATCAATACTTTCAATAATTTTTCCAAGTTTATTGTAACACTTATATGCTTTGCTATGGGGAGAGTAACCAAAGAGAATGCCTTCATCTGCTCTAGGTTCAAACTTGCCAAGATTTTCATTAGTCCTTTTAATGTAGCATTTGCTTCCAAACATTTTGAAGTATTTCACTGTGGGAGTCTTACCATACCAAAGTTCATGAGGAGTCTGAGTGTCGTTTACCCGGACATTTGTCTTGTTAAGAATAGTTACTGCAACAAATGCAGCTTCACCCCAGAAGTTTGCGGGAGTTCCAAATTCATCGAGCATAGCACGATCCATTTGTTGAACCGTTCTGTTCATCCTTTCCACTACTCCATTTTGTTGAGGTGTCCTTGCAACAAAAAATTCCCTTCTTATGCCATGTCTTCACAAAAATCGAAAAATTCATCTGAGGTAAATTCTCCTCCTCGATCATATCTGAGACATTTGATTCGTCGATCTGATTCATTTTCAACCAAGGCTTTGAATGATTTGAACTTTTCGAAAGCTTCATCTTTATACTTCATGAGTCCTAACCAACACATCCTTGAAAAGTCATCAATAAACAATATGAAGTACTCTTCACCTCGAGGTGACTTCTTCCTAGTTGGACCACATATATCAGTATGGACAAGTTCAAGTGGCCTGCTAGCTGATCCTTCCTTCTTAGGGAAATTAGTTCTGGTTTGCTTACCAAACTGACATGATTTGCATATTGTATTGTCTGGAATTCTGATGTCAGGAAGATCACGAACCGCCTGATATTTGCATGCTTTCCTTATCTGAGAGAAGCTAAGATGCCCCAATCTTTTGTGCCATAGCCAGTGTTCATCATTCTTGCTTAGATAGCATTGAGGTTGTCCTTCTTTGAATATGTATAAATTATTTGGAGTTCTTATGCCTTTGATCATTGTTTTTCCTGTATCAAGATCACGAACACTACATCCATTTGATCGAAATATTACCTCAGTTCCTTGATCGCACATCTGACTGACACTCAATAGATTATGCTTTAAGCCATCAACATACATAACATTTCCAGCTTTGACCTTTTCTTTCAACTGAACAGAACCTTTACCTTTTATGAACGCAGGGGTGTCATTTCCAAATGAGACCTTCTTTGCCTTTTCTAAGGCACTATATGATTGAAGTTTTTTTTTATCACCTGTCATATGTTTCGAACATCCACTGTCGATGTACCATTGATTTTCCTGTCCTTCTACATATAAGGCTATCCCACATCTTTCCGGTTGCGGTTCTTTCATTCTCCATGTTTTGGCACTTGAGACTTGTTCCTTCTGAGTTGTCTGCCGAAACCTGCTCCTGCATTCAGAATCTTCATGACTGAAGTTGTTACAAATAGAACATTCTATTTCATTTTCAAGAGCAGAAAAGTTATTGTAGGTCCTTTTCATGATCCCAGTCATACTTCTTTGTTTTTGAGCTTCTCTAGTCATGATTTTCTTATAGGCAACACATTGAGCTGCTTTGTGACCAAAGTTATGACAAGAGAAACACTGGCCATTGAAGAAACTCCTGTGATAATCAAATCTACCAACCAAATGATTGTAGTTTCTATTGACATCCATTCTTGAGGCAAATTGAGAATGTTTTACCTGTGGCTAGTTGTAGCTTCTGTTCATCTTTAAAGTAGATTGCCCCTGATTTACCTGGTAGTCTCTGTTAATTCTTGAGGTAAATTATCCCTGATTTACCTGGTGATCTCCATTGTGCCTTTGCTGTCGATTGTCAATTTGTTCACTCCTCCTTGCTGCATCAAGATAAATTTTGGAGGAGGATGGATTCTGTGCTTGAGACGCTTCTTCATTATATCCCAGACCTGTCTTGATTAATGGAGAACGCTGCACCTTGATAATCTCATCTAAAGTTTCAGATCCTTTAGCAAATCTGAGATTAAGGGCTTTTGTTTTCTCAATTTCTTTTCTAAGTCCCACAATTTCACATTCTAACTTTTCATTGTGTTTATCTTTTTCGGCAAGTTGGAATGTTAGAGTATCTATAATCATATTCTTTTCCTCTAAACAAACTTTAAGTCTAGAAATTTCTTCATAAAGACCTTCTTCATTTAGAGCATCCAAGAAATCATCATCTTCAAAAGCCATCAAAAGTCTATCATCATTACCTCATTCATCTTCATCACTATTTGACATCCATCACTGTCTTCATGCGTGTAATAGATCTTCTTATTCTGCTTTCTGTTCCATCTGACAGGTTCCTTACCTTTGTCTAGTTTATCTTTATGTGGACATTTTGCAGCATAATGACCGACTCTTCCACAAGCAAAGCATTTGAAAGGCAGCTTACCTTTGAATCTTCCAGTTCCCCATTGGAGGTTCTTGACAAAATTTGATTCTTCCTCTTCTTCTGACATATGTCCTGACTCATAGTAATCTTTGCCTGAAGCCTTGAATGCAACTTCTCTCCTATCTAATGGTCCTCCTTTTCTCATTTCGTAAGCAGTTAGAATTCCGTGCAGCGGTGACATGGTAAGGCTCTATAGATTCTGCTTTTCTTCTGTGGCAGAAACTTTTTATTCAAACTTAGAAGACAAAGATCTTAGAACCTTTTCAACCAAAACAACCTCTTTTATTTCTTCACCCAAGTTTTTCATGCAATTAACAATCTCATCTATGCGTAGGAAATAGTTAGCCACACTTTCATCATTGTGCATTCTGAGATTTTCATACTAAATTCTGAGGGTTTGAAGTTTTTCTCGTTTTACCTGTTCATCTCCTTCATAGCTCAGAACAATCTTGTCCCATATTTCTTTTATGGTTTTGAGCTGCATAACCTTGACGAATTTTGTTTGAGATAGACTACCTAATAGAGTATTGACAGCCTTTGCATTTGTTTCATACCGCTTCTTCCCAGCCGGATCTGTAGGAGTTGCTAATGGAAATGTGTACACTGTATCTATGATATCCCAGACTTCTGTACCAAGAGATTGAAGATAGGCTGTAATTCTTACCTTCCAATAGACGAAGTTGGTCCCATCAAAAATTGGTGGCCTGATCGAGGCTTCTCTCTCATAGTTGCTCATGATGATAGATCTTCCTTCAAGCAATCAAGCTTCTTCTGAAGGACCTGCTCTGATACCAATTGTTGGAAATAATACTGAGAGGGGGGGTGAATCAGTATTATTAAGTCAATTATTTTTCCTTTCACACCCAGATCATATACGCTACTTCAGTTAGTGAAAACCGCATATATACGCAACTACAGATAAGGAAACCAGCGTATACCATGCAGACTTATAATTTAATTTATTCTACAGATGTTGATCATTAATCTGTGTATCAGAATCATATAAACAGTAACCAGGAACAGTAAAACAGATCAGAAGACAATCACACACAAGAACACAAGATATAAGGTGGAAACCCAATGTGGGTGAAAACCACCTGCTGCAATTCGTCTCTATCTTATTTTAATTAGAAACTTCTTTTTACAATGTTTCTGTATTGGTGCAGACTTATACCAGTACGCAGGCTTCAACCTGCAGAAGGCTACAACCTTCTCTCATTCTCTAGCCTCTCCTGGAAGGGAGCTACAACCCCCTTAGCTCTTGTACTAGCTGAGGTACTAGTACATAGGTGCTGACCTACAGAAGGCTACAACCTTCTCTTTCTTCCAGGGACCATGTTTCATAAATTTTCAGACTGGATCCATGAATAACAACAATCAAATATCAAGAATCTCTGCATCTAACAATCTCCTTTTCACCAATCTAAACTGAATCAAATAGACACTTCTCTGACAGTTGTACCCAGAACACAGTAACAGTAACCATACACCAATTCTGAACCCAGATCACTGCAGTAATCAACAGAAGCAGCTAGAACATAATTTAAGAGACGTACGCTACTTCAATATTCAGAAACCTGCGTGCATACGCTTCTGTGTTAAGACCAACCTGTGTATACGCACTTTTTACTTACAGAAACTGCGTGTATACGCGCGTTCTCTTCACTGAACCTACTTACAAATATATAAAGATAATTTACTCCTTCAAATATTCAGACATTAGTTAACCCAAGTTATCAAATTTATAGATCAAGCGTGCGCCACATATAATAGATCAAAATCATACAAAGATACTATTACTCAAGCCTTAAGATTTTGACCCATCAATAGAACTTATCCTTTTCTTTGCGCTTAGGTTCCTCCTTTGTTCAGATCCAGCTCTGCACCATAACCTTAATCACCAGTATTCCAGATCTAGCACTTTATCAGATATTCAATAATTCAGATCGTTCCCTTGCCTAATGATCTCCTTCCTCTTTTATAGTCTTAGGCCTTTCACAATACCATGGTCCAAAACCATAACAAATCAATACCATGGACCCAATACTTGGGATCAACACTTTGGACGAGATACCATGGTCCAAAACCATAGGTTCAAAAACCAAGGACTAAATACCATGGACCAAACATAAGTTCTCCCACATGTACGCGTTTTTCTTTGCGTGAAAGTGCGTGTATACGAATACGCGTCCTTGGAATGTCTAACCCGCGTGTATACGCAGCTTGATCACGATGAACCTGCGTATATATATTTTTCCTTCATTCTGAGAGCCTGAACTGAGATCTGTTACCAGAGTGAGTTGCCATCAAGGACAACACCTGTGCCATAGCGCCAAACCTGTGTCATAATGCCAACACAATGTACAGTCAACTATATACAATTATAAATACAAATTCTCCTTTTCCATCAACTCAACTAAGCAATTCGAATTCCATGCATAATTGGGTCTATTTTTAGCTGATTGACTAGTTAATTGAGATATTAGTGAGTTAATAATAGTCATAACTATTCAATTGACCTTCAATTGACTCATCTATTGACTAGAGCTCAATTAATTGAGTTTAACTAAAAATAACTCATCTATATTCCTAAATTTAGCAATCAACCCATGCACGACTCTACTTCTAGCCTATAACTCGAATTTACTAACTTAACTAGTAGACAAGGCCATGTCACTCTAGCCAACTACAATCCAAGTCATCCTGTTGATGTGGAAAATCAAATTTCCCCATTTGACTAAGGCACAAGTCAAATGAAGCATTTTCTTGCTACAATTTCAACACTCCCTCTTAGAAAGAAAAGGGTTATGCACAACCCCAATCCTGCTCCTATAGGAATGTATTGTAACAAGACTCCCTCTCACTATTGTTGTTGCTACTACAACTTAGAACCATCCAAAATACTGAATCAATTGTGTCTCTGAGTTTCAACTATCTCCTAAGTCCCTGAATGCTACTAACCTGCAACTATCACCCAATATATGAATGCATCAACTGACACTAATCCTTCTACTACTGAATACTTTGGGCCCCTATAGCAAGGGTAATGATCATCCATGAAAAGAGTATACTGTAATTGTTGTTTCTCTCTTATGGACCCCGCCCAAATATTTGCAACTCTTGGACTAAGGCTCTACATTGCCCCACCTAATTTTTGGAGGTATGGCTGCATGCATGGAGAAATATACTTCTAGCCTGTAGATATCTCACTATAACTCCAATCTATTTCACTTGTCCAATAGTAACATGCTTTAGAAAATATTTTCCATTATTGAAAACCACATCATAACATATGTCCTCCAATACAGCCACAAAAATCAATTTTTTCTTCAGCCCAGGTACGTACATTACATTTTTCAGGTGAATATGGGAGCCTGACTCCCTCTTAAAGGAGAAAATATTGATTCCTTTGGTACTATACCTCCCGTCATATCAAAATTCTATGTGTAATTTGAGATCCTCCTCCTCTAGGTTACTGAAGAATTCCTTGTTTCCTGACATATTATATGAGGCACCACAATCTAGGTACCATTCACTCCCTCTTACTATGCTTTCCATGCAAGAAAATAGGGTAAAATCTAACTCAAATTGAGATTCCAAAGCATATCCTCCCACTCCTACTGCGAGACCCTTGCTAGATTTCTTGTGTGGACACTTGGTTGCATAGTGCACATATTCGTGGTAGTGAAAACATTTTATTTTGTTGAGGTCCTTCTTCTTGCAATTATTCTGGCTAGATTCTGCCTCTCCTTGGACCTTCATGCCTTTGGCCTTCATTCCTTTGCCAACTAGAGCACAATCTTCTTCCTCATCTGTAATGGATGTGACACCATATTTAGTGTTTCTTCTAATCTCCTACTGCACCAAATCAAACCAATGTATCTCCCAATCTAGTAGTTTTTATCTTCCATTAAATGAATCATGGTAACTATGCCAGGATTTCAAAAGGTCAAGGAGTCCTAAGCTCACAAGTTTAGATGATGGCACATTTTCTCCTACTCCTCCAAGTTCTTGAACTTGAGTGAATTTGGATAGGTACTGAGGAATGGTTTCATTTTTCTACATGCAAATGTTTCTAAGTTTATCTCTCAATGATAATTTTTTTGCATCATTGCTGCTTTGGAATATATCTGTGAGATTTTTCCACATTACAAAAGGAGTCTCATTTCCATGCAAGTTCAAAACCATGTGATCTCTGGAACTCTCCATGATAATCCTCATGGCTCTTGTTATGTCTTTCTTCCACTGAGGAAGTTCTTGTGCATCTGATGTTATTGGTTTTGGAATATTAATTTTCGTATATTCCCGTACTCCATTATTAGCTAGGACAAATTCCATCATGTCTTTCCAAGCACAAAAGTTTGAGGTGCCCTCCAATGCATACTCCAACCTTAGTCTATCTAAAGACATTTTTCCTACACTGAAGAGAATCTGCACCAAAAACTCTGCAAATCGAATTTTCTCTAAGAGAAGATATGGAACAAGGTTTCTATGTAGTCATTTGATGATCTAGATCTCTTAAGTTACCAGAATTAACCAAGATCTTTTACTTTTTTGATGTCAGTAGAATTGCATGTGAAAGAGTATAAAACAACCACATGTGCATACTTTAAAGAAGAGGAAACATAACGACAACCATAAATTAAAGCATACACACACATTGATAATGGAGTTCACCCTATGTGGGTTACATATCTGGGCCTGGTGTCAAGAGTGGGGAGGCCACTTCATTAAATGCTGCAAGATGATGATGAATACATGGGGGTATTCTTTATCATTTCAAAGATAGAATCCCTCAACTAGAGTGGCATGTCTCTCCACGAGATGTTCTCCTATAGGAACTCTCACTCATATGGGCTCTCCTTTAACATGACAAAATAATAAACTCTCACATGACATGGCATACAAGTATCCTTCAACATAATGGTAACAAGGATCTCAACAAAAAAATCATCATCTCAACGAATCAAAAGAAAGACATGGCATCACTACATCATATACCTCCACTTTCGGGGAATGGCCTAAAAATGCATAGCCCTACTGAAGAAATGCAGTGCATCATTGAATTTGTGGTGCAAAATCATGTCGAATGACTGTAAACTCAACCCATTTTTTAATACCGTCAAAATATGGACTCTCGGGAATCTCGAAGGTTCCCTCTCGCTGGTTGACTGGAGTTCTACTGCTCAGATGAAAATTATGAGTTCACCATTGCACTCCTTGTGACAAATTGAGTAAATGAGTATAAAGTCGGTATGGTTTCAATACTGTGAAAATTCGGCCCTTGGGGAATCTTTTAGATTCCTCATGATTTCAAAAATATTCTTTTCTGAAGGTTGATTGAAATTCCACTGCTCATATCAAAAATATGATCACACCATCTGACTCTTGGAAAAATTTTGGTTCTTTTGAGTATAAAATTAGCATGAATCTGACACCTTCAAAAATTGGCTCCAAGGAAATCTAAAGATTCCTCAATGATTTTGCACAAGAATATTCCTTAGAATCTGGAATATTCTCCTAAAATGTTCTATAAAATATTCTTTCTCGAATTTTATGCTTGCTTGAGAGTGGTTCCACTGTGTAGGGTTCCGCTCCTCCAACTTCCTTCACACATTGTTGCACTGTCCCCCACCCCTGACTTCCTGTTCAAATGAGTCATTATAATGTTTTGGTTGGCGGACCTTTCAAAGTCCACCTAGCTATCAATATGGTTGGCATAGTTTATATATATTTGTTGGTTATAGCGGGTCGTGAGTTCAAATCGTCACACCCTTGTCTTTTTTTTAATACAAAGTGTTATATAAACATATTAATATATAGCATTTTCATCGGTCATTATAAATGATTGCAAATGGTGATAATAACACCTATAACCATTGAATAATTCATTGGCCACTTAATATGGCTTATTAATAACCCCACCATATATGTTATATTACCATATAGTCTTTGCCTCCAATAAACTTTAATAACATAACCATATATTATATTCAATGGATTTATATATAACCATTTTTTATTGTTTGTATATGGTTATATATTTTAATACATATATATATATATATATATGTTTTTATGGAATTTTTAATATATATATATAGTCTTTTTGCAGGTGCAAGAATCCAATGAAAGAGTGCCATGTGTCAGGGTCTAGTAGGGAAACACTTGATTGCCATGTAGGCCTGTAGATCCCACCTGCTAATTGGGATGTTATGTGGCACACTATGGGCCCCTTTTTTCTCAGTCTTGTCAAACTTTAAACAGCAATAAGTTTATCATATGGACTCGTATTTGAGTGTTGTCTACACCACTGGAATCATATCAATGAGCACTACAACTTGGTCTTAGTTTTGTTGAAATCCAACAATTTTTTTTAGTGTTTCCTAAGCCCTCTTGGATCTTTGAGTGCCTCTAGAGCCACCTGGATCATTCCTCCCCACTAAGGAGTTTTTGGTCATCCAAAATCATGAACATAATCTAAATCTACTATGTTACATTGTCTGCACAACAAGTGTCCTGATGGGCCACACTTCCTTCTCCTTCACCCTTGTTCTTCGGAGCCATAAGTGATAAACTAACACTTGCATCCTCTGCAAACATGTGGTACAATCTTTGTAAACTACATTACATGACCAATCATGACCCAAGAATCCCCATACTTTCCAAGATTTTATAACACACTATTTGTTCAAGTTTACATCATAATAGAAACCAATACCCCAGTTATCAACAAAAGGCCAAAAACATCATTTTTCTATAATAAGAAATGGAAAACATATCATCAGTTTTACAATTATATCGCAATAAATGATTTACAAAATGTGGCCATGACAAGTTATTATATCTAGTAAAAACATCTCTTACTCATCAAAGTGAATGGGTCATCTCCCTGTGATGTTAGCATAATTGCATGTGAAAGAGTATAAAATAACCAAATGTTCATACTTTAAAGAAGAGGAAACATAACGACAACCATCAAATCAAAGCACATGCACACATTGATAACAGAGTTCACCTAGTATGGGTTATGTCTTCGGGCACTGTGTCAAGAGTGTGGAGGCTGCTTCATTAAATGTTGCAGGATGATGATGATTAGATGGGGGTATCCTTTGTCATTTCAAAGATAGACTCCCTAACCCATAGTGGCATGTCTCTCCACGAGACGTTCTCCTATAGTAACTCTCACTCATATGGGCCCTCCTTCATAATGAAAAGACAATAAACTCTCACATGATGTGGCATACAAGTATCCTTCAACATAATGGTAACAAGGATCTCAACAACAAAATCATCATCTCATCAAATCAAAAGAAAGACATGGCATCACTGCATCATATACCTCCAATTTCAGGGATGGCCTGAAAATGAATAGATCTACTAAAGAAATGGAATGCATTATTAAATTCGTGGCATGAAATTGTGTCAAATGATTGTAAACTAGATCCATTTTTTACACCGTCAAAATCTGGACCCTCGGGAATCTCAAAGATTTCCCAAATATTCCCGCTCGCTATTTGACTGGAGTTTTTTTTTCTTAGATGATAATTTTGATTTCACTACTACGCTCCTTGTCAAAAAATGAGTAAAATGAGTATAAAGTCGTCTTGGTTTCGACACTGTCAAAATTCGGCCCTTAGGGAATCTTTTAAATTCCTCATGATTTCACAAATATTATTTTCTGCAGTTCGACTGAAATTCCACTACACAGATCAGAAAACCTATCACGCTATCAAACTCCTAGAGAAATTTTGGTTCGTTTGAGTATAAACTTGGCATGAATATGACACCTTCAAAAAATGGCTCCAAGGGAATCTAAAGATTCCTCATTGATTCTACACAAGAATATTCCTTAGAATCTAGAATATTCTCCTCAAATATTCTATAAAATATTCTTTCTCTAATTTTGTGTCCACTTGGGTTGGTTCCACTATGTGGGGTTCTGCTCCTCCAAGTTCCTCCACACGTTGTTCCATTATCTCCCATTGCCGGCTTCTTCTTCAAATGAGTCATTATAAAGTTTTGGTTGGGAGACCTTTCAAAGTCCACCCAAATTTTCATATGGTTGGAATAGTTTATATATAGTTGTTGGTTATCTTGGGTTGTGGGTTCAAATCGTCACACCTATGTCTTTTTTTCAATACAGAGTGTTATATAAACATATTAATATATAACATTCTCGTCAGTTGTTAGAACGGATTGCAAATGGTGGTAATAACACCTATAACCATTGAATAATTCATTGGTCACTTAATATGGCTCATTAATAACCCCACCATATATGGTATATTACCATATATTCTTTTCCTCCAATAACTTTGAATAATATAGCCATATATTATATTCAATGAATTTATATATAACCATTTTTTATTGTTTGTATATGGTATATATTTATATATATATATATAGATATATATATATATATATATATATATATATATATATATATATAGATATATATATATATATATATATATATATATATATATATATATATATATATATATATATATATATATATTTTATGGAATTTTTAATATCTATCTATCTATATATATATAGTTGGGCATGTTATCCCCCCAAGGTAGGTTTTGGGGCTTAAAGCCCAAGTTTTGACCGAATCTTTTTGTAAAAGCTCCGCGAATTGCAGTCGCGGGGCGCGAAATCATAACAGAGTCACAGGGTTGTCCGCCCTAGTTTTTGTAATGTATTGTCGGCTGGATAGACCTACCCATGGTCCGTGGACCATGGGATTGTATAAATAGAGCGAGGCTCTAAGTAGAAAGGATAGCTAAGATGGAATAGAGAAGAGCATGAGAAGTCTAAGTGATTGAGTGAAAGTGTAAAGCTCTGTCGCTGAGTGCGCAAAGGCCTAGTAGTCTGCAGCTGAGTGTGTAGACCCCTATAGCTGAGTGCGCAGGGCAGGTCGAGTCTGTAACCATCGCAATAATCAATAAAGAGAAAGTTTACCATATTTCTCTACATCTTTTCCTGTTTTAATATATGATTGGATATAATTTGCAAGTATATTGTGTATATGCTACGCGAACTTATTTGAATTTTTTACTAATTATAACACAATACATCCAAGTACACGAAGGTAATTAACTGGTGTAGGAAGATAAGTAAGATCTTGGGTAATAGCGCAGAGCGTGGCTCTAACAGCGTGGAAGCTCCACAATCCCTGGTTAGGGCTGCACGAAGGCAGTGTATCAAGGCGTGAGGAATAGGGAAGTGCACAAAGAAACCTGCGTGCAGGGACAAACAGTGAGACTAGTCGAACCTCTCAGACATCACAAGGGCGCGGAAACCTTGTTCTAGCACCCTCCCATACTACTTCGGGTGAGACCTCAGTCCACGCTCCACAGACTATTGCCGAAAGGGCCAGTAGTACAGGGATTTGTTTGGCTAATTAACTCTGAACTTGGGTCAGGCCCCAACAAGCCAAAAAATGGTTTCGTTGCCAGGACTGGGATCTACATAGAGATGTCTAATGTTGTATCACTGGAATCCGACAAGGAAAGGAATTGAAGATTGGTTGGACAGGAAGATTCACGAGTTCGCGGCATAGGAAAACAGGAATCTGCGACTATAAAAGGAAGAGTGGTTAGACTGATACTTATATACAGAGATCCACGAAATTTTCTTTGCATCCTTCCCCACTGAGTTGTACGAGTGGATCACGAAGCTAGCAAATAGCCAAGGAAGGTGTAAACTCGACAAACCTATTGTGTGGACTCCACAATTTGTGCGCAGACTGGAAGCATTGGAAGATAAGATCAAGCGCGTTGTCGATCACTGGCTTAATTGAATCATAGGAGGATTCATCACCAAATTCACAGTACATACTTTGGTCAGTTATAGCGAGGCAAAACGATGCTTCCTCAAGGGACCGCGAGGTAGGTACATTAAATCTTTGAACACTTGGATTAAAATGCTACTATGTGAAAAACGCGTTATGCGAGTAAATTGATGTTTGGGGCTACGCGAAGTGGGAGAATCTATAGAAACGAAGGTAGCACAGAACTAGAGACTAGCCCCTTGATTTCACCTCCACGAGGGGGCGAGGAAGAGCTCGCGAAGGTCTCATCAAGAAGTGTGATCAATTGGATAAGGTAGAGAATTCCGCGCATAACACCTCCACCCACACCACCGCCAGTTTCACCATCTTCACCTCAGTCTTCACCCATACCACCTCCACCACCACTGTGAGGATATCCAAGTGGCGTTAAAAAAAGAATTTAGTAGGCCAAAGTCGGAGGCATAGTCGATCATTGGGTTTAAGGAAATCACAATGATACCAGGTGAAACCCTGTGGGAGTTGGATCAAAGACTGAAGTGCACCATTCACAAAGCGAACATGACATTGACAGATGGGAAACACCACGAATGGTTTGTAGCATCGTTAACACTGCATCTAAAGAACGCGTTGTCGCAATAGAGGCTAAGCACTCAAGCCGAGGCCTTAGAGGTCACGATGAGATTGCACGAGACCCCAATACAAGATCCTAAACTGGGAGTTCAGCAGATTCACACACAGTTGAAAAAATTGTGCTTGGAGATGCAGAGTTTGAAACAAGATAGGACAACCTGCCCAAAGATGCGTGATGAGGTATGGTGTGTAAAATGCAAGGTGCAGGGGCATGACAATGACCACTGCTCGGTGTTCGCGAATTACCTTGAAGGAGGAGGTCTAATGCCACTGAGACTGGAGGCACAAGTAGGACCAAGCATGGCACCTGCACTGTGGTGCATGATTTGTCAGATAGGAGGAAAGCATGCTACAAATAACTGCCATCTATTATAGAAGTATACACAAAATTCATAGCAATTGTTCTGTAATTTCTGTAGGTTAGTAGGACATGATGAGCGCACCTGTAGAAGTTATGAGATGATGATGGATTGAACTCCTACTTACAGAGTTCAGGCCGAAACACGGCCCCTCGATTAAAACGCAGGAATGGCACGCACCAGATTTCAGGGACGTAGATGAGGCCGAAGTGGAGGGGGACCAGGAAGAGGTCGCGAACAGCTGATATGTTACAATTGCGGAGGGCCGGGTCACCATGCCCACAATTGTATGAATCCAATGCGACCATCATGTTTGTATTGTACATTTTTTGTTCATGAGGAGGAGGACTATCCCACTCTGATAGCAAGGTTGCGCAATAAAGGAGCACTCCAACCTCCCCTGACTCAGAACTTGCAAATGATGAGGTCTGAGCCACGGGAGGAAGACCCTAACGTAAACATCATGCTCCGAAGTGGAATTACGATAGGAGATGACAAAGGCAAGTAACCTGAAGAAAGTACCTGGGTTCGCAAGGCTCCAACGAAGGAACCGGAATTTGATTTGGAGTGCGTTAAGGAGACTTCCATGGAAGCTAAGAGGGGCTTCACTGATGCCTCCATGTCAGGAAATAAAGATAGACTGGAGCCAAAAAAGGACCCATCGATGCTCACTACGTTCTTGGAGACATGCATGAAGTTGCTACGCAACAGCAAAGCATGTAAAGGGACTGCAAGAACTCATAAATAGATGCGCTCAGACCGCGCGTAGTCCGGAAGCTCGAGAAGCACACAACGCAAACAGGAAGAGAGATGAGATTGACCGCGCAGAATGGGGAATATGAGATGGACCAAGTTATTATGGATCTAAGATCAGACGCGAACGTCCTGCCAAAGCAAACATGGGAGTGCATGGGCAGGCCTGCGTTGCAATGGTCTCCTATCCAACTAGGAATGGCGAACCAGCAAAAGATCCTACCTATGGGGAGATTGCAGGGAATCACAATAGATATCTAAGGAGCAAGCGCGCTATCATATTTTGAAGTGCTAGAGATTTTTGATGACAGCAGTCCCTACCCCACACTATTGGGAATAGATTGGGCCACTAACATGAATGGAGTGATAAATCTAAAGAAGAGCAAGATGATCATTGCGAAAAAGTCTATGTGTGTAGTGGTACCTTTAGACCCTGCATAAGGATCGCGCTACATGGAGCCGGTGCACAACTACGACAACGACGACAATTTGGACTTCATCTACAAGATAACCACGCGGGAACAAGATTGGGTAAATCCAACCGCGGATGGCCGAATCTCATGGGAGCATGAAAGATCCTACACATCAGATTCTGATGAGGAGATAGAACAATGGCAGAACCGGTTACACGAGGTAACCACGCTCACCTGTAACATGATGATGAGGTCACTGTGCTACGTAGCAACAGAGGTAAGAGATCTGCCTACGTATGATGGGTTAAGCGAGGTGGATGACTTCCTGAAAAAAATTGAAAAAGAAGTGCCATAACAGTAGCGTTTCGACGCTCTGAAATGGGTACTGCGAGCTACGCCCGCAAGATGGTGGGGTACATACCAAATAAGTTTTGAGGATTGGTGCGACTGCAGAAGAATGATGCCCACACAATTTCGGAAGCCTTCGATGTGATTAACAGACAAGCTGGTCAGATGAAACAACCCCCGCACCCACCTATCCAGGTGGATACAGGCATATGGTGTGAAACCTACGAATGCACACAATCCTCGTGGTAGGAGACATGATCAGTAAGCAGGTGCTTGTAAGACAATGGCGTGAATGACCCCTCCGGTTGGGACCACAAAGTATGGAAAGACTAAGTGTGCAGAAGGGTATCCACGAAGAATCCTTTAACAAAGTACGCGAAGCACTGAACAAGGTCCACAATGCGAAGTGGACTAACTGGGAGCTGCGCATACCAGCAGTTCTATGGGCTTATAGAACCGTGTGCAAGAACCTGACCGCACAAGCATCGCCATGGCTGGAGTATAAAGCAAACAGTGTAAGACCTATAGTACATGAAAAGCTTAGACCACGCATGATAGCACCGATAGATACGACGGTTCGCGAAACCTTGGAAGAAGAAATCCAATAGGGAAACTCTAGGCTCTAAGAACTTGAAGAAGAAAGGGTACGATTAAGGAAGAAAAGTGCTCTGGTAGACACGGAAGTCAAGAAGTTGGAGGATAAGATAAAGGAATATTTTCTCAGTAAAAAGACTAGGGTGATAAGGCAAGATGCGCACAATCACGAGGACAAATTTGAGGCCTATCACCGCAAATTGATCAGTCTGATGCCTTGGCTTGGACCGCACATCACTAAGCAAGTCGACCAGGGTAGCGCGTTAGCGATGATAAGGTGCACAATGTCAACCCTAACAATAAAAGGTGGGTATTTCCCAGGAAACGTGAAGGATGACAGGATGAACCTTTACACAGGTGGTATGACCACCTGACTAGCTGAGGGAAGTACAATCTTAAAGCTCCAGGTAGTTGAAAGGAAGCGCAGGACTATAAATTATTCTGCCCAAGAGCTGCGCGCAGAAGCAAAGTGTCACAAGGTCCGTGACTGCACACAGGGGGTGGCGTTGTCGTGTGGGTTGGCCAGAAAGTGATCATTGAACTCACTATTCATGATGGGATGCTTGACTTGAGACTAAATGGAGTGGGCGGTAGGCATTTAAGACGAGATTTATGGGCAAGAGTTGGGAAAATCTACCGCCAAGGCAGCATTAATGAATTTGGGGGGAACAGTTGAATTCAAATTTAAAAAGCACTATAAATTACAAGGGGCTGCCCAGCAAACAACACTTGGTCATTTGTGAATTAAGCGATTGAGAAGAGCCCTGTTTGTTTTGTGCCAAGCGTCGATTGAGCCCCTAAGTTTGCGAGTGATAGATTTTTGGATAGAAACGATGGCAGCAACTGAGGAAGTTATGGAAATAACCAAATTGACCGCCGAAGAGGCCGCACAGGCCCTGACTGTGGGGGATGCTTCAGAAGGCGTCAGGATTGTGGCAAAAATCCTAAAATCATTGTGCACGCCAAGACCCAAGAAGGACAAACAAATGATGGTTTCCGTACATGTGTCCCCGCGGAACCTGCTGCGCACCAAGCTTTCAATGGAGGACAAGGGGATAGTCATCACCATAGAGATCGATGAAGACGAAGAAGACTTGGGGGATCTAATTATCAAAGAGGATGAGGACGAAGGCATGGAGGAGGAAACTGAGCCTAAGCACCCTCGACGAAGCTGCCCGCCTATGTCCCCCCATGGTAAGGGAAGGCTAAAGTGTCCAAGAACCTTGATGAGACCAAGAGCTCTCTCTGGACCCCGCTCCTCCCAGACAACATTATTTTTGAGGGCATGCACCTGGGACAAGTTTCGAGCAAAAAAACGAAGATTAGGACCTCATTAACGAAGAGAAATTCTCACGCCTCTGTCTCTAAGCGCTAGATGTTGGGGTCCTCCTGCAGATTTCTGAGGACCTCAAATGACTCTTCCAACATGCTGGTGCAGTCTCGCACTACACTGCCAATCTTGTCCAGTCCTACTGTAATAGTGCTAGCATGCTGTTATCTGACTTCCGGAGGGGTGGATGACTGTGCCTTTAACCGCAGCTCAGGGACCTGAAGGTTCAACTCCATCTGAACCTTTGTCATTTCCTCCCTCGCCTCACACACCCCTACTGTTAACCTGTGGATGTGCACCTTTGATGGAGTGTCTACTGGGATGGCCAACTCCAGGACGCTTTAACAAGCTTCATCTATTACCTACACCAGCTGTCGATTCTGCAACACCACTTCGTCGCACTGCAAGCTCAATTGTTCCATATTGATTTTCTGCTCCCTGAGGACTTGCAGTGCGCAGCTCTCCCTAGCCCGCAGTTTTGTAGTTATCCCATCCTACAGAAAATGTAAGGTCTCTTGTGGGAGTGTAGCCATATTGCTACCGAGACCCTTCAGCACGCTAATAATAGGCCTATTAGCCTAATTTGTTCTGTTTCCGGGATTGGGATCTGCATAGAGATGTCTAATGTCGTATCACTAGAATCCGACAAAGAACGGAATTGAAGATTGGTTGGATAGGAAGATTCACGAGTTCGCGGCGCAAGAAAATAGGAATCCGCAACTATCAAAGGAAGAGTGGTTAGACTGCTACTTATATATAGAGATCCACAAAATTTTCTTTGCATCCTTCCCCACTGAGTTGTACGAGTGGATCGCGAAGCTAGAAGATAGCCAAGGAAGGTGTAAACTCGACAAATATATTGTGTGGACTCCAGAATTGGTGCGCAGACTGGAAGCAATGGAACTATAAGATCACGCGCATTTTCAATCACTGGCTCGATCAAATCATAGGAGGATTCATCACGAAATTCGCGGTAGATACTTTGGTCAATTATAGCGAGGCAGAACGACGCTTCCTCAAGGGACCGCGAGGTAAGTACGTTAAATCTTTGAACACTTGGATTAAAATGCTACTACATGAAAAACGGGTTATGCGAGTAAATTGATGTTTGGGGCTACGCGAAGTGGGAGAATCTACAGAAACGAAGGTAGCACAGAATTAGAGACTAGCCCCTTGATTTCACCTCCGTGAGGGGGTGAGGAAGAGCTTGCGAAGGTCTCACCAAGAAGTGTGATTAATCTGATAAGGCAGATAATTCTGCGCATACCACCTCCACCCACACCATCGCCAATTTCACCGTCTTCATCCCTGTCTTCGTCCATACCACCTCTGCCACCAATGCAAAGTAGTATGGCAAGCACGATAAAGCTACCAGTGTTCAAGGGAGTAGAGAATGAAGATCCAGATCAGTTCTAGCTCGTGATAAAAGCGGTATGGGAAGCACAGGGAGTCACAGATGACAATATAAAGAAGGCAACGCTGGTCAGTGCTTTACAGGATCGTGTGCTGACTTGGTACATTAAGCATTCAAATGACAATCCGAATGTGGGGATAGTAGATATCCAAGTGGCGTTAAACAAATAATTTATCAGGCCAATGTCAGAGGCACAGTTGATCATTGGGTTCAAAGAAATCACAATGCTACTAGGCAAGACCCCGTGGGAGTTGGATCAAAGACTAAAGTGCACCATTTGCGAAGCGAACATGACGTTGACAGATGGGCAAAACCGCGAATGGTTTGTAGCATCGTTAACACCACATCTATGGAATGCGTTGTCACAACAGAGGCTAGGAACTCAGGCTGAGGCCTTGGAGGTCACGATGAGATTGCACGAGACTCCGATACAAGATCCCAACCTGGGAGTTCAGCAGATTCACACACAGTTGAAAAACTTGTGCCTGGAGATGCAAAATTTGAAACAAGACAGGACAACCCGCCCATAGATGTGCGATGAGGTATGGTGCGTAAAATGCAAGGGCCAGGGGCACGACAAGGACCACTGCCCAGTGTTCACGAATTACCTTGCAAGTGAGACCTCAGTCTATGCTCCGCGAACTGTTTCCGAAAGGGCCAGTGGTACAGGGATTTGTTTGGCTAATTAACTCCGAACGTGGGTTAGGACCAAACAAGCCAACAAATGGTTTCGTTACCGGGACCTACGGTTAGCGCATTGAAGGGTCTCAGTATCAATATGGCTACACTCTCATGGGAGACCTTACACATTCTTCAGGATGGGATAACTGTAGAACTGCGGGCTAGGGAGAGCCGCACACTGCAAGTCCTTATCGAGTAGAAAATCAATATGGAACAGTTGAGCTTGCAATGCGACAAAGTGGTGTCACAAAATCGACAATTAGTGCAAGTAATATATGAAGCTTGTCAAAGCGTCCTGGAGCTCGCCATCCCAACAAACACTCTATTAGAGGCGCACATCCACAACTTAGCAGTAGGGGTGCATGAGGCGAGGGAGGAAATGACAAAGGTTCAGCTGCAGTTGAACCTTTAGATAGTCGAGCTGCGGTTAAAAGCGCAGCCACCCACCCCTCTGGAATTCAGAGAACAGCGTGCTAGTGCTATTACAATAGGACTGGATGAGATTGGTAGTGCAGTGCGAGACTGCACCAGCATGTTGGAAGAGTCATTTAAGGTCCTCACAAATCTGCAGGAGGACCCCAACATCCAACGCTTAGAGACAGAAGTACGAGAACTCCAACAGAAGTATGACAACGTCAAAGGAACTGTGTAGATGGTGGCCCTCACTTAGAGGCTCGCGCAGATGCAATAGGTCAAAACACTGAAAGAATAGGTGGACGTAGCACGACACAAGGAAGCAGTCTTGAAGGGGCGCGTTCAACCTTGGATTGATGAGGCCTTCACCATCACAGCAGAAATTGAAGGCAAGCTCGCACACATGCAGGGGATACATGCACAGATGCAGAGAAGCACTTCTAACACAGTGGTCTTGGAACAACGCATGCAGCAGATCCAGCAGGCAGCAGCTTAGTGCGCTGCTGACCTTGCCGCAGTTCAAACAAAGTTGGAGGGACTCCGCACAAAGATCGCCGCGCTAACAGAGTGACTCGAGGGTGAGTCACGATGTTTGTGTTGGGGGTCTGTTGGGCATGAAATCCCCCCAAGGCAGCTTTTGGGGCTTAAAGCCCAAGTTTTGATGGAATCTTTTTGTAAAAGCTCCGCGAATTGCGAGCACGAGGCGTGAAATCATAATAGAGTCATAGGGTTGTCTGCCCTAGGTTTTGTAATGTAATGTCGGCTAGATATACCTACCCATGGTCCGTGGAACCATGGGATTGTATAAATAGAGCAAGGCTATAAGTAGAAACGATAGCTAAGATGGAATAGAGAAGAGCATGAGAAGTCTAAGTGATTGAGTGAAAGTGTAAAGTGTGTCTTTGGGTCATAGAGTAGGGAAAGGCTCTGCAACTGAGTGCGCAGAGGCCTAGTAGTCCAAAACTGAGTGCACGGACCCCTGCAGCTGCGTGCGCAGGGAAGGTCGAGTCTGTAACCATTGGAAGAATCAATAAAAAGAAAGTTTACCATATTTATGTGCATCTTTTCCTGTTTTAATATATGATTGGGTATAATTTGCAAGTATAATGTTTATATGTTGCGTGAACTTATTTGAATGTTTTATTAATTATAACATAAGACATCCAAGTACACGAAGGAAATTAACTAGTGTAGGAAGATAAGGAAGATCTCGGGTAATAGCGCAGAGCGTGGCTCTAGCAACATGGAAGCTCCACAATCCCTGGTTAGGGCTACACGAAGGCAGTGTATCAAGGCGTGAGGAATAGGGAAGTGCGCAAAGAAACCTGCGTGCAGGGACAAACAGTGAGACCATTCAAACCTCTCAAACATCACAAGGGTGCGGAAACCTTGTTCTAGCACCCTCCCATACTACTTCAGGTGAGACCTCAGTTCGCACTTCGCAGACTGTTGCCGAAAGGGCCAGTAGTACAGGGATTTGTTTGGCTAATTAACTTTGAACCTGGGTCAGGCCCCAACAAGCCAACAAATATTGTATTTTTGTAGATGCAAGAAGCCAATGAAAGAGTTTCATGTGCTAGGGTTTGTTCGGGAAACACTTGATTGCCATGTAAGCTTGTGAGTCTGTTGAGATGGGGTCCCCTAGGTCAATTTTGGGGCAAAAGCCCAAGTTTTATGTAAAAAGATGTAAAGTCTCTACAAATTATGGTTGCAGAGTGTGTAGTTAAGTAAAGAGTCAAAAAGGGTTTTTACCCTCTTTTATGTAAGTTGAGTCAGCTCTTCATGTTAGTAAGAAGAGGTGTACACCAATCAAAAACTGTAGTAAGACACTCCACAGCCAAGCTCATGGATAGTCGTGACGCTTGGTGCAATAAGGCTGATCTGTTTATCCTGGCTATGGTGAACAGTAAGATCCTCAGGGACAAGCTCTCTACATGTTTGATTGGAATCTGGCTTCCAATCTTCTCTGGATGCCCCGGACAGTATATATGCACGTAGTCTTCCACTGAAAGACTACTTCGTGTCCGACCAGTCGAATGTAAAACTTCTCCTCTACGGGAGAGACCAGTGATAAAGTAAATATCTTCTACCTCTATCCTCAAAGGCATTTGATCAATCATAAAAGCATCATCTTTGATACTCCAGTAGTGGATCAACATTACAAGCAAGCGGGTGTTGGCCTTCATATTTGGCATTTTGAAAATTTTTAATAAACCGCATCCCCTCAAAGCATCTAAGGCCTACTGATCATTCATAACTTCATTATCAATGGTATTATTCTCCCTCTCTCTCCATGTGATTGTCATCCTAAAAGAAAATTGATTTCCAACCGTTAGTTTTTTGTGTTTAAATTTCAACCGCATATACGCGGGTCCCTTTCATACACAGTCGTGTGTAGGGCCTGTGTGTACACAGGTTTATAATATGTACACCACGTTGAAATTTTTAACATAAATTCCTACGGTAAAATCCCAATTAAAATTTCTAAAAACAATCATAAAGTAATGCAAGCCAAGATTGGGGGTTACCTGATGATTTTTATACAATTTGAACGATCCAATTCTTTGTGGGGCAAGTTTGCTCTTTTTTCTCCATAGTGTTTGCTCTCAACACAAATGGTACAAATGGTGAGTCAAAAAGTCATTTTATAAGCTTTGGAAATGTCAAATTTTTTCAAAACTTGATTTTTTTTCCGTCTCATGAATCTTTTAACTTGTGAGCTTGGATTGTCAAGAATAGGTTGTTTTTCAGGACATTTTGGATGCTTCTTCAGAAATTTCACATTGGTTCCATGACTGCTGACCCGTCATGGTAGGTATCGTTTACTCACTGAAATATAGGTTAGGGAAACCATTTTTTTCGTTACATTGAGCATACTAGCCTCCATTTGTTGATACGCTTGCCATAGGGTCGATCCCATCGTGTTATGGTTAGTAAACCATGTTCACTCGCCGATTTTTAAATCATGACACGATGGTAGAGCCATCCTTTACATGGGCATCGTAGTTAGCACCTCACTGACATTGGTTGGCCATGTTGTTTCATTGAGTAGGCTCGGTAGTCCTCTCTAGTCTCGCCATGACTTGTGTGTTGAAGACTCATTCCTCTTTGCTTCTTCACTTTGTTCTGGCCTTATACCCTAGGGACTCCTTTGTGTTGAGTTCTACTACTGCATTGCATTCTGACTATTTGCACCTTTTGGCCTTGAGCCGGCTCCACTTGGACTCGTGTTTAAGCCACTTTTTGACCATGTCTTCTGGAAATATCAAACTTGCAATCCCTTAGCTTCTGCAACTTGACACACCCTCAGACCTGTGGAAGGAACATCCCTTTGAGTGTCCTTGACCAGCTTCGCCTCCCTGCATTGAGCATAGGAATGTTCCCATCCCAGGAACTAGATCATTTGTTTCACTAACACTCGTTCTTTCCACTGTACTATAGCATTCTTTTATTCTTTTTCTAGCTTAAAGAAAAAGACAAAAGAATTACATATTCCAAAAAGAGCAGGAACGGGACAACATTTCCATATATTGTTGACAGCTAGAGTCAGTTGTGTCACCCTTGAACAAATCACTCAAAAGAAAGTCTCTCCTCCATTTGGGTGGGATTTAGTTTGACTTAGGTATGCCTTAACCTTGTTATTGAGTCAGTTCTCCTCCGGTTGGTTATCTATTCCAATCATATGGAGAGTTCGTTCGTTCCTTCTGCATGACGAGCTTATACAAAGTCATCATATGCTGCCACATAGTCATCATTGAGTCGTGCTTTTGTTCAAGGGAAGTAAGTCTGAGTCAACCTCTTTGCGGTGTGTCTTGACCTATTTTTCAGTCGGCCATCCCTGGTTGTCAATGTCTTGTCTATCATCACATCAGTTATCTTAGTCCTTTACTCATGCTGGTTTGAGAAGGTCTCCATTGACTTCTTGCTGGCGAGTCTTGTCCTTATTGACAACGACATATTGCTTTGAGGACAGGCCTAGAGTCACACCCTGGCCCTATTTTCATTATTGATAGGTCACCTTATGCTCAGCATCGATCAGTATCATGGGTCTTTGACTGAGTGGTTTCCCTTGTGTTCGACATCAACTTTCATTATCACACATTGGGATTCGTGTAGTGCCTTGGTTTCCATTTGACCCTATTGGTGGATTCCTCGCCTCTGTGTCAGCTTTCATTATTGGTTGGTTCAGAGGATTTCTATCATGTGCTAGCTACATCTTGTGTACGCTGGAAACATGCTTCAGTCGGGTTACTACATATTTTTCATCTGATTCCTTCCACATTATTGGTCTACGGGTTACACTTGTGCTAGATTGATGAAGGATTCCTTAATGCCTTCCTTCTAGCTGATCTTTCCCTATCGGCAACAACTCATTGCTTTGGGGCAAAGGTCTAGAGTCTATTTGGCAGTACCTTGGGGTTTGCAGTCATCAGTGGCAAATCCTTTGCTATCAACAGTGGGAAATCATCATTGTCTCCTGATTGATAGATTCTTCTAGGTGTTCGACTTCAGCTCATCTATTCACACTTGTTAGATTGTACTGGGTACCTTGACTCTCATTATCATTATCGGTGAGTAGTCTCGCATTTTTTAATGGTATACATCAATGACCAGTAATCAAACGATTTCTCACATGGTCAAATTCAGATCATTTATTCCCATTGTGTAGAAATGTACCACAGCGGTCGGTGAAGACCTTGGGTTGCATCAGCATTCTTTGGTTCACTTGTCAGTTGCTCTTGTTGCTACTAGTTGACACCATTCCACATTATATGTTGTAGTCCTTCACAGCGACATCCTATATGCTGGCATCCGAGTTGCGATGTAGTATCATCTTATTCCATCATGTTCATTTGGTACTATTGGGATCAGTTTTTGACATCAGTGATCAACTTCATCTTTCAGATTCATTGATCATCTTCTTATATGTGATATTCAGACATGTACTTGTTCGATCATGATCAGATGATCCGTTATGTACTTTCAGTTCCTTATACTTGTATACATAGTGGATCTACTTGTACTTGATATGTGGACATGCTTTACTTTCTCTGAGCATGGGTATGCCCGCCTCAGGCATTTGTTTCTTTCTGATCTTCTTTTACTAGCTTGGCAGGCTGAAATCTGGTGAAGTTCTTCTCAGTTTTTGACAGGTTTCCTTTCCATATACTTAATACATTTCGGCCATCATGTTCCCCTTCTAATCTCATATATTAGGGGGCATCTGTTATAGCTCCAAATATCACCCTGTTTATTTGTGATGCTTGCTTTATGGCCTAGGGGAACCCCTCCTTCCAAACTTGGTCCAAATATTTTAAAAACAATGTTTTACTCCCTGTACGCTACTTTGCCCTGTGTTAAAAGCATGTACACGCGGGTCAGTCTATACCCAACCTGCGTATATGTGTTAAAATATTTAAAAAAAATAAATTTCCTTAACTATGGGTGGAGATCATGGGTTTTACTTGTTGATTAACTATTAGTTCCCATGGCCCAACTATTCCCAACTGTTTCCCAACTAAAAAACTAATTTGGGAGAAGTATAAAAGGACTTCAATTGGAAGGCCTTACGTAGGAGAGAAGAGATAGAATTACTATACTGAGACTATCCCCTGATCAAGTTTGAAGTGTTAGTGTTAGTGTTAGTCTTTGAAACCTTCCTCCAGTGATCAAACATGCTCTTACAAAGTGATTTTAAGGTGTCAAGGTCAAATTTTGTCATTTCAGTGAGTCTTCAAGCAAAATTTGGTCATTAGGTATTAGGTCTAGGGTTTGTTTTCACTCCTTTCAAAGTTGTCCAAATGTCGGTCCATGTCACCATTCAGCTGAGTGTACCATCATTCAGAGGGTTGTCATTATCATGTCAGGTTCCAATGGGTCATTTTACACCTTGTTCATGCTTCAGTTGTGCCTAGGTAAGGTTCATTTCCCTCTCCTAGGGTTTTGAAGGTAATTTCTCTTGGATGGTCAAATCATTAGCAAAACTTGTATCCTGATGTTCATACACCTTCCCCTATCCTTAATGTACCTTATTAAACACTTCCCATCACTGATATCCCTCAAATTCCTCATTTTCGCACAAACCCTAGTTTCTTGCTACAATTTGACAATTTTCTAGGCTAGGCTTGTGTTTTGCCCTTTTGGACCCCTTCCCCTCACTCAATATTTGAAATTCCACTTTCCCTTGCTTTCTAACATCCCTCCCTACTTCCAAAAATTTTCTCAAGAATTTAGAAGCCCCTTATCCCCTTCATTTCACTTCATGTGGACAAATCCCCTGTTCCACACATCGGGATAGGTTTTACTCCAATGATGTTTCTGAGCAAGAAAAGATGAATTTGGGAAAAATGAGAGAGTATTTTGTCCACAATAGTCCAAGGAAGAAAAACCTCCTTCACTTTTTACACAGGTGTCATGGTTTTAGAGAAATGTCAAAAATACAGTTGCCTCAGGAGAATTGATGTACCTCTGAAGTGACCTTGGGAAAATCAAGATTTCTCCTAGCTTGGTTGGCCAAATGACTTGCTTTATGAGTCCAATGATAACTAGACACAAATATATTTCCAATGAACTATCATGAGCTCAATTTGGGGTTGAGGAAGACCTTCAAAAGTTGACTGCAATAGCACTCTGCCTTTAGGTAGCCTTATTTTTCACATTTTGACCAGTCTTGGGAGATTTGACTTTTGACAAGGAAAATGAACTCCAAATTGAAAAATTCAAGTTGTGCTGGAAAGTAGACTCAATAAGATTTCCAAAAAGCTATCCTATGCCCAGTTTTGAACCGGGAGGCCTCCAAAACTGGTCTGCAAAAAGGCGCTACGCACCTATTCCTTGGCACAGGCGCACCTGGGTCAAGGCGCGGTGCACCTGGCCAACCGGCACACGCAGCGCAGGTTTTACATTGCAATTTGAACGGGCATGGTGCACCTGTTGAGCGTGGTGCACCTATGTCTTGGCACGGCACACCTATCCTCCAAGCCCAAATTTTGCCCAATCAATCTTGCCAAGCTCCAAAACTTTGCCAATACCATTCTACAAGTAAGTAAAACATCCCTAAGTGCCATTGCAAGAGATTTGATCATCATTGATGGTGTTTTAATAGGTGCAAGATAAAACCCTAGTTTGTTGCACAGTCATATTGCAAAAAACTGTTTAGGGTTTGCAAAGTTGTCATTCTTGCTGTTACTCCCCTGCAATCATTTTCACATTCCTCACACTACATTTCACTCATTCTATTTCCCTTTCCCTCTCTCATTCACACTCATCCTACCTCCCCATCCCCAAAACCTTAAAACCCTAACAAATTCCCACTACTTCCCAAACCCTAATTTGCATCCCCAAAACATATCACTCCCTAAAAACCCTACAAGCCCTACTCACATCACCAAACCCTACACACTCTCCCTAAAACCCTACACACTTATCCTACTCACTCCCTAAACCCTACTCACATCCCTAAACCCTATTCACACATAAATTTCCACACTCCCTTCCCCATACACTCTGCCCATTCCATTCCTCCATCCTATTCCATACTATTATCCACAAACCATTCATATATAATCACATTTTTCAAAACCAAGGGAAAACAATGGAAAGAGACAGTGAATATGACTATGATAAGCAGCAAAGCAAAGGAAAAGAGAAGATGCACGAGGATAATATAGATGATGAACAAGAAAGAGAAAAAATAGTTGGAGGATAATCAAAGCCTAATGGAGCTAGAAATGTTGAAACTGAAGAAGCAAAATGATGAAGAGGACCATGTCACTTTGACTTCCATTGAACAAGAGATAGAGAATGACAAGGAGTCTTGGTTGGAGAAGTTGAACATGCACTTGGAGAGGCTGCTGGGAAAGGCTAACAAGGAGAAGGACATGTTGCAGCACATGGATTTTCATTATTTGGCAAGAAACATAGTTTGCAAAGCAAGAATAAGGAGCCTAAAATCCAAGTTGAAGAAAACTTTGAGGAGGAAGAAAGAGCAAGACAAGCTCAAGATTTTGGCTGAGGCTTCCTTAGCCCAACATAGAACTTGATGCAGGTCAATCAGCCCAAATTTCAAGAAATTTGGGATACTTTTTGTCAATTTTGAATTTTTGGAGCAAAACACAGATTTTTTTGTCTGGTGTGCCGCGCCACCTGGCGCGCGCTTTTGCTAGGGACCTCCTTTGGAGGAAAACTCAGCATTTTTGGATTTTTCATGCAAAAATATGAATGCCCACAAATGGACAAGAGATTTTGTCAAGTTTTGAGCTTCCAAAAGGGTCAAAAACACCTCAAAAATGTCCTTTCTTCCCCTTTTTGGCTACACAGGAAGCAGTGTGGGAGAACTCACTTTTGGAGGGGAAAATGGACACCAAATTTAGAAATTCCACCTGTTATGGAAAGTAGACAGATATAACTTTCCAACAAGACCACTTGTAGCAACTTTGGTGCACGGGAAGGCCTCCAAAATAAGCTGCAAAAATGCGCTACACACAAGGACAGTGGCGCGGCGCAGAGGATGAAAATTTGACTTTTTTACCAAAAAACTCTATTTTTCGCCTAGTTTTTTCTCAATTTGACTTTTCTCTCTCTCATGGTCAAACTCATGATGTAATTTGATGTAAATTGATGGAATTTGATGTAAAAATGTTAAAATTTCACTCATGGAGGTAGATACATCATGAAAAGGTAGTTTGAAACTGAATGAATCAGTTTCCTAGGTTTTAGAGGCAAGCTGTTCCACTGCCTACTTTTCCGTTTTTAGTTTAGATATTGTTGAAACGGCTCCTAAAATCATTAATTCGACCCCTAAAGCCTAGCATGAGTTGTTTGTTGCCTATATCTAGTAGTTTTTCAGTCATTGGTAAAGGTTGGACTCTTGTGAATGCTTTGAGCATTATTGAATATTCATCTCTGTAGTTTGGCAAAGGAATAGACCAGGGTTTAGAGCATTTTGTGGGATTCTTGTGGCAAGTTGATTTGGTATTGTTTTTCCTTCTATAATTCAAGTTTACATGTGTTTATGTATGCCATTATCTATCTCTTTTCAGCTGAACTAAATGAATCAAGGATAAAGGTAGAAATCATTGATGTTGCAGTGCTGTACCTAGGGTTTGTTTAATTTTTCATGTTTTCAACTGTTTGAAGAGGATTCCTGAGACTCTCATGCCCTCTCCAACTCCTCACCAGTCTTAAGACTCTCCATATCACTCAATTTAAAGTACTAAACCATTTGCCTACCTCACCCCACAGAAACCTCTGCAAGACTGAGTCCATTCCCCGGACCCAAACCTGTCTTTCACATTTGAGCCAGCAAACCATCATTAAATTAAATCAAACTCCTCTGACCATATACCTAGCCGAAAATTAGTCTTTACATCAGTCATCTCAAGCTTTATTGGCCATCTTCTTCTGAGATTGACAAGGAGAGAGCCCTCTCCCGACCTGGTAGGGCTAGCTACCATGTTAAGCGCGGTTTGATGTTACCCTAGGTCCTGCCTTTCTCAGCCTAAGGTAGATTTAGGCCCTAACATGAAGAATCCATGTGCTTCAAGCACTTCCCTAAGTTCAAGAAACCCTTGTTTCCTTGAGTTTTTATATTCTCTCACATGCTTGGAGATATCATGGTATTGGTTATGGAAGGAGGTTGTTGAAGACTGGGACTGGACAGACCTGGAGGATAGTTCCGCTTGGAGCTAGAAGAGGAAGACTCAGGTGAACTCTTTCCATTATTTTTATTATAGTTTTTTAAAATAAAAGAAATGTTTTCTTGTTCTTGATATCAACTTTGTTTATGCATCTGATGTTATTGTTATGGTTTATATCTGAATGGCTATTTCAATGTATAACTAACCATCTATTTATATGATATAAAGTTGATTTCACTATAATGCTTTATCTATATGCTGCTATGTGTATACAAATTGGCTGATTTGTAGGTTCGAAGATCATTAGGAGTTGCAGAAGGTTTGAACCCTGGCTGGAACAACCTAAACGAAGGACATCCGGGTATGTTCATCCTCGCATAGTTAGTTAGTTTAAGCATATTGCCTAAGTTGAATGCTTGTTTCTTGTTGTAGAATACTCGTGCTCTGCTAGGATTCTGACCCAAAGCCCTAGGGGACTTATTCCCTCAACAGAATTGGCGACTCTGCTAGGGATAACAATCTTGTTATTCCTAGTGTGGGTTATTTAATGCCAATCAAGGCTCAGTTCTTAGTTTGCTTACTGTCACTGTACTGCCTACTCCTGTAGGAACTCAGACTTCAAGTCTGATCTTTTTCATCAGGCCTCATTTTTTATTTTTCTTGTAAAACTTCATATACGCATCTTTGTCTATTTACAGAAGCATACACACGCTTTTTTCTATGAATTGAAACCACGTATATGTGAGTTTCTTTTGGCAGAAGCGCATGTACACGCAGCTGTGTAGGGACACAGTCACATATACAATTTTTTGCATGATTTTTTCAAATCTTTCTGCCTAGAAAAATTTGTTTCCTAGTCTGTGTGGTTTCAGAGTGGTCAGTTTCTGTTTTCAAAATTTAATTTTACAGTAAGCTTACTGTTGCAAATTCTCTCCTCCTTTGAAATTTTTTGGCCTCGGTTTGCTTTACAGTGAGTTTTATGATTTGTGTTTGAACACACAAGGCTTCTTATAGAGGTTCTTGATTGTTTTGGTCTTCTGGAATAGAAGATTGTTTGCAATATTTGTGTCAAACTTCATTTTTATGGTTTGCTTGCTTTGCTTCCCATCGATTTTGTGGCCATTCAATTTTTCTTGCTTTTTGAAAGTTTCTTGTTGAGGAATTTGAAAGTGTGTCTTTCCTGATTTCTTAATCAGTGTTCTCAAAACTCTTTTTGCTGCTTTTGGATCATTTAGTGTAAGTTGAAACACCTATTTTGTTCAAGTTTTCATTCGTATTGAATTGATAACTTGCAAAGTTTCCTTGTGATTTGCTTTCGGTCTTTGAGTCTTTTGTGGCATTTGGAGTACTTTTGAAAAGTTGTTTTTATTGTTTTTTGAAAAATATAAGTTCTTCAAAAACATTGATTTTGCTTTATTTTGCCGAATTTGAGTTTGGTTTCTTTTGGTTTTTGAGAGTGATTTGGGATCTTTTTGATTAGCCCTTCTTTTTTGGGAAAGATTTTGTGTTTGAAATTCATATTCCTTTCAAACATTTAAGTTGGCTTATAAACAAATTGCTTTCATTTCTTGTTAGAGTAATCTAGAATTTTTGCATTATCATGTACACCTTGCAGTAAGGTAATTTCGCATCATTAGAGCATCAATAGTCTTTTAAGTTTTTGTGAGTGTGAAGTTTTCTATAAGAAAAGAAAAGGAAAAAGTTTTTGCTTTGTAGAAGTTTCTTAGAACCCAAGTAGAAGTTGCTTTTCATAAAAGAACAAACAAGTGCATTTCATATAAGTTAGTTTTTCATTAATTTCTTTTGTGTCATAACGAACACCATCAGTTTCACTTTCATATTGTCCCTTTGACTTAGAAAGAATAGCCACTTAAAATCAAGCGCTTAATAAAATAAACTAGAACTTTTTATATTGTCAATCAGTACACACCAACAATTTTTAGGTTATTTAGGGCCTTGGATTAGGCGAGAGGAGAGTCAACTCTCCAAGGCCACTCTAAATTGTGAAACATAGAAGTCTGAATAAAGAGTGAAATCCAATAGCGTAAGGGAGACCGAGAAAGCTCCGTGACTGGGAGTTAAGCACGAGGGTTTGTGAAGATAAGGACAAGAGATACCCCCTCTCTTACTTGTTGGATCTTACCTCACGACTGTTCCGCACAGTGTCTGATATGAGTTGGTGTCTTTAGTTTCCAATCCTAGGGATCTACACAAGTGGCTGCGGAGGGGAATCCCGTGGCACCTGAGGTTGGCGTTGCATCATTTTAAACGGTACTTCTGGAGGGAACCCTTGCAAAGATTGGGGGCTTGCACAGGCAAAGGTTGTTGTCTGGAGGTTAGCATAACTACCTCTGATACCTTCGCTAGTAGTCTTGGGGCATAATTACCCTAGTCTATTTTCAGAAGGCCCTCTATATTCACTTTCTTGTATTTTGGTGTCTGGTCCTAATCACCTGGAGTGGAAATACTTGGAATTTGTTTGACTGCTGAATTCTTTAGGGACATTTGTTAGTGCATGTTCTGTGCTCCTAGTCGACCTGGCTTTCAAATTTTCTTGAGTCTTTAAGTAGATCTTATTAAATAATTCAAAGTGGTTGACCAATCACTTAGACGGTCCCGTAGACTTCGTGGGCTTTCACCTGTGAGTCCAGAGCCTTCTCCTAGAAGGTGTAGGAGCGATTCTGCTAGTGGTTTTCAACCAATGGTAGCTGGTGCAACGGAGATTGATCCTCCGCTTGGGGGAATTAGTGTACAAGGTAGACCTAGTACTACCACAGAGTTAGAGAGGAACACACTAGTTCTTTCTCGAGTACTCTTCCAATCGGAAGATATTATTGAGGTAGAAGAGCTCTTAGAGTCAATTTCGGCTCCGAATTCTCCTCTCCCTTCTAATCATCTAGACGTATTGTTATACGTTGGAACTCCGACACACAAGCCTTCAAGCCCAGGTCCACACACAAACATCCCTTCGATGACCACTGCTGGAAGCATGGCATCCACCACGAGTGCTGCGAGTATGTAGACTCCTATATCAGTGCAAGGGAGAGGAACTATTTCCATCATCTCTACATCATTATTTGGTTCTACTGCTAGCACATCCTTGTTTGGGTCTACTTCTATTCCGTCGACGAGTGGAAGTTCCCAAGCTCATGCATCTAGTTTTGGATTCTTCCCTTTTGGAATGCCCTCTCAAGGTATTCCTTCAGTTCCATTAAGTGTACCATTAACTGCCTCCACGTCCATGATGAGTGGATCAGCTTCTTTTTAGGGTTTCACCTTTGGAAGTGATCATATACCACATTCCAATCCGATGGTAAGGTCTATGCTTTTTCCTTTCACAGGTCAAGGTACTAATCCTTTTCAGATTTGGACAAACCCTGTAGTTAGTGGGATAGGAACTGGGAATCCGTTTTTCGGCCAACAAGGGAATGTGTCGTACTCCTCGGTCAATTCATTTTGAAGTTTTCCACCCTTAGCTAATGCTTGGAACCCTTACCAGGGGCTGTCAGCTCCTTACAATAATTTGTTAGGGGGAAACTTTGCCGGTTACGGAGGTTTTTCAGCTGGAGTTGGTCAAACTCTGAGTTTTGCTAGACCACAAGGTTCACCTTTTGGTTCAACAGGTTCTATCAGTTACTTCGGGCAACTTGGTGCCTTTAAAAATCCAGGTCATTCTTTTCAAACTTTTGGGAATCCCGCCCAATCTATGTGGAATCCCTAAGGTCCTCCAAGACTTCCTTTTCTAGCCACGCTCAATCTGCCAGATTTGACTAAGT
This sequence comes from Pinus tabuliformis, assembly GCA_031772625.1. NCBI lineage: Eukaryota > Viridiplantae > Streptophyta > Pinopsida > Pinales > Pinaceae > Pinus > Pinus tabuliformis. Next base: position 32,520,167 of record CM062804.1, read on the forward strand.
TGAAGAACGATCCAATCAGATATAATCCGGCTTGGCCTCCGGTCCCAACCAAAGTTCCGTTGGATATTCCGAAATTCGAAGGGAAGAGTGGTGAAGACCTGGGCGACCATGTAACCACATTCCATTTATGATGCTCATTCAACTCCCTAATCGATGATTCAATTAGGTTGAGAATATTTCAACACACTTTAACTGGGAATGTGGCTAAGTGGTATATAGAGTTCCCAGGGGGCACCTTTACGTCTTTCACCGACTTGGCTAACATTTTCTTAAACCATTTTTAGTTGCCTGTCCATTATGAAGCTGAAACTGAACTTCTGGCCAATTTTCATCAAGACACGGCTACTCACATTTCGGATCATATCCAGAAATCGAGATGGAGAAAGAGGCTCATTAAAGCCGAAATTCCACCTGAATTCCGTCTTGAATGGTTTTTAAAATCATTACAACCCGAGATCTCTAAGGATATTTCTATGTCCGGAGTTTATTCTGAAGAGCAAGCTATCTTTCGTGCCCAACAGTTAGAACTGATATATTCTCAGTCTAGGACTCTTCAGAAGATCTTGCCTAATGCTCCTAGATCCACGGTTGATATAGCCAAATCGAAGCCAGGCCCGCATACTGATGGTATTGTTGGATCGATTGATGCAAATGCGGTGAACCTTCTGAGCCAATTGCAGTAGTTGTCTCTTCAAACTACTTCTTCTAATCAGGCTGCACCATCTACTACTCCACCTTCCCAACCTTCTTCCGTAAATGCCATTCAAGCTTCTAACCCCAAAGGAAATCAAAATTCCGATGGGAAGAAGAAGGGATGAGGTAAAAAGAAGAATCAATATGGGAAGGGTAATGCGAACAAACCTGGAAATAATGTTAGTGAGGGTGGAAAAGAGTATAAGAAGAAAGTTAAATTTCCATGCAAGTTATGCAGTGGAGATCATTTGACTCATCTCTGCCAGAAAATTCAAGATGCTCAGTGCTTGTTAGTGCAGCAAGAGTCTTCTAGCTCCCAAGTTGTCTTAACTAACCCTTTCCCCCAAGGGCAACAGTTGCTTACTGATGCAAATTCAAACCCTGGTACCTCTGTAGGGGGCAACCAGGAGGGGGACAATTCCTCAAATGTTTTCATGATGGGTTCTCACATCAATGTGGCCACACGGTCACGTGATTATGGTGAAGCTGAAACATCCAAGGATAAATCTATTCCCAGAACTATGAACCCACTTCATATTGAGCGACCCTCTATCGAGTCTATACCTCGGATACCGAAAGGTTCCGCCAAACGTGCTACTACTAACCCTAATGCTAGGGCAGCCAAGAATTACTCCATTGTAGAAGATCTGGCTTAGAGTCCATGTGCGATGTCTGCTTTAGAGGAACTCCAGTCATGTCCAACTCAAAGAAGTGCTTTGCTTTCGGCAATGGGGGCAGTGGATCCAAATAATTCTTTAGCTCTCACTTTTGATATGCACAATGTCAAAAAGAGACTTCCTCATCATATGGCTTTCTAGATAAAGTCTACTTACCAGAAAACCAATATTTTTCAGACAGTTATAGATGAGGGAGCTTCCACATGTGTCATGTCTATGTCATGTTGGAAGGCAATTGGATCACCTGCAGCTGTTCCTTCACCCACTCTCTTGACAGCATTTGACAGACATTCTCATAGGCCACATGGGATTATCCCGGCCTTTCCTATATGTGTTGGAGGAAAGGTTATTAATGTCGAAGTATAAATCGTTGATGCCAACCTTGATTACAATCTCCTCTTAGGATGGAATTGGATTTATGAAATGGATGTCGTAGTTTCGACTCTGTTTCGCATCCTGTGTTTTCCTCACGAGGGGAGAATTGTTAAAGTTTATCAATTGGATTATTCTCCAGGTTATCCTTGTGCAACTTCGGATTCTACCGTGCTAATGGTGGATAATCCTCCTCAACCTATAGAGAATTTAGGAGTTGGGATGTATTCTTCCTTGATGGGTGTATTTGATCTTCCCCCTCCTACAGCTAGAATCGATACAATTTCATCCTCCAAGGAGCCTTTACGGAAAGAGTTTGTTCGAACTCATTATTTTTCAGATCCTAGGACCTTACCTTCATTTATGACCACATCAGATGATGGGAAGGTGGGTGGAATAGAATCTCCTATGTCTGCAGCAGAGCTTAGATATGAATCTATCGATAACTCTATAGACGACCATCCCACTCCTTCGAAAAAGAAGTTAGATGGTGATGTGACTCCTACTTGGACCCTTGATCCCACTTCTACTTTGGATTGCTTAGATACAGTTTTTCCATCTGACGAAGCAATATTCGAAGCAATGAAGATGGTAGATTGACCATTGGAAGGTTTGCATCATCATTCATATTTTCGTCCTCCTTTACATGAAGTCGAATCTGGGTCCTCCAATCTACTTACTAGCGATGTTTGTACAGTTCCTTGGCTCCAGCACATTTATCTGCCGAAGGCAATATATTGATTGGCTCAATGACTGTAGCTATAAACATCTCTAGGAACAAGCTAGCGGAGCCCCCTGATGGGCTCTACCTCAAGAAGTACTTTGCTTAGGTTACGGTCGAGAAATGGCTTCTTTGTATATTTTGTATATTTTTACATATTTCTATTGGGAGTTTTTGTGATATCGACATTTTTTTGATCTGCTTTGGCAGGTGTTGATGGATGACTTGGTCTATTTCAGATTCGCCGATGGTGCTAGTCGGCACACTCGGAATCTCGCTTCCGCAGCTTGGGTGATTTATTATCCATCTGGTTAGTTGATGGTGTCAAGGGGAGTATGTATTGGTTCTACGTGAAATAATATTACCGAATATACTGCCGTCATTAATTTACTATCTGAAGTTATTTCTTATGGAATTGATTCGTTGGTAGTGTATCTTGACTCACAACTGGTAGTGTCACAATTGAATAACATTTATCGGGTTCGGGATCCTTATTTATATCGCCAATTTTTTAGAGTGAGGGTGTTGCAAAGATCATTTGTTTTTATTACTTATTTGCACATTCCATGATCTGACAATTCATTAGCGGATTCTATCGCTAATCAAGCATTAGATTGGCATATAATTCATTCATCAAGATAAAACAAACATCAAAAATATGAAACTATATCTATATATATATATATATATATATATATATATATATATATATCATAAAATCGCTCATGTGTACATAAAGTGTTTCAAAAATAATATACAAAATCGAGACTAAATGCCCATAATCATGTCCAGTACATCTAATGCCCGGCTCAGGATCAACAGCTAAGTAGGTGACTATTACTTTGGCCACAGGTCGAAAAAGGCGAACCTAGTCACGTGGCACTCCTACAACACGGTGCTACATATCCTCAGGAAGATCTTCTATGGCCTCCATCAGTACCCGGTGAGTCAATCTCACAAAGTTTCGTTGGACTGCATTAAGATCCTCTCTGTCTCTGCAGCCGCCTCTTCAACACCTCTTTCGCGACGCCTGTGCCGCAGAAATCTGTCTAGTCGTACTGGACCCACATCTGGAACATGATCATTATGTCATTATTTTAATCCCATCAAAAATATCTTTAAGTTCATTTTCATATTCCAAAAACATAAAAATTAAAAATTAAAAAAAAAAAAAAAATAAAAAATCTTAAAATTGATAAAAACTTAAAAAATGGTTACCTATCTCTCCCCATGCGGCGTTTGGTGGTAGCACCAAGTCCGGATATCCTCTGAAATCCATGCCAGCATAGGGATAGTCATCCACAGAAATTATTTGTTGTTCCCACCAGGAGAAGAACTCATCATTGAAAGCAGTCCTCAGCATGTCTCCGCCTCCAAGGCATTTCATCAGGTCGGCCCACCTGCCCATCCGAGGATCTCGAGGGCTACTGATAGAAACTAATACTCTGGGACGTAGCCCTGGAACCTTCTCAAAGAAGAAGGAGCACAAAATGGTCCCATATCCAAAATTCTTGGTCTGTCCTTTCTGAATGGAGGACAACTGGCTCTTCATGTTAGTAAGAAGAGGTGTACACCAATCAAAAACTGTAGTGAGACACTCCATGGCCAAGCTCATGGATAGTCGTGACGCTTGGTGCAATGAGGCTGATCCATTTATCCTAGCTATGGTGAATAGTAAGATCCTCAGGGACAAGCTCTCTACATGTTTGATTGGAATCTAGCTTCCAATCTTCTCTGGATGCCCCAGACAGTATATATGCACGTAGTCTTCCACTGAAAGACTACCTTGTGTCCGACCAGTCGAATGTACAACTTCTCCTCTCCGGGAGAGACCAGTAATAAGGTAAATATCTTCTATCTCTATCCTCAAAGGAATTTGATCAATCATAAAAGCATCATCTTCGATACTCTAGTAGTGGATCAACATTTCAAGCAAGCGGGTGTTGGCCTTCATATTTGGCATTTTGAAAAATTTTAATAAACCGCATCCCCTCAAAGCATCTAAGGCCTGTTGATCATTCATAACTTCATTATCAATGGTACTATGCTAACCTCTCTCTCCAGGTGATTGTCATCCTGAAAGAAAATTGATTTCCAACTGTTAGTTTTTTGTGTTTAACTTTCAAACCACATATACGCGGGTCCCTTTCATACACAATCGCGTGTAGGGTCTGCATGTATGCGGGTTTATAATATCCAACCCACATATACGCCACGTTGAAATTTTTAACATAAATTCCTATGGTAAAATCCCAATAAAAATTTCTAAAAACAATCATAAAGTAATGCAAGCTACGATTGGGGGTTACCTGATGATTTTTATACAATTTGAACGGTCCAATTCTTTGTGGGGCAAGTTTGCTCTTTTTCTCCATAGCTCTTGCTCTCAACACAAATGGTACAAATGGTGAGTCAAAAAGTCATTTTATAAGCTTTGAAAATGTCAAATTTTTTCAAAACTTGATTTTTTTTCCGTCTCATGAATCTTTTAACTTGTGAGCTTGGATTGTTGGGAATAACTTGTTTTTCAGGACATTTTGGATGCTTCTTCGGAAATTTCACATCAGTTCCATGACTGTTGACCCATCATGGTAGGTATCGTTTAATCATTGGCATATAGGTTAGGGAAACCATTTTTTTCGTTGCATTGAGCATACTAGCCTCCATTTGTCGAAGATAAAATTACACACACTCAATAATATATTCTATTAATTGTGGAATGAGGAAATTACACACATATTTATACAATCAATAGTCTCAAGGTAGGAATGCTATCTTAGACGGACAGTAGTGTGGTTGAGAGATTCTCTCAACCACACACTAAACTAGGAGAAACTATATTCTAGCTTATTCCTATTATGTAGGAACAAACTCCTCAATTAGAAAATTACAACCATAGACAAGTAGGAATTAATTATTTCCAACTCCCCCCCTTAATGACTACTTGTCATGATAGTCAAATCCACCACCATCAGGCGAACTGCATGTACAAAACCTCCAAAAACACAATCTGCCACCCTCGGACAGATCCACAACTTCTCCGATCCCACGGATCCCCTTGAAGGTGAATTGGCGTGATCCTAAACGAAAAACTTGCACCCATTGGCGCGATTAATGGCCTAACAGACACACCAGTTGGCCTTCCTGGCGTTGCTGTCAGCGGGAAAAACATGCCAATCCCCTTCTACTCAGAAAAAATCATCTGAGTCCGATCCAGGTGTTCTGCAGTCCACCTGCTCAATTGAGCACAAAGCTCTCGTGTACACACAGCCACAAAGGCAAGCTTGTCAAACAACGTGTTGACATCCACGATTCCAGCCACAAAGGCACCTCAAGCCACATAGGCGATTCAGCCACAAAGGCACTTCAGTCACAAAGACTATATAGATGGTTTCTGGCTTACCACCAACCCTCACATTCAGTGACAAAATATGGTTTCAGGCTGACCATAAACCATTACAAAGTGGTTTTAAGATCACCACGAACTTTCAGATGCCTTAAAAAACTTACATCTGATTCCACATTTTGGAGTTTCTCGGTACATACAATGACTATTACAATAACATGCTGGGGAGTCTATTCCACAAGCCAAACTAACTCAAACAAAAATCTACTTTGTTGTCCACCATAAATGTTGTTGCTGCTCCTTTACCTCATCTGTGAGGGGTCCACTGATAAAGAAACCGGAACATAGGCACTCACGGCCACACGAAGAGAACACAATTTTCCCTTCAAGAACAGTAATCCAGGACTCCACGGTCCAATCCTCGATCGCATTTCAGTATCAGATTCTCCTGGCATCGCAACATAATGCCACCTCCCCTACTCATAGTATCAAGGCTAGTTACTGTTTTTAAGCATACTACCTCATGCTCGCTAACAATCTACAGCACGATCTCAATCATCCTCCAATTTCTGATGTAGCTCCAATTGATGTCGTTGTCATGTGTTCACCATTCCCTGCAAATCTGCTTAGTGTTGGAATGACCAGTTCCAACACACTCAGCATTGTGACAATAGTTGGTCATACTAATGTCACTTAAATTACAACTAGTTTCATTGTCATGACAATTAATCAATATATTGCAACATCATCAGAGAATTAAAAAATACATTTCAAGAATAGCATAAACTTCTCTATCGAGCAGCTCCAACATGGTTGCTCACTGCCTTCCAGCATACATATTTTGACACCGTCTGCTCCAAATCTAGGGAAATCGGGCAGCGGAAATTGTCCGGAATGGCGTAAACCTCCTCGCCATTAATTTCAGCTGCTAGAGACTTGACATTAGAAATTTTCTCCACATGTTCTATCTCTGACACTCCAAATAAGATGCATTTGCAGTATTGAATCAAGCTGATCAAGCTGTTGATCAAAGAAACCGTCACCTCAGGACCAATTCAACCTGCTCCCTTACGTCCTCCACGACATCCAACAGCTTCAAAGGCAGAACATCCAAGGCCGTTGCCATCTCTTGATTCAAGAACCAGGAGCGCGTTCACCAGAGACATCGGCAAAAGTGTTACAGGGGGATGGAAAGTCCCAATCGAAAGCCACTTCTTCCTCGCTGGCATCATGGCCATCGAATTCAAGATAGCCAGCCACTTCTCAATGTATTTACCTCCCCAAAGTCCAAATCTCTCTAATTCACCTGAAGAGAAAGAAGAGGGCAGTAAACCTTGGGTTGCATGAGCAAGACACTGTCTAGATCTCCCTAATCTCGGCGAAAAATCTCCCTCGTGCCTAGGAAATGTGTTTCCTTCACCATTGACGAAATCAGCAGCCCACATATCTCTTACGTACAAAATGTATAATCTAGTGACAACTCCCAGCGCAAGAGGACACACAACATCTGAAATGAAAAGAGAAGACTCTCCGCGCTAATATTGGCAATAAACAGTGGTTAGATCCACCCAGGCATATACAGCAAGGATCTCTGACATTCGATCCTTGTTTCACCATACCGATCCAGCAGAGGACCGAACAAAAAAAAACGAAGAAGAAAATCCAGCACAATCAAAACTAAGACTTTCACATCTTCTAAAGCAATTTCACTTTTTGCTTTTATAAAATTTTGCAAGACCGGAATCCACTTGAGAGTATATGCAGAGGAAGGATCGTCAGGCTTCCATACATCTTTCACTGTGTTCACTACTTCTGTAAACACGTCCTTTTCTTTAACTGTGAGATCTGCCACCGGATGAGGCAACCAGGCATTGTAAAGATGCATTTTGGATTGCAAACAAATGTCCGGCCTTTGCAGAGTGCTTTAATCCGAGCTATTCGATGAAATTTCGGAACAAATTTCATGATAAAAGTTTGCTTCAAGGCCAAGAAACCATCATTTATAGTCGCCTTCCTTCCAATGGATGTCTCCAATAGCGGGGCGCTTGTATGCCTGCATCAATGGTTCTGCCTCGTGGTCACACCACGCCATGCAGCATTCCAAGAGGGGTGCAGAAATGCGTTAGCAAGTTGCCGAAGTTTCCATTCATTCACATTATAGCCTTTGATCATACATGACCCTCGGCTCAGCTACATCAGATTTATAACATTAGGAACAAACCTCCATGCAGCAGATCCCTTGTCCAAAGACAACCTTCACTTGCACAGCACGTCGTTTCAACTCACCGGCTCAACGTTTCTCAGCACTCTGTGACCGCTGCTACAATGTGAGCTCAGACTCAGATCCAGATCCTTGATGTTCGACCTGGAGCGTCATCGCAATTTTCAACCCACCAGGCGTCATCGCAATTTTCGACCCACCATTCCTCGACCGATTCCTTATCACGCCCTCAAGCAAGCTATGCCCGCTTAAAACGCGTCGTACCACACACAGATTCAGGTCCACGCTCACCACAGGCTCGGCTCCAAGCAATGATATTTTTCGCAGCTCACCTTACAGTGCTCACTACAGCAGAACCAACAGCAGCTAAGTAAATATAGCCATGCAACAAAGCACAAAAACCATCTTCCTGATACGATCTGTAATTTCTTCCTCGTCGAAAATGTGGAACGCCTCCGCCAGATCCGCGTCTTCATGATCCGCCTTTTCTTTTTCCCTCAAAATAGCACACACAAAAATATTCTATATTTGTTGCTATTTGTGATTGCCAGCAATGCCTCCACCATGTTACCGTTGATCTCCCGCACTTCATACACAATCGACTCGCCCACGTCATCCGGTCCTTCGAAAAAGAGCACCGTGATGTGATGGTCAACGTTGGAAGGAACCAGCTGGGATTGACCCCCCAGTTGTCCCCTGTCCACCAGGATGCCCACCGAGCATGGTGCGTGCTCCAATACCCTCTGGTTCACTGTTTCGAATCCCGGATTCAGAGACTCTAGGACGTCGTCCACGCGAGGGTATAGATAGAGTTTTTACCTCCTCGCTGCAGCATAACAACAGCATGGCCAGTAGAGGCTGAAACCGTGTTGAGGTAGTATGCTTAAAAACAGTAACTGCGGATCTACCAGTCCGATCTCTGCCCAGCGTTGCATTTGCAGCCATCGGTTCTGCGACGCACTGCAGACTCTGGATCTGGCCAATGAAGTAGGTAGATGTGATAGCCTGGCACCGCAAGCCGCCTGGTTGGCACCTTAGATTCCAACTCCAAATAAATGATGGACACTTGAAAAAAATATATATTCTTTTCAGCCCAGGAGCAGCCAAGCCCACAAGGGGCTAGGCCCTCAGGCTCTGATACCAAGATAAAATTACACACACTCAATAATATATTCTATTAATTGTGGAATGACGAAATTACACACATATTTATACAATCAATAGTCTCAAGATAGGAATGCTATCTTAGATGGACAGTAGTGTGGTTGAGAGATTCTCTCAACCACACACTAAACTAGGAGAAACTATATTCTAGCTTATTCCTATTATGTAGGAACAAACTCCTCAATTAGAAAATTACAACCATAGACAAGTAGGAATTAATTATTTCCAACTGTCGATACACTTGACATAGGGTCGATCCCATCGTGTTATGGCTAGTAAACCATGTTCACTTGCCAATTTTTAAATCATGACACGATGGTAGAGCCATCCTTTACATGGGCATTGTAGTTAGCACCTCAGTGACGTTGGTTTCCCATGTTGTTTCATTGAGTAGGCTCGGGAGTCTTCTCTAGTACCGCCATGACTTGTGCATTGAAGACTCATTCCTCTTTGCTTCTTCACTTTGTTCTAGCCTTATACCCTAGGGACTCCTTTGTGTTGAGTCCTACTACTGCATTGCATTTTGACCATTTGCACATTTTGGCCTTGAGTCGGCTTCACTTAGACTCGTGTTTAAGCCACTTTTTGACCATGTCTTCTGCAAAAATCAAACTTGCAATCCCTTAGCTTCTGCAATTTGACACACCCTCAAACCCGTGGAAGGAACATCCCTTTGAGTGTCCTTGAACAGCTTCGCCTCCCTGCATTGAGCATAGGAATGTTCCCATCCCAGGAACTAGATCATTTGTTTCACTGACACTCGTTCTTTCCACTGTACTATAGCATTCTTTTATTCTTTTTCTAGCTTAAAGAAAAAGACAAAATAATTACATATTCCAAAAAGAGTGGGAACGGGACAACATTTCCATATATTGTTGGCAGCTAGAGTCAATTGTGTCGCCCTTGAACAAAGCACTCAAAAGACAGTCTCTCCTCCATTTGGGTGGGATTTAGTTTGATTTAGGTATGCCTTAACCTTGTTATTGAGTCAGTTCTCCTCCGGTTGGTTATCTCTTCCAATCAAATGGAGATTTCGTTCGTGCCTCCTGCATGACGAGCTTATATAGAGTCATCATATGCTGCCACATAGTAATCATTGAGTCGTGCTTTTGTTCGAGGGAAGTAAGCCCAAGTCGGCCTCTCTGCAGTGTCTCTTGACCTATTTTTTAGTCAGCCATCCTTGGTTGTCAGTGTTTTGTCTATCATCACATCAGTTATATTGGTCCTTTACTCGTGCCAGTTTGAGAAAGTCTCCATTGACTTCTTGCTGGTGGATCTTGTCCTTATCGACAACGACATATTGCTCTGAGGACAACCATAGAGCCACACCCTGCCCCTATTTTCATTATTGATAAGTCACCTTGTGCTTGTTGAGTCATGGAAAAGGTATGCATATATTATTTATTTTATAATCCTTTTCCCTAGTTATATCCCTTCTACACCCTAAAGTGTTAATATATCAAGGGATTATGGTAAAAATAAGGAAATTATCTATCATCACAATTTAGCTAATTATTATCACTCTTCATGCAGGAAAAGGACAAAATGGAACAACTAATGTTCCCTAGCCAGGAAACAACATACAGGCAGCAAGCCAAGGATGGAGCACGCAGTTATGGATAAGAACAAAGAAGATCACAGCATTAGCGCAAAGACAGAAAGTTAACTGAAGATGGAAGATTGTGCGAATCCCTCAGGATCTCTTGATCCTGAGGGATTGTTGTTACTATTTTACCCTTCTTACCGCTTGGCCATTATAAAAGGCAGTGATTGTAAAGAGAATAGGATTGGAGATTATTCAGAAATTACTCTTGTATTTTTACATTGATCATCGACTCTCGTTGTTGAAATAGAGTACGAACTGGCTGTAACTATTTTGCAAATGATTGATATATAATATAGTTGTTTTTCCTTCTCACATACTGAAATAATCTAGCGGTGTTCACTGGCGGCTAAGGGCCCGGCCCTGGTGGATTCACTTGTTGTTCCTATATCATTCTTTTACAATTTCTGTCATGTGATGGTTTGGTTTGATTTCCATTTATCGCATCACCTTGCTATTTCATATTCTTAGACTTAACGTAATTACTCTGTTTTACATGCTGCAGAAGTATTGATTCAAGTTTCTATTCAATTACCTATTTCAGTATTTCTTTATTATTATTTCAGATTTAGTCATTTGAGTTCATCATTCTATTTCCAATCTAGTAATTTAGTTTAGCGTGCTATGTTGAGATTCTCGACTATAAAGAGCATTGACTATTGTTGTCTACTCTCTCAGACCAAGATCCCTGCTGTTCAGATTAGAAAATACTTTTGGAATATCAATCAGTTAAAAGAGAAATGAGTTATTGTTACTGTATTCTTGACTGATACTTGAATGAATGTTTGGTTTGGTTTCATTAGCAAGTTAAGCTTTCTTTTAATTGCAATTTGAGTTCACTAGCTGCATCCATTTATTCTTGTATTTGAGAGCATTGTACTGCAATTTAGAAACATTACTCTTGAGTAAATAGCCGCCACAAACTGTGTACACTCTTGAAATAGAAAATCTTGCCCGGATTGATAACTAATGTGAAGATAATTAGGAGTTAAAAAGACACCTTTTATACCTCAACATTTTGGCGCTGTTACTGGGGAGAGTGTAGCCATTTCTAAGGAGTAGTGTGCATCTGATGAGTTCCTGTTAGGAGAGAATTTGGTATTAAAAACGGAAGGTAAGAACCTACGTACGGAGCATGTAAAACCCATGCTCCCCTGCCTGCTTTCCAGTAGAATTGTTAAGAACTTAGGAATAAATATTTGAGTTGTGTGTAATGCTAAGAAGAAAAAACTTGAAAATAATCCAAAACCACTACCCAAACCCAACAAAGCTAAGGGACCAGTGACCCTTGGTCGATCAACCTTCATAGACGATATCATTAAGAAAGCCGAATCTCAACCATCAGTAGGCCCTATGAAAGTTGCTTCTAGACAACCTACTCGCTCCCTTTGGGCCACAGACTCACCATCTATAGCCTTTGCTGAGGTGCACAACAAAACATAAGAAACTGAGCAAAATTTTCAAGAAATTGAAAATTCTCACCCAATTTCTTTACAAGAAGGGAATTCTAGTAATCTCCGTGAAGGAGGAGGAGAAACAAGGGAAATAGAGGAGCCAAGATCCCCTCTCGAAATAATTCAAACACTCAGCAGCCCAGATAAGGGGAGTGTTGTTAAGTTTATCCAAAAAGAAGCAAGAGAAACTGAGGAGCCAAGATCCCCCCAGGTAGTAGTTCAGCAAGGAACACTCATTGTCCTAGACCAGGGAAGTGTTGTTAAGCTCATTCCTATCCCTTCCAGTCATCCTAGGAATAACTCTCTAGAAATCCCAGAAGGGTATTGGCACATATTTTACCAAATGGCCCAGAACCAGCAAACACCTCAAACCTCCACACTGCAGTATCTCATCATGGACACAGCAGTTAATGCACTTATGAAAGCCATTCCCCTCCAAAATATTCCTACCTTCCATGGGCTAACATCAGAAGATCCAGATGCATTTCCGTTTGAGTTTGATGTATTGTGCAGGGGTTATGACTATACCACTGACCCCCAAAAAAAAAGTTATTTCCCTCCACATTAAAAGGAGCAGCTTTACGATGATTTATGGGGTTACGTGGCGGCATTATAAACAACTGGGATCAGATGAAAACTGCTTTTCTAAAGAAATATCAGGACTATTGTAGATCTAGGAAATTGAAAGATGAGATATTTCAAATGAGAGCAAGACCTAGTGAAACACTGGAGGAATATGTAGAACGCTTTCAACAATCTCCAGAGATCTCCTTATGCATCTTTGCCCTTGCCTAATAATGTGTTGAAAACTGCACTAATTAAAGGGATGAAAGAACAATGGTTGAAACATTAAACATTATGGGTGAAGGTGACATATATCAAGAAAATTTTGCTGACATCATTAATTTGTGTATCAGATGTTCAAGAGGCAGCACAAGACTGAAGCCAGGAGAATGTGACATGGTCACAAGCGATAACAAAATCTCTGATGGAGGTATAACCCATGTAGAAATTGGCAATCTAGTAGAAGATTTCAAAACTGATATTCTAGGGACTCTAGCAACGCAGTTGGACGTTATGCAAGCCAAACAAAAGCAAGCAGAAGCAGAACAAAACTTGGCGATATTCTATCCTAGATGCAGAAAGAAGCATATCCATAAAGAGTGCCCGCTAGATATGGTCAAAATCTATGCCATTTTTACGAAAGATCCCGCCACAGAAAGCTGCCCATCACTCCCAGGACTGAAAGCAGTCTACAAAGAAGCAGAAGAAGAAACAGAACCAGTTTACCTACTAAATCAGCGCCACCAGTGGCAGTCGCGACAAATAGGTATGCCCATTGATCCATCCTCTTCTTTTCAGCCTCCTCAGTATAATGCTCAGCAGTATAATGGAATGTGGCAGAATCAGCCACCTTTCTCCAGCTGGTCACAATAGCCATTCTCCATGTCACCATGGCCAAATCAAACAAATCAAACCAATTGGCCGAACTTTCCTTACTGTCCACCATTTTGGCAAAATAACGCATATTCAACACAATGGCCACCCTCCACCTCACAGAGTCAAAACTGGCAGTCGAACTGGCAAATACCCATAAAATCCAACAGGAACAATCTCTCTCCCTAACCCACACTGCCAGCACCTTATGCATTGCAAAAAAACCCCTAGACCAACTTAAGACCGTAGCTCCTAGCCCAACCCAACCCAAACCCCAACAACAGACCGGTTTAATCTGTGCAAATTATTGAAGGACCAGAACCAGAAACCGAGTTAAGGGAGTTTAATGACCTTCAATTAAGATCTGGGCTTATAATAGAATCAGAGAGGGATAAAAATGTTCAAATTTAAAATCCGTTACCTATAGAACAAACACCACAAGAAGAGAATCTGGTTAGACAGAAAACTCATGAACAAGCAACCACTTCTTCTCCACCATTCCCAGAATGACTAATCATACCGCGCCCAATAGAACATCCTAATTTTGATCTTCTGGGAGAATTGAAAATTTTGTGTATAAAAATACCACTCCTTTAGGCTATTCAAGATACCCCAATTTATGCAAAAGCCATCAAGGAATTATGTATGAAAAAGCCAAAGAGGAAAATAACAACAAATCCAACTGTCCATGTAGACGGTACCTTATCTGACTTACTATCAGGAAGAGAAACACCTGTAAAATATGAAGACCCAGGAAATCCTATAGTCACGGTGCAAATAAATGGATGTTCCTTCCCCAATTCCGTAGTTCATTTAGGAGCAACAATCAATATTCTTACAACCACCACTTGTCAAAAGCTTGGCATTACATCATTAGACCCAACCACAACCTTATTGGAGTTGGTTGACCGATCAGTAGTCAGACCAGAAGGAACATTACATGATATAATGGTGTCTGTAGACTCCTGTGAATACCCTGCAGAGTTTCTGATTATCAACCCTAGAAACCGACTTGATGGACACCCCTTAATTCTAGGTAGAACTTGGCTAGCAACTGCGGATACTTACATTAACTGTCGAACAGGCAGCATGACTATAGCAAAAGGAAGCAGTGTAAAGAATTTAGCCTTATATCCTCTAGCTCAGCCAAGTTTAACAATAATCAAGACTAGAAAACAACCTGTATCATATTTAACTGAAAACATTAGATCACCACTAACCATAGAAGATGCTCTCAAATTTAAATATCAAACAGAAGACAACATCATTAACAGCTTCATTAACCAACAAGAAGTTGGATCCCATTTAAAATGTCACATGATCGAAGCATCATTCGATAGTGAAGTAGAAGAAGATCTCCTAAAAGATACTAACGATTAATCAATACCAACCACCTCTGTTTATAACAACAAAACAATAGAAATTGAGCCAGAAAAAACTTTGAACATTAACAAAAAACTGACTGCTGACCAAGAGAAAAAACTGATTCAACTCCTAAGAAAATATAAAAAAGCCTTTGCATGGGATTACCCGGACATGAAAGGAATTGATCCCCAGTTGTGTACGCACCACATCTATACAGAAAAGGATGCTAGACCTGTTCGCCAACCCCAATGGAGATTATATACTCATCTTAAGGATATTGTGAAAGCTGAATTGCAAAAAATTTTAGATGTAAACTTTATCTACCCAATATCTGATAGCAAGTGGGTCTCTCCATTAGTAGTGGTGCTGAAAAAGAATAGAAAGTGGCAGATATGTGTTGACTATAGAGAACTGAATAAAGCAACCCAAAAAAACCACTTCCCCCTTCCATTCATTGATCAGGTCTTGGACACTTTAGCAGGAAAGGAATTATTTTCTTTCCTAGATGGTTTTAGTGGATACAATCAGATTCAAATTGCCCCTGAAGATCAGGATAAAACTACCTTTACTTGCCCTTGGGGAACATTTTCTTACAAGGTCTTACCCTTTGGGCTGTGTAATGCACTTGCCACATTTCAGAGCGTTGTACTCAGCATTTTTTTAGATTTGATAAATGAAGGGTGTTACACAGTAATTTGTCACCGTTTGTCACCGTCCCTGTTACCCCTCACCTGTACACTGGAGGACTCATTCCGGGACCTGTGAGAAGTGACATGACCTGAAACCACCTGCATCATATTCCTCTTAGTATGAGCTTCATTTTCCCTGAAGACATCTCCTGCAAAATCCTCATGAAAACAGCTCGTTTTACATTAGCGCGGGTTCACAGTTCACTGCCCGCGCCAATGAGGGAAATACTCTATAAAGGGCGCGCCGTTGGCGCTCTGTCCCAGAGTCGCACTCGTGCCAACCGAATTGAGTAAAGTTTTCAACGACCAAACTCCCGAAGGTTCTCTTCAACCCATTCACCAACTGAATCTATGTTGAGCTAGGATGGTTTGGCTTCGAATCTCCATAGAAGGGAAAGTGGTTTGCCACCTTTCATGGAAGTTTCTAAGTGATAAAGCCAATCCCATGAATAATGTGGTTGATCCTATCTCTTCCTTCTCTATCTATAAAAGCTTGCCTCTATGCCTTGAGCAAGCTAGTTACAGTAGTTCTGGTCCCAGCATAGTGATAGAGAGTTTGAAGCTGCAAGAGCCTTCTTTGCACCCATAAGGCCAAATCTAAGTAAGGAGATTCTTGTCACCCAAAGAGAGAGAGGCTTGTTCCTCATCCCAACAAGCTTTGCAAGACTTGTGTAGCTGACTACCCAGCCAAAGGAGGATTTGATGTCAGAACAATGGTTGTATTCTTCTTTGTTATTTATTAATAATAGATGACTATCATTATGGTTCCACTCTCATTGTCTCATGTTTAATGTTGAGTTATATCTTTTCTGACTGATATATAATTGCATCTACTAGATTTTACGCTTGTTTTCGTGTTGTTCTTTGCGTGTGCAGGTATCCTATCATGGAGATCGTGTGGATCGTGACCGGCCAAGGCAAAGGAACGAAGGCGACATCTCTTCAACGAACACTAGCGTTGGAATCCAAGTAGGTTCTCACCATCCACTTTATATTTGCAATTAGGAACTTGCGTGGTAGCATTGTGTGATTGTTGCTAGACCCGGTCTGGGCTAGTAGGGATCGTCTCTGTCCGCAGAGAGGATTTACCTCCACAACAATTTGGTGACTCCGCTGGGGAGATCTTGTTGTTTGATTTGTAAACTTTAGACGGAGCCTGAAGTACGGCCAGGTAGCCTTCGAAACGCTATTGCTTTGCATTAGCAAAGTAGATCAACACCACTTCAGTCAATCTCTAGTTTGGTTTACGGACTAAACAACTTGGAGTTTGTCTTGTCTCTTTGGTTTTTCTTGCTTTGATTGCTTAGATAGCTTTCTCGGTTGGATTTCTTGCTGTTTCTTGCTTCCTGGTTTGCCTAGATACTGTCTTCAAGCCCTAAGTCGCTTGCTTTTGTTTTTGACTAAGCCAACTCGATTAGCACGCTTTTTAGCCTTACAGTCGCGCCAATTGGCGCAAGTTGCTCAAAGACAACCCGTGCCAATCCTATAAAAGCGCGGGTTGCAGCTTGACAGTCGCACCAAGCCTGTCAACTTTTCTAGTTTGCTTGTTTGCAAGCCTTCTGAGCTTGGATTTGTATCTTGTCACATCTTCTTCAATTACTGGAGTGTGTCAGAGTCTTGTTTGACTGGTTTTGAGTCTCTTTTTTGAGAAATTCTTAATTTGATTTCCTTTGATCTTTGGAACTCTCACCCGTTTTTCTTGATTTGCACTTGATTGGTTCTTAGATTACATTAGAATCATCGTGTGTTTGAGAATTCTCTTGCATAGATCACACTTTCATAATTAGAATTCTCATTTTCAGGATATGAATGAAAAGTGTGCATAGATTACATTTGCATACTTTGGGTGTTTGCCATTTTCTATTGATTTCACGTTTTAGCCCTAGGACATCTAGTGGCTTTGCGTGTCGAATTTTTGTTCTTCTATCATTCCAGTCGACTTTTTGGTTACTCTCTTGCACTTGTTCAGTGGTTGTTAAGTATTTTATTGCGTTATTCGAGTGATCCTCTTCTTTTCGCTTGGCTTTGTTTTGGGCTTAGATTACATGGCCCATTGAGGTCTTTGAGATCTTCTCTTGGTTCTGAAGGACTGCCTTGGTATTTACGGACTTGATTGTATTTTCATTGAGTGAAATTTGTCTTTTTACTCTTTGTTATTATTTCTCAAAATTTGTTTAGTGCAATTTGCCATCAAAAAAGAAACAAACAATCTCTTTTGCTTTGCATTAGTTAATGGAAAATAAAGCTTTTGGTTGTTATTAGCGATTAGTAACTTTAGAGAAAAGTTTTGTTAATTGCCATTAGCTGCATTAGAGTTATTGTTGATTGTTTTATGGTCATTTTTGTTTGTGTGAAAGATCTCAACCCTCTCGTAGTTAGCATTCATCGAACGAAATGATATATTTTGGCATATAGTTTGCATTTAGGAAATTGTGAGAAATTACATACGGTAGGACCTAGAAATTGAAACTTAACTAAAGATCAACCATAAAATAAACTGAATAAACCTAAAAACGCATTGGAACTTAACGCAAACAATTAGAGGTCTAGGCTAGAGACGTGCTACGGCGTCGTTAAACCCAGTCACTGTTGTTTCACACTACGGTTGGGTGATTCCTCCTTTTGTGACTCGATAGTGGTCTAGCACGGACTTGAGCTCCCACGTACCGTCGCATATATAGGGGAGACTCCACTAGGTTATCATCCTTGATCCACAGGAAGTCGTGTCTGCCGCCTTACAAGCCGTAACGCACCGAACACAGCATTCGGGAAGATTGACTGCAGTACGGGAAGTCCTTGGTTTTCATATGATTGCCAAGGTGTATACGCAGTTTTACGGATTGTCTGGTAAACCCTTTGCCTAGTCTCTCCAGAGTAGTCACTTTTGATCCTTTTCGAACTCCTTAAAAGAAAAGGCTCACTTGAGCAGTTTGTCACTTTGGTCTCACAAAACATTCGAAGGTGACTAGAGTCACCTTTTTGTCCTTTTCTTGACTCTTAAAACATGAAAAGGTCAAGTTGTGTCTTTGCGTCTTAAAATTCATTTGGCCACGATAAACATTACCTGGTTAGATCTTGTGTGCATTATCTTGAGTAGGTTTCTTTTTCGATGGCAACTTTTCCGGGGTTCACCAACCCAGTGATCCCCTCTGACGGGAACCCTGGTCACTTCCCTACTTTTGGGAATGTTGGTGCTCCTTACATGGCAACGTTGTCCCTCCCAGGGTTAACTGTTGGGTTGCCTGTTTGGTTGTTCTCAACCTCTTTGGTCCCTACCGTATCAACTACTGGTCAATCAGTCCCTCCACCTGAACAACATCATGTTGATTCTAAGGTGGACCTCTCCCCTTCTATGCCTACTTCTACATCCTCATCTTCTACTTCGCCTGGTGAAAGTCTCGATTCAAGTAACCCAGTGGCTAAGAAGAAGAAGAAGAAGAAGAAGGCTCCCAAAGGAGAGGTTACAAGTGTAGCTACTCCCTCGAGTACACCTGAAGTCGGGCCCCCTTCCGCTCCTCCGCGGAAGGTCAAGTTTCCTTGTCGATTATGCAAGGAGGACCATCTTCTTCGCGATTGTCCTGGCATCCCCAGGGTCTTAGAAGTGTGGTCTCGCGATCCGGCCCGCCCCTCATCTTCCTCTCAAGCTCATGACGATGCTACCTTCTCGGTTAGAAATGGTAAGGAAAAAGGGAAGATTCGAATCCCTTGTAGACTTTGTGAAGGCAATCATCCCCTTGACCTTTGTCCTCTCATGGATAAAGCCTCCGTTGTCTTGGAAAGTCTCACAACTCCTTCACCCCAACTTCCCGTTGGTTATCAACGTCTCTCTGCAACTGCAGATCGTCCCCCTGCCAACAAAGAGATTGCTTCAAATTCTTCTCTTGTCCAGGCCCCTCTTCCCGAACCCGGCTGTCCCCAGCCTGTTCTAGGCCAACCATTGGTCAGAAATAGTGTCGATCTGAGTCCACCCATCGATCACTCTGTTTCGGAAGAGCATCACGCCCATGTTCTTCTCGTCTCTTCAGATTCTCCTGAGTCCCGAAATGACTCTCCTAACCCAGCTGCTCCCGAAAGTTCTCCTTCGGTTCCTTTAGCACATGGGGGTAATCATACGATTCCCCCACTAAGTAGTCTGGTCGCTTCCTTTGATTGGAATCGCCTGATCGCCAGTCGTCTTCCATCCCATATGCCTTTCCAGATCACAGTACATGCCTGTGTTAAGGCAGTAGCTGGCACTGTTTTGGATGAAGGGGCGTCTGTCAGTCTTATGGCGTACACTACTTAGCAAGCTTTAGGTTCCCCGCAGCTTGGGCCAGTCACTCAGAATCTGTTGGCCTCGACGGAGGAGCCTGTCCATCTCTAGGAGTTCTCCCGAAGTTCCCTATTACTTTTGGGGGCAAAACCGTCTATATAGACGTCTTGGTTACCCAAGGTGTTTTAGACTTTAGTCTTCTCCTTGGTCGCGACTATGTCTATGCCATGGGGGCCGTCATTTCTTCTCTTTTCCGTGTGGTTTGCTTTCCACACGAAGGAAGAATTGTGACTATCGATCAAATGTCATGCGTTAGTCCCCCGATGCCTCCTACACTGTTGTCGCCCCCTCCTAGTTGTCATCCACCAGTTGCATCTACCCCACCACAGATCAACTACGTGGCCACCTGTCCCATGCCTGGATCCAGTGATGCCGTCATCGTGCATAGTGTCCTGGGGGCATTGGGCCCTGACTTCCAAGATGTTTCCCTTCCACCGGGAGTGGCAATCTTGGAGGCCCCGACTTTTTATTCCTTATGATGAAGTTCTGGTCGGAGCATAGTTCACTTTCCTATGTCAAGCTCCTTAAAAAATGAAACTAGGTTTGGTCGGAGCATAGTTCCTTTCCTGTGTCAAGCTCCTTAAACAATGAAATTAGGTGTCCGAGGATAGTTTTGATCTTGTGGCGACCTCGTTAAAAAACGAAACAATGTGTCCTGAGGATAGTTTTGATCTTGTGGCGACCTCGTTAAAAAATGAAACAAGGTGGCCGAGCATAGTTCTTAATCTTGTGTCAAGCTCGTTAAAAAATGAAACAATTCCCCCTTTCCAATCGCGTCTTTTAAGATCTCGTGAAGCTTCATTCCATCCACTTTATTGAATACAATGAAGCTTGGGGGGCATGTACCTCATCCTGCGCCGTTTCACTGGGGGCATGCGCATTTCCAGCAAGAAGAGTCCTTCCTGGTTCAAGCTTGTGTCCTGAGGATAGTTTTGATCTTGTGGCGACCTCGTTAAAAAATGAAACAAGGGTTATGAGGATAGTTCTTTTACTGTGTCAACCTCATTAAAAAATGAAACAACTCCCTTTCCAGATCGAGTCTTTTGATTAAGATCTTGTAAAATACAAGTCGAGTCTTTCATCGATCTCGAGAGTGAACCTTCATTCCATCCACTTTGTTGAATGCAATGAAGCTTGGGGGGCATGTACCTCGTGTTGCGTCATTATGCTGGGGGCATGCGAACTCATAACAAGCATAGTTTTTCATTTGAAGCTTGTGTAAACATGAAACCGAATCCAAGCAAAGTTCTCCATGGTTCGAGCTTGTGTAAAAATGAACCCATACCCGATTTACATCTCGTGATTGCCATTTTTATCCGCTGAATTCTGCTAGATGAGCATTGGTTGTTTTCATTCCATCGCCGCCATCTCTTTGGCTGATCATATGCTTTCACTTGGTTGTTTATCCTTTCCTGAGGAACCGCAGCGATGAGTGGTTTTATTAGCCAGCCTCTTGACCATTACATGTTTTGAGCAGTTCCACCATTGCCGGAACCAGTTGCTACCCTTTATACCACTCGTTCCTCTAGGACGAGACACCTTTAAGCTCTTTTCTGACTCGTAAAATATGAAAAGATTTCCGAGTATTTTTCCCTTTTTGACTCGTTAAAGAGAATAAAAATGAAGGTATACTTTTAGCTCTTTTCCGACCGTTTAAAGATGAAAAGATTGCCGAGTTCCCTCTTGACTCGTTAAATGGAAATAAGAGGCGGTCATCTTTAAACTCTTTCCCGACCGTGTAAAAAACAAAATATTGTCGGGTCTTTGTCATTTCAAGCTCGTTATTGGTTACGAAACGACGTGATATCGATCACTTTTTTACTTTTTCAGATCGATATCACTACTCATGAAAAGTACTCCTTGATCGTAATGGTCGGGCGGTTCTTTCGAGCATTGTTTTATACTTTTTCGGGCTCGAGAGACACAACTTTACGAAAAAGGACCCCCCTGGAGTTCTCTTTTTTGCTGTCTTTTCAAACTCTCTAAACAGGAAAAGACGCCGAGTTCTTCCTTTGTCAGACTCGTTAAAAATTAATGACATCGGATTCCGTCATACTGACGCCCACAAGCATATGCTATCCCCATCAAGCTTGTTAAAAATAACTGGGGTACTCGCCAGAAATGGTGGGGAAAATGGATCCATAATCATTGTCATGTTGGCAGTATGTCGCTCTTGAACATGGCACTAGTCTGCATTCGTGTCGGGGTGGGGACATCTCATCTTGTTTTACACTAGCCTCCATGGGTTTGGGTTATCCTATTCGGCCTCTCATCTGCTCATTGCCTTGTCACCATGACCTCTGCTCATTTGATGTCAAATACTGCCAAGTCCGCTGTCGTGTCGCCGATATGTTCAAGAGAAGTTGACCTCTGCTAAAATACAACCTCCCTCTGATGCCTCACATAATTCTGAATCACCACAACATCTTTCCTCTGTCTCGTGTCAATGATGTGGGAAACATTATGGCCCACCTTTGATCAAGATCTCTTCCTGTCGACTTCAGCTTATTATCCAGGAAGCTGATCTAGAGACTCCCTTTGGTGCCTTGGAGCCTGCATGCCTCAATGGTAGGTTCTTCGTGTTCGACGAGAGGTTTTCATCATTGGCCTCCGATCGAATGATTCTACGGGTGTTCAATGCCAACTCATTGATTCACACGCCGTAGATTGTACCTATAGTACCTTGAGGACCATTGTCATTATTGGTGGTACCTCTTGCGTCTGTTAACAGTTTTCATCATTAACTGGTAATCAGACAATGTTCGTGCATATTCGACTTCAACTCATATATTCGCATGCTTGAACTTGTACTCTGTTCGGGTCGAGATGGAGCGCAAGACCCTGGATTTTGTCTATTGGGATCCAGGCTGCGATTTGTGGCTTATTATGTTTATTACATGACTCATTCACTGGATGGCTGCGACCATGCCTGAGTCTATTTATTGATCCTCTCTGGATGGCTGCGTCCATACCTTGGATCTAGATCGTTATGTACTCTATTATGGATGGCTGCGCCCATACCACATACATCATGTACTTGAGCTATTAGTTGTACTTCTTTAAGCAGGTTCTCCGGCAGCCGTGTTTTCAGTCACGCATGTTCTTGTAAAGCATTTCACCCCTCTCTCTCTCGGGCCTCATGCTTTAAGGGGCATCTGTTACACAACAATTTGTCACCGTTTGTCACCGTCCCTGTTACCCCTCACCTGTACACTGGAGGACTCATTCCGGGATCTGTGAGAAGTGACATGACCTGAAACCACTTGCATCATATTCCTCTTAGTATGAGCTTCATTTGCTCTGAAGACATCTCCTGCAAAATCCTCATGAAAACAGCTCTTTTTACATTAGCGCGGGTTCACAGTTCACTGCCCGCGCCAATGAGGGAAATACTCTATAAAGGGCGCGCCGTTGGTGCTCTGTCCCAGAGTCGCACTCGCGCCAACCGAATTGAGTAAAGTTTTCAACGACCAAACTCCCGAAGGTTCTCTTCAACCCATTCACCAACTGAATCTATGTTGAGCTAGGATGGTTTGGCTTCGAATCTCCATAGAAGGGAAAGTGGTTTGCCACCTTTCATGGAAGTTTCTAAGTGATAAAGCCAATCCCATGAATAATGTGGTTGATCCTATCTCTTCCTTCTCTATCTATAAAAGCTTGCCTCTATGCCTTGAGCAAGCTAGTTACAGTAGTTCTGGTCCCAGCATAGTGATAGAGAGTTTGAAGCTGCAAGAGCCTTCTTTGCACCCATAAGGCCAAATCTAAGTAAGGAGATTCTTGTCACCCAAAGAGAGAGAGGCTTGTTCCTCATCCCAACAAGCTTTGCAAGACTTGTGTAGCTGACTACCCAGCCAAAGGAGGATTTGACGTCAGAACAATGGTTGTATTCTTCTTTTTTATTTATTAATAATAGATGACTATCATTATGGTTCCACTCTCATTGTCTCATGTTTAATGTTGAGTTATATCTTTTCTGACTGATATATAATTGCATCTACTAGATTTTACGCTTGTTTTCGTGTTGTTCTTTGCGTGTGCAGGTATCCTATCACGGAGATCGTGCGGATCATGACCGGCCAAGGCAAAGGAACGAAGGCGACATCTCTTCGACGAACACTAGCGTTGGAATCCAAGTAGGTTCTTACCATCCACTTTGTATTTGCAATTAGGAACTTGCGTTGTAGCATTGTGTGATTGTTGCTAGACCCGGTCTGGGCTAGTAGGGATCGTCTCTGTCCGCAGAGAGGATTTACCTCCAAAACAAAGGGCTCGAAGTGTATATGGATGACTTCACACCTTATGGGGATGACTTTGAGCCAACATTGCAAACATTAGAAAAAGTGCTGTAAAGATGCATTTCCACCAGGCTTTGTTTAAGCCATGAAAAGTGTCATATGATGATGACCGAGGGACTCATATTAGGTCATTATATCTCAGCAGCTGGAATACAGGTAGATCCAGCTAAAATTCAGATAATTCTATTAATACCTACCCCTACCACACAAACAGAGGTACATAGTTTTTTGGGATTTCCTGGTTATTATAGAAGAATTATAGAGAATTTTTCTCAGATTGTTGCACCTTTATATGCACTAACAGGAAATATTGATTTCATTTGGACAGATAACTGTGACAGTGATTTTGAGTATCTAAAAAGGCTTGTATCAACAGCCCCAGTGCTAAGGGGCCCAAACTGGGATTTGCCATTCCAAATCTCATCTGATGCTTTAGACATAGCAATCAAAGTACTTCTTAGACAGGAAGAAGATAAAAAGCCATATGCAATATATTATATTAGCAAAAATCTATCTCATGCTGAATTAAACTATACTGTGTGTTGGGCCTCAAAATAGTCCCTATTTTCACTCCATTATTCACCAATATTTTCACATTTTACCTTCATGTCACCTCCATTCCACCTCCATATCATTACATTTACCTCATTATTGGGTTCTAACAATACTTTTCCAAAGTTTATTAATTCTTAACATTTCTAAGTGAATTTATGGCTAAAACTTAGAAAATAATATGCTTAAACTTATACCTAACAATTAGCATGAGTTTGTTGACATGTGTAGGCACAAAGGAAGCTTCCAGGGCATCTTTATGTGGCCTTGAATGATCAAATTCGAATTTGATAAGATAAGCTTCATGGAGAAGATCATGGACCTCATGGAGGAGATCATGGAGGATAGGGTTATGTGTCATCATTGGTTGAGAAATATGTGGGTCAAAGGAGAGAATAGTGGGTCTACATTTATGAGGTTGTTATCATAAGTTGTTGTATAAATAGGAGTACCTCCTCCATTCCAAAAGGGAGGACTCTTAGAGCATTGTATCCAATTGATGATGGAATAGAATAAGGCTTCATTTTTCATATATTTCCATTATGTACTTTTAGATATAAATTTTGTGAATGTAGGATATGAATTTATGTAGTTTTAGATATAAGTTTTCTTAATGTAGTATATGGGATAATTTGTCTTGTTCTTAGGAGAATTGAGCTCACTCTAAAAGGATGAGAGAAAAATGTTATTTCATATTAGATCTTATTTCATTTAATTTATTATATGTTTGAGGATTTGATTTGTTTATGATTGATGAATGAGTTTTAAATTAGAATCTTATCAGCATATGAGAGAACAACCAAGAGTCTAAGTTAGACTCTCTCTCCATTTGATTTGCATGATAATTAAAATTCATTCTTTTGCTTTTATGTTTCAAGTATCATATGAGGAGATACAAAGAGTCTAAGTTAGGCTCTCTCTCCAATGATTTATATGGTAATTGAAATTCATTCTTTTGCGCTTTTATTTCATTTCTTCTTCTTATGAATGAATCTTAGTTTAGTTTGGATTAGTGCATGAGAGGACAATCAAGAGACTAAGTTAGTCTCTCTCTCTACTTGAATCTGAGCAACAATTAAAGTTCATTCTCTTGTCTTTATTTCAAGTTTTTAGTTTTATATAGTTTCTCTATGATACTGTAGGGAAGGACAACCAGGACCTCCTTAGTTAGGAGCCTCTTCCCTTGCATATTGTATTGAATCATAAATCATTTAGTTAGCCATAGAGTTAGTTGCCTACTCCTGCATATATGTGTTGGCATCATCACAAGCTTACGAGTTTCCCTGGTTGATAATTTAATGCAGCAATTTAAGTCCAATAAATTGCCCAACACTATGACTGAAAAGGAATTTTTAGCTGTAATATATGCTGTAAATAAATTTATACATTATATAACTGGATATCCTGTAGTTTTATATACATATCACTCTACCATTAAGTATTTAGCAAATAAACCTATTACAAATGGAAGAGTGACAAGATGGTTGATTCTCTTACAGGAATTTGACATCACAATTAAGGATCGACCTGGAAAAGAAAACCCTGTAGCTGATTTTCTCTCACGAATGCCAAAGCCAGCTGATGTAGCAGCAGTTGAGGATCAATTTCCTGATGAACATTTATTTGTTGTTACTGTCAAAACACCATGGTATGCGAACATTGCAAATTACTTGGCAGTAGGCAAATTACCCAAGCACCTAACGCCTAATGAAAGAAAACAAATAGTGCAGCGCAGTACCCGATTCTCTTGGATTGGGGGCTACTTATTCCACACAGGGGCAGATATGCACATTAGAAGATGCGTCTGGGAAGATGAAGTGTTTGAAATTCTAAAAGCATGCCACGATGGGCCATGCGGCGGAAATTTTGTAGACCGCAGAACCGGTCACAAAGTCTTACAAACAGGCTATTACTAGCCCACTATCTTTAAAGATGCTAAAAAGTTTTTTCAAGCCTATGATAGCTGCCAGAGGGCGGGACACCCTGGACAATCTGATGAGATGCCTCTGAACCCGCAATTAGTAATCGAGCCTTTTGAGTGGTGGGCGCTAGATTTTATTGGTCCTATTAATCCATCATCCAATCAAAAAACATACATAATGATTGCAACATAATATGTTACTAAATGGGTTGAGGCAGAGGCGCTACCAAAAGCTGCTGAGGATTTAGTGATACATTTTCTTTTCTAATTATTTTTGCGATATGGCCTACCGAGAGATATAATTACAGATGGAGGACCGAAATTCGTAGGTAACAAGATTGCTGCAACATTGAGGAATTACCATATTCTCCACAAAATTAAAACTCCATACCACCCACAAGCAAATGGCCAAGTAGAAAGTACTAATAAGGTAATTGAAGCAATACTTACAAAGACAGTTGCATCACACAAACGTGACTGGGCTTCCAGATTGCCAGAAGCCTTGTGGGCATACCGCACAACATGGAGAAATACCACAGGATATTCGCCTTATCAATTAGTCTTTGGTAAAGAACCTATCTTCCTAATCGAATTTGAGATTTAGACATTAAGAATAGCTCAAGAGGTGGGTTTGAATTTAAATGAAGCTCAGATCAATAGATTATAGTAGATCAATGAATTAGATGAAATCAAGCTATCTGCTCTTCAACACACTGCACTAATCCAATAGCAGAGAGCGAAATGGCATGATGCCCTTATTAAAAAGAAGATCTTCCATGAAGGAGATTGGGCACTCCTATACGATTCCAGGTTCTAGGATTTCCCTGGAAAACTCCAGACTAGATGGTTAGGACCTTATGAGATACAAAAAGTGCATGATAATGGCACCATTACATTGGCAACCATTGATGGATTTGGCTATTCTTTTAAAGCGAATGGTCATCGAGTGCGACTGTATCGCAAACTGCTTACCAGGGAGTCCTTTTGCCAACAGTTACGGGAAGATTCCACCATGCAAATTCTCGCTGAAGAGGATAACCCATCCTCAGCATCAATCTAGTGAAAAACTCATTTGTTTTGAATTTTGTATATAGATTTTTCTTTCTATTTAAATTTTCTTGTATAAACTATATTTTTTTGTATAGATTTTTGTGTTGTTCCATTTAAGGAACAGTTGTTGTTCCTCTGAAGGAATAGTAGCCATTCCATTTAAGGAACAACAATTTTCTCTTTATTTAATTTTTATGTTGTTCCATTTAAGGAACAGTTGTTGTTCCTTCTAAGGAACAACTGTCGTTCCATTTACAGAACAGCAGTCCCCTGTATATACCATTTTTGTGTTGTTCCATTTAAGGAACAGCTATTTTTCCTCTTAAGGAACAACAGCCATTCCATTTAAGGAACAACAATTCTACGTGTGTTTTCTTTGTAAGGAACCGCTGCTATTTCTCTTAAGGAACTGCTGCTATTTCTCTTAAGGAACAACAAGCTGTTCCATTTAAGGAACAACAGTTTTGCGGAATTTTTCCTTTTGTTGTTCCATTTAAGGAACAGTTGTTGTCCCTCTTAAGGAACAACAACCGTTCCATTTAAGGAATAGTAGGTTTGCATGTGTTGTTCCTCTTAAGGAACAACAGTCGTTCCCTTTAAGGAACAACAATCAGGCTTGTTTGTATTTTTTGTTGTTGTTCCATTTAAGGAACAGTTGTTGTTCCTCTTAAGGAACAGCTACTATTCCTCTTAAGGAATAGCAACCGTTCCATTTAAGGAATAGCAGTTTCGCGTGCGTTTCTTTCTGTTGTTCCATTTAAGGAACATATGTTGTTCCCTCTAAGGAACAACTGCTATTCCCTCTAAGGAACAATAGTTCCGTTTATATTTGTTTTCACTGTTTCGTTTAAGGAACAGTTGTTGTTCCCTTTAAAGGAACAGCAGTTGTTCCATCTAAGGAACAGTGATCCGAATTGGATCCATAGAAGATTGTCAAAGAACTATGACTATATCAGGTCGAACAAATCTCTAAAGAATTCCAAAACAGTGATCAAAGACACCCTAAACCAGTGGCAATGGCAGCCAATGTGGAACGACGAGGACCTCGATCAAAGCGCGCTGACCGAGGCCCATGGAGACCGTGCAGGAGACCAAAGTAGCCCCTGGGAGCCCCGGAATGGGAAAGAAAGGTGAATTTTGATGCACGATTAGCACTAATCGCACATCGCTAGGTGAACTGGGCTGTGAAGGAAAAGCCCGAGCATTCAGTCGCATGGGGGAACCAGAGGACCATGGGCGAAAAAGGGAAAAAGCATCAAAACACAACGGCGGGACCCACGCTTTGGAAACCGACGGTTTTGATCGGGGCGCCCTTAAACGATAAGAGGTTTTGGGCGAGAGTGGAGTGATTCCATACATCGATCGACGTGTGGCAGGTAGAGGTGAGAGAAAATCGTCGTTGATCGTGCGCTATCAGTCGATCAAGTCAACTGCGCAAAACGTGCGTATGGTGTCGGATCTGGAGGGCCCAAATCAGACGACTGAGATCACGCCCGATGGAGGAAGCAGAATCGACAGGGAATTAAGCCGCATTTTAAAAGGTATTTGGAATCTGTTTGACCACCACCGTGGAGGAAGAACACATCCATGACGTAACTAAAGAAATGAACCGATGAAGCATGCTGGCGCCGTTTAGAGGAGGACAAGTGGCCAGTCCCTGAGCCTTCATGATGATGCCGAACAGGGAACTCCAAACATAGCTGTAGAAGGTAAATTGATAGAGGCGGAAGAGGAACTAAACAGGCATAGGGTTCGAATGGATAAATCCATGAACAGAGGAAGAGGATAGGCAGTTGAGTTGTCAGAAGAGACAGAGAACCCCGAGAGACAAAGAAAGGAACCAGAATCCCGAGAGGAGGACGGAACACAGAGAACAGTGAAGCAAAAGCAGAAGAAGATAGAGGACTGAGCCAACTAAAGGTGGCATCGAGCACCAGAGAGCTTGAAGATTCAAGCCATCCCATAGAGTAATCTGTCTGGACTGAGCATCATATTTGGCTCTTTCCACTGTAGACTAGAAGGTCACAGAGTTGGTAGGAAGAAGAAGAGTTTGTGTACTCCAGTGGCTTGGGGAATCCAAGAACCACCCTGCCAAGAAAAACCTGCTTTAGGTGAACTCACATTGAGTCCCTGTAATGTAAATTCTCTGCCTGAAGGCACAATAAAACAAGGCCACCATTGAAAGCTGGACTGTAGACGTAGCCCTGGAGAATAGGGCGAACTCCTTATTAAAATTGCTTGTGCATTTGTGTTTGCTTACTGTATTTCTCTGCTATCTTTTCCATTTCAATGTCTGTGTATTGGTAATCTGATCGATCCGTTGCTTCAATAACATAGAACACACACCAGCACATGAGTCTATAATACCTTAGTTCAATAAATCTTTAACTGATGTCACTCATAGGGTGAATATCAGATCAAGTGGTATCAGAGCTCTAGGTTGTAAGGTTAGACAAGCTTGTGTTGGTTTAGCTGTGAATGCTCACAAGATCAAAGCTCAAATTAGGAGAAGGAGAGTTGGTGGAAACTAATCCTGAGATTGGGAGAGTCTATCCTTGAAAGACAATGTCAGAGGAAGGTTCTGTAGGGCTAGACCCTCAATTCATAGAGAGTTTCCTAGCTATAAAGTCTATGGTTGAAGAAATGTATAGAGACTTTAGAAAGCAAAAGGTGGAAGATGCATCAAGCTCTAAACAAGATAAAGAATAAGATGAGTCTCACTTCCATGACAACTCCAAAGGAAAGGGGAAAGAAGAAAACTTTCTCACACCTCTTAATAGCCCTATGCATAATAAGAAAGCATCTTTAATTAAGCTAGATGTTAAGTTTGATTTGCCTATATATGATGGAGAGCTAAATGCTGAAAAGTTGGAGAACTGGATTAGACAAATTGATGTGTATTACAGGGTACATAACATAAACTCAGACAAGAGTAAGATTCAGCTGGCAAGCCTACGCCTAGGAGGCACTGCCTTGGTTTGGTGGGAAGGCAGAACCCAAGCTGATATGAAAAGACATGGTAAGACCATCTCTATCTGGAGTGACTTTGTTTCTGCAATCAAAAAGCAGTTCTATCCATTGGCCTACATGCAACAAGCCATGATGAGTTGGCAAACTCTTTGACAGTTGAAAGGGCAAAGTGTGCAAGGGTATACCCAAGAGTTCCTGAAGAGAGCATTAATGTTGGGTATCTCACTAGACTCACCAGAGACTCTTTTGAAGTACATTGGTGGTATACACAGCTACATGAGGCATACCATCCTCATGTTTAATCCCACTAGTATAGATGAGGTATCTGTACAAGCTACTCATCTAGAAGCTAGAGGAAAGAATGGAAATCCAGAATTTGGGGAACCATCCCAACCCACTGTAAGCAAGAGCAAGGAGAAAAGAAAGTAGAAGTGGAAAGCAAGGAAGGCTAACATTGCACAGAAAGCTGCACTCACTGTAAAAAGGAGGGGCATGATGATGAGCATTGTTAGATTCTGCATCCAGATCTGAAACCTAAGAAGTCCGAGGGCAAGAAGAAGAAGACAGCTGCAGCGATTCAGAAAGATTTGGGGTCAGACTCGAGAGATGAAACAACTATAGCAGCCATAGGTATAAAAGGTAAGAATTCTGAAGCATCTACTAGTAATTCTACTCAATCTGATATTGATGAAGAAAATGAGAGAAAAAGACATGAGCTTTTCCATATTCGAGTTATTTCCAAAAATCAAAAGATTGATACTTTGTTTGATAGTGGCTCACAAGTAAATTTGATTTCTGAAGCAATTGTAAAGAAATTGGGATTAGCAACTACACCTCACAAGAAACCATACCCATTAGGATGGTTGAATGATAAAGCGCAACTACAAGTGACTAGACAGTGCAAAGTCAAGTTTTCTTTTGGGACAACATTTGTAGATGAGGTTGAGTTAGACATAATTCCTTTGGATGTATGTGGAATTGTTTTAGGAAGTCCTTACTTGTATGATAGAAAGGCTATTTTCTATAGAGCTGAGAACAAGTATCCACTTGTTAAAGATGGAATCAAATACTTTGTAAGAGATCATAAGCTCAAGAATAATTATACTCTCATAAACTCAGGACAGATGAAAAGAATGATAAATTCATGCAAACGATTCTTACTTATGGTTGTAAAGGAAAAGAAACCTAATAAAACCAATATATTGAGGGCTGTAATGTTGAACAACAAGCTGATATAGACAAGGTTGTTTCATAGTATGATGTCTTGTTTCAAGAACCTAAAGGTCTGCCACCCAAAAAGGGAATAGTACATGATATTATTTTGCAACAAGATGTTCCATTGCCTAACATTGGGATGTATAGGTTGTCTGCTTTAGAGAATGCTGAAATCAAGAAGAAAGTGCAGGAGTTGCTCAAGAAGGGCTTCATCAGGCCTAGCACATCACCATGTGGGTCACCAATCATTTTGGTGAGAAAGAAATATGGCCTATGGAGAATGTGCATCGATTACCGAGCACTAAATAAGATAACAATAAAAAATCGTTATCCCCTTCCTCGCATAGATGATCTTCTAGATCATTTGAAAGAATCTGTTTATTTCACCAAGCTGGATTTGCACAGTGGATACCATCAAGTCAGAGTTGCAGAGCAAGATGCATGGAAGACTGCTTTCAAAACAAAGCAAGGATTGTATGAATGGCTGGTTATGCCTTTTGGCTTAACTAATGCTCCTGCTAATTTCATGAGATTAATGAATGATGTACTTAGGCCTTTTCTTGATGAGTTTGTTATTGTGTATCTGGATGACATTCTGATTTTTAGTAAAACGTGGGAAGAACAATTAAAGCATGTTAAGCAGACATTAGATGTTTTGAAAAGAGAAAAACTTTATGTTAAACTCTCAAAATGTGAATTTGGAAAAACATCTCTAAACTACTTGGGTCATATAGTAGGGAGATGTGAATTGAAAATAGATCCCTCTAAAGTGGCAGTCATTGTGAACTGGCCTAAACCTAGATCTGCTACAGAAGTGAGAAGCTTCCTAAGAGCAACACAATATTGGAGGAAGTTCATTTTCTAACTTTTCTTCAATTGCAGCTCCCTTACATGCTTTAACAGGATTGAATAAGGTGTTTCAGTGGGGAGGCAAACATCAGAAAGCCTTCGACACCTTGAAGGAGAAAATTAGTACAGCACCTGTACTAGCACTGCCAGATCTGCAAAGACCATTTGAGATCCAAACTAATGCCAGTGACTATGCCATGGGAGTAGTGTTGACACAGCACGACAAACCCATATGTTATCATTCTGAGACTTTTAATCCTGCGGTAGTTAACTATCCTACATATGATAAAGAATTGTATGCATTAGTTCAGAGTGTGAAAAAGTGGAAACATTATTTAATGGGTAAAGAGACAGTAATACATACTGATCATCAGCCACTTCAATATCTACACTCCCAAACTAAGTTGCAGCAAACAAGATATTACAGATGGATGGGGTTTCTACAACAGTTTCATTTAGTCATCAGATATAAAAAGGGCATACATAACAAGGTTGAAGACATGTTATCTAGACCCATTATAAACGCATCTACCATACTTAAGCATAATTTTGTGCTACATGAAAGCTACATAGAACAATATGCTCAGGATATGGACTTTAAAGATGTATATGCAACTTTGAGTCAAGGAAAAAGAGTAGAAGAATTGGACTATCATATAAAAGACCGACTCTTATACCATTGTGGGAAACTCTGCATTCCACAAACTGAGAGGGTAAAGATAATTAGGGAAGCACATACTTCTCTGATATCAGGTCACTTTGGGGTAAGTAAAACGGTTGCACAACTGCAAAGATTCTTCTATTGGCCAAAAATGAATGAGACAGTTTCTAGATATGTAAGAGTGTGTGCCATGTGTGCTAAAAGCAAGCCCAGCAATAGAAAACTAGGCTTGTACACTCCATTTCCAGTTCCTTCTCACCCTTGGGAAAGTGTTTCCATGGATTTCATTGGAGGACTGCCTAAATCTAGGAAAGGTCATGATTTTCTATATGTTGTTGTGGATAGGTTCATCAAAATGTGTATTTTGATACCTTGTAGTAAACAGATCACAGCTGAATAGACTGCAAAATTGTTCTTTGAACATGTATGGGTTCATTTTGGATTACCCACTTCCATTATATCTGATCGAGACACCCGATTTGTGGGGAAGTTTTGGTCTAGTCTGTGGGAACTGATGGACACCAAGCTGAAGAAAAGCACAGCTTTTCATCCACAAACAGATGACCAGACATAAGTAGTAAATAGGACAGTAATCCAGTTACTGAGAGGATATTGCAGCAAACATCCTAAACTTTGGGATGAACACTTGTGCAGCATGCTTACAACATAGCCAAACACTCTTCTACACAGAGATCTCATTTTGAGACCTGTTTTGGTTTCACACCAAGGTCTCCTTTGGATTTTGTCTTTGGTAAAGATACCATGGTTGATGGACACAGTGATGTGGACAAGGCAACTAGGTTCATTGAACAGATCCAAGAGATCCACCAGGCAGTACAGGTACATCTGGAAAAGAGCCAGGCCAAGTACAAGGCTAGGCATGATAAGCATCGGATGGAGCATAGTTTTCAAGTTGGAGACCAAGTCTCGCTATATATCAGCAAGGACAAGATGCAAGGTGAAGGTAGAATGCTAAAGCATATCAGGTATGGACCTTTTAGGATACTTGAGAAGATTGGTGAAAATTCTTTTCGCCTTGATTTACCAGCTTACATACACATCTACTCAGTCATAAATGCAGATTGCTTGAGATTGTTTGAATCTTCAATGATTGAGGACCCTGAAGAGCAAAGTCAATTGCCTTCTATTGACGACCTGCTACCTGAATACCTCAATGAGTTGTAGGAAGACACAGTGCTAGACAGGAAGGTGAGGACAACGCGCAGGGGAGATGTTGAGTACCTCAGGATTGGGCTCAACGGTTCAAAGCCAAGCAGTGCAAAGTGGATTGAGATTGGACAAGTGAAGAAACAGTACCCTCACTTAGTCGATGCTTGAAAACCAACTTTTGGTGGTCCAAAATATTTTTCAGTGGGAAGGCCTTGATCCGAATTGGATCCATAGAAGACTGTCGAAGAACCATGACTGTATCAGGTCAAAAAAATCTCTAAAGAATTCCAAAACAACGATCAAAGACACCATGAACCAGTGGAAATGGCAGCCAATGTGGAACGATGAGGACCTCGATCAAATCGCGCTAACCGAGGCCCATGGAGACCGTGCAGGAGGCCAAAGTAGCCCCTGGGAACCCCGGAATGGGAAAAAAAGGTGATTTTTGATGCGCGATTAGTGCTAATCGTGCATCACTAAGCAAACAAGGTCGCGAAGGAAAAGCCCGAGCACTCTGTCCCATGGGGGGACCAGAGGACCGCAGACGGAAAAGGGAAAAGGCGCCAAAACACAACGGTGGGACCCGCGCTCTAGAAATCGACGGTTTTGATCGGGGTGCCCTTAAATGGTAAGAGGTTTTTGGCGAGAGAGGAGCGATTCCATACATCGATCAAGCGTGGTAGGCGGAGGTGAGAGAAAAATGTCGTTGATCGCGCGCTATCGGTTGAGCAAGTTAACCACGTGAAACGTACGTATGGTGTCGGATCTTGAGGGCCCAAATCGAACGGCTGAGATCGCGCCTAATGGAGGAAGTGGAATCGACAGGGAATTAAGCCACATTTTAAAAGAGATTTGGAATTCGTTTGACTGCCACGGTGGAGGAAGAACACATCCACGACGTAACTGAAGAAATGAACCAACGAAGCATGCTGGTGCCGTTTAGAGGAGGACAAGTGGCCACTCCCTAAGCGTTCATGATGACACCGAACAGGGAGCTCCAAGCACAGCTGCAAAAGGTGAATCAACAGAGGTGGAAGAGGAACTGAACAGGCATAGGGTTCAAATGGCTAAAGCCATGAACAGAGGAAGAGAACAGGCAGTTGAGTTGTCGGAAGAGACAGAGAACCCCAAGAGACAGAGAAAGGAACCAGAATCCCAAGAGGAGGATGGAACACAGAGAACAGTGAAGCAAAAGCAGAAGAAGACAGAGGACCGAGCCAACCAAAGGTGGCATCGAGCACCAGAGAGCTTGAAGATTCAAGCCATCCCATAGAGGAATATGTCTAGACTGAGCATCACATTTGGCTCTTTTGTAAACTAGAAGGTCACAGAGCTGGTAGGAAGAAGAAGAGTATGTGTACTCCAGTGGCTTGGGGAATCGAAGAACTGCCCTTCCAAGCAAAACTTGCTGTAGGTGAACTCACATTGAGTCCCTGTATTGTAAATTCTCTGCCCGAAGGCACAATAAAACAAGGCCACCACTGAAAGTTGGACCAGAGACATAGCCCTGGAGAATAGGGTGAACTCCTTATTAAAATTGCTTGTGTCTTAATGTTTGCTTACTGTATTTCTCTGTTTTCCATTTTAATGTCTATGTATTGGCAATCTGATCGATCTATTGCTTCAATAACACAGAACACACGCCAGCACATGAGTTTGTAATACTTTAGTTCAATAAATATTTAACTGATGTCACTCATAGGGTGAATATCAGATCAAACAACAGTTAATGCTAGTGTTTTACGTTGTTCCATTTAAGGAACAGTTGTTGTTCCTCTTAAGGAACAGTTGCCATTCCTTCTAAGGAACAACAGTTTCGTCATTATTTGTTGTTCCCCCGAAGGATCAACACTTTTGCTTATGCCCATTTTTTTTCTGTTGTTCCTCTTAAGGAACAGCAGTTTCGTGTGCAATTTTTTTGTTTTTTTGTTGTTCCTCCTAAGGAACAACAGTTTTGTGTGTCATTTGTCTTTCTGTTGTTCCTCTTAAGGAACAGCGGCGGTTCCTTTTAAGGAACAACACCCTTTTTTTGTGTGCATTTCTTCGTTGTTCCTCCTAAAGAATAACACTCTTTTTGGGAAGTTTTTCGTGTGAATGATCCTTTGAAGGAAAAAATACAAACATATATGCAAGGATACAAAATTTAAAGGTTACTGGAATAAGCAAATCAAAGAGAAATTATCATCTTTAATGAGATTGCTTTGTATTGATTAGAAAAGGGGAGGACACAACTATCTATATCACTTTGTTGTCCTTATTTTCACTATAACCCAAATTGATTGATTACTTGTACCATGTTGGTTCTTCCCTAATTATCATAATTCTCTTTGCTTATTATCATTGAATAAGAATAAGGGCATATTTTCTTCTATTGATATGTTCAAACTTCTTCCACCATCCCTACTCTTAAGGAGTGTTGAGCCATCCTTTATATATAAATAGGAAGTGCTATATAAAAGAAAAGAAAAAAAAGAAGGAAAGAAAAAATATACATATATGTTTACTAACAATTCTATGATTTGTCAGATGGATGATAGGAGGTCTCATCATGAGCCAGCCTACCATGATCATAAGGAAGCAGTGAAGTGGAATTCCCACTATGGCCACCACACCAGGGATATGATCCAATGGACACATCAGAAAAATAAAAAGTCCTTGGAACAGTAGGTCTCATCACGAGTCGGCCTACCCACCTTTCACTGCTTCCCAGTGAATGGCATTGTGATCCATCTGGTTACCAAGCTAGCACAATGGCCTCCATTCTGACATCAAAAGGCACTTTCCTAAGTATACATAAAGGATCATGGTTCCAAAGGGTGAAAAAGCAAATCTGTCAAGGTTATAAACACCTGTGGGCAACAGAGCTCTGTTGATGGTATTGGAGTCATATTTTTCAACATCAATAGTAATTATAACCCCTTTTCTTATTTATTTATCTTTATTTCAAAAGAGATTATGTTCCCAATTCCTTTTGAACCTTTATGCATGAAATATTGTTTAAAAAGTCAATCATAACGGTTTAAGTGGAATAATGACCGCATAGCATCTTACCTACGTCAGATGTCATTTTCCCTTTTCAGATCACTCCATGGCATCTCCATATTTATTCATAATTCACATGCTATGCATCGATTTCAGCAACTCAATATTTTTGTGATCTTGTCATAAATACGTACAGCTTGCCATTTTTACCATTGTACAATTGTCGTGAGTACGGCGTTCCTACATTTAACCGGTTGAAGGCGACCTATCATTTTTCAGGGGGGCACGGGTGACTTCCAAAGCACTTTTTCATACGTGTCAGTCTTTTATTTAGTTGTACCGAGCTACATGATATCCCATAATAGCAAGTTTTTAACAATATCTATGTTAAAAAAGGTATTATCCGAATTTAACAAACTTGTTGTTCCATTGCTAGCTCTGTGTATTGTTGCGTTACTTGTGGTAAAACTAACAACGTGCAGAATTTAGACAAAATGGGAGGATAATCAATACACAGCGAGCCACAGACACTAGCTCTTTCCGATGCCACCTGAGAAATTTTAGTACGAGCTGGATGGGTCGCATATTTTACACGACTACAGCAACCCAATGAAACCGTGGCTATCAAATTTTTACAGAATTTGCAGGATGATCATTCTATAATAAGAGGAAGACGAATGACAGTAACGGATGCAGTAATAGCGGAGGTGACTAGATTACCAACAGTCGGACCCATATGGACGCATAAAAAATTGAGGCTACAAGACGCCATTACCGCCTTTCGGGATAAACGACAGAACCTGATTGTCAAAGACAAAGGAGTTTAACCCTCATCTCTGAGAGAACCATGGAAAAAGCTGGCTAGAATCGTTCAGAGCTATATCACATGTGACAAAAGAAAAGATGTGGTAAGACCACGCCACCTTAAATTATTAGCAGTTTTAAAACATAAATGTTATGTAAACTTGCCTGCATATTTGAAATTCTTGTTGCATGACGCTGCTCAAAGCATAAAGAAATCCCGACATATAGAAACTGTTGTAAGTCATCATTGCTTAATTAGATTGATAGTAAGCTACAATCTAACCCAACAACAAACCAACTGGGAAGAATTAGTGTTTACTATAGAGGGGGGGTTAGCCTTACCTACCCCAAAAAGGAAAAGGACTACCAACATAGTAAATAGACCACAAAAATGCAGACAATATGCCAATACAAGTCGAGGAACAACTGAAAACCTTCTCGGTAGTAGCAGCCAACCCTTAGAATTATCTAGCCCTGATAACAAGCAACCTTTACAGCTAGAAGGAAGAAATAACCTAGAGTCAGAACTTGAGGAGGAAACAAAGCATACTAGTGAAGAGGAGAGGGATGAAACAAAACCTCCCTTAACTCCCAGCACAAGTCCACCACAAGATTTACTTCATGATGTTGAATTGGCCCAGATTTTGACCAATATGAGTGAATATATACAGCCCAAAAATCCGCTCAACCTCAATGTTGAGGCAGCACAATCGGAAGAAAACTCTGCCCACAATAGGAGTATATCAGAAGAAATAATTGGTGAGGCAGAAACAGGGGTAGAAGCCACACAGGAAGAGGAAGACCAAACTAGGGATACCCCTCCAAAAGAACCTAGTTAGGTTAATTTAAACACAAAAGACATGGGCCAAATGAAGGAAATAGAAAACAATCAGGGGAGAAACACAGCCCTTGAAGAGCAAAACCTAAATGAGCAACTGAGCTCGGTAAGAGCAGAAACGGTTAGTGAAATAGTTGTTCCTCCCAAAAAGAAGAAAAGTAAAATTAAGAGGTTGAGAAAGGAACAAAAAAGGCTGCAGAATCTAGTGAAAAGACTCAGACAAAAGATAAGGACATTAAAAAGGGGGGAACTTTCAAGCAGAACTCCGAAAACAGTGAATGTAACCATCCAAATTGAATTCCCTAATACAAAGGATACGAGGACTCAAACCAAGCCCATATTCATTCAAATTGATAAGGAACAGCATGCAACTGTTACAAAAGCCGCTGCCCAAACAGAGAATGTACATTTTTGTAATGTAGCTGTTCAAATGGAGGCAATACCCTCCAACAGTGCGGACACCCAGACAGATATCCAAGCCAAAGATGTTTTGATAAGAAGTGATCCTGGTATAATAAATCTTCAAGAGAATCTGGCATAGGCTCAGCTAACCATAGAAAGGCTTGAGGAAGAGACTATTCCCCAACGAAGGTACCAGGAATTACTGCGGCAATTGCAGGATATCAACGCGTCGGAAAGCGAGGCCTTCGAGAAATGTCGGAGGGCAAAAGAAAGA
This sequence comes from Pinus tabuliformis, assembly GCA_031772625.1. Classification (NCBI taxonomy): domain Eukaryota; kingdom Viridiplantae; phylum Streptophyta; class Pinopsida; order Pinales; family Pinaceae; genus Pinus; species Pinus tabuliformis. Next base: position 32,560,204 of record CM062804.1, read on the forward strand.
ACTGAGAAAATAAAGATCAGACTGGAGGCAGTCATGCATCAAAGAGATACTCTCTGTTCCCTATACACATATGTTTTATCATGCAGGTCCCCTGCCAAGAACTATGCTTTATTTTTGTTCGAAAGGTATTTACAGTTAAAAATTAAGGCTGTCATGATAGGAAAATCCATAGAATTGAAAACTATGGAAGATTTCATAAACTTCTGTAAACACCATGGAGTGAAAGTTCAATGATTACTCTGTGAGTTTTATTTGCATAATTATATATTGGAAGAAGAAATGGAGAATAATCCCAACCCTTTTGTGGGGGATATACAATTTCAAGATTTCATTTCATTTGTTGTTAACCAGTTGAAGTGGTTCAAAGCCCATAATACTTTCCAGAGGCAGGAAAATGGGTTGGACCTTTGGGTCAAGGGTGAACCGAAAAACCCACTACAAATGCTGGTCAAACAGTTTGATGCAAAAGGAAGGAGTAATCCAGGTATTAGGGTCCATTCACAAAGAAATTGTCCAGCAGGGAGTAGAGTATTTTCTCTCTATCAAAGACAACTCCTTGGCAACGGGTAAATTTAGATGGGCAGTTTCCAATTGTAATGTGTAGGATAGAGAACCGTTCAACTATAAAAACTTTAAATTGGCTGCAGATCTCTTTGTTATGTATAGCAACCTCATCTTGAGGGAAGGGCCATATTGGCTAGGTTGTCGATTTCGTAGTCCTATTGTCTGGTATCCTGCAGAAGACTATAAAGCTATATATGAATTACCTGAAGGACAGACAGGACACATTTTTGAAACTTTGGCCAAGAATCATGGGTTCAGGCCACTTCATGACAATCCTTCTCCAGCCTATTCTTTGACTACTTTGCACACAAACTACATGGTTTTCATGAGGGCATGAAAAAGGGTAAGCAGGGGAGTGTGTTGAGTCATGGAAAAGGTATGCATATATTATTTATTTTATTATCCTTTTCCTTAGTTATATCCCTTCTACACCCTAAAGTGTTAATATATCAAGGGATTATGGTAAAAATAAGGAAATTATCTATCATCACGATTTAGCTAACTATTATCACTCTTCATGCAGGAAAAGGACAAAATGGAACAAATGTTGTTCCCTAGTCAGGAAACAGCGTACAGGCAACAAGTCAAGGATGGAGCGCGCAGTTATGGATAAGAACAAGGAAGATCACAACATCAACGCAAAGATAGAAAGTTAATTGAAGATGGAAGATTGCGGGAATCCCTCAGGTTCTCTTGATCCTGAGGGATCGATGTTACTATTTTACCCTTCTTATCACTTGGCCATTATAAAAAGTAGTGATTGTAAAGAGAACAAGATTGGAGATTATTCAGAAATTACTCTCGTATTTTTACTTTGATCATCGACTCTCGTTGTGGAAACAGAGTATGAACTGGCTGTAACTATTTTGCAAATGATTAATATATAATATTGTTGTTGTTCCTTCTCTCATACTGAAATAATCTGGTGGTGTTCACTGGCGGCTAAGCGCCCGGCCCTGGTGGATTCATTTGCTATTCCTATATCATTCTTTTACAATTTCTTTCGTGTGATGGTTTGGTTTGATCTCCATTTACCGCATCGCTTTGCTATTTCATATTCTTAGACTTAACGTAATTACTCTATTTTACATGTTGCAGAAGTATTGGTTCAAGTCACTATTCAATTACATGTTTCAGTATTTCTTTATTATTATTTCAAATTTAGTCATTTGAGTTCAGCATTATATTTCCAATCTAGTAATTTAGTTCAGCGTGCTATCTTGAGATTATCCACTATAAAGAGCATTGACTATTTCTGTCTACGCTCTCAGATCGAGATCCCTACTGTTCAGATTAGAAAATAATTTTGGAATATCAATCAGTTAAAAGAGAAATGAGTTATTGTTACTGTATTCTTGACTGATACTTGAATGAATGTTTGGTTTGGTTTCATTTGCAAGCTAAGCATTCTTTTAATTGCAATTCGAGTTCACTAGCTGCATCCATTTATTCTTGTATTTGAGAGCACTGTACTGCAATTTAGAAACATTACTCTTGAGTAAATAGCTGCCACAAATTGTGTACACTCTTGAACTAGAAAATATTGCCTGGATTGATAACTAATGTGAAGATAATTAGGAGTTAAAAAGACACCTTTTATACCTCAACAGTGCTCAGCATCGATCGGTATCATGGGTTTTTGACTGAGTGGTTTCCCTTGTGTTCGACATCAGCTTTCATTATCACACATTGGGATTCGTGCCGTTCCTTGGTTTCCATTTGACCCTATTGGTGGATTCCTCACCTCTGTGTCAGCTTTCAATATTGGTTGGTTCAGAGGGTTTCTATCGTGCGCTAGCTACATCTTGTGTACGCCAGAAACGTGCTTCGGTCGGGTTACTACTTTTTTCGTCTGATTCCTTCCACATTATTGGCCTACGGGTTACACGCACTACATTGATGAAGGATGCCTTAATGCCTTCCTTCTAGCGGATCTTTCCCTATCAACTACGACTCATTGCTCTGGGGCAAAGGTCTAGAGTCCATTTGGCAGTACCTTGGGGTTTGCAGTCAACAATGGCAGATCCTTTGCTATTGACAGTGGGAAACCATCATTGTCTCCTGATTGATAGATTCTTCCAGGTGTTCGACTTCAGCTCATCTATTCGCACTTGTTAGATTATACTGGGTACCTTGACTCTCATTATCATTATCGATGAGTAGTCTCGCATTTGTTAACGGTATACATCAATGACCGGTAATCAAACGATTTCTCACATGGTCAACGTAAAATCATTTATTCCCATTGTGTAGAAATGTACCATGGTGGTTGATGAAGACCTCGGGTTGCATCAACATTCTTTGGTTCACTTGTCAGTTGCTTCTATTGCTGCTAGTTGACACCATTCCACATTATATGTTGCAGTCCTTCACTGCGACATCCTATATGCTGGCATCCGAGTTGCGATGTAGTATCATCTTATTCCATCATGTTCATTTGGTACTATTGGGATCAGTTTTTGACATCAGTGATCAGCTTCATCTTTCAGATTCATTGATCATATTCTTATATGTGATATTTAGACATGTACTTATTTGATCATGATCAGATCATCCGTTATGTACTTTCAGTTCCTTATACTAGTATACATAGTGGATCTGCTTGTACTTTATATGCGAACATGCTTTACTTTCTCTGAGCATGGGTATGCCCACCTTAGACAGTTGTTTCTTTTTTATCTTCTTTTGCTGGCTTGGCAGCCTGAAATCTGGTGAAGTCCTTCTTAGTTTTTGACAAGTTTCCTTTCCATATACTTAATACATTTTTTTCATCATGTTCCCCTTCTGATCTCATATATTAGGGGGCATCTGTTATAGCTCCAAATATCACCCTGTGTATTTGTGATGATTGCTTTATGGCCTAGGGCAACCCCTCCTTCCAGACTTGGTCCAAATATTTTAAAAACAGTGCTTTACTCCCTATACGCTACTTTGCCTTGTGTTAAAAGCGTGTACACGCAGGTCAGCCTATACCCAACCCGCGTATATGTGTTAAAACATTTAAATAAAAATAAATTTCCTTAACTATGGGAGGAGATCACAGGCTTTACCTATTGATTACCTATTAGTGCCCGTGGCTCAACTGTTCCCAACTATTTCCCAACTAAAAAACTAATTTGGAATAAGTATAAAAAGACTTCAATGGGAAGGCCTTAAGGAGGAGAGAAGAGATAGAATTACTATACTGAGATTATCCCCTGATCAAGTCTGAAGAATCCCTATGCTTCAAGCACTTCCCCAAGTTCAGGAAACCCTTGTTTCCTTTAGTTTTGATATTCTCTCACATGCTTGGAGATATTATGGTATTGGTTATGGAAGGAGGCTGTTGAAGACTGGGACTGGACAGACCTGGAGGACGGTTCCGCTTGGAGCTAGAAGAGGAAGACTCAGGTGAACTCTTTCCATTGTTTTTATTATAGTTTTCTACAATAAAAGAAATGCTTTCTTGTTCCTGATATCAACTTTGTTTATGCATCTGATGTTATTGTTATGGTTTATATCTAAATGACTATTTCAATGTATAACTAACCATCTATTTATATGATATAAAGTTGATTTCACTATAATGCTTTATATATATGCTGCTATGTGTATTCAAATTGGATGATTTGCAAGTTCGAAGATCATTAGGAGTTGCAGAGGGTTTTAACTCTGGCTGGAACTACCCAAACGAAGGACATCCGGGTATGTTCATCCTCACATAGTTAGTTAGTTTAAGCATGTTGCCTGAGTTGAATGCTTGTTTCTTGCTATAGAATACTCCTACTCTACTAGGGTTCTAACCCAAAGCCCTAGGGGACTTATTCTCTCAATAGTAGCCTTGCTCCTGCCCCACCTAAGTGTTGTTTTATCACAGCAAAAGATAAGAACTCGGGTGGAAACCTTGGAAATTGCGATGAGGTTGCATGAAATGCCTATTTAGGACACTTCTTTGGGGGTTCAACAGATCCACGCGGAGTTGCAGAACCTTTTCTTAGAGCTGCAGAGCTTGAAAAAGGAAAAAGCAGCTTGGCCGAAGGTGCACGAAGAAGTTTTGTGCCTCAAGTGTAAAAGCTAGGGGCATGATAAAGATCACTACCCTGTCTTCGCAAATTATATTATAGGGGGAAGGCCAATGCCTCTGAGGTAGGAAGCTCCAGCAGGACCAAGTACAGGGCCCGTGCTTTGGTGCGCTGTCTATTAGGTAGCCAGAAAACATGTAACAAATAATTGCCACTTGCTGCAAAAATTCGTGCAGATGCCACAACAATTATTCTGCGATTTTTGTAAATCAATGGGCCATGATGAGCACCATTTCTGCTGCTACAAATTAATGATGAATAGAACGCCCGCGTATCAAATGTAAGTAGAGACTCGGCCTCTGGACTAGGGCGCTGGGGGAGCACACGAAGGATATCAGGGCCACGGGCGAGGCCGAGGAGGAGGAGAACCTAGGAGAGGTTGAAGGAAAGTTATTTTCTATAATTGCGGAATGCCACGACACTATGCACAGGAGTGTGCAAACTAGACTCGCCCGTCATGTCGATACTGTATTCAGTTTGACCACGCGATAGAAGAATTCCCTATATTGATAGCTAAAATTCAAGAGAAGAAGGCGCAGCCTCAGTAGCCTACCCAAAATTTACAGATGATGAGGATCAAGCCCCGCGAAGAGGATCCCAATGTGAACATTGTGCTATGAAGCAGAATGATGACTGGTGATGATAAAGAGAAACGAATTGAAGAAATTGAGTGGGTCTGCAAGGCTCCAGAAAAGGAGGTTGGGTTTAATCTAGAGAGCGTGAAGGAAACATTCATGGAAGCGAAGAAAAGCTTCGTTGAAGCCTCTACCTCAAGAGGTCAGGATAAGATGTTTGTAGAGGTTGACCCCTCTGTGATTACCACCTTTTTGGAAAGTTGTATGAAGTTGTTGCATGATAGCAAGGCTGTGAAAGGGCTACAAGAACTAATAAACAAGTCTTTTGGTAAGGACACTGCTCCTGAAGGACACCACACAGTTAGAAAGATAGGAAAACACAAGACAAGAACAAGGCGTGAGATGAGGCTTACTGCACAAATAGGAGACTATGAGATGAACCAGGTTATTTTAGATCTGCGGTTGGATGCGAACAATTTTCCTAAACAGACATGGGAAAGGATGGGGAGACCTGCGCTGCAATGGTCTTCGATTCAATTAAGGATGGAAAACCAGCAAAATATTATCCTTATGGGTCAATTGCATGGGGTAACCGTGGATATAGAAGGTGCAAGCGCACTGGCTGATTTTGAAGTGATAGAGATTGTTGATGACAACAATCCATACCTCGTGCTCCTGGGAATTGATTGGGCTATTAATATGAATGGGGTAATCAATTTGAAGAAACAAATAATGTCATTTGAAAGAAAATCGCTTCGCATTGTACTCCCATTGGACCCTGTAGAAGGATCGCGCAGTATTGAACCAGTCTGCGACTATGAAAGCGATGATGATTTGGACCAGATCTATAAGATAACAACGCGAGACTAAGACTGGGTTAATCCGACACCTGATGGAAAAATTTCATGGGACCGCGAAAGTTCTTGTACTTCGGATTGAGATGAAGAGTTGGAAAGTTGGCAAAATAGGCTGCATGAAGTATCCACATTGCGCTGCAACATGATGACCAAATCGTTGTGTTGTGTGTCGTCGAAGGTAAGAAATTTTCCTTATTATGATGGTTTAACTAATGTGGATAAATTTTTGGATTCTTTTGAAAGAGAAGCTCTAGAGGATTACCATTTTTAAGCGTTGGACTGGGCACTACGCGCTACGCCCACTCGGTGGTGGGGTATGCACAAAGACAACTTTTATGAGTGACGCGATTACAGAAGAATGATGAGAATGCAGTTTGGTTAGCCTAAAGTACAGATAACTGAGAAGTATGATGGGAGGAATGATCTACGCAATCACTTGGCTAAATGGACTAAGGTATATGGAATGGAGCCGCAGCCAGAATGGGTGCGTTTATTCTATCCCACTCTAGACTTAATCCCTATCAACTGGTATTGGAGACAGAGCTCCACCACGACACCTCGGAATGGGATGTCTTAAGAGAAGGCTTCGTGAGGACATTGAGCTTTGAATATAGGTTCGAAAGCATCGATGAGGCACTGCAAGAGGTTAAGGCAGTGATCTTCAGAATACCGTAGGATCCTTTGGAATTGATTCAACCAAATTGGAGAGCCATGCCCTGGAGTGCTATAAAGTGACTTTTGAAGGAGAGGATGAGGATCCAAGGAATATTAAAATTATAGAAACAGAAGGTCATCATGAGGTATAAGGACTACAGATAGAGAATCCAAACATCATCGTGCCATTGAAAGCTAGGCAAGTAAACATTAGCATAGAGGCAAAGCCGACGTTTACAAATATTGGGGATTATTGGGATGATACCACAATAGATAAGGTCGTTGAGTTGCTCCGCGAATATTAGGACTTGCTCCCTACTAAATTTTCGAACTTGAAAGGCATCATAGGCAATTTGGGAGTGATGAAAATAACTTTGAAGCCAGACATGAAGCCTGTTAAGCAGAGGCCATATCGCCTTAATCCCAAATACAAGGAAAAGCTCTGCTTGGAGTTGGACAAGATGCTTGAAGTGGATATTATTGAACCAGTGGAGGAATCTGATTGGGTGAGCCCAATGGTAGTTCAGGAAAAGAAGTAGAAGGATGAAATAAGGATTTGCATAGATCTCAGAAAGCTTAACGATGCATGTGTCCATGATCCCTTTCCGACATCGTTTATTGATGAGGTACTGGACAATGTGGGAGAACAGGAAGCGTATTCCTTCACTGATGGGTTCTCGAGGTACCATCAGATTAAGATCGTGCCAGAAGATAGGAGTAAGACAACCTTTGTGACGGAATGGGGTTGTTTCCAGTATACAATAATGTTGTTTGGATTCAAGAATGCGCCGGCAATCTTCTCTCACGTAGTCATCGCGACATTCAAAGAGTTCATTCAAAAATTCTTGGAGGTCTATTTCAATGACTGGACAGTGTTTGGGCTAGTCAAGCGCCATGTAGACAGTCTGTGCTTAATGTTGGATACGTGCCAAAGGTATCATATTGTGTTGAACCTGAAGAAATGTTTGTTGTGTGTCCCCTTTGGGATTTTGCTAGGTCAAGTGGTATGCAGGCAAGGACTCATGGTGGACCCTGCCAAGATTGCAGTAATAATTGATTTGGAAGCCCCAAGGAGTGTGAAACATCTACACGCAACGCTGGGCCATACTGGGTATTATCAGAAGTTCATCAAGGCTTATGCTCAAATTACCATGCCCATGGAAAAGTTGCTAAAGAAGGATGCTACATTTTGCTGGAATGAAGAATGTCAGCGTAGTCTTGATGCCTTGAAGGAGAAAATGGTTATCGCATCGATACAGGTATTCCTGGACTGCAAGAAGGAATTCCAAGTGCATGTGTATGCCTCGTGTATTGCGCTAGGAGTAGTGCTGACCCAGGCTGGTGAAGGGGAGATGGATCATCCTATAGAGTTTGCAAGTAGAAAATTTTCAAGGCTGAAAATAATTATTCGACGACAGAGCGCGAAGGGCTAGCTATGGTGTACACACTCCAGAAATTTAGACATTACCTACTGGGCGGACATTTCAAGATGTACACAGACCATTTTGCATTGAAGTATCTAGTCAATAAGCCTGTGTTGGGGGTAGGTAATATGAAAATGGTTGTTGTTGTTTCAAGAATATGATTTTCAAGTAATTGTGAATCCAAGAAGGTTGAATGCAGGGCCAGACCATCTATCATGCATTGCAACAGGAGAAAAGCCTACTAATTTGGAGGAAGGGCTACCTGATGTGTAGCTCTTCACAGTAAGCATAGTGGATAATCACTTTGCAGATATTATCCACTTCCTGACTAGAGGAACAGCTCCAGAGGGATATACCAGTCAGCAGAAGAAAGAATTGGTGGTGCACGCAACAAATTTTTCAATAATTGCAGGCCATTTGTATAAAATGGGATCGGATGAGATACTTTGACGCTATGTGCCTGATTTTGAATGAAACAGTATCCTCGCTGAAGCTCACGAAGGAGCTGCGGGAGGGCATTATGCAGGGAAAACAACAGCGCATAAGATTTTGCGCACTGGGTTGTGGTGGCCGGCGCTGCATAAAGATTCTAAAGCATATTGTAGGGCATGTGATGCATGTCAGAGAACGGGCAGACCATCGTGGAGGGATGAGCTACCTCTAAATCTGTAGGTGTCATTGCAACCATTTGAGAAATGGGCAATTGATTTTGTAGGACCAATTCAACCCCCAGGCAAGAAAAATAATGCGTGTTATATCATCACCGTGACAGAGTATTTGACCAGATGGGCAGAGGCACAGCTTGTGAAAGACTGTACAGGGGTGACAACAACAAAATTTTTGTTTGAATATGTGATGCCCAGGTTTGGTTGCCCAAAATTATTGATGAGTGACCGTAGTACACATTTTCTCAATGAAACAATCTGCACACTAATGGAAGAGTTCTAGGTTTACCATCAGAAGAGTACACTATATCATCCACAGGCCAATGGAATGGTTGAGGCTTTTAATAAGATATTGGAGAATGTGCTAACGAAGGTTTGCAAGACACAGCGGAATGATTGGGATGTGCACATACCAGAAGTATTATGGGCATAGAGAAATACTTGCAAAAATCTCACAGGTCAGAAACCTTTTAGGTTAGTTTATGGCATGGAGGCTATAATTCTTATGGAGTATATTGTGCCCAGTCTACTCATAATGGCTTTCACAAGATTGGAAGACCACATAGCCTTAGAAGAACAGCTCGCGTAGCTAATGGAGCTCGAAGAAGATAGGTTTCTAGCTGGATTCCATCAGCAGGTTCAGAAGGAAAGCGAAAAATCTTGGCATGATCGACACATCAAACTGCACACCTTCAAGGAAAATGACTTAGTTTTATTATATGATATAAAGTACGATAAGTTTCCAAGAAAATTTCAGATGCACTGGCTGGGGCCATATGTCCTCAAGGAAATTACAGATGGTGGTGCAGTTTAGCTTGCAAAGTTGAATGGAGATCCATTTCCAGGAAGAGTAAATGGAAGCCAGTTGAAGCCATACACAGGGATTCGACCTAATGACTGCATGACGACATGACAGTCTTAGCACTCCAGGTAGCTGCAAGGGAGCGCAGGACTATAAAATACACTGCCCGGTTTGTAGAGCTATGCGACAGGGGGGCTACGTGAAAAAGGGAGATTTCATAGTACCAGAAGAAGCGCGAAGGGAGCTGCGCTACAGAAGGAGGTACCGCGCAGCACATCCATAAAATAATTGTTAAAGTCACTATCCATGATTTGACTTCTAAGAGACGGTTAAGAGGAGCCGGGGGGGCATCATTTAAGGATGAAATATTTGAAGATCTACCGCCAAATAAGCATTTATGGATGAATTTTGGGGGGAATGGTTGAATTTGAATTTGAATTCGCCTATAAATTACGTGTGGCCATCCAGCAAAGAACACTTTGCGTCACTAGAATTTTTGAGTTGTATTGTTGATTGTTTATGAATCCTTAGGTTTTTTTGGATTTAGTCGCTAGTTCTATATTTGATAAATTACCTGAGGATACCCATCGATTTATTCTCAGCACGATGTCCGGACCAGGCAAAACTGCAAGCGTTGGAGAAATTGTCGCCTCTGAGGGAGCTTCTCTAGAGGTTGTGAGCATGGAGGCCCTGGCTTCTGTGCCTATGGCACCAAGGTCGCCTAGGCCGAAGCCTACACCAATGAGAGAAGCCCCCAAACCCAAGAAAGACAAACAGAAGAGGCTGATGCCGGTGCGCGAGTCACCGAGGAAGCATTCTACTACCCATGCCCAGAAGAAGGAAAACAACCGATGAAGGATAAGGGGAAAGTGGTAGATTTGGAGGCTGAAGAGGGTGCAGAGGATATAGATGCCGAGGGTGTAGAGCCTATCTCCAAGTTGCCGGATTATATCCCTCCACGTAAGGGAAAGGTGAAGGTCCCTAAGGACCCTGATGTAGGAAAATTCCTCCTAAATACGCCACTATTACCAGAGGGCATCACCTTTGAAGGCCCATGCCTAGCATGGATTCCCCAATTAAATCTAGAAGACTGGTATTTGGTGAACCACGAGAGATTCCCCCACCTTGCAACAAAAAACTACATGAAAATGGTAAATTATAAAGAATCTGGTGTCACAGCGTTGGAGCCTATGGAGTGGATTCAAGGAGTGAATCAATCATGGTTGTTGAACCTGGTATGGGTGCCCCACTACGATCGCTCCAACATCAACCTCATTGTTATCAAGAAATTGCTGACCCTGGTGCATGACGAATGTTTGTGGCTGAGCATGCTGATCCTGATTATTGATATGTTGATCCATCGGATCACGCTATTACCACACTCAAGCTTGAATCCGGCCAAGGATTTTGGTGGCAAGACGAGTGAGCGTGACCTAGCAGAGAAGATGAAGGAAAAGTTCAAGCTGATTACGAAGCTGCGCGACTACTCCATCATATCTATCACTGACCCCACAGTGCAAGTTGTTACACAGATTTTAGCTGGCAAGGTCATGAGAAAATGCCACACGGACGAGGTTCCGGTGCCCATAATTTCATGGTTGCATAGTGCACGAAGGGCATGCAGTTCAATTGGTCGCGCTATCTCTATAGCGAGTTCCTTGCGAATTGTCGTGAGGCTCTGGATGAGAACAAAACCTTCCACTACACGTGGTTGTTGCTCTCCATCGTGCTAGTGGCTTAGGATCTGCTGGAGGACAGTCAGTTTCCTCCCGTGGACAAAGGATTGTTGGAGGCTACCCAGTTTACCTCCCTCTGGGCCACAAAGGATGTCGCGCAGGTCACGGAGACCAAATTTTTCTAGGTATTGATGGAGGCGAGCATTCGCATGGACATCAACTAGAAGCCACAATTGTCCGCTACGGTGTTTGAATAATTAGCAAAGTATGCAGAGTTTAAAGTTGATTTCCATCACATATATATATCAAGGCACGAAAGGATCCACAGCGGAAATGGTTTGAACTGCCTTACCTTGCTACAGATGATGCTATTTAGGAGGTCATCAAGCGATGGCCGACAGATTGGCATTCACCATCTGATCTAGCCGCAGGCACCAACAAATCTGTGGAGAAGAAAAATAAGGAAGCAGTGAAGCAAGTGGTCTAGCAGCTGGCTGAGAAGCGAAGGAAAGAGGTTGCAGAGAAGGCCTGGCTAGAAAAGGAGTGCGCTGCGACGCAACAGACTGAACAAGAAGAGCGTGACTCCCAATGGAGTGCTAAGTCCCCCTCACGCTAGATAGAGGAAGAGGAGAAGTAAGAGCAGGGCGATGGCGGTTAGGAGGAACAAAGAACTCCCTTCCTGGTAAAAAGGTACAAGGATCAGTAGAAGGAGGGGCCCTGGAAGAAGTCCAAAGTGACAAAGCCATCGTTGGATCCGATCACACTAACGGAAGGTGATCTCGACAAGATCGGAGATAAGGTATGCGATACCACAGTGGAACTACTGTAGCAGTTCGAACAGCAACAAAAACAAGTGCTAAGTACTATCCAAAAGGATCTGCGCAAGTTGCACATTCAGACTAGCAGGATTCAGGTGGGCGCAGGGCAGGTAAGCGCTGCACAGACAAGCTTGGCACCCAAAACCAGTAAGGCAGCAGAGATGGTCAAATCACTGGATCTATGGGCAGTCGCACTATCGGAAGGATCATTAAGCATGGAGGCAGCCGATGACAAGGTCATAGTGAGTTCTCTAAAGAACATCGGCCTCAACCTCACCACACTCCTCATTGAGTATCTTCACACGTTGCAGACATGTGTGATGGTAGAGTTAAGAGCACAGGAGTAGCGCGCCCTCAGTCTCATAAGCGAATATCAAGGTTAAAATGAGCAGATGTTCACTGAGAAGATAGAGGACTTGAAAGCCAAAGACACCATCCAGGCACAGAGCACTCAGTTCACAACCGTGGTGGCATAAGCATGCAGGACAGTGCCAGAGTTGCACATACCCGAGGAAGCGTTGTTGGAGGCCAAGATCAGAAAACTTGTTGCGGGTGTGTGGGATTCCAAGGCAGAGGTGGCCAAAGTTTAGTTTGAGTTGAATATGAAAATCACTGAACTAGAGCTGAAGTCACAGCCTTCAACCTCACCATAGGTTAGGGAACAGCGTGAAGCCACTGTTAAGGATGGAGTTGCTACGGTGGATGTCACAGTTGTGGACTGCACCGCGTTGTTTGAGAAGGCTTTATAAGTAGTGATGACCCTACCGGAAGATCCCACCCTACAGGTATTAAATACAGAAGTCTACAAGCTCCAGCAGCAATATGACGAAGTGAGGGCTAAGCAGCTCCTTACACAGGTGGAAGCGACGCAAAAGAAAGAGGCAATCCTTAAGGCCAGGTTGGGGCCTTGGTTGGATGAATCCTACATTGTCTCAACCAACATAAAGGAAAATTTGGTGAACTTGCAGAGTACGCAACAACAGATCAAGCGAGCCAGTGAAGGACCAGCCACATAACAACTAGTAGAACAAGTCAAGCAGGCAGCCACGTAGAGCGCAGCTGAAGTAGTGGTTGCACAAGTGACGCTGCGGAATCTTCGCAGCAAGATCTTCGCACCAGCCGAGTGACTTGAGGGCAAGTCACGATCTTTGTGTTGGGGGCCTTTTGGGATGGGGTCCCCTGGGTAAATTTTTGGGGCGAAAGCCTAAGTTTTGGGGCAAAAACCCAATTTTTATGTAAAAATATGTAAAGTCTCCGCAAATTGTGGTCACAGAGCATGTAGTTAAGTAAAGAGTCAAAAATGGTTTTTACCCTCTTTTATGTAAGTTGATGTGGCTTTTTGAAGATCTACCCATGGTTCGCAGACCATGGGATTGTATAAATAAGTATTCCTTAGAGAGTTTAAGGGAGGATAAAGATAACAGAGAGGAATGTAATGGGTCAATAGAAGGAATATCATAGAAGTCTTAGAGGAGGAAAAGGCTCTGCAACTTAGTGCGCAGAGGCGTAGAGTAGAGTCCGCAATTGAGTGCGCAGACCCATGCAGCTGAGTGCACAAGGAAGTCCTGAGTCTATAAGAATTAACTGAATAGCAATAAAGAAGGATTGTTACATGAATCCCTGTGTTTATCTCTTTACTTATGTTATGTATGAATGCACTTATACTATGAGTAATAATGGTTGTATGAAATAATTATGTATTGATTTGTGATTTTACTTGATCTATATTGTTATCTGAACGCAATTAATATTAAGTGTTTACGTGAAGATTATATCATTGTCTGTTAAAGTTATCACACACTTAAGTAGATCTGAGAAGATACTGGGTTAAGAGTAATCTATGATGCACATAAGTAGTTAAGTCACCTGTTCAGGGTCCGCGAAAGCCATTCATAGACCTTCGCGGAGGTCTAAAGTCAGATTAAGGGAAGTTACATCAATAAACCATAAGGGCTTATCGATCTACGCGAAGGTAGATTTAGGGTAAAAAATGACATCACGCTGATCTCTGGGTGTGGAAACTTGGTTCTAGCATCCCCCCATACTACTTCCAGTGAGACTTCAATCCGCGCTCCACGGATTGATGCCGAAAGGGATAGTAGTGTAGGGATTTGTTTGGTGCAACTAACTCTGAACCTGGGTTATGACCCACTAAGACAACAGGGTCCCACCTGCTGACTGGGATGAGATGTGGCACACTGTGGACCCCCCTTTTTCCCTGTCTTGTCAAACTTTAAACAAAAATAAGTTGATCATGCAGACTCAGATTTGTGTGTCATTTGCGCCACTGGAATTGTATTGACGAAAAATACAACTTGGTCTTGGTTTTGATGATATCCAACAACTTTGATTTTTTAGCATTTTCTGAGCCCTCTTCGATCTTTGAGTGTTTTTAGAGCCACCTGGATCATCCGAGGCTCTGATACCATGTAGAAATTACAACAAATTTGCTACTACTAATGAAATCAAATTGAAATTAAGATACACAAATTTCTTCAACTATTCTGTGGAAAGGAAAACACACAATAGAAACACATGCAACCATCAAAACACAAGGAACATAATGATTTTACAGGGGAACCCAATTGGGAAAAATTATTCCATTGCTTTCCATTAATTTAGATGAAAAATAGAAACAATTACAATGTCTTGCTTCAACTCTGAAGCACACCCTACACTGTAAAATTGTTCTCTTTCTTCTTGACCTGCTCTAGGCAACACTTAGTCAATTTAAGCCTCAACCAACCTCCTATTTCCTTATGCAATCATGGAGGCATTATTCTCCTAAAAAATAGGGAAATTCCTGATTTCCTTGCACAAATCCAAGGGGAATTGATCACCTACTTAGTTTAAAAGCATTGTACACTAAAAAATATACAATTATAAATACAAATGTGCCTTTTCCATCCACTCAACTAGGCAATATAATTCCATGCATGAATGAGTCTATTTTTAGCTTATTGACTACTTAACTAAGATATCAATGAGTTAACAACAATCATAACTACTCAATTGACCTTCAACCGATTCAACTAATGACTAGAGCTTAGTTAACTGAGGTCAACTATCAATAACTCTACTAGATTGCTAAATTTTAGCAATGAACCCATGCACAACTCTACTTCTAGCCTATAACTCGAATTTACTAACTTAACTATTAGACAAGTCCATGTCACTCTAGCTAATTGCAATCCAAGTCATCCTGCTGATGTGGAAAATCAAATTTCTCCATTGACTAAGCCACAAATCAAATGAAGCATTTTCCTGCTACAATTTCAACACTTCCTCTTCCTCAACATCCTTCTCTACTTCTGCCTCTGAACTAATTTGGGCGTCTTCCTTTTCCTCTTGAAAATAATACATTTCCTTGTGAAATGTGTTGATTTTTGTTTTGATTTTGAAAACCTTGATTATGAAACTTTCCCCTACATCTTCCTCTTTCCCTATACTTTGTGGAGAATGAATATTTTATGTGTTCACTTGAAGAATTATCTTCAACAATTAATAAATATCCACTTGATTCACCAATGCTCATTACATTGATATCTTTAGAAACCATGATACTGAAGGTAACCATTTCAAATTTTGGTACTAGACTCCTTGAGATCTTCTTAAGCATTCTTCATTATGGAACTTATTCATCCAATGTTCTCGTCTGATTCACAAGATCCTAAACTTGTGTTATATAATCATTTACCGATACATTACTTTGCATTTTTTCATTTTCAAACTTAGTCCTTAATGTTTGTAGTTTAGTGATTGGTTCTCCTTCAAATGTGTTTTTTAATACAGTTCATGCATGATTGGAAGTTTGTGTTACTTGGTTCAAATTCCTATGGATTGGGTGCACTAATGTTGAAATTTTACTGGGGATACCATCCACAAATGTGGGGAAGAATCCTTCAAATTTCTCATAATGTTTTTCTTCAAAGTACACACACGCGACATAGGGATAACTAAAACAATTCAACTCACATGAACTACCAAAAGCTACTTCATTTACATACAAGACCAAAATAAATCTAGTTAACATTGTTGGTTGGTTAGCCCCAAGGGTTAGCTCAATTGCTCGAGTACTTGTCGTTCAAACACCTTTGCTATTAAGAGGTCACAAGTTCAATTCTCTCAAGTGATCCATTCAAGTGGATATTCCTGGTACAAATATTTCGTGGATGTAGTAGTCACCGATCTCCAAGGTCCATGAACCACATTAAAAAAAACATTGTTAGTTGGTTCATGTTTAGTTGTAATATTTACAACACTTATTCTAGTGTCATTTTCCGTGCTTGTGTTTTTATTTATTGATAATATTATGTGAATATCCTTGGTGACTTTGGTGAATAAATACCCACAACCATTGTTTTCTAACTATAGGAATGTTCTAGCAACTTATACGACATGTATAAATCCTAAACAAAGTTTGTGAAATAAATATCCCAAGATTTTTTTACTTAATTAAGAGAATGTTCTCATAATTTATGGAAAAAATCTACTATATTGTAATATCTCGTAGTTTTGTTACACTTTTCATTAAAAAAATTACACAAATATTTAGAAAAAGTTGTTGCATACCCCTATATTAAACATTTTTTTTCTTATTATTATATTTGTCCTAAGCAGTGTATAATGCATTGAGAGTTTTGGGTACTAGTATATAATATTAATAATAAGGCCAAGGTTGAACTCCAGGAACCCTAAGCGACTATGCCATGGAATCTCTTGTGCCCTCATCTGCAGGCCATGGAGGATGGGAGGCAACGAATAGAAGCAAGGACTACGTAGCGTTTCAACCCATCGCAGAGTGGGCCAGAGCACGATACCTCCAGCGATACGCATTTGTATCAATTTCTTTGAGCAACAAAAGAGGTGAGAGGAGGGATGGAGACAACGACAAAGATAATGCTAGATCTGTTGGCCAATATAATACCATATCTGAGGCCTGGGACAACTTGTCCTACTCGTACCTTCTCTACAAATCAAAATCTGATAGCACAGACCTTGAAGGGCTTTGGTATGGACCCGGGTTGATCCCTCTCACCACGGAAGGGCATATTAACCTCAGATCTGCCATGGATCTAATAGATCTAGCACACAACAAATAGAACGGCCCACATCAAGCCCAGATATGGAGGCATACTCACCCAAAGTCTCCTTTCTGCCCTGGATCTTAGCACGCAATTCAGATCTGGAGGCATGCAACTGCCAAGATACCTCTCTGCCCTGAATCACAGGCCCAAAGCGTAGAAGAAGGCCTGAACGGCAAGCAAAATGGTGGTGATCCAGTGGTTTGGAATAGGATGACTTGGCTAATAGATTGAGGTCATCCCAAGTCAGATACACACTCTACAGTGATGGATCTCATACAGATCTTTATCAAAACTCCGGAAGGTTGTCATTACTTCCTGAGGCTTTGGAAGGGCTGTAGGATCCAAGATCTAAGATACAAAATACGAAACCTCACTAATATACCATTGCATGAGCAACACTTGATCCATATGGGACACATCCTACAGGATAACTACACTCTTCTGGATTATAATATTACTTCAAACTCGACCATCATCATCAATCTCTGTCCGCGGGGTGGATGCTCTGAGACCAGCTCAAAGAACACAGGATCCTTCAAAGATGCAGTCAAGGGTAAAGGGAAAGTGCAAACCAAACCAACAACAATGCCTGAATTCCCAAGGCCCTACATTGTAGAGCAAAAACCTGAGAATCCTGCTCTCACCATTGCAATGCCTGAGGTAAATGCTTTGTACTCAGATATTTATGCCCACTAGTTATCTGTAGATTTAACAGATTCTGGCCTAAATTTGATGTTCTGCACCACTGGATTCACACTACATGGACACCAAACTACGAAATTTACTTATACCCCAAGGGTTTTTTTATAGTAAGATTGAACACAAAACAGGAAAAGGAATATATCCTCAACAAGGGGCCATGGTTCTGGGGCAGCGCAGGGCTCTTCATGACCCCTTGGTTTCCAAATTTCGATGCCAATACAATGGTGGTATCAAAGATGCCAGTCTGGGTTAGGTTGCACAACCTTCCACTACACTTCTGGCACCACAAGGTATTAATAGCCATTGGGAATACCTTGGGAAGATTTCTAAATATTGACGGAGACAGACTCTCTAAGAAAATATTAATTTTCCCCAGAATTTGTGTCGAAGTAGATCTCAGCCAAGGACTACCAGAAAGCATAACACTGAACTTCAACAACACACAGTGGATACAACCCTTGGACTATGAAAACACAACATTCCGATGCCGTGGATGTTTACAAACAGGCCACCTCCTCAGTGCTTGTCCACAGGCAAGAAACATCCTCGAATAGAACAAGAAGCAACAAAGGAAGCCTAAAGGATGGCAACATACAGAGCCATTGGATGAAGAAGAAGACACAGCAGAGACTACAGAATATAAAACAAATGAACAAAAAGTCCAGAACAACTCACTAAAGGAAGAAGATGCCCCCAGCAACCCTTTGTAGCAACAAGCTTCCCAGCCAATAGGAAAGGAAACATCTGGCAACAAGAGAACTCATGGATCAGAAGGATCTGAGTCGGACAAGGACTCTCCCACAACTACAACCGAAAATCAGCTATCCATTATAACTACTACCCCCAACACTAGAGGATGGCGAAAGGGAGAAAAGAATAGCATTTTTATTTTTATTTTTATTTTTTTTCATTATTTCAGTTTCTGTGAAAACAAGAATAAATCATCTGCATATTTTCTTTAGCATCTACGAAATGTAATTTTGTCTTATGAATAAAATTATGTCTTTTTCTACGGGAAAAAAAATGCATTGCATTGAATCTATATTAATTTTCCTTTGACCAAAAAATTGTGTATCTACATAATAGTTTAACTTTATATATTAAATTTTCTTATTATTTAATAATATTTAAAATTATTTTTCTCAAGTATAATGATTGGTTTGCATTGTTAACATCTTATTTCTTAATCATAGCATGATTGACGGATTCACCATTCTTCTTTGTACTTGTTGTACTATAATAATTGGTAAAGCATACAAGTTCGATCGCTTTCGTGCCCCATGAATCCCGCTGGTAAGGTTAGGTCCTACACTTATAGCCTAAGTTAATAAGTTGAAGTGTTTCTGCTTCTGAGTTCAACGTATATTGACTTTCATTAAATTCAACCTTTTTCCTGTTACTGATTGATGGTGTGTCCCATCATCAATTAATGTTTCATTTCGAAAGGATTTGTACCATATTTACCATTTTTCCCTTGTAAGAAGCTCTCATTGATCAAGGATCTGTTTCCATTTGTATTTTCAACCCATTACCATTTAATATTTTTACGATTTTCTCATTGACCAAGGAATCTGTGGTTGCTCGATGTACATCTCCTCCTTAATAATACCATTGAGAAATGTTTTTTTTGCATCCATCTAGTGGATCTTCCACCCCATCTGTGCAACCAGTGCAAGAATTGATCTAATGGATGAATACCTTGCTACGAGAAAAAAGGTCCCTCATAGTTAATTCCCTCAACTTTAGAGAATCATTTGGCCACAAATATGGCCTTATACTTGTCTATGCTTTTGTATGTTGCATGCTTAACCTTGAAGATCCATCTCAAACCCACAACTGATTTATTTCCTAGTCTTTGGACCACTTCCCAAACATTGTTCTTCATGATGGATTCATATTTTTCCACCATTTCATCAACCCAAATAGGTTTCTCTACTTCTTCCTCAAAAGAGGATGGCTCAGTCTCAGGTCAGTAGAGGCTGAATACATGGATGCAAGTCAAGCAACATGTGAAGCAATCTGGATGAGGAAAATACTTGTGGGACTATTTAGTCAAGAGATGGACCCAACAATGATATATTGTGATAATCAGAGTTGCATTAATCTCTCTAAGAATATAGTATTTCATGATAGGTCCAATATCATTGATATCTGATATCATCATTTGTGGGACTGTGTGCAGAGTAGAAATGTGTTTTTATAGTACATTCCAACTAAGGAGCAAGATGTTGACATTTTGACAAAGGCATTTTCAAGAGGTAATTTCGAATTCCACAGATGCAGGATAGGGGTTGTGAAAATTCCCTTTCTTGCTAAGAGGGAGCGTTGAAAAGATGTAGCAAGAAATGATCAATTTGCCTTAGCCAAATTGAGTTAAAATCGAATTTCCACATCAAAAAGACAACTTGGAGGTAGTTAACTAGGGTGATATGGATCTTGTCACTCAGTTAGCTCAATAAATTCAAGTTAGAGGGCTTGGAGTTCAGTTAGGCATGCGCGATTGCTAAATTTTAGTAATCCAGTTTAGTTATTTTCAGTTGTATTTAGTTAACTAACCTCTAACTATTATTAGAGTCACTTGAAGGTCAATTATGCAGTGGGACAACAATCCAACACATATATTTGTTAGTTAACTGATCAATCAACCGAAAATAGCTAGTGCATGCAAGGAATTCGAGTTCCTCAGCTGAAGTGGAGATGAAAAGGAAATCTAACAACATTTGTAAACTAGCTTGAGTGTATATGTGTTGCATGAGGTCAGGTGATCCATCCTTGGGAATTGTACAATCAATTTGAGGGAAATTCCTAAATAATAGGGGCTAATTTCCTCACAATTTGCGCAAGGAAATTATTAAAAATTAATTAACGGAACAATGAAATACACAAAATATTGTGGAAACACAAATACAGAAATTCATAGAACAAGATAGACATAGATATACGTGGTTCACCAAATTTGGGTTACGTCCTCAAAGAAACATTTAGTCCTTCCTTTTATATTATCCAACAAAATGAAGATATGCAACCTACAACAGATCCGCTATAATTTCCTCTTCTCTCTCACACAATCTCCTCTCTCTTTCTCGCTCAGAATAATCATACACATCTGATATACAATTCCCTCATATAAACCAAGGGGTTGCCTTCTAGGGAAAAAAAACCCCTAAATTAATCATAACTTCTATCGCCATATCATATGCCTAATGAACAACCTAGTTTGACTATGAAATTACAATATTTTACATGGCATTTTTTCATCTATTTTTAGCTTCGAGGGTGTTGCCCCCGAACCCCTCCCAAGGGGGGATCCAAACATGCATTCGCCTCCCCCTGGACCCCTCAGGTAGCAATAGTCGGGGGGGAGCCCCCCCACACCCCCCCGTCGTGGATTGGGATCCAAACATTGATTAAACAAAACCTCTAAGTCGAGAAGATAATCAAACTGCACATCCAAAAATCTCCCACTTGGAGATTGATTATATCAACTCCATCGTTGCTTCACCTACTTGAAAATGCTTCCACTTTTGACCTGATTGTTTCTCATCTTCATCATCATTCTTGAAGGCCAATTGAAACTGAGCAGTAGCTCAATTTCTCCCTGGTTACAACCTTTGTCAACATATCTGCAGGATTCTAGCTAGTGTGTATATTTTCCAGCTTCAACTGTCCATCATCCAAAACTAACCGTATGAAATGATACCTAAGTTGTATATGTTTAGTCTTAGAATGAAAGGTTGAATTCTTTGAAATATGAATGGCACTCTAGTTTTCACTATATAACATGTTCATCTCTTGCTTCATACCCTACTCATCCATAAACCTTTGTAACCAAATCATTTCTTTACTAGACTCTGTAGTGGTAACATACAATGCCTCTGTTGTTGAAAGTGCAACAATGAGTTTCATTTTTGAAACCTAATTCATAGTTATTCCACCTATAGTAAACACATACCCTGTGTTTCTCCTCTTGTTATCTCTGTCACTTGCCATATCTGCATCAACATATCCCTATAGAGCAATATTTAAGCCTCCAAAATATAATTCTTAATTTATGGTACCTCTCAAATACCTGAGAATCCACTTCACTGTCATCCAATTCTCTTTTCTCAGATTGTTCATATACATGCTTACAACTCCCACTGCATGTGCAATATCAGGTCTTGTGCAGACCATTGCATATATTAAGCTTCCAACAACTGATGCATATGGAACCTTACACACATAATCCATCTCTTCTTTGGTCTTGGGACACATATATTTACTTAGTTTGAAATGGCTAGCCAAAGGTGTACTTACTAGTTTTTCATTCTGCATATTAAATATTTTCAACACTTTTTCTTTGTCCTCAATCTGAGACAATGTTAATTTTTTATTTTTCCTCTCTAGTTATTCTGATCTAGATTTAAATAGGAACACAGCAAATCAAAAAGATAACCATAAACACAGAGATGCAGCGGAAATAATACTTCATTTCATTAATGTAAAATACTGAAATATGCTTACAAACAATAATGGAAATAAGCCAACTAGGGCGATGGTAGCTTATCTCTGAGAAGAGATGTGGTGGCTACATGCCCTTGAACTATGTTAAAATGAGGCTCGAAGGCCTATTTATTGTTGAGAAACAATGGAAAACCCTAAACATCCTAATTCTAGGAGATGAAACGCCAAACTGTGGGCCCCGTTTGGGTAAATTGGTACATCAACTTCCCGGGGTCGTAACTTTGGCATATGATCTCTGTTTGACGTGCACAATATCTCGTTAGAAAGATCCATCCGAGAACTACAACTTTGGGAAGAGAAACATCAGTCCATGAACCCACGTTGCTCCCAATTTTCCCAAAAAAACGTCGTTTAGGGCCTCAAAACGGCTCCCAAAGTTTAGGACCCGAAAAACTGCTAAAAATAGTAAACTGTGCTACAATTAAGGAAACTAAAAAATTGAAAGAAACAATGGTGGGGGTACAAGTGGACTTCGCAAGTGGCCACCAATATCCACTCGGATCATTCCTCCCCCTTAGGAAGCAATGGCCCCATTACGTTGAGTTCCTCCATGAGATGAGGAAACTTCTGTTGAACTTGGTCTCTGGTGAGCCACTTGCCCTGGCGAAGGAGTTGGCCTGCTTTGACAACTCGATACAGTTGGATATTATGTTGGCGAGTGTGCTTGATCTGTGTGTCCATGATCCGATCAGTTGCAGCTTGTTCCATACAATCTGGATATAACTTTGTGGGTGTGAGCTGTTATGCAATGTTGAATGTGTCTAGTAATGGTGGAAAGTATGGCCGAAGGCGGTCCACATTGAACACTAGGTGCAGGCCAAGGAATGGGGTAATGTAGAGCTCAAATGCATTGTCTCCCACAACCTTGGTAATGGTGTAAGGACCATATCGGAGTGGTCTGAGTTTCTGATAGGCTCCGGTAAGGCATTCCTTTTGCAAATGCAACTAGACTTTGTCACCCACCTGAAACTTGTGTGGCACCCGATGTTGATCATGTCATTGCTTTTACTTGGCATTTGATTTCTCCAGAATGTCATGGACCTACTGGCGAATATGTTGGATGTGCTCAATGAAGCTGGTTGCCTTATCTATTTCGGACTGGACATGAGCTGAATCTGCGTGAGTGGCTGCCAATGGCATGGCCACATCAATGGGACATAGTGGTTGGAATCCAAAGCCCACTTGAAAAGGCATGTGGCCAGTCAAGCTGTGAAGAGCTCGGTTGTAGCTATGATAAACATAGGGGAGGCTCTTGTCCCATGTGCGTGGATGCTTTGAGTTGTACATGTGCAGAATGTGTACGATCATCCTGTTGACAACCTCTGTCTGGCCATTAGTTTGAGGATGGAAGGTTGTGGACTTAGTGAGTTTGGTGTCCAACATCGACCAGAGACTGGACCAAAATGTACTAAGGAACCTGTTGTCCCGATCTAAGATGATAGACTGTGGGATCCCAAAGTGTACCCACACTCATTCAAATAAGAGTTTAGCAGTGGCTTCTGTTGTGATATTCTTCTTGTAGGCTTCCATAATGGCCATCTTCTAGAACCTGTTGACGACCACAAAAACACAGTCATTTCCATGATTAGTGGAAGGAAGGCCTGACATGTAATCCATGGAGATGGATTCCCAAGGTCGACTAGGGGTAGGCAGCGGGGTATAGAGGCCTTGCTTCTTGATGGTCGGTTTGGCAATGGTGCAGGCAGTGCATGATCTAATGTACTTCTCGACATCCTGTCGAAGATTTGGCATATAGAAATACTTCTATAGTACTGCCACCATTTTCTCGACCCCGAAATGCCCAACAGCCCCACTGTAGTGTGCTTCCCAAATCATCTTGGCATGCTCGCTTGAAGGAACACAAAGGTGACACAGGTGGCATAACAGGGCATCCTGGAGGTGAAAGTCTGGAACAT
Organism: Pinus tabuliformis; assembly: GCA_031772625.1. Classification (NCBI taxonomy): domain Eukaryota; kingdom Viridiplantae; phylum Streptophyta; class Pinopsida; order Pinales; family Pinaceae; genus Pinus; species Pinus tabuliformis. Next base: position 32,584,508 of record CM062804.1, read on the forward strand.
GCTGACCCTCCAAGTGTGTCTGGTATGTGTGGCCGAATTTTGGGTCGCTTTTGTAGAGAATTAGCCAATTTGAAGTCTCGTGCCCACAAGAGTTGAGCACGGTGGTTAACGCCATGATTGGTGGTTGACTGAGGCAATCTGCAACATTATTGGTGCTGCCCTTCTTATACTTGATATTCAAATGGAACCGTTGCAGGTATGTGGACCACTTTTGATGGCGATCATTCTGCAATTTCCCTTAGGTTTGTATGAATTGTAGGGGTCGGTGGTCTGTGTGGATGATCGTTTCCTTCCCCAAAATGTAATGCTTCCATTGTCGGCATGCCTGCACAATGGAATACATCTCTTTGTCATAAGTGGGATACTTTCAAACTCTGTCTGAAAGTGTCTCACTGTGATATGCCACTGGATGCCCGTGTTGAGTAAGGATTTCCCCAATAGCATAATCAGAGGCATCTATCTCAACCTCAAATGGTTGTTGCAAGTCTGGTAATGCGAGCACTAGTGCCGTGCAGGAGGTGATCTTTCAACTCTATGAATGCCTTCTGTTGAGATTCAGACCAAAATAATTTTGATTTCGCTCCTCCCTTGGTGACTTGACTCAAGGTCCAAGTGATATAAGAAAATCCCAACACAAACATGCGGTAGAAGTTGGCAGGACCTAGAAAGCTACAGAGCTCTGTCATAGTGTTGGAGATGGCCAATCCTGAATGAATTGGATCTTGGTTGGATCCACATGCACCCCCTGTTCATCAATAATGTATCCTAGATACTAAACCTGGGTCATGCCAAAAGTGAATTTCTCCAAATTAGCACATAACTTGTCTTGCCGCAGTGTTTGGAGAACCTGTCAGGTGTGGTGGAGGTGCTCTTCCTAACTTTGACTGAAGATCAGGATGGCATCCAAGTATACCACCACAAATTGGTTGGTGAATGGCCACAAGATGTCATCCATTGGTCTCATGAAGGTTGCAGGAGCATTCGTCAATCCGAAAGGCATAACCAACCATTTGAAAAGGCCCTCCTTAGCTTTGAAGGCAGTCTTCCACACATCAGAGGGTTCAATTGGTACTTGTTGATATCCTGACTTCAAATCAATCTTTCTGAAATATTTTTCCCCCTTCAGTTGGTCCAAGAGGTCATCAATTTGTGGGATCGGGTACCTATTATGGACAGTGATCTTGTTCAGCGCTCGATAGTCAATACAGAGTCTCCAAGTCCCATCCTTCTTCTGTACCAACACGATCGGGCTCCCATAGGGCGATGAACTTGGACGAATGTGACCTTTTTGCAGCAGCTCCTGAATCTACCTCTTGATTTCATCATTCTCTAGAATGGAGCACCGATAGATTGGTCCATTGGGCAGTGGCGCACTTGGGGTTAGATCGATGAAGTGCTTGACCTGACAGTGCAAAGGAACCCCTGCAGGGGAGGTGAAGATGTCCTCATACTCTTCCATGACCTTATCCATTTGTAGTTGTCGTGCGAAGGGGCCCTATCTGGAGGTCGTGGCCACCATCTTCTTCTTTCCTTGAGGGCGTATCATCAGGAAAACAAATTTCCTGGTTTTGGAAATGAGCTTACTGCATTGTTTTGCAGTAACCAAAGAGATGGCGGTAGGCAGTGCTACCTCCAGTATCCTGTACAACTTATTTCCCAAAGTAACAATAACATCACTGGGCCTTGATTCATACACAACATGTCTCTTCCACAAGTATGGTTTTCCTAATAATACATCACAAACTTCAAGGGGAGCAATGTCACACAATACCTCATCCATGAAGGGCTTGATGTTGTATGGAAGGCGACATTGCTGGCTCACGTGAAGATCCCGTCCCTGGTGAAGCCACCCGATGGTGTACGGTTGTGGATGTGTTATGGTCGGTAAGCCCAGCCGCTTCACGACCTCTATCGAAATGAGGTTCTTTTGGCTCCCATTGTCGACAATGAACTATAACGGGGAACCTTTTACCCACATCTGGGAGTGGAAGAGACGCTCCTCCTCCTCTGGATCTTTGGGTTCCTCCTTCTGTATCTTCATGGTGGCAACAGTGGCATTGGGCTTCGCATCAATAATATGCTTCCCTTTGTCATTCCCCTTGTTGGGTTCTGACTCAAAGTCGGAACATGCATCTGATTCTAAAACCTTTAGCTCGGCCACCAGTGACTGCTTGGCCCGACACTCACTTGTGTTATGGGTGGAGTGTTGTTTTTTGCTTGCAGCTTTGACAGGTTGTCTTGGGCCACCCCGCCTTAGCTTTGTCCTTTGTTCTGTGGTTTGGGGGCACCTTTCCCTTGCTTTGAATTCACAGATCCATAGTCTCGCTTCGTCTATTTAAACTTTTGCTCAACCTTGACGGCATATCAGTATGTCGTGCCGAGCGAGGGGATGTTCACGAATTCTATTTCTTCCTGGATGTACTTGTGCAGGCAGCCACGGTATTTGAGTACCAAATGTTGCTCTGAATCCTTGATACCCAACTTTGTGTGAAGGGTATGGAAAATATTGTTAAACTCCGGCACGTTTGGGTCCCTCCCCTGTCGCAGCATGGTCCACTTTATGTATTGATCCTCATAGCTTCCGACAGGGTAGTACTACTCCTTGATGGTATCTCGGAATGAATCCCAAGTGGGCATGGCTGAAAATAGTGAGCCTGTACTTTCATCCTTCTGCTCGCAATAGGTTTCCCACCAGTCCTTGACGTGGGGGGCTGCTTTGAGAAGAGCAAAAATAATCTTTTCCCGACTAGAAAAATCATGAACAATAGAATAACCCTCTAGCATATTTAACCATTTATCGACGACATCTGCATCTATCTAACCCTCGAATATGGGGATTTCATAATTAACTTGTACCTTAAACGGTGTGGTGTTTCCAGAGTAGCTTTTGGAAGCCAGTGCCTTGCCCCTGGGTAGCCACTGAAGGATCTGGGTAAAGTTGTCCATCATCGCGTTCCTTTGTCGCTTGAGGACTTCTTCGAGCAAGATTTTGATAGGATCTCCTCCCCCCTCATCTTTCTTGTCATCCGCCATGGGAGGCCGTCGAGATTTGCAAGGCTGGTCTTGCAAAGGTTTGACTAGTTCAATCCCTAACTCCTTATATCCCGACCTCGTTGGGGACATGCAAAGAAAAATAGAGAAAAAGCAGACCACTCTGATACCACTGATCCGGATTTAAACAGGAACACAACAAATCACAGAGATAACCATAAACACAGAGATGCAGTCGAAATAATACTTCATTTCATTAATGTAAAATACTGAAATATGCTTACAAACAACAATGGAAATAAACCAGCTAGGGCGATGGTAGCTTATCTCTGAGAAGAGATGTGGCGGCTACATGCCTCTGAACTATGTTACAATGAAGCTTGAAGGCCTATTTATTGTTGAGAAACAATGGAAAACCCTAAACATCCTAACCCTAGAAGATGAAATGCCAAACTGTGGGCCCCGTTTGGGTAAATTGGTACGTCAACTTCCTGGGGTCGTAACTTTGGCATATGATCTTCGTTTGACATGCACAATATCTTGTTAGAAAGATCTATCTGAGAATTACAACTTTGGGAAGAGCAACATTGATCCGTGGACCCATGTTGCTCCTATTTTTCCCAAAAAACGTCATTTAGGGCCTCAAAACGGCTCCGGAAGTTCAAGACCTGAAAACTGCTAAAAATAGTAAAATGTGCTACAATTAAGGAAACTGAAAAGCTGAAAGAAACAATGGTGGGGGTCCAAGTGGACTTGGCAGGTGGCCACCAATATCCACCTAGATCATATTCACATACCAAGGATTTGTTTTGCATCACCCAAATCCTTCATTGCAAATGAATTTTCCAATTTTCTTTTCAGCACATTTATTTCTTGCATGTTAGACCCTGCAACAAGCATGTCATCTACATAAAATAGCAATATAATACAACTTCCATCATTTTTCCTTTTAAAATAAACACAATGGTCAAAGTGACATCTAGTATAACCTTGTTCATACATAAACTCGTAAAATTTTAGATACCACTGCCTTGGAGCCTGTTTTAAGCCATATAAGATCTTCAATTTGCACGCTAATTTCTCCTTCTCTTTGACATCATACCCTTGTGGTTCCTGCATATATATTTCTTCCTCCAAATCCCCATGGAGAAAGGTTGTCTTTACATCTAACTGCTTAAGATGCAAATATTTTGCTACCACTACACAAAACAATTCTGATTGAAGTCATTTCAAAAATAGGAGAAAAAATTCCATCAAAGTATATACCTTTCTTTTGTGCAAATCCCTTCACCACAAGTCTAGATGTATACCTCTGTTTACCTCCATCTTCTTCCTTTAAACTGTAAACCCATTTATTATACAATGTTGTTTTATCAACAGGCAACTTGACTAAGTCCCAAGTCTGGTTCTCCATTAAGGAGCTCATCTCTTCTTCCATGACTTTCTCCCACTTCTTCTTGGTTTCTACCTGCATTGCTTCTTCATATCTTTTTGGTTCACCAGAATTAGTCAACAATACAAATGTAATGAAGGAGAGTATCGTTGAGCCTATTTATCCCGGTAGATCTTCTAACACCAGTTTCAGGCGTTTGAGGTGCTTTTTGTTGTTGTGGTTGTTGTGGATGTTGATCATTTTGATTTTCAAACACCTTTACTTTTTATGTGATCTCATCAAGCACTATGTATTCTTTGTTTTCCTTTTCCTGTTTCTTTCCCTGCATCTAATCTTTATACAAGACCTTTTCATTGAATATGACATCTTTGCTTCTAATGATTTTGTGATTTTTATAATCATATAAGCGATAACCAAAATCATTTACACCATATCCAATAAAGGTACATTTCTTTGATTTTTCCTTAAGTTTTGTTATATTTTCTTTATTGATGTAGACAAATGTTTCACAACCAAAAGTCTTTAAAAACGAGTAGTTTACCTTTTTACATGTCCATGCCTCCTATGGAATACCACCATCCAAGGAACTTGAAAGCCCTCTATTTATTATATAAACAACATTATCTACAACATCTATCCAAAATTGTAAAGGGAAATGTTGCATGCAATCTCATGCACCTTGCACGCTCCATGATTGTCTTGTTTATCCTTTTGAACACACCATTTTCTTGTGGTATCCATGGAACTGTCTTCTCTCTGTGAATTCCATGCTCTTAACAGTAGTTATCAAACTCTTTGCTGCAATATTCACCTCCAATGTCTGATCTAAGACACTTCAACTTATTTCCTGTCTCATTCTCAACCAAAGCTTTCCGTTTCTTGAAAGTATTGAATACTTCAGATTTATTTCGAATACAATAAATCCAAGTTTTCCTAGTTGCATCATCAATAAAAGTAACATAATAGTGAGAGCCACCGAGAGATGATACCTGAGCAGGTCCCCATACATCTGTATGCACAAGCTCTAATTTTTCGCTTTTCTTTTCCTTCCCAACTCTAATAATTTCGACTCTCTTTTGTTTTCCATAAACACAGTTTTCATAGAAATCCAAATCAACATGCTTCAAACCTAGCAACAAATTTCTTGAGTGAAGAATTTGCATCCCCTTCTCACTCATGTGTCCGAGCCTATGATGCCAGAGTGTTGTATTTGTTCTTGTGGAGGTTAAAGCATTAACAAAATTAGAAATACTATTGCATAAATACAATGTACCAACATTTTCTCCTTTTGCTATTACCATGGCTCCTTTAGTGACCTTCCAGGTTTTGTATGTAAAAGTAGTTACAAACCTTCACCCCCCAACTTCCCTATTGAAATTAGATTTTTCTTCAGATATGGAACGTGCCTTACCTCCTTCAATAGACATTGGTTTTCATTTTGTTTCTTTATAAAGACATTACCCATTCCAATGATTTTACAAGGTTTATCATCAACCAGACAAACCTGTCCAAAATATCTTTGAACATAGTCATGAAAATGTTTCCTATCAGGCGTGGCATGGAGTCAGGCCCCAGAATCTACCACCCAGGCATCAATAGTATTCTCTAATGAAATAATCAAAGAATATTACAACACATCACCTGTCACATTTGCTTCATGATTGTTCTCTTACTGTCCATCTCCTTCTTTTCCCTTCAAAGATTTGAAATCTTTCTTCAGGTGTCCTTTCTTCCCACATTTCTAGCACACTATCCCTGATATGGATTTGGATTTTCCTTTTCTTGACTTATTGCAATTTCCTTGGCTGCTTTCTCTTTACATTTTTCTTACCCTAGTCTCTACAGTCAAAATATTACCTGATGTCTCACTGGATCTTTTCTGTTGCATTTCCTCACTAAGGATGACACCAACAACATCATCAAACTTTAAATTACTAGATCTAGAGACAAAGTTACTAATGGAAATAACTAAACCATTCCAACTTTCTAGAAATGAGCATAGAAAGAATAGAGCCCTAACTTCATCATCAAAATTTACCCCTATAGAACTTAACTGAATGGTAACTATATTAAACTCATTTAAATGATCAACAACATATCCACCTTCTGACATCTTCATATTAAAAAAACACTTCATAAGAAATCTACCTTATTCAAGGCTGAGGTTTTTTCATATAGCTTCGCCAATGCCCTCATTAGGCTTTTTGTTATTGTTTCCTTCGAAATATTGAAGGCTGTCGATGCCGCTAGGCACAATTGGATTGTTCCTAATGCTTTCCTGTCAAGAATCTCCCATTCTTCATCTAACAACTTGTATCTTGGTATTTTCGCTCAATGGTAGGTATCGATCTTTTTGATACAGATAATATTCCACCTGCATCTTCCATAGCTGGTATTTTTCGTCGTTAAATTTCTCAACCCTAAACCTACAATCTTCTACCATTGATCTCACTCGAACGAGGAACCCTTCTCTCCTACGAGTTTATTAGCCAAATAAACCTTCGGCTCTAATACAAGTTGTTAGAAATTAATTAACGAAGAAATGAAATACACAAAATATTTTGGAAACACAAATACAGAATTGCATAGAACAAGAGAGACACATATATGTGTGGTTCACCCAATTTGGGCTACATCCACGGAGAAACAACGAGCCCTTCCTTTTATATTATCCAGTAAAACGAAGAGATATAACCTACAATAGATTTGTAGTTTCCTCTCTCTTTCTCACTCAGAATAATCCTACACGTCCATAATGCAATTCCATCATATAAACCAAGGGGTTTCTTTCTAGGGAAAAAACCCTAAATTAAACATAACTTCTACTGTCACATCATCCACCTAATGAACGACCTAGATTAACTACGAAATTCCAATATTTTACAAGGCATATTTTCATCTATTTTTATCTTTGGGGGGGGGGGCCTCCGAACATGCAGTCTCCCCCCCTATGGATCCCCTAGGAAGCAATGGTGGGGGAGGGGTAAGCCCTCCCACACCCCCCCATCATGGATTGGGATCCAAATGCAGTTGAAACAAAACATCTGAATCAAGAAGATAATCAATATCCACATCCAACAAAAATAGGAGGCTAGGTGAGCTAATATTTGGCTAAGTGTTGGCCAGAGTTGTTCATTGAGAAAAGAGAACAAATATTCATTTGTTGGTTGAGCTCAGAGTTGGACCTAACAATTGTAATAGATTCTCTATTCAACTGATTAATGCAAGAGAGACTTGAGGGGTTTTTCCAAGTTGGTTTCTACTAGAAATCATTGTGTATTTGTGATTTAGCTTATTGCATGTCTATGCATGTTGTTGTAAATTGTGAATTTCATTCCACAGATTAGTAGAGTAGAATTGTGTGTCTTGATTTTAGATTAAATTTCTTGAGCAATTGCAATTCTATCAAATTTCCATAATGAAATCTTATTAACCATTAATAAATTAAAATATAACTTTATTATTTTATAATATTTAAATTACTTTTTTGATAAATATTATTAGTTAACAAATTCAAATAAATATGGTTCGTTAACAAATTTAAAATTTTATTAGTCGAATTAAATAAAATTATTCATAAACAAATACATTGGGATAAACTCATTAATAATTAACTTAAAAATGATTCAAACCATAAATTGATCCTCCAATGCCACAATGCATAATTGCTATTAACAAATACCTCAATTACCAATAAAGAAAACCTAAATTGATTGGATTATAAACCTTAAAACTAACTTAAATTCGCAATTCTTACTTTAATTTGATTATATTTAAACTAAACAATAAATACTAGTTACTATATAGCACTTATCATATAAAACTAAAAAAAAAAAAAAAACTATTAAATTTCAAAAATACAAATTTTATTTTAAATATAAATTCAACCAAATATATTATTTTCTATTCTTTGTTTCATACCAAAAAAACCCAAATTTAATGTTGTAATTATGTATTCTTTCTTCCATCATCTTTCTCCAATACCTTCACTTTATAGAGATATAGAGTGTTACTAGGAAATTATAATAATAATGAAAGATATTAAATAGACTTAGGAAATTATATTGTAAAAACATCTTAAGGTGAATGGTTAAAGCTACATTTAGTCACTTCACAAAATTTAGTAAAAAATACCAATATCTCCATTAATATTGGTTTTTAACTTTTTCTAATTTAACAAAAAAAATTCAAAACAATGAAACCTTGTCACTCTTTCCACATCACCCTCCCAGAAGATTTCTCACCATTTTTCAAACATTCTCAATATGATATCTTCATGAAAAAGTTTAGGCACTGATGTTGGATTAGTTGTTTGAAAAATAAGCTGGTTTGTACAACCTTTCATCTTTTGTGCTATTCTTAGTTTGTCCTAATGATCTGTAGGGGTTGGAGCCATTGCACCATATTTTCCTAAAAGGTGGAGATTATTCACCAAAAAGGAAATTAATCTACATGTTACAACACTGTTAAAAAATGCGAGACCTATGAAGGTAGTCAATTATGCTAATAAGCATTTTAGATTGGGAGAGATGTAATTAAATTTTATTATTTAATTGAAGATTTCCAATTAAAATAATAATAAATCTACATTTATATTCATATATTGATTGGAAGGATTCTCACAATGGTCACTTCTTTCAATCAGATCCCCTTCAAGCCTTTGGGATACCTAATACTTTCTTATATAATATAGTTGGGGATTGCTACTTGTTGGCATGTTGGGGTAAACAAACTTGATGTGTTTTCTTTTATCTCGTAGTTGGAGTCTATGGAATAAGAAAGAAATTTGATAACTTGAAAAAAGTGGTAGCATGACAAAAGTTGTAGAGAAAAGATTAATCTCTCCTACCTTGACAAAACTCGTTGTCAATATCAACACCTACAAGAACTTTGTTGTAGGATATTATCAAAACTAATAGAGGGATATGAAAGAGTGTATTTTAAGAACCTTGACAAACACGGCCACTGAAACTTGGAACATTGTTTGTAGGAAGAGAAAATTATGTTTCTTTTTTCCAAACATGTATGTTAGTATATTAAAGTTTAATGAATATGTTTTCTTATTATCATATATGGTTTCATACTTTAACAAAACATTCGCCAAGACTTCATAATGTTTTATTATTCAGTAAAAGATTTTCCAAGATCTTACAAGATTTTATAATTCAGTGAAAGATACTGTTATGAAACCAGCTCACAAAAAGATAGAAAAGATAGATCAACGCCTTAGAATTCAGCCTCTTCGAGGGGGCAACCTCCTTTACATTACACAAATGAATGATTCTTTGATGATTCAAATGAAAAAACCTCCTTCCTATATATAAGAGTCTAAGGAGTCACAATATAACCCAGCCGACCTAACAATAATAATATAATGGCACAAAAATAATAATAGAGGGATTCTATGGGGCACAGTAATAACAATATGGGGACAACAGGGGCACAACAATATTAATAAGGGATACAACTACAATAATAATGGGGTAATCACTAGTATTATAGGGACCTAACATGCCCCTCTCCTTCAAAAAAGTGTTGTCCTCAACGCTTGAGTAGTTCTGGATGCTTCTGTATAAAATTCTCATCCTCCCATGTGGAATCTTCAGCGGATAAGTTCTTCCACTTGATGAGATACTCCAAAATTGATCGATTTCGTAGCTGTCGAGTTCTTGTTTCTGTGACTACTTCCGGTTCCAATATAATTTTTCCTTCCTCGTCAAGTTCTGGCAATATTGTTTGAATTGGGAGCTTGTCGACTATAACCTTCTTTAAACATGAAACATGGAAAACTGGGTGCACTCGAGAAGCTGTAGGAAGCTCCAATTTGTATGCCATAGTACCAATCTTTTGCAACACCTTGTATGGACCATAATACTTTGGTGATAATTTATTATTCTTCTTAGCTTGCTTGAGAGACATTTGTTTATATGGTTGTAGCCGTAGGAATACCCAATCACCTACATCAAAACTTATTTCGCTGCTATGTTGATCTGCCTGTTGTTTCATTCTATTCTGCGCCAACACGAGGTTATCCTTTAAGAGTTGGAGGACTTGTTGTTGATGCTCGATGTGATGTTCCACTGCTTGAACCTTAGAATTTTCTCTTAAATATGATGTGATGGATGGTGGATGATATCCATAAAGTGCCATAAATGGGGTCATTTTATTGCTGTATGGAAGGAAGTGTTATACCACCATTCAGCCAGAGGCAACCATTTGACCCATTGTGTCTGTTTATCAAATACAAAGCAACGAAGATATCCTTCCAAACATTTGTTTACTATCTCAGTTTTCCCATCAGATTGAGGATCATAAGATGAACTATGAGCTAACTGAGTACCGAGACAAGAAAATAATTCTGTCCAAAAATTTCCAGTGAAAATGGGATCTCTGTCACTTACAATAATCTTTGGGTTTCCATGTAACTTTTGAATTGTTTCTATAAATGCAGTAGAAACTGTAATGGCTTTAAATGGATGTGATAATGCACAAAAGTGTGCATACTTGGTAAGTCTATCAACTACCACCATGATGACACTCTTTCCCTCAGACTTGGGTAAACCTGTGATAAAATCCATTGAAACTTCCTCCCAACGTTGGCTTGGAATGGATAAAGGTTGTAATAAACCCGGGGTATTAATTATTTCAACTTTATTTTGTTGGCAAACCAAACATTCCACCACAAACTTTTGAATATCCGATTTAAGGCCATCCCAAACAAATTCCTTCTTAACCCTGTGGTAAGTTTTTAAAAATCCTGAGTGCCCTCCTAAGGGAGAAGTGTACAATTCCATAAGAATCTTTTGTTTGAGTTGGGAATTCTTACAGAGGTATAAGCGATCTTTGTACCATAACGAATCATTTTTCCAACTAAATGTATCAGATGTACTGGAATCTTGTTGTAACTTTCGAATAAGTGCCCACACTTCTTCATCATTCTTCCATTCCTCCTTTGCTTCATTTATCCAATCTGGTTGGATAATAGAAATGGTGCACAAAAATGCTTCCACATCCTCATCCTTTCTTGAGAGTGCATCTGCCACCACATTTTGCTTCCCTTTTTTGTAGATGATTTCAAAGTCATAACCCAACATCTTTGTGACCCACTTTTGTTGCTCTTCAGAGGATAATCTTTGTTCTAAAAAGCATTTAAGGCTATCATGATCCGTTTTTACCTTGAAGTGTCTTCCCATTAGGGAGGGTCGCCATTTCTTAAGTGCATGTAGTATTGCCAACATTTCCTTATCATAAATAGCTTTATGTAAAAACTTTCCCTTGATTGGACAACTTTCAAAAGCAATGGGTCTTTCATCTTGCATTAAAACAGCACCAATTCCATTTCCTGAAGCATCACATTCCACAATAAAGGTTTTTGTGAAGTCCGTTGTAGCTAAGACCAGTGCTTGGCACATTGCCTCTTTAAGATGTTCAAAGGCCTTTGTTGCTTCTGGAGTCCATGAAAATGCATCTTTCTTCAATAATGTTGTTAGAGGTGCTACTATTCTCCTATAATTCTTAGCAAACTTGTGATAATACCCTGTCAACTCCAGAAATCCTCGCAGATGCTTTATGGATGTGGGGATTTTCCATTCCTTAATAGATTTAATTTTTCTAGGGTCTATCTTAACTCCTTCATGAGATACAATATGACCCAGATATTCCACCTCTTGTACTCCAAAGAAACATTTGGATCTTTTTGCATATAATTGTTTCTCCTCCAATAGTTGTAGCATCCTGTCAACATGTTCAACATGATCCTTCCAAGACTTGCTGTAAATTAGTATATCATCAAAAAATACTAACACCAATTTTCTAAGTAAGGGTTTGAAAATGGAATTCATCAAACCTTGAAATGTAGAAGGTGCATTGTTAAGGCCAAAAGGCATGACCAAAAATTCATAATGACCCTCATGAGTTCTAAATGGTGTTTTCGGAATGTCTTCAGTCTTCATTCTGATTTGATGATATCCTGAACGAAGATCCAACTTGGTGAAGTAAATTGATCCATGCAATTCATCTAGTAATTCATCAATGACAGGAATGGGAAACTTATCTTTAATAGTGAGCTTGTTGAGCTCCCTATAATCTGGACACATGCGCCATGATCCATCCTTCTTGTGCACCAATACTAATGGAGCAGAAAAAGAACTTTGACTAGGTTGAATTATACCAGTCTCTAGCATTTCTGCAACCATACGTTCAATTTCACTCTTTTGGGCATAGCGATATTTGTATGGCCTGATGTTTGGAGGAACACTTCCTAGAATCAGATGAATAGCATGATCATGATCATGAATAGGTGGGAGACCTTTGGGAGTCTCAAATACCTTGGAATGATTGTCCAAGACTTTTTGGAGATCTGGAGAAATAGATGATGTCGATGTGGAAACATCTAGAAAACATAATTGTGCAATTACACCTCTTTGTTCCTTTTTTATAAGCTTTGTCATACCGTTAGAGCTGGTTATCTTTCCCAGTTTCCCTGCAATACCCCTTAATTCAACTTCCTTTCCTTCCACATAAAATTTCATGAAAAGTTCTTGAAAATTAAAAGCTATTGTACCCAAGGATTGTAGCCATTGGAATCCTAGTACAACATCAGCACCTCCCATTGGAATGGAAAGCATTGGGATAGTCAATACATATTCTCCCATGGATAGCTTGATATTATGGCACTTTCTAGAGCAATTTATTGTTCCTCCATTTGCAACCATCACTTGACACTCTGGTGCTGGATATAGGAAGCAATTCAATTCTTTTGCTACCTTACAATGAATAAAATTGTGGGTACTTCTTGAATCAATCAACACTATTACCTTTTTCTTCTTGATTTGTCCTTCTATCTTGATGGTTTGAGGAGTGGTAATTCCAGCCAATGCATTACAAGATATGGTCAGATTCATTTCTTCTCGATCTAGGCTTTGTTCCTGGAGTATATCCTCTTCTTTTGACCTTTCTTGCTCCTTTTCTTCTTCCTCGTCACAATCTATGTAGAATAATTTCTTCTCAGCACACTTATGACCTTTAGTGTATTTGCTATCACAACTGTAACAAAGCCCTTTTGCTCTTTTTTCTTCCAGTTGTTGTGGTGTCAACTTTATATGTTGTGGAAGACTAGGGGCAACAACACTTCCATCTTTATAGTTGTGAGTGGTATGCTTCCTGGTTGAAATAATTTTGCTTTCCATTTTTCTTGCTAACCTGAATGCCTTCTCTAATGAATCAGGTCCCCAAAGGTGAAAATCATGTTGGATATTATCCTTTAAAGTCCCTATGAACACATCAATCCTATGCTCCTCTGGAATATTTTTTACCCTTATGTTCAATTTTTGGAACTCCTCAATGTGCTCCATTATTGAACCCTTTTGTTTGAGACTTATCAATTGGCTAAAAGAAGTGTTTCTTTCTGTATCCTCATAATGTGCTATCAATTCTTCCGTAAAAATTGCCCAAGTGATAATTTGTTTATGAGAGCAAAGCCATTGATACCATACAAACTAATTTGGTTCCAAATATAAAGTTGCAATACATACCTTTTGTGTGTTTTGCACATTATTGAGATTGAAAAATTGCTCCATCTGTAATATCCATGTTGCGGGATCCTTGCCATCAAACTTCCTCATATCGATTTTTGGAATATAGTGGACCTTCGATCCAACATTAGAGTCTATGAAATCATGATTAACATTTCTTTTGTTCGCATCATGAGTTTTCTTTGCTACCCTTTCACCATTAGTAAGTATTTCTTGTAGAAAATTCGTCAAATCTGTCTTCAAATCTATCTTCAAATCGTCGATCTTAGCTTCCACACCATTCATATTAGCTTCCACGCCCTTTATCTTAGATTCCACACCATTTAACTTAGCTTCTGTTAGCTTTTGTGAGAGTGAAATTTGTTGCACTTGGTCTTGTAATTTTGATATATCATGTAGCATTTCTTCCTCTTCTTCATGAGTCATGCTAGAGCTTTCAGGTTGCTTACTAGGTGTTTGAATTTTATTTCCCAGGGGCATCAGTTACCGATAATAATGCTCTACTATGCCCTTTGAATTCCTTCAAAATAATTTTCAAACCAAGCTTAAGCAAAAATTTAAAAAAATCTGCACACCTTTTTTCACTTTGTAGGAACTCGATATTGCCTTTCATGTATCTCTATAATTTTAGATCACCCAGTTTTGAAATTGCGACCTGCAGTAGCCCTCTATGTCCTCTTTCCAATGCCACCAGTTTGATCCCAATTGGATTCTCCAAGGAAGTGTTATGCCAAATCTCCCACAGTGACCTGGTTATAGACTAGTTCAGTAGAGTGAACTTGTACAACGTGCCACGTGTCCCTGTTTCGACCTTTGGCTCTGAAAAATATATACAAGAAACTAAAGTCTGTCCTCTTTCTGTGCCTTCTTATGAAATTTCAATCCAATGCTCAGAGAGAAATTTATGACGATTCTCCCCAGGTCACTTGTTTGGAATGTAATTCAATAGTCTACAAAAAGACCAACTTCCTCAGATCATATCTCCGCAAATATAGTGCAAAAAGCTCTGAAATTCGGACCCGAGGTTCAGTGCGATTTTGTATCAAATGGGTTATTTTTTCGCTTCTGAAATGTCGCAGAAAAAAAAAAGTTATAGCGAAAATTCCACGATGACCTATTTGGAGCAGCGAAACCCTAGAATCGAAAGCTCTGATACCAAATGTTATGAAACCAGCTCACAAAAAGATAGAAAAGATAGATCAACGCCTTAGAATTTAACCTCTTCGAGGGGGAAACCTCCTTTACATTACACAAATGAATGATTCTTTGATGATTCAAATGACAAAACCTCCTTCCTATATATAGGAGTCTAAGGAGTCACAATATAACCCAGTGGACCTAACAATAGTAATATAAAGGCACACAAATAATAATAGAGGGATTCTATGGGGCACAATAATAACAATATGGGGACAACAGGGGCACAACAATATTAATAAGGGATACAACTACAATAATAATGGGGTAATCATAGGGACCTAACAGATTCTCCATCACTGTACAAGATAATATAATCTGGTGAGAGATTCGCCAAAAAAATTATATATACATATTATATTATTGATAAAATCGCCTCCTATTTTTCCTATGTATCATGGGGATTAGCCCATTTATTATACATATAAATTTAGGGTGGTTCTTAAAATTTTCCCTGAAGGTGGTGATGACACTCTCGGTGATAGTTTTGGTGATTCTCTTGGGGAACCCTCAGGGTTTTCAGTTGGCTCATTTTCCTCGAGATCAATGTATTCCATAGCTTCTGAGACTGCTTGTTGCATTGTGTTCAACCTAGTACTTCTCCTTAGTCTTGGGGTTTGTAATCCCTGTGCTCTCCTTCTTTTGGCTTTTGGCTTTTCTCCTTGAGGAAGGGTCCTGGTTTGTGGTAACTCTTCTGTTCTTTTGCTAGATTTCTTTCTTCTAAAATTTCCCTTTTTCATTTTCTGTAAAATATCCACTATGGGTAGTTCATCTTTTGATAATTCTAGTTGAGTCTAGGGTTCCTGTTCTTTTATTGCTTCCATTGTTCTCTTTCTTCCCTTGAGGGTTCTACTACTGCTGGGCTGTTTAGGAGATCTTTCTTCAAAATGGTTCCTTACCAGAAAAATTTCCCAGTTATCCCCTATACTCTGAAGGTGGAACTCAACCAAGATCTTTATCAATCCATGATGATACATAGTATTATCTATGAATTGAATTTTCTTTTGAACGTTCATGGACATTTTCTTAAGACTATGCAAGAGGTAATAAGGAAGATTCATCTGGTGTTCTTCAAGAAAATGCATCATTATCCTAACATGGTAGAAATACATGTATCCAAACTGACCCTCACAAGTGATGAATTTTTGAAGTACAAGTAGTAAATTCCTCCATTTACTCTTAAGGGTTGTACTAGGAATACCTTTCTTGAAGACGGTGGTGTCCATATTTGGATTTTTCAGGAAGACCTTCCAATCTTCTCCATTGATTCCCCTATTTTTGAACCATTTCTCTCTGCTTCTAGGAAATTCAGTTTCTTCTGCGATCATGGACTCTGTTATGGTGATTTTAATGTCTCCTATTTCAGCCTCCGTTCCATCAAACGAGTGTGCGAAAGTCTTCGTCACTTCCCTGTGAAAACTGTTGAATTTTTCTATGAATTGCAACCATTGTTTTTTCTGCAACAGCTCCCTGGTCTGAGGATATCCTTCTAAGAATTTCTTCCCTACTGGCTTGGTTCAGACAATAACACCCATTATGGAAGATGCTTCATCCCAAGGACTGGTTACTTTGACAAGAGAATGGTGTTGGTAGGGTTTCATTTAGTGGCAGAGAGACAAAGAGGCTATGTGAGTTCGGAGAAATGCAAGAACAGGTGGATTATAATGAAGGCTGTGGAAATGAATTTGACCATTGGGGCACATTTAAAATAATGATTCAGTGATTACTTCAGCAGATTCAGAATGAGGATGTGACAGGGTTTTTAAGTGGTGGATTATGATGTTTTTAATAAGCGACCATCACCCTTAAATTGCAATGATTTCGTTTAATTTTTAGCAGTACTATGTCCTCTTAGTCATATATGCAATATATCAATCCCTATTGCTAAATTAAAGTAGCACATACCTTTGATTAACTTTGCTAACCTTATTTGTTGTTCTGAGATCTCCTGCAGGTACTTTTCTCTGTCAATTATCCTTCAATTTGAATCATCAAGTGTCCCTGTCAAGTAGGCTTCAAAAGTCTTATTAGGCTACATAAACTTATCTTGGTTGCAGAAACTTGTCCAAGCTGTGGAAAGTTACTGATTTTGCAACTAAGAAAAAAAAAACTTTATTAAAGGAACTTTATTATTATTATTACAACTGATTTTGCAACTGAGAAAAAAAAAAACTTTATTAAAGGAACTTTATTATTATTATTATTATTTATTTATTTTGAAAAGAAAATTTAAAGTGCCAACAGAAATTGGTTTTCACTTCAAATTTTCTGTATAAACATGCCAACAACATGTTGGTTTTCATGCTTATACCTTTTATTATTATTATTATTGTTATTATTTTTTTAACATAAAACTAAGTAAAATTTCAAAGGTGGAAAAGAAGAAGAAATCTTCTTGACCATCTTTACTTCTGAATTATCTTGGAATATTTTGACAAATTCTTCTTTTGTCAATGGCTTCTCGTAAAGTCTGAGTTTATGTCCATTTACTAAAAGAGGGATTTTCTCTTCATCAATAGTCCTGATTCTAACTACACCATTGTCAAAGACACTTTCAACTTCATAAGGTCCAAGCTAGTGGGTTTGGAATTTTCTTTGAAAATTTTTGAACTTCGAATCAAAGAGTAATTCCCAATCTCCTAGATGAAATTTTCTTTCTTTAATGTACTTATCATGCCATCTAGATCTCTGTTGTTGAACTAGGCTAGTTCTCTGGAGGGCTTCTTGTCTTATTTCATCAAGCTCATTAAGTTGTCTCATCCTTTTCTTTTGTGCTTCTGATAAGTCAAGATCTAACTGGACTGTTGTTTTATAAGTCTGGATCTAGAACTCTATCGGAAGTAAGACCTGCTTCCCATAAACAAGTTCATAGGGAGTATGTCCTGTAGTATTTCTCCATGTAGTTCTATAGGCCCATAAAGCTTCTGGAAGCTTCTCTACCCAATCCTTTCTGTGTAAGTGTACAGTCTTGGTAAGGATTGCTTCAATCACCTTATTTGTAGACTCAACTTGTCCATTGGCTTGTGGATGGTATGGAGTGGACTTCCGATGTTTGATTTTGTACTGCTCCACAAGCTTCTGCACTAATCTGGATGTAAACTATGTTCCTTGATATGTTACAATTTCTCTTGGAACACCAAAATGAGTGAAAATATCCTCAAAAAGAAATGAAACTACATCATTTTCAGTAGCAAAAGGAAGTGCTTTAGATTCTACCCATTTAGTGACATAATCAGTACATACCAGAATATACCTCTTTTTCTTTGAAGGTGGGCTGATTGGTCCAACAAAATCTAGTGCCCACTTTTCAAATGGTTTAATGAGTACCTGTGGTTGTAGTGGCATTTCATTTGAAAGAGTGGGTTTTCCCATTCTCTGACAAGTATCACATATTTTAACATATTTCTTGGTGTCCTTGAAAATGGAAGGCCAATAATATCCTAAAAGAAAGGTTTTATAAGAATTTTTCCTGTTAGAAAAATGTCCTCCACATGGCTCATCATGGTAGGCTTTAAGTATTTCTGGTATTTCATCCTCTTGAACACATCTTCTGATGATAAGATCTGGTCATGTTTTATATAACTCTTCATTTATCCATGAATAAGATGTGCTATTGTGGACTATTCTTCTCTTTTCTCTGGGAGACAAATGAAATGGAATTTTTCCTGTAGCTAAATAGTTAGCAATATCTGCATACCAAGGTGATTTAGTAGATACTGCAAAAATATATTCATCAGGAAATTTATCCTCTATAGGTTAATCATTATTATAATTTTGAATTCTAGATAAAAAGTTGGCAATTATGTTATGTTGTTCGGGCCTATCTAGAATGGTGATGTTGAATTCTTGTAACAATAAAATCCATCTGGTTATTCTTCCATTAGTGACTGGTTTATTCATTAGGTATCTAATGGCAGAATGGCCTGTGTGAACAAAAGTTTCATAGCCAGTTATGTAATGTCTAAACTTGTTAATGGCATGAACTACAGCTAAAACTCCTTCTCAGTTACAGTGTAATTTAACTCTGCAGGAGTTAAATTTTTACTAGTATAATAGATTGCAAAAGGAGTAATATCGTTTTGTCCTAACATAGTTGCTAAGGCTGAATCTGAAGCATCCGTTGAGATATGGAAAGGTAATTTCCAATTAGGTCCTTTTAAGATAGGTGCTTCAGAAATTCTCTTTTTCAAAGTTTCAAAGGCAGCTTGACATTCAAAATCCCAATTGAATTCATAGTTATTGGTAAGTAATTTAAAAAGTGGAGATGTAATTTTTGTGAAGTTTTCTATAAATCTTCTATAATATCGAGTAAAACCAAGAAAACTTCTAACATCTCGTTGGCAATTTGGCACCGATAATTTATAAATGGCCTCAACTTTAGATGAGTCCACCTTAATTCCATCTCTTGAAATATGGTGACATAAAACAATTCCTCTGTTAAACATCATGAAACATTTTTCATGGCTTAAGGAGATATTTGTTTCTTTACATCTTATTAATACCTTTTCTAAATTTTCCAGTGCTTCATTAAAAGAATTTCCATAAACTATGAAATCATCCATGTACACTTCCGCACAATAGT
Organism: Pinus tabuliformis; assembly: GCA_031772625.1. Taxonomy (NCBI): domain Eukaryota; kingdom Viridiplantae; phylum Streptophyta; class Pinopsida; order Pinales; family Pinaceae; genus Pinus; species Pinus tabuliformis. Next base: position 32,604,204 of record CM062804.1, read on the forward strand.
GAATAAGATTAGAGAAAATTTTGAGTACTGCTCTTTGGAATGTTGTTGGAGCATTGCATACCCAAAGGCAAGTACTCAGTAAGCGTAAGTCCCCCATGGACAAGTGAATGTGGTTTTATCTTGATCTTCAAGGGCTACCTGAATCTAGTTATATCCACTTAACCCATCCAAAAAGGAAAAATACTTTTTCCCTACTAATGTGTCTAAGACCTGATCTATGAAAGGTAGTGGAAAGTGGTCTTTTAATGTTGCTTTATTCAATTCCCTGTAATCGATGCATACTCTCCATTTTCTATTTTTATTTGGAATGATTACTAGGGGTGAAACCCACTGACTGTCGGATATCGGATAGATGAAATTTACATTTAACAACTTTTGCAATTCCTCCTTAACAATTTCTTTTAAATTTGGGTTCATTCTTCGTTGAGGTTGTCTAACTGGTCTTGCACTCTGTTCAATGTAGATATGGTGTATGCAGGTTTTAGGATCAATCCCCCTCATATCAGTGTATTCCCATGCAAAAGCAGAAGAATGTTTCTGTAAAACTTCTACCAATTGATTCTTTTGTAATTCTTCCAAGTTTTCATTAACATTCAAAGTTTTACCTGGAAAGATCTCTATCAAATAATTCCCAAATTTTTCCATGGAGAGCAATGATACCTGTTTAGATGAGAGATACTCATTTCGACTACGATCATAATGTGAGGAAGATTCATTATTTTCCAATAGGTTTAAAATTTGGTCTTCCTCTCTTACTTGTTCAGTAGTAAAAACAGGTTGTATATCATCTTCATCATCTATCCATTCTTCATTCTCTGTTCCTATTGTTGTTCTTGCAGGAGGGTATAATGTAAATTTTTTTGTAGAATTTCCATTTGAGATAAACATGTCACCTGATCTACACCCGATGAAAGCATCAGCTGTGGCTAACCAAGGTCTTCCTAAGATTAATGGATGTCCTCCTAAATTATTCTTGGGTGTTAGGACCATGAAATCAACAGGATATTCCCAAGAATCTAAGGATACACAAACATCTTCCAACACACCATCAGGTTTAATCACAGACCTATCTGCTAATTGTAATAAGGTTGGTGTGTATTGAAGGTTAGGAAGCCTAAGTGTGTCCATAACTTGTTTACTCATTATATTTATGGCTGCTCCTAGATCAATCAGTGTGTTTGGTATTTTGGTTCCATTGATGTGAATTTTTACAATGGGGCTTCTTGGATCTAAATATTTTTGAATTGTTGTCTTCCCCATCATAATGTCTGCAATTTTCCCGACTAATTGAATCCTTTTGATGTCTTTTCTTTTTCTTCCTGATCTTTGAGTACTTAGTTCCTTAATTGTTTTCACAAAGATCGGTATTTATTTTATGGCTTGTAATAAAGGAATCTTAATACAGACATTTCTTAATTCATCCATCATATTATAATCAGGCAAGATAATTTGTTTTTCTACTCCATCGATTTTCAACTGTTTAGGGAAAGGTGGTCTAATTGATACCGAGGGTTGTTCTATGATAGGAGTATTTATTGGAACATTTTCTGTTTGTTCATTCTCTTTTTGAGGGAGAGAGGTCTCTCCTTCTTCTGATTGATTTTTGTGTTTTTGAAGATTTGGTCTTGTTTCCTGAATGACAACAGGGGGCTTTCTTTGTAACACTCTTCCAGACCTTAATTGGACATTATTTAGATCTAGTGGAGTTATTACATAAGTTTGAGGATTCTGCCCTTCCATGTTGTACACAGGTTGTTGTGGTATTTTATTGTTAGGATTCAGAAGTGGTTGAGTGAGTAGTTGATTTGGTTTTTGTGGAAATGGTAGGGAGAGTTGTGGATTTTGATTTTGAACTTGGATTTGAGGTAATTGATTAGCTTGGAGAATTTGATTAGAATGGGGTAGAAATTGTGGTGGAAGATAGGATGGTGAATATTGTTGATATTGAGTGTAGGCCTCCTAAGGATTTCGCCATCCTTGATTCTAGGATTGTGACTGTGGCTGAGCCAAAGGCTACCAAGATGGATTCCAATTATTTTGTGAAGACTGAGAAAATTGTTGTGGTCTGAACCCTTGTGGTTGATTTGGTTGGGGGTTTTGCCATGGTCTCTTGGCTATAAAGTAAAGAGGGTCTACTTGTTCTAGTATTCCTTCATCATTAAATACAGCCTTGAGACCTGGTAAAGAAGGACATTCCTTAGTATCATGATTATCTGCACATATGACACAAGTTTCTATGGCTTTTGAATCTAAGGGACACTCTCTTAGAGCATGTTTCTTTCGACATCTAGGACAGAAAATAGATAATGAAACATTTTCAGATTTTTGCTTGTTTTGTATTTTAAAGGTGTCTATCTGCTCACTTAGACTCCCTAAAATATATGTCTTAAAGGTATCAAGAAAACTTCCTAATTATGCTCTATTGATTGTCCTAGCTGCAAATTTATTAATTCTTGATAATATAGGGTCTCTAGGACTCCTTCCAACTCGTGCTTTACCCCTTGAGATATGTACACATAAATCACAAATATCTGCAAATGGTAATTGATAAATATCTCCTTTCTCAGTTAGGTTAAGGAGATCGATCCATTCATCTTTAATAGCTTTGAGCAGGAGGGCTTTTAAAGTTTCCTCATCCAAATTGTCCATTTTTTCTCTTTTAACATTGTAGACAAATATTTCTACTAAATCTTCAAGATTTTCATCTTCCTTTTGTGTCATTTTGAAGACTTCATCTTTAAGGTTGCTAGGCATACAATAATCTCTATATTTGCCTAAGAAAGCCTCTTTCATTTGTCCCCATGTTGTTATAGAATGCACTCCTAGACTCATGAACCATTTTAATGTTGAATCCTTTAAGGTAGTAGGGAACAATTTCAGTTTTTGAGCATCATGCAGATAGTCATATGATCTACATAATACCTCAAATTCGAAGAGAAATGTCTCTGGGTCTTCATTTATTTTTCCGTGGAAATTAGGAAGAATTGAGGGTGATATATTTTTCATTGTGAGGGTTGTATCTTCATCAAGAATAGGAAATCCAAAAGGATCTTGGTTTCCTCTACCTCTACCCCCTCCTCTGTTCCTATCTCCACCTCCTCCTCTACCTCTACCTCTACCTCCTCCAATCCTATTTTCCTCACCATTGACATTGTGTACCTCTCCTTCCCCTTCTTCAGCCATGATAGATTCCTCAGAACTAATATAGGGTTCTTCTAATTCTTTTGGTTCTTCTATCAATGGTTGTTCAAAATAAGTTTCTTGTTCCCCTTCTTCACTAGGAACTTCTAATTCTTCTCCCAAAATTTGTTCACCAGTGGAGGATAGAAAAATTACTCCTGTAGTTGGGGATATAGGATTTTCTTCAATTACAGCTTCAGTAGATGAAGTAGGTGAAGTTCTGGATTGGATTTATGATCTTGAGACTTCAGGAAGTCTTTGTCGACCTCCAAATGGGATTCGGGTTTGAGTAGGTGGTGTGGAATCTCGAAATCATGGTGAAGTGAGTGGATTTGTGGGAATTAGACTTCTTCCTCGCCCTACAAATCTACCTCTAGAGTCTCTATCCCTACGCATATCATGTTTTGAATTAATGATTTTTTTTTCTTAACTTCTATTTGTACTTCCCTGACAACGATGCCAAAATGTTTGGCCAATTTAATGTCCTTAAATTGTCAATCATAAATTATCGACCAGGGTAGGTATACTGATGAAGCACATGTGCACTATATGTGCTAGAAGTTATTTTATGTCGTTATGTTCCTATTAGAGTCTAAACTTAGAATTAGTGTGGAGATGGTATTGTTGATTATATTAGTGTATTGATCCCTAAAGTTGTTAGCTAGTTCTCTCAGGAATTATTCTCTATTGAATCAGTTTATGGATGGTATGAGAGTGATTCTAGACTTTACTTTTGTTAGACTATTTTGGATTTTTATCTTGAATTTTTATGCTGCAGCCAAATCTAAATTACTATGTGCAGGAGAGATCTATTCTATCAATTTATAAATGAATAATGTTTGAATTTGATTGCCAAGGAAAAGACTCTCACTCTTTTACTTATTCAACTTCATCCAAACAAAACATTCTGGAAAGCAGCTATGCTATGAAATAAAATAGTTGAACCACACTAAGTAAAAAGCAAAAGAAAATGAACACACTGTACTAGATAAAAAGCAAATAAAATGACAGAGTTAAGCTAGGTAGAAAGCAAAGGAGATTGCTTATGCATACAATGATTCAATGGTGAATTCATCATACTACATTTCAACACACAAAACAGAGCATCTATGATTAAGTAATTAAAGAAATCTATGTGTAATTGGTTAAAGACCTGTACTGGTCATAGGGGCCCTCCACGAATCAGTCGAAAATCTCCAATCAATGCAGCATAGAGAAAACATAAAACCAAGTCTATTACTTGCAAACAAGTCTTAACAAACTGTTCTCAGAAATTACATAAATCGGCACGCACCCAAAACACAGAGCAGCCATAGCTTTTATAATACTTCTCGACATAACAATACGAGAGTTTCAAGCCTACATATATTTATTTCGATCAAACTATATCGCTAAATAATCGATTTTCTATTTGGAAAAGAAAATCGATAAGATTTCGTGAAAACTCAGACTCTATCCCGACGATAATCTTGTAGTTGACTTTGGGGTTGACCGTGTTATCATGCGACCTTCTTGATGAATTGGTTCAAGGGAATAGGAAAGAATCCATGAGGGGATTATTCCTCATCCATCTATATCTTTCTTCGCTGAGCTGGAGCTTCTGAACCCTGTCAACAATGGAGGCAGCTGTGGAAATCCGGATTAGCTACAGAAACAGGCCAATTCCGTAGCCGAATGCATACTTTAAAAAGAATAAGGTATATAGACAAATATGAAGAAGAATACATGTAAGTGCTTACCATTAACAAAACCTTGTGTTCATTGCATTATTTATGTGATAAGTATAGGAAAAAGGGAACGAGTATAGGCAAAAAGGGTGTCAAGGTAAGACAGTCCTTGGAATCTACAAGTAAGGAGGAAAATTTCGTGCCTAGAGCACCAATAGCCACACCATGCTCTTTTAATGAGTTGCATGCTCACAAATCAATATAATCCACATTCCCCACATTATTATTCGACTAGCACACCAATCCCATAGACGATAAGAAACAGACAATTGTGATTTGTAGAGCACACTGCTGACAATTGAACTGCATACTCCCTCAACCGAGTCAAAACTATTACATTTAATCAAGAATCTTGATGAACAAACATACAAACACAAACATTTGATAATTGCCAAGCTATCCAGAAAATAAAGAGTTAACCATGGAACAATATTAATGTCTAACCATGAAGTGATGGAGTCCAAAAAACGTTTCAAAACAGTAAATTCCCCTTAGATCAGAGTCATCCTCACAATCTAACCACCAAGAAAACCATAAAAGCACAGTCGAATTTGGTGTATGAGCCAAGTTAATTGGTTTTTAGGTCATTTTGGTCATTATATCTATCCAATCGGTGTAACAAAAACTTGTTCTCACATAAACATATAACGTCATGGCATGGTAGCTAATTTTATCTGTGCTATCTATGCAACATGAGAGATCATTGGTATGTGGTACTCAAGTTGTCCATTAATTGTTCCTCTATTCTCATAACCATGGGATAACCTATTGATACTCTTTCCCATATGCGATTAATAGCCCCAATTTTTTGGTACTTATTTTAGGTTGAAGATTCACTTGGTCACTTTTGACACAAAAAACTTGAAACCACATGAATAAATCAAAATGGCTTTTTAATTTCTCAATATAAGATAAAATACTTTCCAATTTATTATACTTTGAGGTTTTTCTTTTAATTATATATATAATAATAATATTAGAATCACAAATAACATTTAACTTCAAAATACTTACATAATATGTCAAAATGAATCCTTGGAATGAGACATACCCTTACACTTAATTATTTTTGATATGCATGAGGCTTCAAGTAAAACTATGTTCAACGCTTCTTTTAAAACCATAAAAAAATCCTTATTACCCTTATTTTTCACTAAATAATTATGTCACATAAGTCCTTATTTCCCTTGTTTTTCAATAAATAATTATATCAAATAAAATTCTTCTTTAATATTATTAAAAATGGTCCAACATAATTGAGATGCATATTGTCTTCATTATAAGAACATATTTCATGATAATTCAAAGTTCACTAAATAATTATGTCACATAAGTCCTTATTTCCCTTATTTTTCAATAAATAATTATATCACATAAAATTCTTCTTTAATATTATTAAAAATGGTCCAACATAATTGAGATGCATGTTGTCTTCATTATAAGAACATATTTCATGATAATTCAAAGTGGCTAGGTGTATCATTATATTCCATGGATTCTCTAGTCATGTTGTTGAAAGATGTGACCAATTTTTTTAAAGTGGCTTGATGCATGTTGACCTTAACATAACAGGAGAAGAAATTGACCATGCAAGTAATGTTTCATGGGTCCATTGTAAAAAACAATCGATGTCCTTTTTAATAATTTTTGTGTTTAATAGGGATTGAGTGTTGTGGTTGTTGGCTTATTATAAGATGAGTTAAAACACTAGTAGTGGGCCTTGAGATATGTAGGAGAGATGAAACTTCTCTTTGCTTCATGTGATAAGTTTTAATTTTTTGAAATACTATAATTGATATGTACAACTTGTTTAGAATTATGATAAGGAGTGTAATTATATAATGAATATTAAAGAATGTTTATCATAATTTTAAAGTTCAAAAAGATATATTTTACAGTTTTATCATTTAAAAATAAGTTGTAAAAAATTAATGTTTATTATAATTTTAAAATTTATAAAATAGATTTACTATTTAAGAATAAATTGTATATATAATTTTGTTTATTAAAAAAATATAATGATTATTATTTTTTTTAATTTAAAATTAAAAAAATTAGTCAATTATAATAAATAGATTTTATATTAAATTAATATATTAATATTTTGAAATGATTTAACTTTTATCTCATTTTTCGTATAAAATAAAAAGTGCTTCTCTTTTATTCAAAAGTTGGATGGGAATTTTTTTTAATGGTATATATTACATTTACAAATTTAATATTATATATATATTATAAAATTCATTTATGTTTTACTTAAAAAATATTTTTTAATTCTCCCCATTTTTTCTTATTTTCAACTTTGTGTTTTTTAGCAAATTTTAGAGTGAGTGAATGTAATTTTCAATTTGAATGTTTAGTATACTTATAAAGTAATATTTTTTTATTAGAATTAGAGTTGTTGGATTCATGGAGTCTTTCTATTTTTCTCATTGAGGCTTCATTTGTTATTACCACTCTTAGGGGGAAAACTTGATAGTCTTACTTGACATTCTGGTTTACTTCTCTATTTTGTGAGGGAAAATTTAACTCTTATATTTTCATTTGTGGATAAACTTTGAAGACACCAATGGAGAAAGATAGAATCTAGAGATAATAAGTGGAAAAACTCAACATTTCTAATAAGTTCATATTTTTCATTTTTCTTAACAAAACAAAGTTGTACATATTTTTTAAATTTGAGTAATATAGGTCATTTTAAAATTAATCAAAAACTGTAAATCAAAATTTCATAACTAAAGTTACCATCAATTAAGTGAAATTATAATTTACCAAAGAAATTAAACTTAAAACACTACCATGTCATATGCTCATGCTATATTTTAATTGTTAAGATACTAGTGGAACTCTTCAGGATATAGTGTTTAACAATTCAACTATTCATTAAGATTACAAAAAAATATACATCACGACCATTGAGTTTGAAATTTTAATTTATGATTTAAAATTACCTATTTGAAATCATGTTGTATCAATTGTCTTAACACTTATTTGTTGAACTCTATTTTTTAACACTTGTAATTTCTGATCTCACTAATGAGAGAATAAGGATGATCACTTTGTATATCTATGCCACATTCTTATATGAAATGTTGTATTTTAAATTTGAGATATGTTTCAAATGGCTTATAATGAATGATGAATATTACTTTAAAATTTTGAATGGTTTAAGTATACTTTTAAATTTTCTAAAATTTGAAATATGTATATTTTTTTATCTATGAAATGTACACACTTTTTTTTTAATTTCAATTATGCTTTCATAATGTATATTCTTTCTTGAATATTTCTATTATGCTCCCACACTATTGAAGATGGTATCTTGTAATGATTATATAATCAATATAGAATTATTTTATTGAATCACCATTTCTTATATACTATTACTCAACTATCTAAATAACCAACCATATTGTAAATAAATTACTTATTTAAAATTTATATTTAATAATTATATTAACCACTAAATCCAATTTTCGGATTGTACCCAAAAGAATCACTTTGACACAACAAACCTATATTTCTCATAAAAACACACTGTAAATGGTTTTTTTTTTTTTTTCTAAGTAAAACTATTCTATTAATATGAAACAAAATATGATTACATCGAGGCTCGGGCCTCAGCAGTGCTGAACATTGTTTATCAAAAAATATCTCGACTGCCCCATCGATGGGGAAACCAATCCGTGAAGGCAGAAAAAAACCCCCAGGGGTTATCAGTTTTAACCAAAAAATATCAAACATGGCAAAAATAACCAGGAAAGTTTTGACAAAACAAAACATAACAGAAAATGACTAGTCAGCAGAAGAAACACCCAGCTGGTAGAAGGGCGACACCTGGCAGCCAAGTGTCAATTCTGGAGGTCGTCTGGGGCAGGCTCCTCCTTGATGAGACACGCATACTGGTACCACTCCTCCTCCTCTGTTGACATGCCGGTCTGAAGTCCACGAGCGGGTTGAATGCCAGCGGAGCTACCTGCAGCTGCATGTGGGCTGGACGTGTCTCCCACTCTGCCTCCTGGTGTCTGCGTGTCTCCCGCTCTGCCTTTAGTAGCTTGCTGACTGCCACCCAACTCCTTGCCATGCGGGGTGGCAACATCCTCGTCCAACGACTGCTTGCCTGGGTCGTGGGCACTCCTGTTCCTTTGAGCAGCCCTCTACTGCTCACCATTGTTCTCTGGCAGAGCTTCCTGCGGGTCGTTTTCCTCAGAGAAAGTGATGGTGACTGTGGCAGTGATAACAGGCCTATTCAGGGTGCTGCGGAAGCGAAATTGTGTCGTGTGGGGAGTGGGGTGAGGGGGAAGGGGGAAATTGGCTGTATGGACAGCGGCATCCCTCTGGCTAGCACCTTGGAGCTGAGCTCGTCCTCGGCCACTGCGGGTATCAGGATACCGGCCAGAGAAGGAGCCATAAGGATTTGGGATGTCAGGGGAAGGGGAGGGGGAGGCCGAATCTAGGCTGGGCATCGTAGGAGGACGGATACCTCCACCACGACATCCCCCTCTCCTGCTACGCATTCGGTGGCGGATGTGAGCCATGGCAGTATTCGAAGCAGAGCTATCAGTGGGGAAATTGGCTGAATGGCTGAGCAGAGGATGAGCGAAGGAAGTCTGAGCTGGTGTCAGATTGCAGAGCCTGGTGTGGGAGAAGTGATACCCATTACCAAGGTCTACACAGCTGAGCAACCGCAACGACTTCCAGTGACTGTGCGAGAACAAGGCTCCGCTGCCTGCGGTGGGCAAATGCTGTGGAGCAGGGGAGGAGGAGCAGCATTATGGTCTGTGGAGGCCATTGCTATGCGAATGATGGAGAAATCTCGACCTGTGCACCAATTTAATGTCAGGGCACCATGAATATCTTTCAGGCTGGCATGGGAGGGGACGCAGGTGGCCATGTGGCCAGTTCTCTCGTCGCCCGTCCATCTAATCGCCATTAATGGCGTGGTTATCACCCTCATCTAGGTAACACACTGTAAATGGTTAAGAGAAGTTGTCATTACAATTGGCATAAGAGGCTGACAATTTTTTGAATATTTCTATTATGCTTTGATAATGTATATTCTTTCTTGAATATTTCTATTATGCTCTCACATTATTGAAGATGATATATTTTGATGGTTATATAATCAATATAAAATTATTTTACTAAGTCTTTATTCTTTCTTGAATATTTCTATTATGCTCCCACACTATTGAAGATGGTATCTTGTAATGATTGTATAATCAATATAGAATTATTTTATTGAGTCACCATCTCTTATATACTATTATTCAACCATCTAAATAACCAACTATATTGTAAATAAATTACTTATTTAAAATTTATATTTAATAATTTATTAACTACTAAATCCCATGGGATTGTACCAAAAAGAAGCACTTTAACACAACAAACCTATATTTCTCTTAAAAACACATTGTAAATGGTTAAGAAAAATTGTCATTAAAACACATTATAAATGGTTAAGAGAAATTGTCATCACAATTGGCATAATAGGCTGACATTACAAACCAGAAGTGATACATAAGATAGAAAAAACCAATAGTTTAATACTCTCTAATTACAAACTAGATCGCAACTAGTATAGCAGGGACAAAGGTACCACTACATCAAGTCCATACAACAAAGAGGTATAGCAATATGGTTCATTAAGAGTTCAAAAGTTATGTTAATGTTATTAATAGTTTAATATTAATTGAGATGCATGTTCACCTCACACTTTGGACAATAAAGTAAGAAATCAACTCTGTAAATGGAATGAATATTTTTTTTAAAGGGGTACGAAACCTTAGAAGAAGAAGCTCGCTTCTGACTTAATTCACGAAGCAGTACATACATCAAACATATACAGCATAGTCGTGTCATCAGACATATACAACATAATCGCGTCATGAGACTAGAACCTGAGTGATGAGGTTATCATTAAACCCTCCCAACCACCCGGGATATCTTCCACATAAGACTAGAACCCAGGTGAGAAGGTTATCATTAAACCCTCCCAACCACTTAGGATATCCCTTCCCAAGTGAGAAAAAATATCATTAAATGGAATAAATACTTCATGGTTCCAAGTTAGACAAAATGATGCCCATTTATTGATTTGCACGGCATTGCAATCGAGTAGTGTTATGGAATGAATCAACCCACAAACACTTCCATTTCAAAACACTATGGAAGGCCCACAAGGCCTGGATGCCACGCGCTCCGAAATGATTCAATTCCTACTTTCATCGTTTCACCCTCCTCATGGAGACGAATATACACTTGTGGAACTGGATAAAGATATTCACTTAGAAGATGGGGTTCGTCAAAAAAATGGATTTTTATGACAGTTGAATGTTGGGTATGGGGATTGTGGTTTAGGGGTGGGTAATCTGCCACCTCAAAAGAATCAAAGGACTTTAATATCCTTGGGATATGCATTATAACAAATAATGATCGGTAAGCTTTGATAATATTTTTATTTCTATTATTTTATTTTTTCTGTATTTTAATTAGTTTGTAAATTTGTTTTAAAAATTATGGAAATTTCGGTAAGATTTTTTAGTAAATCCAAGTTATAGTTGTCAAACTTCAAGATTTTGGGTGTCTTAGAGGTTTTTGATGGTGTTGAATCTATTTCCACTATCAAAAACATGATTCAAACACTGCTATTGTGAGATTTTTTTGAATTTTTTTGGCTGGATTCCGGCCACTTTTAACTATCTGAGCAATTCCTCTGACTCGATAGATGAAATTTTCTTTTTTCAATTTTTAGCATGATCACTTTATATCCAATTTACATTTGTGGTTAGATTATAAACTTCTTTCTTTTTAATAGCCAACTTAGATTATATATATATATATATATATATATATATATATGATAGTAATGATCTAATGACTAAGCAAGAGCTGAGACGTCTCGTATTGACCATGGATGGAGTGAAAACTCCTTGGGGCCGCCTAATCCTTGAACTTAATCAATATAGGCTAAGCATGTCATTTCAGTGAATCAAACACGGGTGGTGAGGGAGTTAACAACCCCCCTCAACCACTCGGTCTACCCTTACTTGACATCAACCTAGATTCATTATTACTCACACATTTGTCAAATGTGCTATGGTTATTAATGGGTTTACTTTTGTCGGTTTATGGGTTTGACGTTTTGGTAACCCATGATTTTTTCCATGATATATCCGTGCAATGTAGCCTATTTAAATGCACAATGACTCCATTGTAAGTTTCCTTTGGGCCATTATGAGGGCATGGTAAAAAGCAGTATGGAGACTATAAAAATGTTAAAGAGTTTGCCAATGACATAATAAAAGGCGTAGCCATTCTTAGTGGACATAGCCAATATTGGATGAACAATGTCAATTTTGTTCATTGTCTATTTATTATGATTGTGGTTGTGTCTATTATGTTTTTTTTTCTCTCTCTTTTTATAACAAAATGGGGATAGAGATTTGGGATATTTTCTTGTCTTAGCAGATGACTTCTCCATTTCATTCAAGTTTCTCCTCATCTTAGTTTGATCTAACTCATAAGATTGGATTATTTTAACTTCATCAAATGAACATTGCTAAATTATCCAATTGTGAAAGCGAATCGAGTTTACAATGCATGGTTAATGAAGTTGAAGTTGTAATGAGTGTCACAATCAAAGGAAAAGTTAAAATTTTAATAATATAGTTGAGAATCGAATCTTACTATTTTAGGTTCCAAACAAGTAGATAGATAATTCTTAAGGATCAACACAGGCTCAATCCGCACACAGGATCTGTTGAATACTCTTTACACTGGCTCTGATACCACATGAAGGAAACTAACACACATGAAATAAACACTCAGAAATATAGAAACCAGACATGGTGGAAAAGGCCTCAGCCTTACAACATTCCTCACATTCTCATTATTAATCAATCCAATGTACAAAGAATGATAATAGTACAAACAAATACATGTGGAAGTTGGTCTCGAGATAGTACGTCTATCCTGGACACTATGGTTGAGATATTTTCTCAACAAAACACTAATCTAGGAGAACTAGTTGGAGAGAATCTCTCATCCTAACTAAACTCCCTAGTTTGAGGAACTAACTCCTAATTCTCAAGATTTGATTTATTTAATTATGATATTTGGATTTATAATTGTTTTATTATGAGAGTGAGGCTAACAAGAGTGAGAAAAAAGAATTTGTATTTTTTGTAAGACAGGAGAGGTTGAAACCAAGTAGCACTTCAGTATGGAAAGTCCATCTTATGAAGACATTTTTAATCAGTTTAAAAGTAATTTAAAAATAGACAATTTAATTACGTTGTTTGAGGAAGCAATTCTTTACAAAACTGCGAATTACTTAATCTAAATTTACGAAAAAAATTGTTCTAAATAAAAACTTAAAAGTATAATATTTTATTTAATGTGGAATTTGGGTCCCTTAAACCATGAGATCTCGTAGACGTCATTCAAAAATATCTAATCTAATATAATGACATTGAGCGTAGAGTACTATTTAGTCAAACAAAACACGTCATTGCATAACACCTAAAATGTAGAGAAATCAAGATTCGTCATTTCATATACCTTCAAAGTGTAGTACAACATTGGTCCATTTCAATCAATTAATTTTGGGTCCAAGTCAAAGTTGGATAAGATAAGGAAAATTATTAAAAATGTATAAAATAATGATTATAAAATAAAGTTGCGTGTGGATGTTGATGGTGGAAACTTTTGAATTATTATAGTTTTATAGATTAAGTTAATTTTAGAATAAATGTTTTTTTTTTAATTAATAAAAATTTGATATAGCCCCACAGGGGTAGGCGAGTTGGTAATCACAATGCGGTGAAGTTCGTTAGAAAGGCGGGCTCCGTACTGAAGGTCACGAGTTCAAATCCCCCATACTAGACTAGAAGCTGTGGAGAGGGGCGAGTGCAGTTTCCCAGGGGTTATAGTGGTAACAGTCAGAATCGACCCCATGTAACGCGAGTTGCGAAGCTGCTCCAGTTGTCAATTCCTCTGTAATAAAAAAAAAATTTGATATAAATTTTAAATGTGAGTAAAGTTTTATTATAATTCAAAATTAATATATGATAAAATAAGTGTTGTAGGATAGTTTAGTTGGATGTTATGTTTTTAGAAAAAAAATGCAAATTGATATATGAAGTGGAAGAGTTAATTGTCTATTAAGTGATAAGGACTTGCATAATTTTTGGTGGGTAGTAACCACTACTAAGTTCACACATTTACGCTTTTATTCCTACATGTTAAAGCGTTGAAAAAAACATAAATATTCGTAGGTAGTAACTCTCAATAGATATATTTATTTCCATCTTGTCCTATTCATTTTTATGAAAATACTTGCTTAAATTATGGTGGGAAATAACTAATGCTAAATAGGTTATTTACATGGGTATGAGTTATTTTCAAAGATTTAATTTTAGGTGGTTTTCTAATGAAGCTTAACAATGAAAAATCATTGCACAAATATTTGAAAATCATGGCAATAGAATGACGATATCAATCAGGTATGACCATGATGGCTTAGCCAATCTAAAGAGGAAGAAGCTATGGTCATTTTGATCAATAATGTCAACCATCTCCATGTTGCAATTCGATAGAAGATGTGAACCAATGTCTGCCCTATTGTTTCCCATTATTAGATAAGAATGCCATGAGATAGAAGTTAATGTCCTTGTGTGCACTAAAATAGGAAACACTATATTTAGCGTAAAATTATGCCCTTGCTCTATTGTAGCTTTTTCAAAACATCCATACAAAAAATCACTAGTAATCATGGTTTTTACTAATTTATATTTTATTTTTATTTAGGAATATTTTTACAAATTATGTTTTTTGATGGATTATTATTGTCCTTATATCTAATTGTCTCGTTTATTTCAGGAATATATATGTCCTAAGGATGCATAGATTGATTGCATAGTTGTGTAGCTTTAGCTTTTATGCAAAATAAACTACTTTCATGTTTTAGTATTATTCGCCTTAGCAGATCTTTACTTTAAAAGAGAAAGTTGTTTCAACTAGGGCTTTCATTTTGGTCTTGTATTATTATGTTAAAAGCATATTGCATTGGTTTTGAACCAATGCTAAGACAACTGAAGTGTAATAATGGTGTATATGAAGAAAACTTAGTAGCCATACTCATCTATATTCGACTCTGCACCACGTAAATAGAAAGATTTGAATTTTAATCCACACCACGTAAACATAAGGATTCAAACCCATTGTAATCATACTATAACAATATTTACTCTTGTAAAAGCTCAAGTATCCATCACATCAATTAATTTGGAATGGAATATATTGAGATGGAGAAAATTCTTGTAAATAGCCATGGCATCAAATCATTTGGAACCTAATATTTAATAGTTGTGTTCAATGTTTGTTAAAAAGTTAAGAAATTTATTTTTAAATCTATCAGAGATGTCACAAATGTAACAAATGAAAAGTGCAGGTACCAATTCACCCCGGACAACACTTCTCTTTGCATAGACATTACAACCAACGAAAAATAAATTGTTTGCCTTCTAATAAAAGTTATCTTCATATTATCCATAGGAGCATGTTATGATATATGCATACAAGGCAATATCAAACCCTAAATTCTTCTATCTTCTACCAGGCTAGCTAAAACATCTATTCAATAGCCTAAGTGACTATCAAAATTCTTCTGTAGAGCATGATAGAATTACAAGATCTATAGTTGTTGCAATATTCCAAATCTCTTGAAGTCACAAACATTATAAGATTGCAATTCACAAAGTACCTAGATGCTTATAGAAAGCAAAACCGTGATAAAATGCTACTTCTTGTTGAAAATATCAAATAGATTATAGAACCAAAACAACCCTAAACCATATATGAAGGAATAGAAAATATGAAAACTTATTATGATACAGAGAAAGATTGACAAATTAAAACAACACAAGAAACGTTATAAAACACTTTGTACATATATTTCATGATGAATGAAAGAACCCAAGATGTTTATAAGACCTTTTTAGAAGAAAACTCAAAAACCCATAATGGAATACTCATATCAATACTTACTATCAATGAAGAATCCGATGTTTTGCAGTGATAATGGCATTAATTGAAATTCAACAATTGGAAACAAAAGGGAAGAATAAAAAGAAAAATCTACATCCAAATGGTTAGGGAAATTGTTTAGATTCTAAAATTACAAGGCAAGGGTTGTTGGATGTAACTTCCTCAATGAGCCATGTAGTATACATGTTGAATTTATTTGTTTGGGGGAAGCTTCTTTTGTTTGTCATGTTGTTTTAAATATATGAACAAAATATTATTATTTTTTATATCATTAAAATAATTATATAAAATAAACAAAATTGTTTATGTTCAAACATGAAAAGCCTTCATCCTTTAATTGCCTAGTAAGAGATAAGGACTTGCATAAATTTTTGGTGGGTAATAACCACTACTAAGTTTGTGCATCTACACTTTTACTCCTACATGTTAAAGTGTTGAAGAAAACATAAATAATGGTAGACAGTAACTCCTTGCAGGTATATTTATTTCCATCTTTTTCCTATTCAATCTTTATGCAAATGTTTACTTAAACTATGGTGGGCAGTGTTTATGTGAGTATGAGCTACTTTCAAGGATTTTAATTTTAGGTGGTTTTCATATGAAGCTTAACAATGAAAAATCATTACACAAATATTTAAAAATCATGGCATAAATATTGCAACTATATCCATAAATTATGGAAAACAAATCTGAGGCATTTATCCACGTGGCACAAAAGTTACAATAAGACCTTCAAAGTTATGGTCCAATAAAATGCTTGAAAATTATTTTTTCAATGATATTGAAAATAAATATTTGTTATTCAAAGTTAAAAATTATAAATCGTATGTTAAAAAAATTGTTAAACAATTTTGGGAGAATGGTTGGCATAGATAGGCTTTTGCTCTGTTACATCGATAAGGTTGAAGTCGTCGTCATGTCAAAATATTTTCTTAATGCACTTGTTGTCACAAGAGAAGAGAACAATGATTTTTTTCTCTACAATTTGTAAAGGTTATGGACGAATGTGGAGGTCAAATATGAAGAAGCGGTTTTTTCTCCAATGGGGCAGCTCAATGGACAGAGATAACAAATGGGGACCCATCCCAGTGGTCGCCTCCTCAACTGGGCTATTTTCCTGGTTTGATATCTACTCCAAAATTTCTTTGAGGAATCTTGCAGATTACGAGGAAGGAGGCTTATCAAAGGCATATATGCTTCAGGGTTGTTAAGGAGTATGCATATGCTAGGCAATATGAAATCTCTCCGGTGTTCCATCATTTTCCCTCATAAATGTTGCTTGTATTTTTGGAAAGTTTCTACATTTGTGGCTTGTGAGGCCTTGGGACAGATGTAAATGATGGTGTTGCATCACCCTTGTGCTCTACACCCTTTTGCTAATTTCCCCTCCATCCAGACAGTACAGATACAGGATAATCCCTTCCATATTTTTATCAGGAATATGGGTGGAAAGTTTATTGTTCTTTGGACAAAAGATTATTCTTTTGTCTCCTCTATCAAGAAATATATTGAAGGAAAATGGGGCATCCCTAAACAATGTCAATGCTTACAATACAATGGAAATATCCTCGACAAATCCTTCTGGCTCAAGTATTACACTATACAAAAAAACTTAAATATAACCATGAATGCAAGACTTCGAGGGGCTTTACCAAATGTTAGGACACCAAATGGAACCACAATTACATTCAAGGAAGCAATCCAAAGAAGGACTTATATCCCAGCTGAACAAAGTCATGACATTCCTGGCCCATATATAGTAGACCAAATGGAACAAACTCTAGTCATGGTGATTAATAACCTAGAGATTTCTTCCTTCTTCTTAGTTGTAGAATCAAAGGAAATTATATTCATATTCAACGGTTTTTGGCCAAAACCTAAAGCATTATTCCAATGGGTCTTCACTACATGGACGACCAATTGTGATATATATATATATATATATATATATATATATATATATATATATATATATATATATATATATATATATATATATATATATATATATATATATATATATATATATATAGATATATATATATATATATACACACACTCTAAAAGATTCTTCTTTAACACACAAAAGGACATGAATTTTGTACTACATGAAGGGCCATCGTTTTAGGCCAATGTTGGGCTATTTACCACCCCATGGTTCCCTAAATTTGATGTCACTTCTATAGTGGTCTCAACCATGCCGATTTGGGTGAGGCTTCCTAACCTTCCCCTTCCTTTCTGGCACCACAAATATCTTGAAGACATTGGGAATGCCTAGGGGAAAATTCGAAAAAATGGACATAGAAAGAATAGAGAAAGACCTCTTCACCTTTGCCAGAATATGTGTAGAGATTGACCTTAGCAAAGGACTTCCAAATCACATAACTTTGAAGCAAAATAAATTTCAGTGGTCTCAAGTTTTAGACTACGAGAACATGATATTTAGATGTTGTGAATGTTTTCAAATAGGACACTTACAGAACACATGTCCACAATCCAAGAAGAACCCAAAAAAGAAAAGAGGAAAATAAATCAGTCAAAAGGATGGAAATTCTCCGAGCTTCCCCCATCTGAAGATGAAGAAGAAGACATCAAAGAGATTCATCAAGTCCAACTAGATGAGGAGATTAAGGTTCATCCTCAATCTTAGCCGGAAAGGGACATCAAGACACAGATAGGATCGATTTCTTAGTCTCAGCAGGGTTCTATCCCTAAAGGTTTGTAGATTTTGGATGACCTAGGGGGTAGAAAAAGAGCTCATATTTTTGAGAGCTCTGATTCTGACAAAGATTCCCCCCCCTTTGAAAGAAGGAAGAGAATTGTCACTTTCGCTTGATCCAACATTGGAGGGTTGGTAGAAGGTGCAAAAAAAGAAGGGTAAAAGGCATGATTGAGTTCCTCTCTCTCTCTCTCTCTCTCTCTCTCTCTCTCTCTCTCTCTCTCTCTCTCTATATATATATATATATATATATATAGGTTTCCTGGTTTTTATTTTTCTTTTTTCAGCATGTTTTTTGTTATATGCTCTATGGTTCTATGCTTATAAAGGACCTCTCTCTCTCTCTCTCTCTCTCTCTCTCTCTCTCTCTATATATATATATATATATCTATATATATATATATATAGATATATATATATATAGGTTTCGTGGTTTTTATTTTTCTTTTTTCAGCACATTTTTTTTTATATGCTCTAAGGTTCTATGCTTATAAAGGACCTCTCTCTCTCTCTCTCTCTCTCTCTCTCTCTCTCTCTCTCTCTCTCTATATATATATATATATATATATATATATATATATATATATATATATATATATAGGTTTCCTGGTTTTTATTTTTCTCTTTTCAGCACGTTTTTTGTTATATGCTCTATGGTTCTATGCATATAAAGGACCTAGATCTTCTAGCTATGAGCTAAAGTCTTGACAGTCTCTTTTGCTTTTATATGCATGCACACTATGTGTGTCTACAAAATGTAATTTTCATTTTTATTTATAAAAAAAAAGGTTTTTTTTTCTCTACAAAAGAAAAAAAACTTGCATTGTTCAATATTAAACCAATTAGATGAGCAAATTAAAGTTGGTTAAAAATAATTAGATGGCTATATTAATTATTCAAATTGACTTGTATTGAGTTACTTGAAAATGATTTTAAATGGAGAGTAATGAATTAATGTGGGTTTGGTTGAGTATAAAGGATAGTTATATGAGGATTTATTTATTTGTAGATGATTGGAATTTTAATTAAGTATTTTGAAAAAGGAAAGTTTTAAGATATGGTTTTAGGATTATTTAAAATTGTTTATATAATATTATGATACTATTATTTTAAAAGTTAAACCGTTTTATATTATCAAAATAATCTCAGAGATACATGGTTTTTATATCCAATCAATTTAGGATTTCTCTGAAGTCTTCTAGTGATACAAGCATACCCACAATTCATAAGTTTTATGGTTATCCAAAAATACAAAAATGAGTCTTGCAAACAAAACCCCTCATTATTATTATTATTATCATTATTTATTTTATATTATAAAATATATTATACTAAATACAATTTTTACCCTTCTATTAGGTTTTGTGTTTTATCTTTAAATATCTGAAGATATTAATTTCATTAACACAATATCTCTCCTTCCATTACTTTTGTGTTTCATCTTTTAATTTTGTATGTTCAACTTACAAGGTTAGCTTGCACTCTAGATATTGTAACTATCATTCTCTTCATTTCATCAATTATCCACCAAGTTTAAGTGTGTTGCATTTTTTAATAATCTTTTTAGAATAAGAAATAAAATTATAAAATGTCAAATTAATGAATTATATAAAATACAAATAATTTTTGTAAGATTTTAAGTTTTAAGCATAAAGGTGACATCTTCATTATCAATGAAATTTACAATGCAAAGGGGATGCAATCAACAATCCATTGAGGACAAAACACAATCCCAATTATCACTACACATCTCAAGAATGTATAAAGGCTAGTGTTATGTTGCTACTATTGTTCATGTCATTCCCTGGAACTACTGCAACTTTTAATAACATGTATCATCCCTTGGACGATAGTTATCTTTGGCTTGATTTTGTTTTGAATGGAAACACGTTGGAGGAAGTTGATCAATTCCCATCATCCATGGACGAGGATAAGGAGATAACAACAAGGACTTGGAGGCTTTACTCTCACTCTAAAAGGCAATTAAATCTAATATCACTGGAATGTTATCGAACTAGGTCGCTGAGAACTCAAAGAACGTATGCTTGTGGAATGGTATTTCGTGCAGACAACACATGAGAAGAGTCGTTGCCATAATCTTCCTCAATTATAGGGTTGGAAGGTACTCTTTCACCTTCTCTTAGTAACCTCTTATTATTGTGCACATTGAATATTTTTCATATAATATTTCACAGAAAGAATTTCATTTGTATTTAGATAGCTTAAAGCACTATTGGAATATTATATGAACTCCCATTTATTTCACAATGGGGTTTTAATCCAAAATATTTGTCTAATTGCACACACCTTAAATGGATTCAATTTCCATATAACTTTTGAGAGGGACCATCCAATATGATTCGGTCATGGAGAAGGACCATTGCATTGCACACCTCTAGCTAGTCTGATATTTATACATTTTTTCTTTGAAATGAAATCACAATCAAAGATTTGAACCTATATACCTCTTTAGATTTGTCAACAACGGATGTTGCGTAAAATGGTCAGATACTTGGCTAACTAATCCAGAGTAATTATTTAGCACGAGGCACATGTATTTTCCCTTCCAGACAAATTCAATAATGACAAGCTCTTTGTTTTCACCAGTGAGCTGGTGCTTTGGTGGCAAGTGTGGTCCTTGGTTTAGGTATCTCTTCCAAAGGAAGATCCAATCATAAGCACACATTGAATGCTAATGATAAACCCTTCAAACACTCTAATATGTCTTAGGCGCTAACCTCTCTCGACCCAGAGGTTGTCTCTAGGAGTGACAACACTCGTAAGGGTTCCCATGCTATTGTTAAGCAAGTATACTATGTTCATTCCACCAGATTTTTCAAATATTCATGATTGTAAATTCTAATAACTTGTCAAGGTGAATTTACTATTAGATAAAACAAACATCATAACAACGAGCTTCAAATATCATTTTAGATTAACACATGAACATCTGTAGAATTATTATAATAAGTAACTTAATAAGATTTATGATCTATGATCAATTGACAAATACAAAAAAAATATGAACAATTGAGAGAAACAAACCCACTACACAATTTAAAATTCTAAAGTAATTAAAAAACTGCTAACTACTTGCAAAAACACAGTCACTGCATTTTGGATTAAATCCAGCAGCTTGATAGAGTTAGCTCAAGATTCTGACCTTAGTGACCAAGAAGTGATTACACTGGTGAAGACTTCTATAAAAGCTACAAATATTGTGTCCATATTTCCATTGAGGAGCACATTGGATACAGTTGGTTGAGGAACAATGAACAAAGAAAACTAAGAGCTGCTAGAAAGCCTTTATCCATATTGCCATTAAGTATTAATTGAAGATCTGATGCAAATAGCCAAAGATTTCAAAATATTGGAAAAGAAATGATTAGAAGGGAAAAACCAAAAGAAAAATCTGCATCCAAATGGTTAAGGCACGTATTTATATTTTAAAATTGTAAGACAAGGGTTGTTGGATGTGACATGTAGTATACATGTTGAATTTCTTTGTTTGGGGGAAACATCTTTTGTTTGTCATGTTATTTTAAATATATGAAAAAATTATTATTATTTTTTATATGCTTAAAGACTTATATAAAATAATAATAAAAAAATTATGTTCAAACATGAAATGTCTTCATCCTTTAATTGCCTAATAAGGGATAAGGACTTGCATAAATTTTTTGTGGTAGTAACCATGTTAGGTCCCTATAATACTAGTGATTACCCCATTACTATTGTAGTTGTATCCCTTATTAATATTGTTGTGCCCCTATTGTTCCCATATTGTTATTATTGTGCCCCATAGAATCCCTCTATTGTTATTTTTGTGCCTTTATATTATTATTGTTAGGTCGGCTGGGTTATATTGTGACTCCTTAGACTCTTATATATAGAAAGGAGGTTTTGTCATTTGAATCATCAAAGAATCATTCATTTGTGTAATGTAAACGAGGTTTCCCCCTCGAAGAGGCTTAATTCTAAGGTGTTGATCTATCTTTTTTATCTTTCTGTGAGCTGGTTTCATAACATTTGGTATCAGAGCTTTGGATTCTAGGGTTTCGCTGCTCCAAATAGGCCATCGTGGCATTTTCCCTATATCTTTTTTTCTGCGATGTTTCAGAAGCGAAAAACAAAACCCATTTGAGACAAAATCGCACTGAACCTCGGGTCCGAATTTCAGAGCTGTTCAGGCTATATTTGCGGAGATATGATCTGAGGAAGTTGGTCTTTTTGCAGACTCCTGAATTACATTCCAAACAGCTGACCTGGGGAAAATCTTCATAACTTTCTCTCTGAGCATCGGATTGAAATTTTGTAAGAAGGTACGGAAAGAGAATGGACTATATTTTCTTGTATATATTTTTCAGAGCCAAAGGTCGAAACAGGGACACGTGGCACGTCGTACAAGTTCGCTCTACTGAACTAGTCTATAATCAGGTCACTGTGGGAGATTTGGCATAACTCTTCCTTCGAGAATCCAATTTGGATCAGACTGGTGGCATTGGAAATAGGACACAAAGGGCTACTGCAGGTCATAATTTCAAAACTGGATGATCCAAAATTACAGAGATACATCAGAGGCAATATCGAGCTCCTACAAAGTGAAAAAAGGTGTGTAGATTTAAAAAAAAAAATCTTAAGCTTGGTTTGAAAAATTATTTTGAAGGAATTCAAAGGGCATAGTAGAGCATTATTATTGGTAACTGATGCCCCGAGGAAATAAAATGCAAACACCTAGTAAGCAACCTGAAAGCTCTAGCATGACTCATGAAGAAGAGGAATAAATGCTACATGATAAATCAAAATTACAAGACCAAGTGCAACAAATGTCACTCTCACAAAAGCTAACAGAATCTAAGATAAATGGTGTGGAATCTAAGATAAAGGGCGTGGAAGCTAAGATGAATGGCATGGAAGCTAAGATGGATGATTTGAAGATAGATTTGAAGACAGGCATGGCAGATTTGAAGACAGATTTGACAAATTTTCTACAAGAAATACTTACTAATGGTGAAAGGGTAGTAAAGGAAACTCATGATGCGAACAAAAGAAATGTTAATCATGATTTCATAGACTCTAATGTTGGATCGAAGACCCACCATATTCCAAAAATCGATATGAGGAAGTTTGATGGCAAGGATCCCACAACATGGATATTAGAGATGAAGCAATTTTTCGATCTCAATAATGTGCAAAACACACAGAAGGTACGTATTGCAACTTTATATTTGGAACCAAATCAGTTTGTATGGTATCAATGGCTTTGCTCTCGTAAAATAATTATCACTTGGGCAATCTTTACAGAAGAATTGAAAGCACATTATGAGGATACAAAAAGCAACACTTTTTTTAGCCAATTGATAAGTCTCAAACAAAAGGGTTCAATAATGGAGCACATTGAGGAGTTCCAAAAATTGTGCATAAGGGTAAAAAATATTCCAGGGGAGCATAGGATTGATGTGTTCATAGGGACTTTAAAGGATAATATCCAACATGATGTTTGCCTTTGGGAGCCTGATTCATTAGAGAAGGCATTCAGGTTAGCAAGAAAAATGGAAAGCAAAATTATGGCAACCAAGAAGCATACCACTCACAACTATAAAGATGGAAGTGTTGTTGCCCCTAGTCTTCCACTACCTATAAGGTTGAAACCACAACAATTGGAAGAAAAAAGAGCAAAAGGGCTTTGTTACAGTTGTGACAACAAATACACTAAAGGTCATAAGTGTGCTGAGAAGAAATTCTTCTACGTAGATTGTGAAGAGGAAGAAGAAAATGAGCAAGAAAGGTCAAAAGAAGAGGATATACTCCAGGAAAAAAGCCTAGATAAAGAAGAAATCAATCCAACCATATCTTGTAATGCATTGGCTGGAATTACCACTCCTCAAACCATCAAGATAGAAGGACAAATCAAGAAGAAAAAGGTAATAGTGTTGATTGATTCAGGAAGTACCCACAATTTTATTCATTGTAAGGTAGCAAAAGAATTGAATTGCTTCCTATATCCAACACCAGAGTGTCAAGTGATGGTTGCAAATGGAGGAACAATAAATTGCTCTGGAAAGTGCCATAATATCAAGTTATCCATGGGAGAATATGTATTGCCTAGCCCAATGCTTTCCATTCCAATGGGAGGTGCTGATGTTGTACTAGGAGTCCATGGCTACAATCCTTGAGTACAATAGCTTTTAATTTTCAATAACTTTTCATGAAATTTTCTGTGGAAGGAAAGGAAGTTGAATTAAGGGGTATTGCAGGGAAACCAGGAAAGATAATCAGCTCTAATGATATGACAAAGCTTCTAAAAAAGGAACAAAGAGGTGTAATTGCACAATTATGTTCGCTAGATGTTTCCACATCGAAATCATCTATTTCTCCAGATCTCCAAAAAGTCTTGGACAATCATTCCAAGGTATTTGAGACTCCCAAAGGTCTCCCACCTATTCGTGATCATGATCATGCTATTCATCTGATTCCAGGAAGTGTTCCTCCAAACATCAGGCCATACAGATATCCCTATGCCCAAAAGAGTGGAATTGAACGTATGGTTGCAGAAATGCTAGAGGTTGGTATAATTCAACCTAGTCAAAGTTCTTTCTCTGCTCCAATAGTATTGGTGCACAAGAAGGATGGATCATGGCACATGTGTCCGGATTATAGGGAGCTCAACAAGCTCACTATTAAAGATAAGTTTCCCATTCCTGTCATTGATGAATTACTGGATGAATTGCATGGATCAATTTACTTCACCAAGTTGGATCTTCATTCAGGATATCATCAAATCAGAATGAAGACTGAAGACATTCTGAAAACAACATTTAGAACTCATGAGGGTCATTATGAATTTTTGGTCATGCCTTTTGGCCTTACCAATGCACCTTCTACATTTCAAGGTTTGATGAATTCCATTTTCAAACCCTTCCTTAGAAAATTTGTGTTAGTATTTTTTGATGATATACTAATCTACAGCAAGTCTTGGAAGGATCATGTTGAACATGTTGACAGGGTGCTACAAATATTGGAGGAGAAACAATTATATGCAAAAAGATCCAAATATTTCTTTGGAGTACAAGAGGTGGAATATCTGGGTCATATTGTATCTCATGAAGGAGTTAAGGTAGACCCTAGAAAAATTAAAGCCATTAAGGAATGGAAAATCCCCACATCCATAAAGCATTTGTAAGGATTTCTCGGGTTGACAGGGTATTATCGCAAGTTTGTTAAGAATTATGGGAGAATAGCAGCACCTCTAACAACATTATTGAAGAAAGATGCACTTTCATGGACTCCAGAAGCAACAAAGGCCTTCGAACATCTTAAAGAGGCAATGTGCCAAGCACCGATCTTAGCTACACCGGACTTCACAAAAACCTTTATTGTAGAATGTGATGCTTCAGGTGTTGGCATTATGACACAGGTTTGGCACTATGACATAGGTGTTGTCCTTGATGGCAACTCACTCAAATGGCAGATCATAGTTTAGGCTGTCAGAATGAAAGAAAATGAGGTATACGAAGGTTCACTATAGACTAAGGCGCGTATACACACGTGATTGCTGATCAAAAGTCGCGTATGCGTATGCACGCACTTTAATGCACGGAAAAGTGCGTACATGTGGGAAATCTTATGGTTGGTCCATGGTATTTAGTCCGACATATTTGAACCTATGGTTTTGGTCCTTGGTATTGCATCCAAAGTGTTGAACCCAGGTATTGAGTCCCTAGTATTGGATCTCTCTGGTTTTGGATCATGGTTTGAGTAAGGCCTAAGACTATAAAAAGGGAAGGAGATCATTTGGCAAGGGATCAACTGAAGTATTGAATATCTTATGAAGAGCAAGATCTAGAATACTGTCATTGGGTTATGGTTCATAACTAGATCTGAATCAAGGAGGAACCTTAGTGCAAGGAGAAGGATAAGTTCTATTGATGGGTCAAGATCTTAAGGCGGTTTGAAGAGAAGTATCTTTGTGTAATTTTTGATTTGTTATATTTGGCGCATGACGTGATCTATAAATATGATAATCTGGGTATAACTAATGTCTCAATAAGTAAAAAGGATAAATTATCTTTTATAGATCTATACGCAGGTTCAGCACAACAGAGGTGCATATACACGCTGGTTCACTAACTTAAAACATTGTATACGCAGGATGGCCTTGATACAGAAGCGTATGCACGCAGGGTCCACATATTGAAGTAGCGTATATCTCATGAAATATGTTTTAGCTGCTTCTGTTTATTGCTGCAGTGTTCTGGGTTTAGAATTGGTGTTTGGTTACTGGTACTATTTTCTGGTTACAACATTCTGATAAGTTATTGGTTGATTCAGTATTTGTTTGTACAAAGGAGTTTGGTTAATGCAGATATACTTGATTTTTGATTGATATTCATGGATCCAGTCTAAAAATTTATGAAACGTGGTCCCTGGAAGAAAAGAGAAGGTTGTAGCTTTCTGTAGGTCACCACCTACGTACTAGTACCTCAGCTAGTACAAGAGCTAAGGGGGTTGTAGCTCCCTTCCAGGAGAAGCTGGAGAATGAGAGAAGGTTGTAGCCTTCTGCAGGTAGCAGCCTACGTACTAGTATAAGACTGCACCAACACAGAAACATTGTAAAAATAAGTTTCTAATTGAAAGAAGAAAGAGACGAATTGCAGTAGGTGGTTTTCACCCACATTAGGTTTCCACCTTATATCTTGTTTTCTTATGTGTGATTGTCTGTTCTGTTTTACTGTTCCTGGTTACTGTTCATATGGTTTGATGCACAGATTAATGATCAACATCTGAAGAATAATTTAAATTACAAGTCTGCTTATATACGCTTGTTTCCTTAACTGAAGTTGTGTACATACGCGGTATTTACTAACTGAAGTAGCGTATACAAATCTGATTGTGAAATGAAAAATAATTGACCTGATAATACTGATTCACCCCCCCCTCTCAGTATTATTTCCAACAATTGGTATCAGAGCAGGTCCTTCAGAAGAAGCTTGATCGCTTGAAGGAAGATCTATCATCATGAGCAACTACGAAAAAGAAGCATCAATCAGGCCACCAATTTTTGATGGGAGCAACTTCGTCTATTGGAAGGTAAGAATCACTGCCTATCTTCAATCTCTTGGTACAGAAGTTTGGGATATTGTGGAAACAGGATACACATTTCCATCAGCAATTCCTATAGATACAGCTGGTAATAAGAAGTATGAAACAAATGCAAAGGCTTTCAATACTCTATTAGGGAGCCTATCTCAATCAGAATTCGTCAAGGTTATGCAGCTCAAAACCGCAAAAGAAATATGGGACAAGATCGTTCTGAGCTATGAAGGAGATGAACAGGTAAAACGAGCAAAACTACAAACTCTCAGAATTCAATATGAAAATCTCATAATGCACAATGATGAAAGCGTGGCTAACTATTTCCTACGTATAGATGAGATTGTTAATTGTATGAAAAACTTGGGTGAAGAAATAAAAGAAGTTGTTTTGGTTGAAAAGGTTCTAATATCTTTGTCTCCTAAGTTTGATTCAAAAGTTTCTGCCATAGAAGAAAAACATAATCTACAGAGCATTACCATGTCACAGCTGCACGAAATTCTAACTGCTTACGAAATGAGAAAAGGGGGACCATCAAATAGGAGAGAAGCTGCATTCAAAGCCTCAGGAAAAGGATATTACAATGAGTCAGGACATATGTCAGAAGAAGAGGAAGAATCAAATTTTGTCAAGAACCTTCAACGGGGAACTGGAAGATTCAGAGGTAAGCTACCTTTCAAATGCTTTGCTTGTGGAAGAGTTGGTCATTATGCTGCCAAGTGTCCTCATAAAGATAAACTTGACAAAGGTAAGGAACCAGTTAGATGGAATAGAAAACAAAATGTAAGTAAGAAGAGCTATTATCTCATGAAGACAGTGATGGATATTCAAATAGTGATGAAGATGAACAACATAATGTTTATAGACTTTTGATGGCTTTTGAAGATGATGATTTCTTGGATGCTATAGATGAAGAAGGTCTCTATGAAGAAATTTCTAAACTAAAAATTTGTTTAGAAGAAAATAATATGATTATAGATACTCTGACATTCTAACTTGCTGAAAGAGAAAAACACATTGAAAAGTTAGAATGTGAAATTGTGGGACTTAGAAAAGATATTGAGAAATCAAAAGCTCTTAACCTTAGATTTGCTAAGGGATCTGAAACTTTAGATGAGATTATCAAAGTGCGGCATTCTCCTCTAATCAAGACAGGTCTTGGGTATACTGAAGAAGCATCTCAAGCACAGAAGCCATCGACCTCCAAAATTTATCTTGATGCAGCAAGAAAAAGTGAACAGGTTGACAATCGACAGCAAAAGCATAATGCAGATCACCAAGCAAATCAGAAACAATTTGCTTCAAGAATGAACAAAGATTACCAAGTAAATCGGGGGAAATCTACTTCAAGGATGAACAGAAGCTTCAACCAACCACAGGTAAATCATTCTCAATTTGCCTCAAGAATGGATGTCAATGGAAACTACAATCATTTGGTTGGTAGGTTTGATAATCGCAGAAATTTCTTCAATGGCCAATGTTTCTCTTGTCATAACTTTGGTCACAAAGCTGCTCAATGTGTTGCCTACAAGACCATCATGACTAGAGAAGCTCAAAAACAAAGGAGTATGACTGGGATCATGAAAAGGACCTACAATAACTTTTCTGCTCTTGAGAATGAAGTAGAATGTTCTATTTGTAACAACTTTGGTTATGAAGACTCTGAATGCAGGAGTAGGTTTCGGCAAACAACTCAGAAGGAGAAATTTTCGTTGAATTCTAAAACATGGAGAAAGAAAGAATCGCAACCAGAAAGATGTGGGATAGCTTTATATGCGTAAGGACAGGAAAATCAGTGGTACATCGACAGTGGATGCTCGAAACATATGACAGGTGATAAAGAAAAACTTCAGTCATATAGTGCCTTAGAAAAGGAAAAGAAGGTCTCATTTGGAAATGACACCCCTGCACTCATAAAAGGTAAAGGTTCTGTGTTTTTGAAAGAAAAGGTCAAGGCTGGAAATGTTATGTATGTTGATGGCTTAAAGCATAATCTATTGAGTGTCAGTCAAATGTGTGATCAAGGAAATGAAGTAATATTTCGATCAAATGGATGCATTGTTCGTGAGCTTGATACAGGAGAAACAGTGATCAAAGGCATAAGAACTCCAAATAATTTATACATACTCAAGGGAGGACAACAACAATGCTATCTAAGCAAGAATGATGAACACTAGCTATGGCACAGAAGATTGGGGCATCTAAGCTTCTCTCAGATAAGGAAAGCATGCAAATATCAGGCGGTTCATGATCTCCCTGACATTAGAATTCCAGACAATACAATATGCAAATCATGTCAGTTTGGTAAGCAAACCAGAACTAATTTCCCTGAGAAGGAAGGATCAGCTAGCAGGCCACTTGAACTTGTCCATACTGATGTATGTGGTCCATCTAGGAAAAGGTCTCTCAGAGGAGAAGAATACTTTATATTGTTCATTGACGACCTTTCCAGGATGTGTTGGTTAGGACTTATGAAGCATAAAGATGAAGCCTTCGAAAAGTTCAAAGCATTCAAAGCCTTGGTTGAAAACGAATCAAATCACAGAATCAAATGCCTCAGGTCTGATCGAGGAGGGGAATTTACCTCAGATGAATTTTTCGATTTTTGTAAAGAACATGGAATAAGAAGGGAATTATCTACTGCAAGGATCCCTCAGCAAAATGGAGTAGTGGAAAGGATGAACAGAACAGTTCAACAAATGGCTTGTGCTATGCTTGATGAGTCTGGAACTCCCGCAACCTTCTAGGGTGAAGCCGCATTTTCTGCAGTTACTATTCTCAACAAGACAAACGTCTGGGTAAACAGCACTCAAACTCCTCATGAACTTTGGTATGGTAAGACTCCCACAGTTAAATACTTCAAAATTTTTGGAAGCAAATGATACATCAAAAAGATTGATGAAAACCTTGGCAAGTTTGAACCTAGAGTAGATGAAGGCATTCTCCTTGGTTACTCTCCTCACAGCAAAGCATATAAGTGTTACAATAAAAGACTTGGAAAAATTGTTGAAAGTATTGATGTAGTGGTTGATGAAGAAGGGAACACTCCTAGGCAAGTAAAATCTGAAGATTTTGAAGATGATGAAGACTATACTTAAACATCAAATCAGATTCATGATGAAGAAGAAACCCATGAGGCACCAGAAGAACAGATAAGAATAGGAGAAAACACTCCATCCAGGTATGTTCAGAAGAATCATCCAGAAACCCAAATTTTGGGGCAAAAGGAGACAGGTGTACAAACAAGAAGAACCATTTCAGAAGCTTCAAGTTATCTAGCAGTACTCTCCTCCACTGAACCACAAAATATAAGAGAGGCATGCAAGGATGAATGCTAGGTAAAGGCCATGGAGGAAGAAATTGAGCAGATTGAAAAGAATAACACTTGGGAGTTGGTTCCTAGACCAAAAGATAAGAATGTCATAGGAACAAAATGGATATTCAAAAACAAGCTGAATGAAAATGGAGATGTTATTAGAAACAAGGCTAGACTTGTTTGTAAAGGGTATGCTCAACAAGAAGGCATAGATTTTGAAGAAACTTTTGCTCCAGTTGCTAGACTTGAGGCCATAAGAATGTTCCTTGCTCTTTCTAGCTTTCAGAAGTTCAAAGTATTTCAAATGGACGTGAAGTCTGCCTTTCTGAATGGAGACTTGGATGAAGAAGTGTATATTGAGCAACCAGATGGGTTTATTCTTGGAAATGATCCAAAACTTGTATGCAGACTCAAAAAGGCTCTCTATGGCCTTAAACAGGCTCCAAGGGCCTGGTATTATCGGTTGGATAAGTACCTCCATCAACAAGGTTTTATAAAAGGATCAATAGATAGCAATCTATATATAAAAATTGATAATAATAAGTTGCTAATACTTGTTGTGTATGTTGATGATATCATCTTTGGTAGCAATGAAGAAGGCGTGAGTCAAAATTTTTCCTTGGTGATGCAGAAAGAGTTTGAAATGTCCATGCTTGGTGAGCTCACATATTTCCTTGGTTTACAAGTCCAACAAAACAAAGATGGTATTTTTCTATCACAAACCAAGTATCTCAAGAAGATCTTGAAGAAATTTGGGATGAAGGATCCGAAACCAGTGTGCACCCCTATGGTAATAGGATGCAGCCTCAGCGCAAATGATGAATCAGCAGCAGTACATCAACCAACCTATAGATCCATGATTGGTAGTTTGCTCTACCTAACAGGTAACTGACCAAACATTATGCATGCAGTGGGAATAGTTGGAAGGTTTTAGGCAAATCCAAAGGAAACTCATCTTCAAGCAGTTAAGAGAATTTTCAAGTATCTTCAAGGAACGCAAAACTATGGCTTATGGTATCCTAGAGATACAGATCTCACACTTCATGCATATACAGATGCAGATTGGGCAGGAAGCGTGGATGATAGAAAAAGCACTAGTGGTGGTGAATTCTTTATGGGTTCTAGATTAGTATCTTGGTTCAGCAAGAAACAAAGTTCAATTGCATTATTGACAGCTGAAGCAGAATATGTGGCTACTGCATCTTGCTGCACACAACTTCTTTGGATGATGCAAACATTACAAGACCTTCAAATCACTTGTACTCCACCTATCTCCATTTTTTGTGATAATACAAGTGCAATCAGTATTTCAAAGAATCTTGTCATGCATTCAAAGACTAAGCACATACCTATCAAGTATCATTTTCTCTGGGAACAAGTGCTTGAACAAAAGGTTAAATTGGAGTATGTTCCCTCTAAGGAACAAGTTGCTAATATACTCACCAAACCACTACCCAGGGAAACATTTGAATACCTCAGACAGAAGCCGGGGGTAGTTGATGCATCATCTTGCTACTGAATCTTGTCTGTTTCAGAGAAAAGTGGTTGTACACAAGTTTAATGAGGAGGATCCGCATACATATGCCGGTTTATGAAGATACAGTCACGTATATGTTGGTTTAAAGAAAAACAGTGGGCCAGCTTCAGGATGAAAAGAGTCTAATATAGGCAAAGACCATCTGGCATAGGTTCAGGGGGAGCATATACTCTTCTAATAATGCATTGTTGGAATTATCTTAGAGGATCTTGGTTTACATTCACAGTTGTTTTAAATTTCAGGTGGAACAGGTGCATGAGGAAGAGCATGGTTGTTGGTCTGAATGATGATTGATGATGCTAGTCTTGCTGTAGATATTTTGTCTCTATGTCATGTATTTCTTTTCTTTTCAAGGCCATGTAAAGGCCCATATTGGTTTCCCCACTATGCCTGGGATGGATGAAGTAATGTTCTTGTTGTTATCATTTGTAAATTCTTGGTGTATCCCCACTTCGTTGGGTAGATGAGTCAATCCCCACTTGGTTGGGAGATGGATGTATGTATGATTCTTTGGTGATAGGAAGGTCATTTATAATAAAGTCATGTTTCTTTTGAAGAACATCTTCTTGCAGACCTTGCCGACAGTCAGGGGGAGCTTGGACAACACAACAGAGTAGAGAATTCAGCATGTATTCAGGGGGAGCATAACCCTTTGCCCTTTATGTCAAAGGGGGAGAATGATTTTGAGTGACTTAGGGTTGCCATCAAGTCCAAAAGGGGATATTGTTGGCATTATGACATAGGTTTGGCACTATGACATAGGTGTTGTCCTTGATGGCAACTCACTCAAATGGCAGATCATAGTTCAGGCTGTCAGAATGAAAGAAAATGAGGTATACGAAGGTTCACTATAGACTAAGGCACGTATACACGCGTGATTCCTGATCAAAAGTCGCATATGCATATGCACGCACTTTCATGCACGGAAAAGCGCGTACATGTGGGAAATCTTATGGTTGGTCCATGGTATTTAATCCGACATATTTGAACCTATGGTTTTGGTCCTTGGTATTACATCCAAAGTGTTGAACCCAAGTATTGAGTCCCTAGTATTGGATCTCTATGGTTTTGGATCATGGTTTGAGCAAGGCCTAAGACTATAAAAAGGGAAGGAGATCATTTGGCAAGGGATCAACTGAAGTATTGAATATCTTATGAAGAGTAAGATCTAGAATACTGTCATTGGGTTATGGTTCATAACTAGATCTGAATCAAGGAGGAACCTTAGCGCAAGGAGAAGGATAAGTTCTATTGATGGGTCAAGATCTTAAGGCGGTTTGAAGAGAAGTATCTTTGTGTAATTTTTGATCTGTTATATTTGGCACATTACGTGATCTATAAATATTATAATCTGGGTATAACTAATGTCTGAATAAGTAAAAAGGATAAATTATCTTTTATAGATCTGTACGGAAGTTCAGCACAGCAGAGGCGCGTATACACACTAGTTCACTAACTTAAAACAGCATATACGCAGGATGGCCTTGATATAGAAGCGTATGCATGCAGGTTCTACATATTGAAGTAGTGTATATCTCATGAAATATGTTTTAGTTGCTTCTGTTTATTGCTGCAGTGTTCTAGGTTCAGAATTGGTGTTTGGTTATTGGTATTGTTTTCTGGTTACAACATTCTGAGAAGTTATTGGTTGATTCAGTATTTGTTTGTACAAAGGAGTTTGGTTAATGCAGATATACTTGATGTTTGATTGATATTCATGGATCCAGTCTAAAAATTTATGAAACGTGGTCCCTGGAAGAAAAGAGAAGGTTGTAGCCTTCTGTAGGTCAGCACCTACGTACTAGTACCTCAGCTAGTACAAGAGCTAAGGGGGTTGTAGCTCCCTTCTAGGAGAAGCTGGAGAACGAGAGAAGGTTGTAGCCTTCTGCAGGTAGCAGCCTGCGTACTGGTATAAGACTGCACCAGTACAGAAACATTGTAAAAAGAAGTTTCTAATTGAAAGAAGATAGAGACGAATTGCAGCAGGTGGTTTTCACCCACATTGGGTTTCCACCTTATATCTTGTGTTCTTATGTGTGATTGTCTGTTCTGTTTTACTGTTCCTAGTTACTGTTCATATGGTTTGATGCAAAGATTAATGATCAACATCTGAAGAATAATTTAAATTACAAGTCTGCTTATATATGCTTGTTGCCTTAACTGAAGTTGCATACATACACAATATTTACTAACTGAAGTAGCGTATACAAATCTGATTGTGAAATGAAAAATAATTGACCTAATAATACTTATTCACCCCCCCAGTATTATTTCCAACATCAGGAAATGGAATTGGTGCTGTTTTAATGCAAGATGAAAGACCCATTGCTTTTGAAAGTCGTCCAATCAAGGGAAAGTTTTTACACAAAGCTATTTATGAGAAGGAAATGTTGGCAATACTACATGCACTTAAGAAATGGCAACCCTACCTAATGGGAAGACACTTCAAGGTAAAAACGGATCATGATAGCCTTAAATACTTTTTAGAACAAAGATTATCCTCTAAAGAACAACAAAAGTGGGTCACAAAGATGTTGGGTTATGACTTTGAAATCATCTACAAAAAAGGGAAGCAAAATGTGGTGGCAGATGCACTCTCAAGAAAGGATGAGGATGTGGAAGCATTGTTGTGCGCCATTTCTATTATCTAACCAGATTGGATAAACGAAGCAAGGGAGGAATGGAAGAATGATGAAGAATGTGGGCACTTATTCGAAAGTTACAACAAGATTCAGTACATCTGATACATTTAGCTGGCAAAATGATTCGTTATGGTACAAAGATCGCTTATACCTCTGTAAGAATTCCCAACTCAAACAAAATATTCTTATGGAATTGCACACTTCTCCCTTAGGAGGGCACTCAGGATTTTTAAAAACTTACCATAGGGTTAAGAAGGAATTTTTTTGGGATGGCCTTAAGTCGGATATTCAAAAGTTTGTGGCAGAATGTTTGGTTTGCCAACAAAATAAAGTTGAAACAATTAAGATCCCGAGTATATTACAACCTTTATCTATTCCAAGCCAACGTTGGGAGGAGGTTTCAATGGATTTTATCACAGGTTTACCCAAGTCTGAGGGAAAGAGTGTCATCATGGTGGTAGTTGACAGACTTACTAATTATGCACACTTTTGTGCATTATCACATCCATTTAAAGCTAGTACAGTTTCTACTGCATTTATGGAAACAATTCAAAAGCTACATGGAAACCCAAAGATTATTGTAAGTGACAGAGATCCCATTTTTACTGGAAATTTTTGGACAGAATTGTTTTCTTGTCTCGGTACTCAGTTAGCTCATAGC
Source organism: Pinus tabuliformis (assembly GCA_031772625.1). Classification (NCBI taxonomy): domain Eukaryota; kingdom Viridiplantae; phylum Streptophyta; class Pinopsida; order Pinales; family Pinaceae; genus Pinus; species Pinus tabuliformis. The sequence goes on from CM062804.1 coordinate 32,640,131, forward strand.
TCATCTTATCATCCTCAATCTGATGGGCAAACTGAGATAGTAAACAAATGTTTGGAAGGATATCTTCGTTGCTTTGTATCTGATAAACAGACACAATGGGTCAAATGGTTGCCTCTGGCTGAATGGTGGTATAACAATTCCTTCCATACAGCAACAAAAATGACCCCATTTATGGCACTTTATGGATATCAGCCACCATCCATCACATCATATTTAAGAGAAAATTCTAAGGTTCAATGATCCGGATTTAAACAAGAACGCAACAAATTACAGAGATAACCATATACACAAAGATGCAGCGGAAATAATACTTCATTTCATTAATGGAAAATACTGAAATATGCTTACAACCAGAAATGGAAACAAACTAGCTAGGGCGATGGTAGCTTATCTCTGAGAAGAGATGTGATGGCTACATGCCTCTGAACTGTGTTACAATGAGGCTCGAAGGCCTATTTATTGTTGAGAAACAATGGAAAACCCTTAACATTCCAAAACCTAACCCTAGGAGATGAAACGCCAAACTGTGGGCCCTGTTTGGGGGTAAGTTGGTACATCAACTTCCCGGGGTCGTAACTTTGGCATATGATCTCCGTTTGACACGTACAATAGCTCATTAGAAAGATCTATCCGAGCACTATCATTGTTGGAATGGGCAACATTGGTTGTATGGACGCATGTTGCCCCCGGATTCCCCAAAAAACATCGTTTAGGGCCTCAAAACGGCTCCGGAAGTTCAGGACCCGAAAAACTGCTAAAAATAGTAAGTTGTGCTACAATTAAGGAAACTGAAAATGCTGAGAAAGACAATGGTGGGGGTCCAGGTGGACTTGGCAGGGGGCCACCAATATCCACCTGGATCATTCCTCCCCCCTTAGGAAGCAATGGTCCCCATTGCGTTAAGCTCCTCCATGAGATGAGGAAACTTCTGCTGAACTTGTTCCCTGGTGAGCCACTTGCCCTGCTGAAGGAGTTGGCCTACTTTGACAACTCGATACAGTTGGATATTCTGTTGGCGAGTGTTCTTGATCTGTGTGTCCATGATCCGATCAGTTGCAGCTTGTTCCATGCAATCTGGACTTAATTCTGTGGGTTTGAGCTGTTCTGCAATGTCGGATGTGTCTAGTAATGGTGGAAAGTATGGCCGAAGGCGGTCCACATTGAACACTGGGTGCAGGCCAAGGAATGGGGGAATGCTGAGCTCAAATGCATTGTCTCCCATAGCCTTAGTAATGGTGTAAGGACCATATTAGAGTGGTCTCAATTTCCGATAGGCTCCAGTAAGGCGTTCCTTTTGCAAATGCAACCAGACTTTGTCGCCCACCTGAAACTTGTGTGGCACCCGATGTTGATCATGTCGCTGCTTGTACTTGGCATTTGATTTCTCAAGAATGTCATGGACCTATTGGCGAATATGTTGGATGTGCTCAATGAAGCTAGTGGCCTTATCTGTTTCGGACTGGACATGAGCTGAATTCATGTGAGTAGCTGCAAGTGGCATGGCCACATCAATGGGGCATAGTGGCTGGAATCCCAACCCCACCTGAAAAGGGCTATGGCCAGTGGAGCTGTGAAGGGCTCGGTTGTAGCTGTGCTGAACATAGGGGAGGCTCTCGTCCCATGTGCGTGGATGCTTTGAGTTATACATGCGCAGAATGTGCACAATCATCCTATTGACAACCTCTGTCTGGCCATCAGTTTGAGGATGGAAGGCTGTGGACTTCGTGAGTTTGGTGTCCAGCATTGACCAGAGACTGGACCAAAATGTGCTGAGAAACCGACTGTCCCGATCTGAGATGATAGACTGTGGGATCCCAAAGTGCACCCACACTCGTTCAAAGAAGAGTTTAGCAGTGGCTTCTGCTGTGATATTCTTCTTGCAGGCCACCATAATGGCCATCTTCGAGAACCTGTCGACGACCACAAAAACACAGTCATTTCCATGCTTAGTGGAAGGAAGGCCTGACATGTAATCCATGGAGATGGATTCCCAAGGTCGACTAGGGGTAGGCAACGGGGTATAGAGGCTGTGCTTCTTAATGGCCGGTTTGGCAATGGCACAAGCAGTACATGATCGGATGTACTTCCCAACATCATGTCGAAGATTCGGCCAATAGAAATAATTTTGCAGTACTGCCACTGTTTTCTCGACCCCGAAATGCCCAGCAGCCCGACTGTAGTGTGCTTCCCAAATCATCTTGGCACGCTCGCTTGAAGGAACACAAAGGTGACCGAGGTGGCATAATAGGGCATCCTGGAGGTGAAAATCTGCAACCTGCCGACCCTCCAAGAGTGTCTGGTATGTGTGGCCGAATTCTGGGTCACTTTTGTAGAGAAGTGACCAATCATAAGTCTCATGCCCACAAGAGTTGAGCACGGTGGTTAGCGCCATGATCGGTGGTCGACTGAGGCAATCTGCAACATTATTGGTGCTGCCCTTTTTATACTTGATATTCAAGTGAAACTGTTGCAGGTATGTAGACCACTTCTGATGGCGATCATTTTGCAATTTCCCTTGGGTCTGTATGAACTGCAGAGGTCGGTGGTCTGTGTGGATGACCGTTTCCTTCCCCAAAATGTAATGCTTCCTTTGTCGGCAGGCCTGTACAATGGAATACATCTCTTTATCATAAGTGGGGTACTTCCGGACTGTGTCTGAAAGTGTTTCACTGTGATATGCCACTGGATGTCCATGTTGAGTAAGGACTACCCCAATAGCATAGTCAGAGGCATCTGTCTCGACCTCAAATGGTTGTTGTAAATCTGGTAACGCGAGCACTGGTGCCGTGCAGAGGCGATCCTTCAACTCCCTGAATGCCTTCTGTTGAGATTCAGACCAAAAGAATTTTGCTTTCGCCCCGCCCTTGGTGACTTGACTCAAGGGCCAAGAAATATGAGAAAACCCCAACACAAACCTGCGGTAGAAGTTGGCAAGACCTAGAAAGCTGCGGAGCTCTGTTAGAGTGGTTGGAGAGGGCTAATCCCGAATGACTTGGATCTTGGCTGGATCGACATGCACCCCCTGTTCATCAATGATGTATCCCAAATATTGAACCTGGGTCATGCCAAAAGTGAATTTCTCCAAATTGGCACATAGCTGGTGTTGCCGCAGTGTTTGGAGAACCTGTCGGATGTGGTGGAGGTGCTCTTCCCAACTCTGGCTGAAGATCAGAATGTCATCCAAGTATACTACTACAAAGGAGTTGGTGAATGGCCGCAAGATGTCATCCATTAGCCTCATAAAGGTTGCAGGAGCATTCGTCAATCCGAAAGGCATGACCAACCATTCGAAGAGGCCCTCCTTGGATTTGAAGGCAGTCTTCCACACATCGGAGGGTTCGATTGGTACCTGGTGATATCCCGACTTCAGGTCGATCTTGCTGAAATATTTCGCCCCCTTCAGTTGGTCTAGGAGGTCATCAATTCGCGGGATCGGGTACCTATTACGGACAGTGATCTTGTTCATCGCCCGATAGTCAATACAGAGTCTCCACGTCCCATCCTTCTTCTGTACCAACACGATCGGGCTCCCACAGGGCGATGAACTCGGACGGATGTGACCTTTCTGCAGGAGCTCCTGAATCTGCCTCTTGATTTCATCGTTCTCCAGAACGGAGCGCCGATAAATTGGTCCATTGGGTAGCGGCGCACCTGGGGTCAGATCGATGGAGTGCTTGACTTGACAGTGCAGAGGAACCCCTGCCAGGGAGGTGAAGATGTCCTCGTACTCCTCCACAATCTTGTCCATCTGTAGTTGTCGTGCAGAGGGGCCCTGTTTGGAGGCCGCGGCCACTGTCTTCTTCTTTCCTTGAGGGCGTATCATCAGGAAAACAAATTTCCTGGTTTTGGAAATGATCTTACTGCATTGTTTTGCAGTAATCAAAGAGAGGGCGGCAGGTGGTGCTACCTCTGGTATCCTGAACAACTTATTTCCCAATGTAATAATAACAGCACGGGGCCTTGATTCATACACAGCATGTCGCTTCCACAAGTATGGTTGTCCTAGTAATACATCACAAACTTCAAGGGGAGCAATGTCACACAATACCTCATCCGTGAAGGGCTTGATGTTGTATGGAAGGCGACACTGCTGGCTCACGCGAAGATCTCGTCCTTGGTGAAGCCACCCAATGGTGTATGGTTGTGGATGTGCTATGGTCGGTAAGCCCAACCGCTTCACGACCTCTGCCGAAATGAGGTTCTTTTGACTCCCGCTATCAACAATGAACTGTATCGGGGAGCCCTTTACCCACATCTGGGAGTGGAAGAGACGCTCCTCCTCCTCTGGATCTTCGGGTTCATTTTTCTGGATCTTTGCGGTAGCAACAGTGGCGCTGGGGTCCGCATCAATGATCTGCTTCCCTTTTTCATACCCCTTATCGGGTTCTGACTCAGAGTCGAAACATGCATCTAATTCTGAAACCTTTAGCTCAGCCACCAGTGACTGCTTGGCCCGACACTCACTTGTGTTGTGAGTGGAGCTCTTATGGAACTCGCACCATTTTCCAGTGTCCTTTCTCGGCTTCGCGGCGCTGTTCTTTGCTTGCAGCTTCGGCTGGTTGTCTTGGGTTGTCCCGCCTTGGCTTTGTCCTTTGTTCTGTGGTTTAGGGGCACCTTTCCCCTGCTTTGGATTCGCAGATCCAAAGTCTCACTTTTGTTTAAACTTCTGCTCGACCTTGACGGCATACCGGTATGCTGCGCCGAGCGAGGGGATGTTTAGGAATTGTATTTCTTCCTGGATGTACTTGTGCAGGCAGCCACGGTATTTGAGTATCAAATGTTGCTCCGAATCCTTGATACCCAACTTTGTGCGAAGGGTATGGAAAATATTGGTGAACTCCGGCACGTCTTGGTCCCTTCCCTGCCGCAGCGTGGTCCACTTTATGTATTCATCCTCATAGCTCCCGACAGGGTAGTACTGCTCCTTGATGGCATCCCGGAACGAATCTCAGGTGGGTGTGGCTGAAAAGAGTGAGCCAATACTTTCATCCTTCTGCTCGCAGTAGGTTTCCCACCAGTCCTTGACGTGGGGGGCTGCTTTGAGGAGAGCAAAAACAATCTTTTCCCGACTCGAAAATTCATGAACAGAAAAATAACCCTCTAGCAGATTTAACCATTTATCTACGGCATCTGCGTCTATCTGACCCTCGAATATGGGGATTTCAAAATTAACTTGTACCTTAAAGGGTGTGGCGTTTCCAGAGTAGCTGCTGGAAGCCGATGCATTGCTTCTGGGTAGCCACTGAAGGATCTGGGCAAAGTTGTCCATCATCGCGTTCCGTTGTCACTCGAGGGCTTCTTCGAGAAAGATTTTGATGGGATCTCCTGCCCCCTCGTCTTTCTTCTCGTCCGCCATGGGAGGCCGTCGGGATTTGCGAGGCTGGTCTTGCAAAGGTTCAACCAGTTCAAGCCCTAACTCCTTATATCCCGACCTTGTTGGGGACATGCAAACAAAAACAGAGAAAAAGCAGACCGCTCTGATACCACTGATCCGGATTTAAACAAGAACGCAACAAATTACAGAGATAACCATATACACAAAGATGCAGCGGAAATAATACTTCATTTCATTAATGGAAAATACTGAAATATGCTTACAACCAGAAATGGAAATAAACTAGCTAGGGCGATGGTAGCTTATCTCTGAGAAGAGATGTGATGGCTACATGCCTCTGAACTGTGTTACAATGAGGCTCGAAGGCCTATTTATTGTTGAGAAACAATGGAAAACCCTTAACATTCCAAAACCTAACCCTAGGAGATGAAACGCCAAACTGTGGGCCCTGTTTGGGGGTAAGTTGGTACATCAACTTGCCGGGGTCGTAACTTTGGCATATGATCTCCGTTTGACGCGTACAATAGCTCATTAGAAGATCTATCCGAGCACTATCATTGTTGGAATGGGCAACATCGGTCCATTCCATGGACCCATGTTGCCCCCGGATTCCCCAAAAAACGTCGTTTAGGGCCTCAAAACGGCTCCGGAAGTTCAGGACCCGAAAAACTGCTAAAAATAGTAAGTTGTGCTACAATTAAGGAAACTGAAAATGCTGAGAAAGACAATGGTGGGGGTCCAGGTGGACTTGGCAGGTGGCCACCAATATCCACCTGGATCATTCAAGCAGTGGAACATCACATCGAGCATCAACAACAAGTCCTCCAACTCTTAAAGGATAACCTCGTGTTGGCGTAGAATAGAATGAAACAACAGGCAGATCAACATCGCAATGAAAGAAGTTTTGATGTAGGTGATTGGGTATTCCTACGGCTACAACCATATAAACAAATGTCCCTCAAGCAAGCTAAGAAGAATAATAAATTATCAACAAATTATTATGGTCTGTACAAGGTGTTGCAAAAGATTGGTACTATGGCATACAAATTGGAGCTTCCTACATCTTCTCAAGTGCACCCAGTTTTCCATGTTTCATGTTTAAAGAAGGTTATAGGTGATAAGCTCCCAGTTCAAACAATATTGGCAGAACTTGACAAGGAAGGAAAAATTATATTGTAACTGGAAGAAGTCACAAAAGCAAGAACTCGACAGCGACGAAATCGATCAATTTCGGAGTATCTCATCAAGTGGAAGAACTTATCCACTGAAGATTCCACATGGGAGGATGAGAATTTTATACAGAAGCATCCAGAACTACTCAAGCGTTAAGGACAACACTTTTTTGAAGGAGAGGGGCATGTTAGGTCCCTATAATACTAGTGATTACCCCATTACTATTGTAGTTGTATCCCTTATTAATATTGTTGTGCCCCTATTGTTCCCATATTGTTATTATTGTGCCTCATAGAATCCCTCTATTGTTATTTTGTGCCTTTATATTATTATTGTTAGGTCGGCTGGGTTATATTGTGACTCCTTAGACTCCTATATATAGAAAGGAGGTTTTGTCATTTGAATCATCAAAGAATCATTCATTTGTGTAATGCAAAGGAGGTTTCCCCCTCGAAGAGGCTGAATTCTAAGGTGTTGATCTATCTTTTCTATCTTTTTGTGAGCTGGTTTCATAACAAACCACAACTAAATTTTCATATTTACTCATTTACTCTTACATGTTAAAGCATTGAAGAAAACATAAATAATGGTAGGCAGTAACTCCTAGTAGGTGTATTTATTTCCATCTTGTTCTTATTTACATAAATTGTGGTGGGCAATGGAAATATGTTATTTAGGTGAGTATGAGTTATTTTCAAGGATTTTAATTTTAGTTGGTTTTCCTATGAAGCTTAACAATGAAAAATCATTGTACCAATATTTAATTTCATGACATAAATATTGCAACTACATCTAAAAATTATGGCAAAAAAAATGGCAGTGTTATCCGCATGACACAAAGGTTGCAATAAGACCTTCAAAGTTAATATGGTCCAATCAAATGTTTGAAAAATATTTTTTTCAATAACATTGAAAAAATATATATTTGTTTTTGAAAGTTAAACATTATAACTTGCATTGGCCATTACTAAACTAATAGTGATCAACAAGAAAATCGATTGCTAGAGTTTCATAGGAACTAATAAGATTTCAAATAATTTTAATTAGTTTTGAAAACTAATTTTACATTATTAATTGTTTTTTTCTTTATTTTTTAAAGTTTAAAATTCTATTTATCAATCAGAAACGAAATACATCATATCTCAACATTTTTTTTTTGGGACAATGTATCATATAGAGACAAGAACATAGCTAAGATTACATCATATCTCATCATTATTCTTTTTTTGGAAAAATGTATCATATAGAGACAAGAACATAGCTAAGATGTATGACACTATGAATAACAGAGGGACATAGAGGAGTATAAGAAACAATTACAAAGGAGAATCACTCAAATTGGGGTCGATCTTTGTAGCAACCTTTCTTTTTTTTCTTTTTCAAAGCCTTGACCCATCCTTTCGAAGGAGGGTTTATCAAAGTGATATGAAGATTATCATTGCATGTTGAAGGAGATTCCTTGTTAGAGTATGAGGAATCCAACTCATGAGCTTGTTTCAATACACCCGAAGAAGCATTAATATTCATTATCTCTATGCTTGCCAAAGCAGCATGGTTCACAACAAGATCCTCATGAGAAGTTTGAGGAACTGAGGTGTGAGTCTTGTCCACCAAATGGATTTCATCATCAAATCCTTCATCATGCTTGCCCGAAACAGAGGAGGCCTTGCCCACCATAGGAGGAGGGTCGCAAAGGGACCCTAGAATTTTGAATGTTCTTATTCTAGAGAGATTTGAACATAGAGCAATAATTTTGTAAATGGCCTATTTAATCATAGAAGCAGCAGCGAAAAATAGTGTTCCTATAGTATAGAATTTGGGTCCAGTAAAAATTACCTATTTTTAAATTGATCTATTCTAGCATCCTTTTACTGATATCGATTTCAACACAGATTATGACATAGATATAAACATTAAGCTACCCACAAAAAACATCAATGGTAAAGAAACTAGTCAAAAACATCCAATACTATGAAAAAATAATATATTATTAAATTCTAATATATGAAAAAAAATAAAAAAATAAAACTATATATATATATATTGTTAAGTGATAATAAAAAAATCTCTATAATTATTTTTTGGAAGGGATAATAATAAAATAAAATCTTATTCATATGACTAAAATCATGAACATGCACTATTTCAATCTCCCATTTTTATTGTTTTATTTTTTTAAAAGTCGTATTTAATCACCATAATTATTTGTTTGACAATAACCTTCTAGAATTTTCATTTTAAAAATTGTATTTAAGCCTAGTTTATTTAAAAAAGAAAAACCAACTTCTACCAACATTGTTTTACAATTTTATAATCTTATTGATAAAAACTTTAAAATCCATCATTAAAGTGAAAAGTGGTGTTGATCGAATTGTTGTGTGGGAAAACAGGTTTAGAGGCTACAAACAAATTGAAACCGTCAACTGAGGAAAACATGAGTTCTAATTGTTAAAACTTTCATTGTAAATAAAAATTACAACTTCTTTCAAACATGATTCGTTAACCGTTTATTACAGCCAAAATCTTAAATTTAATTTCCATATCAAAAAATTGTCCTCTTCATAACTTTCTTTTTTCAATTTTATAACTGGATCATGTCTAAAACCAATAATCTTAAACCCAAAACTTATAAAATCAGTATTAACAAAATCAATAAAAATTAATTATAAAACGAATATAAGAAAAATAAATTAATATTAAATATTAAAATTATGGGAAATTTGATTTACAAATAGTTGTATATATTTAGATATCCTATTAATATTAAAAATTTTGATTTACAAATAGATGTATATATTTATTAATATTAAATATTAAAATTTTGGGAAATTTGATTTACTTAAATATAATAGAAATAGTTGTATTTATTTAGATATCTTTTTTAAGACGTTAGAATTGTTATAAATATAATTTTATTGTTGTTTTTATTAATATGTTTTTGAAAAAAAATGTTATATTTTTTTAAACGATGGGAAAATTTATCATAGTTCAGCTGTTAAATTAGTATTGGCAACAACCATCATTGAATGCTATCAGTGGATGCATGCTAACTCATCACTATTATTCAAGGAAAGCCACACCACCTAAAATTACCCGCTGGTGGTCTATAAGGGGGCATACTTTCACTCCTACCAGATGCCTTTGGGTTTTGGGCTATTAACATGTTTCCTTAGGTCCGAGTAAGATAAGCTCTTAGCCAAGTAGAAGTATTTGCAATTGTATATTTCCACAGCCCATAGTCATTTTGATCTAATTTTCTGGATATATGATGTGTGTGAGTTTACTAATGTCCTAAGTTTCGAGTGGTCTCACCACCCACCATCAGTGACCCGTGTAAAGCATGATGGGTGGCGAGACCACAAAAAATGTAGGACATCAGTAAAATCGTACACAACATATATCCCTAAACTTATATCAACACAAGTAGAAGTAGTTTTAGGGCATACTTAGTGACCATAGTCATTTTGATCTAAGTTTCTGGATATATGATGTGTGTGAGTTTACTAATGTCCTAAGTTTTGAGTGGTCTCACCACCCACCATCAGTGACCCATGTATATTTCCACAGCCCATAGTCATTTTGATCTAAGTTTTTGGATATATGATGTGTGTGAGTTTACTAATGTCCTAAGTTTGAAGTATTTGCGATTGTATATTTCCACAACCCATAGTAATTTTGATCTAAGTTTCTGGATATATGATGTGTGTGAGTTTACTAATTTCCTAAGTTTCGAGTGGTCTCACCACCCACCATCAGTGACCCATGTATATTTCCACAGCCCATACTCATTTTGATCTAAGTTTTTGGATATATGATGTGTGTGAGTTTACTAATGTCCTAAGTTTGAAGTATTTGCGATTGTATATTTCCACAACCCATAGTCATTTTGATCTAAGTTTTTGGATATATGATGTGTGTGAGTTTACTAATGTCCTAAGTTTCGAGTGGTCTCACCACCCACCATCAGTGACCCGTGTAAATCATGATGGGTGGCGAGACCCCAAAAAATGTAGGACATCAGTAAAGTCGTACACAACATATATCCATAAACTTATATCAACACAAGCAGAAGCAGTTTTAGGGCATACTCCAGGCCCGCTATGTCCACAGAATATTTGAACTAGGTAGATCCACTTGAAGGGATCACTTCCTGCCAGTTCAACCACATATCCTGATATCGAGGGTGTCTAGATAATTGAACCTGTGACTTCTCAATAGAAAATTACTTTAACTACGGTGACTTTACCAATTGAGCTAACCCTCACATTTTAAGATATTAGAATTATTATGAAGAAAAATGTATTGTACTTTTTATTAATATATTTTTTAAAAAGGGTGTTACATATATTTATATTAAATATTTTATTATTTAAAGAAATATAATTAATTAAATTTAGTTTTAATGATTTGAAAAATGTTGGTATCTTCCTCATTAAAATTAGATTATTAAATATATAACATGTAACATGTAAAACTTATCATAATTATTTTTAAACCAATTTCTTTTATATATATATATATATATATATATATATATATATAATTAAATTTCAAAATAGCATTTCAAGACTAAAAAAAATTGGGAGATGTAAGATCTGTAACAATGGCAGGCCAAATAATCATAAATCTAGCAAACGAAACCCTCCCATCAAGTCTAAGAATTGTTGCGATGATTTTAGCCTTTTAGAGGAAAAATCTGTCAACGACGACTGTGATGGTGCAAGATAACAAGAAGAAGGACATTGAATAAACTTCAAGAAGATTTCTTTGGAGCTCAGAGTTCAAAAGAAGGGAGGATATCGCTCCATTTGGCTTGTCAAAAGAGAAAGTCGTCGATGCTAAGGCTGGATCTAGGGTTTCCACCTTCACTATAGCCAAGCCTCGATCTCACACTGATACCCTCACACCATCCATTGTTGATGGGGTTGTTGGAGATTTGCAGGTATATGGCAAAGGAAATTTTCTTGGAGGGTTTGATTTCAATGTCATTTTGACTTTATTGACAGATTTGCACCTTTAGTGGGCATTACCTTACTTTCTCATGAGAGTCTAAATAAATTCGTCCATCTTTAAGATATGACCAATCAAAGGAATTATTATTCTCTTCAAAATCTTTCTTGCAACTCAATTGAGGGTTTTATCCCAGACTTGGTGAATTTTTCGATCTTTGTACAACCATTCTCAAGGGGATCATTCTGCATGTGGGTCAAATCCTTGTATATCATTTTATTATTTGCGTACAACCTTTCTCAATGGCTTCCTTCTGCATGTGGGTCAAAGCCTCAAATATCATCTCTTCACTTGCCGTCAGGATCCAGGATCGACTGCAAATATTCTCTAGTAGTTCTATATTCGTATATGGCGGAAGGAAACTTCAAGACTTGAAATCCCTCAAAGAATATGGCATATCCAAGGTTGCCTCTATTTCTCTAATCGTTGATTGAGATGTGGAGCCAAAGTATGAGGGGTGCCTTCCTCCTCCCAACCCAAGACTTTGAAGAAAGTCCTAAAGCCAAGACATCGATCTTCAAAGCCCAAAGATATATCAAGGCCATTATTCGTTGTGGATCAAGCAACGGAAACCCCATCTCAAACTCTAATATCATTATTTAAATATTATTTTTTAAAAACTAGTCGCTTAATATAGCCATTACCTATTAATATTTTTAATAAATTAATAAAATAATATCATTTTTAAATATTTTCAAAAACTAGCCCTTTAATATAGCCGTTACTTAATAATATTTGTTTTTAATATATTAATAAATTAATATCATAATTTAAATATTATTGTTCAAATATAGTCGTTACTTGACATTATGTCTTTACATTGCTCTCTATTTAAGCCTTTGCCATGATCTGCCTCTTCATCTGGGCCCGATGATGAACCACACTTGTTGGTTCGAAACGCGACGACGAAAAATTTCTCTTATGTGATTTCCACTGAAAGACTTTGCTTAATTTTATGCTTTGTTTTGTTTTGTTTTTTTGTTTTGTTTTGTTTTTGTTTTTGTTTTTTTTTGTTAATTTGATGATATAATTTACGAGTGAGATTATTATTTTAGTTATTTAAAATGTTTTTTTGACTATATAAATAGATTTATGGCTTTAAGAAATTCTTGAAACATCTGATTACACATATTAGACAACTCAAACTTAGGATTTTAACAAATCTCTTCAAATTCTAAACAAATTTAACTAAAAAATAATAAAAAACATAATGTGCACCATTTCCAAGTTTTAGTTATTTAATTCGTATTGATTCGTTAAATCGATATCATTTGTTCATTTCCGTCAAACACGTTGTTCCATTAAGAAAATATATTAACTTAAGTTATAATATTTTTAGTTATAATAACATTTGAAATGCTACAATAGAAAACTAATCCTTAAAATACGATTTGTTACCTCATTCATATTGAAATGTATTGTGATAATAAAAAGCATTGTTCCATTCCATTTATCTGTTTATTTTTACTGTATGGTTTTTGTTTTTTTGTTTTTAAACATTAATTAGGAAATTTTATTATAAAAAATTGTGACCAAAATAAATATAAAGAGTTACAGTAGGTAGTAGTTTGTTGGGGAGGATATTCAATTCACATTAAATTTTACTAATCATCATTTTCTTATATTTAAACTCTATCATATATTTATAAAAATATCTCTATATTTCATATTTAATTAGTGATTCAAAATAAAGGCCTTTTTGAGAAATAAGATGTTCATAAAAAATTGAGGATCCATACAAATTAGTCATTGTTCCTTAATAAATTAGCATGGGTTTGTGCTTGTGTTACAAACAAAAAGTTGGAGAAATTCGTAAGTGTTGAAGAGTTTATATGCAATACCTATGAAGGAAAAGGTAGGTGTAACATTGGCACCTAAGGTGATCAAATTGATTCTTCTTGTGAATTTCCTCTTCCGAAACTAAAAATCTTTGTGTTTGTTATAACAATCTTGATATTAACATGCCCAATTATTGTCTCCAACATTGCTTCATTTCTCTGAATAACAATAGTAAGGAGGAAAATTTCGTGCCTAGAGCACCAATAGCCTCACCATGCTCTTTTAATGAGTTGCATGCTCACAAATCAATATAATCCACATTCCCCACATTATTATTCAACTAGCACACCAATCCCATAGACGAAAAGAAATAGACAGTTGTGATTTGTATAGAACAATGTTGACAATTGAATTGCATACACCCTCAACCAATTCGAAACTATTACACTTAACCGATAATCTTGATGAACAAACCTACAAAGACAGAAAATTGATAATTGCCAAGCTATCCAGAAAATAAAGAGTTGAACATGGAACAATATTAATGTCTAAACATGAAGTGATGGAGTCCAAACAATGTTTCAAAACAAAAAATTCCCCTTAGATCAGAGTCATTCTCACAATATAACCACCAAGAACACCATACAAGCACAATCGAATTTGGTGGATGAGCCAAGTTAATTGGTTTTTAGGTCATTTTGGTCGTTATATCTATCCCATCAGTGTAACAAAAACTTGTTCTCACAAAAACATATAATGTCATGGCATGGTAGCTAATTTTATCTGTGCTATCTATGCAACATGGGAGATCATTGGTATGTGGTACTCAAGTTGTCCATTAATTACGCCTTTATTCTCATAACTAAGGGATAACCTATTGATACTTTTCCCATCTGCGATTAATAGCCCCGATTTTTTAGTAGTGCTTATATTAGGTTGAAGATCTACTTGGTCATTGTTGACACAAAGAACTTGAAACCATATGAATGAATCAAAATGGCTTCTGAGTTTCTCAATGTAAAATAGAATACTTTTCAACTTATTATACTCTGAGGATTTTCCTTTGATTATATGTATAATAATAATATTAGAATCACAAATAACTTTTAACTTCAAAATACTTACCTGATATATCATAATGAATCCTTAAAATGAGAAATACCCTTACACTTAATTATTTGTAATATTTCAAGTAAAACTATATTCAGAGTTTCTTTTAAAAGCATAAAAAGTCCTTATTGCCCTTATTTTTCACTAAATAATTATATCACATAAATCCTTATTGCCCTTATTTTTCAATAAATAATTATATCACCCAAATTTTTTCTTTAGTATTATTAAAAATGGTTCTAACATGATTGAGATGCATGTTGTCTTCATTATAAGAACATATTTCATGATAATTCAAAGTGGCTAGTTATATCATTATATTCCATGGATTCTCCAGTGAAGTTGTTGAAAGATGTGACCAACTTTTTTAAAGTGGCTTGATTGAGATGCATGCTGACATTAACATAAGAGAAAAAGAAATTGACAATGCAAGTAATGTTTCATGGGTCCATTGTAAGAGACAATCGATGTCCTTTTTAATAATTAGTGTTTAATGGGGATTGAGTGTTGTGGTTGTTCTCTTATTATAAGATGAGTTAAAACACTAAAACACTAGTAGTGGGCCTCGAGATATGTAGGAGAGATGAAACTTCTCTTTGCTTATGTGATAAGTTTTAATTTTTTGAAATACTATGATTGATATGTACAACTTGTTTGGAATTATGATAAGGAGTGTAATTATAGAATGAATATTAAAGAATGTTTATCATAATTTTAAAGTTTAGAAGATATATTTTACAGTTTTATTACTTAAGAATAAGTTGTACAGAATAATGTTTCTCATAATTTTAAAATTTATAAGATATAGTGGGCAGTTTTACCATTTAAGAATAAATTGTATACATAATTTTATCTATTAAAAAAAATAGTGATTAACTTTTTTTTAATTTAAAATTTTAGAAAATTATAATATATAGATTTATATATTAAATTAATATATTAATATTTTGAAATGATTTAACTTTCATTTTATTTTTCTTATTGAAAAACCACTTCATATCATTTTTATTTGAATAGGATTTTTTATGTATATATTATATCTAAAAAATTAATATTACATATATATTATAAAATGTATTTAGGTTTTATTTAAAAATAATTTTTAATCCTCCGCATTTTTTTTTTTTCAACTTTATGTCTTCTTTAGCAAATTTTATAGTGAGTGAATGTAATTTTCAATTTGAATTTTTAGTATGCTTATAAAGTAATAATTCTTTATTAGAATTAGAGTGGTTGGATTTATGGAGTCTTTTCATTAGTGAGGCTTCATTTGTTATTACCACTCTTATGGGGGATGATTTGATAGTCTTGCTCAACACTCTGGTTTACTTCTCTATCTTTCGAGGGAAAATTTAATTCTTATATTTTCACTTGTGGACAAACATTAAAGACATCAATGAAGAAAGATAGAATCTAGAGATAATAAGTGGACAAACTCAACCTTTCTAATAAGTTCATATTTTTCTTAACCATACAAAGTTGTACATATTTTTGAAATTTGCGTAATATAAGTCATTTTAAAATTAACCAAAAATTGTAAATCAAAGTTTCATAATTAAAGTTACCATCAATTTACCAAAGAAATTATACTTTATCAAAGAAATTAAGCTTAATACACTACCATGTCATATGCTCATGCTACGTTTTAATTATTAAGATACGAGTGGAACTTTAACTAAAATAGTTAATGCTTCAAAGTATAGTGTTTAACAATTTAATTGTTCAATAAGATTACAAAAAGATATACATCACGACCACAAGTTTGAAATTTTAATTTATGATTTAAAATTACCTGTTTGAAATCATGTTGTTTCATTTGTACTTTTGTCTTAAATGCTTATTTGTTGAACTCTATTTTTAAACACTCCTAATTTCTCATGGCAGTAATGAGGGAATCAGGATGATCACTTTGTATATGTATGTAACATTGTTATATGAAATGTTGTATTTTAAATTTGAAATATGTTTCAAATTGCTTATAATGAATGATGAATGTTACTTTAAAATTTTGAATGGTCTAAATATACTTTTAAATTTTCTAAAATTTGAAATATATGTATTTTTGTATCTATGAAATGTACACACACTTTTTTGAATATTTCAATTATGCTCCTACACTATTGAAGATGTGATGTCGTGGGTGCAGGCGTTAGAGTCAATTTCCCCAATCTGTCAACAAGTTCCTCTATGCCTTGGTTAATTTCCCTTTCTTCTGAACTGGGCGCATCAGTCATTAAACTGGTGTTTCATTTCCAAAGTCCCAATATCATGCTGTACTAATTAACCGTGGTTCTTGGTGGCGGCTTAAAAGCGATATTCCTTTTTTGTGGATTGCACATACAGTATATATACCCACTTGTCTATATGCCCACGCAATACATAATGGAAATTACAATAGGCAAAGACTCACATATCGCGGACTTCTATTTATATATACCTCCACGTTATAATTGCCCACGCAACATATATATGCCTTCGCTATATATACCCACGGAATTTCCTTACCTCCTTTTCCACCGGCGATGATTATGCGCTAGCTTTTGCCATGGGCAAAGGCTCTTATATTATGACCGACAGTTACATATATCTCTTCTCTTTATACGATTTTAGGGTCGATATATATATATATATATATATATATATATATATATATATATATATATATATATATATATATATATATATATATATATCTATATATATATATATATATCCGTCGGCTATATATACCTCCGTCCTTTTCGTTGGTTTTGGCCGATGTATATACCATCCGGCGATCGCTCAAACGATGGTTCTCAACGGACCCGATACATTATTACGCAGCCTTAATATATCGCCAGTTCCGCTTGTCGCTGGTCGGTTCAATTGATAAGTTCTCCACCTCCGAATGATGGACTCAGCGATAAGTATATACTGTAATTTATATCAATTCGCTAAATCTGGAATTCGCCTTAATCATGCTATGCTCTGTTCGGACCAGAATGCTTTGTAAAGCGGCACTCAATACAGTTTCAACGAGCTTCTTGACGCCGATATGGTCTTGGACTGATATGGTCAGCACTTTAGTTACGAATTCTCAACGCTGCTACAGCTACTTAATGAAAACTACAAGCGTTTTTGCTATACCAAGAAGATATATACGCCACAGTGAAATAAGAATCAAAGCAGTACAGCTATGAGTGAAAGGAAAGGAACCTTCATTGATTAATAGACAGTATTATAGCGTGAGGAATCAGAATCGTTCAACAATATTAAGGCGCCATAAAAAATACCTTATGCAAGCAATTTACAGAGTCATTAAATAAGAGACATCGAGAGAATAAAAATTCCCAAAGTAAAACTAAGGTACTTGCCCCTCTCCTCTGTCTGTCGAGAGCTTTGATGCCATTTTATTTATAACTAAGGATAGGCCCTCTCGTCCTTATCTGATACAAAGAAAAGCATGCTTTACAGGTGATTTAAAGCTTGAAAGCTCTATTACAAATAGCATGATTTATTGCTAGAATTTATTCTATTTTTAACTAAGAAAGCATAGAAATTGCAGGCTAAAGGACCCCACTTCCTTGCCTGTAAATTTTTTTGGATTTTTGGAATAATTTGGAAGATTTTCCCCTCTGAGCCACATGCTCCCGCATCAGACTCCTGAGGACAAAATTCTTCATGGGCTCCTGTCCATGAGCTCATCTACAGATTTTCCCAATTTCTGTAGAATGTCTTCTGTAACCCAAGTAGCTTTAGTAATCGGCTGTTCCTTCCACTTCACTAGATATTGGAAATACTCTCGTGCCCTTGTCTTCTTATACACTTTCTTGTCCAGAATTCTTTCTGATTGTAAATTCTTGGCTGTGGGTAACTGTTTTACCCAGTCAATCTCTGGAGTCTCTTGATCTTGTGCTTTATCATCTGCAGCTTCATTCTCATACTTGTACAGGTCTGCAACATTAAAAATTGGAGATATTCCCACACCATGTGGTAATTCAATCTCGTAAGTATTTGCAGAGAATTTCCTCAGTATCCTGCATGGTCCAATTTTATTGGATTTTAACTTATTATACTCTCCCTTTGGAAATCTCTCCTTTCTGAGGTATGCTAAAACCAAGTCTCCAACTTCAAAGTTCATTTCTCTTCTCCTCATGTCTGCTCTGGTTTTATATTGAATGTTGTTGTCCTGTAGCTGCTGTTTCACCTGTTCATGTATCGCCTGCATTCTTGAAGCAAAGTCTTCACCTTCTGCACTTCTCATTTCTTCTTTTCCCAAGTTCCTTAATTCAGATATTCCCCTTGGGTGCATTCCATAAACAATATGGAATGGGCTCTGTCATGTGCTCCTGTTCGGTGAATCATTATATGCATATTCAACTTGTGGTAACACTTGATCCCATTGCTTTGGATGCTCTGCAATAAAGCTCGTCAAAAGATTGCCTAAACTTCTATTCACAACTTCAGTCTGTCCATCGGTTTGTGGATGATAGGCAGAACTGAAATTTAATTTAGTTCCCAGCTTCTTCCATAGTGTTCTCCAGAAATGTCCAACGAACTTTGAATCCTTGTCTGAAACAATGCTTTTGGGCAATCCATGTAATCTTACAATTTCTTTAAAAAACAAGTTAGCAATGTGAGAAGCATCACTAGTTCTATAACATGGAATAAAGTGTGCCATTTTTGAAAATCTGTCCACTACCACAAAAATTGAATCATAGCCTCTTTGAGTCTTTGGAAATCCTAGCACAAAATCCATACTTACCATATCCCAAGGCCTATCTGGAATTGGCAATGGAATATACAACCCTGTGTTCTGGCTCCTTCCTTTTGCATACTGACAGACTTTACAATTTCCTACATACTTCTCTACTTCAGATTTCATTTTCGGCCAGAAGTAAAATCTGTTGAGCTGTTCAAAGGTCTTCTCTCTACCAAAATGTCCTGCAAGTCCTCCACTATGCTTCTCTTTGATTAAATTTTCTCTCATTGAACAATTGTGTATGCACAGCTGATTTTTCTTAAATAACAGTCCATCTTGTATAAAATAATCCAGCCACTTGCTCCTGTCCGCCAAAATAGGATTTTCACAAGCCTCAAATGCTTCCTTAAAATCTAAATCGTTTTTATATAATTCCTTAAGAAAATCAAAACCCAACACTTGGATTTGACTTTCTTGCAGCAATACACTCCTCCTACTTAAGGCATCTGCAACTTTGTTTGACTGTCCAGTTATATGTTTCAACACAAAATGAAAGCCTTGAAGATATTCTACCCATTTAGCATGTCTCTGGCTGAGTTTTGGCTGCTGCATTATAAACTGCAATGCATGGTTATCTGAATAAAGAATAAATTCTTTCGACATTAAATAATGCCTCCACTTCTTTAGTGCCTATACAACTGCATAAAACTCTTTATCATAAGAAGAATACTTCCTTTTTGCCTCATTTAGCTTTTCACTGAAGTAAGCTATCGGTCTATCTTCTTGACTCAAAACTCCTCCAATTGCTTCTGCGCTGGCATCACACTTAACTTGAAAAGTTTTGTTAAAATCAGGAAGAACCAAAACAGGCTTTTCAGTTATTTTCCTCTTTAACAGCTGAAAATTTCTCTCTGCTTCAGCAGTCCACTTAAATGGTTGTTTATCTTTCTTTATGGTCTCAATAATAGGTGCATTAATTTTACTAAAATTCTTAATGAATTTTCTGTAAAAACTAGCAAGACCATGAAAACTCCTTAACTCAAAAATACTCTTGGGTGAAGGCCACTCCACAATTGCTTTGATCTTTTCTGGATCCATTTTCAATCCTTCAGCTAAGATAACAAATCCCAAGTACACCAGCTCCTCTTTCATAAATAAACATTTCTTCAGATTCAACAATAATTTTTCTTGCTGCAGCTTCTGTAGAACATAATTTAAATGCCTCAAGTGTTCTTCCTTGGATCTGCTATAGACTAATATATCATCCAGATATACTATTGCAAATTTACCAATAAATTCTTTAAGGACTTCATTCATAAGCCTCATAAATGTACTTGGTGCATTGGACAGCCCAAAAGGCATCATTCTCCATTCATATAATCCCTCATTGGTCTAAAAAGTGGTTTTCCATTCATCCCCTTCTCTTATCCTTATCTGATGATAACCACTTTTAAGATCTAACTTTGAAAAATATTTTGCACCAGACAAGCAATCCATTAAATCTTCAATTCTGGGTAATGGAAATCTGTACCTGATTGTAATCTTATTGATGGCTCTTGAATCTGTACACATTCTCCAGCCTCCATCTTTCTTCGGGCTCAGCACTGTTGGCACTGCACAAGGATTCAGGCTTTCTTTAATCAACCCCTTGTCAAGCAATTCTTGCACCTATTTCTTAACTTCTTCATTCTCTGCAGGAGTCATTCTATACGCTGCTTTGTTAGGTAGACTTGCTCCAGGAATCAAGTCTATATGATGACTGATTTTTCGGATTGGCGGTAATTCATTAGGCAAATCATCAACAATAATATCACAATAATTCTCGAGCATTTCTTGAATTTCAATGGGTAATTCAGAAATTTTAGTAGAAGTCAATATTACCTTGGGCTTGCAAATTACAGCAAAATTTACCTCATTTTCTTCAATCTGCTTCAAGTATTCCTTCCCTCCAAGAAATAGAGTTTTTGGATCAGTCTTCTGTCCCGGTACATCTTCTTCTTGCAGAGGTAACAATGTATGATTAACACCATCTTTTCCAAACTTGTAGGTGTTTCTTTTTCCGTCATGTATGGCTCCTCTGTCATATTGCCAAGGCCTCCCAAGAAATATGTGACACACGTCCATAGGCATCACATCACAAACAATTTTATCCTTGTACTTGCCCACTTGAAATTCCACTTCACATTGTTCACTTACCAACAGTTGATGTCCCTTTTGTAACCATGACACCTTATAAGGTGTTGGATGCTTCATTGTCTTCAGTTTCAATTTCTCCACTACCTCTGTAGAGGCCAAATTATCAGTGCTGCCACTATCAATGATCATCTGGCAACATTTCCCTTGGACTTTGCACACTGTCCTAAACAAAGTTTTCCTTTGTGGCGGTTCAGCAGCCACTTCTTTCACTGGCTTAAGTAAAACTTTATTAACTACCAGAGATTCTCCTCTTTCTGGTGTGTTTTCTTCTTCTACTGCCGCTGGTGCTTCTTCTTCATCTGGAGCAACAATTGCATTCCTCTGCTTTGTGTCTGCATTCTATGGGCACTCAAAAGCTCTGTGTCCCAGTTTGTTACACCTGTAACATCTTATTTCTCTGCCTCTTCCTCTGCCTCCTCTTCCTCTGGAAAAACTCCCTCTGCCTCTTGCATCACCTTCTCTGTGTGCATGCTGGGTTGAGCTACTGCTAGCTCCATCTCTAGGTGTTGTAGATCTACCTCTACCACCTTGACTTCCTTTTCCTCTGAAAGTACCTCTCCCTTTGGCAGACTGCTTCCTTATGAGATTTTCCTCCGCTTTCAGCGCTATCTGATAAGCTTCCTCTACTGTTTTAGGAGACAGCAGGCTTATCTCATCCTGAATGTCCATCCTGAGGCCATTCATATATCTAGCCACCTTCTCATCTGTGTCTTGGGCTTCTCCCGCTCTTATGCTTACTTTATAAAACTCTTCTGTATACTCTTTTACTGTTAAAGCTCTCTGTCTAAGATTTTGCATTTGTCTAAACAATGTTTGCTGATAATTACTTGGCAAGAACTTACCTCTTAACTTTGCTACCATTCGGCTCCAGTTCTTGATTGGCTGCTTACCAAGTCTCTTCCTTTCCGCCTGCACACCATCCCACCAGAGTGCTGCATGGCCTTTTAACTTGGTGACAGCAAACTTTACTTTCTTTTCATCCTCTATTTCCTCGTAATCGAAGAATTTCTCCATGTTGTTAATCCAGTCGTTCAATTCTTCTGGATTTAATCCTCCTTGATATACTGGTACTAATTGGTTCCATGGCCTGGCGGTGGATTTCAACACTGACTAAAAGAATCTCATCTCAGGAGTAACCTGTACAGCTTCCTCCTCTTCAGCAGCTTCAATTTCGGGCTCACTGACATCTCCATCATCTATATTTCTATCTGAAGTTAAGGCATCCACTCTAGCTCACAGCTCTTCCACTGTTTCCATTAATTCAGCATTTGCAGCAGGTCGTCCTCTTCCACCACATCCTCGTCCTCTTCCAACTCTGAAATCCATCCTTCTTCTGCTCCTGAGATTCAATTCAATGTCAGTTGTAGGCTCTGATACCACTAATGATGGCGTGGGTGCAGGCGTTAGAGTCAATTTCCCCAATCTGTCAGCAAGTTCCTCTATGCCTTGGTTAATTTCCCTTCCTTCTGAACTGGGCGCATTAGTCATTAAACTGATGTTTCATTTCCAAAGTCCCAATATTATGCTGTACTAATTAACCGTGGTTCTTGGTGGCGGCTTAAAAGCGATATTCCTTTTTTGTGGATTGCACATACGGTATATATACCCACTTGTCTATATGCCCACGCAATACATAATGGAAATTACAATAGGCAAAGACTCACATATCATGGACTTCTATTTATATATACCTCCACGTTATAATTGCCCACGCAACATATATATGCCTTCGCTATATATACCCACGGAATTTCCTTACCTCCTTTTCCATCGGCGATGATTATGCGCTAGCTTTTGCCATGGGCAAAGGCTCTTATATTATGACCGACAGTTACATATATCTCTTCTCTTTATACGATTTTAGGGTCGATACATATATATATCAGTTGGCTATATATACCTCCGTCCTTTTTGTTGGTTTTGGCCGATGTATATACCATCCGACGATCGCTCAAACGATGGTTCTCAATGGACCCGATATATTATTACGCAGCCTTAATATATCGCCAAGTCCGCTTGTCGCTGGTCGGTTCAATTGATAAGTTCTCCACCTCCGAATGATGGACTCAGCGATAAGTATATACTATAATATATATCAATTCGCTAAATCCGGAATTCGCCTTAATCAAGCTATGCTCTGTTCGGACCAGAATGCTTTGTAAAGTGGCACTCAATATAGTTTCAACGAGCTTCTTGACGCCGATATGGTCTTGGACTGATATGGTCAGCACTTCAGTTATGAATTCTCAACGCTGCTACAGCTACTTAATGAAAAATACAAGCGTTTTTGCTATACCAAGAAGATATATACGCCACAGTGAAATAAGAATCAAAGCAGTATAGCTATGAGTGAAAGGAAAGGAACCTTCATTGATTAATAGACAGTATTATAGCGTGAGGAATCAGAATCGTTCAACAATATTAAGGCGCCATAAAAAATAACCTATGCAAGCAATTTACAGAGTCATTAAATAAGAGACATCGAGAGAATAAAAATTCCCAAAGTAAAACTAAGGCACTCGCCCCTCTCCTCTGTCTGTCGAGAGCTTTGCTGCCATTTTATTTATAACTAAGGATATGCCCTCTCGTCCTTATCCGATACAAAGAAAAACATGCTTTACAGGTGATTTAAAGCTTGAAAGCTCTGTTACAAATAGCATGATTTATTGCTAGAATTTATTCTATTTTTAACTAAGAAAGCATAGAAATTGCAGGCTAAAGGACCCCACTCCCTTGCCTGTAAATTTTTTTGGATTTTTGGAATAATTTGGAAGATTTTCCCCTCTGAGCCACATGCTCCCGCATCAAGATGGTATGTTGTAATGATTATATAATCAATACTCACTATCTCTTATATGTCATTACTTAACTATCTAAATAACTAACCATATTGTAAATAAATTACTCATTTAAAATTTGTATTTAATAATTTTATTAACTACTAAATCCCATTTTGAGATTGTACACGAAAGAATCACTTTCACAAAAAAAAACCTATATTTTTCATAAAAAATATTAAAACCTATATTTTTCATAAAAATATTAAAAACATATTGTAAATGGTTAATAAAAATTGTCATTACAATGGACATAAGAAGCTAAAATTACAAACTAGAAGTGATACATAAGATGTAAAACACCAATAATTTAACACCCTCTATTTACAAACTAGATTATAGCAGGGACAAAGGTACCATTGCATCAAGTCCATACAACAAAGAGGTATAGCAATATGGTTCATTAAGAGTTCAAAAGTAATGTTAATGTTATTAATAGTTTAATATTGATTGGGATGCATGTTCACCTCACACTTTGGACCACTTTGAACAATAAAGTAAGAAATCAACTATGTAAATGGAATGAATACTTCATGGTTCTAAGTAAGTTAGACAAAATGATGCCCATTTGATCGAGTGGTGTTATGGAATGAATCAACACACAAACACTTGGATAAAGATATTCGCTTAAAGATGGGGTTCGTCAAATGGATTTTCATGACTGTAGAATCTTGGGTATGGGGATTGTGGTTTAGGGGTGGGTAATCTATCACCTTAAAAGAATCAAAGGACTTTAATATGAATGGGATATGCATCATAACCAATAATGATGTATAAGATTTGATAACAATTTTTTTTTTTCAATTTTGAGCAACATTTTGTGGTTAAATTTATTTATATTAAAAAAATGTTCAAAGAAGGTATTGTTTTTTCTCTCTCATCACATTTTTAGTGAATGGGAGTAAAAACCTTTTTTTATTAGCTTATATATATATATATATATATATATTGATTATTTAATGATTTAAGTAAGAGTCGAGACGACATGTATTGACCATGGATGGAATGAAAACTTTTTGGGGCCGTCTACTCCTTGAGCCTAATTGATACAGGTTAAGCATATCATTATAGGAATTGAACACATGTGGTGAGGGAGTTAACAACCCCCTTCAACCACTTGGTCTACCCTTGCTTGACATCAACCTAGATTCATTATTACTCACACATTTGTCAAATGTGCTAGGGTGATTAAGGTAAACTTGACTTTGTCATTGAGTCAATTTACTATAGTTATTAATGGGTTTACTTTTGTCTGTTTATAGGCTCGAGGTTTTGGTAATTCATGTTTTTTTCCATGATATTTTCATGCAATGTAGCCTATTTAAATGCACGATGACTCCATTGTAAGTTTCCTTTGGGCCATTATGAGGGCATGGTAAAAAGCAGTATTGACACTATAAAAATGTTGAAGAGTTTGGTAAAAGGCCTAGCCATTCTTGGTGGACAACCAATATTGGATGAATGATGTAATTTTTGTTCATTGTCTATTTATTATGATTTGTGGTTATGTGTCTATTACGTTTTTATTTCTCTCTTTTTGTATAAAAAATTGGGGATAGAGACTTGGGATATTTTCTTGTCTTGGTAGACGATTTCTCCATTTCATTCAAGTTTCTCCTCATCTGAGTTTGATCTAACTCATAGCACTGTCTCAACCCATTTCACTTGTTTTGTGAGCACCATTTCTTGGTAGGTTCACCACCCTTACTACAAAGGCATTGTATAACCAGGTTCTTTGTGATTCGATAACCTCACCAACTCTTCGATTTATGTTAATCATTTGGAAAGTATTTCAACTTACATGACATATCATTAGTATCAATAATGCCTAATAGTAAAGTTTCACAATATAGGAAAGAGATTAAAGCATTAATGGAAGATGACAAAAGATGTCTACTCTGTAACCACACACTCTATATAATTTAATAACTAGGTATTATAAAACTAGATTAAATATCATTACATATAAATAGATAACTAAAATTATTATCAATATATAAATAATTAACATCGAAATGTCTTACATATGGCCATGAAAATTGAAAACTAAAACCACTCTAACCTCAGAGCATAAATTATAAATTTTGAAACCTTTATGGCCACATTGGTAATATTAGTGTACATTTTGTTTCATTTTATGAATTCTCCCCTCTATATATTGGTTCCTCTAACTTACCATCTTCCAATACTTAGTGAAGAAAACCTAAAAACATAAAACTCGTCCATAGAAACAAAATTGATAAACATTCATAAGAATCGATTGTAAAATCTCCCTTTAATTTCATTTATATATTTTAACAATACATTTATTATTAAGCCAAGGTGAAGAGCAATGTAACTTGATGGTCAAGCTATAATTTGTGTTAATGCTCAATAACTTAAAAGAACTTTTGAACCTATTAATGAAATTAAAATGAACTATTCAAATCACTTTTAATATGAATTTTGGGTTTTGGCTATTTTTGTGTGGGTGGATTTTATGTATTTGTAGTTTTTAAGGTCCGGGGTTGTGTCTTATAAAATGGTGTATGTGTACGGTGATAATAATGTTCTTTTAGTGTCTTGTTTATATAAAAGTTAATTAGAATGAAGTGAGAATATTATTATTATTTTATATTAATTAAATTTGACACTTTAATATAATATTGAGATTCACACAAGTAATACATTGTGACACATAATCGAGATGAATTAACATTGTATTACACTAAACAATTATGAAACACGAATGCTTGAAAAACCATAGAGCAGTTTGTTGTAACTGTAGAAGATCCTGGAAGACCATGGAGTAGCGAAAATATATCACGCATAATATTATGCATTTGATTTTATTATTTTAACTTCATCAAATAAACATTGCTAAATTATTCAATTGGGGAAGCAAATCGAGTTTACAATGCATGGTTAATGAAGTTTAAGTTGTAATGAGTGCTGTAATCAAAGGAAAGGTTAAAATTTTAATAATATAGTTGGATGGGATCTTACTATTTTAGTGCGAAATGGGTAGATAGATAATTTTTAAGGAAGAGAGAAAAAAAAAATTGTATTTTTTGCAGGACAGGAACGGTTGAAATCAAATGGCACTTCATCATGGATTGTCCGTTTTATGAAGACATTTGTAATCAGTTTGAAAGTGATTTGAAAGTGATTTAAAAATGAACAATTTAAGCATCCTATTTACTGAAACAAGACTTTACAAAACTACGAATTTCTTGATCAAAATTTACGACAAAAAATTATTCTATGAAAAAACTTTAAAGTACAATATTTTATCTCTAGTGGAATTTGACTCCCTTAAACCATGAGATTTCATAAACGTCATTCAAAAATATCTTATCTAATCTAATGACATTGAGCGTAGAGTACTATTTAGTCCAACAAAACACGTCATTGCATAACACCCAAAATATAGAGCAATTAGGATACGTCATTTCATACAACTTCAAAGTGCACTACAACATTGGTCCATTTCAATCAATTAATTGTGGGGTCAAGCCAAAGTTGGACAAGATAAGGAAAATTATTAAAAATGTATTAAATAATAATTATGAGATAAAGTTGCCAGTGGATGTTGATGGTGGAAACTTCTGTATTATTATATTTTTATAGATTAAGTTAATTTTATAATAAATGGTTTTTTTTAATTAATAAAAATTTGATATAAATTTTAAATGTGAGTAAAGTTTTATTATAAATTAAAATTAATATATAATAAAATAAGTGTTGTTGGATAGTTTAGTTTTTGTTATTTAAGTGGATGTTATGTTTTTAGAAAAAAAATGTAAATTGATATATGAAGTGGAAAAGTTAATTGTCTACTAAGGGATAAGGACTTGCATAATTTTTGGTGGGTAGTAATCACTACTAAGTTTACACATTTACGCTTTTACTCCTATATGTTAAAGCATTGAAAAAGACATAAATATTTGTAGGTAGTAACTCCCAGTAGGTATATTTATTTCCATCTTGTTCCTATTCATTTTTATGCAAATACTTGCTTAAATTATGGTGGGAAGTAACTGATGGTAAATAGGTTATTTACATGAGTATGAGTTATTTTCAAAGATTTTAATTTTAGGTGGTTTTCTTATGAAGCTTAACAATGAAAAATCATTGCACAAATATTTAAAAATCATGGCAATAAAAGGATGATATCAATTAGGGATGACCATGAGGGCCTAGAGATGAGAAGGTAAATATAAATATGAGAAAGTGTAATTTGGTTAACCCGGTCTTAGGAAGAAGAAGCTAGGATCATTTTGATCAATAATGTCAGCCATCTCCATGTCGCAATTCGACAGAAGATGTGAACCAATGTCTGCCCTATTGTTTCCCATGATTAGATAAGAAGGCCATGAGATAGAAGTTAATGTCCTTGTGTCCACTAAAATAGAAAAAAATATATTTAGCATAAAATTATTCCCTTGCTCTATTGTAGCTTTTTCAAAACATCCATACAAAAATTCACTAGTAATCATGGTTTTTACTAATTTATGTTTTATTTTTACTCGGGAACATTTTTACAAATTATGTTTTTTGATGGATGCTAATTATCCTTAGATCTAATTGTATCGTTTATTTTAGGAATATATATGTCCTAAGGATGCATAGATTCACTGCATAGTTGTGTAGCTTTAACTTTTATGCAAAATAAATTGCTTTCATGTTTTAGTATTATTCGTTTTGGCAGTTCTTTATTTTAAAAGAAAAAGTTGTTTCAACTAGGGCTTTCATTTTGGTTTTGTATTATTATGTAAAAAGCATATTGCATTGGTTTTGAACCAATGTTAAGACAAGTTAAGGGTAATAATGGTGTATATTAGACTCTGCACCACATAAATAGAAAGATTTGAATTTTGATCCACACCACGTAAACATAAGGATTCAAACCCATTGTAATCATACTATAACAAAATTTATTCTTGTAAAAGCTAAAGTATCCATCACATCAATTAATTTGAAATGGAATATATTGAGATGGAGAAAATTCTTGTAAATAGCCATGACATCAAATCATTTGGAACCTAATATTTAATAGTTGTGTTCAATGTTTGTTAAAAAGTTGAGAAATCTATTTTTAAATCTATCAAAGATGTCACAAATGTAACAAATGAAAAGTGCAGGTCCCAATTCACCCTGGACAACACTTCTCTTTGCATAGACATTACAACAAAAGAAAAAGAAAATTGTTTTCCTTCTAATAAAAGTTATATTAATATTGTCCATAGGAGCATGCTATGATATATGCATACAAGGCAATATCAAACCCTAAATTCTTCTTTCTGCTACCAGACTAGCTAAAACATCTATTCAATAGCCTAAGTGACTATCAAAATTCTTATGTAGAGCATGATAGAATTACAAGATCTATAGTTGTTGCAATATTCCAAATCTCTTGAAGTCACAAACACCATAAGATTGCAATTCACAAAGTACCTAGATGCTTATATAAAGCAAAATTGTGATAAAATGTTGCTTGTTGTTGAAAATATCAAATAGATTACAAAACCAAAACAACCCTAAACCATATATGAAGGAATAGAAAATATGAAAACTTATTATGATACAGAAAAAGATTGACAAATTAAAACAACACAAGAAACATTATAAAACACTTTGTTCACATATTTCACGATGAATGAAAGAACCCAAGATGTTTATAATACCTTTGTAGAAGAAAAATCAAAAACCCATAATGGCATACTCATATAAATACTTACTATCAATGAAGAATCTGATGTGTTGCAGTGATGATGGCATTAATTAGAATTCAACAATCGGAAACAAAAGGGAAAAAAAATAAAAAGCAAAATCTACATCCAAATGGTTGGGGAAATTGTTCAGATTCTAAAATTACAAGGCAAGGGTTGTTGGATGTAACTTCCTCAATAAGCCATGTGGTATACATGTTGAGTTTATTTGTTTGGGGGAAGCTTATTTTGTTTGTCATTTTGTTTTAAATATATGAACAAAATATTATTATTTTTTTATATCATTAAAATAATTATATAAACTAAACAAAAATTTTTATGTTCAAATATGAAAAGCCTTCATCCTTTAATTGCCTAGTAAGAGATAAGTACTTGCATAAATTTTTGGTGGGTAATAACCACTACTAAGTTTGTGTGTCTACACTTTTACTCCTACATGTTAAAGTGTTGAAGAAAACATAAATAATGGTAGACATTAACTCCTTGAATGTATATTTATTTCCATCCTTTTCCTACTCATTTTTTATGCAAATGTTTACTTAAACTATGGTAGGGAGTGTTTATGTGAGTATGAGCTACTTTCAAGGATTTTAATTTTAGGTGGTTTTCATATGAAGCTTAACAATGAAAAATCATTACACAAATATTTAAAAATCATGACATAAATATTGCAACTACATCCAAAAATTATGGAAAACAAATCTGAGGCATTTATCCACATGGCACAAAAGTTGCAATAAGACCTTCAAAGTTATGGTCCAACAAAATGCTTGAAAATTATTTTTTTCAATGATATTGAAACTAAACATTTTTTATTCAAAGTTAAACATTATAAATCACATGTTAAAAACTTTGTTAAACAATTTTGGTAGAATGGTGGGCATAGATAGGTTTTCGCTCTATTACATCGATAAGATTGAAGTCGTCTTTGTCTCCAAATATTTTCTTAATGCACTTGTTGTCGCAGGACAAGAGAACAATGATTTTTTTTCTCTACAATTTGTAAAGGTTATGGATGAATGTGGAGGTCAAATACGAAGAAGCGGTTTTTTCTCCAATGGGGCATCTCAATGGACATAGATAACAAATGGGGACCCATCCTAGTGGTCGCCTCCTCAACTGGGCTACTTTCCTGGTTTGTTCTCTGCTCCAAAATTGCTTCCAGGAATCTTTCATATTACAAGGAAGGAGGCTTATCACAGGCTTATATGCTTTAGAGTTGCCGAGGAGTATGCATATGCTAGGAAATATGAAATTTCTCACGTGTTCCATCATTTTCCCTCATAAATGTTGCTTGTATTTTTGCAAAGTTTCTACATTGGTGGCTTGTGAGGCCATGGGATAGATGCAAATGATGGTGTTACTCCCCCCTTGTGCTCTACACCCTTTTGCTATTTTCTCCTCCATCCATATAGTGTAGACACAGGATAATCCCTTCCATATTTTTATCAGGAATATGGGTGGAAAGTTTATTGTTCTTTGGACGAAAGAATACTCTTTTGTCTCCTCTATCAAGAAATATATTGAAGGAAAATGGGGCATCCCTAAACAATGTCAATGTTTACAATATAATGGAAATGTCCTTGACGAATCCTTCTAGCTCAAGGATTACACTATACAAAAAAATCTTAAATATAACCATGAATGCAAGACTTTGAGGGGGTTTACCAGATGTTAGGACACCAAATGGAACCATGGTTACATTCAAGGAAGAAATCCAAAGAAGGACTTCTATCCTAGCTGGAAAAAGTCATGACATGGTGGTTAATAACCTAGAGGTTTCTTCCCTCTTCTCAGTTGTAAAATCAAAGGAAATTATATTCATATTCAATGGTTTTTATGTGTATTGTGCCATTGATTCTTCTTCTTCTGGTTATATTGTTTATCTCGATATTTAAGCTTCTGCAAATTGAAATTAGAAGTAGGTTATAGTATTCTGATCTGATTTATATTGCATTATCGGGTTAACCTATCACAGATTTTCTACATGGTATCGGAGTTATGAATAGTATATTGAGAAGAGAATTCGAAGTTTGAAGTTCGGGGTTGTAGGTGCAAATCGAATTCATATCATACTTCAAGGTTGGCCAATGGTGTTTTATGGCTTGAGACTTGAGTATGCCTTGGAAGGTAGCTCAAATTACATAGCATGGAAAGATAGAATGGAGGCTGTGTTAGAAGACAATGGATTGAAGGAATTCATTAATCAATAAATCCCAAAGCCAGCTTCAACTAATGCACAAGAGTTGGTTGAGTGGAAGAAGTGTGTGGCGAAGGTGAGACAGATCATCCTTGAGGGAGTTCGAGACCATATTGTCTCAAGTGTCCATGGGAAGGATACTCCATTTTCAATGTGGAAGACATTGAAGGACCTCTACCAGAACAGTAGCGACCAGAGGAAATTGGTGCTCAAGGATAAGCTTTGAAGAATTAAGATGGATAAGGGTGATGTTATTTCCACATATCTGAACAAGCTCACCACCTGCAGAGATGAGCTTGGAAGTGTGGGAATAACTACTGTCGATGATGATATGGTGAGCCTCGCTCTCCTTGGCCTTCCAAAGAGTTGGAATAGCTACTAGGACTCTGTGAATGGAAGGGAGAAACTGTAGGATTGGGAACGATTGTGGTCGGACCTTATGCAGGAGGAGATCAGGAGGATAATACAAGATGGTCCTTCATCCAAGAATGATGATGAAGAAAATATGGCCTTAGCAAGTAAGGCAAGGAAAGGGAAGGGGAAGGCTTCCCATTTCAAATCGAATTCTTCTCATGGAGGGAAGAAGGGTGACATGTCTAAAGTAAGACGCTTTAATTGTCACAAGATGGGGCATTATGCGACTAATTTCCCATCAAAGAAGTCCAAGAAGGGATCCTTGAAAGGATCGGAAGGTGAGGCATTAGCCTGTCAGTTCGAAATGGACTTTACCCTCATCGAATGCATGGTGTCATTGATGATGGGTTGTGTCTGGTATCTTGACAGTGGAGCCTCATTCCACATGACCAGTGATAAAAATTTATTTAGTGCCTTGGAGGAGAAAGACCTCAAGATGTGCATAGAGATGGGTGGCAATGAAAGGTACAGTGTTTCAGGAATGGGCATGGTTGCTCTTCAGAGGGAGCATGGAGCTCCTCTCACATTAACAGATGTGATGCATGTACCTAGATTGAAGAAGAACTTGGTATCGATCACAATGTTGTAGGACAAAGGCTACGATGTTGTCTTCAGTAAAGGAAAGGTGTTCCTAAGACACATAGCCATGGGTCAGATCAAGAGGATAGGGATTCAGGTGTAGAATCTCTATAAACTAGAGGTAGATGATTATGCATCATTGAGTACGAAAGCATAATTGGTGCAAAGCCAAGACATTGGCAAGTTGTGGCACAGGCGGTTGGGCCATTTGCATCATTGGGCTTTGAAGATAATGCAACAGATATCTACAGGACTTCCCAAAGGTAAACTTGAGCAAGTTGACACATGAAAATGTTATACCTTGGTAAAGTAGACCAAGTATTCCTTTCATGATTGAGACAGTTGAGCAAAGGATATCTTAGAGAAAATTCATACTGATTTGTGTCGACCATTGTCGATGGCATCCACAACGAAGCAAAGGTATTATGTGATTTTCGTTAATGACTATTCTCGTAAATGCTGGATTTATTTCATGCAGAAGAAGGACCAAAATTTCACAAAGTTTTGTGAGTTCAAAGCTTTGGTCGAGGAAGAGTCAAGGAAGAAGATTAAGGCCTTGAGAAGCAAAAACGGTGGAGAATATGTCTCTCAAGAGTTTAAGGACTTCTATGCAGCGGAAGGAATTAAACGAGAGTTGACGACACCTCATAACCCACAACAGAATGGGGTGGCCGAGAGGAAGAACAAAACTATTATAGGGGCAGCACGGGCAATGCTCCATGACCAAGGCCTACCACTTCACTTGTGGGCTGTGGCATGCAACACATTGGCCTATTTGCAGAATAGAAGCCCGCGTCGCATTCTTGGGATGAAGACACCAGAGGAAGCTTTCTCTGGTAAGAGACCAGATGTGTGGTGAGCTCCAGTATTGTAGCAATAATGCTATAACTCCTGGGGCTTCCTGTCTCTCATTTTATCAACCCGGTAGTTCGTACAAACTTGGAAGCGACGGTGCTATATGCACAAGTACTAGCTCTTGTCGCAGCTGTCACTTGGTCAGCTGGCACAAGTCCGCTAGGGCTCAAGCCAACTTCTATAGGCTCTCAGAAGAAGCTTGCTAATTGATGGACGAAATCTAATCTCAAAGGAAAGCTATTCTACTTGACAAAAATGAACTAAAAGCAAATCAAAGCATGTAAACCTAGGAAACCCTAATTTAACTAGTCTAACCTCTACAATGCAAGAAATGTGAATGAAGCTTCTACCAATGCTGTCACTACCTCTGATAAATGAAAATGCATCGTTCTAAACTACTTGCATCATGAAAGTTATGTTTTTGTATTTTCTTTTAAGTGTGTGGGATGATGGTGATCTTGAGCTAACTAGGGTTTGGTTGTGCAGATGGGATGGAGAAGGAAGGAAAGTGTGGGATAGGTTGGGGAGGCTAGAAGAGGTCCCTAGGGATCCTTAGCACCCATCCACAGAGGTTCCTCGCATTCAGATGCTCAGCAACCGAGAGAGTGGCCTCCTACAGGATGGTTGTGGAGAATCCTACAGGATACTCTGTTTTCTACAGGATGTCTATAAATGGCTACAGGATGACCTACCGTGAGTGTTTGGAGTGATGGAGGGATGATGAAATGGTAGAGGGAGATGTGTAAGGTAGGGATGAAGCTGGTGATGGCTTTAGAAGTGGAAGATTAGGATGGGAAGTGAGTGCAGGGAGGAGGATGGAAGGTGAAGGGCTATGTCAACGAAAGGCTAGAGAATGGAAATAAGTGAGGAGTGAAAGACTTTGTGAGGTAACGGAGCGGAGCAGGGGTCAAAGAGATGTCTGCATGCGTGATCAGGATGGAGGACAAAGTGATGGAACGAGAGAGAGCAGTGTAAGTGAAACAAATGCTTATGACTGTCACTTAACCAAAAATGCATCAATCCTAAACTACTTGTGCTTGTAAATTCAATGAGCAGCAATCTAAACGTGAAAGAGAACGTGCATGCAGCTGTGGTAAGGAAGTGTGGTGCAGGTGCGAATCATGTGGAAGCATCTAACTTAACGTGACTGTGGTTGCAGCAATCATGGAATAAAGAAATGCGTATTTTTGGTGGTTAATCATGGACTTCACTCCAATCCCAGATGAGACGGCAGTGAGCCTTAACAACCTTTTTGTTGGAGCTCCAATGGACTATATCTATCCTCTGCTACACTAAACAACTGTAAACAAACTCACTATAAGCAATCTCCTATCTAACTCATGAAAAAGACCAACTCAACAACCTGTAATTCGAATTGCATGTGTAAATGGAAAGCTCACAGTGCTGAAATGAAATGGAAACAACACTACAGCAGAGGGGATCTATGGCTCTCAGGTTGGGCCCTAACCTGAGAGCTATAGTCTCCTTGAGAAAAACTCAGAACTAGATCACAAACTGCCTTCTTTATTCATAACTGATATCATGCCAAATTGGCTTACAAAAAGGAACAAAAACTGAACTGTGTTCCAAAATTACAATAGCAATACGAGAGTTTCAACAACCTATCTAAGGCTAAAACCTTCATACTTATACAAAAACGATGATCCAACAAGTGTCCTACATTTTAGGAGCTCGGCTGTCCAACTAGAGTTTAACTGCTGATCCTGTAGGATGGTCATAATTGTTGTTCCTGTAGAGCAGTTTATAACTGTTGTTCCTGTAGAACAGCTGGCCGTTTTTTAAGCTCGGAGGGGAGATGGATTAGAGCTCGGAGTTCTTGATGGGAATCACGAGGGATGTCCCTAGAACCGTGGACATCCTCTCCCAAAACCCGCAGTGCCACCTCATTGTCTCCTTAACTCCTTTTTCGTTGTCTTTTGCTCCCTTTTAATGCCAAAACCTGGAATCAAAATGCATCAGTCACGTAGAGAGAGTGCCTACCCTTCTTCCTACAAACAACATGAATAAACTAAGAAATGCATGCATAAGCAATAAAAAATGAATGGTTTGAGCAAGTAGAATAGGCCAAAATGAGCCCAAATTGTACCAAAATTGGGGCTCATCATCACCCCCCAGCTGAACCATTTGCTCATCCTTGAGCAACCTTGCTCCTGCTTCTCGTCCTTGGCTGAGGACTCGGGACCGGAACAGGCTCTTTCTTTTCCGCTTTTGATGGCCCTGCCTTCTCTGCCCCTGGTGGTGATGAAGGTGATGCTTCCTTCCCCTTTTCCATTCCCTTAAGTCGGGCTTCGGAAGGCGACTGGCCTATCTTTCGAGTCCAGGAGGTTATTTTTGGGCTCCCCTTTTCTGGGGTGGCCGATGTTTTAGAGGGGGTCCTTGGACTGGGTGAAGTAGGGACATCCCCTGAAGTGGTTTGGCTGCTGGGTGGAGGCTGTGGCTTGCCCGTGGTCATCCTCTTGCTCCTCCTGACTTCAAGTGGTAGAGGGGTCTCCCTCTCCCTTTTCTCTTTCGGTTTTGGAGGTGTGATGAGGGCAGCCAGTGCCACTGCTGCCTCCTTCTCAAGAATTCCAGCCTTCCCTTTCTTGCGATTTGCTCTCTCGGAGCTCCTTGTAGAGGGCCTCTCCTTTTTAGATCTCGGGCTTCCTGTGGAAGACCCTGCTTTGCCAGCTTTCGAGCTTCCTGTAGAAGCCTGTGGTTGCACTTTCGGGCTTCCTGTAGAAGCCTCTTTCTCCGTTTTTGGGCCTCCTGTAGAAGCCTGTCCCCTAATGATTTTCGGGCTTCCTGTAGAAGCCTTGGTTGTTGCTCTTGGGCTTCCTGTAGAAGCCTGCTCCTTACTGATCTTCGGGCTTCCTGTAGAAGCCTTTGTCTTTGTTTTCGGGCTTCCTGTAGAAGCCTGTTTTTGTGTTTTCGGGCTTCCTGTAGAAGCCTGTGCTTGCGTTCCTGTAGATGCAACTTCCGCCACCTTTTCTTTGTTGGCTGCATGGATTTTGCTTTTGGCGTTGCCTGCAGGAGCTGACGAGGTGCTTGGGCTGGCAGGGACCACCTCAGTTTTGACTGCCCTGCTTTTCAACCTCTGTTCCCTTGCTGACAGGATGGGGGTGTCTTCTTTTGCTCTGTCATCCTTTCCCTCCTCCTTCTCTTTTCGTTCTTTCTTCTGTGTTGGAGTCGGGACCTTTTTGCTTTTCCCTTTCTTACTCTTGGCTACGGGCTCTTCTTCTTCACCGCTAGAGGACCCCGTTTCTTCAAGCAACATTTTTATGTCCCCTTCTCTTGTTAAGTTCCTAAATGATTCCCATGTGAGGGGGACTTTATATGAGTGGAGAGCATCCTCCACAAGCAATTTTATTAGCCCATGATGGGCTATCTGATCAGGGATTCCGTCCTTGAGCTTTGTAGAGCACTCTATCAAGGACTGCAGTAAAAAGTAAGGAATGCTCAGCCTCTGTGCTGCAAGGAGGTCAATCTGGTGTCTTAGTTCATTGAGCAGCCTGAAGTGATACGCATATATGATGCTGTAACGACCCTCACAGGTGATATATTTCATAATTTGCAAACTGACTTCGTCCCACGGTGGCAACAGGCTTGTCCTTTTCACCCCATTTTTGTCCTCTGTGAATGATTCTTCAGGCGGGAAGAACTCCTTCTTTGCTTGCTGGCTCTACTTCCGCTCTTCTTTATCCCACGGCAGACCCATGGGCAGTTCCGTGACTCGACTTATGTGCTCTGGGGTGAGTTGGAGGCTGAGGCCTCTGAAGCTTACCGTGGCCAGTGTCAGGGATTTAGGCTTCAAGGCCTGCAAGAATTCCTCGGCTACTTCATCATCGTAGCCTTGTAGCTTATCACAAAAAGGCATCCATTGTGCTCTGGTGAAGAGCTCAACCACTGCTGGGTTTCTCCTTAATTTGGCGGAATCTGTGGGTTCTCGCCTGATAAACCCACCAGGCATGACGAACACAGTGGTTTTGACCAAAGGCGGTAGATACAAAGGAAATTCGGTCTTATAGACAGAGCATGCAATGAATTCACAAAACCACAGTCTAATTATACTGCTATCCTGTAGAAGCGATAGTATAGGCACGGTAATCCAATATATTTTATGACCAGACTGTGAATAATGACCTTGCCACCTTTGAAAACCAATTGCGGAAGGAGTTTCAGGGTTACCTCTTTTCCGCCACCTTTTTTATGTGAAGACTTCACCTTCCTGCAGAGACTGCTTTCCTGTAGATACTGTTTCCTGTAGGACTGCGTTCCTGTAGAAACTGTTCCTGTAGGAGCAGTGCGCAGACTTCGAGGGGAAGCTTTAGTTGGACAGCGGTCGAGAGGTGCCTTACCAGCGTTTAGGTAGCCGAGAGCTTGGCGTGTCAACATGCAGAGGTAATCAGAGGAACTACTCGAGTTTTGAAGTGAGGTTGATGGATATACACGCTTAATCGAGCCGATTAGATTTTGAATCGGCGCAGCTCGTGGCGCGGGGGGTGAGTTGTCCCCGCCGGACCGTTGGGTGACGTCACCCATCATCCGCCTGCACATTCGCTTGCTGCCGCATTCATTCCCACAGATCTGCCGCCGCCCTTTTCGGTTAAACTCGTTTCACGGTTGACGGGACTGATCTTCACGTGCGTGCTGCGTGTGTCCTTTGTTGTGGCTGCCACCTCATCATCCTACTATCCCTTTACTAGCCGATGTGGCCAGTCAACTGGCCTTACGGCCGCTCAACCATTCACCTTTATGCCATGCAAAACAAATCAAAGTAATATCCATGCGATTTGATGGAGAGAAGGATTAGAACACTTACCTGCGCGCGTCTGCATATGATTTTCAGGTTTTTGGACGACGGATCTACCTGCTGCATGTGGCTTACACAGTCTGGAGGCTCGTGGTCACGGGATGCTGGCGCTGTGGTGGACGTTCTGGTTGCATGCGCCCGCGTTTTGCTTGCAGATGGCTGGGCGATGAATGGCATCCACTCCTGCAGGTTTGACTGCTACAGGATTCCCGCGGGAGCCTTGCAACAGTCTCACCTCCTTGGGTGCATGCTGCATGCTGGCGGTTCTGGCTTCTCGATCACGATCCCAGCGCTGGTGATGCATAACGTGGATGTGGTATGGCTCTCGGTGCTTGGTTTTTCTTTGACAGATGTTTTTTCACGAGAACTCATTGCTCTGTTGTGCTGCTGCAGGGATCTTGGTTGCATGGCGACGAGGATGGTGGAGCAAGATAATAGCAATGTTCAGGAGTGCCATCAGTGGCATGCATGCATTCAATCCATTCCTCAGTCGCTAGATCTTCATTTAAAACACATTTCGGCCGTCGCAACCTTCTACAGGAATTTTCCTGTAGAACACAGAGCTTCCTGTAGAAATTTTGCACTTTCCTGTAGAAGATCCGCGTCTTCCTGTAGGAAGACTGTCTCTTCCTGTAGAAAACTGTATCTTCCTGTAGAAGATCCAAATCATGATGAAAATTGCACATACCTTGAAAAACATTGTTATTCTTGGAGGAGGTGTTGATGACATCCTTTGATAGCATGATGAAGGCCCCTGGCTTGGAGTGGAGAGGCTTCTTCTCCTCCATAGAACATCTGCATGCAAAACTTTTATTGTGCTTATTGTTTTTTTTCTTCTTTTTTTTTTTTCTCTCTTTTTTTTTGAAAAGATAGCAGGGGCGCCCCAAAGAGGTTTTCACCCTTGCTACCTGCCCTGAGCGCCTCAGAGAGGTTTTCACTCAAGGATCTTCTCTCTCTCTTTTTTTTTTTTTTTTTTTTTTTTTTTAACTTTCTCCCTTTTTTTTGAAAGACAATAGGAGCGCCTCAATGAGGTTTTCACCCCTACTGCCTGCCTTGGGCGCCTCAGAGAGGTTTTCACCCAAGGATCTTTATTATTATTATTATTATTTATTTATTTATTTATTTATTTTTTTTATTTTTTTTTTCAGGTTATGCCCAGAATGGAGGCAGAACCCTTCTCTATGACCAAAACGGATTTCTCCATAGTGCTGATAAACTCTTGTCTTGAGGGAGGCTTCCTGTAGATCTTCAATCGATGCCCATTGACAAGCATGGGAATGGCTTCCTCATCAATGGTTCGAATGAGGACAGATCCATTGTCATGGCACTGCTCCACTACATATGGTCCTAGCCATCTGGTTCTCAACTTCCCCTTGAAATCTTTGAATCTGGAGTCATACAACAAAGCCCAATCTCCCGGCTGAAATTGCTTGTCATGGAGATGTTGGTCATGCCACACCTTCCTCTGAAGTTGAACCACTTCTGAGTGAAGGAGGGCCTGCATGCGGTGCTCATCCAGTCCATTCAGCTGCAACAACCTTTCTTGCTGTGCATGGCTGAGATCTAAGTCCAGCTGAGATGCCATCCTCAAAGTGTTATACTCAAACTCAATGGACAGCAAAGCTTTC
Source organism: Pinus tabuliformis (assembly GCA_031772625.1). Classification (NCBI taxonomy): domain Eukaryota; kingdom Viridiplantae; phylum Streptophyta; class Pinopsida; order Pinales; family Pinaceae; genus Pinus; species Pinus tabuliformis. The sequence continues at coordinate 32,680,449 of CM062804.1, forward strand.
TTCCCATAGACCAGCTCATAAGGTGTGAAGCCGGTGGTGGTCTTCCAAGTGGTGTTGTAAGCCCAGGTGGCTTCAACCAGGTGATCTGCCCAGTCCTTTCTGCTGCTGCTCACCACTTTGGTCAAGATCCCCTCTAATGCTCTATTGGTGACCTCCACCTGCCCATTTGCTTGAGGATGATAGGGAGTGGAGGTTCTATGCTTGATCTTGTGATGAGCTAGGAGATCTTCAACCAAGTGGGAGGTGAACTGGCTCCCTTGATCGGTGACCAGCTCTCTTGGATAGCCAAACTTATAGAAGATGTTCTCTCTCAAGAACTCGGCCACTTTTTCTTCTGTTGCTGCTTTGATGGCTTTGGTCTCTGCCCACTTCGTCAGGTAGTCAGTGCACACAATGATGTAGGATCTTTGCCTCGAAGAGGGATTGATTGGACCCACAAAGTCCATGCCCCACTTCTCAAATGGCTCAAGAGTCACTTGAGGTTGGAGGGGCATCTCATCCCTTTGGGTCGGTTTCCCCATTCTTTGGCATTGGTCGCACTGGCTGACATATCTTCTGACATCTTGATGCAGTGTGGGCCAATAGTAGCCTGCCTGCAGAATCTTGAAGGCAGTTCTCTTTGCTGCAAAGTGTCCTCCACAAGGCCCATCGTGACAGGTGAGGAGGATGTCAAAGACTTCCTTTTCCCTTACACAACGCCTTAAGATCTGATCGGGGCCAAGCTTGAACAGGTTGCCCCCAATCCATGTAAATGAGGCACTCTTTCTGATGATTTTGCTCTTCTCTTTTGAAGAGAGGTGCGGAGGGAACTGAGCTGAAACAAGGTAGTTTGCTATATCAGCAAACCATGGAGAGAGTACTGATATAGCAAACAGATGCTCATCAGGCATCTGGTCATCCACCGTCCCATCTTCATCTGCAGACAAATCCAATCTAGACAAGAAGTCAGCAACAACATTTTCTCTCCCTGGTTTATCAACAATGGTTAGATCAAACTGCTGCAATAAAAGTAACCATCTAATAATACGAGCATTCACATCTGGTTTATTCATCAAGTATCTAATAGCAGCATGGTCAGTATGTACAAAAGTCTGGTAACCGGTAATATAATGTCGGAACTTGTTCAGTGCATGGACCACAGCTAAGAATTCCTTCTCGGTTACAGTGTAGTTCAGCTCGGCTTTGGACAAGTTTTTGCTAACGAAGTAAATGGCATATGGAAGTTTTTCCTCAACTTGTCCTAAGGCTGCACCTATGGCTTTGTTTGAGGCATCAGTGTGGATGTGGAAAGGTAGGGCCCAGTTTGGACCTCTCAAGATTGGTGCTGACACCAACTTGTCCTTTATCTCATTTAAACACTTCTGACAATCGTCAGTCCACTTAAACTCCACATCTTTTGCCAACAAACCAAACAATGGTGAGGCTAACTTGCTGAAGTCCTTAATGAATCTCCGGTAGTATCTTGCTAATCCCAAGAAACTTCGGACATCCCTTACTTTTTGAGGAGGTGGAACCCTCTTGATGAGAGCAATTTTGTTGGGATCCACCTGCAATCCTTGGGAAGAAATAGTATGGCCTAGCACGGTCCCCTCAGTCATTAGGAATTCACATTTTTCAGGACTAAGGGACAAGTTCATCTCAGTGCACTTGGTTAGGACCTTTCCCAAGTTGGACAATGCTTCCTGGAAGTTGGCCCCATAAGGGGTAAAGTCATCCATGTATATTTCCACTGCATCATGGACCAACTCTGAGAAGATGCTCAAGACAGCTCTCTGAAAAGTAGCAGGAGCATTGCATAGCCCAAAGGGAAGGACTCTGTAGGCAAAGGTACCCCAAGGACAGGTGAAGGTGGTCTTATCTTGGTCTTCCGGGCTGATTTGGATTTGATTGTACCCGCTAAACCCATCCAGGAAAGAGAAGAACTTCTTTCCTGCCAGTCCATCCAACACTTGATCTATGAAGGGTAGGGGGAAATGGTCTTTCTTGGTAGCTTTGTTCAGCTCACGGTAATCTACACAGATCCTCCACTTCCCATTCTTCTTGGGAACCAACACTAGAGGGGACACCCATTCACTATCTGAGATGGGGTAGATGAATCCGGCATCCAACAGTTTTTGCAGCTCTTCCTTGACAATGTCCTTAAGGGCTGGATTCATTCTCCTCTGGGGTTGCCTAACTGGTTTACAATCCTCTTTGATGTATATATGATGGGTACAGACCGAGGGATGGACTCCTTTCATCTCCTTATAGCTCCAAGCAAAAGCATCTAAGTGGCTGGCCAATAGGCTACACAACTCCTTCTCTTGGGAAGGAGATAGGGAGGAGCTGATCTTTAATGCTCTCTCAGGGCCAAACTCCACACTTTTGACTCTGGGAGTGACAGGGCTGGTTGTACAAAGGTCCACTGAGGTGCTAGCTTGGGCATCCTCCACCAATTTTTCTAAAGGTAGTGCACTGGTAGGTGGATTCTGGATCAAGTTCTCGATCAAATCATCCTCGGTTGGGGGATTTCTTCTATTGGTTTCTATGGTACACAGAGGTGCTGAATACACCTCGTCTTCTTCTCCTTCTTCCAACCAGAGTGGTAAATCATGCTCTAAAGAAGGTTGGGCAGGAGGGTATAGGACTAGCTGCTTGGACATGGGACCATTATTGATGGTCATGTTTCCTGCCCGACAACTTATGTAAGCATCTGCAGTAGCTAACCAAGGCCTTCCCAAGATGAGAGGATACCCAGTAAGCTTGGCCTTTGGTTGCAGAACCAGGAAGTCTGCAGGGTATTCCCAAGAATCAATAGAGACCAAGACATCCTCCACAATCCCTTCAGGAGTCACGGTGGAGCGATCTGCTAATTGCAGTACTCTCGAGGTTTTCCTCAAGGAACCCTGAAGATTGAGTTTAAGCATGGTATCTCTGGTCATCACATTGATGGCTGCCCCCAGATCAATCAAGGTGTGGGGGATAATGGTGCCATTGATGTGAACATCTACTACAGGGCTTCCAGGATCTAGGTACTTTGGGCAGATGACTTGTCCTAGCATAAGGTCAGACAGTTGTCCTATGACATTGATAGTTGAGGCATCTTTCTTCCGTCTGCCTGGGTGTTTGAAACACTTCTCCTTAACCAGCTTGTTATATATAGGCACATCCTTGATGGCTTGGAGAAGTGGGATTTTTACACACAACTACTTGAGCTCACCCAAAAGCTCATCTTCTTCTGGGTTAGGTTGTGTGGTGGCTGTTAGTCTCTCAGGAAAGGGTGGAATAGGCTTTGGTTCACTCTCCTGATGGTTTTCCTCATCCTCTGGGGGAGGAGGTTGGCGATCTGGAAGAGTCTTTCCAGATCTAAGATTGATCTCCTGGATCTCCACAGCATAGGTAGGGCATGAGGTCTCCCCAGTATATACCTGCTGAGCCTGTCTATTGTTGGGGTTCGGGTTCAGTTGAGCAGGCATCTGAGGTTGCCTAGGAGGAGCAGGAGGTAAAGGTTGAGGTTGAACTGGTGGTGGAGGCAAAATGGCAGGAGGAGTGTTGTATTGGGGCCTCCACCCCGACTGAGGAGCACTCCATTGAGGCTGCGACTGGGTATGTGAGTGATATGGATGAGAGGGAGGTTGAGTAGGATACTGAGGTGGATAAGACCATGGAGGAGGCATGGACCAAGAAGGATGAGCAGGGGGACCCCAGGAAGGCATAGGAGTCGATTGGTTGGGGTTGTAATAAGCTTGAGATGCCCCTTGCATCCCCTGCTGATAAGGTCTAGATCCTTGAGGCCTCCGTTGGTTGATGAAGTAGAGAGGTTCAGTGGGGGCTTCAGTCCCTTGGTACATGGCCTTAAATCCAGGTAAGGTTGGACACTGATTTGTTGGGTGGTCCTCCTCACAAATGAAACACACTTCAACCGAATGCAATGGACATTCGTTCTTAGGGTGTCTTCTGGTGCACCTAGGACAGAAGATAGCCAAGGCTCTCTCAGCTTCTTCTTTCTTCTGCTGGATCCTGAATGTGTCCAGCTGCATGGCAATGGTCTGTCTCACCTCACTCTTAAGATCTTCTAATTGGTTTGTAAACTCATGTTTGGAGAAAGGGACACCAGTGGAGAGGAGATTTCCTCTACCTCTTTTCCTAGCTGCCCTAGAATGATTTCGGAACATAGTCTTGATGTCCTCATAAGGCAGTTGGTAAATGTCCCCCCCAGCTAACATGTGAAGGGTGTCTAAGAGATCTTCAGGGATTCCTCGGAGTAGAACCAACTTGAGGGATTCAGGGTCAAGCGTGCACCTGGCCCGTTTATAGCTAAGTTGGAACCTCTCCTCATAATCCTCTAAAGACTCATCATTCCCCATGGTCATTCGAAATATCTCTCCCTTAGTTTCCTTGGACCTACAATAATCCCTATACTTGGTATTGAAGGCTTGCTGCATCTGAGCCCAAGTAGCTATGCTATTCCCAGGTAATCCCATGAACCAGCGTAGGGCTACATCCTTAAGAGTAGAAGGGAAAAGCTTCAGCTTTTGCTCATCTTCAGTATAGTCATAGGTTCTACAAAGGACAGCAAACTCAAACAAGAAGGTATCAGGATCCTCAGTGGTCAGTCCATGGAAGTTAGGCAAAGCAGAGGGGCTAATGTTTTTCATTTTCATCTCCCCATTGGTCTCTCGGATGGGGAAAGCTCCTTCTATTCTCTCATCTTCTCTATTGTCAGCCATAGCTACAGATGGAGTGGTCTCTAACTCTTCTTCTTCTATAGGGTCTTGGTATATCTTTGGATGTTCACCTATAGGTTCCTCTGGGTCACGGTCACCAAAGAAGAGTGAAGGGTGACTCAGTGATGTGGTGGGGGTGTTTGGTAGGAATTTGCCTGATCTATCACGGTTCCTACGAGGCATGAAATGGAAAGGACTTTTCTTTCTTTTGTTTTGAGTGCTTTTGTTTTTTTCTTTGGTACCTGCAAAACTGAAACAAAGTGATCTACAACTAACTATATTGCTCAAATGAAATTGCAAAATTGGAAAGCTAATCTAGGAAAGCAAGAAATATTAATCTAGGAAAGCAGGAAATGCTAATCTAGGAAAGCAAGAAATGCTAAGCTACTTTTGCAAAAAGGGAAATGAAGTAAACTACTGAGCAGAAGTAAGAGTATGGAAGTAGAAGAAAAGCAACAATTACTAATACTCTGACGCTTCCCCGGCAACGGCGCCAAAAAGGATGGTGAGCTCCAGTATTGTAGCAATAATGCTACAACTCCTGGGGCTTCCTGTCTCTCATTTTATCAACCCGGTAGTTCGTACAAACTTGGAAGCGACGGTGCTATATGCACAAGTACTAGCTCTTGTCGCAGCTGTCACTTGGTCAGCTGGCACAAGTCCGCTAGGGCTCAAGCCAACTTCTATAGGCTCTCAGAAGAAGCTTGCTAATTGATGGACGAAAGCTAATCTCAAAGGAAAGCTATTCTACTTGACAAAAATGAACTGAAAGCAAATCAAAGCATGTAAACCTAGGAAACCCTAATTTAACTAGTCTAACCTCTACAATGCAAGAAATGTGAATGAAGCTTCTACCAATGTTGTCACTACCTCTGATAAATGAAAATGCATCGTTCTAAACTACTTGCATCATGAAAGTTATGTTTTTGTATTTTCTTTTAAGTGTGTGGGATGATGGTGATCTTGAGCTAACTAGGGTTTGGTTGTGCAGATGGGATGGAGAAGGAAGGAAAGCGTGGGATAGGTTGGGGAGGCTAGAAGAGGTCCCTAGGGATCCTTAGCACCCATCCACAGAGGTTCCTCGCATTCAGATGCTCAGCAACCGAGAGAGTGGCCTCCTACAGGATGGCTGTGGAGAATCCTACAGGATACTCTGTTTTCTACAGGATGTCTATAAATGGCTACAGGATGACCTACCGTGAGTGTTTGGAGTGATGGAGGGATGATGAAATGGTAGAGGGAGATGTGTAAGGTAGGGATGAGGCTGGTGATGGCTTTAGAAGTGGAAGATTAGGATGGGAAGTGAGTGCAGGGAGGAGGATGGAAGGTGAAGGGCTATGTCAACGAAAGGTTAGAGAATGGAAATAAGTGAGGAGTGAAAGACTTTGTGAGGTAACGGAGTGTAGCAGGGGTCAAAGAGATGTCTGCATGCGTGATCAGGATGGAGGACAAAGTGATGGAACGAGAGAGAGTAGTGTAAGTGAAACAAATGCTTATGACTGTCACTTAACCAAAAATGCATCAATCCTAAACTACTTGTGCTTGTAAATTCAATGAGCAGCAATCTAAACGTGAAAGAGAACGTGCATGCAGCTGTGGTAAGGAAGTGTGGTGCAGGTGCGAATCATGTGGAAGCATCTAACTTAACGTGACTGTGGTTGCAGCAATCATGGAATAAAGAAATGCGTATTTTTGGTGGTTAATCATGGACTTCACTCCAATCCCAGATGAGACGGCAGTGAGCCTTAACAACCTTTTTGTTGGAGCTCCAATGGACTATATCTATCCTCTGCTACACTAAACAACTGTAAACAAACTCACTATAAGCAATCTACTATCTAACTCATGAAAAAGACCAACTCAACAACCTGTAATTCGAATTGCATGTGTAAATGGAAAGCTCACAGTGCTGAAATGAAATGGAAACAACACTACAGCAGAGGGGATCTATGGCTCTCAGGTTGGGCCCTAACCTGAGAGCTATAGTCTCCTTGAGAAAAACTCAGAACTAGATCACAAACTGCCTTCTTTATTCATAACTGGTATCATGCCAAATTGGCTTACAAAAAGGAACAAAAACTGAACTGTGCTCCAAAATTACAATAGCAATACGAGAGTTTCAACAACCTATCTAAGGCTAAAGCCTTCATACTTATACAAAAACGATGATCCAACAAGTGTCCTACATTTTAGGAGCTCGGCTGTCCAACTAGAGTTTAACTGCTGATCCTGTAGGATGGTCATAATTGCTGTTCCTGTAGAGCAGTTTATAACTGCTGTTCCTGTAGAATAGCTGGCCGTTTTTTAAGCTCGGAGGGGAGATGGATTAGAGCTCGGAGTTCTTGATGGGAATCACGAGGGATGTCCCTAGAACCGTGGACATCCTCTCCCAAAACCCGCAGTGCCACCTCATTGTCTCCTTAACTCCTTTTTCGTTATCTTTTGCTCCCTTTTAATGCCAAAACCCGGAATCAAAATGCATCAGTCACGTAGAGAGAGTGCCTACCCTTCTTCCTACAAACAACATGAATAAACTAAGAAATGCATGCATAAGCAATAAAAAATGAATGGTTTGAGCAAGTAGAATAGGCCAAAATGAGCCCAAATTGTACCAAAATTGGGGCTCATCAATGTGGGTCACTTCAGGATCTTTGGATCATTGGTATATTTCCACGTGACAAAGGATGCACGGAAGAACCTTGAGCTGACAGCAGAGTTGGGGATATTTGTGGGGTACACTGATACACCTCACAACTATCGAGTGTACTTGCCTACTAGTCAAAGGACAGTGGTTCGCAGAGATCTCAAGTTTGATGAGCAGAAGGCCATTCGAGTTTCCCTTGAGAGGGAGCTCCAAATACAGGCTGTGGAGGAACTGTTGGTTCCTAAGGAGGAGGAGCCTCAGACTGATGTGGAGCAGCCGCATGTAAAGGTTCTAGGAGTGGAGACATCCACTCAAGTAGAGTCTTCCAGAGATGGATAGAAGCACACAAGAGAAGCTGACAGATTGTTGGAGGACGCGAGAGAGAATGTGGGAGCACCATCTTCTCCGTGCAGACAGAGGAGGTCACTTGAGAGGTACACTAGATACATGGCCCTTGCTGGGGAATGTGTTGAGACCAAGCCATCTTCCTTTGAGGAATCAGTGGTGCAGCTGATTCGGGTTGATGCTATGGTGGAGGAGTATGACTCCATAGTTCGTAACAATGTTTGGGACATGGTTTCAAGACCGGAGAACAAGTCAGTTGTGAGTTCCCGTTGGCTTTACAAGGTAAAGCAAGCTATTGATGGTAGTGTGGAGAAGCATGAGGCAAAATTTGTTGCCCATGGCTTTTCACAGGCGAGGAGGATCATGTTGCTGCAGTATATTTTGACAGAGGAGAAATATGCTGACATTTTGACAAAGGCATTGTCAAAGTGTAAATTCGTGTTCCATTAAGAGAGGATAGGGGTGGCACATAATCCCTTTCTTATTGAGAGGGAGTGTTGAAATATGGAAACAAGAATATTCCAATTTAATTTGTCCTTGAATTAAATTTTGAATTAAAATCGAATTTAGTCTTAACAGCTACTTGGAAATAATTAATTTATTTATTTTAAATTAATTAGTTGGAGAAATTCAGGTTAGAAGTCTTTCTGAAGTCATGCAAGAGTTATCCCTTAAATTAAGGAGATAAGATTGAGTTATACTTGAGTTGTAATTAGTTAACTCAGTTTACTGAGTTAAGTCCAGTTAAATTAGTTCCAAACTATTTGAGGAACTAATAGTGGGTTAACAGTCAGTTGATGCATTAATGCACTCAACTAGTGCTACTCCAGTTAACTGAAGATTCCCTCATCAAAAACTCATGCATGTCTATTCTGAGAAAGACCCAGTTGAGATTAATGTTCAAGGACAGTGTACTATCAGTTGCATGTGTTTTCTCATGGAGAAAACTCATGCATGCGGTCAAGGATTCATCCTTGAGGATTGTGCAGTTTTGAAGGCTAATCATCCACAAGGAAAAGTGCAAGGAAATAGGAGCTTGGATATTAGAGAGGAAGGCTAGAGAGAAGCCAAGATTGCTAGTGAGCATCTGTGAGGATTGTACTGAGAGTTGGCTAGCTGTGAGAGCTAAGGCTTTGTATAATTCCTATGTTGTTATGAAACCAGCTCAAGAAAAGATAGAAAAGAAAGATCAACGCCTTAGAATTCAGCCTCTTTGAGGGGGCAACCTCCTTTACATTACATAAATGAACAATTCTTGGATGATACAAATGACAAAACCTCCTTTCTATATATAGGAGTCTAAGGAGTCACAATATAATCCAGTCGACCTAACAATAATAATATAAAGCCACAAAAATAATAATAGAGGGATTCTATGGGGCACAGAAATAACAATATGTGGGTAATAGGGGCACAACAATATAAATAAGGGGTATAACTACAATAGTAATGGGGTAATCACTAGTATTATAGGGACCCAACATGCCCCTCTCCTTCAAAAAAGTGTTGTCCTCAACGCTAGAGCAGTTCTGGATACTTCTGCATAAAATTCTCATCCTCCCATGTGGAATCTTCAGCGGATAAGTTCTTCCACTTGATAAGATATTCTGAAATTGATCGATTTCATAGCTGTCGAGTTCTTGTTTCTGTGACTGCTTCCGGTTCCAATATAATTTTTCCTTCCTCGTCAAGTTCTGGCAATATTGTTTGAACTGTGAGCTTGTCGCCTATAACCTTCTTTAAACATGAAACATGGAAAACTGGGTGCAATCGAGAAGCTGCAGGAAGCTCCAATTTGTATGCCATAGTACCAATCTTTTCCAACACCTTGTACGGACCATAATACTTTGGTGATAATTTATTATCCTTCTTAGCTTGCTTTAGGGACATTTGCTTATATGGTTGTAGCCGTAGGAATACCCAATCACCTACATCAAAACTTCTTTCACTGCGATGTTGATCTGCCTGTTGTTTCATTCTATTTTGTGCCAACACGAGGTTATCCTTTAAGAGTTGGAGGACTTGTTGTTGATGTTCGATGTGATGTTCCACTGCCTGAACCTTAGAATTTTCTCTTAAATATGATGTGATTGATGGTGGTTGATACCCATAAAGTGCCAAAAATGGGGTCATTTTTGTTGCTGTATGGAAGGAAGTGTTATACCACCATTCAGCCAGAGGCAACCATTTGACCCATTGTGTCTGTTTATCAGATACAAAGCAACGAAGATATCCTTCCAAACATTTGTTTACTATCTCAGTTTGCCCATCAGATTGAGGATGATAAGATGAGCTATGAGCTAACTGAGTACCAAGACAAGAAAATAATTCTGTCCAAAAATTTCCAGTGAAAATGGGATCTCTGTCACTTACAATAATCTTTGGGTTTCCATGTAGCTTTTGAACTGTTTCCATAAATGCAGTAGAAACTGTACTGGCTTTAAATGGATGTGATAATGCACAAAAGTGTGCATACTTGGTAAGTCTGTCAACTACCACCATGATGACACTCTTTCCCTCAGACTTGGGTAAACCTGTGATAAAATCCATTGAAACCTCCTCCCAACGTTGGCTTGGAATGGATAAAGGTTGTAATAGACCCGGTGTCTTAATTGTTTCAACTTTATTTTGTTGGCAAACCAAACATTCCGCCACAAACTTTTGAATATCTGATTTAAGGCCATCCCAAAAAAATTCCTTCTTAACCCTGTGGTAAGTTTTTAAAAATCCTGAGTGCCCTCCTAAGGGAGAAGTGTGCAATTCCATAAGAATCTTTTGTTTTAGCTGGGAATTCTTACAGAGGTATAAGCGATCTTTGTACCATAACGAATCATTTTGCCAGCTAAATGTATCAGAAGTACTTGAATCTTGTTGTAGCTTTCGAATAAGTGCCCACACTTCTTCGTCATTCTTCCATTCCTCCTTTGCTTCATTTATCCAATCTGGTTGGATAATAGAAATGGCACACAACAATGCTTCCATATCCTCATCCTTTCTTGAGAGTGCATCTGCCACCACATTTTGCTTCCCTTTTTTGTAGATGATTTCAAAGTCATAACCCAACATCTTTGTGACCCACTTTTGTTGCTCTTCAGAGGATAATCTTTGTTCTAAAAAGTATTTAAGGCTATCATGATCTGTTTTTACCTTGAAGTGTCTTCCCATTAGGTAGGGTCGCCATTTCTTAAGTGCATGGAGTATTGCCAACATTTCCTTCTCATAAATAGCTTTGCTTAAAAACTTTCCCTTGATTGGACGACTTTCAAAAGCAATGGGTCTTTCATCTTGCATTAGAACAGCACCAATTCCATTTCCTGAAGCATCACATTCCACAATAAAGGTTTTTGTGAAGTCCGGTGTAGCTAAGACTGGTGCTTGGCACATTGCCTCTTTAAGATGTTTAAAGGCCTTTGTTGCTTCCGGAGTCCATGAAAATGAATCTTTCTTCAATAATGTTGTTAGAGGTGCTGCTATTCTCCCATAATTCTTAACAAACTTGCGATAATACCCTGTCAACCCAAGAAATCCTCGCAGATGCTTTATGGATGTGGGGATTTTCCATTCCTTAATGGCTTTAATTTTGCTAGGGTCTACCTTAACTCCTTCATGAGATACAATATGACCCAAATATTCCACCTCCTGGACTCCAAAGAAACATTTGGATATTTTTGCATATAATTGTTTCTCCTCCAATAGTTGTAGCACCTTGTCAACATGTTCAACATGATCCTTCCAAGACTTGTTGTAGATTAGTATATCATCAAAAAATACTAACACAAATTTTCTAAGGAATGGTTTGAAAATTGAATTCATCAAACCTTGAAATGTTGAAGGTGCATTGGTAAGGCCAAAAGGCATGACCAAAAATTCATAATGACCCTCATGAGTTCTAAATGCCATTTTCGGAATGTCTTCAATCTTCATTCTGATTTGATGATATCCCGAACGAAGATCCAACTTGGTGAAGTAAATTGATCCATGCAATTCATCCAGTAATTCATCAATGACAGGAATGGGGAACTTATCTTTAATAGTGAGCTTGTTGAGCTCCCTATAATCTGGACACATGCACCATGATCCATCCTTCTTGTGCACCAATACTACTGGAGCTGAGAAAGAACTTTGACTCGGTTGAATTATACCAGCCTCTAGCATTTCTGCAACCATACGTTCAATTTCACTTTTTTGGACATATGGATATCTGTACGGCCTGATGTTTGGAGGAACACTTCCTGGAATCAGATGAATAGCATGATCATGATCACGCATAGGTGGGAGACCTTTGGGGTCTCAAATACCTTGGAATGATTGTCCATGACTTTTTGGAGATCTGGAGAAATAGATGATTCCAATGTGGAAACATCTAGCGAACATAATTGTGCAATTACACCTCTTTGCTCCTTTTTTAGAAGCTTTGTCATGCCATTAGAGCTGATTATCTTTCCTGGTTTCCCTGCAATACCCCTTAATTCAACTTCCTTTCCTTCCACAGAAAATTTCATGAAAAGTTCTTGAAAATTAAAAGCTATTGTACCCAAGGATTGTAGCCATTGGACTCCTAGTACAACATCAGCACCTCCCATTGGATGGAAAGCATTGGGCTAGTCAATACATATTCTCCCATGGATAGCTTGATATTATGGCACTTTCCAGAACAATTTATTGTTCCTCCATTTGCAATCATCACTTGACACTCTGGTGCTGGATATAGGAAGCAATTCAATTCTTTTGCTGCCCTACAATGAATAAAATTGTGGGTGCTTCCTGAATCAATCAACACTATTACCTTTTTCTTCTTGATTTGTCCTTCTATCTTGATGGTTTGAGGAGTGGTAATTCCCGCCAATGCATTACAAGATATGGTCGGATTTATTTGTTCTTCATCTAGGCTTTGTTCCTGGAATATATCCTCTTCTTTTGACCTTTCTTGCTCCTTTTCTTCTTCCTCTTCACAATCTATGTAGAATAATTTCTTCTCAGCACACTTATGACCTTTTGTGTATTTGCTATCACAATTGTAACAAAGCCCTTTTGCTCTTTTTTCTTCCAATTGTTGTGGTGTCAATCGTGTAGGTTGTGGAAGACTATGGGCAACAACACTTCCGTCTTTATAATTGTGAATGGTATGCTTCCTAGTTGCCATAATTCCATTTTTCTTGCTAACCTGAATGCCTTTTCTAATGAATCAGGTTCCCAAAGGCGCACATCATGTTGGATATTATCCTTTAAAGACCCTATGAACACATCAATCCTATGCTCCTCTGGAATATCTTTTACCCTTATGTTCAATTTTCGGAACTCCTCAATGTGCTCCATTATTGAACCCTTTTGTTTGAGACTTATCAATTGGCTAAAAAAAGTGTTGCTTTTTGTATCCTCATAATGTGCTATCAATTCTTCCGTAAAAATTGCCCAAGTGATAAACTGTTTACGAGAGCAAAGCCATTGATACCATACAAACTGATTTGGTTCCAAATATAAAGTTGCCATACGCACCTGTAATATCCATGTGGCGGGATCCTTGCCATCAAACTTCCTCATATCGATTTTTGAAACATGGTGAGTCTTCGATCCAACATTAGAGTCTATGGAATCATGATTAACATTTCTTTTTTTCTCATCATGAGTTTCCTTTAGTACTCTTTCACCCTTAGTGACTATTTCTTGTAGCAACTTATCCATCTTATCATCCATGCCATCAATTTTAGCATCCATGCCATTCACCTTAGCTTCCATGCCATCCATCTTAGCTTCTACACCTTTCTTTAAACCATCCATCTTAGCTTCTACATCTTTCCTTAAACCATCCATTTTAGATTCTGTTGCTTTTTGTGCAAGTGACACTCGTTGCACTTGTTCTTGTAATTTTGATATATCATATAGCATTTCTTCTTCTTCTTCATGAGTCATGCTAGAGCTTTCAGGCTCCTTACTAGGTGTTTGCATTTTCTTTCCTCGGGGCATCAGTTACCGATAATAATTCTCTAATATGCCCTTTTGAATTCCTTCAAAATAAATTTTCAAACCAAGCTTAAGCAAAAATTAAAGAAAATCTACACACCTTTTTTCACTTTGTAGGAGCTCGATATTGCCTCCGATGTATCTCTGTACTTTCTGATTATCTAGTTCTGAATTTGTGACCTGTAGTAGCCCTCTGTGTCCTCTTTCCAATGCCACAAGTCTGACCCAAATTGGATTTTCCAAGGAAGAGTTATGCGAAATCTCCCACAGTGACTTGATTATAAACTAGTTCAGTAGAGTGAACTTGTACGATGTGCCACGTGTCACTGTTTCAACCTTTGACTCTGAAAAATATATAAAAGAAAACTAAAGTCCGTCCTCTTTCTGTACCTTCTTACGAAATTTCAATCTGATGCTCAGAAAGAAAGTTATGACGATTTTCCCCAGGTCACCTGTTTTGAGCGTAATTCAGGAGTCTGCAAAAAGACCAACTTCCTCAGATCATATCTCCGAAAATATCGCGCGAAAAACTCTGAAATTCGGACCCAAGGTTCAGCGCGATTTCTTCTCAAATGGGTTTTTTTGCGACTTCTGAAACGTCACAGAAAAAAAATTATAGCGAAAATGCCACGATGACCTGTTTGGAGCAGCGAAACCCTAGAATCCAAAGCTCTGATACCAAATGTTATGAAACCAGCTCAAGAAAAGATAGAAAAGAAAGATCAACGCCTTAGAATTCAGCCTCTTCGAGGGGGCAACCTCCTTTACATTACATAAATGAACAATTCTTGGATGATACAGATGACAAAACCTCCTTTCTATATATAGGAGTCTAAGGAGTCACAATATAATCTAGCCGACCTAACAATAATAATATAAAGCCACAAAAATAATAATAGAGGGATTCTATGGGGCACAGAAATAACAATATGTGGGTAATAGGGGCACAACAATATAAATAAGGGGTATAACTACAATAGTAATGGGGTAATCACTAGTATTATAGGGACCCAACATATGTATTTCCACCATGTATGATAATACAATAGTGTGGGGTTTTTATCTGTGACTTTCCCCAAAGTATTTTCATCTGTATTGTGCCATTGATTCTTCTTCTTCTGGTTCTATTGTTCAGCTCGATCTTTAAGCTTTTGCAAATTGATATTAGAAGTAGGTTATAGTATTCTACTTTTATTTATATTGCATTATCGGGTTAACCTATCACATATTTTCTACATGGAGAGGTTTGATTTCTTGCCTCTAGACTTATCGGGGCCATCCTTGGGCATCAATACCCCAAGGTGCTCGACCTAGTCAAGGGGATCATCCTTACGCATCCTAGACCAGAGGTTATAGTGAGGGTTCACCAAGGGAAGTGAAGTCGACTCAAACATGTGATCAAATGATGAATTTACAGGGATAGAAGTGGTTATAATGTTGTCCATAGTATCATGAAGTTGTATCATAGAAAGACTAACAGAAGAAGAACACAACTAGGAAGGACTAGGCCCAAGTTCGACAACAAAATAGAAAACATTTGAGATGCATGACAGGTGGGAGGAGAAGAACAATTACCCATAGGAAGAGGAGGTTGGTCTCTCCTGAGTCTTGTATATTGTACCCCTGAATGATCTTGCATCTCACCCTCTGGGGACACATTTTGAACAACCTCCATTCCCTGGTCATTTTCAAGTTCTGCCAACACCACTTCTTCCTGCGCCAACCTGAAATTAACCCTTAGTGAGATGTGGCCCTCCTTAGAATGCACATATTCCCTTGCAACTGCCAGACCAAAGCCCTGCCTCCACTTTCCTTCGAAACCAAGGGGGGAAATCTCTTTCCAAATGGCCTTGCCTATGAAATCGACGACAACGAAAAGGAAATTCCTCATAATCAAGTTGTTGTATGTGGTTGTGCTCATGTAATGAGAAACTAAGGTCTTCAAACAACCCTTCCCATGGGTCTAACTTACCCAGAATCTTAGCAACCTTCATAGTCATTGTAGATTTTAAGGACACATTTACTTCTTGATACTCTCCTACCTTATTGCCGATAACCCTAAACACATATTCAATCCACATTTGAGGAGGAAGTGTCGGGAGACTCACCCAGACTGGAACCACTTCTAATCTTTCATGCCTTGCATAAAAAATGAATTCCATCTCTTCAGAATAACAAGAGATGAATCAGTGCTCCAATTTTGTGCTAAGACCCAACTTGGGTTCCCTTTTCTTGTGACGAAAACCCATGTGGTATAAACCCTAACTCCCCCTGGTTAATATCAATTCCTCCTTTAGGGTTCACCCAGATCAACTCTGTATAGTTTTTCACTAAGGTATTATATGAGTGTAGTTTTTCTCTGTCACCTGTCATGTGTTTTGAGCATCCACTGTCGATCTACCATTGGTTTTCTTGTCCTTCTACATACAAGGCTATACCACATCTTTCTGTTTGTGGTTCTTTCTTTCTCCATATTTTGGGATTTAACAGAGTTAGCTCCTTTTGAGATATTTGCCGAAATTTACTCCTGCATTCAGATTCTTCATGGCCAAAGTTGTTACAGATTGAGAATTCTATTTCATTTTCAAGAAGAGAAAAGTTATTATAGGAAATTTTCTTGATCCCTGTCACATTCCTTTTATTTCATGCTTCTATAGTCATGATAGTTTTGTAAGAAACACATTGAGTAGCTTTGTGTCCAAAATTATGACATGAGAAACATTGACCATTATAGAAGTTCCTGCAATTATCGAATCTACTGACTTGTTGATTGTAGTTTCTATTGATATTCTTTGAAGCAAATTGAGTACAATTTACCTGAGGTTGATTGTGGCTTCTCTTCATCCTTGAAGTAAATTGAGCCTGATTCACTTGGTGATCTACTTTATGCCATTGCTGACGATTGTTGAACTGTTCACTACTCTTTGCTACATCAAGATAGCTTTTAGTGGAGGTTGACAGCTTCTGTGATTGAGATGTTTCTTCAATATATCCAAGACCTGTCTTTATCAGAGGAGAGCGCTCCACTTCGATAATTTCATTTAAGGTTTCTGATCATTTAGTAAATCTAAGATTGAGAGATTTTGTTTTCTCAAGATCTTTCTTAGACCCACAATTTCACATTCTAGCTTTTCATTGTGTTTTTCTCTTTCATCAAGTTGGTATGTCAAGGTATCTATAATCATATTCTTTCCTTCTAAACAGATTTTGAGTTTAGATATTTCTTCATAAAGATCATCTTCATCTAAAGCATCCAAAAAATCATCATCTTCATAAGCCATCAGAAGTCTATAGTCATTACTATTTTCATCTTCATCATTATTTGATAAACCATCGCTATCTTCATGAGTATAGTAGTTCTTTTTACTTACAATTTGTTTTCTATTCAATTTTGAAAATTCCTTCCCTTTATCATATTTATCTTTATGAGGACATTTGGCAGCATAATGACCGACTCTACCACAAGCAAAACATTTGAAAGGTAGTTTACCTCTAAATATTCCGGAACCCCATTGAAGCTTCTTGACAAAGTTTGCTTCCTCTTCTTCTTCTGAAATATGTCCTGATTCATTAAGTTCTTCTTTTCCTTTTGTTGAAGCTTTAAATGCAGCTTCTCTCATATATGATGGACCTCCTTTTCTCATCTCAAAGGCAGTTAAGATTCCGTGAAGCTGTGTCATAGTAATAGTATGCAGATCCTGCTTTTCTTCTATGGCAGATACTTTTGATTCAATTTTAAGAGATAAGGATCTTAAAACTTTTTCAACTAAGGTAACTTCCTTTATCTCTTCACCCATTCTTCATGAAATTAACAATCTCATCTATACGTAAGAAGTAACTAGCTATACTTTCAT
This sequence comes from Pinus tabuliformis, assembly GCA_031772625.1. Taxonomy (NCBI): domain Eukaryota; kingdom Viridiplantae; phylum Streptophyta; class Pinopsida; order Pinales; family Pinaceae; genus Pinus; species Pinus tabuliformis. The sequence continues at coordinate 32,697,959 of CM062804.1, forward strand.
CATTGTGCATCTTGAGAGTTTCATATTGAATTATGAGGGTTTGCAGTTTAGCACGTTTTACCTGAGAGTCTCCTTCGTAGCTTAAAATGATTTTGTCCCATATTTCTTTGGCTGATTTGAGCTGCATAACTTTGATAAACTCTGATTGTGACAAACTTCCCAATAATGTATTGACAGCCTTGGCATTGGTTTCATATTGCTTTTTACCTGTTGTATCTGTGGGAATTGATGATGGAAATGTATATCCTCCTTCCACGATTTCCAGACATCTGTTCCAAGAGATTGAAGATAGGCTGTGGTTCTTACCTTCCAATAAACAAAGTTGCTCCCATCAAAGATTCGCAGTCTGATGGATCCCCCGCTTTCTTGATTGCTCATGATGATGGATCTTCCTTCAAGCGATTAAGCTTCTTCTGAAGGACCTGCTCTGATACCAATTGTTAGAAATAAAACTGAGAGGAGGGGTGAATCAATATTAGCAAGTCAATAATTTTTCATTTCCATAATCAGATTTATATACGCTACTTCAGTTAATGGAACTCGCATGTACACGCAATTATGATTAAGGCAACTAGTGTATATCCAATAAACTTATGATTCAGTTAATTCATCATATGTTGATATTTAATCAGTGCATCAGAACTTCATAAACAATAACCGGGTGCAGTAAAAACAGATAAGGCCGTCACACATAAGAAACACACATGAACACCAAGATATAAGGTGGAAACCCAATGTGGGTGAAAACCACCTGCTGCAATTGTCTCTGTCTTCATTCAATAATAAGAGAATTCTTTTTACAATTTTTGTACTGGTGCAGTCTTATACCAGTACGCAGGCTTCTACCTGCAGAAGGCTACAACCTTCTCTCGTTCTCTAGCTTCTACTGGAAGGGAGCTACAACCCCCTAGCTCTTGTACTAGCTAATATGTTTACTAATATGTAGGTGCTAGCCTACAGAAGGCTACAACCTGCTCTTTTCTTCCAGGGACCACGTTTCATAAATTTTCAGACTGGATCCATCAATAACATCATTCAATCATCAAATATATCTGCATCAACCAATCTCCTTTTGAACCAACCACAACCGAAACAATCAATCACTCCATCAATCTGATCATTCAGAGTGTTGTCACCAGAATACAGTAACCAAAACCCAAGCAATAACCTAGAACATTGCAACAGCAAACAGAAGCAACTAAAACATATTTTATAAGGTATATGCTACTTGCATGTGTCGAACCTGCATGCATATGCTCTTTCCTCAAAGCGAACCAACGTACAGATTTGCAAATCAAATTTATGATGTATACACTGTTTTGATATGCAAAGCCAACATGTATACGCTTCTTTTCTAAAGTGAACCTGTGTACAGATCTGTAAAAGATGATTTAAACATAACAACTATTCCAGACTTCAGTCATACACAGATTATCATATTTACATACTACGACATGCGCCAATTATTCAGATACATGATCAAACCACATAAAGATAATTCAATTCAAGCCTTAAGATCCTGATACATCATTAGATCTTATCCTTCATCAAGCGCTAAGGTTCTTCATCGGTTCAGATCAACCACGACACCATAAGCCAATAACCTGCAAACTAGATCTCACACTATATCAGATATTCGATACTTGCACACCTGGCCTAATGGTCTTCTCCTCCTTTTATAGTCTTAGGTCTTTATCAATACCATGGACCAAAACCACTTAGGACCAATACCTTGGACCAAATACCCAGGGTCAATACCTCGGACCCGATACTTTGGACCAATACTATGGATTAAAATACCATGGACCAAATACTTCGGACCAAACACTTAGTTTTTTAAGGTATACGCACTTTTCCTTTTGTGAAAGTGCGTGTGTACGTATACGTGACTTGTATACAGTGTATCCGCGTGTACACGTAGCTTGGTCAATGGTGAACCTACGTATACCTGTCTTTCTTCATTCTATGTAGTATGATCTGTAACTCGGTGCTCTTAAGCTATAGTACTATGATCTGTCATCTGATAGAGTTGCTTTCTGAATTGATTCCTTGAAGCTGCCCTGTATTTCATCACATTTGTAAACACTCCTGTCATGCATTCTGTCACATCTGATATCTCTTCTGTAGATTCATCTAGTTACCATATACAAGAGAGTTGTTCTGCTACAAGTGGGTTGCCATCAAGTACAACACATACATCATAATGCTAAAAAACTTAGGGATATCTCCTAGAGAAATTGAATGAGAAATTCCTCTGCTCTTATCTAGTTCAATTTGGTCGCTTCTTACCAGGACCAAGGCTTCCCAATTACTGCACAAAGCCCCAAGAACTCCGTCGATCCCTTGCCATTTAAATTAAAATGGCCTGAGTAAATGAGCTCTTTTTCGTGACCTAGTGTTTCAGGCTGAGGTTAAAATATCAACCCCTCCAATTGTGAAGAAACTTCCAATGTTGTCGACACAAAAACATCGAACGATGGAACCCCAGAAAGCATAATTGTGTGTGAATCATTGAATGTCCAATTTCCACAACTCTTCACAACATCTTCAATGCCATTGGAATGCATAATATTTTGAGGTTCCAACTGAGTCTGTTGGGTATTCAGAGAAAAGGATTGACTCTGGTCTTTAGCAACTGGAGCCCTAGAATATTCTACTGCAGCGATCGGGCTAGCAATACCCTCTTCCCGGGACCTCACCATGTTCTATAATTCCAGCCATGCATTTCCCACCTGGCCTACTTCTGGGGTGATGGATACCTCTCCTACTTCCAAACAAAACGAGGAGTCGACTATTGTAACAGGTGGATTGCTAGCTAGAAGCTTCATCTTTGCCAGATTGTGTTAATTGGGATCCAATACCCAAACCGCGAATATGTCCCATGGATCTGAATCCAACTTGACAAAACCTTCCATATTTACTGCAGTGAAAAGACTTCAAACTTTCCACCTTAACTCTAAGCTCTTTGTTATGCCTCCCAACTTGAAACCCTATATTTATTAGATTTTGTAGCTTCCCACCAAAATAATGATGAAATAAGGAAACACAAGAGGGAGAAAGGGTCGGAAGGAGGAAAATGACATCGAAGACACACCCTTGCACGTCAACCTGCCATTTTGACACCCCCTGACAACCTACAAACCTACCTCGCATTTCTGTACAGAAAACCCTAACCGAAGAGCCTCTCAATCCAATGCACACACACACACACACACATAACTTCTAATTAATTAACTAACTAATCTACAATATTAATAATAATATAGACATTTCCCTATTTTGATATTTATGCATTGATGCAGAATATTGACAATAGGAGGGTTTTTATTGAGTGACTGCATTCCTTGCCTTCCTTACCCTTATGGATAAGCAATAAATAACCTTTGTTGGGTTATTATTTTGGTTTTCCAGAAGAAAAGAATCACTTCGCTAACAACCACTTCCCCTTCTTTCTTGGCTAGATCGATAAAGATTTGGAGTGTGGGAAATACTCTTGTTTCAGTAAAAATTAGTCCCCCAGATCCTAGGGCATTAGCTTCCACTCACCATTCTATCTTCGAGCCGCTTGTTCCAACAACTTTTTCTCCTTTATAATCGATGGATATTAAATTCGTTCCTCGAATTAATATATAGTGATCATAAAACTAAAGTTTCAATATTGTTATGCAAATATTATATTTAACCATAAAATTAAATAATGATGATGATTAACATCCACTAAGATTGAATTGGTATAAGGTGAAGATAAGCGATTACACAAAATTCTTTAGCATTTTATTTCTATGCTCGAAAACATTAAGAAAAACATTCCAAGATCACCATAGTTTTGTTGATTTAAAAGGTCAAAAGTGTTGGTAGTGTAACAAATATTTTGAATATAGATTGAATGTGAGTATCAATGTAACAAACTCATTCTTTTGTTTCGGGGATTAACCAACATTTAATTTCACTATGATACTTATGAGAATTTACTCTTATTTTAATAATGTTTATTTTCTTGTTTACATTAATCAAGACAATAAATATTTTTTTATTTTTGAAATTGGTGTTAATCACCTACTTACTCATATTTTAGTTTTTTTTTACGTCTAATTTTTTATCATCCCATAATTTCCTCTTAATTTTTAATAGGGGTAGTCTAACTTATAGACGAAATATCATTTTTCACTAGAATTCACCAAAATCCGGCAAAACAATTCAAGATTTTTTATTGTTTAAAATACATTTTTGAATGAATAGATTCAGCACCTTGAAAAACCCTGAAGCACTCGAATTATGTAAATTAAATAATTTAAACTCAAGTTTTTTAAATTCTTTGTCAAATTTTAATTAAAATTAACTAAAAAAAAGTCATAAAAAAAATCATTTCATCTATAAATTAAACCACACCATTTTAATATACTAATATTTAAAATATATATATATATATATATATATATATTCTCCTCATTATTATGTACTCCTCTATTCTCTGATAGACTAACGAAGCATCTTTCATGCCATCCACTCTTCCCACTTTATGGCATCCCACTTAAATAAAAAGTGATAATTATGAATAAAATTACACTAAACATTATCTAAATAAATGATTATAATTTACTGCATAGCATGACAAAGACAAGGCCAAGACAAGGCCAACCATTGGGCGTTACAATGCCCTGAACCTTAGGCTACTATTCACTCAAACAAAACACGTCATTGCACGGATCTAAAGTGTCCTGCAACTATTCATTACTCTTGTTTCTTATAATGCCACGTCATGTATATATACACTTTACTCAATTGCCATCCCATCATATACGCTGAATCAAATTTCAATAATTGTGGGGTCAAAACTAAGTTGGTGGCGATAGAAATTAAAGGATTTCGTTTCCTGCACATGGGATGAATAGAGTGTTGCCCTTTCTACAATAAACATATATATCTCATACATTGTAAATGATTCAAATAGATAAATATATATATCTCATAAAAACTAAAAAACACTGTAAATCATTTTTAGAAATTGCCATTATAATAAACAAAAGCGATTACATTAAAGTAAAAGATTAATAATTAGTATTTTATATAATTTATAAATTTAAAATTGAAATATTGTTTATAAAATAATTTTATTAATTATAAATAAAGAGGACAAATCATTATATTTTCTTGGTATTTTAGTGGAACCCAACAACCCGCTTAACACATAATTACTAGTAAATTTCCGGGGGGTCTGTGACCTGTTTTCTTCTCTGTAAACAATTTAAACCTAGAAGTGTTTGAATCTTGGATCTTTCAGTTTTCACAGATTCACATTAGTTTGATCACCAATTAAGTTACCCCTAAAACAACAAATCATAAAATCTAAATTTTATTTATAAAAATCATAAAATTTAAATAAAATTCATGAATTTTTTATTATTAATTTTAAGAAATAGATAACAACTAAGTTATGTGACTATTATAAAACATAAATAACAACTAAATTGTGTGATTATAACTTGGAAAGTTGTAGAGACTAAACTAAATAACAACTAAATTGTATGACTATAATTAGAAAAGTTAAAGTTGTGGGTACCAAAATAAAAAGTTGAAGTTGTAGGGACCAAAATAAAGAACAACTCACTAGAAAAGTTGTGGGGATCATGATACTATGACTAGACAAATTGTGGAGACCAAACTAGATAATAACTCACTAGAAAAGTTGTAAGATCAAGGTACTATTGTATCATCTGCATATATATATTTTTGGATTTATAACAATATGGTTCATTACATTACATATATCTTTTTATGGATTATAACACTATGGTTCCTTGTTCAAAAGTAATGCCATGTTAGAGATGTGGGTTATAAAATCAACACACAACCACTTCCCTTAACCATGTGGGAGAGATGAGACTTTCCCTCTCCCGCACTCCAAAATCACTATTCTTAATAAATATGTTTCCAGACAATCAAACACATTTATTATCATTGGACCCTGTGGCCCCTTACAAAATGCCTATGAACACCTAAACATGATTTCACCTTCTTCAAACTATTACATAAGGCACAGCAAGGCCGAGGGTGCGAAATTATTCCTTTCCTACGTGGAGAAATTACACGATTATGGAATAGGTGGACATGTGGGCAAACATGTTCACCTATAGCATGGGGTTCATCATATGGATTGTTATGAAATTGGGATGTTATCATATTTCTGTGGACTCTACCCTCATTGAGTGCACCTTCATATTTAAATGAATAATATAAACTTAATAATCCAAATGTGTATTTTTTACACATTTGTAATCAATAAAATTAATTCAAAAATATGTTTTGAAAACTAAAACTTAAAATGTTTAAATTATTCTCATCGTTCCCACTTAAATGAAAAACCTGAACATGCAATGTTGATAATGTTCCCTTTATATGCGTTTCGACTCAAATAAATTTTGAAATAAATGTAATAATAATGAAAAGACTCGTATGACAGGGAGGTTTATCTTATCCTCAAAACATAACAAGAATGTTCGAAAGCAATTCACTTGTTTATAGTGAGCTTTCGAACATAACAAGAATGTTCGAAAGTTTACTATGAACAAGAATGTTCGAAAGCTCACTATGAACAAGTAAATTGGTTAAATAACATATCGAATGTTTTGTTTTGTTTTTTTTTTTTTTTTCTCTTGGAATTTATTAATATAATTTTAAGCAAGGTTGTGATTTATTATTGTTTAAAATGTATTTTTGAATGTGTAAATAAATTCAACACTCTAGAAAATCTCTAAAGTATTTGATCTTTGTAAATTAAATAACTTAGGCTTATAATTTTTAAAACTTTCTATCATATTTTGAGCAAAATTGACTAGAAAAAGTGCAAGGAAAAAAGTTATTTTATCTATCGGTAAATCTACACTTTATATATATATATATATATATATATATATATATATATATATATATATATATATATATATATATATATATATATATATATATATATATATATGTGTGTGTGTGTTTGTGTTCAACCTTATCATTTGATCCCTATATGGGTGCTCGACATAAATGTTACAACGTCAATGATGTTACATCATCGTTTTCCCTCTATGTCATTTCTAAGGTCTTGATAGGTGTAGATATATCGTACCACTTGTACAATGTAGTAATTCAAAGCGTTAGTAGGGAGTTCAATGTTTGTGCAGATATTGTTTCTTCTTGGATCGACTCATCATTACAAGTTACCTTCATTGCCTCACTGGACTACTATTGCAATAAATACATATGTAAGTTTCAACTGCATTATGAAGTGCAACACCTTGACTCGTTGACCTTTATCTTCTTTGCTCTAGGTATGTTGGTTACTATGGTTTGTTATTATTCATTATTTTGTTCCAATTTTATCTTTGGTTTTTTTGTCTTTGGACTAGGAATGGAAACATTTCTCCCACATCTATGCTCTCCCACTCAAATTGTTGATTAATTGCCTTTAATTGCCACCTCTAAATCCTTGCTTCTGCATCCATGATGGTCTAAATTGCACCCAAAAATTTTGTGGTAGCCTCATCCCTATGGGTGTTAGCTCTGTCTTCTTGTTGTGTGTTCTCTTTACAATCCCTCTTCTTGGAACAAGTCAATGTTGCCATAGAGGATTTTTCTCCAAGATGAGGAGATTGAAGATAATGTGAAACATTGGGTCCTAGACACTGGCACCAATTGTGGTCATTATGAAAGATATTTCCAAACTATCAAATCTATTGGAAAAGACAATAATGGGTAAAGTGCTTGTGGAAAGGAGTGAGGCCCAATAGGAAATCCTCCTATATATTGATTCCCTTCACTTGCAGTTAAAGAAAGTGGACAAAAAAATGTCTCTCCTAGCCAAGAAGATTGCAAATCTACACTCCCCAACCTCAATAGAGGAGAATGAGAATCCAAGGGAAATGCATGTGAACTTGTTTTCAAACTAATATATTCAGGTTAATGTTTTTTATTTATCTATCATTAAGCAATAAATCTGCTTCTCAAGTTAATTATAGGCATAGGTTATATATAGTATCTCTCCAGACAGTGTCAAACTTTTCTTATAATATTATTGTGTTATATTTGTCAATGTAGTAATATGAACAAAAGCTCTATGCATGTGCTAGTAGTATGATTTCCTTAATGCCAAACTAGTAAACGGAGTGTATCTTTTTTATTAGCTAATATGAGGTTGTTTCATAGCTTACCAAAAACAATAAACCTTTATCATTCAATGAACAATGAAATCAAAGGAAGCTAATATTTTGTGATTTTTTTCTTTTGGTTTCCTCTTATTGAAATTTGGTTAGCTAATTTTTGTAAAATTTGCAATTTTGAATTTAATATTTACAATTTTATTAATCAAATATTTTTTACCAAATTTCCCCAATGGAAGATCACATCGAGCATCAACAACAATTTCTCCAACTCTTAATGGATGACCTCACTTTGGCGCAGAATAGAATGAAGCAACAGGTAGATTAACATTGCAGTGAAAGAAGTTTTGGTGACTGGGTATTTCTACAGCTACAACCATACAAACAAATGTCCCTCAAGCAAGCTAAGAAGGACAATAAATTATCACCAAAGTATTAAGGTCTGTACAAGGTATTGCAAAAGATTGGTACTATGGCATACAAATTGGGGCTTCCTACATATTCCCGAGTGCACCCAGTTTTCCATGTTTCATGCTTAAATAAGGTTATAGGTGACAATCTCCCAATTCAAACAATATTGCCAGAACTTGATGAGGAAGGAAAAATCATATTGGAACCTAAAGCAGTCACAGAAATAAGAACTCGACAACTACGAAATCGATCAATTTCAGAGTATCTCATCAAGTGGAAGAACTTATCTGCTGAAGATTCCACATGGGAGGATGAGAATTTTATAAAGAAGCATCCAGAACTACTCAAACGTTGAGGACAACAATTTTTTGAAGGAGAGGGGCATGTTAGGTCCCTATAATACTAGTGTACTCCCTTATTTTTATTGTCATTGTAGCCCCTTATTGTTATTATTATGCCTATGTTGTCCCCATATTGTTATTATTGTGCCCCATAGAAGCCCACTATTGTTATTGTTGTTCCCTTACATTATTATTGTTATGTCGGCTCTGATTATATTGTGACCCCTTAGAATCCTATATATAGAAAGGAGGTCTTGTCATTTGTATAATCCAAGAATGGTTCATTAATGTAATGTAAATGAGGTTTCCCCTAGAAGAGGCTACTTTTGAAGTCATTGATCTATCTATTTCTTCTATTTTTTGCGCTGGATGCATAACAATAACATTTACATTAAAACTTCCCGAGTAAACAAACTATTTTTCCTAACTTAGGGTTTTAGGTTGAGAGTAAAATGGAAACCCCTCTAATTGTGAAGCAACTTCCAATGTTTCCGACACAAAAACATCAAGCGATGGAACCCTAGAAAGCATAATCGTGTGTGAATCACTGGATGTCCAATTTCCACAGCTCTTCACAATGTATTCAATGCCATTGGAATGCACAATATTTTGAGGTTCCAAATAATTCTGCCGGTTATTCAGAGAAAAGGATTGACTCTAGTCTTTAGCAGCTGGAGCCGTAGACCATTCTACGATAGCGATCATGCTAGCAATACCCTCTTCTCGGGACCTCACCATGTTCCATAATTCTGGCCATGCATTTCCCACTTGGACTACTTCTGGGGTGATAAAGACCTCTCCTACTTCCAAACAAAATGATGAGTCAACTATTGTAATAGGTGGATTTCTAGCTAGAAGCCTCATGTTTTCTATATTGTGTTAATTGAGCTCCAATACCCAAACTGCAAATATGTCCCATGGATCTGAATCCAACTTGACAAAACCTTCCATATTTACCACATTGAAAGGCCTTCGAACTTACTGCCTTAACTCTCAACTCTCTGTTATGCCTCACTGACAGAAACCCTATCTCTATTATATGTTGTAGCCGCCCACCTAAATAATGACGCAATGAGGAAAACAAGAGGGAGAAAGAGTCGGAAAGAGGAAAATGACATCGAAGCCACACCCTTACATGTCAACCTGCAATTTTGACACCCTTTGACAACCTATAGACCCACCTTGCATTTCTGCAGAGAAAACCCTAACCGAAGAGCCTCTGGATCCAACATGCACACAGACACACACATATATAAATTCTAATTAACTAACTAATCTACAATATTAGTAATAATATAAACATTTTCCTATTTTGATATTTATGCGTTGATGCATAATATTGACGATAGGAGGGTTTTTATTGAGTGAATACATTCCTTACCTTCCTCACCCTTATGAATAAGTAATAAATGACCTTTGTTGGGTAATTATTTTGGTTTTTCAGAAGAAAAGAATCACTTCTCTAACAACCTCTTCCCCTTCTTCCTTGGCTAGATAAGATTTGGTTTGGGAAAGACCCTTGTTTCAATGAGAATTAATCCCCCATATCCTGAGATATTGACCTCCACTCACCATTCTATCTTCGAGCCACTTGTTCCAACAACCTTTTCGCCTTTCTAATCGATGGATATTAAATTCGTTCCTCGAATTAATATATGGTAATCATAAAAATAAAGTTTCAATATCGTTATGCAAATATTATATTTAACCATAACATTAAATGATGATGGTGATTAACATAAAGTAAGGCTGAAATGGTCTATTGGACCTTAAGAAGGTAAGTGATTACATATGATTCTTTAGCATTTTATTTATATGCTCGAAAACATCAAGAAAAGCATTCCAAGATCTGATCCAGGTAGATATTGGTGGCCATCCACCTATTCCACCTAGACCTTCAGTCGCTTTTAATTGTTTCCTTGTTTATTTCAACATTTACTAATTTTAACAGTTTTTTGGCTCCTAAACTTCTGGAGAAGTTTTGATCCCCTAAACGACGTATTTTTAGGTGTCCTACAGGCCCATAGCCATGGGAAGGGGCCTATGGAAAAACCAGTAGTTCTCGGAGAGCCCTTTCCAACAAGGTATCGTACACGCCAAATGGAGATAATATGACCAAGTTACGACCTGGGGAAGTTGGTTGCCAAACTAACCCAAACAGGGCCCATAAACTCTTAGTGTTTCATCTCCCGAGGTTAGGGTTTTTGTTGTTTAGAGTTTTCTCATGTTTTTCATTAATAAATAGGTCACTGAGCCTCTTTGTAACACAATTCAGAGGCATGTAGCTGCCACATCTCTTCTCGGAGATAATATACCATCACTCGAGCTAGTCTTATTTCCATTTTGTTTGTAAGCATATTTCAATATTTTATATTAATGAAATGAAGTGTTATTTCTGCTGCATCTTTGTCTTTATCGTTATATCTGTAATTTTTTGTGTTCTTGTTTAAATTTGAATCAGTGGTATCAGAGCAATCTTCTCTTTCTCTGTTTTTCTTTGCATGTCCCCAATGAGGTCAGGATATAAGGATTTAGGTCTTGAACTGGTTAAACATTTGCAAGCCCAGACTCACAAATCCAGACGGCCTCCCATGGCGGATGAAAGAAAGATGAGGGGGCAGGAGATCCTATCAAAATCTTTCTCGAAGAAGCCCTCGACTGATAAAGGAACACGATGATGGACAACTTTGTCCAGATCCTTCAGCGGCTACCCAGGGGCATCACATCTACTTCCAACAGCGACTCTGGAAGCACCACACCCTTTAAGGTTCAAGTTAACTTTGACATTCACATATTTGAGGGTCAGATAGATGCAGACATTGTAGATAAACGGTTAAACCTGTTAGAAGGATATTTTTCTATTCATGATTTTTCTAGCTAGGAAAATATTACTTTTTCTATTTTCAAAGCCGCCCCCCACATCAAGGACTGGTGGGAAACCTATTGTGAGCATAAGGATGAGAGTACGCCCTCACTATTTTCGGTCGCACCCACTTGGGATTTGTTCCGGGATGCCATCAAGAGTAGTAATACCCTATTGGGAGCTATGAGGATAAATACATAAATTGGACCACACTATGACAGGGAAGGGACCAAGACGTGTCGGAGTTTACCAATGTTTTTCATACCCTTCGAACGAAGTTTGGTATCAAGGATTCTGAGAAACATTTGGCACTCAAGTACCACGACTGCCTACACAGGTACATCCAGGATGAGATGGAGTTCCTAGACATCTCCTTGCTTGGCACAACATACTGATACACTGTTAAGATTGAGCAGAAGCTTAAACAGAAAAAGCGAGACTTTGGATCTACGAATCTGAAGTAAGGGAAAGGTGCCCCCAAACCGCAGAGCAAAGGGAAAAACCACGATAGGGTGACCCAAGATAACCCATCGAAGCCGCAAGCAAATAACAACACCACAAAGACAAAGAAGGACACGGGAAAGTGTTGCGAGTTCCATAAGAGCTCCACTCACAACAAAAGTGAGTGTTAGGCCAAGCAGTCACTGGTGGCCGAGCTTAAGGATTCTTAGTCCGACGCATGCTCCGACTCTAAGTCAGAACTTGACAAGGGAATGACAAAGGGAAGCATATCATTGCCGCGGAGTCCAGTGCCACTGTGGCCACCACTAAGATCTGGAAGATTGAGCCCGAAGATTCATAAGAGGGGGAGTGCTTATTCCACTCACAGATGTGGGTGAAGAGTTCTCCACTACAGTTCATTGTCGATAACGGAAGCCAAAATTGATCCGGATTTAAATAGGAATGCAACAAATTACTGATCTGATATTCACCCTATGAGTGACATCAGTTAAAGATTTGTTAAATAAAGGTATTATAGACTTATGTGCTGGTGTGTGTTCTGTGTTATTTAAGCAACGAATCGATCAAATTTCCTATACACAGACATTTAAATGGAAAGACAGCAGAGAAATACAGTAAGCAAACACAAAGACACAAGAAATTAATAAGGAGTTCACCCTATTCTCCAGGGCTACATCTCCGGTCCAGCTTTCAATGGTGGCCTTGTTTTATTGTGTCTTTAAGCAGAGAAATTACAATACAGGGACTCAATATGAGTTCTCCTGAAGTAGATTTGCTTGGCAGGGTGGTTTCTTGGATTCCCCAATCCACTAGAGTGCACAGACTCAGCTTCCCTACCAACTTTGTGACCTTTTGGTCTACAGTGGAAAGAGCCAAATGTGATGCTCAGTCCGGACAGATTCCTCTATGGGATGGCTTGAATATTCAAGCTCTCTGGTGCTCAATGTTGCCTTTGACAACTCGGCCCTCTATCTTCTTCTGCTTTGCTTCACTGCCTTCTTCTCTATTTCTGTCTCTCTGTGTACAGTCCTCCTCTCAGGGTCTACTATTCTACTTCTCCATCTCTCGACTTCGACAAAACTGATTGACTGACTATTCTGTCTCTGTTCATGGCTTTAGCCATTCGTCCCAATGCCTGTTCAGTTCCTCTTTCACCTCTGTCGATTCACCTTCTGCAGCTGCGATTGGAGTTCCCTGTTCGGCGTCATCATCAGCGCTCAAGGAGTGGCCACTTGTCCTCCTCTAAACGGCGCTAGCCTGCTTCGTCGGTTCGTTTCTTCAGTTATGTTGTGGATGAGTCTTTCCTCCACTGTGGCGGTTAAACGAATTCCAAATCTTTACAAATCATGGCTCATTCCTTCTTCGGTTTTGCTTCCTCCATCGGGCACGATCTCAGCTGTCTGATCTAGGGCCTCCAGATCCGACACCATACGCATGTTTCACGCAGTTGACTTTCTCGATCGATAGCGCACAATCAACGGCGGTTTTCTCTCACCTCTTCTTGCCACACATCGATTGATGTATGGAATCACTCCGCTCTCGTCCAAAACCTCTTACCGCTTAAGGGCGCCCCGATCAATACTGCCAATTTCCAAAGCGTGGGTCCCGCCTTTGTACTTTAGCGCTTTTACCTTTTCCGCCCGCAGTTCTCCGGTTCCCTCACGCAACTGAGTGCTTGGGCTTTTCCATTATGGCCCTGTTTGTCGAGCGATGCGCGATTAGTGCTAATCGCGCATCAAAAATCACCTCCTTTTCCCGATCCGGGGCTCCTAGGGGCTACTTTGACCTCCTGTGCAGTCTCCATGGGCCTCGGTCAGCGCGCTTTGACCGAGGACCTTATCGTTCCACGCTGGGATGCCATTGCCACTGGTTCAGGGTGTTTTTTATTGTTGTTTTGGAATTATTTAGAGATTTGTCCCGTCCTGATACAATCATGGTTTCTTGATAGTCTTATATGGATCTAATTCGGATCACAGCCTTCCCACTGAAAAAACTTTTGGACAACCAAAAGTTGGTTTTCAAGCATCGACTAAGTGAGGGTACTGCTTTCTCACTTGTCCAATATCAATCCACTTTGTACTGCTCGGCTTTGAACCTTTGAGCCCAATCCTGAGGTACTCAACATCTCCCCTGCTCATCTTCCTCACCTTCCTATCCAACACTGTGTCTTCCTGCAACTCATTAAGATATTCAGGTAGCATGTCACCAATAGAAGGCAATTGACTCTGCTCTTCAGGGTCCTCAATCATTGAAGGTTCAAACAATCTCAAACAATCTGCATTTACGACTGGGTAGATGTGCATGTAAGCTGGTAGATCAAGGTGAAAAGCATTTTCACCAATCTTCTCAAGTACCCTAAAAGGTCCATACCTGATAGGTTTTAGCTTTTTACCTTCACCTTGCATCCTGTCCTTGCTGATATACAGCCAGACTTGGTCTCCAACTTGAAAACTATGCTCCATCCAATGCTTATCATGCCTAGCCTTGTACTTGGCCTGGCTATTTTCTAGCTATTCCTGTACTGCATAGTGGGTCTCCTGGATCTGTTCAATGAACCTAGTTGCCTTGTCCACATCATTGTGTCCATCAACCATGGTATCTTTACCAAAGACAAAATCCAAAGGAGACCTTGGTATGAAACCAAAACAGGTCTCAAAAGGAGCTCTCTGTGTAGAAGAGTGCTTGACTCTGTTGTAAGCATGCTGCACATAACAAAAGTGTTCATCCCAAAGCTTAGGATGTTTGTTGCAATATCCTCTCAATAACTGGATCACTATCCTGTTTACTACTTCTGTCTGGCCATCTTTTGTGGATGAAAAGTTGTGATTTTCTTCAGTTTGGTGTCCATCAATTCCCACAGACTTGACCAAAACTTCCCCACAAAATCGGGTGTCTTGATCAGATACAATGGAAGTGGGTAATCCAAAATGAACCCATGCATGTTCAAAGAATAACTTTGCAGTTTGTTCAGCTGTAATCTATTTATTACAAGGTATCAAAATACACATTTTGTTGAACCTATCCACAACAACATATAGATAATCATGAACTTTCCTATATTTAGGTAGTCCTCCAACAAAATCCATGGAAACACTTTCCCAAGGGTGAGAAGGAACTGGAAATGGAGTGTACAAGCCTAGTTTTCTATTGTTGGGCTTGCTTTTAGCACACATGGCACACCCTCTTACATATCTAGAAACTATCTCATTCATTTTCGGCCAATAGCAAAATCTTTGCAGTTGTGAAACTGTTTTACTTACCCCAAAGTGACCTGATATTAGAGAACTGTGTGCTTCCCTAATTATCTTTATTCTCTCCGTTTGTGGAATGCAGAGTTTCCCACAATGATATAAGAGTCGGTCCTTCACATGATAGTCCAATTCTTCTACTCTTTTTCCTTGACTCAAAGTTGCATATACATCTTTAAAGTCCATATCCTGAGCATATTGTTCAATGTAGTTTTCATGTAGCACTGAATTATGCTTAAGTATGGTAGATGCATTTACAATGGGTCTAGATAACATGTCTACAACCTTGTTATGTATGCCCTTCTTATATCTGATGACTAAATGAAACTGTTGTAGAAACCCCATCCATCTGTAATGTCTTGATTGCTGCAACTTAGTTTGGGAGTGTAGATATTGAAGTGGTTGATGATCAATATGTATTACTGTCTCTTTGCCCATTAAGTAATGTTTCCACTTTTTCACACTCTAAACTAATGCATACAATTCTTTTTTTCATATGTAGGATAGTTAACTACTACAGGATTAAAAGTCTCAGAATGATAACATATGGGTTTACCGTGTTGTGTCAACAATACTCCCATGGCATAGTCATTGGCATCAATTTGGATCTCAAATGGTCTTTGTAAATCTGGCAATGCTAGTACAGGTGCCATATTTATTTTCTCTTTCAAGGTGTCGAAGGCTTTTTGATGTTTGCCTCCCCACTGAAACACCTTATTCAATCCTGTTAAAGCATGTAAGGGAGCTGCAATTGAGGAAAAGTTAGAAATGAACTTCCTCCAATACTGTGCTGCTCCTAAGAAGCTTCTCACTTCTGTAGCAGACCTGGGTTTAGGCCAATTCACAATCACTGCCACTTTAGAGGTATCTATTTTCAATTCACCTCCCCCTACTATATGACCCAAGTAGTTTAGAGATATTTTTCCAAATTCACATTTTGAGAGTTTAACATATAGTTTTTCTCTTTTCAAAACATCTAATTTCTGCTTAACATGCTTTAAATGTTCTTCCCACGTTTTACTAAAAATCAGAATGTCATCCAGATACACAATAACAAAATCATCAAGAAAAGGTCTGAGTACATCATTCATTAATCTCATGAAAGTAGCAGGAGCATTAGTTAAGCTGAAAGGCATAACCAACCATTCGTACAATCCCTGCTTTGTTTTGAAAGCAGTCTTCCATGCATCTTGCTCTGCAACTCAAACCTGATGGTATCCACTATGCAAATCCAGCTTGGTGAAATAAACAGCTTCTTTTAATTGATCTAAAAGATCATCTATGCGAGGAAGGGGATAACGGTTTTTTATTGTTATCTTATTCAATGCTCGGTAATCAATGCACATTCTCCACGAGCCATCTTTCTTTCTCACCAAAACGATTGGCGATCCACATGGTGATGTGCTAGGCCTGATGAACCCTTTCTCGAGCAACTCCTGCACCTGCTTCTCGATTTCAGCATTCTCTAAATCAAACAACCTGTACATCCCAATGTTAGGCAAAGGAACATCCTGCTACAACATAATATCATGTACTATTCCCTTTTTGGGTGGCAGACCTTTAGGTTCTTGAAACAAGACATCATACTCTGAAACAACCTTTTCTATATCAGCTTGTTTTTCAGCATTACAGCCCTCAAATACATTGGTTTTATCAGGTTTCTTTTCCTTTACAACCATCAGTAAGAATTGTTTGCATGAATTAATCATTCTTTTCATCTATATTGAGTTTATGAGAGTATATTATTCTTGAGCTTATGAGCTCTTACAAAGTATTCGATTACATCTTTGACAAGTAGATACTTGTGCTTAGCTCTATAGAAAATAGCCTTTCTATCATACAAGTAAGGACTTCCTAAAACAATTCCACATATATCCAAAGGAATTATGTATAACTCAACCTCATCTACAAATGCTGACCCAAAAGAAAACTTGAGTTTGCACTGTCTAGTCACTTGTAGTTGTGCTTTGTCATTCAACCATCCTAATGGGTATGGTTTCTTGTGAGGTGTAGTTGCTAATCCCAATTTCTTTACAATTTCTTCAGAAATCAAATTTACTTGTGAGCCATTATCAAACAAAGTATCAATCTTTTTATTTTTGGAAATAACTCAAATATGGAAAAGCTCATGTCTTTTTCTCTCATTTTCTTCATTAATAGCAGATTGAGCAAAATTACTAGTAGATGCTTCAAAATTCTTACCTTTTATACCTGTGGCTGCTATATTTGCTTCATCTCCCAAGTCTAACCCCAAATCTTTCTGAATAGCTGCAGCAGTCTTCTTCTTCTTGCCCTCGGACTTCTTAGGTATTAGCTCTGGATGCAGAATCCAACAATGTTCATCATCATGCCCATCCTTTTTACAGTGAGTGCATGAATCTTTGCTTTTCTATGCAGTGTTAGCCTTCCTTGCTTTCCACTTTTGCTTTCTTTTCTCCTTGCTCTTTCTTACAGTGGGTTGGGATGGTCCCCCAACTTCTGGATTTCCATTCTTTCCTCTAGCTTCTAGATGAGTAGCTTGTACAGATACCTCATCTATACTAGTGGGATATTACATGAGGATGGTATGCCTCATGTAGCTGTGTAGACCACCAATGTACTTCAAAAGAGTCTCTGGTGAGTCTAATGAGATACCCAACATCAATGCTCTCTTTCTGAACTCTTGAGTATACCCTTGCACACTTTTCCCTTTCAACTGCCGAAGAGTTTTCCAACTCATCATGGCTTGTTGCATGTAGGCCAATGGATAGAATTGCTTCTTGATTGTAGAAACAAATTCACTCCAGACAGAGATGGTCTTACCATGTCTTTTCATATCAGCTTGGGTTTTGCCTTCCCACCAAACCAAGGCAGTGCCTCCTAGGCGTAGGCTTGCCAGATGAATATTACTCTTCTCTAAGTTTATGTTCTGTACCCTGCAATACACATCAATTTGTCTAATCCAATTGTCCAACTTTTCAGCATTTAGCTCTCCATCATATATAGGCAAATCAAATTTAGCATCTAGCTTAATCAAAGATGTTTTCTTATTATGCACAGGGCTATTAGGAGGTGTGAGAAAGCTTTCCTCTTTCCCCTTTCCTTTGGAGTGGTCTTGGAAGTGAGACTCATCTTCTTCTTTATCTTGTTTAGAGCCTAATGAATCTTCAACCTTTTGCTTTCTAAAGTCTCTGTACATTTCTTCTACCATAGACTTTATAGCTAGGAAACTTTCTCTGAATTGAGGGTCTAGCCCTACAAAACCTTCCTCTAACATTGTCTTCGGAGAATAGACTCTCCCAATCTTAGGATTAGTTTCCACCAACTCTCCTTCTCCTAATTTGAGCTTTGATCTTCTGAGCATTCAGAGCTAAACCAACACAAGCTTGTCTAACCTTACAGCCTAGAGCTCTGATACCACTTGATCTGATACTCACCCTATGAGTGACATCAGTTAAAGATTTGTTAAATAAAGGTATTACAAACTTATGTGCTGCTGTATGTTCTGTGTTATTTAAGCAACAGATTGATCAGATTGCCAATACATAGACATTTAAATGGAAAGACAACAGAGAAATACAGTAAGCAAACACAAAGACACAAGAAATTAATAATGAGTTCACCTTATTCTCCAGGGCTACATCTCCGGTCCAGCTTTCAGTGGTGGCCTTGTTTTATTGTGTCTTTAAGCAGAGAAATTACAATACAGGGACTCAATATGAGTTCTCCTGAAGCAGATTTGCTTGGCAGGGTGGTTTCTTAGATTCCCTAATGTTATAGACATTTTTGTGCCCTGCAACCACAAGCATGAAATGTCCATAAACCAAGGGCTCCTAAGTCCCTAAAAGTGTTGTTCTAACCCCTAAAGGAACAAGGTCAACAGATTACAGCTTCTCCCAGAAGTTCTCCATGAGAAACTGCTCAGAATTGGTCAAAACAGGATCATTGCAGCTGCTCCACTGGCTAAGTGCGTTGCATCTCACCTAAATACACTGTGAGGGTGCATTGCATTTCAAATGTCCCTTCTGTGGGGTGCGATGGGCGAGAAATGACAAATGGCAGTGTCATTCCGCGAGGTGGAGAGACAATGGAAGCTTCCAGAATCTTCTCCTGTGACACTTGCCTCACTGAATTCGACCAAGGATGAGTAAGAGGCCTTCAGTCTCCAAGTGGAAACAAGAACTATCAGAGAGAAGACACTAATCAAATCACAAGCTGACTCATCCCCCTTACAAATATCTATATATGGATCCCTCATCCCAGAGATCCAGAGGCTGGAATTTTGCATATTGTAAGGAATTGCTGTTGGTTTCTGGAGACAAACATCAGATTGTTGGGTGATCTAAGCTTTGTTTGAGGTGAAGAGGGGCTTCTTTGCTGGGAGGTTGATGCTGGGTCGGAACAACTGGTTGTAACTCCTCCTGGATCTTTTCTTGTTTATCAATAAAAACTATTTGAGTTTTCCTCCATGCTTTTGTATCATTGATGCTTGTTACATTTGTATGGTCAATTTACATCTAATCCTAGATTGTTTATGAATATAGATCCATGTCTTTGTATAGTGCTATGCTTATGTGATCTTACAGGTACTTTGTGAAGCTGGGCATGCAAGGGAGCAGGTAGATGAGGACTATCAAAGAAGAGAGGGATCGAATCGAAGGATTAGCACAAGACAGAGGTTGGTCTTTCTGTTCCTCTCTATCTATAATTCATAAAGGAAAAACAAAAGTAGTTTTTCTCTGTTTGTTTCTAAGGTAGCTGTCACACCTTAGTGGGATAAAGCAGTTCTATATAGACACTTTTCCCTGTAACAAAATGGCGACTCCGTTGGGGAGCTAATTAGTTTGTTTTTTTATCATTCTTTGTTGTTTGTTTCATAAACTTACAAGTAGCATTCGAACTGCATTTGCCATAACAAATGCAAAGTAGATAACTGTTGCTTCAATCCATATACTGGATCTGTTTATGATTTAAACAACTAATTCACAACTATCTGATTGCCCTTGTGATAGCTCTTAGATCCTCCTTAGATCTACCCCTGATTGTTGCATTACTGATTGCTTTTTACTCGGCCAAAAACCAAGAACTGAACTGCAAACTGTAACCCGGAACCCGAACAGAGTCTCGTTTCTGGCCCAGCGCAGGTACTGTTCAAAGATTCTGAATTTCAGCGCACTTCCCGAGTGGAAAACCTGCGTTGCATTTCAGATTCTCTGTGTTACAGGTGCGCTGATCAGACTAGCTCTGTGCAGCTGTGGCTTCTGTGCTTCATTCTTTCCAGTTCTATTCCTGTATTTTGCTGCCTGTGATCAGTGTATGTCTGTTTGAAACTCCTTTTCCTTACTGTTATTCTGCCTCCTTTGTACAAAATAACTGTAGATGTTTTTGTGTGTTTTTTGAGTCATTTACAGTTTTCCTTTGCAAAAGTAGCATAGTCGTACTGTCGTCCTTTGATTTGAATCTATCGCAAGTGTCGATTTCGGTCGTAGGAGAAAGTTTGATTGCTGTTGATGGTCGATTATCCTGTTACTATTGCCTTTGGTCTGAATTTGTAATTTTCTAGTGTCAAAAACAAGTATTCATTTCAAAATCGTAAGGTGTCATAATCATCTCTATTTTTGATTTCGAAAAGAAGCTTGTTTATATTTGTCGCTTGAAAAAAAAAAAATTCAGATTTGTACATCAACTTTCTTTTTAGCATCCATATACTAAGAAAGTCGAAAACAAATACATGCATGTGCATTTGCATATAGACAGTCTGTTTGGCTTGATTTAGGAAAGTGCATTTACAGTGTGCTCTTTGCTCTTTGTGAAAAGATTCTGTCTTTCTTTTCCCTAGTAGCTAGGATTTTCATTGCATAAAAGAGATAAAAAGCTTGTTTATCACCTTAGATTGCATTTTAGGAATTACATCTACATCTCATGGTGAACCCGAAAGGCAAACTTCATAAGCAAGATCAACTTAAAATAAATTCAATGAATCTAACAACGCTTTGGAACTTAACGCACAACATTTAGAGGTCTAGCCTAGAGACGTATTCCGATGTCGTAAAGCCTGGTAACTGTTGTTCTCACTGATGGTTGGGTGAATCCTCCACTTTGAGACGATAAGTGCCAGTACGAACTTGTGCTCCCACGTATCGTCGAGTATATTTTGGGAGACCCCTATAGGCTTAAATCCTTTATCCATAGGAAGTCGTGTCTGCCGCCCTATCGATCGCAATGCACTGAACACAACATTCGGGAAGATTGACTGCCGTACCATAAAAAGTATTCTGCAGTTTTGCGATTGGTTTGGTAATCCCTCTGCCTAGATTTCCAGAGCAGTCCCTTTCGTTCCTTTTCAGACTCTTTAACAGAAAAGGTCCATCTGAGCACTTGTCACTTCAGGCTCATTAAAAATCGAAGGCGACTAGAGTCATCTTTTGTTTTTTCTCGACTCTTAAAAATTGAAAAAACAAGTTGTGTCAAAGCGTCTAAAATTTATTTTAATCGGAATAACATCACTGTTCCCTCGTTGGTCTTAGAATTTAAGTCTCCCTTCATCGCAAGTTCTTGTAGAATCGCTAGGAAATATTTTAAATAGACTAGATATGTTTGAACAACCGTTGACATCCAGGACTGTGTCATCTGATGCAGTAGCGGCAGAGCCTCCTGCTGCTACTCCAACGATGTTCGCTGGTATACCATCTGTCCCGGCAAGTTATCAACAACAAGCCGGAGTCCAATCAGGGACTATTTCGACGACATGGTCAGTTCCTATTTCTTCATCCGGATTATCATCTGGTATTTCTTATGTTGAAACTCAACAAATTGATCCAATGTGTCTTCAAAGGCCAATCTACCCTTTAAGTACTGGATTTCCACCATATGGAGGGCAATATGCCTTTTCATTGTTCCCTCCCGGAGAACAACCATATGAGAGTTTACAACAAAGTTCAGGTCAAACTGGAATTACATCCAGTGGTTGGGTACCAATAATGCCTCAGCAACAAAGGGTTATATATTCAATACAACCAGTCCACCCTGTGTCGAATATTCCCACTATACCTGCTGTGGTGACTGCGTCACAAGTACAAGTGCTACCTGTTGTATGTCAACCCCAAGTTTCTCAGGTTGCAATACAACAGCCTCTTGTCTCGACAACTCAATCACAACCTCAGGTTAGTGCCTCCTTATCTGGAGAGACTCAGGCTCAAACAAGTACTGTGACTCCTCATCTTGGTTAATCATCCAGTATTGGGCAACAGCAAATGGTCCAACAACCATGGTTGGCTCAATCTCAACAACCGCCATTCCAGCAATCATATCAAGGACCTGAGAAACAAGTCTTTGTAAGTAATGGGCAATCGCATTTCCAAAGCGGTTATCAACAACCATATTATAATGGTTATGCCCATCAACCTTGTCAAAGTTGCCAGCATCAAATACATTATGCTGGTATGCAAAGACCCAATGCTCAGGCGATTCCATCTTATCCTGGGTATGCTTCGACTAACCTGAATCAACAGTTGCCCTTTGTAGCAACTCTAGAATTACCAGATCTAAACCGGCTGACGAATGATCCAATTGCTTATGCCCCTTGGTGGCCGGCGATTCCGCATAAACTTCCGTCAGATATTCCTAAATTTAATGGAAATCTAGGTGAAGACCCGTCGAATCATGTGATGACCTTTCATCTATGGTGTTCATCTAACACCCTAAACGATGATTCGATTAGGCTTCGCCTTTTTCAGTGAACGTTAACTGGTCCAGCAGCAAAATGGTATATCGAATTGCCTAGAGCTTCATTCGATAACTTCAGCACCCTAGCCACAACCTTTTTAACCCATTTTCAGTTACCAATAAGGTACGAAACAGGAACAGAGCTTCTTACCAATTTCAAAAAAACAACGGCCACTCACATATCTGATCATATTCATGAGTGGCGACGTCGTCGTAGGATGGTAAAAACGTATGTTCCTGATCAGCTGCTAGCTGAATGGTTTATTAAGTCATTATTACCTTCTATCACAAAAGATGTGGCAAAGGGAGGAGTTGTCACTGAAGAGCAAGTTATTGCTCGTGCACAATATCTAGACTTGATCTATACTCAGTCTGGCACGCTCTACGATAAAATACCTGATGCTCCTAGACCGGAATTTTCCGTTCTTCCCCCTCCTAAATCAAACAAAGACTCTCATGCCAGTGAAGGCGTGATAGGTACGACAAGCATGAAATCGACAAAGGCTACATCTAAAAAGGCCCGTAAGATTTCTAGTCAAAATGAAAATGAGGAACTTCTTGCCTAATAAGTAAATGCCATGTCGACCGACAAGGGCAAACAACTGAAGCAACCAGGGGGCAAGAAGAAAAAGAAAGGGAGAAAAAAGAAGCAGGATGAGTCATCTCCTGAAAAAGCTTCTACAAACTCTTCCGGGCAAAGGAAAACCCCTGCGGGGTGTCATATATGTGACGAGGATCATCAGACGAGAGATTGTCCACATAAAGCTGAAGTTAAGAAACTCTTTAAGAGTTCAAAAACCTCAGCAGTATTGACTGATCCGTTTCCAAACCCGGGAACCAAACTGGTTGCTAATCAAAATGCTTCCCGATCCCAAGTGCTTATGCTGTCTATCTCAAAGCAGCAAAATGATGCTTTGACAAGGAATAAAGATTACGGGAATCCACAGCTGTCGAATAACAAGGCTAATGAACGACCTAGTAGTTCGACAACAACTTTGACCGAAGTTGTGTCACCCATCATTCCTGAACCAATGATAAAGTCCCCAAAGGGAGTAGTACACAAATTGACATTTAATCCTAGTGCAAAAGTAGCACAGAATTATAATATAGTAGAGGACCTGGCCCAATCGCCGTCCGCTATGTCGACACTTGAGGTACCGCAAAATTGCCCCTCCCAAAAGCAAGCTTTATTATCAGCAATAGGTGGGATTGGCCCAATGGATTCTAATCTTGTGGCCTTTGATCATAAAGGATATGACCCTCAGTTAAGAGCTCAACTAGCTTTCCTTATTCAAGTGAAAGCCCTCAACAAAACTGTTCATTGAACAATTATTGATGAGGGGGCATCTACATGTATTATGTCGATGAGTTGTTGGAAAAATTTAGGCTCACCACCCTTGTTGAGATTGTCAACGACGTTAAAAGCATTTGATGGATGATCATACACTTCATACGGGATTTTAAGTAACTTGCAAGTTGAACTAGGGGGAAAAACAATAGAAATTGATGTTGAAGTAATCGACGGAAACCTCGATTACAACATCCTACTGGGAAAGCCTTGGATATATGCCATGGCCGCAGTTGTGTCGACCTAATTCAGAAAGATTGCATTTCCCTTTCAAGGAAGAATTACAATCGTCGACCAACAAACATTTCTCCCCAACAGTTCACAAGTTACGGGAATCATTCCAATGATCCATGGAAGCAATCATTCGCTTCAAAATATTAGAGTAGGCCTCCTAAAAGACCCTGCCTTAATGGGTACTTTTGCCCTACCACCTCCGAGCAATTTGGCGGAAGTGGCCACAGCGGAAACCTGTAATATGAAATCTTCTATATCTAATGGATTCGGAAGATTCCTAAACATTTTGTCAGCGTGGATCATCGCCATTTTAGAAATATTGTAGCAATCAATTTTCTTGGCTTGGGGGGCAAACCCAAATCAACGCTCATCGAGTGTTTGGATAGATAGGTCTAAGGAATATGGCACCTCTTCAGATCCTTGGTCGCATGTACATTCTACAGACAAAGGAATTATTCAATCAATGATGATAGGAGAGGCACCATGGAAATATTACCACCATCGCTCCCATCTTCCGAATTGTAAGGAAGATGGTTCTAGTGACCTTAATCATCCTTCAGTTTTTTATTTTCTATCAAACACTGTAAATACGATGGATTTAGAGGATGGTTCTTATCTCATGTCGAACTCGTTAAAAAATGAAACAAGGAGTCATGAGGATAGTTCTTTTACTATGTCAACCTCAATAAAAAATGAAACAAATCCCCTTTCCAAATCTCAAAGGTAAACCTTCATTCCAACCACCAAGTTGAATGCAATGAAGCTTGGGAGGCATGCACCTCGATTGAAGTTATTATGCTGGGGGCATGCAAACTTATCACGAGCAGTGTTACTGCAGGGTTCAAGCTCATTAAAAAATAAACCCGCCACGAGCAGTGTTACTGTAGGGTTCAAGCTCGTTAAAAAATAAACCCGTCACGAGCAGTGTTACTGCAAAGTGCAAGCTCGTTAAAAAATAAACCCACATCGAGCAGTTTTAGCACATAGTTCAAGCTCGTTAAAAAATAAACATAAGACATGAGCAAATGTTTCCACCCGCGTTTAAGCTCGTTAAAAAATGAACTATTCCCCGGTAAATAACCATCGTGAATGTAGTACTTCAGCCATTAAAGCCTTGGTCGTGTTTGCACCGCCACCTCCACTTTTTCATTGGGCGATCATTCACCTCCATTTGATTGTTTGCCCATTTTTAGGAACAGCTGCGAAGAGTGATTTCACTAGCCATCCTTGTGACACTGCCGTGATTGGAAAATTCCAAACCTTACCTAGAATCAACTGCTACCCATTTTATCACTCGTTCCTCAAAAAGACGAGTCTCCTTTAAGCTCTTTTCAACTGACTCGTAAAATATGAAAATATTGCCGAGCCATTGGCCTCTCCAGCTCGTTAAAGGGACGGGAAGTGCTATCCCTCCTCTAGATTTTAATCTTTTTGGACCTGAGGGATTATTACACAAAAAGATCGAGCGCTTGTTTTGTTCGGCTCGTTAAAAGTATCGAAAATTCATCCCTTCTGTATTGTTTTATACTTTTTCGGACTTAAGGGATTAGATGACGAAAAAGGAATTTTGGAGTTACCTTTACGTTCCTTTCTAGACTCTCTAAAATTGAAAAGGACCGAGTTATCTTTGTCGTTAAACTCGTTAAAAAGATTAATAGCGACAAACTTGTGTATAGACGAGAACGAGTTTCACTATCGCTAGGCTCGTTAAAACATAGCGATGGGTTTGCCCGAAGGGAAAATTATAGAACAAGCATATGTTATCCTCCTCAAGCTTGACAAAAATGAAGAGGTACTGGTTAGCAATGACTGGGGAAGATTGGGAAGAAAACTCAAAGAAAATTTATTGGTAGCAAGTCGCTCTTGAACATGACACTTCCACTCCGTGTCCGAGTCGGGTTGGGTTGTTTCATTCACCGGTCACATCACCATGGTCACGCCATACCATCCACATTTGGGGTTAATGCTACCAATCCATCACATCAGTGTCACCGATATGTTCAAGAGAAGTCATTCAGTGAATTCACCTGTGTCTCACCCACTACCATACATTATGCTCCATTCTTTCATGACCGCCACCCTGAACCTTATATCACCAGACCGTTTTCACCTCCATTAAAATAATTTGCTCCATTCCATGTCATTGATGTGGGATTCATTAAGGCCCTCCTGTGACGTATCACTTCTTGTCGACATCAGCTCATTATCCAAGAAGTTGATCTAGGAACACCCCATTCAGTACTTTGAAGCTTGCATGCCTCAATGGCAAGTTTCTCACTTCCGGCGAAAGGTTTACATCAATGGCCTTCGACCGAAAGATTTTGCGTGGTGTTCGACGCCAAGTCCTTTATTCACACCACGTGAATTGTACTGCAGTACCTTGAGGGTCATTATCATTATTGGTGATTCCTCTCGCGCTTGTTAACAATTTACATCATTGACTGGTAATCGAGCGATGTCTTTCCGTGTTCGACTTCAGAACATTTCTCACATGGATCGACTTGTACTTCAAGTGAAGATCGGACGAGATTGAAGATCCCGGATCTATTTTCATCCATCCGGGCTGCGATATATATTCAGGGAAATAAAGACATTAAATGTACATCGTTGCTGCACAGATAATCATCCACTCAAAAGGATGATGGCTCTATCAGAATCATCAGTCTACACTCAGACGATTGTCTGTCCTATGTACATGAAAATGAATTTATAAAGCTGAGCATGGGAATGCCTGCCTCAGCTAGATCATGAAAATAGTATGAAGATAATGTATTGTATTGTATCTTATTACAGGTCTCCTCCCAGCATTGAAATAACTTTGGACCCTCATAATAAAGCATTTCACTCGACACCAAAAGGCTAACGGCCTCATACTTTAGGGGGCAACTGTTATAGACATTTTTGTGCCCTGCAACCACAAGCATGAAATGTCCATAAACCAAGGGCTCCTAAGTCCCTAAAAGTGTTTTTCTAACCCCTAAAGGAACAAGGTCAACAGATTACAGCTTCTCCCAGAAGTTCTCCATGAGAAACTGCTCAAAATTGGTCAAAACAGGATCATTGCAGCTGCTCCACTGGCTAAGTGCGCTGCATCTCACCTAAATACACTATGAGGGTGCGTTGCATTTCAAAAGTCCCTTTTGTGGGGTGCGATGGGCGAGAAATGACAAATGGCAGTGTCATTCCGCGAGGTGGAGAGACAATGGAAGCTTCCAGAATCTTCTCCTGTGACACTTGCCTCACTGAATTCGACCAAGGATGAGTAAGAGGCCTTCAGTCTCCAAGTGGAAACAAGAACTATCAGAGAGAAGACACTAATCAAATCACAAGCTGACTCATCCCCCTTACAAATATCTATATATGGATCCCTCATCCCAGAGATCCAGAGGCTAGAATTTTGCATATTGTAAGGAATTGTTGTTGGTTTCTGGAGACAAACATCAGATTGTTGGGTGATCTAAGCTTTGTTTGAGGTGAAGACGGGCTTCTTTGCTGGGAGGTTGATGCTGGGTCAGAACAACTGGTTGTAACTCCTCCTAGATCTTTTCTTGTTTATCAATAAAAACTATTTGAGTTTTCCTCCATGCTTTTGTATCATTGATGCTTGTTACATTTGTATGGTCAATTTACATCTGATCCTAGATTGTTTATGAATATAGATCCATGTATTTGTATAGTGCTATGCTTCTGTGATCTTACAGGTACTTTTTGAAGCTGGGCATGCAAGGGAGCAGGTAGCTGAGGACTATCAAAGAAGAGAGGGATCAAATCAAAGGATTAGCGCAAGACAGATGTTGGTCTTTCTGTTCCTCTCTATCTATAATTCATAAAGGAAAAACAAAAGTAGTTTTTCTCTGTTTGTTTCTAAGGCAGCTGTCACACCTTAGTGGGATAGAGCAGTTCTATATAGACACTTTTCCCT
Organism: Pinus tabuliformis; assembly: GCA_031772625.1. Lineage (NCBI taxonomy): Eukaryota > Viridiplantae > Streptophyta > Pinopsida > Pinales > Pinaceae > Pinus > Pinus tabuliformis. The sequence continues at coordinate 32,726,639 of CM062804.1, forward strand.
GTAACACCTAAGCCACTGGAGTGCACAGACTCGGCTTGCCTACCAGCTCTGTGACCTTTTGGTCTACAGTGGAAAGAGCCAAATGTGATGCTCAGTCGGGACAGATTCCTCTATGGGATGGCTTGAATCTTCAAGCTCGATGGTGCCCGTTGCTACCTTTGATTAGCTCGACCCTCTCTCTTCTTCTGCTTTGCTTCACTGCCTTCTTCTCTATTTTTGTCTCTCTGTGTACAGTCCTCCTCTCAAGGTCTACTGTTCCACTTATCCATCTCTCGACTTCGACAAAACTGACTGACTGACTATTCTGTCTCTGTTCGTGGATTTAGCCATTCATCCCAATGCCTGTTCAGTTCCTCTTCCGCCTCTATCAATTCACCTTCTGCAGCTACTCTTGGAGTTCCCTGTTCGGCGTCATCATTAGCACTCAGGAAGTGGCCACTTGTCCTCCTCTAAACGGCACCAGCATGCTTCGTCGGTTCGCTTCTTCTATTACGTCGTGGATGAGTCTTCCCTCCACTGTGACGGTCAAACGAATTCCAAATCTTTACAAATCGCAGCTCATTCCTTCGTCAGTTCCGCTTCCTCCACCAGGTGCGATCTCAGCCATCCGATCTAGGGCCTCCAGATCTGATTCCATATGCACGTTTCGTGCGGTTGACTTGCTCGACCGATAGCACGCGATCAACGACATTTTTCTCTCACCTCTGCTTGCCACGCACCGATCGATGTATGGAATTGCTCCACTCTGATCCAAGACCTCTTACCCTTAAGGGTGCCCCGATCAATACCACCGGTTTCCAGAGCGCGGGTGCTGCCCTTGTACTTTAGCACTTTTACCTTTCCCACCCACGGTTCTCCAGTGCCCCCACGCAACCGAGTGCTCAGGCTTTTCCATTATGGCCCTGTTCCCCCAGTGATGCGCAATTAGCGCTAAGCACTAATCGTGCATCAAAAATCACCTCCTTTTCCCGATCTGGGGCTCCCAGGGGCTAATTTGACCTCCTACGCAGTCTCCATGGGCCTCAGTCAGCGCGCTTTGACCGAGTTCCTCGTCGTTCCATGCTGGGATGCCATTTCCACTGGTTCAGGGTGTTTTTGATCATTGTTTTGGAATTCTTTAGAGATTTGTCCCATCCTGATACATGCATGGTTTCTTGACTGTCTTCTATGGATCCAATTCGGATCAATTACAGAGATAACCATAAACATAGAGATGCAGCAGAAATAATACTTCATTTCATTAATGTAAAATATTAAAATATGCTTACAAACAGAAATGGAAATAAACTAGCTAGGGCGATGGTAGCTTATCTCTGAGAAGAGATGTGGAGGCTACATGCCTCTGAACTGCCTTATAATGAAGCTCAAGGGCCTTTTTATTATTGAAAAATAAGAGGAAACCCTAAACAACCAAAACCCTAACCTGAGGAGATGTAACACCAAGAGTTTATGGGCCCCGTTGGGGTGAGTTGGATAGCCAACTTCCCGGGGTCGCGACTTGGTCATATTATCTCCATTTGACGTGCATGATAACCCATTGGAAAGATCTCTCCAAGGACTACGACAAAAAAGACAATTTTAGACAAAAAATCGTTGGCGGTAGATTTCCAAAAAAACGTCGTTAGGGCCTCAAAACTGCTCCGGAAGTTTAGGACCCGAAAAACTGCTAAAAATAGTAAATTGTGCTACAATTAAGGAAACTGAAAACTGAAAGAAGCAATGGTGGGAGTCCAAGTGGAATTGGTAGGTGGCCACCAATATCCACCTAGATCATTCCTCCCCCCTTAGGAAGCAATGGTCCCCATTGCGTTGAGTTCCTCCATGAGATGAGGAAACTTTTGCTGAACTTAGTCCCTGGTGAGCCACTTGCCCTGGCCTGCTTTGACAACTCGATACAGTTGGAGATTATACTGGCGAGTGTTCTTGATCTATGTGTCCATGATTCGATCAGTTGCAGCTTGTTCCATGCAATCTGGATTCAACTCTATGGGTGTGAGCTATTCTGCAATGTCGGATGTGACTAGTAATGGTGGAAAGTATGGCCGAAGGTGGTCCACATTGAACACTGGGTGTAGGCCAAGGAATGAGGGAATGCTGAGCTCAAATGCATTGTCTCCCACAACCTTGGTAATGGTGTAAGGACCATATCGGAGTGGTTTGAGTTTCCGATAGGCTCCGGTAAGGCGTTCCTTTTGCAAATGCAACCAGACTTTGTCGCCCACCTGAAACTTGTGTGGCACCTGATGTTAATCATGTCGTTGCTTGTACTTGGCATTTGATTTCTCCAGAATGTCATGGAACTGCTAGTGAATATGTTGTATGTGCTCAATGAAGTTGTTTGCCTTATTTGTTTTATACTGGACATGAGCCGAATCTGCGTGAGTAGCTGCAAATGGAATGGCCACATCGATGGGACATAGTGGCTGGAACCCCAAGCCCACCTAAAAAGGGTTGTAGCCAGACGAGTTGTGGAGAACTCGGTTGTAGCTGTGCTGAACATAGGGGAGGCTCTCATCCCATGTGCGTGGATGCTTTGAGTTGTACATGCGCAGAATGTGTACGATCATCCTATTGACAACCTCTGTCTAGCCATCAGTTTGAGGATGGAAGGTTGTGGACTTAGTGAGTTTGGTGTCCAACATCGACCAGAGACTGGACCAAAATGTACTGAGGAACCTGTTGTCCCGATCTGAGAGGATAGACTATGGGATCCCAAAGTGTACCCACACTCGTTCAAATAAGAGTTTAGTAGTGGCTTCTGTTGTGATATTCGTCTTGCAGGCTACCATAATGGCCATCTTCGAGAACCTATCGACGACCACAAAAACGCAGTCGTTTCCATGCTTAGTGGAAGGAAGGCTTGACATGTAATCCATGGAGATGGATTCCCAAGGTTGACTAGGGGTAGGCAGCAAGGTATAGAGGCCTGGCTTCTTAATGGTCGGTTTGGCAATGGCACAGGCAGTGCATGATCTGATGTACTTCCCGACATCCTGTCGAAGATTCGGCCAATAGAAATAATTCTGCAATACTGCCACCATTTTCTCGACCCCGAAATGCCCAACAGCCCGACTATAATGTGCTTCCCAAATCATCTTGGCACACTCGCTTGAAGGAACACAAAGATGACCTAGGTGGCATAACAGGGCATCCTAGAGGTGAAAATCTGGAACATGCTGACCCTCGAAGAGTGTCTAGTATGTGTGGTCGAATTCTGGGTCGCTTTTGTAGAGAAGTGGCCAGCCAAAAGTCTCGTGCCCACAAGAGTTGAGCATGGTGGTTAACGCCATGATCAGTGGTTGACTGAGGAAATCTGCAACATTATTGGTGCTGCCCTTCTCATACTTGATATTCAAATGGAACTGTTGTAGGTATGTGGACCACTTCTGATGGCGATCGTTCTGCAATTTCCCTTGGGTCCGTATGAACTGCAGGGGTCAGTGGTCTGTGTGGATGACCGTTTCCTTCCCCAAAATGTAATGCTTCCATTGTCGGCAGGTTTGTATAATGGAATACATCTCTTTGTCATAAGTGGGATACTTTCGGGCTGTGTCTAAAAGTGTCTCACTGTGATATGCTAATGGATGCCTGTGTTGAGTAAGGACTGCCCCAATAGCATAGTCAAAGGCATCTGTCTCGACCTCAAATGGTTGTTGCAAGTCTGGTAATGCGAGCACTAGTGTCGAGCATAGGTGATCTTTCAACTCTATGAATGCCTTCTGTTGAGATTCAGACCAAAATAATTTTGCTTTCGCTTGTCCCTCTGTGACTTGACTCAAGGGCCAAGTGATATGAGAAAATCCCAACACGAACCTGCGGTAGAAGTTGGCAAGACCTAGAAAGCTGCAGAGCTCTGTCAGAGTGGTTGGAGATGGCCAATCTCAAATGACTTAGATCTTGGCTGGATCCACATGCACCCCCTGTTCATCAATAACGTATCCCATATACTAAACCTGGGTCATGCCAAAAGTGCATTTCTCCAAATTGGCACATAACTTGTGTTGTCGCAGTGTTTGGAGAACCTATAGTATGTGGTGGAGGTGGTCTTACCAACTCTGGCTGAAGATCAGGATGTCATCCAAGTATACCACTACAAATGAGTTGGTGAAGATGTCCTCGTACTGCTCCACGACCTTGTCTATCTGTAGTTGTCGTGTGGAGGGGCCCTGTCTGGAGGTCGTGGCCACCATCTTCTTCTTTCCTTGAGGGTGTATCATCAGTAAAACAAATTTCTCGGTTTTGGAAATGAGCTTACTGCATTGTTTTGCAGTAATGAGAGAGATGGTGATAGGCAGTGCTACCTCTGGTATCCTGTACAACTTATCTCCCAAAGTAACAATAACAACACAGGGCCTTTATTCATACATAACATGTCGCTTCCACAAGTATGGTTGTCCTAATAATACATCACAAACTTCAAGGGCAGCAATGTCACACAATACCTCATTCGTGAAGGGCTTGATGTTGTATGGAAGGCGACACTATTGGCTCACGCGAAGATCTCATCCTTGGTGAAGCCACACGATGGTGTACGGTTGTGGATGTTCTGTGGTTGGTAAGCCCAACCGCTTCACGAACTCTACCGAAATGAGGTTCTTTTAACTCCCGCTGTCAACAATGAACTGTAGCAGGGAGCCCCTTACCCACATCTGGGAGTGGAAGAGACTCTCCTCCTCCTTTGAATCTTCGGGTTCCTCCTTTTGGATCTTCATGGTGGCAACAATGGCGTTGGGCTCCACATCGATAATCTGCTTCCCTTTGTCATTCCCCTTGTCAGGTTCTTACTCAGAGTCAGAACATGCATTTGATTTTGAAACCTTTAGCTCGACCACCAATGACTGCTTGGATGGATACTCACCTGTGTTGTGAGTGGTGCTCTTATGGAACTCACACCACTTTCCCGTGTACTTTTTCGGCTTCGCGGCACCATTCTTTGCTTGCAACTTTGGTGGGTTGTCTTGTGTCGTCCCGCCTTGGATTTGTCCTTTGTTTTGCGGTTTTGGGGCACCTTTCCCTTGCTTCAGATTTGCAGATCCAAAGTCTCGCTTCTTCTGTTTAGACTTTTGCTCGACCTTGACAACATATCGGTATGCCTTGCCGAGCGAGGAGATGTTTAGGAATTCTATTTCTTCTTGTATGTACTTGCGCAGGCAGCTGTTGGCATTTTGGCACAGGTGTGGCGCTATGATATAGGTGTTGTCCTTGATGGCAACTCTCTTTGATAACAGATCTCCGTTCAGACTACAAAATGAAGAGAAATCTCATATACGCAGGTTAATTAAGTCCAAGTTGCGTATACACGCTGGTGATCTGCATACTAAGTCGCGTATACGTAGGTGAGCTGTATACGAAGGCGCGTATACACGCATATGCATGAAAAGAAAAGGGCGTATATGTCGGGAAGCTTCCCTTTGGTCCGTGGTAGTTAGTCCTCGGTACTTGAGCCTATGTCTTTGGACCAAAGTATCTCGACAGACGTGTTGATCCCTAGTTTTAAAGTTGATGGTATTGGATTTCTATGGTTTTGGCTCTTGGTATTGAGCAAGGCCTAAGGCTATATAAGGAGAAGAAGATCATTAGGCAAGATTATCTTTTGAAAAGGCTTGAATATCTGAAAAAGAAAGAGATCTGATATGCAGGTTCTGGGTTGCTTGATCTAAGCTAAGGAGAGATCACATCGGTTGATGGAAGACTAGATCTAAGGATAGATCGGGATCTAATGGTTTCTAATGCACTATTATGATATGGTTGATTATGCGTATTTCTAGATCTGCATACTGACGCAATGTTATGTTCTGGGTCTAACTGATGTCTGGTCCAGCTGCAAGTTGAGAAAATTTATTTTTAGATCTGTACGCAGGTTGTCTTCGGTAAAAGCGCATGTATACGCGGGTTTCTCTCATTGAAGTAGCGTATATCTTTTGAAGCTTGATTTTTGGGTTGCAGTTGGGTCTGACTGCTATTGCAGAGTTCTGTAGTCTGCTCTGTATTCTTGTGACTGGTGTTGACAGGGTTTCAGTGGTTCAGTGATTCAAAGATTGATGATGCTAGTATTGGTTGTTTTGTGCTTCAATGATCAGTTATGAAAGTTGAATGAATTGTGGTCTTCAGATTGTAATGTTGTGCTTCAGGAATATCCAGTCTGAAAATGTATGAAAAGTGGTACCTGAAAGAAAGAAGATTGTAGGTCAGCACCTACGTACTAGTATCTTAGCTAGTACAAGAGCAAAGGGGGTTGGAGCTCCCTTCCAAGGAAGTTTGGAGAACGAGAGAAGGTTGTAGCCTTCTGCAGGTTGTAGCCTGCGTACTGGTATAAGGCTGCACCAGTACAAAAGATTGTAAACTGAAGTTTCATATTAAAGAAAGATAGAGACAACTTGCAGCAGGTGGTTTTCACCCACATTGGGTTTCCACCTTATATCTTGGTGTTCATGTGTGTGGTTTTTGTGTGATGATCTGTTCTGTTATACTGCATCTGTTTTACTGTCATGGTTAATAATGTCCTGATGCATTTACTAAAGATAAACTGCTGAATCATAAAGTTTTCTTGTTATATGCTGGTTTCTTTAGACACAGTAGCGTGTACACGCTGTTTTTCTTAACTGAAGTAGCGTATATGTTTCTGAGCACAAAATGAAAAGGTTTTTCTGATAATACTGATTCACCCCCCCTCTCAGTATTATTTCCAACAATTGGTATCAGAGCAGGTCCTTCAGAGAAGCTTGATCACTTGAAGGTAGATCGTTCATCATGAGCAACTACGAGAGAGAAGCATCAATCAGGCCACCGGTTTTTGATGGGACAAACTTCAATTATTGGAAGGTAAGAGTTACTGCCTATCTTCAATCTCTTGGTACAGAAGTTTGGGACATCGTAGAGACAGGCTACACTTTTCCTTCAGCTACTCCTACAGATGCAGCCGAGAAAAAGAAATATGAAACAAATGCGAAAGCAGTCAATACTCTATTGGGATGTATATCTCAATCAGAATTCATGAAGGTAATGCACTATAAATCTGCAAAAGAAATATGGGACAAAATTGTCACAAGCTATGAAGGAGACGAACAGGTAAAGCGTGCTAAACTTCAAACTCTCAGGATTAAGTATGAGACTCTCAGAATGTATAATGATGAAAGTGTGGCTAACTACTTCCTTAGGGTAGATGAGATTGTTAATTGCATGAAAAACTTGGGTGAAGAAATAAAAGAGGCTATTGTGGTTGAAAAGGTTCTAAGATCTTTGTCCCCCAAGTTTGAATCTAAAGTGTCTGCCATAGAAGAAAAGGAAAATCTGCAAATTCTCACTATGTCTCAGCTCCATGGAATTCTAACCGCTTATGAAATGAGAAAGGGAGGTCCATTAGACAGAAGAGAAGCTGCCTTCAAAGCTTCAGGCAAAGAAGATTATTATGAAGCAAGTCATGTGCCAGAAGATGAAGAAGAAGAATCAAACTTTGTCAGAAATCTTCAAAGGGGTTCTGGAAGGTTCAGAGGTAAGTTACCTTTTAAGTGTTTTGCTTGTGGAAGAGTAGGTCATTATGCTGCCAAATGTCCTCACAAAGATAAGAATGACAAGGGAAAGGAACCTGTTAAATGGAACAAGAAACAGAATGAAAAGAAGAAAAGCTATTACACTCATGAGGATAGTGATGGTCTTTCAAATAGTGATGAAGATGAACAAGGTAATAGATATAAACTTTTAATGGCTTTTGAAGATGATGACTACATGGATGCTATAGATGTAGATGTTTTTTATGAAGAAATGAATAATCTCAAAGTTTCCTTAGAAGAGAAAAGTGCTATTATTGATTCTCTACAATATCAACTGACTGAAAAGGAAAAACATCTTGAAAAATTGGAATGTGAGATTGTTTGTCTTAGAAAGGAGATTGAGAAAACTAAAGAAATTAATCTCAAATTTGTTAAAGGATCTGAAACCTTGGATGAGATTATTAATGTGCAACGATCTCCTCTGATCAAGACAGGTCTAGGATATAATGGAGAAACATCTCAAGCCTCTACCTCTAAAAGTTATCTTGATGCAGCAAGGAGAAGCGAGCAAAGGCCAAATAAAAGTCATCAAGTGAATCAGGGACAGTTTACCTCAAGAACAAATAAAGACCATCAAGAAATTCAGGGACAAACTGCCTTAAGGACAAACAGAAGCTACAATCAGCCACAGGTAAAATCTTCCCAATTTGCTCCAAGAATGAATGTGAATAGAAGCTACAATCGGTTGGATGATAGATCTGATTATCACAGAAGTTTCTTTAATGGCCAATGCTTTTCTTGCCATAACTTCGGTCACAAAGCAGTTCAATGTGTTGCCTACAAGACAATCATGACTAGAGAAGCTCAAAAGCAAGGGAGAATGACTGGAACCATGAAAAGGACTTATAACAACTTTTCGGTTCTTGAAAATGAAGTTGAATGCTCTATTTGTAATAACTTTGGTCATGAAGACTCTGAATGCAGGAGCAGGTTCCGGAAGACAACTCAGAAGGAACAAACCTCAAATATTAGAACATGGAGAATAAAGGAATCACAACCAGAAAGATGTGGGATAGCCTTTTATGCAGAAGGTCAAGAAATTCTATGGTACATTGACAACGGATGTTCGAAGCATATGACAGGGGACAAAGAAAAGCTTGAGTCATATACCACATTAGAAAAGGGGAAGAAAGTTTCTTTTGGGAACGATATCTCTGCAGCCATAAAAGGAAAAGGTGTTGCTCCGTTGAAAGAGAAGTTCAAAGCAGGAAATGTTTTATATGTTGATGGATTGAAGCATAATCTTCTGAGTGTCAGTCAGATGTGCGATCAAGGAACAGAGGTAATATTTAGATCAAATGGATGTTGCGTTCGCGATCTTGATACAGGTAAAACAGTGATCAAAGGAAGAAGGACTCCAAATAATCTATATATCTTTGAGGAAAGACAACAATGCTACTTAAGCAAGGATGATGAACATTGGCTATGGCATCGGAGGTTGGGACATCTAAGCTTTTCACAAATAAGGAAAGCATGCAAATATCAGGCAGTTCGTGGTCTTCCAGATATCAAAATTCCAGACAATACCATATGCAAATCTTGTAAGTTTGGAAAGCAAACCAGAACTAACTTTCCAGAGAAGGAAGGATCAGCTAGCATGCCTCTCGAGCTAGTCCATACAGATGTATGTGGTCCATTTAGGAAGAGGACACCTCGAGGAGAAGAATATCTGATATTATTCATTGATGATTTCTCCAGATTTGTTTGGTTAGGGCTCATGAAGCACAAAGATGAAGCATTCGAAAAATTCAAATCCTTCAAAGCCTTGGTTGAAAATGAATCAGGACACAAAATTAAGTGCCTCAGATCTGACAGAGGTGGGGAGTTTACCTCAAACGAATTTTTCGATTTCTGTGAAGAACATGGGATAAGAAGAGAATTCTCTACAGCTAGAACTCCTCAGCAAAATGGGGTTGTGGAAAGAATGAACAGAACAATCCAACCAATGGCTTGTGCTATGCTTGATGAATCAGGTACTCCCGGAACCTTCTGGGGTGAAGCTGCACATGCTGCGGTTATTATTCTTAACAAAACAAATGTCCGAGTAAACAACACTCAAACACCTCATGAGCTCTGGAGTGGTGAGACTCCTTCGGTGAAGCACTTCAAAATCTTTGGGAGCAAATGTTATATTAAGAATACTGATGAGCAACTTGGCAAACTTGAACCAAGAGCAGATGAAGGCATTCTTCTTGGTTATTCTCCACATAGCAAAGCATACAAGTGCTACAATAAAAGACTTGGTAGAATTGTTGACAGCATTGATGTTGTGGTTGATGAGAAGGGATATATTCCTAGACAAGTTCATCATGAAGACATTGAAGAAGATGAAGGCTACCCTCAAAAGCAGAATGATGAAGAAGAAGAACCTCAAGAAGAACCAGAGGAGCAGCCAAGAATAGAAGAGAAGACTCCATCCAGATATGTTCAAAAGAATCATCCAGAATCTCAGATTGTGGGGCAGAAAGAAGCAGGAGTACAAACAAGAAGGACACTTGCAGAAGCTTCAAGCTATTTGGAATTACTCTCCTCCACTTAACCACAAAATGTGAAAGAGGCATGCAAAGATGAATGTTGGGTCAAAGCAATGGATGAAGAACTTGAGCAGATCGAAAAGAACAACACTTGGGAATTAGTTCCTAGACCAAAAGATAAGAATGTAATAGGAACAAAATGGGTCTTCAAGAATAAATTGAATGAAAATGGAGAAGTAATTAGAAACAAGGCCAGACTTGTTTGTAAAGGGTATGCGCAGCAAGAAGGAATAGATTTTGAAGAGACCTTTGCTCCTGTGGCAAGACTTGAGGCCATCCGAATGTTCCTTGCTCTCTCAAGCTTTCAAAACTTCAAGGTATTTCAAATGGACGTGAAATCAGCCTTTCTGAATGGAGACTTAGAAGAAGAAGTATATATTGAGCAGCCAGATGGTTTCATTCTTGGGAATGATCCAAACCTTGTATGCAGATTGAAAAAGGCTCTCTATGGACTCAAACAAGCTCCAAGGGCTTGGTACTATCGGTTGGACAAATATCTTCACCAACAAGGCTTTTCAAAAGGATCAGCAGATAGCAATCTCTATATAAAAGTTGAAAATAACAAATTGCTAATACTTGTTGTCTATGTAGATGATATTATCTTTGGCAGCAATGAAGAGACTATGAGTCAAAACTTTGCCTTAGTTATGCAGAAAGAATTCGAAATGTCACTACTTGGAGAATTGACATACTTTCTTGGGTTGCAAATCCAACAAAATGAAGGAGGTATCTTCTTGTCTCAAACCAAGTACCTCAAGCAGATCTTGAAGAAGTATGGCATGGAAGACTCAAAGCCAGTATGTACACCCATGGTTACAGGATGCAGCCTCAGTGCAAATGATGAATCAGCAGCAGTTCATCAACCAACTTATAGATCCATGATTGGGAGTTTGCTTTATTTGACAGGTACCCGACCAGACATCATGCATGCAGTCGGAATAGTTGGAAGATTTCAGGCAAATCCAAAGGAGACTCATCTTCAAGCAGTGAAGAGAATTTTCAAATATCTTCAAGGGACACAAAATTATGGCTTATGGTATCCTAGAGATACAGATCTCACTCTTCATGCTTATACAAATGCAGATTGGGTCGGAAGCGTGGATGACAGGAAGAGCACAAGTGGTGGTGCATTCTTTATGGGCTCCAGATTAGTATCTTGGTTCAGCAAGAAACAGAGTTCGATTGCCTTATCTACAGCTGAAGCAGAATATGTGGCTGCGGCATCTTGTTGCACACAACTTCTTTGGATGATGCAGACCTTGCAGGACTTTCAAATCACTTGCACTTCACCAGTCTCTATCTTATGTGATAATACAAGTGCAATCAGCATTTTAAAGAATCCAGTCATGCACTCAAAGACCAAGCACATACCAATCAAGTACCATTTTCTTGGGGAACAAGTGCTTGAGCAGAAGGTCAAGTTGGAGTATGTTCCTTCTAAGGAACAAGTTGCTGATATTCTCACAAAACCACTACCCAGGGAAACTTTTGAATATCTCAGACAAAAGCTGGGAGTAGTTGATGCTTCATCCTGCTGTTGAAGCTTGTCTGTTCTACAACAAAGTTGGTATACGCAAGTTACGTAAGGGATATCCGCATATACACGCAGATTTATGATGGGAAAGTCGCGTGTATGATGTACGCGTGTTGCAGAAATTATATCCGCGTACATACGCAAGTTTATGCAGGAGAAATCGCGTATATGAAGTTCTGAACAGCAAGGGCAGACTCTGGTTGGAAAAGGTCTGAGATGGGTATGCCAGAATTCTTCAGGCACAGTTTCAGGGGGTGCAGCAGGCACAGGTTCAGGGGGAGCAGCTTAAAGTCTCATAAAGCATTGTTGGCATTTCGATGTTTGTCTGGTGTTGGTTTCAGGAGAAGGAGCTCAGAAAGAAATCTTGGTTGCTGATCTAAAAGACGTTTATCAGATGCTGCTGGTGACTTTCATAAGTCTTGGTCTAGATCTGTTGTCTCTATGTCATGTATCTCTTGTGCGATATCTCTTTTATGGTGTCAAGGTCATGTAACGGCCTATGTTGGTTTCCCCACTATGCCTGGGATGAATGATGTAATATAATTGATTGTTTCTGATGTGTCCCCTCTTGATAGGAAGTATGGATGTATGTATTGAGTCTTTTGGTGATAGGAAGGTCCCTTATGGTGTATAAGTCTTGGTTCTCTTTGAAGAACATCATTTGCAGATCTTGCCTATAGTCAGGGGGAGCATGATTCAACACAGCCAAGCAGAGGTATCAGCATGTACTCAGGGGTAGCACAGCCCTTTTCCCTTGATGACAAAGGGGGAGAATGATTCTAAGGATCTTGAGGTTACCATCAAGTCCAAAGGGGGAGATTGTTGGCATTTTGGCACAGGTGTGGCGCTATGATATAGGTGTTGTCCTTGATGGCAACTCTCTTTGATAGCAGATCTCCGTTCAGACTACAGAATGAAGAGAAATCTCATATACGCAGGTTAATTAAGTCCAAGTTGCGTATACACGCTGGTGATCTGCATACTAAGTCGCGTATACGCAGGTGAGCTGTATACGAAGGCGCGTATACACGCAGATGCATGAAAAGAAAAGGGCGTATATGTCGGGAAGCTTCCCTTTGGTCCGTGGTAGTTAGTCCTCGGTACTTGAGCCTATGTCTTTGGACCAAAGTATCTCGACAGACGTGTTGATCCCTAGTTTTAAAGTTGATGGTATTGGATTTCTATGGTTTTGGCTCTTGGTATTGAGCAAGGCCTAAGGCTATATAAGGAGAAGAAGATCATTAGGCAAGATTATCTTTTGAAAAGGCTTGAATATCTGAAAAAGAAAGAGATCTGATATGCAGGTTCTGGGTTGCTTGATCTAAGCTAAGGAGAGATCACATCGGTTGATGGAAGACTAGATCTAAGGATAGATCGGGATCTAATGGTTTCTAATGCACTATTATGATATGGTTGATTATGTGTATTTCTAGATCTGCATACTGATGCAATGTTATGTTCTGGGTCTAACTGATGTCTGGTCCAGCTGCAAGTTGAGAAAATTTATTTTTAGATCTGTACGCAGGTTGTCTTCGGTAAAAGCGCGTGTATACGCGGGTTTCTCTCATTGAAGTAGCGTATATCTTTTGAAGCTTGATTTTTGGGTTGCAGTTGGGTCTGACTGCTATTGCAGAGTTCTGTAGTCTGCTCTGTATTCTTGTGACTGGTGTTGACAGGGTTTCAGTGGTTCAGTGATTCAAAGATTGATGATGCTAGTATTGGTTGTTTTGTGCTTCAATGATTAGTTATGAAAGTTGAATGAATTGTGGTCTTCAGATTGTAATGTTGTGCTTCAAGAATATCCAGTCTGAAAATGTATGAAAAGTGGTCCCTGAAAGAAAAAAGATTGTAGGTCAGCACCTACGTACTAGTATCTTAGCTAGTACAAGAGCAAAGGGGGTTGGAGCTCCCTTCCAAGGAAGTTTGGAGAACGAGAGAAGGTTGTAGCCTTCTGCAGGTTGTAGCCTGCATACTGGTATAAGGCTGCACCAGTACAAAAGATTGTAAACTGAAGTTTCATATTAAAGAAAGATAGAGACAACTTGCAGCAGGTGGTTTTCACCCACATTGGGTTTCCACCTTATATCTTGGTGTTCATGTGTGTGGTTTTTGTGTGATGATCTGTTCTGTTATACTGCATCTGTTTTACTGTCATGGTTAATAATGTCCTGATGCATTTACTAAAGATAAACTGCTGAATCATAAAGTTTTCTTGTTATACGCTAGTTTCTTTAGACACAGTAGCGTGTACACGCTGTTTTTCTTAACTGAAGTAGTGTATATGTTTCTGAGCACAAAATGAAAAGGTTTTTCTGATAATACTGATTCACCCCCCCTCTCAGTATTATTTCCAACAGCAGCTGCGGTATTTGAGTACCAAATGGCGCTCTAAATCCTCGATACCCAACTTTTTGCAAAGGGTATGGAAAATATTGATAAACTTCGACACGTCTTGGTCCCTTCCTTGCCGCAACATGGTCCACTTTATGTATTGATCCTCATAGCTTCCGACAAGGTAATACTACTCCTTGATGGTATCCCATAATGAATTCCAAGTGGGTGCGGCTGAAAATAGTGAGCCTGTACTTTCATCCTTCTGCTCGCAGTAGGTTTCCCACCAGTCCTTGATATGGGGGGCTGCTTTGAGAAGAGCGAAAATAATATTTTTCCGACTGGAAAAATAATGAGCAGGAAAATAACCCTCTAGCAGATTTAACCATTTATCGACGACATATGCGTCTATCTGACCATCAAATATGGGGAATTCAAAATTAAATTGTACCTTAAACGGTGTGGCATTTCCAGAGTAGCTGTTGGAAGCCGATGCGTCGCCCCTAGGTAGCCGCTGAAGGATCTGGGCAAAGTTGTCCATCATCGCGTTCCTTTGTCGCTAAAGGGCTTCTTCGAGCAAGATTTTGATAGGATATCTTGCCCCCTTGTCTTTCTTTTCATCCGCCATGGGAGGCCGTCGGGATTTGCGAGGCTGGTCTTGCAAAGGTTTGACCAGTTCAAGCCCTAACTCTTTATATACTGACCTGGTTGGGGACATGCAAATAAAAACAGAGAAAAAAAGCAGACCGCTCTGATACCACTAATCTGGATTTAAACAGGAATGCAACAAATTACAGAGATAACCATAAACACAGAGATGCAATAGAAATAATACTTCATTTCATTAATGTAAAACACTAAAATATGCTTACAAACAGAAATGGAAATAAACCAGCTAGGGCGATGGTAGCTTATCTCTGAGAAGAGATGTTGTGGCTACATGCCTCTGAACTACCTTAAAATGAGGCTCAAGGGCCTTTTTATTATTGAACAATAAGAGGAAACCCTAAAAAACCAAAACCCTAACCCGAGGAGATGTAACACCAAGAGTTTATGGGCCTCGTTGGGGTGAGTTGGACAGACAACTTCCCGGGGTCACGACTTGGTCATATTATATTCGTTTGACACGCATGATAACCCGCTGGAAATATCTCTCCGAGGACTACAGCGAAAAAGAAAATTTTAGATAGAAATTCGTTGGTAGTAGATTTCCAAAAAAACATCGTTTAGGGCCTCAAAATGGCTCCGGAAGTTTAGGACCCGAAAAACTGCTAAAAATAGTAAACTATGCTACAATTAAGGAAATTGAAAAACTAAAAGAAGCAATGGTGGGGGTCCAAGTGGAATTGGCGGGTGGCCACCAATATCCACCTAGATAAAAAATAAACTCATTTTAGTAGAGGTCATGAAGCGGCTGTGCCTACCAACTACAACAAATCCGCAGTCGTACACCATTGGGTGGTTTCACCAAGGATGAGATCTTCGCGTGAGCCAGAAGTGTCACCTTCCCTACATTATCAAGCCCTTCATAGATGAGGTAATGTGTGATGTTTCTCCTCTTGAAGTTTGTGATGTATTATTAGGACAACCATACTTATGGAAGCGACATGTTGTATATGAGTCTAGACCTCGCTCTATTATTATTTCTTTGGGTACTAAGTTATACAGGATACCAGAGGCTGCCCCACCTACTGTCATCTCTTTCAACTCTGCTAAGAAATGCGTAAGGTCATCTCCCAGACTGGGAAATTTGTTTTCTTTCTCATTCACTCTCAAAGTAAGGGGAAGGTCATAGCCATGTCCATGACCCTAGGGAAGGGTTCCTCCAAGCAGTAGAAGCAGATGGATGCGGTCATGGAAGAATACAAGGACATATTCTCCTCACCCATAGCAGTACCCTTGCATTGTTAGGTCAATTTTTCAATCGATCTAACTCCCAAAGCACCTCGGCTCAAGAGATCAAGCGGAAATCCAAGAGTTGCTGCAAAAAGGGCACATCTGACCAAGTTCCTCACCTTGTGGGAGCCCGATTGTACTAGTATAAAAGAAGGACGGAACCTGGAGGCTCTGCATTGATTATTGGGCATTAAACAAAATCACTGTCAGGAACAGGTATCCAATCCCACGGATTGATGACCTACTGGACCAAATTAAGGGGGCCAAGTATTTCAACAAGGTCGATTTGAAGTCTGGTTATCACCAAGTTCCAATAGAGCCCACAAATGTATGGAAGACTGCCTTTTAATCCAAGGAAGGCCTTTTTGAATGGTTCGTTATGCCCTTAGGGTTGATAAATGCCCCCGCTACTTTTATGAGGCTAATGGATGACATCTTTTGACCCTTCACCAACTCATTCCTGGTGGTTTATCTAGATGACACCCTCATCTTCAACAAGTGTTAGGAAGAACACTTGCAATACATTCAGCAAGTCCTTCAAACCCTTTGATAGCACAAAATGTGTGCCAAATTGGAGAAATGCAACTTTGGCATGAGCTAGGTCCAATACTTGGGGTACATCATAGGCATGGCGTGCATGTGAACCCGACTAAGATCCAAGTCATTCGGGATTGGCCAACCCCGACCACTCTAACGGAGCTTCGTAGCTTTTTGGGCCTTGCAAATTTTTATAAGAGGTTTGTGTTGAGATTCTCCCATATCACTTGGACTTTGAGTCAGATTAATAAGGGTAGGATAAAAGCATAGTTTTCCTGGTCCAAGTCCCAAACAAAGGTGTTTGTTGAGTTGAAGCACATCCTCTGCTCTGCATCGATACTCACACTACTAGACCTGCAACATCCATTTGAAATCGAGATGGACGCCTTAGACTATGCTATTGGTGCAGTCCTCACTCAAGACAGGCATCCAATGGCCTATCATAGTGAGACACTTTCTTATACAATTCGGAAGTACCCCACCTATGATAAAGAAATGTATTCCATCATGCAAGATCGTCAACAATCTTATTCCATTGTGCATTTTTACATAAACATCCTTAAACCTCCAATCTAGAAGATAGACGGAAAATGGAGAGCCCAACTCTAGAAACAGGCAGTACCACTGACTTCTTGGCGAAAAATCATGCAAAAACTCCTATCTAAACACCGAATTTGGATAATTGGGCCTTTTGTACCTTCTCGGAACCTCCTTGGTACTCAGGTGAGGTCTCGACCTGCTGCCAGGGTCAGGGTGTGCTGCACAATAGATTTTGAATTAATCGGCCAATCATCCCTGCCTTCTTCCGACACAAAAGGGTCCTTTAAATAAGCATGGCGGTAAATCCCTCAAACCCCAGGCAGTTTCAAACAACATTCCAAGTTAAGCACGCAGGATTGTCTTAAGATCAATGATCTTGGGTCGGAATGATACATGGAAACAACCTTACAATTATGGCAAAATCCCTTACAAACATGGAACAAAACTTCTTTAACTGTGCAAGGAAACCGACGACTTTTACTATCGACGTTTCCAACCATCGGCAGACAGTCCCAAGCCCAAACAATCAAGCACTCTGCGATACCATGGACCCGCCAGGCTATAGGACACAACATATAAAACATCGCATCCGACAATTCCCATCACAAATTGCAATCGGCACTTTCCCTCAACGGATATCAAATTCCATACAACTGTGATAGCAGCAGACTGGTCGGGGTTATAAAATACAATGTATAAAAATATCGGGTCTGAAAGTCCCGCATCGCAAATCACAATCAGCAGTGGCCGGGGTGATACCCCTTGCTCTTGTTGCGATCTTCGATTGTGATTTTATCACATCATAACTGGCTTTGCCGGGGGACGATTCTTAAAACACTTGTCCATCGCTGATCCATGACGTGCGATATCACAATCGCAAATTGATAATGCTCGGGGCCGATTCCTTAACCTGCGACCTTTGCTTTCCCGCGATATGCGATATGCGGGACCCAATGGCATCCTGCCACTTGGTGCTTCCCCATTCGTTGAAACTTTTTCCATATCATCTCCTCCTGCCACCTGGACAAGTCAAACTTGAACTTTGAATTGTTATAAATTCTTCATATGAACTTGGATTTGAGTGTCATTCGCGTCATTGGAATCAGGATGATGAGCACTTCTCTCCGATGCTAAGTTTTCCCAGATTATGCCACTTTGAGTTTTAAGCCTTTTACCATGCCACTGATACTTTTTGAATATCCACTTGGATCAATCCTCTAGGATCCTCGTGGATCAATCCTCTTGAATCCTCCTGAATCATTCCATCCCTAGACTGATGGCCAGACAAAGGTTGTCAACAGGATGATAGTGCCCATACTTCGCATGTACAACTACAAGCATCCTTGAATTTGGGATGAGAGTCTTCCATATGTGCAACACAATTATAATAGCACTCTCCATAACTCGATTGGTCGCAATCCATTTTAAGTGGGTCTAGGATTTCAACCGTTATGTCTGATTGATGTTTCCATGCCTCAAGTGGCTGCACAGAGATAATCCACACATGTATCGTTTGAGGCAGATAAAGTGACCAGATTTATTGAGCACATTTGCCAGCAGGTTCACGACATCCTAGAGAAGTCAAATGCCAAGTACAAGCATCGACATGATCAACAACAGGTGCCACACAAGTTTTAGTTGGGCGACAAATTCTAGTTGCATTTGCAGAAAGAACACCTTACCAGAGCCCGTCGGAAGTCCAGACCACTCTAATATGGTCCTTACACCATTGCCAAGGTTGTGTGAGACAATGCTTTTGAGCTCAGCATGGTCTGCACCCAATGTTCAATGTGGACCGCCCTTGGACACACATTTAGTGATCAGACGGGAATAGTTGCATCACATGTTCAGTTCTCACTATCTTACCAGATGCACAATCAAAGCACCACGTACTTCACTCTCAATAACCCCCATTTCTAGCCAATCCTCAGCTTGCTTTGCATGATTCAATCAGACATTTTCCCCATACTCCTAAAATTTGATGATCAACGTCCTGCCTTCAACCACTACACTTCCCACCGTTACTGGACACATCAGACATTGCAAAACATCTCACACCAATAGAGTTAAATCCAGACTACATGGAATAGGCCACAACTAATCAGATTATGGACACACATGTCAAGAACACTCGCAAGCAGAAGATCCAACTATATCAGGTTGTCAAAACTGGTCAACTCTTGCCCATATGACCAAGTTACTACCTTGAGAAGTTGGCTACCCAACTAACCCCAACAGGGCCCATAAACTCTTGGCGTTTCATCTCCTGGGGTTAGGGTTTTGGTTGTTTAGAATTTTCTCGTGTTGTTCAATAATAAATAGGCCCTTGAGCCTCATTTTAACACAGTTCAGAGGCATGTAGCCGCCACATCTCTTCTCAGAGATAAGCTACCATAGCGTGAGCTTGTCTTATTTCCATTGTGTTTGTAAGCATATTTCAATATTTGATATTAATGTAATG
The DNA here is from genome assembly GCA_031772625.1 of Pinus tabuliformis. Lineage (NCBI taxonomy): Eukaryota > Viridiplantae > Streptophyta > Pinopsida > Pinales > Pinaceae > Pinus > Pinus tabuliformis. The sequence continues at coordinate 32,746,022 of CM062804.1, forward strand.
AAGTGTTATTTCTGCTACATCTTTGTATTTATGGTTATATCTGTAATTTATTGCATTTTTGTTTAAATTCCGATCAAGATCACCATAACTTTTTTTGACTTACAAGGTAAAAAATGTTGGTAGTGTAACAAATATTTTAAATATAGATTGAATGTTAGTATCGGTGTAACAAACTCATCCTTTTGTTTTGGGGATTAGCCCACATCTAATTTCACTATGATAATTTACTCTCTATTTTAATACTGTTTATTTTCTTATTTACATTACTCGAGACAAAAAAATATATTTTATTTTTGAAATTGGTATTAGTCCCTTACTAATATTTTAGTTTTTTTTATCTAAATTTTTATATCACACAATTTCCTCTTATTTTTGATATGCTAATATATTTTTTTGGTTATAATTTTATATTTTAGTTTTTTTATCTAAATTTTTATATCACACAATTTCCTCTTATTTTTGATATGCTAATATATTTTTTTGGTTATAATTTTAAATTTTTTTTTTTTTGATATATTTACATTTTTAAAATTCTACGTATTATACATAATGATGTACTCATCTGTTCTATTATACACTAACGAAGCATCTTTCATGCCATCCACTCTACCCACTTTATGCCATCCACTCTTCCCACTTTATACACTAACGAAGCATCTTTCATGCCATCCACTCTTCCCACGTTATGCCATCCACTCTTCCCACTTTATACACTAACGAAGCATCTTTCATGCCATCCACTCTTCCCACGTTATGCCATCCCACTTAAATAAACAGTGATAATTATGAATAAAATTAAGCTAAACATTATCTAAATAAATTATTATAATTTACTACATAGCATGACAAAGACAAGGCCAACCATTGGGTGTTACAATGCCGTGACAAAACACGTCATTGCATCGATCTAAAGTTTCCTTGACAACTATTCATTACTCTTGTTTCTTATAATGCCACGTCATGTATATATACACTTTACTCAATTGCCATCCCATCATATACGCTGAATCAAATTTGAATAATTGTGGGGTCAAAACTAAGTTGGTGGCGATAGAAATTAAAGTATTTCGTTTCCAGGACATGGGATGAATAGAGTGTTGTTGTTGGTTTTTATTTTATTTTGTTTTTTTTGGGTCAACTTTGGATGGTGGGGAGGGTTTAATGATAATTTCTCTACTCAAGTTCCAGTATCATAAACGTGATTATGTTGTATGTTTATGACTAAACTATAATGTATATGTCTGACATATGTATCGCTCCGTGAATTAAGCTAAAAACAACTTTTTCTAAAATCTCCCACTCTCTTCTAAAATCTCCCACCTCTTTCCTTGAAAAGAAGTGTTACCCTTTCTAAGTTTTAATTGTTTGATTCATTTCACTTCGTTCAATCAAGATCACGTATTTCTTTCCGTGAAATACGACACTCTACCAACAAAATGGATGGATTTGATTTGTAAATTTTTTTTGAGTTATAATAATATGCATATATTTGATTTAAGCTTAAACACACAATATTTATACATCAAAACCGACCCTCAACCAAAACGATGAGCAAGATTCAGACATTAATAGATACTCATTCAAACTTCCCATCTTCCCATACCAAAAAGACATAAATAAATGGACACTTGGTAAATACATTCACATACTAACAAAGGTGTAAATAAAATTATAAATAAATGTAAAGCATGCATTTGATTTTTAATTTTCAAGTAATATAGGTGAATCACAATTGTCCTTAGTTGGAAAGAGATCCATGTTCTCCATGTTATGTTTTTCATGCGAATACACATGTGTCACCTCGTAGATGAGCTCATTAATGCATTTGACGCTTCTCCTTCTCGCGAAACATTTGATCGTAGGGTTGTTTATTCACATTAATTTCCACGAATAAACAACCTCCATCTTTTCAAATGTCAATCAAAATATGGCTGTTTCCATTAATTTGCTCTCAAGGTCAGGATAACCTCCAACGTTTCAACAAAAGATCAAATTCTTGTCGTTTCCATTAATTTGCTCTCGGGGTCAAGATAACCTCCAACGTTTCAACATGGAACAAAATCTGGTCTCTTTCATGTCAATTTTCTCTCAGTGATAGGAAGTTGTCCAGGTGATGGCAGGTTTTAGGAATTCTATTTAGTCAAGGAAATTGAGGTTGCTATGTAAATGTGCTAGAAAACTTGCACAGATGAATCTAGCTAGTAAAGGTTGAACACACAGCTTTGCAGAGCAAAAACACTAAAAGAATCGAAAGAACAAAAAAAGAATGATTGATTCAAAAAATAGGTTACAATGCTCATGATATAGCATTACTGGGTGAAGATCCCAAGGTAATGCACCATAGTGGTGATCAATGAGAGGACTCAACACCTACAGCAAGTTCCGGAGAGAACTAGCCAGTTGCAGAGTGAAAGGAGGAGAAAATCAGGGAGTAAATCATGTAGAAAGGATCTTGCATGTAGTCCCATGCATGCACAGACAATCAAAGGCACCAATCTGGTGAAGATTCCAATGTTGAAGCCTTTCATGTCAGTGAATGCTCTAACTAAGTGTCCACATGTGCCAGTAATGAAGGTCTTAGGTGTGTAGTACCTCCAACACCCGCCTTGAACACCACTATGGGGAAAAATAGTAAATGGGCCCTAGCAACTAAGGCCAAAGGTCACCCAAAATACAGTGCAACTTGTACTAAAATTGAGGAAAGAGGGAAAACCTCGTGGGAAAACCCCCCCTCAAAATACAATGTAATCAAAAGAAAAGAAGAAGAAAGGACAGTTGCTAAGCAACTGTGTCCTTCACTCCAAGACGATCACGTAGAGAGTGAAACTTCTTCTTAGTGAATGTCTTGGTGAAGATGTCTGTAGTCTGTTCTGCTGAAGGACAGAACTACAAATCAGTGACCCGATCATGTACTAAGTCTCTGATGTAGTGCATATGGATCTCTATGTGCTTTGTCCGCTGCCGTTGTACTCGATCCTTGCAAAATTTGGGAGTGCTCTGGTTGTCACACCAGATGACAGTGGGCTGGTGGAACTGGATGCCCAAATCAGTGAGGAAGTGTTGTAGCCACAGAGCCTAAATGGTGATGTTGACTACTCCTCTGTACTCGGCCTCAACTGAAGAGAGAGCAATAGCAACCTGCTTCTTGCTCGACCAACAGATAGGGCTAGACCCTAGACTGAGTGAATATCCAGAGGTGGACTTGTGATCAATGTTGTCGCCCGCCCAATCAGAATCTGTGAAGCCAAGGAGATTCAATGCAGTGCCTACTGCATAGTGAATCCCGAAGGTGATGGTTCCCTGCACATATCGGAGGATGCACTTGGCAGCTTTCCAGTGTAGCTCATGCGGCTCCTACATGTATCTGGAAACTGCCCCTACTGCATATGAGAGATCTGGTCTGGAGTGGGTGAGGTACAGTAAGCTCCCCACTAGCTGTTGATAGAGAGTACTGTCAACTAATGGAGTGTCACCTCCATCCTCAAGGCGGACCCCAGACAGAAAAGGAGTCGATGCTGGCTTGTAGTCAGTCATGTGAAATCTCTTGATGAGATCCCATGCATACTTAGCTTGAGAGAGTTTTATGCCTATGGTATCCTGGCTGATCTCAAGACCAAGAAAGAAGTGTAATGGACCCATGTCTGTCATCAAGAACCTATCATGCAAGGTCCTTTTCACCACAACAATGGCTGAAGCTGAGCTGCCGGTGATAAGGAGATCATCCACATACAAAACTAAGATAAGAAGAGAATCATGTGTCCTGAGCATATAAACATTCGGTCCGACTTACATCTTTTGAAGTTTTGTGATAAGAGAAAAGAATCCATCTTCGCATACCAAGCTCTCAGGGCCTGCTTAAGGTCGTAGAGAGACTTCTTCAGTCTGCAAACCAAAGATGAATCCTGAATGAAACCATGTGGCTGCTCCATGTAGATCTCCTCAGATAGGTCTCCGTGAAGAAAGGAATTCTTCACATCCATCTGATGTACTTCCCACCCCTGGGCAGCCGCAATGGCAAGTGCAAGGCGTATGGAATCCATCTTTTCTACTGGAGCAAAGGTCTCATCATAATTAATGCCATGCACTTGCTGGAAGCCTTTGGCTACTAGCCTGGCTTTCTGTCTGGTGATTTTCCCATCTGCAGCACTCTTGGTCCTATAGATCCATTTGCATCGAACAAGTTTCCTTCCTAGAGGAAGGGGGACCAGATCCTAGGTCTGGTTCTTGAGGAGGGAGTTGTACTCCTTCTCCATGGCGGACTCCCAAGAGGGATGCCCAATAGCCTCAGCATAAGACTATGGATCAGAAGACTGAACCAAATGATAATGCCGGGATGGCATTAGTTCAGTGGTAGTGAGGGCAAGAGGAGGCTCAATAAACTCTGAGCCAGTCCTCCTCGGATCAGAATTATCCCCCACAAGACCATTTCTAGTAGCTAGGTGGTCTTGTGCATATATCTCACTTAAGCTCCTTGTTCTCTTATTTATGACAAGGGAAGTTGATTCACTCTTGGAAGCCCGATCTGGGCTTGGATGTGGATCATCATATGCATGCACTGGATTTGTATCTGAAGACTCTGTTTCTGTATCTGCATGCTCTACCTCGGCATTTGCATGCTCTGTATCTACATCTGAGTGTACTGAGTCATCATCTCAGTCATGAGGTAGATAAAAGGTGTCTGCATGCGGCAATTGAGGTGCATGTGAGAGACTTTCCTCAAATTGGACACTTCGCTCAATGATGAGCTTGTTTGTAGAGGAAATCAGGAGTCAGTATCCCTTCACACCATCAGGGTATCCAACAAAGATGCACTCAATGCTCTATGGATCAAGAGCTTTCCTCTTTTCAGAGGGGATCCTGGCCCATGCTCAGAAGCCGAAAACACAAAAGTGGGTGACCTCCAGTTTAGTGCCGCTCTAAGCCTCAAAGGGGGTCTGATCATTGACAAATCTATGAGGAGATTTGTTCTGGATGTAGTTAGCACAATTAAGTGCTTCAACCCATAGCTCATGAGTTAGTGACTTAGCATGCAGCATGCAGGAAGCCATCTCTTTGAGAGATCGGTTCTTTCTCTCAGAAACTACGTTTTGTTGTGGAGTGTATGGAATTGTATGCTGCAACTGTATGCTGGACTCAAGGCAAAGGTTCTGAAGTGCTGTGTTAACATATTCCCCCCCATTGTCTGTATGGAGGGCTTTGATCTTTCTCTCTGACTGTGTCTCAACTAGTGCTTTGAAATCTTCAAAGTGCGCAAAAAATTCAGATTTGGCCATGAGAAGATACACCCAAGTATACCGTGAGAAATCATCAATAAATGTAAGCACATACCTTGCTTTGTTGATGGAAGGATGAGGAAAAGCCCCCATGAGATCACTATGGATTAGATCTAGAGGAGAGGATGCTTTGTGAGTCTTGCAGGTGTCAAACTTTTCTCTAGGATGTTTGCCAAGGACACACCATTCACAAACTCCTTTGGAGAAACTGATATGCAAGCCTTCCACCATCTCATGCTTGCTTAGTTGCTGCATATACCAGTAATTTAAGTGACCAAACCTCTCGTGCCAAAGTCTACTACTATCATCAACATGTATAAGCAATAAGGAGGATTCAGATTCAATAAATTCAAAAAATGTATATAGTCTAGCTCCATTGTTTACCTCACTGGTTGCAATTTTGGAGCTGCTATGTAGGTCATATATGTTCACTGCATCTGGAGTGAATTCCACTCTCTTTCTGGTGCCGGAATGAGTGATCTGATAATTGAAAGCAGGTTTACCAAAAGTTTTGGAACATGAAGCACATCTTCAAAGCTTCCGTGTAAAAGTTCCACTCTACCTTTTCCGGTGACCTCAATAGGTGAGTCCTCTCCCATGAGGATGGGAGGTCCTTTGCATGCATCCAAAGAGGAATAGACTCCCTTTGCAATGGCCATATGATGTGACACACCAAAATATATAATCCATGCATCAGGGGAAGAGTTAATTGCAACTAAAGCATGAAAATTGTTACCTTTCCCGTGTCGCAGATCCTCAGTTTTCTTCTTGGCGCCCCGAGGGATGTGGTCCCCAAGGTTGTGCTTCTGAAGGATTTATGCCATTTGGTCAATTTGTTTCTTCATTTAAGAGGATTCTAGATGCAATCCTCAATGACAGTAGGTGCATTTGTCTCCTTTCTTCTGTTTCTCATTTCTAGAGCCGGAGAAGTCATTGAAGGGCTTGGTGTACACTTCCTTCTTTGGATGGGAATGAGCTTTTCCCTTGTCTTTTTGCTGCTGATTTTTCTTATTTGAATCAGATCTGTGATTTTTATTGTGACTACCATCATGCACAGCAAGTGCATGCACTTTTGGAGGTTTGATTTTCCCCATGCCAATGAGTTTATCTGGCTCAAAAGTGAGGGACTCCATGAACTCTTTGAGAGAAGGCATAGTGTAGGATTTACCTGTTGCAAGCCTTATTGAATGAAATGTAGACACAAAGACAGAGTATTCTGGTCTGAGCTTTGACATAATCGAGAGAACTTGGTGACTCTCCTCCTTGGATTTGTCAATTCCACAACCCCTTAGTTGCAGCAATAGATCATTATATTTGGTGAAGAAGTCTTGAATTATGTCATAGTTCCGTGGATACAATGAGAGCAGCTCCACTTCAAGCAGATGTCCTTTCATCTCATCCTATTTCCTGTAGAGTTCTTCAACCTTTTTCCAAATATCATTGGGAGTACTATAGGGAGACAGATGAAACTGCAACTTTGGAGATATGCACATGCATATGGATCCATGGGCCTCATCCGTGCGGTTGAGGTACTTGGATTTCTCTATGGCTGAAGTGGGTTCCACTTATGCAGCCATGGTAATCCTTTACAACCCTTTCTGACGAAGGTATCGAGCCATTTGGTCCTTCCATTCGTGATAGTTGTATGGTGTTAGGATCGATGCTTTGGGAAAATCCATTTTTCTGTCGATCTTTGATCTCTAAGCTATAAAACCTGCAAAATAAAGTACTGGTGTGCCTTTTATCTAGCAACCTGTGGGCTCTGATACCATGTAAATGTGTTAGAAAACCTTCACAGATGAATCTAGCTAGTAAAGGTTGAACACATAGCTTTGTAGAGAAAAAACACTAAAAGAATCGAAAGAACAAAAAAAGAATGATTGATTCAGAAAATAGGTTACAATGCTCATGATATAGCATTACTGGGTGAATATCCCAAGGTAATGCGCCATAGTGGTGATCAATGAGAAGACTCAACACCTACAGCAAGTTTCGGAGAGAACTAGCCAGTTGCGGAGTGAAAGGAGGAGCAAATCAGGGAGTAAATAATGCAGAAAGGATCTTGCATGTAGTCCCATGCATGCATGGACAGTCAAAGGTGCCAATCTGGTGAAGATTCTAATGTTGAAGCCTTGCATGTCAGTGAATGCTCTAACTAAGTGTCCGCATGTGCCAGTAATGAAGGTCTTAGGTGTGTAGTACCTCCAACATGTTAGAGGTGTAGATAAAGGAAGCTAATAGCTCTCGCACGCCCATGGCCTCTTAGCCTTCAGACCCAACACACAACGATTCAAATTGCATGCAATCTCTATGTCAAATGACTCTCTATGACATGGCTAGTGAGAAGAAGTAGCCATGGCAACCGAGCAATAGTGTGAACATCCAATAAACTAATAACAATGGCGTCAAGGGAAAAATAATTAAAGAAACATACTAGAAGAAGACTCAATTGGAGCACATCCTTCTTTTTCCAAACACCTACGTTGGCTCAATTGAGAATCATTCCCAATCCATTTGGGTTTATGACGGCAATCAGATGGTTCACCGGAGCATTTCATACGTGTCAGGTCTCCACAAGATCTTCGATGAGATCCTCGTCAATGTCGCTGCCAAATAACAAGTAGAGGGATCCCTACATAGATTCTAAAGGTGGATATCAACGTGGAGGATAACTGCATTAGTGTTTACACTAATGGAGATGGTGTTCCCATGGAGATTCACTTGGAGGGAAAGTATGTGTCGAAGATGATATTTGGGCATATACCTACAAGCAATTTCCAAATCGAAGCCAGAGACTCCTCCAAGAAGATATGAAAAATATAAATGAAGCCCATAACTCACAATTGGTTATGGTGTGGATCAAGGAAGCCGACAAATGATAGTTGTTTCTGTATTCAAGCTTATGTGATCCATAATTAATTAAGCAAAGCCTTTTGGTAGAAATCACATAAGAGATTTTTTTTTTTTGGTCGACGCGTTTTGAACCAACAAGTGTGGTTCATCATCAGGACTTGATGATGAACCACACTTGTTGGTTTGAAATGCATTAGCCAAAAAAAAAATTCTCTTATGTGATTTCTACCAAAATACTTTGCTTAAATCATAGTTGGTTATGCTGGTATGTCTTTAAAGAATAATCAGTTTCTTTTAATTTAGCTTAAACCCCATTCTAATTTCTATGGGAAATTATAATTTCTCTCGGCAATGTAGATGGGAAGGATGGGTTTATTTGGTTCAATAATCTAGTTCTATGGATCTTCCCCTCCTATGCACTACCTAAGGATCTAGGATATCCCACCATCACCAGTTTGGTAAAAATTCTACTAATCACCACGTATGTTTGTCATAGGTTGTTATCCTAGTCACAAATATTAATTACAGTATCATAGAAAAACACCTTCTCAGTAGATACATGTGTAAAGCTAGTTTTACTATTTACAAATGTGATAACATATGAGTTAGGCTAAAAACACAATAGCTACTAAAATCATATATTATTCTCCTACATACTAAGGAAGGATATTGGAAGATAGGAATAGTCCTCTACCTATGTATACCTCTACGAAACATGCACTTACAAATGTAATGTCCAACTCAGTGACTATGGTTGGAACACCTTACATATACCTCTTTTTTCGGCCAATATGAATCACTCGAAGTCTATGTATGACCTGTAAGACATATCTTAAGTATGGTAGCAAGAAGAATAAGTATCGCCAGTTGAAGTAAAACAGGTTGAATTAAGACCAGTTCACACGTTGCTACTAACGTTAGTAATCTAAACACTAATATAATTCAATTAAATTAGTATTAATGCGGAAATGCAAGTGATATATTTCACTTACCAATAAAACACTAATATAATTCAATTAAATTAGTATTAATGCAGAAATGCAAGTGATATAATTCACTTACCAATAATTTTGATAGTATTTTTTCTGAAACAAATCCCTCTTCATTATTGTTATCACTCATATATCTGCAGGAAGGAGAAGAAATAGTGTGCTGGAAGGAGAATATGAAAGGAAGCAGAAGAAGGGATGTGAAAGGAAGTAGTATGAAAAAACAGTGTTGGAAGGGGAATATGAAAGGAAGCGTCGTAAGCAGAAGAAGAAGTGATATATATTTAGAAAAAGTAGAAGCAATCTTGTAGCAGAAGGGTTTTTTCTCTAGAATACAAGTGTCCCGAAAAGTGTCTTCTATATATGATATATGTCATTCAGTCTCTTCTATATATGATATGTCATTTTTTGTAATGAAAAGAATTAAACATTAAAAGTTTTAGAACTAATGATAACATTAGTATAGCAATTCAAAATGTGAAGAAATAAATGAAAATGCGAAGGAAATAAAGGAATATAACATATAATTCTGGCTTCCCTATCTCAGGAAGAGGCCAAATAAGATGGCGAAAGAGATTTCACTATGAAAAATATATCACGAGCTTAAAAATTTTCATTATTCATGATTGTAACCAGCTCAAACTAATATTAGTGGCACCATTTCGATTACTATAGTCCCTGCCTTTCCTGTGACAAGGATTAATAAGGGGAATTATATAATTAATGGTGAGGGGAATTTCTCATTAGTTTATTGTGAAAAATATTATATTTTGAAATACTAGGATTGATATTTATAATGTGTTTAACAATGATGACCAAAAAGTGAGAAATTATATAGATTATAAATTTACACCATTTACATAAATTAACGGAAGATTTTATAAAAATAAGTTGTATACATTAATTATACCATTTTAAATATATTATTTTAAAAGACAGATACTATTTTTTTAAATAATTACAAGTTTAAATTAAATTTAATTGTGATAAATAGGTTTTTGAATGAAACCAATTAATATTGTGATATATTTAACTTTCAACTCCCTTTTTGGAAGAAAAATTCACTCTATTTTTATTAGTAAGTTAACTAAAAATGATATATTTTTATATATACATTATCATTATAAATTTAATGTTACATATATATTGGACTCGATTCATTTTTATCCCATTTGAAAAGCAATCCTTTTCATTTTTCTTTTCTTTTCTTTATTTTATTCCAAGTTTGATAATAAATAGTTGTAATTCTAAATTTAGATGTATAATATGCATATCTAATAATACTTATTAGAATCAATTTTGTTGGATTTATGAAATTTCTTCATTTTTTTTTAGTAAAATTTCATTTTCCACTACCACTCTTAAGGGTTAAGGCTCGATAATCTTGCTCGATAGTCATGTTTACTTTTCTATTCTTTGAGATAAATTTTGATTTCTAGATTTGGACTTGCAGACATGTATTAAAAACACTAATAGAGGAAAGTACAATGTAGAGTTAATAAGTGGACAAACTCAATTTTTCCCATGAGTTCGTATTTTTCATGTTTTCCTAGTGAGAAAAAGTTTTACATTATTTCATACAATTTTTTGAAATTTAGATAATATAGATCATCTTAAAATGAATAAAAAATCATAATCGAAGTTTCATAATTAAAAGTACCATAAATCAAGTAAAACTATAATTTCACAAAAAATTAAGTTTAAATGACTAACACATTTTACACTCATGTTATAATTTAATTATTAATATATGAGTGAAACTTCAAGCAGAATAATTAATGCTTCAATTTATAGTCTAGTAATTAACAATTCAACTATTCATTAACATTACAAAATATACACATCAAAATTGTGAATTTGAAATTTCAATATGTAATTTAAAATTATTTATTTGTATTAATTTTTTTTTATTTGTACTAATATTTTTTTATATGTTAAACTTTGTTGTTCTTCGTATATATTTATATATGTCACATTATTTTATAAATTTTTATGTTTCAAATTTCTTACAATAAAGAAGGAATATTACTTTAAAATTTTAAATGATTTAAATATTTTTTTAATTTTTTTAAATTGAAAAGATGTGTGTTTGTATTAATGAGTTTTTTATTTTCATATTTTAGTCATACAATATTTTTTTCCAAATTGAATTGTATCTTGTTGTTATTCTCATTTGAATCTTATTATAATACTCCTGTAATATTGAGGATGGTATGTTTTACTAGTTATGTAATCAATGTAAAATTTCCTCAATGGGTCACCACATCTTATAGGCTATGACTTGAGGTGAGTGTAGTCATGTAACCACAATGTAAATAAATCACCAATATAATATTTTGTTGAATCATTAGTGTTAATCTTCACCAAACAAATTATCAATCACTTATATGAAAGAAGTAATCGCTCTACAATAAACATATATATCTCATACATTGTAAATGATTCAAATAAATAAACATATATATCTCATAAGAACTAAAAAACACTGTAAATGATTCTTAGAAATTGCTATTACAATAAGCAAAAGAGATTACATTAAAATAAAAGATTAATAATTAGTATCTTATATAATTTACAAACCTAAAATTGAAATATTGTTTATAAAATAATTTTATTAATTATAAATAAAGAAGACAAATAATAATTTTTTTTGGTATCTCAGATGAACTCAAGAACTCGCATAACACATAGTTACTAGTAAACCTCTAGGGGTCTACACCCTATTTTCTTCTTCGTAAACTGTTTCACTAGTGGGAGTATTTGAACCTTAGATCTCACAGTTTTCACAGATTCACATTACTTTGATCGCCAATTAAGTTCCCCCTGGGATGACAAATCATAAAATCTAAACTCTATTTATGAAAATCATAAAATTTAAATATTATTTATATCTTTTTATTAATTATAAAATATAGATAACAACTAAGTTATGTGACTATTATAAAACATAGATAACAACTAAGTTGTGTGACTATGACTCAAGAAGTTTTGGGGACCAAATTAAATAACAACTAAATTGTGTAGACCAAACTAGATAACAACTAAGTTGTGTGACTACGACTAGAAAAGTTATGAGAATCAAACTAGATAACAATTCACTAGAGAAGTTATGGGGATCAAAGTATTATGACCAGAAAAGTTGTGGGGACCAAATTTAATAACAACTCATTAAAAAAGTGATGGGGATCAAGGTACTGGAAAAGTGATGAGGATCAAGGTACTATTCCATCAACTCCATACATAAAATATATTTTTGGGATTTATAACAATATGGTTCATAAGGTTACATATATCTTTTTATGGATTTATTATGGATTTATAACATTGTGGTTCCTTGTTAAAAAATAATGATGTTAATAGAAATGTGTGTTATTAAATCAACACACAACCACTTCCCTTAACCATGTGGGAGAGATGAGACCTTCCCTCTCCCACACTCCAAAATCACTATTCTTAATAAATTTGTTTCCAAACCGAGTCGACAATCAAACACATTTATATCATTGGACCCTCTTGCCCCTTACAAAATGCTTATGAACACCTAAACATGATTATGCAAGGCCCAGGGTGCCCTCGATAATGGCAACACGCGCTGCGAAATTATTCCTTTCCTACTTCTATCGTTTCACTAAGGCAAGTGGCTCACCAAGGACCAGGTTAAATAGAAATTTACTCACCTCATGGAGGCTTTGCACGCAATGGGGACCATTGCTTCCTAAGGTTGGAGGAATGATCCAGGTGGATATTGGTGGCTAGCCACCTATTCGACCTAGACCTCTAGTCAGTTTCAACTGTTTCCTTGCTTATTTCAACATTTACTATTTTTAGCAGTTTTTCGGGTTTAGAACTTCCAGAGCAATTTTGACCTCCTAAATGATGTTTTTTTGAGGTTTGTTGTAGGCCCATATCCATGAGCAAGGGTCTGCAACAAAACCTGTAGTATTCAGAGAGAACTTTCCAACAAGGTATCGTACACGCAAAATGAAGATAATATGACTAAGTTACGACCCTGAGAAGTTGGCTACCCAACTAACCCCAACAAGGTCCATAAACTCTTGGCGTTTCATCTTCCGGGGTTAGGGTTTTCTCATGTTTTTCAATAATAAATAGGCCCTTGAACCTCATTGTAACATAGTTTAGAGGCATGTAGCTGCCACATCTCTTTTCAAAGATAAACTACCATCACCCGAGCTAGTCTTATTTCCATTGTGTTTGTAAGCATATTTAAGTATTTGATATTAATGAAATGAAGTGTTATTTCTACTACATCTTTATATTTATGGTTATATCTGTAATTTATTTCATTCCTGTTTAAATTCGGATCAAGATGACCATAATTTTGTTGACTTACAAGGTAAAAAATGTTGGTGGTGTAACACATATTTTGAATATAGCTTGAATATTAGTATCAATCCAACAAACTCATTCTTTTGTTTTGGGGATACCAACATCTAATTTCACTATAATACTTATGATAATTTACTCTTATTTTAATACTGTTTATTTTCTTATTTGCATTAATCAAAACAAGAAATATTTTTTAATTGTTTGATTCGTTCCCTCAGGATCACGTATTTCTTTCCGTGAAATACGACACTCTATTCATCCCAATCGAAGCGAGAGCCTCCTAGCAGAAGAAGAAGCGATATATATTTAGAAAAAGTAGAAGCAGTCTTCTAGCAGAAGGGTTTTTTCTCTAGAATACAAATGTCATGACAAGTGTCTTCTATATATGATATATGTCATTAAGTGTCTTTTTTTTTTTAGAAAGAAAAGCACATATATTATATTGAGGCAATATATACATCATACTCTGATGGATTTCATGAAGAAGACCGCATCAGAGAGTCTAATAGCTGAGAGGCCTATCAGAATAAAACATGAAGCTACACATAGGAAACATAATAAAAACTGGAATCACCAGCATCGCCACCATTGTCATAATGCATTACAGGAAACAAAAAAGAAGCCCAGATGAAAGCCCCCAGAAACAATCTAGGGCACAAAACCGAGATTTAAACGCCATACATACTGCACCCATCGACCTATCATCGGATAGGAGGAAAGAGTGCTGAGACTGAAAACAGAACATATTTGGAAGAAATATTTGAGTCTTCAAAGATTTTTAAATTCCTCCACTTCCAAAGGCACCATATTGTGATCGGAAGAATTGGGCGCTTGTCAGCTTCTTGACTTCCCCACCAGGCAAAAGCTGCATCAACAGAAGAGAAATTAAGGTGCGGAAAAGAAAAATACGAAGCTAGATCATACCAGATTTGATGGGAGGCCATGCAATTGAAGAACATATGATAGTTAGTTTCCTCCTCCATTTTGCAAAACACGCATCTGCTGGGCCCGTGCCAAGAACGCTTCCGCAGATTTTCCCAAGTTAAATTCTTGTTGTAAAAGACTAACCAAGAGAAAATGATCACTTTGAGGGGGCAGCCGAGTTTCCACCAGAACGCTAGAAAAATCTGTCTAGCAGGAATAATCTTTTTGGAAATGAGATCAGAGTATATGTCCTTTACAGTAGCTCGAGAGTGAGAGAGAGATAAAGACCACACCACATGGTCATCAGTCCCAGCCCGATTCAAGCCACCTTGATCAAGAGTGTTCTTGAGATTATCCCATAGAAGAGACAAGGCCTGTGGGATACCAAGATCAGCAGCATTCTTGAGCGAAGGAGAGAGCCCCCTCCACTCCTTGATAACCCTGTTCCAAGTAAAGATACCAGATCTGTGAAGGTAAAAAAGAAGAGGATCTGGAACCTGTAGATTACCCCTGAAACCAGCAAAAGAGTCGAAGCCAATGAAGATCTTCCTTCCAGAGAACATCCTCCATTTTAGATTGTTAAGAAAGTATTTCTCAATTCTCCTGAAGCTAAGCCAAATAGCAGACCCCTGTTTTTTTCCAATGGAGCCCAACCTGAACCAGAACTCCAAGCTTCTTCCTTTTTGATACTTTTGGTGGATAATTGCACTCCAGGGATTTGAGTCAAAGATGCCTCTCCATAAAGATTTGCAAACAAGAGCTTTTCCAAAAATCCTTAAGTCCTTCAGACCCCATCCGCCAAGTTTTTTTGGCAAAGTTAAGTGATTCATTTTTGAAAGATGAATTTTACCTCTTTCAGCTTTCGCCCCCCAAATAAAATTGGCAGAGATCCTGTTCATGGCCTGAATAATACTAGCCGGGAGAAAATAAAGGTGAGCCCAGTAGACTGACATCTGCATCAAGACTGATTGGGCGAGGACGACTCTGCCACCCAAGGATAAAGATCTGTATTCCCACAGCGCGATCTTACTATAAAATCTTTCAACAAGCCATCTCCAGTCATCCTTTAAATAAGCCTTGGCTTTAAGGCGAAAGCCCAGGTACTTGATACCTTCAGACAATGGTCTATAGTCGATTCCAAAGAGCTGGGAGATCCAAGATGTCGTGATCTCATCTGTTCCATTATGATACAGGACCGATTTGGCCTTATTGATGGCAAGCCCAGAGGCCCTTTGAAAGCGGTCAAGAATAGACTTAATGCACATCCAGGATGCTTTAGATAGCATAGCAAATAACAATACGTCGTCTACAAACAGATTATGAGAGATGTGTATTTGCTTACAGATCTTGACCGGAACATATGCTTTATCCTCCACTGCGCGATTGATGTGCAAACTCAAAGCATTGATGGCCAATATGAATAGGAGAGGCGACAGTGGACAACCCTGTCGAAGGCCCCTTTCCGCCCGAAAGAAAGGAGAGGGAAGGCCATTAATTAGAACAGCATAGTTAACATTTTCGATACAAGCCATTATCCATCGAATAGGCCCCGGATTCAGACCGACTTTTGCGAGAAGACATTGCAAATATCCCCAGTCCAAAACATCATATGCTTTCTGAAGGTCAATTTTCATGATAGCTGCATTAGTATTATGCACAGACATAGAATGTAAGCATTCTTGTGTACTGGCTACGGCATCAAGAATATTACGGCCCTTTAAAAAAGCATGTTGATTAGGAGAGAGACAGGATGCCAAAGTGCCTTTAATTCTTTCTGCTATAATCTTTGTAATAATCTTGAAAGTTATGTTGCATAGGGAGATGGGCCTGAAGTCCAAAAAAGATTTTGGCTCTCCCTTCTTAGGAATAAGAGCAATGAGAGTGGACGAGGTATGGTTGTGGATGCTGCCCGATAGTCTGGATGCTTCCACCATGCTGAGCAAATCCATTTTGAAGAGGTCAAAGAAATGGATTAGGAAATCTATTGTCCATCCGTCAGGACCAGGGGATTTATCCTTCTTAAATAATTTCATAACATCAAGAAGTTCATTTTCAGAAACTGGTCTAAACAGAGCATCATTCTTTTCTTGATCAAACATTTCAGGCACCAAGTCAATGCTCCATCTGATGTCGTTGAAAGCAATATCATTACTCCTGCAATATTGTTTCGAGAAGAAAGCAATAGCCTGCTTTGTAATATCCTCCTGGGAAACAACATATCCACCGTTATCGTCCTTTATTTTCCATATGAAATTCTTTGCTCTCCTTGCATTTGCATATTTATGGAAAAACTTCGTGTTTTTATCTCCTTCCTGCATCCATAAAGCTCTGCTTTTGAGCCTCCATCTAGCTTCCTCCTGTTTCAACAAACTGAGCTTCTCCTTCTCCAGATTCCTAATACGACACTTCATCTCAAAAGAGCATGTGGAGTAGTCTGTTGAGGCCAATACCGAATCCAATTCTTGTTGAATCCTCTGAAGGTCCTTTTTATCCTTCTGATGTTTTTGGAATTGTCATTTTTTCACCAAACCCCTTAACTCAGCCAGTTTTTCCCTAAAGGTAGAGAAGATAAATTGTTTATCCCTGTCCTTTATCAATTTCCATTCATTTTGAATGTATTCATTGAACGCAGAATCTTGAAGGAGGCCTCTGTCAAACTTAAAAGAGTATCCTCTTCTGAAAAGATTTTCAGGCCAGGTTAGAAGGATAGGACTGTGATCCGAAATCATAACATTTTCGACAGATAGCCTTGGCATACCCATTTTATCGATGAGACTAAAATGAACAAGAACCCGATCAAGTCTTTTTGCTATATAAGCCCTGCCCACTCTGCCATTTGACCAGGTTGGTTTCATCACAGCGGGATTTATGTCAACCATATTCCTATTGAGCATCTCAGAATTAATAAGATCCGCCAGGGCGTTGTTTATCTTCCCCTGTCCCCAAACCTCATTCGATTTCAGAACCATGTTCATATCGCCAGCTATAGGGAGATTGTTTATATCAAGCAAATCTGAAGCAAAGAACCTGTTCCAAAATGAAGTGCGGGATTTATATGGCACATAAAGATTGAGAATATTAATGGGAAAGGCGCATCCTCTGATTGAAGCCGAGATTATAATCCCAGCACAGCATTTATATGCCTTAGCTTTAACCCGAGTAGGATCCCATAGAGTAGCCATACCGCCAGACAAACCGTTTGCCTCTGTTGCAACCATGAACCAAGTGGGCAGCATTTTCTTGAAGTAAGTAACAATATCCTCCTTATTGTGCATTGTTTCCTGAATAAGGATAATTGCAGCCTTGGAATGCAAAAAGAAATTTTTTAGCGTTATGTATTTAGGATCAACGCCAAGACCCCGAATATTGAAGGATATAATGGGGATCATTTAGGTGATTCAGCAGCCAAACTCGCTCTAAGGGGCTGTGATTCAGAGACCTCAAGGATAGGCACCTCAATCAGAGACAAATTTCTAATGCCTTCATTTGATACTATAGATCTCCCTCTAAAATGTCTGCTCCCACCTCTACTTTTCTTCCGGACCGTGATGTTTCTAGCCGAATCCGGGCTTATAACAGGCACAACGCATGGACTAGGCTTATGAATCGTGAGCGGCTCCAGATCAAGAGATTCCCTATAGAGCATATGATCCAAATCACTATAAAAAAGGTTAACCGGAGATGATGTCAGGGAGTTTAAAGGAGTCGGTCCAACACATAGATTTTTCCCTTTGTTGACGTGCGGCTCGGCACGTTCCGGATGCGGAGACGAAGATGAGATGGAGATGGGAATAGATTCCACAGAGAAGTCAACCCCTTTTGAAGGCCCAGGATGATGGTCGGAGATGAAATCTTTCTGATGCATGGGAGGCGGAGATGGGACTGGGAAATCCTCTCTAGGATCTGCAAAAGGGGAATTATGGAGCCTTGTTTTGATACAGGTGAGAGGGCTTTTAGCAGATGACGGACGACCAGGGACGGATTGCGGGCGCATAGAAGGATCAGCCGAAAGATCACGATGATCACGATGAGGCACTGGACTTCTTGGACTATGGCGCGGAAAGGACGGAGAGTTGGGAGAGGATTGACTACCATTGAGAAATGACTTTTTGCTAAACCTTCTATATGCGTATAATTTAGCACTAGGACAGTTTTTAACTAAATGACCCGTTCTTCTGCAGGCAGCACACCTAAAAGGTATACCCCAAAAATCCAACCTTTGATTAATGGTCTGATTCTTCCAGCTAATCTGAATATGGTCAAGATAGCCGCCCCTAAAAGGCCTTTGAATAAGAATCCATGCTATTCGTTTGTCCCTCTCACCCAAACACCAGGGATCGACGTAGACAAAACGACCAATAGCATTACCAATCATCTCTAGAGATTCGTTAGACCAGAGTTCCAGGGGAAGATTCGGGCATTTAACCCAAATTAGATTATTTACTGGAGTGTTTTTCAAGGGATTAAAGCCAATGTACCATCTATACAGAGCAAGAAAACTCCTCTTGAATACCCATGGCCGGCTCTGTATGGCTTCAGCGTCTGCAACATCTAAGAACTGGAAACAATACCACTCTCTCATAAGGCTTGAGATTACCGGAATATAGCCAATAATTGGTTTCCAAAAGTTAGCCAACCATTTCCTCATGTCGATGTCAGACATTTCTGGGAAATGCCATTTCCCAATAAGTGCCTTGTGCTGAAGGGTGTCTATTCTTTCGTTGAGCTGAGCAATCTCGATTCTTATCGACTGAGGTGGAGGGGAGGTTTTGGCAGGTTTGTGCTGCTTGTTATGATTGCGTTCCATACCCTTTTTGTAGGTGCCGTCCTTTGACATGGATGGTTTGGTCACCAAATCATCCAAAGTTGCCAGAGTGGCAGCAGACCAGGCATGTTCAGCATCCATGGCAGCATTGACAAGGTCTTCTGATGCAATGGAGTCATAGAGCCCCGCCATACACTGCCAAAAAAGGAGTCCTTGAAAAATGAGAACGATCCAAAAAGATCCAATTTTCAGAAAAGGACCGAATATCAGATAGAACCTACCACCTTTTCAGACTCACCCAATAGGAAATAAATGATCAAAGCAAATAGGGAGAGGATAAAGGACATAGGAGGAGAGAGAAACAAGTACAATTCGTGACAGAAACTTCTGCTTCTGAGCTCAGAAGGTAACGTCCATTCCACCCGCAATCCCGAAATGGATATATTCCCGGATTTAGATGTAAGGATACGTACCGGGAATTTAAGCTGCCTTTACTTTCACCTTAATGCCAGGACCAATTTTGAAAAATCGGAAGATGACGTAACTCTGACCAGCTATTGGAAAGGGGAAAACCCCGGAGATGCCGGAAGTCGATACCAGGACCTCTGAGGGAGACTCTAGGGGCTATGCAGAAGGCTCATCACAGAGCAGACAACAACAATAGACTTTAACAATACACCACCAATCGCAAATCTTAAACCTTACATCCTTGCATGGTTTATATATGACGATTATATTCCTAAGTCTGAGACAAAATGATTTAATCATCCTGGACTTACTACGATTTGGACCTATGGGCTGAAACCACTAAAACTGTTCCATTGACATTCAAGCCGAAATCCAAAGCTTTAACAAAACAGTAGTACTGCTTGAAACTAGATTGATAAGGTATACATCCTTGAATTCTAGAACCATAGCATGCAGAAATGTATAAAACTAAAATTTTAAACACACAGAGTTATGCGAAAGCTTTAACTAACCTGGAGCCAGAGCCAAAACACCCGAAGCGTACGCACCACATGAACCATACAACCGCCATCCAGCCAGCGAAAAACAGAGGAAAAAGAAAAGCTTTCTAAACAGGATAGAGAAACAGAGCTCCGTTGGGGATATTACAGAGTATTTGAAAGCATCTGGGACGAAGAAGGTGGCGGAAGCTGGGTGAAAAGAGCTCGAGCTGCAGAGCTCAAAGCCGAGATAAGGTGGCGGAGCTCCGAAAAAGCATCTGGGACGAAAAAGGTGGCGGAAGCTGGGTTCAGATTAGAGAATAGAGCTTGAGCTGCAGAGCTCAAGGCCGAGAAGGTGGCGGAGCTGGTATGAAAGAGGAAATCAACAGAAATCTTATCCAACGCAGAAAAAGAGCAAAAGACGATGAGCGAAACGATTTAAGTAAAACCTGTAGAGAATGTCGACCTCCCACCTACTGCATGTCCGAAGGACGTGTCTAGCCCTCGCATGGACAGCCGGAAGTAGGCATATAGGCAAGAAATCACTTCGCAGGCTGGTATTGGGTGGCTGTGGGGCGCTTGGAAGTATGTTCAGTTGGTTCGACATGTCGCAGGCGATGGCTCCACTCCCGCTAACATTAATTTAGCAATTCAAAATGTGAAAAAATAAATGAAAATGCGAAGGAAATAAAGGAATATAACATATGGTTTTTGCTTCCCTATCTCGGGAAGAGGCCAAATAAGATGGCGAAAGAGATTCCACTATGAAAAATATATTGTGAGCCTAAAAACTTTCATTATTCAGGATTGTAACCAACTCAAACTAATATTAGTGGCACCATTCCGATTACTATAGTCCTTGCCTTGCTTGTGATAGGGACTAATAAAGGGAATTATATAATTAATGGTGAAGGGAATTTCTCATTAGTTTATTGTGAAAAATATTATATTTTGAAATACTAAGATTGATATTTACAATGTGTTAACAATGGTAACCAGCAGGTAAGAAATTATATAGATTTTAAAATTTATACAATTTATAGAAATTAATTGAATATTTTATAAAGATAAGTTGTATACATTAATTATATCATTTTAAATATATTATTTTAAAAGACAGATACTATTTTTTTTTAATAATTATAAGTTTAAATTAAATTTAATTGTGATAAATAGGTTTTTGAATGAAACCAATTAATACTTTGATATATTTAACTTTCAACTCCCTTTTTAAAAGAAAAAATCGCTCTATTTTTATTAATAAGTTAACCAAAAATGATATATTTTCATGTATATATTACCATTATGAATTTAATGTTACATATATATTGGACGATTCATTTTTATCCCATTTGAAATACAATCGGGATTCTTTTCATTTTTCTTTTCTTTTCTTTATTTAGCTCCCAAGTTTGATAATAATTAGTTGTAATTCTAAATTTATATGTATAGTATGCATATGTAATAATACTTTTTAGAATCAATTTTGTTGGATTTATGAAATTTCTCTATTTTTTTGAGTGAGACTTCATTTTCCACTACCACTCGTAAGGGTTAAGGCTCGATAATCTTACTCAATAGTCATGTTTACTTCTCTATCTTTTGAGATAAATTTTGATTCTTAGATTTGGACTTGTACACACGTATTAAAAACACTAATGGAGAAAAGTACAATGTAGAGTTAATAAGTAGACAAACTCAATCTTTTCAATGAGTTAGTATTTTTCATGTTTTCCTAGTGAGAAAAAGTTCTACATTATTTCATACATTTTTTTGAAATTTAGATAATATAGGTCATCTTCAAATGAATAAAAAATCATAATCAAACTTTCATAATTAAAAGTACCATAAATCAAGTGAAACTATAATTTCACAAAAAAATTAAACTTAAATGACTAACACATTTTATACTCATATTATAATTTAATTATTGAGATATGAGTGAAACTTCAAACAAAATAATTAATACTTCAATTTATAGTCTAGTAATTAACAATTCAACTATTCATTAACTTTACAAAATATACACATATACACATCAAAATCATGAATTTGAAGGTTTAATATGTGATTTAAAATTATTTATTTGCACTAATATTTTTTATTTGTATTAATATTTTTTTATATGTTAAACTTTGTTGTTTTTCGTATATATTTATATATGTCATATTATCGTATAACTTTTTATGTTTCAAATTGTTTACCATAAAGAATGAATATTACTTTAAAATTTTAAATGATTTCAATATCTTTTTAATTTTTTAAATTGAAAAATATGCGTGTTTGTATTAATGAGTTTCTTATTTCCATATTTTAGTTATACTATATTTTTTTCCCAATTGAACTGTATCTTGTTGTTATTCTCACTTGAATCTTATTATAATGCTCCTGTAACATTGAAGATGATATGGTGTGGCAGCTATGCAATCAGTTTAAAATTTCCTCAATGCTTCACCACTTCCTATAAGGCATGACTTGAAGTGAGTGTAGTCATGCAACCACAATGTAAATAAATCATCAATATAATATTTTATTGAATGACTAATGTTAATCTTCACCAAACAAACTATCAATCACTTATATGAAAGAAGTAATCACTCTACAATAAACATATATATCTCATACATTGTAAATGATTCAAATAGATAAACATATATATCTCATAAGAACTAAAAAAAATATTGTAAATGATTCTCAGAAATTGTCATTACAATAAGCAAAAGTAATTACATTAAAATAAAAGATTAATAATTAGTATCTTATATAATTTATAAACCTAAAATTGAAATATTGTTTATAAAATAAATTTATTAATTATAAATAATGAAGACAAACCATAACTTTTTTTGGTATCTCAGATGAACTCAACAACTCGCATAACACATAGTTACTAGTAAACCTCTAGGGGTCTATGACTTGTTTTCTTTTTCGTAGACTGTTTCACAACTGGGGGTATTTGAACCTTGGATCTCTCATTTTTCATAGATTCACATTACTTTGATCACCAATTAAGTTTCCCCCTGGGATGATAAATCATAAAATCTAAATTCTATTTATGAAAATCATAAAATTTGAATACTATTTTTTTTTATTAATTATAAAAGATAGATAACAACTAAGTTATGTGAGTATTATAAAACATAGATAACAACTAAGTTGTGTGACTATGACTTGAGAAGTTGCGGGAACCAAATTAAATAACAACTAAATTGTGTGGACCAAACTAAATAACAACTAAGTTATGTGACTACAACTAGAAAAGTTATGAGAATCAAACTAGATAACAATTCACTAAAGAAGTTATGGAGATCAAAGTATTATGACCAGAAAAGTTGTGGGGACCAAATTAAATAACAACTCACTAAAAAGGTGATGGGATCAAGGTACTGGAAAAGTGATGAGGATCAAAGTACTATTCCATCAACTCCATACATAAAATATATTTTTGGTCCATCAACTCCATACATAAAATATATTTTTGGGATTTATAACAATATGGTTCATAACGTTACATATATCTTTTTATGGATTTATTATGAATTTATAACACTGTGGTTCCTTGTTAAAAAATAATGATGTTAATAGAAATGTGTGTTATTAAATCAACACACAACCACTTCCCTTAACCATGTGGGAGAGATGAGACCTTCCCTCTCCCACACTCCAAAATCACTATTCTTAATAAATATGTTTCCAGACCGAGTCGACAATCAAACACATTTATATCATTGTTTACAAAATGCTTATGAACACCTAAACATGATTATGCAAGGCCCAGGGTGCCAAGGCCAAGGCCACAACAAGCGCTGCGAAATTATTCCTTTCCTACTTCTATCGTTTCACCCTCTTCGTGGAGAAAATACACAATTGTGGGAGAGGTGGACCTCATGCAAACATGTTCACCTCTAGCATGGGGTTCATCATATGGATTCTTACGAGCTTGGGATGTTATCATATTTCTGTGGACTCTACCCTTATTGAGTGCACCTTGCTGCCACATTATCGATGTTATTTAAATGAACAATATAAACTTAATAATTCAAATGTGTATTTTTTACACATTTCTAATCAATAAAATTAATTAAAAAACATGTTTTGAAAACTAAAACTTAAAACGTTTAAATTATTCTCATCGTTCCTACTTATGTCAAAAAATGAACATGCAATATTGATAATGTTCCCTTTATATGCCTTTCACCTCAAATAAATTATGAAATAAATGTAATAATAATGAAAATACTAGAATGACAAGGCAGGTTTATCTCGTTTTCAAAACATAACAAGAATACTCGAAAGTGGTGCACTATGAACAAGTAAATTGGTTAAATAATATATGAAATAGGTTTTTTTTTCTTAATTTATTAATATAATTTTGAGCAAGATTGTGATTTATTATTGTTTAAAATGCAATTTTAAATGTGTAAATGAATTCAATATTCTAAAAAATCTCTAAGGTATTTGATCTTTGTAAATGAAATAACTTAAGCTTATGATTTTTTAAAATCTCTACCATATTTTGAGCAAAATTGACTAGAAAAGGTGCCAGGAAAAAAGTCATTTTATCTATTCATAAAACTACACTTTATATATATATGTGTGTGTGTGTTCAACCTTATCATTTGATCCCTAGATGAGTGTTCGACATAAATGTTACAACATCAATGATGTTACATTATGTTTTCCCTCTATGTCCTTTCCAAGGTCTTAATAGGTGTAGATATATCGTACCACTTGTACAATGTAGCAATTCAAAGCGTTAGCATGGAGTTCAGTGTTTGTTCAGATATTATTTCCTCTTGGATCGACTCATCAATGCAAGTTATCTTCATTGCCTCATTGGACTATAATTGCAATAAATACATATATAAGTTTCAGCTGCATTATGAAGTGCAATACCTTGACTCGTTGACCTTCATCTTCATTGCTCTTGGTATGTTGGTTACTATGGTTTTCTCTTATTCATTATTTTGTTCCAATTTTATCTTTGGTTTTTTTGTCTCTAAACTAGGAATGACAACTTTTCTCCCACATCTATGCTCTCCCACTCAAATTGTTGATTAGTTGCCTTTACTTGTCGCCTCTGATTCCCTACTTTGGCATCCATTGTGGTCTAGATTGGACCCAAAAAAAAATTTGTACCCTCATCCCTGTGGATGTCAACTCTCTCTTCTTGTTGTGTGTTCTCTTTACAATGCCTATCCTTGGAACAAGTCAAAGCTACCATAGAGGATTTTTTTCCAAGATGAGGAGATTGAAGATAATGTGAAATATTGGGTCCTAGACATTGGCACCAATTGTGGTTGTTAAAAAAGATATTTCCAAACTATCAACCTCTTTTGAAAGATAAAGACAATAATGGGTAAAGTGCTTGTGGAAAGGAGTGAGGCCCAATAGGAAATCTTCTTCTATATTGATTCCCTTCAATTGTAGATAAAGAAAGTGGACAAAAAAATGTCTCTCATAGCCAAGAAGATTGCAAATCTAGACTCCTCAACCTCAATAGGGGAGAGTGAGAATTCAAAGGCAATGCACGTGAACTTGTTTTCAAACTGATATATTCAGGTTAATGTTTTTTGTTTATCGATCATTAAGCAAAAAATATGCTTCTCAAGCTATTTATGGGGGGATGGGGATCGATCACTGAACAATATATTTGAGGTCCAAAGATGAAAATTTTTCTTTTTAGTATTGGTTTTGTGAAATAAAGCACTTTTTAACAAGTTTTTACTCCTATCACATAAATCCACAAGTTAAAGCAAGCCCAAATTAGATTTCTTTTTTTCCAGTGGAAATTATGTATATGTAGCCAAGTATTGGTATCAGTGTGGTAGGGCTCAACTCATCTGAGCCAAGAGGCCAAGAATGTTCAGTTTTCACCTTCCTAATCAAACTCGTTCATCTTTTATCTATCTCCCACTCCACCTCGAAGGGGAGGAATAAGGTTAAGAATAATAAGGCTAGAGGGAACAACAGAAGTGATAGCTAGATCCATAATATGTGCTGTTGTATTCGATCAGTGATTTTACCTATAGCTGGCGGGATGCATTCATCGGCTGGGCAGGGCTACTCTACTCGGATCAGGGGATGCAATATACTCAACTCTAGGATGGGAGCCCTAGCTGCTTGGCTTGGCTACTCGAGCAGGTGCCCCCTTACCTAATGAAGGAAGTGCTGGTGCCCTAAATTGAAAGGGTATGGATTGTTCCCTACCTAATTAGATATATATATATATATATATATCTCTCCAGATAGTTTCATACTTCTCTTATAATATTACTGTGTCATATTTGTCAATGTAGTAATCTGGAAAAAAGCTCTATGCATGTGCCAATAGTTTGATTTCCCTCGCCAATCTAGTAAAAGGAATGTATCTTTTTTATTAGCTAATATGAAGTTGTTTCATAGCTTAACAAAAACAATAAACCTTTATCATTTGATGAAAAATGAAACTAAAGGAAAATAACATTTTATGATTTTATTTTTTTTGTTTCCTCTTACTGAAATTTGGTTAACTAATTTTTGTAAAAATTGCAATTTTGAATTTAAAAACTACAATTTTATTAATCAAAATATTTTTTTACTAAATTTCATACTAAAAATATCATTTTACCTTCCTACTATTTTAAATGAGAAAACAACACATTCATAAAATTTTAAAAAATGTATAAATACACATTATACATAAAACAATACCTTATATTACATAAAAATATAAATAGAAGTATGTGGAAAAAAAGAGTGAAGATCATTAATTAAAAATATCAAAAAATATGTCCCAAGTGATAGCTTAATTGGTGATCAAAGTAATGTGATTTTATTAACTGAGAGATCCAAGGTTCAAATCCCCAGAGAGCCTTGTGTCACGTGAGTTGCCAAATTCCTCTACGTTACCATATATATATATATATATATATATATATATATATATATATATATATATATATATATATATATATATATATATATATATAAAGCTGACTGAATTATATATATATAAACTCAATTGAGATTATTACTATTATTACTATTTTGTTATGTTGAAATGAACAAACAATTTTTCCCTGGCAACCAAGATTTAATTCTTCTTCTATAGGTGTAATATAAAAAAGTATGTAAATATTTTTTAAATGTTGGTATATACATATATATATATATATATATATATATATATATATATATATATATATATATATATATATATATAAGTGTCGATTTCATATAGCCCAATATGTTAGAGATGTTGTATTGTAGTTTTATTTTTATTAATAAAATTACCAACATTTTTTTTCCAAGATAAATCATAATATGCATTTTGTATTAAAATAAATTTAAACAAGAGAAAAAGTTTTGCAAGGAAGTTAGTCCCTTCCACTCAAGTTGGAAATTATGTTCTAGGAAAAATTGCATTATCCTTAAGTTTTGCACTAAAAAAAGTGGTTTTCATCTCTAGAGATTTGATCCCTCTCGTAGGTTTTTATACTTATTTTTATTTTTATTAAAATACATATAGTTAAAAGTTTTACGGTTTCTTTAATGTAATTTTTTAATGCGAAATTCATATATATATATATATATATATCCATTATGTTTTCATTATTCTTAGCCTATGCCAAGACACATGACTCTAGCAATTGATTTTCCAGATGACCACTATTAGTTTAGAAGGACCAATGGAACTTATAATATTTTTTCAACATTTTTTTGTGTGAGGTTTGAACTTGAAATATAAAACACCATAACACTTCATTATCAAGGAAATATCCAATTGAGCTACCCCTTAGATTTTATTTTTTAACCATTATTAAGGAAACTATTTTTCAAACATTTTTCTGGACCATAACATGAAGGGATTATTGCATCCTTTGTAAAATGTACTATCATGTGAATAATTGCCTCACATATTTTATGCCATAATTTATGGATATGGTTGCAATATTCATGCATGAATTTTATATGTTTTTGTAGCGATTTTTTATTCTTAATCTTTACAGGAAAACCATTAAAAAAAATTGTTGAAAATAACTCAAACTTAGTGAATACCATATTTAATCTTTACCAGAAAACCATCAAAAATAAAATCCTTGAAAACAACTCAAACTTAGTGAATATCATATTTACCATCAGTTACTTCCCACCATAATTTAAACAAGTCTTTGCATAAAAAATATGTAGGAATAAGACATAAATAAATATACTTATCAGGAGTTACTTCCCAACTTAATCTATGTTTTCCTCAAAACTCATGTAAGTGTAAAATTGTAAAATAACTCAAACTTAGTGAGTACCGTATTTATCATTAGTTACTTCCCACCATAATTTAAACAAGTACAGGTATAATATGTAAATATATATACTTATCAGGAGTTACTTCCCAACTTAATTTAAGTTTTCCTCAAAACTCATGTAAGTGTAAAACTGTAAATGTGTAGACTCACTAGTGGTTACTACCCATCAAAATTTATGCAAGTCATGTAAGTGTAAAACGGTAAATGTGTAGACTCACTAGTGGTTAGTGTCCATCAAAATTTATGCAATTCCTTGTTCTTGAATAAGTAATTAATTCATCTATTTCACATTTCAATTTTACATTTTCCTCAAAACTCATGTAAGTGTAAAACTGTAAATGTGTAGACTCACTAGCGGTTACTACCCATCAAAATTTATGCAAGTCATGCAAGTATAAAATGGTAAATGTGTAGACTCGCTAGTGGTTACTACCCATCAAAATTTATGCAAGTCCTTGTTCCTGAATAAGTAATTAATTCATCTATTTCACATTTCAAGTTATTAGTTCTTGCAAAAGCAAGACTATAGGATTCTATTTTCTTATTGACCACTGTTAATTTAGCATTGACCAATGTAGGTTATAATTTTAAATGCAAATTTTTTCAACGCATAATTTCTAACTTGAGTGGAACGGACTAAACTGCCTTACAACACTTGTTTCTCTTGTTTAAATTTATTTTAATACGAAATGTATATTATGATTTATATTGGAAAAAATTATTAGTAATTATATTAATAAAAACAAAATTACAATACAACATCTCTAGCATATTGGGCTATATGAAGCTCACATTTATTTATTTTTAATTTTTTTTTTTCTATATATATTTTTTCCAACATTTAAAAAATGTTTACATACATTCTTACATTACACCTACACATCTCCCATATACTGGGATGTATAGCACCTCTCGGCGCAATCTTATTCATATCTCTTGTTAAGGAATCTGTCAAGAAATTTGAATTCCCTGGAATCCACTCTACCTCAAATTCAAACTGCTAAAACCAAATTTGCCAGGCTAAAATTCTGCCTTTTGCAATTTGCCTTGAAATCTTAGCAGATAGAAAATATTTAAAGTTTCTGGAGTCTGTTCTGATTAGAAACTTTATTGGGGTGAGATATACCTCAAAACGCTGAATTCCATTGAAAATAGCTAACGTTTCCTTTTCAGCTATGAAGTAGTTTTTCTGACTTGGTGTAAATTCCCCAGAAGCATATCCACACAAATTTTCTTCAACTTCTCCCTCGCTATTATTTCTTTGCTCTAAAAGTACAGTTGCCCAAAATTCAAGTGACGCATCAGTTTGTAAAATAAGTAAACCATCACCTGGAGGTTGAAGCTTGGGTAAATGCTGGCATTCTTCTTTGAGCTTCTTTACTGCTGCAGTAGCTTCTTCAGACCAACCTTGGTTGATATGTCTTCTGATTGGGGCTGTCTTCTCTGACAAATTCGGGATGTATTTGTGGAGATAATTTAGCACTCCAAGAAATCTTTCAATTGTCTTTTTGTCCTCCAATTCATCAGGAAATTGTGTTAATTTTGTTAGCACATGGGGCTACATTTGAATAGCACCATTAGCAACATTAATCCCCAAAAAATCGATGTTATCCTGAAATAAGGACATATTTCTTTCTGACAGAACAATTCCATGCTTTTTAACCTCTTCAAGAAAAATCTCTAAATGCTTTAAATGAGTCTGTACATCAGGACTATGTATCAAAATATCATCTATATATGTGACTATAAAATCATATTTAGCAAAAATATAATCCATCCTTCTTTGAAAAAAGGTTGGAGCGTTCTTCACGCCGAACGGAACAACTTTCCATTAATAGAATCCTGCTAGGCATATGAAAGCTGTTTTGTGTCTGTCTTCTAGCTGGATCTAGATTTGATAGTATCCAGACTTCATGTCAAATTTGCTAAACACCTTACTGTGCTGAATCTTCTGCATAATCACTTCAGGTCTTGGCAATGGATAATTAAAATTCTGAGTGATGGCATTAAGAGGTTTATAATTAATAACCATTCTTGGCTTACCTCTCACGATCTCAGAATGATTTCTTACTGGAACTGCAGAACATGCATAGTGAGATTCACTCGGATCGATCAGCTGCATTTTTAGTAATTCTTGAATCTGATTCTTTATTTCTTGTTCATCGGCTGGTGTGCACGGAATCAGCTTTCCGTTTACTCCATTGTCATGTAAGGTGACTATTTCCTGCATCGGACTTTCCCCAAAATTGCTGTGGATTGTCCGAGCAACTCTTTAGAAGTCTCTGGTAGATATCTTTCTGCTCTGTAGACCAATTGGTGTCAATGCATGCTAACTGTTTTGTTTTATTTTCTGCTCTGGCTTCATAAATTTGTAGGACTTCCTGCCAGTCATCTGAATCTTTTACTGGCTTTCTAGTTCCTACTCTTTTTTGACTATTCTCATGCCTAGCTTCAGAATTTGCAATACTCAATCTAGGTACTGATATAGCCTTTTTCTTCAAATTTATTATCAGCTTGTCCTGGCTGATAGTCACTGGTAGCACAGAGTTTATGAATGGCATGCCTAACATCAAGCTTGCTGAAGGGTCGTAATGCTGAATTGCTGAGATTTTAATAATACTCCCCCCAACTTTTAAAGGAACATTGTCTACATAGTGTGTGAGATGAACAGATCCTCCAATTGTTTCTGACACCAGTATATTTTTTAACGGTTTCCACAAGGGTTTGAACAGAGATGGCCTAGCCAGATTGTTATTACCTCCAGTATCTACAAATGCATCTACAGAAATCCATTCGCCTTTGGCTTGCACTTGCACTGGAATATAAATCAGGCTATCTGTTTTAACAATATTTTTTAACAAAGTATTATGTTCTTCTTTAGTACCCTCTAGTTGTGGCATACTGGTTGATGGCGTTATTTTCTTTTCATACGGATAGAAAGAATTAAATTGAGATACAGGCACTGCAGGTTGCTTACCTTTATCTCTGCTGATTGACGCTATGCTCTCTGATTCATCATCTAAATCATCTGAAGCATCTTCTATCTCGCTTGTCGATTCAAGAACTGAAGAACTCTCTATATCACTGTAATGCTGTTCACTAGAATATTCTGAACAAGATGTACATACATTCATCTTTTGTACATTATCATTTTCATCTTCAACGTCTGAAACTTCTGTAAGAATATATACATCAGAAATTTCATCATCTAATTCTACAACAGACCAGTCATCTTGAAACTCTTCAATATTTACACAAGCTTTGAGTTTACTAGATGATTTCTAGGGGCACTTTCTAGCAAAGTGTCCTTCCTTTTTACAAATGAAACAACAATTGTTGTTTCTGCGCTTGTTCCTTTTCTTCAAAAATCTGTATTTTCTGAAAGGCCTCTTTGGGTTTGATATTCTTTTGGGTTTGTATTTGCCATACCTTTTGAATTTCTTCATTGCTTTGAAAGGTGTCCATGGCAATACTGATCTACAGACATCAGAACTTGGAGTGATGTCGTGTGCTTTCTTCTGCCAACATAGATATTTTACCTTTTTTGAAACTCTGAACAGAAGATCAACCCAATATATTTGATCTAGACTTTTTAGCTGAACTTCTAGATCTTTCATTATTAGATCTCCCAAATTGCCTGGTAATTTTGATAAAAATGCAATTTTTTGAGCAAGGTCATTAAAAAGATTATCTTTAAAGAATTTAGCCATAAAATCTTTACCAAACTGATCTAAATACTTTAGATCTTTCAACTCCATACGGCTAAGGTCAGTTAAAAGCTGCTTTCTCTCATCTGTTGGTTCTGGCACAAATTGTGTTTTTAGCAAAATTTCTAACGTGGACAAACCAGCTTCCATGACTGCTGTTCTTTCTGTTTCTGATCCTCCCATCCACCAATCAAAAACAATTCCTGCCATCCTTTTTTCAGCTAGAATCATAATAGATATATTATCTAATTTTGTAGTGACCTGCATCTGGCACAAGGCTCCTATCCAAATTCTGATAGACTCTCTTGGATTAGATGAGCTATCTAGATCTAGAATATAACCACTAGAGTTTGTAGCAAACAAGTCTTCTTCGACTCTAGGATATTTTGTAGTTTCTTTCAGAATATGATCTTTATTCTATTATGGATGGACGGCATAATAAAAGATGGGAATTTTGTTGCAGCTTGTTCTAATGTCATGACTTCCTTTTTAGACTTAAAGGGTTTGTCTATTTTGTATGTCTTTGAAGATTTTGTGTCACTGGTTAGTTTACCAGTGCCTATGGAAGTTCCCTCTCCGACACTAGATTGAGCTACTTCTTTTTGATCTTCTTCGTCTTCTTCTAGATCCCAATAGTTTGGAGCAGACATATCTACATGAAACTTTGGGATTTTCTTGGCCTTCTTTTTCTGTTTCCTTCTTCTCCTTTCTTCTTTTTCTGCTTGTTGCTCTTCATATAACAACTTTAAATTTTCATTTATCAAATCAGCTTGTTTTCCCAAGTCATTTAGAACATCCTCGGCATGGGAGCACCAACTAGTCAAGTAGTTTCCTACTTGATAAACCTAATCCATATCATTTGGGTCTTGAGAATTATGTTCTAACAAGGGAGCACAATCTGCTCTTGTAGAAGGTTGTCTACTCTGAGATGAAGAAACACAGAACTTGGTTTTGGGTGGCCATTTCCCCCCTTTAACAAATCTTTTGTTAGCAAACTGATATTCTTCTATAGGTGGAAAATTATTTACATGAGTCCTAAACATTTTATTGACTGCAAAAAAGGGTTTTTCTTCAGGAATATACAACTGATTTTCAGACCGGGGTGTACTGGTGGAAGCAGAAGGTTGTTCCTCTGGTATAGTGAGCTGTCTATAAAAAGACCTTCTTCCACTTTGGATTGAATTTTCAACTGGTAGTACATGTTTCTCTGGCAAAACTATGGGCTGTGGAATTCTAGGATGGTCTGGATTGGATATGATTTTTACACCACCATCTGTAAGAGCCATTCTCTTAACTCTTTTATTTGCACTGTCTGAAGCCAAAGACTTATACTGGATATACCAGTCATTAGGTAAGGATTAGTAAGAACCAAAGGAGATCCAACTTAACTCTGGATCTATCAAGCGCCAAGAGGGATCAAATCTATCGAGGTGAAAACCTCTTTTTTTAGTGAAAAATTTGAGGAAATGTTTGCACCTTGAGAGATTTGATCGCTCTCAGCACTTGATAACTTCTAATTGTTGATGTTTCCATGGGGGAATTAGACAGAGTTGTTTGTTGAAAATAACAACAAGAAATGATAAAAATAGAAATGCTAAAAATAATATTGCTATAGATAGCATTCCAGGATATTCCAATTTTAATTTTTCCTTGAATTAAAATTGAGAATTAAAATTCGAATTTAGTCTCACCAGCTGTTTGAAAAATAATTAATTAATGCATCCTGAGTTAATTAGTTGGAGAAATTCAAACATGAAGTCTTTGTGAAGTCATACAACAGTTATCCCTTTGATTGAGGAAGTTATCCCTTAATTAAGGAGATAAGGATGAGTTTTATTTGAGTTGTAGTTAGTTAGCTCAGTTAACTGAGTTAAGTCCAGTTAGATTAGTTCCACACAGTTTGTGGAACTGATTGTGAGTTCAGTCAGTTAATGCATGCATGCATGAAACTAGTGTACTCCAGATAACTGAATATTATCTCATAAATAACTCATGCATGTCAGTTTAGAGAAAGGCCCAATTGAGATTAAAGGCAGGGACAGTGTACTATCAGTTGCTAGAATTTTCCTATAAGAAAATCTCTTGCATGCAGAAGGAATTCATTCCTTGCGATTTGCGCAATTTTATAGTGTGTTGGAGCAGCGTGTGAGATCAGTGTCACACAAGGTTACATCAGGAGCACACAGGGAAAACAGAGCAAGGAAATAGGAGGCTTGGAGAATAGAGGGAAAGGCATATGAGTTGTCTAGTCTATCTATGAGCAGTGAGAGGGATTGTACTGAGAGCTGGATAGCTGTGAGAGCTAAAGCTTTGTGTAATCATGAGATATTTCCACTTGTATGATAATACAAATAGTGGGGTTTTTAGCTGAGGCTTTCCCCAGAGTATTCTTCTGTGTTTCATGTGTGATTGATTATTCTTCTCTGTTATATGTGTTCTGCTTGATCTTGCTCAAAATTGATTAAGCTTCTGTAAAGTTTGATAGTAGAAGTAGATCAAGTATTTTTCTTTAGTACATTGCATAATCAGATTAATCTATAGTGATAATTTCTACATGGTATCAGAGCAAAGGTGATCAGAGCTGTGAACAACATACTGAAAAGGGAAAAGTCGAAGTTTGAAGTTCTTGATTGCAGGTACAAAAATGGAATTCTTATCACACCTCAAAGTTCACCAATGGCATTCAATGGCTTGAGACTCGAGTATGCACTAGATGATAGCGCAAATTATATAGCGTGGAAGGATCACATGGAAGCGGTATTAGAAGACAATGGTTTGAAGGATTTCATTGATCAAGAAATCCCCAAGCCAGCAGCAGCTAATGCCCAAGAATAGATGGAATGGAAGAAGTGTGTGGCGAAGGCGAGGAGGATTCTTCTGGAGGGAGTTTGAGACCATATTTTCTCAAGTCTCCATGGGAAGGAGACTCCATTTTCAATGTGGAAGACATTGAAGGACCTATATCAGAACAGTAGCAACCAAAGGAAACTGGTGCTCAAGGATAAGCTTCAGAAAATCAAGTATGAAAAGGACGACACTATTTCTACATATATGAACAAGCTCACCACCTGCAGAGACGAGCTTGGAAGTGTAGGAATAATGACAGCCGATGATGATATGGTGAGTATTGATCTCCTCGCTCTTCCTAAGAGCTAGCATAGCTACTAGGACTCAGTGAACGAAAGAGAGAAACTGCCAGATTAGGAACGACTGTGGTTGGATCTGATGCAGGAGGAGATTAGGAGGAGCACCAGAGATTGTTCTTCATCTAAGCACGATGATGAATAAAATCAAGCCTTAGCAAGTAAGGAAAGGAAAGGGAAAGGGAAGGCTTCCCATTCCAAATCGAGTTCTTCTCATGGTGGGAAGAAGATTGACAAATCTAAAGTGAGATGCTTTAATTGTCATGAGGTGGGCCATTATGCAACTAATTGTCCATTGAATAAATCCAAGAAGGGATCCTCCAAAGGATCAGAAGGTGAGGCACTGGCCTCTTAGTTCGAATTGGATTTTACCCTCATCGCATGTATGGTTTCATCGATGGTGGGTTGTGTTTGGTACCTGGACAGTGGAGCCTCATTCCACATGACCGGCGATAAGAGTTTATTCAGTACCTTGGAGGAGAAAGACCTCAAGATGCACATAGAGATGGGCGATGATGGAAAGTACCGTGTTTCAGGTGAAGGTACGGTTGTGTTTCAGAGGGAGCATGGAGCTCCTCTCACCCTGACTAATGTAAAGTATATGCTTGGACTGAAGAAGAACTTGGTATCATTCGCGATGTTGGAAGACAAAGGCTATGATGTAGTCTTCAGTAAAGGAAAGGTGTTCCTGAGACACATAGCCATGGGTTAGACCAAGAGGATAGGGCTTCAAGTGAAGAATATCTACAAGTTGGAGGTAGATCACTGTACTGCATTGAGTTCCAAAGCAGAATTGGTGCAAAGCTAAGACATTGGCGAGTTATGGCATAGGAGGTTGGGTCACTTGCATCATGGGGCCTTGAAGATAATGCAACAGATTTATACTGGACTTCCCAAAGGTAAACTTGAGCAAGTGGACACATGCAAAGGTTGTACCTTGGGTAAGTATGCAAAATCTTCCTTTCATGATCAAGACAGCCGAGCTGAAGAAATCTTGGAGCGAGTTCATACAGATGTGTGTGGACCATTCTCGACAGCCTCCACCATGAAAAAAAGGTACTATGTGATTTTCATTGATGATTTTTCTTGTAAATGCTAGATCTATTTCATAAAAAAAGAAGGATCAAACCTTCTCTATGTTTTGTGAGTTCAAAGCTTTGGTTGAGAAAGAATCAGGGAAGAAGATCAAGGCCTTGAGAAGTGACAACGGTGGAGAGTATGTCTCTCAATATTTTAAGGACTTATGTGCAGCGGAAGGAATTAAATGGGAGATGACGGAATCTCATAACCCACAGCAGAATGGGGTGGCCGAAAGGAAGAACAGAACAATTGTGGGGGCAGCTCGGGTGATGTTGCATGACCAAGGCCTACCACTTCATTTGTGGGCTGAGGCATGCAACACAATAGTCTATTTGCAGAATAGAATCCTGCATCACATACTTGGGATGAAGACACGAGAGGAAGCTTTCTCTAGGAAGAGAGCAGATGTGAGTCACTTCAGGATCTTTGGCTCATCGGTATTTTGCCATGTGACCAAGGATGCCCAGAAGAAACTTGAGCCGACAGCTGAGTTGGGGATACTTGTGGGGTACACTGATACACCCTACAACTATCGGGTGTACTTGCCTATCATTCGGAGGATAGTGATTCGTAGAGATATTAAGTTTGATGAGCAGAAGGCCATGTGAGTTTCCCTTGAGAGGGAGCTCCAACTACAGGCTGTGGAGGAAATTTTGGTTCCTGAGGATGAGGAGCCTCAGACTGATGTGGAGAAGCCGCATGCAGAGGTTCTAGGAGTGGAGACACCCACTCAAGAAGAGTCTTTTAGAGATGGGCGGAAGCGCACGAGAGAAGCTGACAGATTGTTGTCGGATGCAAGAGAGAATGTGGGAGAACCATCTTCTCAGTGTAGACAGAGGAGGTCACCTGATAGGTACACTAGATACATGGCCCTTGTTGGGGAATGTGTTGAGACCGAGCCATCTTCCTTTGAGGAAGCAATGCAGCAGCTGATTTGGGTTGATGCTATGGTGGAGGATTATGACTCCATAGTTCGGAACGGTGTTTGGGATGTAGTTCCAAGACCAGAGAACAAGTAAGTTGTGAGTTCCCATTGGCTTTACAAGGTAAAGCAAGCTGCTGATGGTAGTGTGGAGAAACTTAAGGCAAGGTTTGTTTCCCGTGGTTTCTCACAAGTCGAGGGGATAAACTATGATGAGAATTTTGCTGCTGTAGCAAGGTACTCATCTATCAGATCGATGTTGGCACTATCAACACAGATGGGTTGGAAGATCCATCAGATGGATGTGAAGACTGCATTCCTCAATGGAAAGATTGAGGAAGAGGTGTACATAGAGGAGCCAGAAGGTTTTGAGACCTTTGATCGTGAGTCGCATGTGTACCAACTCAAGAGAGCTTTGTATGGGCTGAAGCAAGCACCTCATGCTTGGTACACCAGGATCGACAACTACTTCACTGGGTTTGGCTTCACAAAGAGTGAAGCGGATGTGAACTTGTACCACATCATGGTGGAAGGTAAGTAGTTGATCATTGTTCTTTATGTTGATGATTTGATATTGACAGGTGATGATTAGTTGATCATGTCTTGCAAGGAGGACCTTGCAAGAGAGTTCGAGATGAAAGACATGGCTCTCATGCACTACTTTCTAGGCATGGAAGTGTGGCAGAAGGATGGGGAGTTGTTTGTGTCTCAAGGAAAGTATGCCAATGAGATACTCAGGAGATTCCACATGGAGAAGTGCAAGGCTATGCAGACTCCTTTAGCAGGTAACTGGAGGAAGGAGGATGCTACTTCAGGAGAAGTAGTAGAAGCTACTGTGTAGCGGTAGCTTGTGGGTTCATTGATGTACTTAGTGAACACACGACCAGATTTGTGCTATGTGGTGAACCAGCTGAGTCAAGCTATGGTTCAGCCTACCAAGCTGTTTTGGAAGGCAGCGAAGCATGTTTTGAGATACCTCAAAGGCACATCTCAGTATGGATTATGGTATAGACGAATAGAGGGAGTGAAGCTACAGGGCTTCATAGATGCAGATTGGGCAAGGAGTCCATCAGATCGGAAGAGCATATCAAGAGGAATTTTCAACCTTGGTTCAGCTGCAGTTTCTTGGTACAGCAGGAAACAAAAGTCAGTTGCACTCAGCTCAGCAGAGGCTAAATATATAGCTACAAGTCAGGCAGCATGTGAGGCCATTTGGATGTGGAAAATTCTAGTTGGTTTGTTTGATTAGAGAAGGGATCCTACTATGATCTATTGTGATAATCAGAGTTGTATCAAACTCTCTGAGAATCTAGTATTTCATGATAGGTCCAAGCATATCGACATTCGGTATCATCATCTTAGAGACTGTGTGGCGAGGAGGATCATGTTGTTGCAGTATATTTCGACTGAGGAGCAAGATGCTAACATTTTGACTAAGGAATTGTCAAAGTGTAAATTCGAGTTCCATAGAGACAAGATCGGGGTGGCAGATAATCCCTTTCTTGTTGAGAGGGAGTGTTGAAAATAGCAACAAGAAATGCTAAAAATAGCATTGCTATAGATAGAATTTTAGGATATTCCAATTTTAATTTGTCCTTGAATTAAAATTGAGAATTAAAATTCGAATTTAGTCTCACCAGCTGTTTGAAAAATAATTAATTAATTCATCCAGAGTTAATTAGTTAGAGAAATTCAAACATGAAGTCTTTGTGAAGTCATGCAACAGTTATCCCTTTGATTGAGGAAGTTATCCCTTAATTAAGGAGATAAGGATGAGTTGTATTTGAGTTGTAATTAGTTAGCTCTGTTAACTGAGTTAAGTCTAGTTAGATTAGCTCCACACAGTTTGTGGAACTAATTGTGAGTTCAGTCAGTTAATGCATGCATGCATGAAACTAGTGTACTCGAGATAACTGAATATTCTCTCATAAATAACTCATGCATGTCAGTTCAGACAAAGGACCGGTTGAGATTAAAGGTAGGGATAGTGTACTATCAGTTGCTAGAATTTTCCTATAAGAAAATCTCTTTCATGCAGAAGGAATTCATTCCTTGAGATTTGCGTAGTTTTACAGTGCGTTGGAGCAGTGTGTGAGATTAGTGTCACACAAGGTTACATCAGGAGCACCCAGGGAAAATAGCACAAGGAAATAGGAGGCTTGGAGGACAGAAGGAAAGGCATATGAGTTGTCTAGTCTGTCTATGAGCCGTGAGAGGGATTATACTGAGAGCTGGATAGCTGTGAGAGCTAAAACTTTGTTTAATCCTGGGATATTTCCACTTGTATGATAATACAGATAGCGGGGTTTTTAGCCGAGGCTTTCCCCTGAGTATTCTTTTGTGTTTCATGTGTGATTGATTCTTCTTCTCTGTTATATGTGTTCTGCTTGATCTTGCTCAAAATTGATTAAGCTTCCGCAAAGTTTGATAGTAGAAGTAGATCAAGTATTTTGCTTTAGTACATTGCATAATCAGATTAATCTATAGTGATAATTTCTACATGGTATAAGAGCAAAGGTGATCAGAGTTGTGAACAACATATTGAGAAGGGAAAAGTCAAAGTTTGAAGTTCTTGATTGCAGGTACAAAAATAGAATTCTTATCACACCTCAAAGTTCACCAATGACGTTCAATGGCTTGAGACTCGAGTATGCACTGGATGGTAGCTCAAATTATATAGCATGGAAGGATCGCATGGAAGCGATATTAGAAGACAATGGTTTGAAGGATTACATTGATCAAGAATTCCCCAAGCCAGCAACAGCTAATGCCTAAGAATTGGCGGAATGGAAGAAGAGTGTGGCAAAGGCGAGGAGGATTCTTCTGGAGGGAGTTCAAGAACATATTGTCTCGAGTCTCCATGGGAAGGAGACTTCGTTTTCAATGTGGAAGACATTGAAGGACCTATATCAGAATAGTAGCGACTAGAGGAAACTGGCGCTCAAGGATAAGCTTCGGAAAATCAAGTGTGAAAAGGGCGACACTATTTCTAGATATCTGAACAATCTCACCACTTGTGGAGATGATCTTGGAAGTGTAGGAATAATGACAGCTGATGATGATATGGTGAGTCTTGATCTCCTCGGTCTTCCTAAGAGCTGGCATATCTTTGGCTCACATGATTGTCTCAAACTGTTTGACTCAAATAGTGGGTGTCATTTCCTCGATAGATTTACTACCATTGCTACAAGCATGAATGAAAACATCACATAATTGGATTATTTTTCGTTTGATCATGACACCAAATCTTCAATTTAAATTAACCATATAGTAAAAATTTAAAATAAGGTTAAGTTTACATAGCATATCCCTACTATCAATGACACTTAGCAACAAAACTTAAGAGTATGAAAAAGGGATAAGGCATTGCTTAAAAATGGTGGAAGACACCTGCTCTACACTAACATAGTCGACACTAACGACCCATGAATACAAGGCTAGATCACATATTATTACACACAAATATAAGAAAAATATATGTAATTTTTAAAAGTTAACAACATAATATACCACATGTGAAAATGAGAATGGGAGAGTAAAATCACTCTAAACTACCTCAAATAAAAAATTGTGAGATTGGAAGCCTCTACGAGCATAGTGGATGTCATTATGGCATGCCCCCAGAGTGTCCACTCGCATTAAGGCGTTTCAAGTACTATAGATGTGTGGCACTAATGTGGTTTTCTATAATGACGACCAAATTATAACTAATTACTCTCGAACTACACCTCTAGAACTTGTACTTCTTTCACGAGCTAGATATATTATGTTTGCAGAATTAACATGCAATCTTAAGCCAAGCACAATGCAAACACTTCACTTCATCTTACTTCACAATGTTTCAATAATACATTTGTTCACAAGTATGCTACCAATTTAACTTCGTCAACATATGTGTAATAACATCAACATACAACCATGTACAATGAATTTACACAAGTGTGAGGATAACCTCTTTACATTATACAAATATGAAAATATTACAACTTGAGTTTTAGCCAACCGCCTACTCCCACCAAAGAACAACTTAATTTGATGTTACAAGGTCATGCCACAGTCCTCAAGTATGGTTGCACGTTGTTCTTACAAGGTCATGCCAAAATACCAACCTGCTCGCATGATGCAACACAATTTATGTTTGGTTTTTCAGAAACTACCACAACACGCAACTACCGAAAAAAATCATTCCACCAAGTTGCCTTCACCTTTGGGTGAGTCACTCAGTTAGAGTGAGCTAGCTCACATTTGTAGTCCACACCTTAGAATTTTGTGATATGTCTTGTTATCTTGTGA
The DNA here is from genome assembly GCA_031772625.1 of Pinus tabuliformis. Classification (NCBI taxonomy): domain Eukaryota; kingdom Viridiplantae; phylum Streptophyta; class Pinopsida; order Pinales; family Pinaceae; genus Pinus; species Pinus tabuliformis. The sequence continues at coordinate 32,787,550 of CM062804.1, forward strand.
TACGATGTTTCCTTCCTTTGTTCCTTGTTCTCCTTGGTCTTCGTTCGTTGAGTTTTCCCCCACCTCGTCTCCACCTTTGCTTACTTATATGTGATATGGCATGCGAAGGGATGTGTTTTCCAAGTAGCATGTTAGTTCGATTATTCAACATTTTGGTTCTAACTGATGTCTACACAATGAAAGCCCCAACTCGCTTTCAAGCCAACTTGGATCGACTCGTCTGTCGGTCACCCATCTAGTGGCATGTCTCTGTCACCCATCTCGGTCACCTGTTTCGTCACATATCTCAATTGGTCATCTCCTCCACGTCTTGGTCACCCGTCTCGTCGCATGTCTTGGTTGGTCACTTCATCGCACTTCATGACCATGTCTCAATTAGTATCGTGTGCCACATATGTGACCATGTCTCAACGCGTCTCATGTGCCGCAATTGCAATCCATCGTAGCTTATCACAAGGGAAACCCCGAAAATGTCACACTTTCATCACAAATGGTGTGATGTTCATTCCACCTCACAACTTGGATTTCCTTATCTCATGGTGACTCATGCATGCATCTCTAAGGGCCTTACATCCTCCCCCACTCTAAAAATGTTGTTGCTTAACAACAAACCTCTCTAGTAATTCATCCAACAACAAAGACAACATCATTACTACATGTAGACTATCCTCTAAATCCGAGAAACCTATTGATCATATTGACTCATTAAGAAGAATCTCATCTATCGGCATAAATCCCATGTGACTCCATGAATTTCCACGTAAGAGTGTCATGTGTTGGATCCCATTGTGTCATCAACTGATCAAGTAGATAATATAATCATAGTGCCAAATCCATAAGAACTCATGCATCCAAACATGTACAACCATCATCACATCCTCATGTCAACATAACTCATCCTCATACTACTCCTGCTCATCATCATGAAGTACCCTGCATGGCACCTCGTGCATCTCCAGACTCACCACCCTAAGAAACTGATACTGCGCCCATCTCCATGAGCTTAATAAGAAGATGAAGTGGGGTATCCTCTTGAACTACCTCCCCATGCTCCAAGTCCTTCATCAATCCTCACTAAAGATATACTCCTTGATCTTGGAAATGGTCCAACTCTACCTAGTATGAACCTGTCATAGCGGCTGCAACCACCCTCCAAAATTTTGGCTTACATGCAAATTTTGGAGCCCACCTTGGACCCTGTGATCAATCATCCTTGGTCGCTTGTTGGTGAGATGATGATTTCAATCTCCCCTCCTTGATCTTAAGAGTTATCCGTGTTCTCATCTTTATGTAGCATGTGTGATCTTTGGGCATAAGGGTTGTTGTTTGTCATGCAATGGGGATGTTGTTTTGCTTCAAGGGAAAGCGTGTGCGCATGAGTTGTTATCATCACATAGACATGTTTCACACTCACTACACACACTCTTGCCATGAAGGTTGTTGCATCAAGAAAAGTATGTCTTATGCATTCTGGATGGTCTATGCTGTGTCACTAAGTGTCCGTGTGTGAGCACAGTCAAGTCCTAGCACTATTTACATTTGTGTCACTGATCTCACACTTAGCCATTTTCCAAGCAACCTAGCCTCATTCAGCGTCCCGAAACTTTCACCTTGCTTCTAAAACCACCAATCTTCCTCCCTTACCTACTGAAACCCTGCAGCCCAAAGAGACCCCAACCAACACTACTCTCTAGAAATGTGCAGAGCAGTCAGGAAGTCAACACTGCTCTCCAGAAATGCGTAGAGAAGTCAGGAATTCATCACTGCTCTCCAGAAATGCACAGATGAGTCCAACTGCCTTACATACAGAAAATGTGCAGATGGGCCTAACATGGCCTCAATTTGGCAACAGTCACTACCTGCTAAAACAACGTTGATCTATCACTCAGTGAAAACAGGAAAATGTGACATGCTGAGATCACTCCCAAGGAGTTGAGGAGAAGGACCAAGAGACCAAGTAATGGAAAGGATCAGGACCGCATGCGAACTCCATCGGATGCATGATCATCTTGAGGGTAAGTGTGGTAAGTAAATAACACCTTTTGAAGTACATCTCTTAGTTGAGTTTGCAGGATTTCTTGTCATTATCATATTATCCTGTCCTCAGTAGCATGCATGTGCATAAACACATAAAAGTCATTTGACATGTTTCCTCGTCATGTTTTGCTTTCTTTTCACTTGTTTGACCAACTGTCATCTTCGGCATGTTGATTGCTATGTCATGCTTGCGAACTTGTTCTGGTGATGTTGAAGGTTTGTGTTTGAGTTGTGTTCGCTATGTAAACCTCTATTGCACTCACACATGATGTTGCAAGCACTGTCACACAAGTGTCATCACGATCATCTGAAGGTCTATCTGAAGTGTCACACTTGTCACTTTCACCATTTGATAGTCCTGCAGTCAGTCACATTGAGCATATGTTGTCTTGATTGGTTCGAGATTTCTTGTCTTCAAGTCATGTTGAGTGTGTGTTCGCAAGGTCACGTGTACACGAGTTCACTCACTCACAATCTTAACCATTTTTTGCCAAATATCTGTTGACTGGACCACCCTCCATCAACTGGACCTTCATTGAGCTGCACTGCGCAGTCTCAACCCTTAGTGATCATGTATCGTGACCCAGAATTGCACAAAGCTTGAGCCTACCTCCTAGGTAGTCTGCACTACGCAATCCTAGAATCAACCCAACTAACTGTCACCCAGAACAGCACAAAAGTTGCTCAAAAATCCATCTCAATCTGTGCTTCCCACAAGCAAATATATCAAGCCTCCCTCCCGTTGGTCAACTAGAGAGTTTGACCGAGCAGTGACCTTGGGATTCAATCCTCCAAAGAATTGTGCAGAAGTTTCCACCATGTATGCCTTCGCTGACTGAAGAAATTTTGTAGACATGAAGGACAAGCACTCGATGCCTGTCACTGCACTCTACCTGAAATTTACACAGTTCTGTCAGCCAGTCCCCCTGTTAGCTGACCTGCTACTCCTCCTGAAAACTGCACAGTTTTCTTGGGTTGTCGTCCAGCTGCCCGACACCCCACTCAACCCAGAAACTGCGCAGACATGTCCTATAGGATAGCCTCCCAGTTCTATGCAGTTTTGTCCAACAAGCTCTCACAACCCACTGCCAATCTCTCCAGAGAATTTGCACATTTTTCACTCCCAGTGTCCTCCCTCATACTTGTACTGCCTTGCTGGACAATTTACGCAGTTCTGCCCTCTAGCAGAGTCAAATCCTACAGATGGTCACTGCTATTTCGGACTTCTCATCTCAGCCTCCCAGTGACCTCTATGAAATTTTTCTTGACAGTGCCCTGGAGCCTCACATCCCGGCCTGACATGTGCTCTGTGCTATTTCAGAGCCTTGTCCTCTCTCCCAGTCACATGCACCCAGAAACGAAAGACAATGCATCATGGCAGACTAGGGGATTTCTAGATTTGATGTCATCTCATCATGAGTGATTGCGAAAACACGTACATGGATGAGACATGGTGCAATGAAAAACAGGATGAATGAGGAGTGCATGCTAGAAGACTTGCTTGCGGTTAGATGAACACAGAAAGCATACCAAGTAGCAAGCAAAGGAGACATGTGTGCATGCATGAACCATCAAAGGAGAACCAAGACTATTGAAGACTCCACACACTCTGCCATGTGGAGGTGAAGCTATGGTACACCATGGGCAAACTCATCACTAAGCAGTACAACAACTCGACACGAATAGCACAACCAACATGCGCATACCAGTAGTGTCATGTCGAGTTGTGTCATGAGTCGCCTCAGTCGTATCACTACTTTGGGTCATAACTATGTAATCAATGTAATATAACATGGAAATCCAAGAGATCCACGAATGAATTCAAAGAGTCATGTAAGTCAAACAGTCATGAGGGAAGTCAAACAATCACAAGGGTCAGTTTCACCCTCGGCTATATATACCCCTCATTTGTACATGCAAAGGACTTTTCACCTTGGCTCCTCCCACATAGCCTTAAGAGTCTGTATTCTTTTATTTGAGGAGTGAGTAGTGGCTCCAACGCCCCACTATCAGGGTTAGTGAGGTAATGGTGTATCGATGTGTCTTGGAACTTTCAATTAATTCAGAAGCATGTTAACAGGCCAACACGTTTTCACACATGTATTGTATTTGTTTGTAAGGCTATTCTTTGGACTCTTGTAATTCATGTTGCTTTAACCTGTATTAAGATAGTTGAACTATTTCGGTTGTTCTAGTACATATTCTATTGGAAATGTGTTGTATTAGTTGTTAACATTGTCTCGCCCGCGTGGACTATTCTGCTAGACACTCGACCGATTAATTTTCATAAACTTGTTATAATGATCGTCGCACTCATGTGCACTATTCCTATGGGTGTTGTACATGCTATTTGTTCACTTTGTGTTTTGTGACTGCCGCATCCGTGTGGACTACTCCACCGGAAGATGCACATGTCCTGTTGTGTTGTGTGTCTCTAACAAATTTGGGACTATTCCCTTTCGACTTGAGACTCACTCTCACCCTCTCCCTCTATAGTGAAAGAAACTTGACACAAGCGACACTAAGTGCTCACCAGGCACACGAACCTTGTTGTTCAAAGAAAAAGCAAACCACTCGCATGTGCTAACATGCAAGAGCTAAGGCATATCTTTAAGATAATGGCAACTGGGCCATCGTACCGGATGGGAATCCTACGCTAAACGGTGTGAGGTCTCGTTGGGACTTCATATTGGGAGATCCCATGAATGTTGGCAAGTTGAACAATGTCAACATTTTTGGTGCTAGAAGGAGGGACAAATGACAAGCTGAGTCTTCACAATCTATTTTGAATCTCCACATACTTTTCATGGCTAAACATAGAATTTCTCTTCTAGAGTGTATGTCTTATGGGAATGACTTTGAAATATCAGAGAAGCTCTGGAATCTCTTGTCACAATACACATATGAAGGTAAAGGCGGAATGGCCTGACTTGAACACAAAATGGCCTTAGTAGTTATATGTCAAAAGTATAAAATCCATGAAGATTACATGAGGTGCGCTCTGTTCGCACACACGCTTTGAGGGCACCCAATGCTATGGTGTGCCATGCTGCCTGAGAACTTTATTCACTCTCTCACTCAGTTGATTGTAGTGATAGACCGTGATTTCCATCATTTAGACCATCAAGCACTCAATAAAGAAATTATGAAATTATGGAAAACACCTGATGAATCCATTGAGAAATTTCGAGAAATTTCACACACACTTTTGTAATCTTTCATGGCGATTTCCTGAAGATGAAATTGATTGGGAATTTCTCGATGGAATATTTAAGTATCTTCTTTACATATCCAAAAATCCACAATTCTTAGAATCATTCAAATACATCCTAGCAGACCTCAGTGTTAGAGCTGCTAAATCTAAGATGGACAAAGTCACTGTCACAAGTGACTATTCATCATTTTCTCATCACACAGCTCTAGCTCCACAGTGCGAGGTGGAAGAAGGTGTGCGCACATTTGGTGAACTGTCACATCCTCCTACCCCACCTACTCTTGATATTTCAACATATTTGTCTTGCAAGCTTGCTAGTTGTCATATGGACTTGTTACCCCAACCTCCATCCAATTGTTCTGCTGAACCTCCGGATTATATTGCCTTGTGTTGTTCCGTTCCGAACTCCACACTTATTGTGAATGAGGATTAAGTTGTCAATGAATTTGGTGTTGTAAAACCAACCTGCCCTATCATTCATGATGACTATGTGCGGGAATCTAAAGAAGAACCCACGGTGAAGGATGCCTCCCTTCCATCTACGCCTCATTCACTCTATCCTGACATCCCTTGTGATTTTTCCACTTTTGATTCTCCCTGTGAAAACTCATTTCCGGGTGTTTCTACTTTCGATCGTTCATAGGACACACCAAATGTCAGCCTGTCATTACATTGTGGAGAGGACACATCTTCCTCTGAAAATATGTCCCATATGTCATCTGTCATTTCTGAAAACACAGGGGGTGAACATCCTTGTTTCTCATCTACCTCTCTACACGATTCATGAAATCATGAGGATTCCAACGAACATCCCGAATTTTCTAATCATGGTTGTCATGATCTATGTACTTGTTGATGTGATCACAATGTTGTTTCACTCATTGTTAATATGTCTAAGCCACTAGTCTCCAATGATCTATCTATTGATAGAGTGGAAACCCCGCAGGCTATCGAGGCACTTCAGCTTGGGCTAATGGTTATGTCAGGTCCTCGTTGTCCTGAGGTTAGTTCCACTTTCGATCAGAAAATTTTTGAAACACCCAAGGCTCCTCATCACTCTCTTCTTCATATTGAAGATCAACCAAACACACAGATTTTTCTTCCTCCACTCGAATCACATGATCCCATCGCTTATGCACTAGAGGAATCATACACAACAAGCACACTTGCAAGGCATAAGTTGTATCTCTCTCTCATGTTTTCTTGTCTATCACAGTCAAGAGAGTTTGCATGCTTATCATCTACACACTGTGTGTCAGAACAACATGTTAAGTCCGCAGAATGTCTGTCTTGTGCATTCACTCTTTTCTTTTCTGTGGATGCTTTAGAACTCGAATCTTGTTGGTCTTCGCTAATCAATCTTTCTGGTTCACTGGTTTACATGCATATTTTTCATGCCTTCGCGAACATGGGCCAGTTGATGCACCAGTGGCTGCATTGGAAATCTCACTTCATGTGAGTAGGCCCATGCACTGTTTAGCATAGGAGTAGGAGTGGTCTTTGCTTCTTGCTTTGCTTTGCTTTCTAGTTTGCATGTTTGTTTGCTTGCTTACTTGGTTTAGTTTTCTTGCTTTCTTTCTTTGCTTACTTGTTTTTGTTGGGTGTGGAGGATTATTATTTAGAGGTCTTTGTTTTCAGCTAGATGTATACCCCGGGAAGATTGTACACCCCTCCATGCAGGCCAGCGGTCCCCCGGCAGGGGTTCAAGGGCAGCGCCCCCGAAGCTAAAAGCAGATGTAAAATTGCCTTGTAAAAGTATAGTAATTTCTAGTCAATCTGGGCTGTTCATTAGGCGAATGATTTGACGGTAGAACTTATATTTATTTTAGGGTTTTTTGCCCTAGAAGGAAACCCCCTCTTTTGTATGAGGGTATTGTATTAAGGCTGTGTAATAGATGTGTATTCTTAGAGTGAGAAACAAATAGATGAGACTGTGAGAGAAACAAAGGATATTACAACAGATCTGTTGTAGGTTGTGTCTCTTCATTTTTGCTGGGTAATAGAAAGGAAGGACTGGCTGTTCAAGGTGGACGTAGCCCAAACTGGGTGAACCATGTATATCTGTGTCTCTCTGATTTTATGTGTTTGTGTTTTTCCGCATATTATATGTCTTGCATTTCTCTGTCATATATAATATTTTTCTAACAACTGGTATCAGAGTTGAAGGTCTATTTGGCTGATAAACTCGCAGGAAAGAAGGGTTCCTCATTCGAGTGGGAGAATTGGCAGAAGATGGTAAGTTCAGGGTTGAGAAATTTAACGGCCAAAACTTCTCGCTGTGGAAGATGCAGATGGAAGATTATCTATATCAGAAAGATCTGTACCTACCATTGAGCAGAAAAACAAAGAAGTCGATGGCTATAATAGATGAAGAATGGAACCTTCTCAATAGAAAGGCACTTGGAACAGTACGGTTGTGCCTCACAACATCGGTCACCTTCAACATTTCGAAGGAAACAACGACAGAGGGTTTGATTCAGGCGTTGGCGAAACTATATGAAAAACCCTCGGCCTCAAACAAGGTATTTCTTATGAAACGGTTATTTAATATGAAGATGTCGGAAGGTGGATTTGTTGTAGACCATTTAAATGATTTTAATATAGTTACAAGTCAGTTAAGTTCTGTAGGGGTAAACTTTGATGATGAAGTTAGAGCTCTGTTATTCTTGTGCTCATTTCCAGAAAGTTGGAATGGTTTAGTAATGGCCATTAGTAACTCTGTTTCTGGATCTAGTACTTTAAAGTTTGATGATGTTTTCGATGATATCCTTAGCAAGGAAATGCGATGGAAAAGCTCCGGTGAGACACCGGGTAATGCTTTGAGTGTAGAGTCTAGGGGAAGAAAAATGGAAAGAGGAGAGAGCTTAGGATATCGCAGTAAATCAAGGAAAGGCAGACCCAAGTCCAGATCGGGGATAGTATGCTGGAAATGCGGAAAGAAAGGACACCTAAAGAAAGACTGTAGATCTCGGAAGGGCAAAGAAGGAGATGCACAACAAGAAAAAAATCATGAAGCAAATGTGACAGGTGAGGTGTTACAAGATGCTTTGATTCTTTATTTCGAAAATATTATTGATTCGTGGGTGGTAGATTCAGGGGTCTCATTCCATGCCACACCTGATAAGAAATATTTTCATGACTATGTTCAAGGAGATTTTGGACAAGTCCATTTGGGTGATGATAAACCCTGTAAAATTATTAGAATCAGTAAGGTTATTGTAAAACAGCAGAATGGAAACCAATGGCTAGTAAAGGAGGTAAGGCATGTTCTAGATCTGAAGAAAAATCGGATTTCAACAAGGCAGTTAGGCAGTGAAGGTTGTGTGACAACTTTCACAGATAAAGCTTGGAAGGTCACCAAAGGAGCCCTAGTAATAAAAAAAGGCGAAAAGGTTGGTACATTGTATTTATGCAATGGTATTTCTAACTCTGTTAATGCTTTAACTTCCAAAGGAGCAGATGCAGCATTATGGCATCATAGGCTCGAACACATGAGTGAAAAGGGGATGAAGATTCTTCACTCAAGGAATTTGTTGCCACGTTTGAATAATGTTGATTTGGACTTCTATGAGAATTGCATTTATGGAAAACAAAAGAGAGTCAAATTTCTCAGAGTTGGGAAAGAAAAGAAGAGTGAAAAAGTAGAGCTTATGCATACAGATGTATGGGGACCTTTTCAGATATCATCTCTCGGTGGCTTTCATTATTATGTTACTTTTATTGATGATTCAACTAGAAAAACTTGGATTTATTGTATTCAGAATAAATCTGATGTATTTGATACTTTCAAGAAATGGAAAGTTTTGGTTGAGATTGAGACAGGAAAGAAATTGAAGTGTCTCAGATCAGACAATGGAGGTGAATATTGCAGCAAAGAGTTTGATAGGGTTTGATAGGTACTGTTCAGAGCATGGAATTCACAGAGAGAAGACAGTTCCGAGAACACCACAAGAAAATGGTGTGTCAGAAAGGATGAACAGAACAATCATGGAGCATGCAAGGTGCATGAGATTGCATGCAGGATTGCCTTTACAATTTTGGGCAAATGCTGTAGATACTGTTGTTTATCTAATAAACAGAGGGCCTTCAAGTTCCTTGAATGGTGGTGTTCGAGAGGAAGCATGGACAGGTAAAAAGGTAAACTACTCTTTTTTAAAGCCTTTTGGTTGTGAGGCCTTTGTCCATATCAATAAATAAAATAGAACAAAGCTTGAGGCAAAATCAAAGAAATGTACCTTTATTGGATATGGTGTTAATGATTTTGGTTATCGCTTATATGATTATGAAAATCACAAAATCATTATGAGCAGAGATGTAATATTCAATGAAAAGGTATTGTATAAGAATCAGTTGCAGGAAAAGAAACGAGAAAAGGAAAACAAGGAATACACATTTCTTGATGAGATCACTGAAAAAGTAAAGATGCCTGAAAATAATAATAATCAACAACCACAACAACAGCAACCACCACAACAACAACAGGCACCCCAAACACCTGAAAGTGGTGTTATAAGATCTACCAGGATAAGTATACCCCTTGAACGATACTCTCCTTCATTATAGTATTTATTATTGACTGATTCTAGTGAACCCGAATGTTATGAAGAAGCAATGCAGGTTGAAAGCAGGAAGAAGTGGGAGCTAGCCATGGAAGAAGAGATGGACTCCTTAATGCATAACCAGGCTTGGGACTTAGTCAGGTTGCTTGCAGGTAAAATTACATTGCAGAATAAATGGGTTTACAGGCTAAAGGAAGAAGATGGAGGAAAATAGAGGTACAAAGCTAGACTTGTGGTGAAGGGGTTTGCACAGAAGAAAGGTATTGATTTTGATGAAATATTTTATCTTGTTGTTAAAATGACTTCAATCAGAACTATTTTAAGTCTAGTTGCAGTTGAAGATTTGCACCTTGAGCAGTTAGATGTAAAGACAACCTTTCTCCATGGGGATTTGGAGGAAGAGATATATATGCAGCAGCCACAAGGATATGAGGTAAAAGGGAAGGAGAAACTAGTGTGTAGGTTGAAGAAGAGCTTGTATGGCTTAAAACAGGCTCCAAGGCAGTGGTATCTAAAATTTGACAAGTTTATGTCTGAACAAGGTTATACTAGATGTCACTCTGATCATTGTGTTTATCTGAAAAAGCAAAATGATGGTAGCTATATTATATTGTTATTGTATGTAGATGACATGCTTGTTGCAGGGTCTAACATGCAAGAAATAAATGTGCTCAAAAGAAAATTGGCAAATTCATTTGCAATGAAGGATTTGGGAGCTGCAAAACAAATCCTTAGTATGAGAATAACTAGAGACAAGAAAAATCACAAATTAACATTGTCTCAGAATGAGTACATAGAAAAGGTGTTGAAAAGATTTAATATGCACAATGCAAAACTAGTTAGTACACCTTTTGCTAGCCATTTCAAACTTAGTAAGGAGATGTGCCCAAAGACCCATGAAGACATGGATTATATGTCTAAAGTTCCATATGCATCAGTAGTTGGAAGCTTAATCTATGCAATGGTCTGCACAAGGCCTGATATTGCACATGCAGTGGGAGTTGTAAGCAGGGGTACATGAACAATCCAGGAAAATATCATTGGATGGCAGTGAAATGGATTCTCAGATATTTGAGAGGTACCACAAATCAAGCATTATGCTTTGGTGGTTCAAACATTTCTCTACAGGGATATGTTGATGTAGATATGGCAGGTGACAGAGATAACAGGAGGAGCACTACAGGATATGTATTTACTGTAGGTGGAACAGCTGTCAGTTGGGTTTCAAAAATCCAAAGTGTTGTTGCACTTTCAACAACAGAAGCAGAGTATGTTGCTGCTACAGAGGCTAGTAAAGAAATGATTTGGTTACAAAGGTTTATGGATGAATTGGGTAAGAAGCATGATATGGGCACATTATACAATGACAGCCAAAGTGCCATTCATCTTGCAAAGAACTCAGCATTTCATTCCAGGAATAAACACATACAGTTCAAGTACCATTTCATACGATTAGTGTTGGAAGATGGAGAGTTGAAGCTGGAAAAGATACACACTACCCAGAATCCTGCAGATATGCTAACAAAAGTTGTAACCAGGGAGAAACTAAGAATATGCTTAGTTTCAATTTGTCTTCAAGGATGACGATGAAGATGAGAAATAGCCAGGTCCAAAGAGGAGTCATTGCCCAACAAATGAAGCAGCAATGGAGATGCTACAATCATTCTCCAAGTGGGAGATTGTTGGGTGTGGAGCATGATTATTTAGAGGTCTTTGTTTTCAGCCGGATGTATACCCCAGGAGGATTGTACACCCCTCCATGCGGGCCAACAGTCCCTCGGCAGGGGTTCAGGGGCAGTGCCCCCGAAGCTAAAAACATATGTAAAATTGCCTTGTAAAAGTATAGTAATTTCTAGTCAATTTGGGTCGTTCATTAGGCTGATGATCTGACGGTAGAACTTATGTTTAGTTTAGGGTTTTTTTCCCTAGAAGGCAACCCCCTATTTTTGTATGAGGGTATTGTATTGAGGCTGTGTGATAGATGTGTATTCTTAGAGCGAGAAATAGATAGGTGAGACTGTGAGAGAAAATAGAGGATATTACAGTGGATCTGCTGTAGGTTGTGTCTCTTCATTTTTGCTGGACAATAGAAAGGAAGGACTGGCTATTCGAGGTGGATGTAGCCCAAACTGGGTGAATCACGTATATCTGTGTCTCTTTGATTTTATGTGTTTGTGTTTTTTCGCATATTATATGTCTTGCATTTCTCTGTCATATATAATATTTTTCTAACAGTTTTTCTTTCGCTTTGATTCTGCTTTTTTCTTTCTTCTTTCTTTGTTTGCTTGTACCCATAGGTTAGCCTCTCGTGAAACCATGTTTGGATCTTGAGACAAGTTGGGAAAATCTAAGAGGACTTCTACAACTATAAACACTTGCTTATCTGTTGTCCTCTATCTTTATGAAGATCTTGTTGTCTTCAGTTGATGATGCCTTGATGGAAAATATGTTCTGTTCAGAGTGAGTCTTGGTGAAAACACAATGCTTGCACTGTTAACTAGTACCGCCTACTCTAATCAGTAATTTTGGGTTAACGCTTGTCATCTCAGTCAAGTAGAGTAAGGTGAGGGGGAAAACCTTAACATGTATGTCAGAGGTATACATAACATACTTCTCTGAAGGAACAACCTCTTCTGCTCTCAATAAGTCGGGATCCCTCTTTTGCCTTTGAAATAAATAAGTGCTTATGCACAATTCTTTGAAAAAATGAAAAAAATAAAAAAATAAAAAATGAATAAGGCGAAAGAAGAGAAAGAATTCCTATGTAGAGAGGTGATACAAGTAACTTTACCGGGGTATTGACTAGGCTCGCTGGTAGCGGAGTGATGCTTGTGTTCCTGCATGACTCCGTCGGGGTACTGTCCAAGCCTGCTATTAGTGGAGAAACACCAGAGATGAAACTTAAACTTTGAAAGTTATATTACTTGTGCATCAATATACCCCTCTTCCCCAATTGAAATAACTAAGTTGACTTGGCTTGGAATGTGTGCTGACCAATCAAGAGAATGTTAGGGACTACATCTTTCACACAAGCTAGTGCAGAAGCCATCACGATAAAAGAATTGAACAATACTTTCGAAAGGGTTAGACTCGATTTTCACGAAACAAGGTCCATACAGAGAGCTGGATTTCTACCAGTGTGTCATAACTGTTGTAGTAGCTACAACCACCCTCCAAAATTTTAGCTCGCATGCAAATTTCAGAGCCTACCTTGGATCTTGCGATCGATCATCCTTGGTCGCTTGTTGGTGAGCTGATGATTTCAAGCTCCCCTCCTTGATCTTAAGGGTTATCCATGTTCTCATCTTTATGTAACATGTGTTATCTTTTGGCATAGGGGTTGTTGTTTGTCACGCAAAGGGGATGTTTTTTTTCTTCAAGGGAAATCATGCATGCATGAGTTATCATCACATAGACAAGTTTAAAACTCACTACATGCACTCTCATCACGAGGTTGTTGCATCAAGAAAAGTATGTCTTATGCATTCTGGATGGTCTATGTTGTGTCACTAAGTGTTCGTGTGCAATCAAAGTCAAGTCCTATCACTGTTTACATCCGTGTCATTGATCTCACACTTAACCATTTTCTAAGCAACCTAGCCTCATTTAGCTTCCTGAAACATTGCACCTTTCTTCTACAACCATCAAGCTTCCTCCCTTGCTTACTGAAAACATGCAGCCCATAGAGACCCCAGCCAACACTTCTCTCCAGAAATGCACAGAGCAGTCCAGTTGCCTTACATAGAAAAAATGCGCAGATGGGCCTCCCCAGGGCCTCATTCCGGCAACAGTCACTGCCTGTTGAAACAACATTGACCTATCGCTCAGAGACAATAGGAAAATGTGACATGCTGAGATCACTCCCAAGGAGTTTAGGAGAAAGAACAAGAGACCAGGCAATGGAAAGGATCAGGACTGCATGCAAACTCCGTCAGATGCATGATCATCTCGAGGGTAAGTGTGGTAAGTAAAGAACACCTTTCGAAGTACACCTCTTAGTTGATTTTGTAGGACTGCTTGTCATTGTCATATCATCTTGTCCTCAGTAACATGCATGCACACAAACACAAAGAAGTCATTTCACATGTTTCCTCTTCATGTTTTGCTTTATTTTCGCTTGTTTGACCAATTATCATCTTCGACATGTTGATTTCTATGTCATGCTTTCAACCTTGTTCTGATGATGTTGAAGGTTTGTGTTTGAGTTTTGTTTGCTATGTAAACATCTATCGCACTCACACATGACATTGAAAGCATTGTCATGCAAATTTCTTCACAGTCATTTGAAGGTCTATCCAAAGTGTCACACTTGTCGCTTTCACCATTTGACAATCCCGCAGTCAGTCGCACTGAGCATATGTCGTCTTGATTGGTTTGAGATGTATTATCATCAAGTCATGTTGATTGTGTGTTCACAAGGTCATGTATACACGAGTTCACTCACTCACATGCTTAACCATTTTTTTCTGAAGATTTGTCAATTGGACCACCCTCCATCAGTCGGATCTTTGTTGAGAGGCACTGTGCAGTCTCAACCCTCAATGATCATGTACCGCTGCCTAGAATTGCGCAGAGATTGACAGGCTTCCTCCCAGGAAGTCTGCACTGTGAAATCCTAGAATCAACATGATTGATTGTCACCTAGAACAACGCATAAGTTGATCAGCAAGCCATCTCAATCTACACTGCCCGCAAGAAAATCTATCAAGCCTCTCGCTGGTCAACCTGAGAGCTTGACCAGGCAGTGACCCCGGGATTCACTCCAAATAATTGCACAAAAGTTGCCAGCATGGCTGCCTCTGTTGATTGAAGAAATTGTGCAAACATGAAGGGCAGGCACTCGGTGCCTGTCACTGCTCTATCCCCGAAATTTGTGCAGTTCTATTAGCCAATCCCCCTGTGAGTCGGCCTGCTTCTCCTCCTAAAAACTACATAGTTTTCTTTGGCTGTCCTCTAGCTACCTGACACCCCACTCAACCCAGAAAATGCACAGACATGTCATGCAGGCCAGCCTCCCAGTTCAGCGCAATTTTGGCCAGAAAGCTCCTGCAGCCTGTTGTTAGCCTCCCCAGAGAATCTGCGCAGTTTTCACTCCTAGTGTCCTCCTTGCTGCCTACACTGTCTCCCTGGAAAATTTGCACAGTTCTGCCCTCCAGCCAAGCTAGATTTCATGGATGGTCACTGCTGTTCTGGACTGCTCATCTCAGCCTCCCACTGACCTCTACGAAATTTTTCTTGACAGTGCCCCGGAGCCTCGCATCCTAACTTGACATGTGCTCTGCGCTATTTCAGAACCTTGTCCTCTCTCCCGATCACCTGCACCTGGAAACGAAAGACAATGCATCATGGTAGACTAGGGGATTTCCTGATTTGATGTCATCTCGTCATGAGTGATTGTAGAAAAAGGTACATGGATGAGACATGGCGTGATGATGAACAGGATGAACGAGGAGCACATGTTAGAAGACTTACTCATGGTTAGATGAACACACGAAGCATACCAAGTAGCAAGCGAAGGAGACACGTGTGCATGCATGAACCATAAAGAAAACACCAAGACCATTGAAGACTTTGCATACTGTGCCATGCGGAGGTGAAGTTATGGTACACCACTGGCACACTCATCACTCAGCAGCACAACAACTCGACATGAATAACATAGCCAACATGCGCATACCATTAGTGTCATGTCGAGTTGTGTCATGAGTCGCCTCAACCACATCACTACTTTGGGTCATAACTATGTAATCAATGTAATGTAACATGGAAGTCAAAGAGACCCGTGAATGAAGTCAAAGAGTCATGAAAGTTGAAAAATCATGAAGGAAGTCGAACAGTCACAAGGGTCAATTTCACCCTTGGCTATATATACCCCTCATTTGTACATACAAAGGAAATTTCACCTTGGCTCCTCCCACATAGCCTTGAGAGTCTGTAGTATTTTCTTTGAGGAGCGAGCAGTAGCTCTAATGCTCTGCTATCAAGGTTAGTGATGTAATGGTGTACGAATGTGTCTTGGAACTTTCACTTAATTCAAAAGCCTATTAACATGACACTTGTAACCTGTATTAAGACAGTTGAACTATTTCAGATGTTCTAGTACATATGCTATTGGAAATGTGTTGTATCAGTTGTTAACGTTGTCTCACCCATGTGTACTATTCCATCGGACACTCGACAGATTCATTTTCATAAACTTGCTATAATTACTGTCACACTTGTGTGGAATATTCCGCTGGGTGTTGTACATGCTATTGTTCACTTTGCGTTTTGTGACTGCCGCATCCATGTGGACTACTCTGCTGGAAGCTACACATGTCCTGTTGTGTTGTGTGTCTCTAATAGAGTTGGGGCTATTCCCTTTCGACTTGAGACTCACTCTCACCCTCTCCCTCTGCAGTGAAAGAACCTTGAATAAGCGACACTAAGCACTCACCAGGCATGCGAACCTCGTTCGAAGACAAAGTAAACCACTCTCATGTGCTGACATGCAAGAGCTAAGGAATATCTTTAAGATGATGGCAACTGGGCCATCATATTGAATGGGACTCCTACACCAAATGATGTGAGGGCTAGTTGGGACTTCATACCGGGGAGATACCCTAAATGTTGGCGGGTCCAACACCGTCAACAGAACCCTCTTTATCTATCTGCAATGTATCTCAAAAAAAGGGGGTAGGAACTAATCCTACCCTTAATCTCCAAAATCAACCTCTCTAACTCTATAAGGCTGACCATCTATCCCCATGGTCTAACTATACTTGTTAGACTCTTTGCTCGTCTATATATGTCACAATTCATCATCCTAAACATTATCCCAGGTTATATATGAAATCTTACAATCTCCATCATCTTGGTCTAGGTCTCCACACAAGCTCAAAATCCAAGCATCAACATCCTCTACATCATTAACATACTCAACATCTCTTATACCATCACCAAATGTAGAATTATCAACATCAAGCTTCTCACTCTCAATTGTAGAAGTCTCTACATCAACCATCTAAGGTATTTGTGACATCCTCAAAATCTCATCGGCTATGTCAAATTTCATCCTCAAATGTTGCATGAGTATGGACTCCATATGAACCAATATTTCACAAATCTCAAGATCTGATTGTCTTGCCTCCACACAGATAATTGTCATCCTACATCCATCTACCATGGTTGTAATGGTTGGAAAAATCATCGGTTCCTCTCCTAAAAGAATGAAGAATCTGCCCAAATGTGGTTTTTGCATAACATTCTCTCCAACCATGAATTTTATACCCAATACAATCCCATGGTCATCCATCTTGATAATTGTGAATTCAAGCTTCCCTTTCCAAGTGCCAATAGGTACTAGAACATCACTAACCATTCCAAGAATTCCCATGCCCTTGAAATTCACTGCTTTGAAGGACACAAGGACTAGAGCAATCTACAAACCTAATCTCCTAGCCACATCCTCTCCAATAAAGTTATGATTATCCCCACTATCCAACATAGCCATCAACTTACTTCCTCTCACATCAATCTTCAAGTAGTTCAACTTAGTTTGGTTTGGATCCTGTTTTGGAATGGCCTCCTGTAAAGAAGTTGCACCCAAAACCTACATCACTCCTACATATGCGTGAGAACTCTTCCCTACTCTCTCCTCTTTCTCAACCTACTGTAAATTTTCCACTTTCTTCTTTAACAGACAATTCTTCATCAAGTGATCCTCTCTGCACAACCATCTCCTTAAATTCACTCTACCTCGGTCCATGTTTTTTTAAAGACTTCCATTTATCCTTACTTGACTTCTTCTTCTCACCATGCTCCTTCCCTTCCAACTTACCTATTGTACATAGATTCAAAATCTTGTCTGTTGTAATAACCCTGTCATTCATGATGCAATTAAATATTATTATTTAGGATGGTGAGATGGAATGGTATTATGAGGCCTGCGAGTCCATGAAGTGAAGTAAAATAATTATGGGGCCAACGTGCTTAGATATTTATAAGTCGGTAAATGTTGCAAGGCCTTAGAACTTGAATTGTAAATAATGTAATAAAGTATTATAATAATAATAAAATAAGGTGGCCTACAAAGCCAACTCCACAAAAAGAGTATGGGGGCCACAACTCCAGAGGAAAAGGAAACAATTGGGTACTTTTGGTGAAAAGTAAACCTTGGGGCCCACGTGGCTCTAGTGAGTGCTACTTGGCTAGTTAAATCCTTGTAGTTATAAAAGGTGATTTTTGGCCTGTAATGAGGGAATTCATTTAGGGATGGCTGGAGGGGGATTAGTTAGTGAGTTGTCATGGGGTGGACTATGAGACTAACTGATCTGAATGGAAAGTGGCATCCACCCATGGTATCATGGAATTTACCCATGGTATTTTAAGTGGCATCCACCCATGGTATTTATCCACCCATGGAATTTATCCATGGTATTGTAAGTGGCATCCACCCATAATATTCGTTCACCCATGGTAATTTTCCATCCATGGAATTTACCCATGGCAGTGTAAGTGGCATCCACCCATGGTATTCATTCACCCATGGTATTTACCCGCCCATGGAATTTACCTCTCGTATTGTAACTAAAAAAGGCTATAAATAACAAGTCGCATTTGGTAAAATGACAAATTGTCCACCGCAATGTAGTCTTTATAGCGATTCTTTGTTACATTATGGTGGACAATTTGTCCTTTTACCAAATGTGACTTGTTCCTTGTAGCCTTTTTTTAGTTACAATACCATAGGTAAATTATATGGGTGGGTAAATACCATGGGTGGATGCCACTTACAATGCCATGGGTAAATTCCATGGGTGGATAAATACCATGGGTAGATGAATACCATGGGTGTATGCTACTTAGAATACTATGGGTGAACAAATACCATGGGTGGATGTCACTTACAATACCATGGGTGAATTCCATGGGTGGATGCCACTTACAATACCATGGGTAAATTCCATGGGTGGATAAATACCATGGGTGGATGAATACCATGGGTGGATGTCACTTTCCATTCAGATCACTCACTGATGGCTAGTGAGTGTTGGGGTTGGAATCTAGATTGGCCGAAGCACAGTTATAAAGTTAACCGTGTCGTATGGATGCATCTTATTTATGATGTGAGCCCCAATGTTGGCTCTGGGAACTTAGTGCTCCGAGGATTTATTGACCTTGCTTATGGCTTGGCAGCCATGGAGTTCTGGTGGGAACTTAGTGTCGGTTTATGGCGTGGAGGGTGTTTGGAGCCCTCGAGTAACATGAATGTTGGGTTAACACCTTAGTAATTAGCCTAGAGGGTGCCTGGAGCCCTGGAGTAGTGTGACTATTGGGTTGGAACCTTGGTCATGGATGTATGGATTTTTTTCAGTTACTGTTGCCTTTGGAGTTGTCGTCCCAACTCGGGGGTGACCCAGTACTTGAGCCTATGAACCACCAAGTCTATGGTTGGGTGAAACGAGGAGAGCCTGCAACTATTCGACTCATTAATACAGATAAGTACCATGTTCCTAATGTGTTTTTGTGTATCTTTATGTACATTTATGCATTTCAATTGTAAACCCTAATTTGGGTAACTACGGTATTATATATTGTGTGGTTGTGTTGTGCCTTATAATTTGTGTATTATTGGACTGATTAATCCCAATTGGGGTTTCACATAATTATAAGAATGCTTCCACAATGGTGCATAATTGTTGTTATATGCAATGTAGAAAATACATGGCACATTGTTTTGCAATGTATAATTAATTATAATTGTATGACAGAAGCTAATTAATGGTAAAAAAAATTAGATGTATTGCACAATATTGTTGGGTAGTGTTTCTTGATTGGGGTTGGGGACATCACAGGTTGGTATTAGAACCAAGTTTCAACTCTAGGTTTGAATTGGGCCAATTTTATAGTTTATCTACCATGCGTTTGACGAAATTGTCAAAAGTGAAATTAATAAAGCTTATATAATTTAAAAAATTGATAGCATAAAAAAAATCCAATAGAGTTTAAAGAAATTACAAATCAAAATTACTGATTTTTGAATTCAATTGAATTAAAGAATTTTGGAAGCATTTGTATGGTGGGGTGACATGAATATTGTCTGGAGGTCCATTCATTTGCTGTCCATATGGGCCATATGGAAATGGCGGAATGCGGCTATATTTAACTAAAAAATGGAAAATCATTATACAGTTTTTGAATCAATCCTCCATTTGTACAATGCTCTAAATCTTTCCAAACATATTCGGGATAGAAGTGGGAGGAAGGCTCTATCAATGGAACCCTTAGGTGTCCCGCGAGCCTATTTTGATGGGGTGGCTCAACATGGATACTGTGCATGTGGTGTTTATATCATTCCTATGGAGGGGCAGTAGATTGAAATATATTGGAATGGTGGTGTTGGATCCAATAACAAAGCTGAGGTTATGGCACTGGCTGGCCTTCTATCCTTCTGTGATTTTCTCAACATTCAAGAGCTGCAAATTTTTGGGGATTCAAAGGTGATTATTGATCATGTTCGGTCTAATCACGTCATAAAAAAAATCAACTTATCGGGATGGCTGAACAAGATTGAGGCAATATGGCACCATAGAAAGGATTACTCTATCGGCCATATTGACAGAGAAAAAAACAAGCTTGTGGATGCTCTATCAAAGAAAGGCCTTTCATCTCAACATGAAGTCTGGATGATGAGTATCACAGTGGCCAAAAAATCTTACCAAATTCAGGAATTTATCATGTCGGGTACATAACTCTCTTTTCTCCTTGCCGTCAATCTGGTATGCATCTGGTCCCCACATATTAGAATTTCTTTTAATCAGTTGTTTTTTATCTATATTCAGCCATGTTTATCTGTTGATGCCCCATATTTTGTCTCAATCTGAAGCTAAACTTACTGTACATTCTGATGAAGGTCTGTACTTTCGCGTTTATTAGAACACCCTCTAGTTTTGGTTTGATTAGCTTATTTAGCATTATCTTGTGATCACCATATAGTCTTATGATGTACTGTTTTTCCGCAATATGGAATATTAATAGAAATTTAACTTTTTTCGTACTAAAAATATATTACAAGTTTAGTGCCAATTGTTTGACAAAAGTCTTGGTGTTAAGAATTAAGAAAATTCATCCCTGAATCAAATTTTAGGTGCCAAGAGAGACACATTAATACTCAGTTCGATTTAGTTACGTGATTAGTTGGAGGAAATTGGTAGATTTTGGTATGAAAGGCCCAAAATTCGTCTATAGGTTTCTATTAAAAAAATGGGGATTTATTTCTACAATTTTAAATGTTATTTTCTCTTTATATTATATAATATTTTCTGTCCAAAAGTGTTAAGATTGAATGAAATTTTATTATTAATAAATTTAAATGAATAATTTCCATTTCTAATTTATAACTCCCCTCGCCCAATATGGAATGTGAGTTTGGCGTGAAGGGTGTATAATGTTAATATGAAACATACATTTTATGCTCGTTGAGCATGTCAATGTAAATCACTGCTAGGCTTTAGATATAATGTTTTATAAGTCCCCCATCATCAAATTAAAAAAAAAATTCTTCTTATTTAGGGAAGTCCGTGTTTACTCTAATTAAAGTGTGCTTGGATATGAAACATATTTGATAGGATTGATCCTAGGTCTCCCATAAATTAGGACTGACAATTATTGATTCACACTGGCAATTACCGATTCAAAAAAAATTATAATTTTATTTATAAAATGCAAATAACTAAATAATTTTAATTACATTCAACATAATGATATATTCATTTTCACTAAAACTTTAAATGCACACAAAATTTTTAACAAAACAAACTCTAAATCTTAAGCCCGTTTAAATTTAAATATAGAATCTCAAAATAATAATTAATATTTTCACATTTTTACATGCTAACATTTCACCTTGTTTAATTTTACATAGTGTGAATGCATACTGCAACATTTCTTTGACACTGTTGTGGTAGCCATGGAAAGGCCTTAAGAGATGCATATCAACATCATTGGCGATATATTTCAAGCATTGGAAAAGCCAGTTCTGCCATCACATTGCAGAAAGACATTTACAATAGGTAAACATTTCCATTGCATTGCCATTTTGAGAAACCGTGTTTGTGACTGACCAATGATATATTTATTATTATAATTCATGTTTTTTTGTGGAAGATGTGCATGATGAACTAGTACTATGGCTTTTGTGTTATTTTGCGTGATAATTTGTTGAAGCTGTTGGTGAGATAAAATAGACCACACAGTATCATTCCAATTGCTGGAAAAATTATTCTCATTTGTGTCATTAATTCCTAAAGTATTGTTGGTTGTAGTTGAGCGATTGTCGATTTCTGCATGTGATTGTTGAATACTTTTGCGTTCAAATCACATTTGATTATTTAGAATTAAGAAGTGGAGATAATATGTATAATATCTTATTCACTTATATGCATTGCAATAATAAGGCATATGCATTCATACAAGGCTACAAAGATGAGATGCAGATCAGGCTCAGACAGATGAACTACTTACGTCTTGGGCTTAAACTTGGTCTATTTAACAAGATGAGATTGGTAGCATTTGACAGGTTAGTGGATTGATTTACAGTGTCTAGTTTGTTTGAGATGGAAATGCTCTAGCTTATAGGTCTATATATATATTTTTTATTATGTTTTAGGGTTGTTGTTTTGTAAACTGAAGGGCATTGGCGATGAAACATAATTCTACAATGGTTGCTCTGAATATCCCTAGAAAATCAACAATGCCAACCAATTTCATTGTTGTTATAAGTGTTATGTGTGTGTCAACTATTGTTGGCTGGATGTGCCAGAGATGGATGGAAGACATTCATGGTTCAAGTTGACAATAATTCAAAACTGGTGGTCTTTCTCACTTGGGAGTAGTCGTACACTGTATATGGAGGAAGAAAAAATGAAAAAATGAATCAATTGACTATTAATTTTGATTAATTAGAAGATAGGTATTCCGAATTATGAACAATTTAAAGGGTTGGTGTGCAGAATTGTGAACCGTTTAAAAGAAAAAAATTGAATTACAGAGTAGGTACGCAAAATTGAACAAAAAATATTACTAACTCCAAAAATTGAATTACGTGGCAGGTATGTACAATTGGAAAAAAATATTTGAATTGTGTGGCAGGTATGCACAATTGAACAAAACGATTATTAAATACTAGAAGGAGGTCTGCAGGGAAAAAGGAAAGTTTGAAAATATTGAAAGGTTTATAGCTGTGTTGAGAGTATGATCTCCAAAGTCAATTTTTTACTATTAATTGAAGCATTTCCACATTGGAGTAGTTTTTTATGATAGGAATATCCTACACATTGCTTCCCATTTTATATGAAAAGAAAAAGGGAAGCAAATAAACTCATGCTTGTGCCACCTTCTCTTGAAACTGTCGTCCGTCTACAACAAAAACATAAAGCAAGGATTATATAAGAATGTTAATATACAATGCAGAGGCTATGTGACAAAAATAGTGTTTCATTTTGACAATTCTAGCTAATGGAAATCATTACGAGTGATGATTATGTTAAAAATGGAAGACATAAAATATATTCATCAAAATGAGCACCTCACAAATGAGGGGCTTCACCTAAAGACTACCTCTAGTAGAATTCTCTACACCTTTATTATTAAACATCAAGAATATATAGTTTACAAGCAAATAGGAGAGTTAGAACAACCACCTAGTATGTAGGAACTAATTCCTAAACAAAGACTCACACACAACTGTCGAACGAACTTTCTCCAATAATACATTTCTCCATTAATTTCAACACTCCCCTTTAATAGAGAAAGGGTTCACTAGTACTCCTAACATCTCCCTAAATAACTCAAATGCAATTTTTCCAAGGGGCTTAGTAAAAATCTCTTCGACATTATCACAAGTATTACAATATTCAATATGGATTTCCTTTGACTGAACCTTCTCCCTAACAAAGTGAAACTACATATCAATATGCTTTGTGTCTTTATGAATCACTGCATTATTTGCAAGTTTGATTGAGCTCTGATCATCACATCTAATAATTGTTGCATCTTTTTGTTCTTCTCTAGAATCCTGTAGAAGTATCCTCAACCAAACTGCCTCACACATTGTTGCACACATTGCTTGATACTATGCTTCTACTGAAGACAAGGATACAATGTTCTGCTTCTTGCTGCTCCATGCAATGACCCTGGACCCAATGATGAATGCATAACCTATTATGGATCGTTTTTCATCCAGATTTCCAACCCAATCTGAATCTGAAAAACTTGTCAATCTAACATCAAACAAATCAGTGTATTTAATACCAAAATCTAAGGTTCTTTGAAGATACCTTAAGACGCCTTTCGCAACAACCCAATGATTCTCAAGAGGCTTTGATATGAATTGGCTTTATACACTGACCGCAAAATCCAAATCCGGCCTTGTTGTAGTCAAGTAAATTAGACTCCCAACCAACTGTCAATACAGTGTTGCATCAACCTCCTTAGAACCATCATTATTCTGAAGTTTAGTATTCTGCTATAAAGGCACTGTGGCAGCTTTGCACTGATCCATTCTAAACTTTTTCAATAAGCTCCTGACATACTTTCCTTGAGACAGAAAAGTCTGGCCAGAATCCCTCCAGACTTCAAGACCCAAACAATAGTGTAACTCTCCAAGGTCTTTCATCTCAAAAACTTGTGACATTTGCATTTTGATTTCTTTAATGAGCTCATCTGCATTTCTTGTAATAATAAGATCATCTACATACAAAAAAATCAAAACAATTTTCCCCTCTTCATAAAACATGGTATACAAATTAGGGCCATTCTTGCTTCTTTTATAACTACGCTACAGGAAAAATGAATAAATTTTATCATACCACAACTTGGGTGCTTGTTTTAGTCCATACAGTGCTTTCCTCAATATACAAACTAAATGTTTCTCACCCTATTTAACAAACCTTTCAGGTTTCATTAAATACACTTCTTCTTTTAATTCCCCATTTAAGATGCAGATTTCACATCTAGCTGGTGTATCATCCAATGATGTTTGGTAGCTAAAGTAATTAACATTCTAATTGTGTTTAATTTAGCTATAGGGGCGAAGGTTTCCTTATCGTCTAAGCCTTCTTTCTGCGATTACTCCTTTGCAACTAGCCTAGATTTATATTTGTCTATGCTCCCATCTTCTTTAAATTTAGGCTTTTATAACCATTTGCAACCTATGGGTTGTTTGCCTTCAGGTAGTTCAACTAGATCCCTATTTTTTTTTTATAAGTATTGACTCATATTCCTCTTCCATTGCCGCCCTCCATTCACTATATTGACTCGCTTCTTTATAATTAGAGGGTTCAATAACATTTAACATACTAGTTATAAGGACATGATCCCTATATCTTGCTGGCAACACAATTTGCCTACCTGATCTCCTGAGTGGTGGAATGGATTCAAATCTATTTTGATCATCCCTTGGTGGACCTTGCCTGCTAACTACATCTATACCATCCACTTCTTCCTTTTTCTACTACTACTGCTCATGGATGTCCCTTGTTTCATCACTTCCATCTTCCAACAGAAAAGGCATGTGCCATTCTTCATTGCCTCTATCATGGTTTCCATCATCAACCTGCTCATGGAATACTACATCTCAACTTGCAAACACTTTATGACTAGAGGGATTAAACAATTTATAAGATTTAAAATCTGTGCAATACCCAAAAAAAATGAATTTAATGGCCTTTGAATCCAGTTTCTTCCTATCCTCTTTTGGAACATGAGTAAAATATTTGGAGCAAAAACTCTTAAATGATTAACTGCAGGCTAAAAAACTAATAAAGCTTCGAATGGAGTTTTAAAACCAAGGCTTTTTGTTGGACTCCTATTCTTCAAATATAATGCAGTATTTATTGCTTCTTCCCAAAAGCCATTAGACAAGTTCTTACCTTTTAACATGTTGTGTGCACACTCCACAAGGGTTCTGTTCTTCCTCTCTATAACCCCGTTCCGTTCAGGAGTGTGGGGTACTGTGAACTGATGAACTATCCCTTGGTCCTTGCAATATTTGATGAAACCACCTTTCTTGATAGTGAAAACTATACACATTGATCAATTATGATATTACACATATACAAGAAGTGGTGTCTCAAGATAGGGAAACTATCTTGGACACGCAATGAGTTGGTTGAGAGAATATATCAACCATACACTAAACTAGGGACATATAAATATAACCACTCCTATAGAATAGGAACAGACTCCTGTACATAGAAAGTCGCAACTAAGACAAGAAGGAATTACATTTTCCAACATAATCAGTATTATGAGCACAAAAAAAGGTTTTACGTACCAATAATCATCTGTAATCTAACTGTAAGAGACACTGTATATGGAGGAAACATCTATTGTCATGATAGATGATGCATCCCTTGCACCCCAAATCTACTTTTACACTTCCTCCCATCTCTATTTATGGGTCATTTAGAACCAACAAAATTTATGAAAATTGTTATACTAATTCCGTGCAAGAGTTGGTAGCCGGATCCCACATAACGGACAATAGAAATTTTCGTCCATTAACTCCATGGGCATTGTAGCTTTCCCCAGTCGTTTTATCAACTAGTAGCTCCCTAGGGAACCCCGGATAAGCCCCTTTTCCATATATTTTCGGGCAAGTTGAAACGACCTCCAGACTCTGCAGTGACATCACCTTGGAAGTAACCAACGTTAAAGGGATTGGTGATTGCTCCTGTAAGGTTGATATTGGGAGGTTGGATGATGGTATTGGTAACCAAATTAAATAGGGTGAAGATGCGTGATCAACGGGATATAACCAATCAAATTTTGAATAGATGTCATTTAATGGGAAAAACAACAGACATAAAGATGTCAAAGGGAGATGAAAAGGGTAAATGAATGCCTAGCCTGACCAATTTCAAAAAGGGACACCTTTGGTGTAATTAAGTTAAATGTGGAGCGTATGCATAATAAAGCTCATTTATTTAGTAAGATGTGGAGCCTTATATGTTTTATATTAGATATTAAATCATTTACATTCATATTTGGTGTAAGGTTATAACACATGGACACGACCTATCATCCACCTATGCCCATAAAGACAATGCATGAGTCCATAAGTCAGGTTATGAATGCAATATCTTAATTTAATGGTTTGCGTTTATTCCAAAATTTACAATGAGGAAGGCATATATATAATTATATATTAAAATGATTTTGTGCAGCATTTTAAAAGTGTCAAGAAGCTTTCTTATATATATATATATATATATATTTGGTATTTTTTGATATCAAAGACAAGTTCATATATAATTTGATCCCTAACAATCAAAGTGTAGGAGCGAAGGTGTTGTTTGAGCCTATGTGATTACCAAAGCCACGAGGGGGAAGTTATGGCCTCGGGAGCGGCATGGTCAACAATGAGAGAGAGCCAAAACTTGGATAAGGGCAGTGGAACACTGATTTTTTTGGGTGATGGGTGGCCTGTAATAGGGCGAGTGGGTTTGACCCAAAAATTATTAGCATTATAGTGTTGGAATTGATGTCAATAGGGCCTTGGTACTATTCATCATATGCCTTAGGTCAACCTGATGGTGGCAGTCTCCTTATGACTATGATGAATGATGTTGGTAGTCCTCTTGATGAGTGTTTGGGTTGCTATAGTGATTAGCTGGTTGGTCATGCTGGTTGGCATTGATGTCAACATGGTTATGACATGACCTAGTGTAGGTTTTGGAGGATGAGTAGAGATGGTTGTAGGGTATGTTATGATGGTCTATTATAGGTTAATGTTGCTAGAAGTGTTGGATATGTTTCTCCATGTGATGAAGTTAGATGACTTGATGCTGTTGCTGCAGGTGTTGGATATGTCTCTACTGGTGATGGAGGAAGTTAGATGACTTGATGCTGTTGTTGCAGGTGTTGGAGACACTGCTACATGTGTTGGAGATGCTTCTACAGGTGTTGGAAGAATTGGAGGTGCTATTACATGTGTTGTAGATTCTTATACAAGTGTTGGAGGTTGTTGGATGGCTTGATGGTGTTGCTAAAGTGTTGGAGATGCTGACATAGGTGTTGGAGGTGTTTGGATAGGTTGTTGTTGCTGTTAAAGTTACAGAGGTTTTGATCTTGATGGGAATTTAGCAAATTAGGGTCAAAAAATCACCAAATGATTTTCTAATAATTCTTTAATCTTCAACTCCAATTGAAAAGAAAGCTACAACTTCCTAGAATCTAGAAAGAATTCTTCTCCAGCTCCCACTGGATGGACGCTCCAACACCTGAGATTCTTCAGTAGTCAACTGAACGGATGCCCCAACATCCAATGAGCTACAACTCACCCTAGCACCACCCTACCACCCTGAAGTTTTCACAGGCATGAACCTCTTGGTGACTTCATGCACTAGCCTAGCACCACCCTACCACCCTATAGAAGAATAAAAGAAGAATGGACTCTAGTACCAGGGAAAATGGTCCACTTTACAATGATATAGAATGATGTAGAAGAAGACGACACACTAGACCATAACCCCAACTATGACACAACCACCTAATGATGATCCTATACCTCCCGACACTGCCTCTTCAACTCTTAGCAAATAGACACTTGTACAACTTTTACAAAGATGATTTTACAATGACTATGTACAATGATACTTTTACAATGTCTGTATGCAGTGCTTCCCACTTAAAGACTTCACGCGGTGAACTTCTTGCTATTGTTCTGCACCTTGATTGCTGCTCTTGTCATGCTACCATTTCTCACTCTTCAGAACATTATATTATGCATTGAGTCTTCTCTTAATGAATATATAATACCTGCAAAAATTCTTCAAGGAAATACCCATGACATGATAATAGCAAAAATTACCTCATCGTGCAGAACATATGTTAGTGCTAAACAAAAACAACAAATTAGAATACAAAGAAACTAATGAAATTAAGAGTTGAACATGCATATACAGAAGATACTTACTTGTAGCTTACCTTTGCTGCATCATTTTGCTGCATCTTGCTCTTTGCTGCCCTAGAAAGTCTGGTCCTTTGCACCCCTTGACAACACTTGATCTAGTTTTTCTTGCATTCTAGGAGAAAGATATTTAATCTAATGTATCTCTGCGATTTTAGATCCCCAGCATGTGATCTTCGGTCTTGTAGAAACCCTCTGAGTCTTCTTTCCAATGCCATAGGTCTGACCCGATTTGGACTCTTCAAGACAAAGTTATGCCTAATCTCTCACAATGACCTAATTATGGACTAGTTCAGTACAACTAACTTGTATGACGTACCACATGTTAGTGTTTCCTCCTTCGGCTCTGACATTGATACACAGAAAACTACAGTCCATGCACTCTCTGTGAATTTTACAGAATTCCAATCCTCTTCTCTGGGAGATAGTTATGACAATTTTCCCAAGGTCCCTTCTTTGGGATGAAATTCGGTAGCCTGGAAAAACCCTAACTTCCACAGATGATATCTCCAAACATATAGCGAACCAAGATCTAAAATTTAGTCACGACATTCATTAGGATTACAAATCAAATGGGTTTTAATTTTAGAATCTAATATTTCGCAGAAATGAAGTTATAGCGAAAATTGCACGACCACTTCATTTGGAGGATATATGAGATTTCTTTTATAGAGTTGAGAGGGGCTTCTATAGAGAATGTTGGAGGGATTTTAGAAGCTTAAAAAATTATTAATTATTGACTATTCAATGACCAAAACCAATTATGAGTGCCATTCCACAACCCCATAGGTTTTATCCCACTAACTGGGGTTACTAATTTCAAACATAAATATCTCTCAAACTGTGAAGAATTACTTAGCGTGCCATATATCAACGGAAACATCTTGACGAGTAGAATCTATCTAGAAGATCCTTGACTCAAAATAGAGTAAGTTGTCAAGTTAAAATTCCCTTGCAAGATCAGGGTAGCCCATCGTGATGCTTGGGTTGACATCAATGACAACCACAGATCATATTTAGATCGATAATCTACTGCTTTGTGATCTCATGTCCAAATCAGATCACTAGATAGAAAAAGGAAATACCAATAAGGATATAATAGTGTCCCAACCCAAATGATCAAGCATGCATCAGGCAGTTGGTTCTATATACTACAAGGAAATATTTGTGCACTTGGCCTCCTCACAAATTGGGGAAGGATTTAGGGTCTGAAGCAGATTCCCGCACTCCACTTAAGTGATCTACCTTGTCTGCACTTGACCTCGATCACTACACACAACCACAAACAAACAGAGACAGAAAATGACCTTCTTCGGAAGATCGTTAGATCAAAATATCATGGAAACAACTATAAATCATGTTGAATACAAATAGGTATAGGGAATGAACATATGCTTCTATTAGTCATGAAAACATCAGATTACAACCATATACCTTCACCTCAGAGCTTCCTCTATGCAATCTGATAGAGTCTCCACACTATATCAAGGA
This sequence comes from Pinus tabuliformis, assembly GCA_031772625.1. Taxonomy (NCBI): domain Eukaryota; kingdom Viridiplantae; phylum Streptophyta; class Pinopsida; order Pinales; family Pinaceae; genus Pinus; species Pinus tabuliformis. Next base: position 32,817,803 of record CM062804.1, read on the forward strand.
AATGAGCATGAAGAGGAATACTCAAGCAACATGAACCTCACAAGCTCTCTCTCTAGTAGCAAGATAGTATCATAAACTCAAGATCTCTAGCTCACTAATAATCTGGCTCTCCAAAACTTTCCTTACCCTTTCAAATAGTCTAGTATACATAGGCATTAGAGAGGTGTTAGGAAAAATACTAGGGGGGGGGGGTGGAGGGGGAAGGGGGGTGAGTCAATATTTTAAAAACTCACTTAAACTTTTATTTTCTTATTCAGATTTCTGTATGCGACTATAATGAAGTAATGTTAGGCCCCTATACTACTAGTGTAACCCCTTGTCGTTCTTAGTACAACCCCCTTATTATATTGTTGTGCCCATGTAGTCCCCATATTGTTATTATTGTGCCCCATAGAATCCCACTATTGTTATTATTGTGCCCTTACATTATTATTGTTATGTCGGCTCTGATTATATTATGACCCCTTAGACTCCTATATATAGAAAGGAGGTCTTGTCATTTGTATCATCTAAGAATTGTTCATTTGTGTAATGTAAAGGAGGTTTCCCCCTCGAAGAGGCTTATTTCTAAGGCATTGATCTATCTTTTCTATCTTTTTGTGAGCTGGTTTCATAACATTTGGTATTAGAGCTTTGGATTCTAGGGTTTCGCTGCTACAAACAAGTCAATGTCGAATTTTCACAATAACGTTTTTTTTGCGAAGTTTCAGAAGCTAAAACAAAATCCCATTTGAGATGAAAGCTCGTTAAACCTCGGATCCAAATTTCAAATCTGATCTCGCTATATTTTAGGATATATGATCTGAGGAAGTAAGGGTTTTTGCAAGCTCCAGAATTTCATCTAAAACATGTCATTGTGGAATTTTCACTATAACGTTTTTGCTACGAAGTTTCAGAATGTAAAATAAAAACCCATTTGAGAAGAAATTTGTCTAAACCTCGGGTCCAAATTTCAGCTCTTTTTTTGCTATATTTTCGGAGATACCATCCAAGACATTTAGGGTTTTGGCAAGATCCGAAATTACATCCCAAATAGGTGACCTCGGGAAAATATTCATAATTGTCTCTCTGAGCATCATATTCAAATTTTGTAAGAATTTACAGAAAGAGGACGGACTGTAGTTTTCTGTATATATTTTTCAGATCCGAAGGTCAAAACAGTGATACGTGGTACTTCATACAAGTTCACTCTTCTGAAAAGGTCTATAATTAGGTCATCTTGGGAGATTGTAAATAATTCTTGGAAAACCCCCGCTGGGTCAAAAATCACCAAACGCTTTTCTAATAATTCTTTAATCTTCAACTCCAATTGAAAAGAAAGCTACAACTTCCTAGAATCTAGAAAGAATTCTTCTCTAGCTCCCACCGGATGGATGCTCCAACGCTCGAGATTCTTCAGTAGTCAACTGAACGGATGCCCCAACATCCAATGAGCTACAACTCACCCTAGCACCACCCTACCACCCTGAAGTTTTCACAAGCATGAACCTCTTGGTGACTTCATGCACTAGCCTAGTACCACCCTACCACCCTATAGAACAATAAAAGAAAAATGGACTCCCGTACCAGGGAAAATGGTCCACTTTACAATGATATAGAATGATGTAGAAGAAGACGACACACTAGACCATAAACCAAACTATGACACAACCACCTAATGATGATGCTAGACCTACCGACACTGCCTCTTCAACTCTTGGCAAATAGACACTTGTACAACTTTTACAAAGATGCTTTTACAATGACTATGTACAATGATACTTTTACAATGTCTGTATGCAGTGCTTCCCACTTGAAGACTTCACGCGGTGAACTTCTTGCTGTTGTTCTGCACCTTGATTGTTGCTCTTGTCATGCTACCATTTCTCACTCTTCAGAACATTATATTATGCATTGAGTCTTCTCTTAATGAATATATAATACCTACAAAAATTCTTCAAGGAAATACCCATGACATGATAATAGCAAAAATTACCTCATCATGCAGAACATATGTTAGTGCTAAACAAAAACAAAAAATTAGAATACAAAGAAACTAATGAAATTAAGAGATGAACATTCATATACAGAAGATACTTACTTGTAGCTTACCTCTGCTGCATCATTTTGCTGCACCTTGCTCTTTGCTGTCTTAGAAAGTCTGGTCCTTTGCACCCCTTGACAACACTTGATCTAGTTTTTCTTGCATTCTAGGAGCAAGATATTTAATCTAATGTATCTTTGCAATTTCAGACCCCCAACATGTGATCTTCGGTCCTATAGAAACCCTCTAAGTCTTCTTTCCAATGCCATAGGTCTGACCTGATTTGGACTCTTCAAGACAAAGTTATGCCCAATCTCTCATAATGACCTAATTATGGACTAGTTCAGTAGAGATAACTTGTACGACGTACCACGTGTTAGTGTTTCCTCCTTCGGCTCTGACATTGATACACAGAAAACTACAGTCCATGCACTGTCTGCAAATTTTTACAGAATTCCGATCCTCTTCTCTGGGAGAGAGTTATGGCGATTTTCCCAAGGTCCCTTCTTTGGGATGAAATTCGGTAGCCTGGAAAAACCCTAACTTCCACAGATGATATCTCCAAACATATAGCGAACCAAGATCTAAAATTTAGTCATGACGTTCATCAGGATTACAAATCAAATGGGTTTTAATTTCAGAATCTAATACTTCACAGAAATGAAGTTATAGCGAAAATTCCACGACCACTTCATTTGGAGGATATATGAGATTTCTTTTATAGAGTTGAGAGGGGCTTCTATAGAGAATGTTGGAGGGAATTTAGAAGCTTAAAAAATTATTAATTATTGACTATTCAATGACCAAAACCAATTATGAGTGCCATTCCACAACCCCATAAGTTTTAGCCCACTAACTGGGGTTACTAATTTCAAACATGAATATCTCTCAAACCGTGAAGAATTACTTAGCGTGCCATATATCAACGGAAACATCTCAACGAGTAGAATCTATCTAGAAGATCCTTGACTCAAAATAAAGTAAGTTGTCAAGTTAAAATTCCCTTGCAAGATCAGGGTAGCCCATGGTGATGCCTTGGTTGACATCAATGACAACCACAGATCATATTTAGATCAATAATCTAATACTTTGTGATCTCATGTCCAAATCAGATCACTAGATAGAAAAAGGAAATACCAATAAGGATATAATAGTGTCCCAACCCAAATGATCAAGCATGCATCAGGCAGTTGATTCTATATACTACAAGGAAATATGTGTGCATTTGGCCTCCTCACAAATTGGGGAAGGATTTAGGGTCTGATGCAGATTCTCGCACTCCACTTGAGTGATCTACCTTGTTTGCACTTGATCTCGATCACTACACACAACCACAAACAAACAGAGACAAAAAATGACCTTCTTCAGAAGATCGTTAGATCAAAATATCATGGAAACAACTATAAAGCATGCTGAATACAGATAGGTATAGGGAACAAACATATGCTTCTATTAGTCATGAAAACATCAGATTACAACCATATACCTTCACCTCAAATCTTCCTCTACGCAATCTGATAGAGTCTCCACACTATATCAAGGAAATGAGCATGAAGAGGAATACTCGAGCAACATGAACCTCACAAGCTCTCTCTCTAGTAGCAAGATAGTATCATAGACTCTAGATCTCTAGCTCACCAATAATCTGGCTCTCCAAAACTTGCCTTACCCTTTCAAATAGTCTAGTATACATAGGCATAAGAGAGGTGTTGGGAAAAATACTTGGGGGGGGGGGGGGGGGGGTAAGGGGGGGGTGAGTCAATATTTTAAAAACTCGCTTAAACTTTTATTTTCTTATTCAGATTTCTGTATGCAACTATAATGAAGTAATGTTAGGCCCCTATACTACTAGTGTAACCCCTTATTGTTATTAGTACAACCCCCTTATTATATTGTTGTGCCCATGTAGTCCCCATATTGTTATTATTGTGCCCCATAGAATCCCACTATTGTTATTATTGTGCCCTTACATTATTATTGTTATGTTGGCTCTGATTATATTATGACCCCTTAGACTCCTATATATAGAAAGGAGGTCTTGTCATTTGTATCATCTAAAAATTGTTCATTTGTGTAATGTAAAGGAGGTTTCCCCCTCGAAGAGGCTTATTTCTAAGGCATTGATCTATCTTTTCTATCTTTTTGTGAGCTGGTTTCATAACATTTGGTATCAGAGCTTTGCATTCTAGAGTTTTGCTGCTCCAAACAGGTCATCGTGGAATTTTCGCAATAACGTTTTTTCTGTGAAATTTAAGAAGCTAAAACAAAATCCCATTTGAGATGAAATCTCGTTAAACCTCGGATCCAAATTTCAGATCTTGCCTCGCTATATTTTAGGATATATGATCTGAGGAAGTTAGGGTTTTTGCAAGCTCCAAAATTTCATCTAAAACATGTCATCATGGAATTTTCGCTATAACGTTTTTGCTACAAAGTTTTAGAACGTAAAATAAAAACCCATTTGAGAAGAAGTTTGTCTAAACCTCGGGTCCAAATTTCAGCTCTTTTTTTGCTATAGTTTCGGAGATACCATCCAAGACATTTAGGGTTTCGGCAAGATCCAAAATTACATCCCAAATAGGTGACCTCGGGAAAATAGTCATAACTGTCTCTCTAAGCATCAGATTCAAATTTTGTAAGAAGTTACAGAAAGAGAACGGAGTGTAGTTTTCTGTATGTATTTTTCAGATCCGAAGGTCAAAACAGTGACACGTGGTGCTTCATACAAGTTCACTCTTATGAAAAGGTCTATAATTAGGTCATCTTGGGAGATTGTGAATAACTCCTTCTTGAAGAATCCAATTTTGTATACACTGGTGGCATTGGAAAGAGGACATATAGGACTACTATAGGTCACTATTTCAGAATTGGAAGATCCAAAATTACAAAGTTACAGTCGTTTCAAGATCGAGCTCCTAAAATCAAGAAAAAGTGAGATGGGGAAGTTTGATGGCAAGGATCCGGTAAATTGGATACTACAGATGGAGAAATGTTTTGATCTGCATGGTGTACCACTGTTACAAAAGGTATGTATTGCATCTAATTATTTAGAACCGAATCAATTTTTATGGTATAAAGGGATTTTTTCTCGTAAACCACTTGTCATGTGGTTGATTTTCACAGAGGAAATGATAGCACATTATGAGGATACAAAGAGAAACACCTTCTTCAGCCAATTGATAAATCTCAAACAAAAGTGTTCAATGGTAGAGAACATTGAGGACTTTCAAAAATTGAATATAAGGGAAAATGATATTCCAGAGAAGCAGAGGATTGATGTCTCCATAGGGACTTTAAAGGATAACATTCAACATGAGGTTTGTCTTTGGGAAGCTGATTCATTGGAGAAGGCATTTAGGTTTGCAAGAAAAGTGGAAAGGAAAATTACGGAAACAAGGAATTCTACCCCTCACAACTATAAACATGGAAGTGTTGTTTCTCCTAGCCTTCCACAACCTACAAGGGTGACACCACAACAATTGGAAGAAAAAAGAGAAAATGGGCTTTGTTACAATTATGATAGCAAATGCACTAAAGGTCATAAGTGTGCTAAGAAGAAATTATTTTACATAGATTATGAAGAGGAGGAAGAAAAGGATCAAGAAACATCAAAATAAGAGGATATACACCAGGAACCAACCCCAGAGAAAGAAGAAATGAATCCGACCATATCTTGTAAAGCATTGGCAATAATTACCACTCCTCAAACTCTCAAGATAGAAGGACATATCAAGAAGAAAAACGTTAAAGAAGTGAAAGATCACATCGAGAAAGAAGAAATCAATCCAACCATATCTTGTAATGCATTGGCTAGAATTACCATATCTTGAGGACAACCCTTTTTGAAGGAGAGGAGCATGTTAGGCCCCTATACTACTAGTGTAACCCCTTATTGTTATTAGTATAACCCCCTTATTATATTGTTGTGCCCATGTAGTCCCCATATTTTTACTATTGTGCCCCATAGAAGCCCACTATTGTTATTATTGTGCCCTTACATTATTATTGTTATGTCAGCTTTGATTATATTATGACCCCTTAGACTCCTATATATAGAAAGGAGGCCTTGTCATTTGTATCATCCAAGAATTGTTCATTTGTGTAATGTAAAGGAGGTTTACCCCTCGAAGAGACTTATTTATAAGGCATTCATCTATCTTTTATATCTTTTTATGAGCTGGTTTCATAACAAGTAAACCTGCATATGTACGATACTGTTATGCGGGAAACTAGTGTATAACCAGTTAACTAACTTTTCAGTTAATTCATCATCTGTTTAATTTGAACCAATGTATCAATGTTTCATTAGGCATTAATTAAACAATAATCATGTGCATTAAGAAAAGAATAAACCATCACACATAAAAAACACATGAACACCAGTATTTTTAGGTGGAAACCCAATGTGGGAGAAAACCACCGCTGCTGTTGTCTCTGTCTTCATATTTTATTATATTGAAAAAAATCTTACAATCTTGTACTTGTGCAGAATCATACCAACACGCAGGAACCAACCTACACAAGGCTACAACCTTCTCTCGTTCTGAAACACCCATTGGAAGGGGAATCCAACCCCCTGATCTCATTTACCGACACTCACTGGAAGGGAGCTCCAACCCCCTGATTAGATTTTCCAGCTACTACTAGAAGGAAGCTTCGACTTCCTCACTGAAGGCTCCAACCCTCAACACTTATGTGGATCACATTTCATAATTTTCATACTGGATCCACTTGACTCAAAACATCAAACCTATAGGCCACTTTTCAACAAATTTTCAGACTGGACCCACTACCATCATTTAATCCCAATTCCAAATAACAATAATAAAACCAAACACTGTATCAAATCACTTAATCAGTAAACAAATTGAATCGCCAAATCAATCATTGAAATAAATTATTCTCAAAGAAACAAACCAGCTTATATCACTGTATACCCATTAATCAAAATACCAAACCACATACTGTTCATCACTGAAACTAGATCCTGTCACTCCAAACATTGATCAATCGTATGTTAGAATGTATACGCTATTGTTATAAAGAATATCCATGTATATACGTTCTTTCCTTTAAGAATTTCTATGTACAGATCTCAAAATATTGAAGCTTGAATCTGAATCACTGCATTACTAAAAAAATCATTGAAACACATACATACCCCATCACAGATCTTAGAACCACATACAAATTATCTCATAGCAACATCATTACTATTCAACATAACATAATTAGCTCAAACTCAACCAGCACTATCAAACACAGATTATCATGAAAGACTTCATCAGAAGACAACAGGAAACACAACAAGACTGATCAGGCATCATATACAAGGACATCATAATTTTAAAAGCAGACAAAGGAAATGCCACTATTATTATGGATAGGACAGATTATGATAATAAGATGGAAGAACACCTTAACAAAAGTGGCTGCTATAGAATTATTATCAAGGACCCTAGCAACAAAATCCTTCACCTAGTTAGTAACAAAATCAAAAAACTCCTCTCTTGATTCTACTATTAAGAACAAGTTAATACCCAATAACGCCATCATCCCTAGAATTTATGGTGTGCCCAAAATCCATAAATCTAGAATTCCTCTGAGACCCATTGTGAACACCATAGGATCACCCACTTACTGGTTATCTTCACTCAAATTCCCACCATCATCCGAAGCAAAAAGTAGGTGCCATCAAAACCCTAGCTAACAGAGCTTCAAGAATATCTGACCCTGAACATTTAGAAGAAGAACTTAACCATCTCTACAAGGTCTTTATAAACAATGGCTATCAGAAAAACATTATCCAAAAAATAATTAAAGAATCCACAACCAATACCCAAAAAAGAAAAACTCTAGAAAACCCTAGAATCTCCTTACCCTATATTAAAGGAACCACAGACAAAATTGCCAGAATTCTCACCAAGCATAACATAATGGTTGCATTCACACCCCCTAACACCATAAAAAACATGGTAGATTCTGCCAAGGACCCAATAGACCCAAAAAATCACAAAGGAGTATACTCGGTTCCCTGCTCATGTGGAAAAATATATATAGGTGAAACAGGGAGATCCTTTGGCATTAGGTTAAAATAACATATTAATGATATTTCAAGAAATAGGTCAGAAAAATCAGGTCTAGCTGAGCATGCATGTTCTTCCTCACACTATATTTGCATGGAACAAGAAAAATTAATTCACAAGGAAGACCATTATTTAAAACGAAGGGTGAAAGAAGCAATTGAAATCAAAAAATCCTCCAACAACATGAATAGAGACGATGGACTAAAGTTAAGTAACACTTGGAAACCCCTATTAAATAAAATAAAAAAGAAATAAACACAGATTTACACACATTCATTAAAAAAATAAATAAATAAACAAAATTATTTAATTAATAAACAAATAAATATAGCCTATCATAGCTAGCTCCCTATCTAACTCTCCTTTAAAAAAATAAAAAATAAAAAATAAAAATAAAAATAAAAATTAACAAGATCACATAATAAATAAGTTAACATAAAAATTCAAAACTATTCTTTAAAATTATATACATTCTAGTAAAATAATTAACATATAGCTAAGGATCTTAAACAGATAATATAGATTTCAAAATAAATAAATAAATTATATATATATATATATATATATATATATATATATATATATAACTAAATAAACAAATAATAATAATAAATAATAAATAAAATATATACTTATTTAAATAAATAAATAAAATAATTATTAATTAATTAATCATTTGTAAGCTGACTACAAAAGAAAACATCAAAAAAAAAAAAAAAAATCAATAACTATTAATAAGCTCTGTAATTTCACGCTTTCTCTTCTCGAAATACAAATCTCATTGCCCTGATGATGGACTCATTAAGCTAGTCCAAAACGTTGGTTTCAAAACGGTTCACAGGTTTTTCCACAAAAATCAAAATGTGATATACTATTTGTCGAAAGGTTTCACTGGGCCTGAACTCAGATATTCACATGTGGAAATTCTTTCCTTGGCAGTTGTCTTTGCTTTCAACGCTTCGACATTACATACTGCTGCGACAAACTACTATCATTGCCTTGGAGAATCCCATGAGACACATTTTGTCTCATCAAGTCATTGGAGGGAAATATTCGAAATGGATAGTGATCCTCCAACAATTTGATTTGGTTTTCACTGCTTCCAAGGAAAAAAATTCCTTAGTCTTCGCCGAACTTTTGTCGGATTTTTCCATTGTCGATCCTAATGAGATAGCCCACAATCCTTTTCCGGATGAATTTGTCTATCTTATCGTCACTATTGACCCTTGATATGGTGACATTCTTATCTACCTCCAAGTGCAACGTTTTTGTCCTAAACTATCGTTAGGTGACCGTCTTCGCATTCGCGACCAAGCGCGGCACTATTTAGTGCTTAACGGTACATTATATCGTTGTGGTGTTGATACATTTCTTCGACGTTGCCTCACTCATGAAGAGGCGGAACACATTTTAAATGACTGCCATGCTAGGGCATGTGGCGGTCATATTTCTAGCATATCTATTGCTCAGAAATTTTTGTGTGTAGGTTACTACTAGCCAACTTGTTCAAAGATTGTATCAAGGCTATCAGGTTGTGCCACTCTTGTCAAATGTTTACAAAGAAAATGTGGGCTCCTCCAGCCCTTTTGCACCTAGTTATCTTTATCGGCCCCTTTTCCAAATGGGGGATAGACTTCATAACTTGCAACCCCATTTCCTTTGTTGGACACAACTCTATTACTGTAGCTATGGACTATTTCACGAAATGGGCTGAAGCCCTTCTACCTTCTAGGCCGATGGAGAAACTATGGGGCTATTCCTGTTTAATCAGGTCATCTGTCGCTTTGGTGTGCCCCACATGATCGTTAGAAACCATGGATCCCTTTTTCATAATCACATGATTTCTGACTTAACATCGTTGCTCGGTTTTCGCGAGGATCAATCATCCTCCTACTACCCCCAAGTTAATGGTCAAGTAGAGGCCGTCAATGGCATCTTAAAAACCATGATCCGTAGGTTAGTAGGGAATCATAAAACCCACTAGCATCGAATGTTATATCCTGTGCTATGGGCATACCGAACTTCAGTTAAAACTTCTATAGGCTTCACACCTTTTCAACTAGCTTATGGCCTAGAAGTAGTTTTACCAATTGAGTGTCAGATTCCTTCCTTACAAATCATCGTTGAAATCTTGCCTAACACCACTGTCGAAGAAGAGCACCTACTATACCTAAATCAACTAGATGAAACCCGTCGAGATGTCGAATTGGCACTCTAAGCCCACAAGCACGGAGTCAAAGCCCAGTATGACAAAAAGGTCCAGCCTTGTTCTTACCAAGAGGGAGATCTTGTTTTACTCTATGATAAAAAACATGACCTCTTAGGCGCAGGAACACTTCAACCCTTATGGCTCGGTCCATATGTCATCAAGAAATTCCTCTCAAAAGGGGAATATGAACTTCAGGACTAGGAAGGAGTCCCACTTGCTGAGCCCCGAAATGGGCTCTATCTAAAAAAGTATTATTCTTAGTACTGCACTAGGCATGTGCTTTGTAATTTTATGTATTTATAAGTTTTTCTTCTTTTTTATGTGACTAGATTTTTTGGTATTTCTTGAAGTATTTGTCTCATACATATTTCTGGTTATGCAAATGTCTTCATTACCCTTAGCATACGTAGGATACGTGGATGGTGCCAGTCGTCACACACGGCACATTACATCAATTTCTTGGGTCATTTACACACCTGAGTCGGAATTGTTTTGTTCTGAGGGAGTCTTTCTTGGTACTGCCACCAACAATATTGCTGAGTACATGTCCGTAATTTCACTTCTCACTGAAGCGTCATCAAGGGACATCTCCAATATGGTGGTTAGGTTAGACTCTCAACTTGTTGTTATGCAATTGACAAATCATTATCACATTCGTAATCCAATATTGTTACGTCATTATTTAAGGGTACGACTCTTGGAACATCAATTTGAGGTTATCACATATGAACAAATTCCTAGAGAATTTAATACAGTTGCTGATTCATTGGAAAACTATGTGTTAGATTGGCATCTGTCTCTGTCACATGGAATGAATCGATCTTGCAGACAAGATAGACCTTCCTAGAATCTAAACAAGACCTAATGACAAGCAAACCAACCAGACACTATCTTTCTCTAAATATGCTTTGATAAACAATAGCAAACAAGTGTTTTTAGGGCCTACCTTAGGTCCAACGCAAGCTTGTGGATGCCCTCGCTCCTTTGATCCAAATGAGCTCCTTTTCGCGAATCTGCAAACACAAACAAGGCAAACAAATTAAATAGCACCTGAAAAGCCAATTGCATAAAACATTTTTGACATGAAAGTCAAGGAGTCCATGAAACAAATAACATGAGATACTTGTTGAGAAAAATGAGTTTGATTGTATTAATTCAAAAGAAGAAGAACTTTACAACCTTTGCCGTGACGCTGTACAAGCTCCTCCCAGGGTCCAGCAAGAAGTCTCCTCTACTTTGACAAGTTTCACTTACTCCCCAATGAAGCCAAAAAGATGTGTGATCTTGTCATGCGGAAAGAGTCAATTTTGCGGACAAAACCGACCTCCCTAGAAGCTAAGGCTTTCTAGTGACAAACAAGACAAATAAACACTACCTTTCTCTAAATATGCATTTAGAATACAAGTAATCAGGTGATTATAACATACCTTTAGTCCAACGCTTTGTAGTAGTCCAGCCTCTCCGATCCGGATGAGCTCCTCCTTCTCTTCGAAACCTGCATTCACTAACAAGCCAAAAGATTAAATAGCACCTGATAAACTTATAAAATAACACATATTCATCATACAGACCAAGGAGTATATGAAACAAATCATGAATAACAATCTGTTGAGAAAAATGAGTTTATTTGTATTAAGTGGAAACAAAAGAAACCATTACAACCTGAGCCTTGGTGTTGTGTAGGTCCCTCCCAGGGTCCAGCAAGAGTTTTCCTTTACTTTGATCAGCTCACCCACTTCCAAATAAGGCTAGGAAAGGATGGGAATCTCTCCTCTCAAGCTCTATAAGGGAGTCCTAATTCCAGCAGCATCTACCCTTAGGAATGTTCAGCTTTCAACCTCTCCTCTCTCTGGCCCAATGCCTGTATTTATAGTGCTTTGGAGGATGTTAATCAAGTCCACCATCAATGGGATAAGCCCCTCTTTGAGTGGGATAGCTCCCCTCTTGATGGGATAAGTTCCTCTTTCATAGGGATACATGAACCATTTGGAGGCGCTCAATACATGTCAAACAAGCTTCTAGAATGCTCTAGAAATGACCACAAGTAACGTTTTTGAAGTGAAACTTGCGCCTTTTGACCTTTACAAGAGTACGCACCCACCCCTTTACAGACAGAGCGTACAAGTACGCAAGTATTGTGAACTTGAGGTGCGTACACGCAGGTAAGGCTAAGAGAAACTGCGTACCCAGAGATATATAGATTTTTAAAGACTTTCTCTCTTTCTTGGAGTTTGACATGAAGAGCAGAGGTATGAGACTTGCCAAGGAGGATAGTATGACAGTTGATGGAGCCATACTAACTGCAAATAGTCATGGTGACAAATTTTAGTGTAACAGATTGCCCCCTAAAGTGCGAAGCCTGTAGTAGATTAGGGTTTCATATCATCTAGGAAGGGTGAAGTACTTTATCATTTCAAGGATTATCTTGTGGAGAGCCCAGTCGGAACCTGCAAGTATTCAACACAAAATACATATATGAGATCATATCATCGCTGAGGTAGGCATTCCCATACTCAGATTGAAAACTTTAACTAACAAACTAACTACTGCTCTGATACAGGAATGATTTCGCAGTACATCATAATCATAGACTCTTGTAGACACAGTATGGACGCAGCCATCTGTTTATGATTAGTCTACTGTATAATGAATACAAAACTCCTCGCAGCCTGGATGGTGGAAACTAGATCCAGGGTCTTCATTTCTACTTCCCGAAAAGGTACGATTCTATCCATGCGAATAAATGAGTTGATGTCGAACATGGTAGAAACCACTTGATTACCAGTCGATGATGTAAACTGTTAACAAGTGTGAGAGAGACCACCAGTGATGTCAATGGTTCTCAAAGTACCCAGTACAATCCATGAGATGTGAATGAATGAGTTGATGTCGAACATTTCACGGAGTCCTTCGATCGAAAGTCAATGATGTAAACCGTCGTCAAAGGCGAGAAACCTGCCATTGATGCATGCAGATTTCAAGGTACTGACGATTTCTAGGTCATCTTTCTAGATAATGTGCTGATGTCAATAGAAAGCGACCCGTTGCAGGCAAGCCCACAACACGAAATCATAGATCAAGTTGAAGAAATGTAGCTGTAAGGACTGACTCAGGGATGGTCGAGATGGATGATGGGTATTTTGCAGATGAATGATTTATTTGCAGTGACCTCTTGAACACATAACGACACAACAGATGGCTTGGTGACATTTGACCCAAAGTTAATACCCGGCTGAAGACTTTCAATGTGGTTTGATCAACTGTGAGGCAAAGGATTTCCCAACCCAGGTGAATGAAAAGTGTCGTGTTCAAGAGTGGTGATAAGGCTTCTTCTGATACAAAGGATAACAAATAGGCTCATTTTTCTCTCTTTTCCCCCACCATTTCTGGCAAGTACCTCTTTATTTTTTACAAGCTTGAGGAGGATAACATATGCTTGATTATAAGCTCATCCTTCGGATGAGTCCAACTTAGTTTTGATTCGAACCCTAAGAAGGAGTGGTCCGTTCCTGTTTGTAATCGAACAGGTCCTTTACTGTGAAATTTTAACGAGTCCAGTATAGGAGAAACTCGGCATTTTTCAATTTTAGAGAGTCTGAAAAAACTTAAGAAGACTCCAGGGTTGAACTTTTTCGTAAATTTGTGTCTCCCAAGCCCGAAAAAGTATAAAATAATACTTGAGAGAACCGCTTGATCTTGCGACCAAGGAGTACTTTCATGATTAGTGTCTTTGACCTGAAAAGTAAAAAGCGATCAAGGACACATCGTTTTATTTCCAGTATCGAATTTGAAACGACAAAAATCCGGCAATCTTTTCCTGTTTTTACAGTCAGAAAAGGGCTATAAGGGGACCGTCTTTTAATTCCGTTTTAACGAGTGTAAAAGAAACGCTCGGCAATCTTTTCATGTTTTAGGAGTCTGAAAAGGGCTTAAAAGAGAACTCCAAGGTTTCACTTTTTTGTAAGTTTTAACGAGTTCGAAAAAATGATAAAAATGTACTCATGGTTTTCATTTTTTCGTAAGTTTTAATGAGTTCGAAAAAATGATAAAAATGTACTCATATGTCCAACTTTCAATTTAATTTATGGGCAGGAAAATATGGAAAGAACTCGGCATTTTCATTTGTTTTACGAGAATGAAAGATAGCAAAATAATCTCGAGATTTTCATGAGTTTAACGAGTCTTGAAAATAACTGAAATTGACTCGAGATAGGTTTCATTTTTACAAAAGCTTGAAACAGAGGAAAACTATGCTTCAAAGTAGTTTCATTTTTACACAAGCTTGAAACAGAGAGAAAACTGTGCTTGAAAGTAGTTTCATTTTTACACAAGCTTGAAACAGAGAGAAAACTGTGCTTGATGCCCCCTAAGCGTAACTGCTAGAGCGCATGCCCCCCCCAGCTTCATTTCATTCAACTAAGTACAAGCTGGATGGAATGAAGGTTCATGTACGAGATCGTTTGAAAGACTCGACCTAAAACTGTAAAACACTGAAATAACTAACCTAAATATACAACTTAACATTTATGACATCTCGTCAAACTCTCGACTCAATTAGAGGAGGATTTATTTCATTTTTTAACGAGCTTGACACAGGAAAAGAACTATGCTCGGATTCGGTTTCATGTTTACGCAAGCTTGAAACGAAAAACTATGCTTGTTATAAGTTCACATGCCCCCAGCATAATGACACAAAACGAGGTACATGCCCCCCCAAGCTTCATTGCATTCAATGAGGTGGATGAAATGAATGCTTATTCTCGAAATCTTGGAAAGACTCGTGGGAGTTGTTTCATTTTTTAGTGAGGTTGACACAGAAAAAGAACTATCCTCAAAATCCTTGTTTCATTTTTTAAACGAGCTTGACACAAGATAAGGAACTATGTTCATAACTACTCTACAATCTACCTAACAAAGAACTATACCTAAAAAACCTTGATTCATTTTTTAACGAGCTTGACACAAGACAAGGAACTGTGCTCTAAAATCCTTGATTCATTTTTTAATGAGCTTGACACAAGACAAGGAACTATGCTCATAACTACTCTACAATCTACCTAACAAAGAACTATACCTAAAAAACCTTGATTCATTTTTTAACGAGCTTGACACAAGACAAGGAACTGTGCTCTAAAATCCTTGATTCATTTTTTAATGAGCTTGACACAAGAAAAGGAACTATGCTCATAACTACTCTACAATCTACCTAACAAAGAACTATACCTAAAAAACCTTGATTCATTTTTTAACGAGCTTGACACAAGACAAGGAACTGTGCTCTAAAATCCTTGATTCATTTTTTAATGAGCTTGACACAAGACAAGGAACTATGCTCATGACTACTCTCTACAATCTACCTACTTAACCTACCCTTGTTTCATTTTTTAACGAGCTTGACACAAGACAAGGAACTATGCTCAAGACTCTTTGTTTCATTTTTTAACGAGCTTGACACAAGAAAAGGAACTATGCTCAAAAAGTTCGCATGCCCCCAGCATAATGACGCAACTCAAGGTACATGCCCCCCAGGCTTCATTGTATTCAACCAGATGGATGGAATGAAGGTTTACTTTCAATATTTAACTTGAAAAGGGAGTTGTTTCATTTTTAAGGAGGTTGACACAAGAAAAGAACTATCCTCATACCTGATTCATTTTTTAACGAGGTTGACTCAGTAACAGGAACTATCCTCATACCTGATTCATTTTTTAACGAGGTTGACTCAGTAACAGGAACTATCCTCATGGTAGCCTGTTTCATTTTTTAACGAGGTTGATACAGGAAAAAACTATCCTCGTAACACCCTGTTTCATTTTTTAACGAGGTTGACATAGGAACAAAACTATCCTCGCACAACTGATTCATTTTTTAACGAGGTTGGCACAGTAAAAGGAACTTTCCTCGTACAACTGATTCATTTTTTAACGAGGTTGACACAGTAAAAGGAACTTTCCTCGAACCTGATTCATTTTTTAACGAGGTTGACTTAGTAACAGGAACTATCCTCAAAACATTAATCATGGCTTCCAACTGGAGGAAAGAAATGTCAATGGACACACCTTGATCATGGCTTCCAAGAGGTCTTCATCAGAAGGAAGAATACTTCTCTGGAATGAACATATGTCAAGGGACTCAAAAGGGATAAGAACATCGTGTTCAAGTAATCCCATAGAGTTTTCCATGTCAATTACCGGATCTAAATCAAAGGAAGATGAGCAAACAGTGAGAGGCTCACTTACATCGGTAACTGAAGACATGGGACCAGTTGCCACATAATTAACCCGTGGCAGGGTAGATACCACTTTAGAATCAGGAACATTTAGGGGTTTCATATTATTGGTAGTTGAGACAAGACTAGGGAACGAAAGCTGGTCTACAGTCACAATACTGCCATTGTGAGGGAAAGACATCACGCGAAAGAGTGTCGATACGACAGCTTTCATTGCATAAACATAGTCTCGTCCAAGGAGTAAATTGAAATCCAAGGGACCTCGAACTACCATAAGATCAATACAGACAGTTTTACCTTCCAAGGTAATAGAAAACTTAGGAAGGATCCCTAAAGGTTCACTAATGGTTTTGTTAAAAGCTTTCAGATTCTGCGTAATAGGCGCAAGCTGAGGGGAACCCAAAGCCTTCCAAACAGTTGAGGATAAAATACTGACAGAAGCACCTTCATCTACCTGAGTACGATGTATGTCCCTACTACCAGCCTTGACAATGATTTGGAAAGGGATAGAGGAAGGAAGACGAGGTTCTGTCAATCTATTCCAATCAAAGGAAAAGACCTCAGTACTTGGAGGGGGTTCTGTAGAAATAGGTGAAATGCCCCCCGGCATAGAAGAATCTGATGTAACAAGAAGAACCTGAGCGGTATGAAGTTCACTCTCTAAATGGAAAGTGGGATCGACCGAATGTGAAATTGAATCGGCCACTTGATCAACTAATGGATCATCAACTCGAGTGACATGAGTTTCACTCTCCAATGGGAGAGTGTGATCGACTGTACTTGAATTTAGATCAATCACTCCATCAGTTGACGGTAGGTTGGGAGAAAGTTTACGGTAACCAGTTGGAAATTCTTGCTGTGGAACAGTAAGGTTTTCCAACAATGCTGAGGCTTCATCCATGTGAGGGCAAATGTGAGTTTGATGACTCCCTTTGCATAACTTACAAGGAAACCTAACTTTACCCTTTTTCCCAGGAACCTGACTATCACTGGTTGATGGATCAATGGAAAGTTGATGGGATTTTTCTGACCATACTTCCAAGACCTTTGGAATACCAGGACAATTGACAAGGAAGTGGTCACCCTTACAAAGCCTGCAAGGGTATTTGGGTTTACGATGCATGTTGGAGTTTTCCTCAACACAACTAACACTTACAGCCACGGTTGGTTGGTTGACTTCTTTCTTATCTTGCTTCTTCTTCTTCTTCTTCTTCCCTTTCTTCTTCTTCTTAGCCTCCTGGTTACTAGCATCAAGGCTTTTACTAGGCGAAGAGGAAGAAATGGAGGAAGAAAAATTAGGCGAAGAAGGTAAAGGGTCAACAGAGGGTTGGTGATGTTGAGATGGTGAACTCTGTTGAGGTGAAGCATTCGGTTGAGGTGGAACAATTGGAGTACTTGGGGCCAACGAAGTTGAAAATAACGATATCGGTAATCCTATTGTAAATCCAGGTAATGACAAAGTAGCCATATAAGGAGGACCAACATTTCCAAAGTAAGGAAAAGTACTAGGATTCTCGTTAGGAGGGGTTCCTAGGTTGGTAAATTCCGGAACGTTTGCCATTATATTCAACTTCAGTGAATTTTATTAACAATTTAAAACTAAAATTAACAATTCACAATTCACACCTAACAATTAAAATTCACAATTCACACCTATGGTCTCTAAAATTAAAAACAAACAAATTAACATGCGCTAACAAATCTAGGAGTCAAACCACACACAAACAGTAACCTTCCAGACCGAAAACACTAGTTGGTGATGAAATCCAACATCGCAGAATTCAGTACAGAAGTGGCGGGTGGAACAGTTACCCCGGCAACCTGCTTAATGAATAGACTGGACCAAGTTCCTCCACTTTAACCGCCTCGAGTGAAGTGAACCCCCCAGAAAATCCAAGTGAGTCTAGCCGACGTCTGCTCCAGGTACAGTGGGATCTTCCCTCCACCGTCACCTTGGGTAGAACCCTAAAGATAATGGTCACTAAGGTCACCAACAGCAACAAATATACCTGGGGGAACAGTCTACGATCCGATAGCACGCAAGGGCAGAGTAACAAGCTCAATCCCCTTGCCGGCTCCTTGACAATAATCCAAGGTTTACCGACAAGTGACCCCAGGCTCCTCGACAATGGTTAATCCGAGGTTTACCGTTTTTAGTACGTGCGTATCTGGCGTCGTTCCCAATGAAGGAGGATTGATCCCTCACTGGTTCGGACACGATCTCGCGCTTCTCCTTTAAGAGGAGCTTTCCCAGAGTATAAATGTAACAGTTGGATTTATCCTACCACAAGATGAACTACTTGTTTGGTTTTGCTGTCTTGGAGAGTTAATTACTCTCCTACTCCAAGACACTAGCCTAAGCTATGTTGGTGTATCAGAGCCCTAGAAATGTAAAAATTACTAGATGAATTTTAATTAAGCGCTGTGTTATTTAGGCTGTTATTACTCAAAAGGGTAAATGGATACGAAACCAATGGTGTTATGACCCGACTCAAAATTGAATGCAATCGAATATGATCATGTAATCCTTTCAATTCGATGAATCCTAACTAAAGTAAGGAGAGAGTTTCCATTCACTTCCAACAATGCAAAAAATTGATCACGAAGAGAAAATATAACAAATTCTCTAACGCACTAATTTCATCAAGAAAAACTAATGCAAATCAATTCCCAAACAGTTTTTTTTTATTTTTATTTTTGTGTAAATTCAAATCAAAGGAAACTAATTAAATCTACGATTGATTTTTCAGAATGTAAACTATGCAATTGTAATCTATGCACAATTCACTTGAAAAGTATGCAAATGTAATCTATGCACATTTTTCATTCATATTCTGAAAATGAGAATTCTAATTATGCAAATGTGATCTATGCAAGAGAATTCTCAAACACAAGATGATTCTAATGTAATCTAAGAACCAATCAAGTGTAAGTCGAGAAAATTGGGTGAGAGTTCCAAAGATCAAAAAATAAAAACACTCAAAGGCGATTAACACTCATACACAATGGAGGAGAATATGAACTTCAGGACTAGGAAGGAGTCCCACTTGTTGAGCCCCGAAATGGGCTCTATCTAAAAAAGTATTATTCTTAGTACTGCACTAGGCATGTGCTTTGTAATTTTATGTATTTATAAGTTTTTCTTCTTTTTGATGTGACTAGATTTTTTGATATTTATTGAAGTATTTGTCTCATACATATTTCTGGTTATGCAGATGTCTTTATTACCCTTAGCATACGTAGGATACGCGGATGGTGCCAGTCGTCACACACGGCACATTGCATCAATTTCTTGGGTCATTTACACACCTGAGTCGGAATTGTTTTGTTTTGAGGGAGACTTTCTTGGTACTGCCACCAACAATATTGCTGAGTACATGTCCGTAATTTCACTTCTCACTGAAGCGTCATCAAGGGACATCTCCAATATGGTGGTTAGGTTAGACTCTCAGCTTGTTGTTATGCAATTGACAAATCATTATCACATTCATAATCCAATATTGTTACTTCATTATATAAGGGTACGACTCTTGGAACATCAATTTGAGGTTATCACATATGAACAAATTCCTAGAGAATTTAATACAGTTGTTGATTCATTGGAAAACTATGTTTTAGATTGGCATCTGTCTCTGTCACATGGAATGAGTCGATCTTGCAGACAAGATAGACCTTCCTAGAATCTAAAGAAGACCTAATGACAAGCAAACCAACTAGACACTATCTTTCTCTAAATATGCTTTGATAAACAATAGCAAACAAGTGTTTTAAGGGCCTACCTTAGGTCCAACGCAAGCTTGTGGATGCCCTCACTCCTTTGATCCAAATGAGCTCCTTTTCGCGAATCTGCAAACACAAACAAGGCAAACAAATTAAATAGCACCTAAAAAGCCAATTGCATAAAACATATTTAACATGAAAGTCAAGGAGTCCATGAAACAAATAACATGAGATACTTGTTGAGAAAAATGAGTTTGATTGTATTAATTCAAAAGAAGAAGAACTTTACAACCTTTGCCTTGATGTTGTACAAGCTCCTCCCAGGGTCCAGCAAGAAGTCTCCTCTACTTTGACAAGTTTCACTCACTCCCCAATGAAGCCAAAAAGATGTGTGATCTTGTCATGCAGAAAGAGTCAATTTTGCGGACAAAACCGACCTCACTAGAAGCTAAGGCTTTCTAGTGACAAACAAGACAAATAAACACTACCTTTCTCTAAATATGCATTTAGAATACAAGAAATCAGGTGATTATAAGATACCTTTCGTCCAACGCTTTGTAGTAGTCCAGCCTCGCCGATCCGGATGAGCTCCTCCTTCTCTTCGAAACCTGCATTCACTAACAAGCCAAAAGATTAAATAGCACCTGATAAACTTATAAAATAACACATATTCATCATACAGACCAAGGAGTATATGAAACAAATCATGAATAACAAGCTGTTGAGAAAAATGAGTTTATTTGTATTAAGTGGAAACAAAAGAAACCATTACAACCTGAGCCTTGGTGTTGTGCAGGTCCCTCCCAGGGTCCAACAAGAGTTTTCCTTTACTTTGATCAGCTCACCCACTTCCAAATAAGGCTAGGAAAGGATGGGAATCTCTCCTCTCAAGCTCTATAAGGGAGTCCTAATTCCAGCAGCATCCACCCTTAGGAATGTTCAGCTTTCAACCTCTCCTCCCTCTAGCCCAATGCCTGTATTTATAGTGCTTTGGAGGAAGTTAATCAGGTCCACCATCAATGGGATAAGCCCCTCTTTGAGTGGGATAGCTCCCCTCTTGATGGGATAAGTTCCTCTTTCATAGGGATACATGAACCATCTGGAGGCGCTCAATACACGTCAAACAAGCTTCTAGAATGCTCTAGAAATGACCACAAGTAACTTTTTTGAAGTGAAACTTGCGCCTTTTGACCTTTACAGGAGTACGCACCCACCCCTTTACAGACAGAGCGTACAAGTACGCAGGTATTGTGAACTTGAGGTGTGTACACGCAGGTAAGGCTAAGAGAAACTGCGTACCCAGAGATATATAGATTTTTAAAGACTTTCTCTCTTTCTTGGAGTTTGACATGAAGAGCAGAGGTATGAGACTTGCCAAGGAGGATAGTATGACAGTTGATGGAGCCATACTAACTGCAAATAGTCATGGTGAAAAATTTTAGTGTAACAGATCTCTCCTCTTAAGCTCAACTAGGAAGTCTTGATTTCACCAGCATTTACCCTCAAAAATGTTCAGCTTCTAACCTCTCCAGCAACCAGCCCAATGCCTGTATTTATAGTGCAATGGAGGGAGGTTACTAGGTCCTCCTTCAAAGGGATAAAGCCCTCCTTCAAAGGGATAGCTCCTCTCATCAAGGGATTAGCTCCTCTCTTTTGGGATGCATGAACCACCTCAGAGCGAACAATCCACGTCAAAATTCCTTCTAGAAACCTCTAGAATTAACCCAAAGTGAGTTTTGTAAGATAAAACTTGCGCCTTTTGACTTTCACAGGGGTCCGCACCTACACCGTTAGGCAGGTCCGCAGTTTTTGTACACAAAAGGTGCGGGACCGTAGGTGACCATGAGAGAAAGTGCGAACCAGAGTTACATTGATTTTTAATGTCTTTCTCTCATTTCCAAAGCTTGATTTGAAGAGCTGAGGTCTAAGACTTGCTTAGGAGGACAGTACAAGTGATGATAGACCTATACTGACTGCAAATAATCATGGTGACGATATTTTTGTGTAACAGATTGCCCCCTAAAGTGAGAAGTCTGTAGTAGATGAGGATTTCTTATCATTTAGGAAGAGTGAAGTACTTTATCATTTCGAGGATCATCTTGTGGAGAGCCCGGTTGGAACCTGTAAAAACATTCAATGCAAGATATATATATGAGATCATATCATCGCTGAGGTAGGCATTCCCATACTCAGATCAAAACTGACTAGAAAAACTAACTACTGCTCTGATATAGGAATGATCTTGTAAAACATCACAAGTAAAGACTCATGTGGACACAGTATGGACACAGCCATCTGTTTATGAATAGTCCATTACATAATGAATACAAAATTCCTCGCAGCCTGGATTGTGGAAACTAAATCCAGGGTCTTCATTTCTATTTCCCGAAATAGTACGATTCTATCCATGTGAATGAATGTGTTGATGTCGAACATGGTAGAAACCACTTGATTACCAGTCAATGATGTAAACTGTTAACAAGTGTGAGAGAAACCACCAGTGATGTCAATGGCTCTCAAAGTACCCAGTACAATCCATGAGATGTGAATAAATGTGTTGATGTCGAACATGTCACGGAATCCTTTGATCGAAAGTCAATGATGTAAACTGTCGTCAAAGGCGAGAAACCTGCCATTGATGCATGCAGATCTCAAGGTACTGACGATTTCTAGATCATCTTCCTAGATAATGAGCTGATGTCGATAGAAAGCGATCCGTCGTAGGCAAGCCCACAACACGAAATCATAGATCCATTTGAAGAAATTTAGTTGCAAGGACTGACTCAGGGATGGTCAAGATGGATGACAGATATTTTGCAAATGAATGGCTTATTGGCAGTGACCTCTTGAACACATAACGACACGACAGATGGCTTGGTGACAATTGACCCAAAGTTAATACCCAGAAACCGGCTGAAGACTTTCAATGTGGTTTGATCAACTGTTAGGCAAAGGATTTCCCAACCCAGGTGAATGAAAGTGTCGTGTTCAAGAGTGGCTACAAAGTATGACAAACAGGCTCAGTTTTCTCTCTTTTCCCCCACCATTTCTGGCAAGTACCTCTTTATTTTTGACAAGCTTGAGGAGGATAACATTTGCTTGATTATAAGCTCATCCTTCGGATGAGTCCAACTTAGTTTAAATTCGAACCCTAAAAAGGATTGGTTCGTTCCTGTTTGTAATTGAAAAGGTCCTTTACTGTGAAATTTTAACGAGTCCAGTATAGGAGAAACTCGGCGTTTTTCAATTTTAGAGAGTCTGAAAAAACTTAAGAAGACTCCAGGGTTGACCTTTTTCGTAAATTTGTGTCTCCCAAGCCCGAAAAAGCATAAAATAATACTTGAGAGAACCGCTTGATCTTTTACGACCAAGGAGTACTTTTTGTCATTAGTGCCCTTGACACGAAAAAGTAAAAAAGCGATCAATGACACGTCGTTTTATGACCGATATCGAATTTGAAACGACAAAAATCCGGCAATCTTTTCACGTTTTTACGGTCGGAAAAGAGCTGTAAGTGGACCGTCTTTTGATTCCATTTTAACGAGCTTAAAAGAAACACTCGGCGATCTTTTCATGTTTTAGGAGTCAGAAAAGAGCTTAAAGATGACTCTACATGTTTTTTCGTCGAAAATGATAGATTTCCCTTGATAATCCTTTATTCTGCACAAAAACACAAACATTACTCATACCTGTTTGAAATGGATAAAAATGTTGCAAAATACCTTTTCAAAGTGAAACATAAAAAAATTTGCAATTTATTTACTCAAAAGACTTATAAAAAGGGCCTTTGTCAATTCATTTTTACCGTTTGAGTTTGGGTGAGAAAATAGTGCTTTTGCTCAGAAAACTTCCCATGAATATTGCGGAAAATCCAACCGTCGGAATCGAACGTCGTCTTCTCCAGGTAATCCACATCATCCCACTTTTCATTTTTAACCATTTAATTTTTTGTTTTAGTCCTTTATTTCATTTTTTGGAGGGTTTTTAGGCACAAAACCCGCGTGCGGGGGCCCGCAGGTTTACCATTGCGGGCCTGCGGACCCCGACTTTTTCTCCATTGGGAAAAAGCTCAGGGTCCGCACCTTCCGTGTAGACAAAGTGCGGTCCCACGCACTGTGTCTAACCTGGAGGGTGCGGTCCCCGCCGCAAGGGTTTTTAACCCAAAAATTCTCAAAAATGGACCACACAAAATATTTTCTAGCATTTTAATTTGTCTTTATGCTTGATGCAGAGAGTACATCATGCTAGATTGGCGTGAACGAGAGCATGAGGACGTGGATGTTGCCGCATGGAATCATCAGCCTTCACTTGATGCTTTGAGGGCGTGCGGATTGTACAAATTCTGGGCCATTCCTAGCATGAGGGCTCAGGTGGATTTCTTACAGTGGCTGGTTGACAGATGGAGCATACAGGACCAGTGCTTCTTCATTGGCGGCCACCAGCTTGAAATCGAGCTGGCGGACATATAT
This sequence comes from Pinus tabuliformis, assembly GCA_031772625.1. Classification (NCBI taxonomy): domain Eukaryota; kingdom Viridiplantae; phylum Streptophyta; class Pinopsida; order Pinales; family Pinaceae; genus Pinus; species Pinus tabuliformis. Next base: position 32,842,539 of record CM062804.1, read on the forward strand.
TTCTTGACTGGTTTGCCTAAGAGAGGCAAAGACTTGACTCTGCACGGGACTAGGCCAGGTGGCCAGTCTGTCGATAGCCTCCGGCTAGAGTACTGCAACAGCCAGGCTAGAGACAAAGGGATAGACATAAAGACGATATCCCATCCTGAGCTCATGGTGATTGCATTCACTGTCACCAGACTTTGCGGAGCTGCTGCATTACATATTGCCACCGGATCCCAGATGCGTATGGCAGTTGATTGCTTTCGAGGCACCATCTTCAACTGGTGCGATGCCGTGTTGGCCAATGTGAAAGGCCAACTGACCAGGGCCAAGAACAAACGACTAAAGACCTTTGGTTATGGGGCTTTGGTCGTGAGTTTTGGCCTGGAGAGGATTCCTATGCTGATCCCACAGCACCTTACTATTGGAGCTGGGCTTCCTCAAGAGCCCAAACTGATGCGATGGGTCACAGTCATGGCCCGTCACCCGGACGAGAGGACAGAGGTTGCTCGATTCAAACCTGAGTATTTCCAATGGCTGGAAAACCAGGTCTTTTCTATTCAGGACTTCCCTTACGCTGGGATAGATTTTCGTGGTGACCCAGACATGGTTCTTCCACTAGGAGAGCAGTGGGACGAGTCAGGTAAAATCCTTTTCAACATTTTTCTATTTTTTTATTTTTTTTTTTGTTATTTTTTCATCGTCTCAAAACTGATAGTAAAAATTTTAAATGCAGATGTGGGTCCACAGCGACCAGCCGCTCTCCGGCCTTACAAGAGGAGGCAACCAGTTGCACCCGCGCTAGCCCCACAGGACGAATCAGCAGAGGTTTTGGCCGAGTTGGAGGGTCATCTCGAGCATTTGACAGAAGATATTCCTGAAACCACTATAGACGACATTCCTCGTCGACTTCAGCGCTATGTGATTGTGGTCCCGGGACTTTTTAGGAGGTTCCTTTGCAAGGTGGCCCGTGCAGTGGTTTCTTATAGAGATCATCACCAGTGATAGGATGATCGCCTATTGTGGGCACATGTGACATTTTTGTTTTTTGTACTTATCATTTTTGCCGATCATAAGGTGTTTTTCAACCTATGATCGAGGACGATGTATTTTTTGACACACTCCTATATATATATATATATCACTATTACCGGCTTATCTTGTAAATCATGTTATGGAATGGTTTTAAATTTACATGTATGATTATTGCAAATGTCTATTTAACATTCGAGAAGCAATTGCATCTGCTAATGTATTTAAAGACCTTGGAATATGCTGATATTCAATATAATCAAATTCACGTTCCAAGAGACGCACTCTCAAAAATAATCTCAATAACACTGGATTTCTAATGGAATACACTCTATTAAGCTGTAATACAACGAGTTCAGAATCTAACCTCACTATCAAACTCCGAATCCCAAATGAAATAGATTCAGATAATAACTCAATCACTGCACTATACTCGGCAATGTTGTTCGTTGTTTGACCGAGGCTTACCCCATGCATAGATACTAACTCGTCAGAGGGCGAATAGATAACCCAAGCTGCGGAAGAGATGTTCCGTGTATTACGACAAGCACCATCAGCGAAACCAATGTATGTTTGGAGAGGCATCGACATCTGCAATATCAAGAGTAAAACCAAGATAAGTAGGAATAATGACGAAAAACACTCTCTAAGCTAAGCACACTGTTTAAACTAAAACACACCAGCTAGAAAGAAAAACTATCCTAACTAAAAATCTCCATACCCATTCTTTTAAGCATAATACCTCTTCAAGTAAAGGCCATTTCTGGGTTTACCCAAAGAGTCCCCATCAAAGTCTACCAATTCATAGGCCCCTTTGGCTAGCTTTCGCTTGACAACATAGGGACCATGCCACATAGGAACGAATTTTCCAGCACCTAATTTATCATTAGCTTGATCGTAAACTAAGACTAGATCTCCTTCCGAAAAATTTCGAGGGGTCACATTTCGATCATACTGAGCTTTCATTCGTTTTGCGTGAGTCTCGATCGCCAATGCAGCATCACGTCGATTCTCATCTAATTGAGCCAAGTATAACAAACACTTTTCCTCTTCGGAAGTGGCTGGAAGTAACTCGATGGCCATTTGCAGTGACCGGATTTCGCATTCAATGGGTAACATAGCTTCCAAACCATAGATTAGTTGGAAAGGAGTGAACCCTGTTGATGTTTTTATTGAAGTTCGGTATGCCCAAAGCGTTGAAAATAGCATGTTGTGCCAATTCGACCGATGAATCCCAATGATTCATCGGATCATGATAACTAAAACTTTGTTGATGGATTCAACCAGACCATTCGCTTGTGGATAATAAGGGGTTGAACTATCGTGACGTAAACCAAGCTGGCCTGTAAGTTCGGTCATCATAACGTTTCGAAAATGGCGCCCATGATTAGTGATTATCGCTTGTGGGACACCAAACCTAGCAATTATATGATTGAACACAAAAATTGCAGCTGTCTTTCCGTCTGCCTCAAATGTTGGCATCGCCTCGGCCCACTTAGTAAAATAATCTACCGCAAGGATGATATACGCATGCCCCCTGGCCGAGTGAGGGTTACATGTAATAAAATCGATACCCCATTTGGCAAAAGGACCAACAACAATTATAGGGTGGAGAGGAGTAGGTGGAGCGCGCATCTTACAATAAAAAATTTGGCAGTTGTGGCATTTTCGGACCGCCGTAATACAATCTTTAAATAAAGACGGCCAGAAGTAGCCAGTGCGCAATATCTTTTGGGTTGTGGCAAACCCAGACATATGACCGCCACATGCTCCAGAGTGACAGTCATTTGGAACCCTTTCAGCTTCCTGGTGAGTTAAGAAACGTCGAAAAATGGAGTCCGCCCCATGGCGATAAAGAGTATCTCCAATAATCCTGAATTGTTGGGACTGGAAACGAATCTTTCGATGTTCTGACCGTGAAATTTCTGGCCGAAAGGATTGGGTATGGAGATAAATGATGATATTCCCATACCACGGATCTAAAGTGCTGATTAGAAACAAGGATTCGTCCGCAATGGGCTCCTCCGCCACAGTTTCCGTGTCAGCACGCAGGAAGTCACACATCAACTCTGCAAAAACTAAAGATTTCTTAGACTTGGATTTCTCGAATTCCAAGTCAAACTCCTGCAGGATAACGATCCATTTAGAGTACTTGCCCCCTAGCAATTGCTTGGTCAAAATGTAGATCATAGGGTTGCAATCCGAAATTACCGTAGTTTTGCGTAGTAGAATGTAGTGACGAAAACGTTGGACAGCTTGAACGGCTGCCAATACCAATTTCTCCACATGTGAGTATTTTAGCTCAGTTGGATTTAACGTTTGACTAAGGTAATATATCACATGTTCCGTTCCGAATTCATCTTCCTGAACTAAGACCATTCCAATGGTGGAATGAGAGGCGGCGAGATACAAGAAGTAATCCTGGTTGTAATTGGGAGGATGCAACAACGGTGCATGGGTCAACGCGTGTTTGAGTGCATCAAAAGATTTCTTAGCTATCTCATCCCAATAGAATGGAGTATTCTGTTTCAACAACCGGGTAAAACCCTTTGTAACCTCGGCGTAGTTAGGAATGAATCGTCGTAAAAAGTTTGCTTTCCCCTGCAAACTTTGGAGTTGGCGAAGACTCGAAGGAGGAGGCAATTTGATGATAGCTTCGACCTTCAAGGGATCAACGCGAATGCCGGCTTTCGAAACTACAAATCCCAGTAATCGACCCGTTTCTATACAAAAGACACATTTGTGTGGGTTCAACCGAATTCGATAATGCCTACACCTCATAAAGATTGCACGTAAATGGACGAGGTGATCAGCTCGATGTAAGGAATGAGCAGGCAAATCATCGAGATACGGTTGCACAATGTGCTTGATGTCATGAAACACATAAGACATCGCCCTTTGAAAAGTTGCTCCGGCATTCTTAAGCCCAAAAGGTAACTTGCAATAAGCAAATGTCCCCCATGGACAAATGAAAGTCGTTTTTGGTTGATCGGCAAGTAGAATGTTGATTTGATTGTATCTGGAAAAACCGTCCATAAAGGAGAATATTTCGCTGCCGGCACAATCATCAATGATTTGATTGATATAGGGAGTTGGGTACTTGTCCTTTAGACAGGCTCGATTAATGTCCCTATAGTCGATGCATATTCTTATTGTTCCCTGCTTTTTGTTAACCGGAACAATATTCGATACCCAATCCGTTAACGAGATTGGATAAATGAAACCTGCTTTCAATAATTTTTCAACTTCTGCTTTGATTGCAGCAGCTTTTCGTGGGTGAATCTGATGCAAACGTTGCCGGACGGGTTTAGCGTTCGAGTAAGTCTTGATCTCATGAACAACAATCGTGGGATCAATTCCTGGCATTTCCTCATAGGACCAGGCAAACACGTCGCGGAATTCTTGAAATAGGGCCTTATATAATTGAATTTCGTCATCTGTACACGAGGCACCTATATGAATGTTCTCAACAATTCCGGGCTTAACCGAAATGTCAATAGGAATAGTTCGAGAGATGTTTCCCAAATTTAACTCTGAATCGGGATGTTTCATTGGATTCTGAGGTTCCTTGACATATTCAGTTGTAAAAATTGATGAGAAATCATTTTCAAAACGATCAATCTCGGGTAAAAATGAAGATCTGTGATGGAGATCTTCCCATGGTAAATCATCTACACATAGGATTTCACGAATTTGCTCATCAGAGTGAACAAGTTCAGAAAACGTGATTAAATCCGAGGTTGATGTGAAAAGTGATTCCTCACGGACCACATTCATTAAGTCATTTTCGGTTGAACATGGGTCGGCAAAAGACTGCATGGCTTCATATGCAATTTCATATGGACTCAAAGGCATGGCATTACCAAATGAGTCTATCTCAGATTCAGAAGGGACAATCCAAGGATCATCATAAATAATGGTGTCTGATGTAATCATATGAATGGTTACAAATGAAGATGATGCGTTGATTGGAGGAAAAGGAAAAGTTCCCAATAAACCGACATCTTTAACTAATCCTACTCCAACATCCTTATATGGGATAGTCGTTTTACCAACATGATGAATACTCTCCGAAGAGGCTGGGTCGAATGAAAGGTAAGCCAGCTGGTCTATGGTTACGATATTTCCATTGTGTGGAAACTTTATTACTCGAAAGACCGATGAAACGACCGCTGTCATAACGTAAGACCAACTTTGACCCAAGAGAAGGTTGTAATCTAGAGGGGCATCAACCACCTCCACATCTAGACTAACAGTTTTTCCTTCAACCCCTATAGGCAAATCCTATAGAATGCCAAAAGGATGAAACCCATGGCCATCAAAGGCCTTTAGAATCGTCGGGGATTGATTTAGTGAAGGAGAACCAAGCGATCTCCAGCACTGTATTGACATAATACATGTTGAGGCTCCCTCATCAATTACAGTCTGATGAATAGGCCTGTTTTTGACTATCACTGGAATCTGGAAAGCCATTTGATGAGGCAAATGCGGTGTACTATTTTCTAGATCGAAGATTATTAGGTTCGGGTCCTGAACATCAACAGCTCCTATAGCCGACAAAAGTAATTTACGTTGTGCTGGACATGATTGCAGCACTTCCAAAGCCGACATTGCAGAGGGTGAAACAGCTAAATCCTCAACAATGTTATAATTCTGAGCCACTCTCGCATGTGGATTGAAAGCTAACTTTCGAAGTATAACCTTGGCAGGCGGTTTGATTACCAAGTCTGGATTAGGTTTCTCGATCTGTAGTGGATCGGAACCAGGAGCTGAGGTTGATGGATTAGAATGAGAAGATTCTGCTTCTTTACCATCAACAGGACTCTTACTACCATAATCTTGCGATCGAGTCGCAATCCTAACATGGGACATCATCAGTATGGGTTCTTCATTGGCACTTGAGGATGAACCTATCATCTTACTGTCTTGAGCCGGAAAAGGATCCTTCAAAACAGCAAGAGTTTGGGAACCCTTGACAATTTTCGCAACCTCTGCACGATGAGGGTAGTCTCTTGTAAAATGTTCATCGTCACAAATGAGACAAGGATAACGAGGTTTGCGCTTTTCATCATTGGATTCCACTTTTTCAGGTTTCTCCTTTGAACTTTTGTCCGTTTTATTCTTCTTCTTTCCTTTCTTCTTTCCACCGGATTTTGATTTGGCTGTAGATGACTCTACAATGTGAATATCAGCGGAAATCTCTGCAGAAGAATCTCCTGTTGGGGAATCAGGCAAGGTTATAATGGGAGAAGAATTCTTGGAAGACTTCTTCTTACTTTTAGTGTTAACCATGCCAATCATACCATCGGCGGCATGAGATCCCGAAGGAGCTGCAGTGATTTGATTTTGCTTGGGAAGATCGGGGATTTTTTCGTGTAACGTACCTGACTGAGTATAGACCAAGTCAAGGTACTGTGCTTGAGCAATTACTTGCTCCTCAGTAACAACTCCGGCTTTAGCAACATCTTTAGTGATCTTTGGCAACAAAGATTTTACAAACCACTCAGCCAAGATCTGATCCGGAATAAATACCTTCACTAAACGTCGTCGACGTCTCCACTCATGAATATGATCTGAAATGTAAGTGGATGTCGATTGTTTTAGTGAAGTTAACAATTCCATGCCATTGTCATATCGGACTGGCAACTGAAAATGAGTCAAAAACGAGGTAGCTAACTGACTAAAATTATAAAAAGTGCCTCGCGGTAGCTCAATGTACCACTTGGCTGCAAGACCAATTAGAGTGCGCTGGAAAAGTCTAAGACGGATCGAATCATCTGTAATGGAGTTAGACGCACACCAGAGGTGATAAGTCATCACATGGTTCGACGGGTCCTCTCCTGATTTACCTTCGAACTTGGGAATGTCACTAGGCAACTTATTCGGCATTGGCGGCCAAAACGGAAGATAATTAATGGGATCGTTCGTTAGGCACGACAAGTCAGGTAAGTCCAAAGTTGCGATAAACGGTAACTGTCGATTAGGATCCTAAAACTCTGGGTCATGAGACCAGCCCTAGGAGGAGGATATCCAAGATAACTAGGAATAGAAATCGCGTTCGGGATATTGTATCCTCCCGGAAAACCAGGATTAACCGGACCGTACTGGGGTTGTTGAGGTTGTTGATAAGTGTACCCAGGGTACGGTTGATACTGATAGACTGGCTGCTGCACAGAAGGACCAAATTGGTACTGTCCCTGGTACGGTTGATAAGTGAATTGTGGTTGACTTGTGACAACCGTACTTAAACCAAGTTGTCCTACAGGCATCTGAACCGAAGTTTGAATCGTAGATCCAGACGGTGGTAAAGATATCTGAGGAGTAGATACAGGAACAGTAGAAACCGGAGTTGTCGATACTCCAGAAGTATGTGGGGTAGATTGAACAGATGTTGAGGCAGTTGTAGCAGTCGTTTGAGGCGGAGTACGAGGTGTACTAGGCCCAGGCTGAGAAACTACCGAAGGTACAGAAGTTTGAATGTTAGACTGGACTGGTTGCTGGGGTGTACCAGAAACTAAGGGTTGTCCAGTTTGAGATGACAACTATACACTTGGCTGCAATACCTGTTGAGTTTGCGATGGATCCCACACTATATTCATTCCGGGGTACTGACCCATAACAGGTTGAGAATACTGAGGACCATAACTGGGTTGAGGGTAGGATTGATAATTGAAAGGTACATTTCCCGTTCCTTGAACATACGTTTGACCTTGGGGTGGTTGGAAACCTTGGTTTGAGTACTGACTTTGGGGTTGATACCCTTGAGGCACATACTGATACTGGGGTTGACCTTGAGGTATAAATTGATATTGGGGTTGACCTTGGGGTACATATTGAGTCTGGGGTTGACCTTGAGGAACGTACTGTCCCATAGGTATGTACTGTCCTTGAGGTTTCCCCCCAGATGCAAATTGTGTACCTTGAGGTTGCCCCCCAGGCGTTAATTGAGGCTGCCCCCCAGGCGGTAACTGGCCACCTTGAGGTTGAGGATTGGGAATAGAACCTGACATCATAAGAATGTCTTCTACGCTCAATGGCTTAGTACCATTGCTTCCAGTTAATAACCCTTGCTCAATGGGTTGAGGAGATGCTCCCGAAAAAGTACCAGAAAGTGACTGATACCCGAAGGGAACAGAAGGACCGCCATACAAAAAAGATTCGGGCGATTGAGTAAACATGGATGACTGTCCTACCATATTTACGGGAGTATAAAAACCTATAGGTGTTGGGTGATAAGGAGCACGAGGTGGTGAAAAACTTAACCCTGAGTTTTCTAGAAAATTAGTCAAAGAAAGATACCAAGAACTACTCCTAGGTGGACTGTAAAAAATTGATTCACGCTCCCTTAGCTCAATAACAGGTTGATTTTTAGGGATAGGGATGCCTACTTCTTCTTCCGGAGCAAGTTCTTCAATAGCAATAAGTCCAGAAGGAAGATCTTGGGTGATTACTCTTTCTACCCTAGGTGAACCAGGACCACTAGAAGTTGGAGAAACAAACCCCGATGTCGGAGTAGCAGCAAATTCACTTTCAGGCTCGGATATTTCGGGTTCTTCACCTATATCACTAGTAGATGAAAAGCTACCAGCGATTTCGGAGACAGACACTGACTGTGGATTATAATCTGCTACTAACTGTTGAAAATCAGGATGTACTATCAAAGAAGATTCTCCTTCCTCAGGTGACCCAACTCTACTATCTCTAGGAGTTACGAGGACTTTCAAGCCTTCAAGCTGGCTTGGTACTTCCTCAGGAGGTTGGCCCCAAAGTCTACAAGACCTCCTCAGTAAATCAGCCACGTTTACTAACTCAGGAGACTGGCCCCGAAGTCTACGGGACTGCCTTGGTAATTCAGCCACAGTTAAAGACTTTTAACTACTTCACACGCAAACAAAGTAAAATCTCAATGAAAAGCACCTAAAGTCTCTAGAGAACCAAACAAATATGAATCACACGCCTAAAGAATCTAGGAGATCAAACACACACAAACAGTAACTTTCCGTACCGAAAACACTAGTTGGTGATGAAATCCAACATCGCAGAGTTCAATACAGAAATGGCGGTTGGAACAGTTACCCCGGCAACCTGCTTAATGAATAGACTGGCACAAGTTCCTCCACTTAACCGTCTCGAGTGAAGTGAACCCCCCAGAAAATCCAAGTGAGACTAGTTGACGTCTGCTCCAGGTACAGTGGGATCTTCCCACCACTGTCACCTTAGGAAGAGTCCTAAAGAATATGGCCACTAAGGTTACCAACTGAGACAAATACACCTGGGGGAACAGTATACGATCCGATACGCACGCAAGGGCAGAGTAGCAAGCTCAATCCCCTTGAAGCCTCCTTGACATAATCCAAGGTTTACCAACAAGTGACCCCAGGCTCCTCGACAATGGTTAATCCGAGGTTTACCGTTTTTAATACGTGAATATCTGGCGTCATTCCCAATGAGGAATGATTGATTCCCACACTGGTTCGGACACGATCTCGTGCTTCTCCTTTAAGAGGAGCTTTCCCAGAGCATAAATGCAACAATTGGATTTCTTCCCTACCACAAGATACAACTACTTGTTGTTTTTACTGTCTTGGAGAGTTAATTACTCTCCTACTCCAAGACACTAGCCTAAGCTAAGTTGGTGTATCAGAGCCCTAGAAATAAAATGTTACTAGGTGAATTTTACTTTAAGCGTTAATTTTAGTGGTTTTTGTTTAAGTCCAAAGGTGCGGAGATGAAACTCGTGGTATGAAGACTCGACTCAAAATCACTAAAAATGCACCTATGATGATCTAAACAATCTTTTTCTCTTCGATGAACTTCTAAAATAAGAAAGAGTTTGAGAATGCAAATACTTTGTAAACACAAATCTTTCTCAATTAAACAAATTAAAAGAAGAGCTTTTCCTTTCCAAAGCACTCAAAACGAGACAACTAGTTATTTCACAAAAATTTCCCTTTTTCGTTTCAAAGCACTCAAACACTACAAAACAAACTTTTTTCCAAAAGAGATTTTTATATTTTTTAAATAAAACACTCAAAACTAATGAAAATGACTAACTTTGAGAGCTACAAACTATAAAAACCTATTTGAAGTCAAAGCCTACTAAAAGTCTTTTTAAGGATGTTTTACTTAGCTAGATGTAAGCTAAGGACTAATTTATGCAGAATCACAAATAAGTCAAGAACAACCAATTTTGTTTTCTTTTTGAAAATGAAAATCCAAACTTTCAAACACAAGCTTTTCAAAGTTTTGTAAAGAGAAAAATCAAAGCGGATTCCTCAAACAAGGGGAGATTTCATAAATGGTCAGACTCATAAGAAGGCTGGTAGACACTAAGGTGATATGAAGTCCCTACAGCTTCTAAGCTCAGAGCCACTACACAACCAAAATGAAAAACAAACCCAACAAGCAAAACTCCTAGGAATTTCACCTAAAACCCTAACACTAATGAAATCAATCTAAGGAAAGCTTCTGACAAGTTATATGCAGGTCTGGGCAGTGGATAACAATTTCTAAACACAAACTAAGCTGACTAACAGAGGAAATCTTAGGGTTTTCAAAATTTTGACAGGGTCCGTAGGCCCACAGTTGGCACAGGTGCGGTCCCGCTCTGTGCTAAAAGCCAAGCTACGGGTAGGTACACACTGTGTCAAACGGCTAGGGTGCGGTCCTCTCCCAAAGCTATGAAAAACGAAAAATAAACCTGGATCTACAAACTCTACCCACTTTTACACACAACAAGCCAAAAACAAAAACAAAAATAGAGTTTCTCAGGTCAAAGTAAAAACAAGGAAAACAATCAAGTCCCCAGTGGAGTCGCCATTTTGTCACACGGAATGAGTCGATCTTGCGGACAAGATAGACCTTCCTAGAATCTAAAGAAGACCTAATGACAAGCAAACCAACTAGACACTATCTTTCTCTAAATATGCTTTGATAAACAATAGCAAACAAGTGTTTTTAGGGCCTACCTTAGGTCCAACGCAAGCTTGTGGATGCCCTCGCTCCTTTGATCCAAATGAGCTCCTTTTCGGGAATCTGCAAATACAAACAAGGCAAACAAATTAAATAGCACCTGAAAAGCCAATTGCATAAAACATATTTAACATGAAAGTCAAGGAGTCCATGAAACAAATAACATGAGATACTTGTTGAGAAAAATGAGTTTGATTGTATTAATTCAAAAGAAGAAGAACTTTACAACCTTTGCCTTGACGCTGTACAAGCTCCTCCCAGGGTCTAGCAAGAAGTCTCCTCTACTTTGACAAGTTTCACTCACTCCCCAATGAAGCCAAAAAGATGTGTGATCTCTCCTCTTAAGCTCAACTAGGAAGTCTTGATTTCACCAGCATTTACCCTAAAAAATATTCAGCTTCTAACCTCTCCGGCAACCAGCCCAATGCCTGTATTTATAGTGCAATGGAGGGAGGTTACTAGGTCCTCCTTCAAAGGGATAAAGCCCTCCTTCAAATGGATAGCTCCTCTCATCAAGGGATTAGCTCCTTCTCTTTTGGGATGCATGAACCACCTCAGAGCGAACAATCCACGTCAAAATTCCTTCTAGAAACCTCTAGAATTAACCCAAAGTGTGTTTTTTAAGATAAAACTTGCGCCTTTTGACTTTCACAGGGGTCCGCACCTACACCGTTAGGGACAGAGCGGGCAGGTCTGCAGTTTTTGTACACAGAAGGTGCAGGACTGCAGGTGACCATGAGAGAAAGTGCGGAACTAGAGTTACATTGATTTTTAATGTCTTTCTCTCATTTCCAAAGCTTGATTTGAAGAGCTGAGGTCTAAGACTTGCTTAGGAGAACAGTACAAGTGATGATAGACCTATACTGATTGAAAATAATCATGGTGATGATATTTTTGTGTAACAGTCTCATTCACTATAAATACATGTATGAAAGTAAATATTTACACAGTTAAAAATTTACAAAAACACTTAAAAAACATTTACATCATAAAATACCAAAATATATATATATATATATATATATATCGAATCCAGTATTTTACATCAAAATATTCCCAAAACTTGGGTGTTTTAAGTACAAAATGGCTACTAAGCCTAGCTATAAACACCCACTGGCTATACCACGTGTCTTCTAATAGAGCCTATTGCTCATGAAAAGATAACACTGCTCTAGCTATCCTCCAAAGAGGAACCAAAAATCGCTCAGGCACATCGACTATGTGTCGTTGCATATGAGCGAGGATCTCCCTCATAGGAAGTGGGGGCACACCCATGCTCAAGCCCTCTAGGTTCCTTATAACCTCGCGAAGAATTTCAACATCACCCCCCCCCCCCCCATCAGGTAGTTGGCCTCCTCACCTCACTTGGCGAGGTTCACCTGCAGGTCGTATCGGTGCCACATCTGTGTCAAGAAAAAAGCTTCATGTCAGTACTTGTTCACCCATAAAATAAAAAAAAACATAACATAAACATTCAAAATCTTAAAAATACTTTAAGTACTCTAAAAAATCCTTCTTACCTTGAGGCCCCCAGTTTGTTCCAGGCGGAAAAATCAAGTTAGGGTCGTCGGTGAAGTCCATGCCCTCGTAAGCATAGTTGTCAATCATCACAATCTGCCCACTAAGCCATTCAAAGAAATCTTCTTCGAGAAAATGTCAGATAGGTCCTCCTCCTATGTGAGGATCAAGTGATGCCCATCGCCTCTGTCTAGGCTTTCTCGGATCAAGGGGACCTAATCTCATCCGCAGGTGCATAACGGGCACCCTCTCAAGTATGAAGGAGATAATGAGAGTGCCATACCCAAAACTCTATTAGGTCTAAGTCTTGCATGCGGTCAACTATGCCTTCAACTTACGAAGCACTGCCTCGCACCAGTTGAATATCTACAGCTGGACACAATCAACTACAAGCCACAGTTTGGCCTTTGTTGCAATGTGGGTACTTTTTGACCCACAAAGCACACAATCATCCATAAAATGGCCCTCATAGATCTGGATTTAATCCTCTCTATAGGGATTCTGTTGTTGACGAGTCCACTCTCAGGGATGCAGTAAGCTCAAAGTAGCTCTAGGGTGGATCAAGGATTAGGCCTACCCCTGGTCAGGTTTTCTCGTGCTCCTCTGCACGACAAACCTGTCAAGAAATATCTATCATCTCAGTCAATGGCCAACTCATGATATCCAATCCTAAACACCTGTTCATGTTCATCCCAGCGCTGAATAATCCAGCTCAAAAGGTCCTCCTGACCTTTCATCAAGTCCAACTGCTCATACTTCATCAACCCGCAACGGCATAATGCAAGTATGCAAGCGGGATAATTTTGCATCAGCAATTCTTGTCTGTCATGGGCCCTTTCTCTCCATAGACTAGTCATAATGGCTCAAAACCTGCACACATCAAACCAAAAATCAATGCAAATGGGGAAAAATTCTCATTAAATCACTGCCTAGGGTTTTGGGATGTTCCCTCACGCACTAACGCCCCCGTAGTGAAAAACAGGGAGGATTAACACCCTCCCCCAGCTCGTAAAGGGCGTTTAACACCCCCTACAGGCCTGGAAGGGGGTGTTATGCGCAATTACTGAACTAGGGCTCCCCATATCTCTAAAAAATCACCCCAAAAACTGATAAACAAGGTTGAATAATGCAAGATCAGGGTTTTGGAATCTACCTGGGACTGATGTCACGTCAAATGGTTGTCCGGATCTCCCAGAATTGTTCGTGGAAAATCTACTCCTCTTTAGCTCCAAAACACTCTCACAGCTCTCAAATGATGCAAATCGTGAAAGTGGAGGCTCAAGAACTCCCTTATAGTCACATTGGAGACATGAATTATCTTAATTGAATTCATTAAAGTAGAAGTAGTCCATTTCCAATTATATTTATTATGCGCCATGACCCCATATTGACAAAAATTGCTCATGTTTTGATGAAATAATTTTTCAGGATTGAATGACAGAAATGACCATGTTCGATTCTCAATGAGCGTTTTCTTGTATGGGATGTTTTCTCGCTCTAAAACTGAAAAATACATGAGTTTTTCATCATCAGGCTCGTTAAATACTTACGACGACGGTTCGAGCAACACTTTTTCCCTCTTTTTCTAGCTCACTAAACTGAAAAAGATCGACTGAGCATTATTTTCTGGGACTTTTTTCTCACTCATAAAATGGAAAAAACCCTGAGTTCCTTCTTTAGGCTTGTTAAAAACTTATGAAGAAGATTTGAGCATTCTTTTTAGGAACTTTTCTCGCTCGTTAAATTGAAAAAACCCCGAGTTTTCATCATTGGGCTCGTTAAACATCTAAGACAACGATATGAGCGCTTTCATTTTTGGGACTATTTCTTGCTCTTAAATCGAAAAATCCCCGAGTTTTTCCCTTCTTCGAGCTCGTTAAATCTACGAAGAATGAATGAGCAGTTCTTTTACCTCTTTTTCCTCGCTTAGTAAACTGAAAAAGATACCTCAATTTTTCTTCATTTGACTCGTTAAAATTCGATGAAGGTCTATTGAGTTTGTCGTCATGTGACTCATTAAAATTTCATGACAAATATCGAGTTTACTCCGTCTCCTCGTACTCATCACAAAATGAGGCAAACATCTATTGAGCATAGGTTTCTCTTTATCCGGACTCGGTAGATTAACTTACGGGAAAGGAACCGTTTTGGGTATATTATTAAACCTTTGTCGCACCCGATTAAAAACTATGACAAAGGGACCGCCTTGGAGTCGTTCTTTATGATATTTTTAGACTCTCGAAATATGAAAATACCACCGAGTTGTCTCGTCTAGACTCATTAAATTACAAAGATGAGGAATAGAGTTTCTCTATTTATGATCCTTTTCAGACTCTTAAAACATGAAAATATCGATGAGTTTTCCTATCTGGACTCATTAAACTAATCAAATAGGGCAAAGAGTCGCTCCTTTTATGGTCCTTTTCAGGCTCTTAAAACATGAAAAGATTGATGAGTTTACCCGTCTGGACTCACTAAACTAATCAGATGGGGAAAGTGTACAATACAATTGCGTTATGTTCCATTTTATGAAAATAGTTTTTTGGCAGCAATTGCTCCCTTGAACATGGCACTGATGTTCTTGCATCTCTATATCCTAACACTCTTTGGTGTTCATGAGTCTAGTGTTGCATGGTTAAAACCATTGTCGTGCCTTCTATTGTTCAAGGGAAAACCTTTATCTTCTATTTCCTCCATCAAACCATCAATCATATCCTATCATCATGCACCCTGTCGCTTTGACCCAATGCTCAAAAGATTCCTCAAAAAAAATCAATTCTTGCCCCGTTTTGTGTCGACTGATGTAGGACACCTTATTGCCTACCTTTCAATAGGTCTCTTCCTATCGACTTCAACACTCTATCTAGGAAGAGACCCAAAACACTTCGGTGCCTTGGTACTTGCAAACATCAGTGGCAAGTCACCTTGTGTTTGGTCAGAGGTTTTCATTATTGTCTCTTGGTTAAATGATTCTACGAGTATTCAATGACAAAAACATTATTCGCACTCGCTAGATTGTATTATGCATCTCAGGGACCATTACCATTATCGGTGGCCATCCTCACGTCTATTAACGGTCTCCATTATTGACTGGTAATCAGACAATTTCATGCATGTTTGACATCAATGCCTATATTCACATGTATCGATCTATGTTGTTGCGGTGAAGTGAAAATCAAGACCTTGGGTAGAGGCTTGCATCACTTAGCCTTGTTTCCTCTCCCAAATTGTGTTTATTGTTTTTTGGAGACAGCTCATCAGAATGATCCTATTATGACACAAGTTCCGCATTGTGCTTATCGATGGCTAGCATCGTCATATCTATTTTTTGAGAAAGTCACTCTGACATAGCTACTAAGCATGGGAATGCCTGACTCAGGAAATGATTTTAGTTCTTTTATGTATATTTGTTATATGAGGTTTCTCATACTACCCGAAGCTTCGATTCTCTCTCTCTTTTTTCCAACGAAAAGGAAAATTAAATATAAAGTATTTTGACCATTGTCATAACCTCTGATATCACACTTTACGGGGCATCTGTTATATAGGAAAATGACCTCCTCATCAGCTCAAAAGAGAAAGACATGATGACTGAAGGACTGACCAAGTTCACAGACCCAGTTGTCAAGCTAACGCTATCTAAACACTAGCAACCTACTTTATAAAGCTTCCTAGTAAGGTTAAGGGTACATTAGTGCCCAAAGTAACTCTATTTGTTACCTCAGGAAGAGTGTTAGTGAACCCTAATGAGTTTCTATGGGTTAAGAGAACGAGTTGACTAAGAAATATCCCAAGATTTTCTCTTATGTCAGCTCACAAAAGCAAGGAAACATCAGAACTCGATCTATTTGGGGGAATTACTGTTGGAAATAATACTGAGAGGGGGGTGAATCAGTATTATCAGATCAAAAAAAATTATTTCCAAAACAGATTTATATACACTACTTTAGTGAAGTGAACTAGTTTGTACACGCAACTGTGATTAAAGAAACCAGCGTATATCCAGAGAACTTGTGATTTAGATCATTTATCATGTGTTGATCTTAAACGAGTACATTAGTAGCTTATTAGACAGTGCAGTAAAGCAGAAAAAAGCATGACACATAAGCAACACACATGAACACCAAGATTTAAGGTGGAAACCCAATGTGGGTGAAAACCACCTGTTGCTGTCATCTCTGTCTTCTTTTAATAATAAGAAATTTTGTTTACAATCTTGTACTGGTGCAGACTCATACCAGTACGCAGGTACCCACCTATAGAAGGCTACAACCTTCTCTTGTTTTCTAGCTTCTACTGGAAGGGGGCTGCAACCCCCTAGCTCTTGTACTAGCCAATATGTTTACTAGTATGGGGGTGCCGACCTACAGAAGGCTACGACCTTCTTTCTTCTTCCAGGGACCACGTTTCATGAATTTTTAGACTGGATTCTCCTAGATCACAACACCAAAATCTGAAGGCCACGTTTCATCCAATTTTCATATTAGACCCATCAAAAACCTTTTAAACTTAAACAACATCAACCAACATTCACTTAATCTGGACAATCAGATCACTGACCCCAGAACACTGTGTTGAACCCAGAACCCTACATCATCATTCAGAACCAACTGTAACATCAAAAATCATGCATTAGAGTGTATACGCTACTTGGATGAACCCAAATTGCGTGTATACGCTACTTTTGTTAATAAAACCCGTGTATTCCTTCAAAACTACAGCAAACATAAAATTTTGAATCAAGTCTATACCAACCAGCAATATACCGAATATCTACTGTCAACTTACAGAGCTTTACACAGGCAGGGACAAAGATCACTTCTTCTCACTTATACAACCAATCAATCAAATGCCAGCCTCCTTATGCATTCTGTTTTACATTCAGGTCTAAGAAGACTTCATTGATAGATAGCAGTAAAACAATAGAATTTGATCAGATAGATCAGTCAGATCTGAAAAAAGAAGCTTTTATTTTGTATACGCTACTTGAAAGAACGGAATCTGCATGTATATGCTCTTTGGCTGAGACGAACCTGCGTACGGATCTGCAAATATTGACTCAGAACTTTGTTGCAATTCCAGACTTCAAACAAACCCAAATCATGATAGATAATGAATAAAACAGGTGAAAAACATTAGATCTAGTCTCAACCAATATGAAATCATTCAAGAATAAGTCATTTCAGGTCTCATGATCCTGATCCAATATTGAACTCAAGGTGCACATGAATATTTCAGATCTAGTCCCAAACATAACCCTGCAACATAAAATATACTTCAGATAGAAGTATTCCTTAGAATATT
Source organism: Pinus tabuliformis (assembly GCA_031772625.1). Lineage (NCBI taxonomy): Eukaryota > Viridiplantae > Streptophyta > Pinopsida > Pinales > Pinaceae > Pinus > Pinus tabuliformis. The sequence goes on from CM062804.1 coordinate 32,860,347, forward strand.
ATTACTTACACACCTGGCCTTATGATCTTCTCTTCTTTATATAGCTTTAGGCCCTTTGTCAATACCTTGGACCAAAACCACTTAGGACCAATACCTTGGACCAAATACCTAGGGTCAATACGATAGACCAGATACCTTAGACGAATACCTTGGACCAAAACCTTGATTTTACATCCCATACGCGCTTTTCCTTCTGTGAAGGTAGGTGTATACGTATACACTCTTTTTTATGTGTGTTCCCGCGTGTATACGCTACTTTGACAAAGTGAACCAACGTATACCTCTCTTTCTTCAATCTCTGGAGTCTGATTTGTAATCCTTTGTTGTTAAATTGTTGCACTATGAACTGTCATCTGTGTGATTTGCCATCAAGGACAACACCTGTATCATAATGCCAACAATCTCCCCCTTTGGACTTGATGGCAACATCAACACCAAGACACTCTCCCCCTTTGACATCAAGGGCAAAGTGTGGACAAATATATTCTACCCTTTTGATATACGTTATGTTGTCCATGCTCCCCCTGAGTACATGCTAAATTCTATGATTAAGCTCCCCGTTTGTACATGCTGAGATGCACTAAATTGTCCATGCGAGGTCCATGCTCCCCCTGAGCATATGCAAAGTCTGCAAAAAAATATTTTTTAAAATAATAACATGACTCTATAACTCGACTAAATGAGTATGACCTTCCTATCACCAATGACTCATACATACATCAATCTCCCAACCAAGTGGGGATACACCAAATTTGACTCATCTGCCCAACCAAGTGTGGATATACCAATTGTTTATATATGACAGAAATACAATAAATATTACATCATCCATCCCATGCAAAGTGGGGATACAAATTACATCATTTTTCCAATAGGACTCATTCAAATGTATGAGAAGTCATATTGCACCCTAGAATTTTACATGACTTAAGCAACAAATGGTATAAATATCTAAAGCCATAGCTGGACTCAGCAACCATAATGCCAACAATGCAGAATGCAATTGAAGGCTAATGCTCCCCCTGAACCTATGCTACCTGTGCATTGTTAATAAGTCATTTAATCAAGACATCTTTGTCAGTTAGATAAAACTTAATGAACAAAGCATATCGTTAGAATGTAATCATCAACATCAGACAGAGCACCCATATTAGCGTCCGACCCACTATTTTTCCTGTCAGAAAAACATATATGCTTCTTCAGCCACCGAAACCTGTGTATACGCGACTATACTTCATGAAACACGCGTATAGTAACCTTCTTCTGAAAAACTAGATTTTAACAGCAGGATGATGTAGCAACTACTCCCAGCTTTTGTCTGAGATATTCAAATGTTTCTTTGGGTAGTGGTTTAGTGAATATATCAGGAACCTGTTCTTTGGAGGGAACATACTCTAATTTGACCTTTTTTCAAGCACTTGTTCTCGTAGAAAATGGTACTTGATGGGTATGTGCTTGGTATTGGAGTGCATGACAAGATTCTTTGAAATACTGATGGCACTTGTATTATCACATAGAATGGAGATGGGTGGAGTACATGTGACCTGAATGTCTTGCAAAGTTTGCATCATCCAAAGTAGTTATGTGCAGCAAGATGCAACAGCCACATATTCTGCTTCAGTTATAGATAAAGCAATTGAACTTTGTTTCTTGCTTAACCAAGACAGTAACCTGGAACCCATATAGAATGCACCACCACTAGTGCTTTTTCTATCATCAACACTTCCTACCCAATTTGCATCTGTATATGCATCAAGAGTAAGATCTGCATCTCTAGGATACCATAGTCCAAAGTCCTGAGTTCCTTGAAGATATTTGAAACTTGTTTTGACTACCTGAAGGTGTGATTCTTTTGGATTTGCTTGGAATCTTCCAACTATTCCTACTGCATGCATGATGTCAGGTCAGGTACCTGTTAGATAAAGCAGACTACCAATCGTGGATATGTAAGTTGGTTGATGTACTACTGCTAATTCATCATTTGAGCTAAGACTGCATCCTGTTACCCTTGGGGTACATACAAGTTTAGAATCTTCCATTTCGTACCTTTTCAAGAATTGTTTGAGATATTTGGTTTGTGAAATAAAAATACCATCTTTAGTTTGTTGAACTTGTAGACCAAGAAAATAGGTAAGTTCACCAATCAAGGACATTTCAAATTCTTGCTGCATTACTGAAGCAAAATTCTGACTCATGGATTCTTCATCACTACCAAAAATGATATCATCAACATAAACAATAATAATTAGCAATTTATCAGTTTCAATCTTTATATATAGATTGCTATCTACAGAACCTTTTGTAAAACCTTGTTGGTGTAGATATTTTTCAAGACGGTAATACCAGGCCCTTGGAGCTTGTTTCAGACAACAGAGAGCCTTTTTGAGTCTGCATACAAGTTTTGCATCATTTCCAAGAATGAATCCTTTTGGCTATTCAATATAAACTTCTTCTTCTAAATCTCCATTAAGGAAGGCTGATTTTACATCCATTTGGTATACTTTGAATTTCTGAAAGCTGAAAAGAGCAAGAAACATCCTTATGATTTCAAGTCTAGCAACAGGTGCAAAAGTTTCTTCAAAATCTATACATTCTTGTTGAGCATACCCTTTACAAACAAGTCTGGCCTTGTTTCTAATGACTTCTCCATTTTCATTCAGCTTGTTCTTGAATATCCATTTAGTTCCTATAATATTTTTATCATGAGGTTTAGAAACTAATTCCCAAGTATCATTATTTTCAATTTGCTCAAGTTCTTCATCCATGGCCTTGACCCAACATTCATCTTTGCATGCTTCATTTACATTTTGAGGTTTGATGGAGGATAGTAGAGCTAGATAGCTTGAGGTCCCTATAATAGTTCTTCTTGTCTGTATACCTGCCTCCTTTTCCCCTAAAATTTGAGTTTTTGGATGATTTTTCTGAACATACCTGGACGAAGTCTTTTATTCTACCATTATATCTTCTTCTAGTGCTTCATTGGTTTCTTCTTCAATATAATTTTGATTTGATGTGGGAAAGTAATCCCCATCTTCCTCATTGTCATAATCTTATGTTGATTTTATCTGTTTTGGATTTCTACATGCTTCATCCACTACAACATCATTGCTTTCAACAATTTTCCCAAGTCTTTTATTATAACATTTATATCCTTTACTTCTGGAAGAATAACCAAGAAGAATACGTTCATCTGCTCCGGGTTCAAACTTACCAAGTTTTTCATCAGTCCTTTTGATAAGACATTTTCTTCCAAAAACCTTAAAAGTATTTTACAGTAGGAGTCTTACCATACCAAATTTCATGTGGAGTTTGAGTGCTATTTACCCGAACATTTGCTTTGTTGAGAATAGTCATGGCAGTGAATGCAGCTTCACACCAAAAGGTTGCAGGAGTTCCAGATTCATCTAGCATAGCTTGAGCCATTTTGTTGAACTGTTCTGTTCATCCTTTCTACCACACCATTTTGCTGAGGAGTTCTTGCGGTGGAGAATTGCCTTTTTATTCCATGTTGTTCACAAAATTCAAATAATTAATTCGATATAAATTCCCCTCCTTGATTAGATCTGAGGCATTTGATTTTTCGATTTGATTCATTTTCAACCAAATCTTTGAAGGCTTGGAACTTTTCAAATGCTTAATCTTTATGCTTTAGAAGACCTATCCAACACATTCTAGAAAAATCATCAATGAACAAAATAAAGTATTCTTCTCCACAAGGTGACTTTTTCCTTGTTGGTCCACATAAATCAATATGGACAAGTTCAAGAGGCTTAATAGCTGACCCTTCTTTTTCCATGAAGTGAACTCTAGTTTGCTTACCGATTTGACAAGGTTTGCATATTGTATTTTCTGGGATGCTGATATCTAGAAGATCATGAACAGCCTTGAGTCTGCATGATTTTCTTATTTGAGAAAAGCTTAGATGTCCCAATCTTCAATGCCACAGCCAATTTTCAACATTTTGCTTAGATAGCACTGTTGTTTTCCTCCTTTGAGTATGTATAAGTTGTTTGGAGTTCTTGTACCTTTGATCACGGTCTCTCCTGTATCAAGCTCACGAACAACACATCCGTTTGATCGAAACACCACTTCATTTCCTTGATCACACATTTGACTGACACTCAACAGGTTATGCTTTAAACCATCTACATACATAACATTTCCATATTTAACCTTTTCTTTCAAGAAAACAAAACCTTTACCTTTTATGACAGTTGGTGTGTTATTTCCAAATGAGACATTCTTTTCTTTTTCTAAGGCATTCTATGAGTGAAGTTTCTCTTTGTCACCTGTCATGTGTTTGGAGCATCCACTGTCGATGTACCACTGATTTTCTTGTCCTTCCACATACAAGGCTATACCACATATTTCTGTTTGAGATTATTTCCTTCTCCATATCTTGGGATTTAATGGCGTCTTCTCCTTTTGAGGTGTTTGCCAAAATTTTCTCCTGCATTCAGATTCTTCATGACCAAAGTTGTTACAGATTGAGCATTCTATTTCATTTTCAAGAGGAGAAAAGTTATTATAGGAACTTCTCTTGATCCCTGTTATATTCCTTTGATTTCGTGCTTCTCTAGTCATGATGGTTTTGTAAGCAACACATTGAGCAGATTTGTGCCCAAAATTATGGCATGAAAAACATTGCCCATTAAAGAAGTTTCTGCGACTATCGAATCTATTTACCTATTGATTGTAGTTCCTATTGATATTCATCTTTGGAGAAAATTGAGTATGATTTGTCTGAGGTTGGTTGTGGCTTCTATTGATATTCATCCTTGGAGAAAATTGAGTATGATTTACCTAGTGATCAACTTTATGCCTTTGTTGACGATTGTCATACTGTTCACAGGCCTTTGTTGCATCAAGATAGCTTTTGGTGGAGGTTGACGGCTTCCATGATTGAGATGCTTCTTCAGTATATCCAAGACCTATATTTATCAAAGGAAAATGCTGAACTTCGATAATTTCATTTAAAGTTTATGATCCTTTAGCAAATCTAAGATTGAGAGATTTTGTTTTCTCAAGATCTTTTCTTAGACCCACAATTTCACATTCTAGTTTTTCATTGTGTTTTTCTTTTTCAGCGAGTTGGTATGTCAAGGTATCTATGATCATATTCTTTTCTTCTAAACATATTTTGAGTTTAGAGATTTCTTCATAAAAGTTTTTCTCTTCTAAAGCATCCCAAAAATCATCATCGTCATAAGCCATGAGAAGTATATAATCATCACTATTAGATAAACCATCACTATCCTCTTCTAAACCATCCCAAAAATCATTGTTATCATAAGCCATGAGAAGTCTGTAATCTTGTCCAGTTTCATCTTTATCACTATTAGATAAACCATCGCTATCTTCATGAGTATAGTAACTCCTCCTATTCACAACTTGTTTCCTATTCCCTTTTGCACATTCCTTTCCTTTTTCATACTTATCTTTATGAGGAAATCTGGCAGCATAATGACCGACTCTGCCACAAGAAAAGCATTTGAAAGGCAGCTTACCTCTGAACGTTCCAGAACCCCGTTGAAGCTTCTTGACAAATCTTACCTCATCTTCTTCTTCTGAAATGTGTCCCGATTCATTGTGTTCTTCCTTTTCTTTTCCTTTTGCTGAAGCTTTAAATGCGGCTTCTCTCATATTTGATGGACCTCCTTTTCTCCTCTCAAAAGCAGTTAGGATTCTGTGAAGCTGTGTCATAGTGATATTCTACAGATCCTATTTTTTTCTTCTATGGCAGACACTTTTGATTCAAATTTAGCAAACAAGGATCTCAAAGTTTTCTCAACTAAGGTAACTTCCTTTATTTCTTCACCCAGATTCTTCATACAATTAACAACCTCATCTATACGTAAGAAGTAACTAGCTATACTCTCATCACTATGCATCTTAAGAGTTTCATATTGAATTCTGAGAGTTTTAAGCTTGGCACGTTTTACTTGAGAGTCTCCTTTCGTAGCTCTGAACAATTTTGTCCCATATCTCTTTGGCTGATTTGAGCTGCATGACTTTGACAAACTCTGATTGTGACAAACTTCTCAATAAAGTATTAACAGCTTTGGCGTTGGTTTCATATTGCTTTTGACCTGTCGTGTCTGTAGGAATTGTTGTTGGAAATGTATATCCTCCTTCCACAATTTCCCAAACATCTGTTCCAAGAGATTGTAGATAGGTTGTGGTTCTTATTTTCCAATAAACAAAGTTTCGCCCATTGAAGATTGGTGGTCTGATGGATCCCATGCTTTCGTGATTATTCATCTTGATGGATTTCCCTTCAAGTGATCAAGATTCTTCTGAAGGACCTGCTCTGATACCAATTGTTGGAAACAATACTAAGAGGGGGGTGAATCAGTATTATCAAATCAAAAAAAAATTATTCCCAAAACAGATTTATATACTCTACTTCAGTGTAGTGAACTAGCATGTACATCCAATTGTGATTAAAGAAACCAATGTATATCCAGAGAACTTGTGATTTAGACAATTTATCATGTGTTGATCTTAAACTAGTACATCAGTAACTTATTAGGCAGTGCAGTAAAATCAGAATAAAGCATCACACATAAGAAACACACATGAACACCAAGATTTAAGGTGGAAACCCAATGTGGGTGAAAACCACCTGCTGTTGTTGTCTCTGTCTTCTTTTAATAATAAGAAAATCTGTTTACAATCTTGTACTGGTGCAGACTCATACCAGTATGCAGGTATCCGCCTGCAGAATGCTACAACCTTCTCTCGTTTTCCAACTTCTACTGGAAGGGAGCTGCAACCCCCTAGCTCTTTGTACTAGCCAATATGTTTACAATACGTAGGCACCGACTGTTAGGATATTCCGACACATAGGATATAGTTAAGTTCAACTTGGTCTAGTGTAGAGTTAGGTATAGAGTTAGGTAAAGTGTGTTTCTTTACCGTTGTACATTTTGTAACTTACAATCCGACGGTCACGATATGTAGTGATCCGACGGTTCATTCTCTCCTCGGTATTACCGACACTTGATCCATGGCTTGACACCTGATTGGTCCATGAATTCTATTTAAAGCGCATGGAGGGTCATTTGTAGGGTAATCCGTGCATGAGAGAAGCTTATGTAAATTTTCATTCTTTGATTAATAAATTGCCTGAAGTGGCCGCGTTGGCTCAGGCCGTGGATTGTTTCCCTCTTTGAGGGTTTTAACCACGTCAAAAATACTAGTGTATTGATCTGTGATCTGGTTGTGAGCGGTGTCCTTTTGGTGTTCTTTCTGAGGAACTTACCCTGTAAATTCCTACATGGTATCGGAGCTATTTGAGGGCCGCGTCCATTGGTGATCCAAATCTGAAGCCGGTAGAACTGCATCTGACTGCCGTTTCCTAGATCTGCTGTTTCTGACTGCTTTTGGGCCGAGAGGACTGCTCTGTTGTGTTCGGAGAATCTGTTCCAGTGAGGAACCCCTTTCGTTTCACGCGAAAAGGTTTCTAGTAGCCCTAGCTGCGTCATTTTTAAGATCTGGAGGTATACAGTCTTTATTTGCAGTTTACTGTTATTTTCTCTCTGCTTATTTCGGTTTCGGTTTATTTAGCTTTTTTTTAACCGGATCTATACCTTTCATTTCTGCGTATGCTCTTTGCCCTGCGACTCTGTGCGATCTGGGCAAATCAGAAACAGAAAGGAAGGATTTTTCTCATGCGTATGCTCTTTTCCCTGCACCTTAGTGTGATCTCGGAAAATCAGAAACATTGAGAAAAATATTTAGTTTTTCGGCTAAAGCTAACTTTGAGCCGCAAGGTTCATTTTTGAAAATATTTAGTTTTTTGGGTAAAGCTAACTTCGAGCCGTAAGGTTCATTTTCTTTGCATGTCCGTGTTGGGTTTTGTGTTTTTTGTTTTGTAGGGAAAAAGAGCTTTCTCAAAGCAAGCACGCAACCCAAAGCACCCTCTCTCTCTCTCTCTCTCTCTCTCTCAAATTTTTTGTATAGATCAATTGGTTCAAAGCTATTTTAAGAGAGTAGAGGTCTTGGGTTCAAGTCTCCATTTTGTGGGGGCGGACTTTTTCATTTCCGCACATTCCCGCACTTCGTCGGCAACTTCAACAACTTTTTTTCAAAAAGCCATATCTTCTTCATCCGGAAGCCTTTTTCAGAGCCGTTTTTTTAAACCAGCCTAATTTTTCGAGATCTATCCATTGGAACACTTACTTTCAGCATCTTCAGCTTCAGTTTCTGTTGAAATGGAAAGTCAATACCAAGTTACCCTTGATAGCACCAACTACTTCCAATGGTTGTCCTACATGGAGGATTTACTTAGAAGTAAAGGTCTCTACCGAATAGCCACAAGCCAAGAAAAGAAACCGAAAGATGAAGACAAGGCTGCTAAATGGGAAAATAGACAAGATCAAGCACGTGGTTTGATAGGGATGTCTATTTCTCCAGATCTTAGATTCCATATTGCAGAACTTGAAACTCCTCATGAAGCAATGGAACAAATCAATAAAGTTTTTGGGATTAAAAATGAAATTAGAGCCCATCAACTTGAAAATGAGTTGCTTACATTGGACCCTAATAATTTTTCTTGCATTGAAGATTTCTTGTCTAAGTTCAAGACCCTTAGATATCTTTTGGAAGGTGTTAAGGTTAAGAAAGAAGATAGTAACCTTATTTATTCCATCCTTACTAAGTTGGGACCAGCCTACTCTGTATTTGTTTCCACCTTCCATTCTACAAGAGAAGCCTTCATTTCTCAAGGAAAAGACTACAAGCCCCCTTCCTTTGACTCTTTTTGTGATTCTTTAATAAGAGAACAAGAAAAACTCTTACACCTTGGTCTTCTTAATCTTGGAAACTCTTCCAAGAAAGCGTTAGCCGCCCAGCAGCAACCAAATTCAAAGAATCCTAAAAAGTCATATCCTAAAAAGAATGGTCCTAAACCAAACAAGGGTCCTAAGCAATTTCAGCCCCAAAATGAAAAATCATTTCAACAAAATGATAAGACAAATAAAAACAAAGGGAAGAAGACTGATAGACATTGCAATTTTTGTAATCGAGATGGGCACTTAGAATCAAAATGCTTTAAGAAGATGGAAGCCTTGGAAGCAGCAATGAAGAAGCATAACATCCATTTGGGGCAATCTTCAACTTCAACTTCATCTTCAGGAATGGCACTTTCTGCATGTGGTTGTCAAGCATCTCGGTCTGGCTATGCATTAAATGTATCTTCTTCTTCTCATTCTCATGAGTGGCTCATTGATTCTGGAGCTTCTTATCACATGGCCAAAAACAAAGCCATGTTTTCTTCTTTAAATGATTGTAACACCAAAAATATATATGTTGGTGATGATAGATCTCTTAATGTTGTAGGGACTGGAACTGTTCATCTAGACAATGGTTAGTTTAATGATGTATTATGTGTTCCAACCTTATCCTGCAACCTTCTATCTGTATATCAGATAACTCATTCAGGTGAAGGTAAAATCGTTGAATTTTCACCTCATGATGTTGTAATCAAGGACTTAAAAGATCCTAAACATATTTTGGCTACTGGCATTGCTGATGATTCTACAAGGTTGTATAAGTTTCACAACTTTGGGTCATCAAATCTTCCTGTTAACACCCAGGTTGTTCCCTATGACTCCCAAGGGAATACGGCCGGGGTAACCACTAACCAATCTTTGGGTTACAGTTCCTAGCCTAACTGCAACCAGAGAGGGCTCTCTCTTTATGATTTGTCTCTGTTATGATGGTGTTTTAGGCTAGCTATTATGCTCAGGTTTTGGTTTATGTTTTGGTTGAAGGATTTCTTTCAGGTCTTATGATACAGTGTTTAGATAGTATAATACCATTGGGCAATGGAGTCTGGAGTTGTGAAATGATCTGATACGCTGGATTGGTGGTGTTCAAACTGCAGGGCCTATTGTGTATCTTGGACAGACAAAATTAGATCAAATGGTGATGTATGTCAACCAACAGAAAGCAATTAAGAATTTTCTATTAAGTTGGTGGGGTGAAGGTGAGCACACTGCACAGGAGCAAAACTTGAATTCCTGTGACAAAGGCCACTGTGAAAGATGTATTCTGAAAGTGCAGCAATTAAGAATTACACTTATCTAGATTACAGCTGAAGAAAACATTCATAAACAACACAGATTGAACTCAGGGTACTCAGTGAATAAATCCTGAAAGCTATTCTTTTTCCTTGTTGCTTAGTATTGAAATCAGATAACATATATGGATTTTAACGAAACAACTAATTAACAGAGAGAAATACAGAGACTTATTGTATGGTGAAATACACAGGAATCCAGCAGTTATCAACAGACACCAGAACGCATCCAACACCTCAGAAATCCGAGAAATTCCATTGCTTTCTCTATTAACTTCTGAAAGGATTACAGCATAAGAACTTCTTCAGGAGAAATCAACAACAACCTCTTGCAATCTCATGCGAAGGGGACTTTATAGGAGTGCGTATACAAAATATCTCAGGCATTGAGTCATCCGAGAGAGAAAATATCTTCATTACTACGTTCAGAAAGTAGGCAAGGAGTTATTACAACTTTGAATGTAGCGTAAATGCTCTTTATGTCTGTCAGAGGATTGTTTTGACTTTTGAGAGTCACTGAGTCGGTTGCATTACTCTGTTTTAATTCTGGAAATACGCATTTACTTTTGGCTGCGCAGTGCATTCTCGGGTTTGCCAGCTGTGGTCTTCTATTTCTGCTTTGTTGGCGCTACATCCGCTGAGTTGGCTCAGCTTTGATTTATGCTGCATGCTGACTTTACTGAACTGTGCTTTTTATAAAAATTTGTAAAAAATAGAAATTGGTGAATGCTTTACTGATTACAAAATTCTCTGTATTGCATCTGTCCACCATTCCTGTGTAGGGAGCTGATGCCTGAGGATGGCCTCCATTGTCTCTTCTGCTTCTGTATATTTGAAAAAATTTGGGGCCACATCAAACAAGTGATTAATTTCATTCATTATAAAAAATAGATTTTCTATCTTACTATAGAAAACCTGCCCTGTAATAGGCCCTGTGTCTTCTGAAGTGCTGGCCCTCTCATTGATCTGTGCTGAGGCAAAAACATTTACTCTTTTAGCATACTGTTCATGGGTGAATAATTTCCCTCCGCTGTTGAGTAAGCTAGGGAGTCCTCTACTCTGTAATACCTGAAATTTCTCCATGAACCTATTCACCTCTGTCTGCATATCCTGGTTCTTCTGTCCAATGTCTGTACCAGATTTCTAAGAGTAAGAACCCTCTTGATCAGTTGAATAGTCTCAGTTCTATTTGTGATTCCAATGGTGGCTAACTGAGAACTTGTTTTGTGGTTAAGCACATTGATCATTCTTGTAGCAACTTCAGGCATATTTCCTAATAAGGCTCTTGATGTTCAGATTTCCTTCTGTGCCTTTGGGATGAGCTCTAGTTGCTCATGGATTGTGTCAATATATGGCCATTGGTTGGTGATGGATTGGCCAATATTGGACCATACCATTGCTCTGATCTCAGATATGATTTTATCTAGCTTGAGCTCATTCTCAAGCTCCTTGATCCTATCTTTAAGGGCTTTGATTTCCTTGCCCTTTTCTGCCACCTCTCTTTTTGTCTTATCATGCCTTTCATTGACCTTGTCCAGCTTTTCTCTGGTTTCATGCAGCTCTGTCATCTGAGCTTCCAAGATTTGTATTTCATTCTTTAATTTCTGCATGTCTAGGCTCTGTGCCTGTTCTGTACTTGTAGGTGCTGCTGAAGTGGATGTAGCTGTTTGTTCAGGTTGTTGAGGTGGAGGCACAGTGGTAGGAGCAGCGTCCTCAAGATTGATGACTTGAGGAAGAGGCTGAGAAGTCTGACCCTCTTGTCTTTGCTTTAGTGCTGCTTGTAAGGCTGCTTGAGTAGCCTCAGACTCTCCTAATTTCTCTTGTGTCTGCAGGAGCTGCTTATATATAGATATTAGCAGATCTGTGGCATCCTTTTCCATCCTTTGTTGGGCTACCTCATCTGTTTGGGGGTGAATGGTAGCTGGGAGTTTGACTTTCTTCCTTAATGCAGCCATGTCAGCATCCCTTAGTTTCAAGATCTCCTGTATCCCTTTGATGTCATTGGGGTTATGCCCAATTTCCACGATGATGTCCTCTAGGGATCTTATCCTGTTGTCTTTGGCCTGAGATGAAGCCCTCTCCAATTCTAGTTGAGAGGCTGTAGCATTGAGGCTGCTTGTTAATTTGTAATTCTCCAACGTTTTGTCTGCCAAGGAGGCATACACCATCTCGCCAGTTTGCTTGTGCAGCTCAATTTTATCCATTGGGTGGATGTCCTTGGCCAGGACCTCTAGATTAGTCCTGAGATAATCTGCAGTAGATTGTGGCTGGAGCGCGGTGGGTATGAAGTGACTCATAGTCAACTTGCCTTCGTCCACATCAAAGGCAGCCATTAATCTTTGTTGGTTGGAGGGAGCCATTTTCAACAAATGGTTATATAATTTGATTTTCATGGGTTCACTCCTTCTTTTGATGTCTATAAACTGCTGTTTGATGCCTACCTCTCCTTCCCTCTGCTGGCTGGAGGAAGTGACCTCCCCTCCCATGATTCTGTCTTGTTCTTGGTGGAAGGAACTGACCGAGGCTTCCCTGCTGGGTGGGCCCATACCCATTGCTTGTCTAATTGCCGCATCATCCTCTGAGAAGTCATTTAATCTCTGTCTCTTCTCCCCTTGGTTGATGGATGAAGTCATGGGTGTTTCTCTGTCCCTTTTTCTACTTAGGTCCTCCTTCTGTGGAGTTTGAAGGACCGAGGCATCAGTGATGTTTTCAGGCCTTGAGTGTTCTACATTTTGGGCCTGCTGCTCAGTGGTAGTTGGGGTATCTACCACTCTTTCTTGCTGTAAGGGCTGCTGTGTTTCAGATTGCCCTTCTCCTTGCTGCTGTTGCTGTTTTTGTTGTTGCTGCTGCTGCTGCTGCTGCTCTGCCTGTTCTTTCTCTCGCTGCTCTGGCTCTATCTCCATCACCTGTTCTTTTCCCTTCTCTGATATATTTCCAGCAACTCTTGTAGCTTGCTGTTGGGCGGTTGAAGAGGATGCTGCTGCTCCAATTTGTGTGCTCGGCAGTGAGCTGACCTGTGAATAAAACTCAAGGTCAGCCATTTTCTTTAGGTTTCTTAGAGCTCTTTGATTAAGCTCTTCTTGAGTAACAGCTTCTTCTAAAGTCCCTCTCCTCCATTTACTTTGATTGGCATGTTTCTCTATGTGAGGAAGGCTGCAATGATCATAAGCAGACAATTTGTATTTAAGCCTCCTCATGGTAATGAAGTTATTGGGGTCGTAAGGTTTCCATAGGAAGCTGTATTTGAGACCAAGGCCCCCAAGTATTCTATCTGCTTCCTTCCACCCTTCCTCCCTTTCGTTATAGAGGAAATGGCCAAGTTGACTTTTGACCTTTAGCTGTGCCTTCTTACCTTTGCCTGAAAAGTGGAACATATCCACAAAGCCAAACTGCCTGAAGTATTCTAAGGCAAGTAGTCTCATAGGCACAAATCTGGGTAGTCTAAATGGGGGCAACTCACACCCATATATTCTGATGACGGTGTGGTGTTGGTAGAAGTACCAATCCCCAATACTGTATGCTTTTGATAAATGCAGGAGTCTTTGCATCTCATCTGTCAATCTGGGAGGAGGTGAGCCCAAAAGTAGAGTCATGGCTGGATGAATGAAGTGATCAATGAACTCACAGTAGGTGTATGGAGAATAGAAATTGAGGTGGAAAGCAGATGTCCAGTACACCACAGATCTCAAATTTCCCTGTGCATCTTCTCTTTTCATTGGGAAGGAGAACCTCTCATGCTGGAAGTATAGAAGCAAATGATATATGTAGGAAGTGTATTTAAATACCCTATCTCTTGATAGGTTCATCAACTGCTCATGCATCTTGTCTGAGATGTATGTGGCATAGTCATAGCAGACTGGTTTTCTTCCTGGAGAAAACATGAGCATTATGTGCATAACCGTTTCATCCACATATTCCACTGAATCATATCCCAGGATGGGACTGATCATGTCAACAAGGTCCAGGCCCAATTGGTTGAGGTAGACAGAGTTGATGGGAGGAGTTTGTACAGTGTCAGCTTTGATGAATAACTGGTTAAGCTTTGTAATCTGGGCCTCTGTTATTCTGGCTCCCCCTATTATCAAATCAGCTAGTGATAGAGGGACCAACTTCTTATTTGTTTTGAACTGCAGCATCTCCCTGATGGCTTCAGGGGTAATGAGAAACAGAATTGCGCCTGAAGAATCAAGCACTGCCCTCTGGGATGCATCATAATACTCAGCACATAAGTGGATGAGTTCTGGGAATTGGTTGACCTGTGGTAGCTTGAAGATTGGGAGAGAGGAATCCCAAATTCCCAAGATGTCTGTCCCATTCTGATGTTGGATTTTAATTTCATTTAGTATTTGGAGATGAAACCTGCTCCTGCTTAGCATTTCTTCTGATATGTTATAGTCTAAGTCAGCTAATGCTTTCCAGCCCAATGCTCTGTGAGGGGCATTCAGAGGAGCTACATTGAGGGCTATGGGAGCCACAGGGGGATCCATGTTTTCTTTAGGATTCTGTTCTTTTTAGGACTGGTGTTACTATGCAGAGTAACACAAAAGGGGCTTTTCTGAGGAAGATGGGAATTTCTGAGGAGAAAGAATGAAATAGGGAAGAATGCAGCAATTGAAATACTGCCTTTGAACCAATAGATGATTTGCAGAACTGAGCAGAGTTTGTTTTTGAGGCAAATTTGATTTTTGCGGGTAACTGGTTCACGATTGCGCGAACCAGTGAGGAATTTATGTTCAATTTGCCCAATGTGGTTTTTCAAACGTGTAATGGTAGCTCTGGTTCGGTATTACTGCTGGTTCAGTGGAGTTTAGTGGTGAAATCGGCGTTTTAAAGTCTGCTTACAGGCTACTGTCGGAATTTACGAAAAAATGGATTTGCAGAGTAAAGATGGAGAGTACCTGTGGAATTTCGCCGGTTAAACTTGCTAGTGCGTGAAGGATGGACGCTCTGGCGGTCTGGAAGTTAGCTCAGCAGGCTGGTGCAGGTTTGAACGTAAAATTTCATGCAGAACAGACAACAAAGCTCTCGCCAAAAATAGCAAAAAACGCGACTTTTTGACATAAATATAGTTTTTGGTGATTTTGGCGCGTTTTCGTGCTGACGTCAGCATGACGTCATAGGTGGGGTCAGGGTCGGATGACGTCAGCAGGACGTCATCCGGCCAGGTGGCGGGCTCTGGTTGGTCCACGGGGGATGGTGAGGTGGCGGGACAGGTCGACCAATAGTTGAGTGGAAGGTTGACGTGGCGGCATGAGTGGTAATGACGTGGGGATGACACAATGCGGGCGGAAAGGAAGAAACCGGAAACCGCCGGTGGTTTCATATCGCACCGCCTATGGTACGGTAGCGGTAAGTGTCAGTGGTACCTCCGATGGGCCGTGGAGGTGACGCGTGGCTGCCGCGTGACGTAGCCAAAATACGGCCGTCGGAAGATATCGTCCGGACAGCGGATCGGCTCCGATGCAGCGATGGCCGTCGGATCTGGAGAGATGTGATCTGACGGCTATCGGAGGTTAGATGTGATAGGGGGATAGGGTGGGTAACGGGCGATCCTCGGAGAGGGTCCGATGCAACCAGAGCCGTTGGATGCGCAAGATCGGATCGGACGGCTGTCGGGGTCGATGACATGATCGGGGGATATGGCAAGGCGCGGCTTTATTTAACATATTTTTCGGGATGCGCGCTTAGGCGGAAAACGATCGGGGTATGGTGGTTTGGTAAGGTTTTTCAATGTATTTCAAAAACAAACGCATGCGCCCAGACTTTAGTTTAAGCGGCGGAAGTGGGTTTTCCATGTTTTAGCCATTTGAAGTGGGTAAGAGTATAAACAAGGCTTTTTAGGAGGTTTTATGTGTAAATGGGGATTTGAAAGTGAGAAAGGGATTTGTAAAGGGGAAAAGGGGTTTTGGCTAAGGCTTATCATAATGACCAGATGTCATCTGATCCCTTTAGAGAACACATGGCTATAATGCCAAGGGGGAGGGATATTTATACCAAATTTGGGGTTTATACACCATGGTGTTAATACTAGTAGGGGAAAGGCAATACAGGGGATTTACATAGTAGAGTTAGAGTTAATATGGATGGGGAAGTGAATGGAGGGAGAAGATACTAAGTTTACTTGAAACTTATTTAGTTTAGGGAGTAGATCAAAATGAAAAGATTTTTAGACAAGAAATGTGGCTTTGGATGAACAAGAATCATCATGAAACCATGATATTCCTCCCTGAATCTCAGCTCATAGAGGGATGTTAGTAATGAAAAGAAAGGGGGGAGGAGGGAGGTTAGTCATGCTCCTTGCTGTAACTTGATGAATATGAACACCTTGTCACTTGATAGACTTTGCCTTGGTAATCATAGTCAACATATCTGCAATGGTAATGATAGCCTTTCTGCAACTCCAACTACTTACCCAACTACTTTCCTAGCATTTTTATTTCTTCTTAGAGGGTGCACTTGGACTTGCAGACCCTTACTTGCCTTTTCTTTTCTTTGGTTTTTTCTTTGTTACTTCTATCTACTTCTACCCTTATCTCCTCCAAGGTCCCAGATTAAGCTGTTGGGAGCCTTTTCTTCTCTACCTGAACTACTTGTCTGCCAAGATTAAACAGTTTGGACAGACTCCTTTCTCTATTCTACAACTGTAAATTTAAACCATGGAATGATCCAGATTAAGCTGTTGAATCATCCATCAAAATTTGAAACTCATACCAAGCTATAAGCATAGATTGGGTTCTCTTGGAAATATGTGATCTTTGAGTCATCAAAGCAGAACAAATTTGGACCTTCCATAGCCAATCATGAAATATGAAACCTATTGGTATAGGTATCTAACAGTGGCTCCACATGGGGATGGTGTTTCTTTTGAAAGACCAAGAACAGCAGGTCAGATTGCCTTGCTCCATTGCTGCCCATATCATCCTTGAAGTTTGCTGCTTTGAAGTGCCAAATTTTGTGCTTCCCTTCTTGGTAGACCTCTGATTCTATTTACCTTTTGCTGGTTAGTCAATAACTTGGAAAACTGCATTTTTACAATCTAAACAGAAAATAATATGTACATCTGCATATATACAAGGGAACCTCAGGTTGCACTCATGGGAAATAGTCAAAATAATGCTTCAGCATCCTGCCATTGACAGGACCTTCATCCAAGTCAGCTTCAGTTAGACTTTTAAGGAAGTAAGTGTTGTTACCTTGTACTGCTTGGACAGCAAATGGTCCCCTCCATAAGGAATCAAATTTTCCATGCTTTCCCTTTTCTTCTCTTCTTGCATCCCACTTTAGGACTTTGTCTCCCACATTGAAATCTTCTGCTTTGGTTCTCCTGTCAAAGGCCTTCTTTAATTTTTCTTGTAACCCTTGAACTCTGCTGAAAACCTGATCTCTAGTTTGCTGCAGACATATGATTTGATTTATCCTTCTTTGCATATCATTTGGTTCGGCTTGGTTTTCTTGAAGAAGCTTCATGACAGGTACTCCCAGTGAATAGGGGAACTTGGCTTCTAGTCCATAAACCAACTCATATGGGCTGGTCCCAATTGATCTTTTGGTTGTTAGTCTATCTGCCCATAAGGCATTGACCAGTTTCTTGTGCCAATTCTTTTTGTTTTCTTCCAGCACCTTTTTTATGATGTTCACCAGGCTCTTGTTAGATGATTCAGCTAGGCCATTTCCTTGGGGATAGTATGCCGTAGAGTGTCCCAAAGTAATATGATATTTGTGGCAGAAGTTCACCATTTTCTTGGATCTGAAAGCAGCAGCATTGTCTGTTATTATTTTGTCAGGACAGCCAAACCTAGCCAGTATGTTGTTCTCCAAAAACTGAATGATTACTGAGTCATTTGCTTGTCTGCATGGGGCAGCTTCAATCCATTTGGTGAAGTAGTCTGTGGCTGTCAGGATCCATCTATGTTGGCCTGAAGATGAGGGATGAATTTCCCCAATGAAATCCAAGCCCCATTGTTGAAAAGGTCTCTCTGTTGCAATGGGTCTTAGGGGGAGTGGCAGCAACTGTCTTTTGCCCTCAAACACTTGGCATTTGTGGCATGAGGTAGTGAATTTCTTGACATCAGAGAACATGGTGGGCCAGTAATAACCAGCCCTCAGTATTTTGTCCACAGTGGATTTCCAGTACAAATGTCCACCACAGTCTCCTGCATGAAAATCTTGCATGATATTGTTAGTTTCATTTTCCATTAAACAGTGCAGCAATATACCTTCATGGTTTTTCCAAAGTAAATTTCCATCCATCACACAAAATCTAGATGTTTTCATTTTTAAGAACCTACACTTAGTTCTGGACAGTCCTGGGGGAGCACACAGGTTTTGTAACACATAACAGATGTCAGAGTACCAAGGGGATTGTTCAAAGGCTACATTGATCTTTGGAGTCGCCAGCTCTGTTTCACTGTCCAGCTGATTGATATCTAGGGCTTGGAAATTTGCTTCTGTCATTAACTTGGCCAGACCTTGCCCTTTTATTAGCTTTGTAGGTTTTATTTCGATGTCAAATTCTAGTATGTTTGCAATCCATTTTCCTCTCCTGCCCTCTAGGTTCTCTTGAGTGAGTATGTCTTTTACAATAGGACTTGGCACATATGCTATGACATGGGAATAAAGGATATAAATCCTAAAATCCTTAATTGCTTTGACCAAAGCATAAGCTTGCTTTTCCATGATTTGGTATTTCAGAGGTGCATCTCTAAGGGCTTTGCTAAAGAAAGCAATTGGTTTCTCATTTCCTTGGTCATCTTTCTGCAGCAAAACAGCAGCAATAGTATGCTGGGAGGCGAAAGAGAAAATGATAAAGTCTCTGTCAAACTGAGGATTGGTTAACACTGGGGTTTGAGTCAAGGCCAATTTTATACCTTCAAAGGCTTGATTTGCTTCAACAGTCCATTTTACTTTTGAATCCTTTTTTAACATGTTGTTTAATAATCTGATTAGTTCTGCTAAGTTTGGGATAAACCTTCTTAAGAAATTGATTTTTCCTAAGAATCCCTGCAACTCCTTGACATTCCTTGGGTGGGGCATTTGTAGGATAGCTTGTATCCTATCTGGGTCAATTCTTATGCCATCTTTTGAGATAATGTGTCCTAAGAGTTTACCTTCTTCCAAGCCAAATAATGATTTCTTGGGATTTAAGGAAATGCCATATTTCCTGCATGTTAGGAAAATCTGTCTCAAATGTTTCAGATGTTCTTGGTCAGATTTTGAAAAGGGTGTAAGATCATCTAAGTAAATGACTAGGAAGTCATGAATCTCTTTTGCAAAAGCAATATCCATTGCTCTTTGAAATGTTGCCCCTGCATTTTTCAATCCAAAGGGCATTTTTACATATTTGAAAGTTCCCCATGGGGTTGTGAATGCAGTTTTGTCTTGGTCATCAGGGTGTACCAAAATTTGATTAAAGCCTGAGAATCCATCAAGTAATGACATCCTTGAAGCCCCCACCACTCTTTGGAGAATGTGATCCATTTTGGGTAAAGGGTAGTTATCTTTGAGTGATACTTGATTTAGATTCCTTAAGTCTACACAAAGTCTAATCTCACCAGTCTTTTTTCTTGTAGGGACTAAGTTGGAAATCCATTCAGAGAATCTGATTGGTGCTATGATGCCAGCTTTGAACATTTTTTGCAATTCCTTTTCAATGGAAGGAAGGAGTATAGGATTGATCCTTCTCAACTTCTGCTTGAATGGTTTTTGATTAGGCTTGAGGGGAATGGTATGCTGGATGACAGAAGTATCATAGGACTTTAGATCCTCATAACCCCATGCAAAGACATCCTGAACTCTTTAAAGAGGTCAATGTACTTGGGTTTTTGATCAGGGGGCAAAGAAGCAGACAGCTTTATTATTTTGGGCTTGTCAATGGTACCAATATTACATTCTTCAATGGTTGCATCTAATGGTTGCATTTTTGGCTTCCTAGGGATGTCATTTGAATCAAAAATGTCCTCTAGCGGGGTAAGGACTGTTGGAAGGAAATTGTCTTTGAGTTCTATGATTTCAGCTTCAGCGCTGGTCACCTCTTCACAGTCAATTTGGTGAATTTGCTGAATGTTTTCGTTGTTGAAAATGGTTGGATTCAGTAATTGTTTTGCTGTTCTAGGTGATATTGGATGAACCATTTGTTGAAACAGTATTTTGATTGACTTGCTCTGTCAAGCATTTGTGATTGACTTGCTGACTCAAGTATTTGTGATTGACTTGCTCTGTCAAGCATTTGTGATTGACTTGCTGACTCAGTGTCAATATTTAATCCTGCAA
Organism: Pinus tabuliformis; assembly: GCA_031772625.1. NCBI lineage: Eukaryota > Viridiplantae > Streptophyta > Pinopsida > Pinales > Pinaceae > Pinus > Pinus tabuliformis. The sequence continues at coordinate 32,880,700 of CM062804.1, forward strand.
ACTCTTGTTGTAAGGTTAAAAAATTGTTTATTTGCATATCATCCTCAAATACTTGCCATTCTTTGACATTGTTTGGAATGGAGGGTCTGTACTTGACCTCGGCTGTGAAGCAGTTGTTGGGTTCCAGTGGAAATTTGAAGGTGCTGGCAAATGTTGCCAAACTGTGTGCATGGAGATTGTGGCTCCTTGAAATTTTTGTGATAAGGAACTCAGAGAAAGTGTCCAATATTTCAATTACAGCAGACCTGTAAGACCTCAACCTTTTGTCATTGGTGACAAAACTTCCTTTCACTTGTTGAATCACTAGATCAGAATCTCCCATGATCGAAACCGTAGGAGCTTGTAATGCCTTTACTAGCTTGAGACCTAGTAACAGAGCTTCATACTCTGCCATGTTATTAGTGCATCTAAAGTTTAATCTATAAGCTCTGCCTTCTGCATGGTTTTTCTCTTTGTTATGTATCCAAACTCCAGCTCCTGCCCCTAACTTGTTGACTGAGCCATCAAATTCTAGGACCCACAGGATATCTTGCTTGACAGGAGATTTAAAGATCTGTTCATGGGATGGCAATGTAAGCAGGAGTTGGGGTTTCTTCTCTAGCTTGTCTTCTAGGACAGTTTCATCACTTGTTTGAAAATCTTTGACAACTAGAGGAGGGGCAGTGTCTAGTGCTTGACTGATTGATGTTTTATGGGTGGTACTTCCTTGATTAATGTTTTGTTCTTGCATGAGTGTTTTAGTCCCAATATCATTGTTTGAGAGGCTTGCGCTGTCATTGAAGAGAATGAACGAATCTATGTCTGAATGGACAGCATATACAGGAAAATTTTGAGGCTTTTCCTCACTGCTGACCATGTATTTCATGAGTGTTTCTCTGTAGAGTCTTTTTGGTTGCCCAAAGACAGAGATGGTGGCATATGACATATCTAATTGCAGGGAGCCTTGGAGTTTAGCTCCCCATGATCTTGATAACAGCATCCCATATTTAGGTGGGATATCAGCGACTACAACATCCATTAGAATGGTTTTGTTAGGGTATTGAACCAGAGACACACATAAATCTTTTATTAGACCTAAACACTTGACTTGGCTGGAGTCAAAGGAAAACAGGTCCTTGTATGGTCTTGTTATATCCAAATTCAATCTTTCCATGACTGCTTTTGGCATGAGGTTATGAGAGGCACCTGAGTCAAACATCGCATTATGCAGTATTTTGTCATGAATATGCAAGCTGACATAAAAAGGTAATATCCCTGTGACTACTGTTTTTCCATCTACCTCTGGGCCAAACAGTAATTCCGGAGTGTCATCTAACACATTTACATCATCTTTGCTATTAGTGAGTTGAAGGGATTTCTTAATCTGTTGCTTATAGATGTCATGCTTGGCTAGCTCTGAGAGGGGAATTGCTATCTTTAGCTTGCCAATCTCTGTGCTTAGGTCAAAGGATTTTTCAGATTGGGTCTTGGGGTTATAGGTGGCAGCCCTTTCTTTGCTCATTAAATCTTCTTGTTGGTTTTCATCTTGACTTTGAGACCTGCCCCTTTCACTCATGTCTTGAGGGGTAATATTTAAATCAGGGTGAGAGGACGACGTTGCCATAGGCTGATGTAGTGGTGACAATAGTTTGGTGACCTCTTCAACCACTACTTCTTCTGTAGGCAAGTTTGTTTTGTCATTAGGTTCTGTGACTATGGTTCCTTTAGACTGTTGTTTATCCTTTATCTTTTCAGGCTGATTTACATTTACAGTCCTACTCCTTAGCTTGTACTGTTTATGGACTTCATAGACAGCACTATCATATCCTTGTTTAAAATCAAAGGATTCTCCTGATTTAGTTTGGAATATTTTGATTTCATCATCCTCATGATCCTCTTGTGTTAAGAAAACTTGGCTTTTACCATCTAGACCCATTAGATTAATCTCAGGATCTTCATTGGGTTCAGTTGATGTTGAAGTTTCTGCATAATTTTCTTGGAAAGGGGGTCTTATGTCTTGGTCAGCACTGGCCTTGCCAATGTTTGGATTTGGGTTTCTCCTAAAATTTGGATTCCTAGGAGGATTGTTTTGTGGTGTTTCCCATGATGCTTTTCTCTCAACCGATTCTACCCTATCACCCAATCTCTTCATACCATTAAGTATTGCATCAAGTTTTTGATCAAGGGTTGTAGGTTCTTCTTTGTATATGCTTCTCTTTTCTAACCTTGCCCTGTTTCTTTTGGCAATCAGGTTTGCCTCCACTGTGACAGCAGCCTTTTGAGCGTCTTCAAGGGTTTCAGGTTCTCTTTCCTTCAACTGATATGCCATGTCAGGATCAAATCCATCAGGGAATTTGTACAAGGCCAAATCAGGAGGAGGTCTTAGGTTTTGTGGTATTGCATTGTACACATTGTTGAATCTAGCACAATACTCCAGAACGGTCTCTTGCGGACCTCTCTTGATTGTTTCATACTCAGCAAGTATGTGCAGGGGATCTTTCTTCTTCTCCCATCTGGTAGTAAAGGCTTGATACAGATCATTGGGAGTTGCAATGGAGTTTGCATTCAGGGATCTAAACCAAGTTCTAACATCCCCAGTTAAGCTTTGAACAAAAATTCTCATTCTGACACTGTCATCATCTATTTCATAGGTCTCAAAGTGGTCTTGCATCTTCTTAGCATGCTGGACAGCTGTTAGAGAGCCATTGGAGTCAAAATATGAGATTTTGCTTTGGTAATCTTGAGGTAAAGCTGCAGCATTAGCTGGTATCTGCAAGGGTGCATATCTGTTAGCCATATTTACAGGATTTAGAGGATTAACAGGTGCAGCTGGGATAATAGGGACGATGGGTACCACAGGGGTGACAGGTGAAGCTGAACCTAAAGTGTGGTTCAAGGGGATATGTGCAGTGGATGAAGATGTGAGAGGAGGACTGTGAGAAGTGGATGGTGAACTAGGGGAACTAGGGGTGGACCGGAAAAGAACTTTTATTGGAGTAGAAATGGGGTTGGGATGAACTGTACGAGGGGTTAAATCAACAGGTTGGTCCTGCCTTTGCTGCCTCCTAATATTTCTAGGGATGGTATTTGGATTATCAACAATGATGGGTGGATTAGGGTCAGGATTTGCCCTAGTATGCCGTGGATTTTTCTTAGGAGCCAGCTTCCAACCTGTTTTTTGGGATTTTGTAGGAAGTTTTTATATCTGCAAGGACTGGATGAAGATTTTGGAATGGCTATATATTCTCAGAGCTAAGATGAAGATTCCCCAAACAAGCTCCTCCTTAAAGCTGTTAATGTGATGCAGAAACAAATTAAAGGCCTCTTGGCTGATTTCAGGCTTGATAGTAGCTATGAAAATATATGGTAATTGAAAAATTCAAGCAGTCCCCAGTGGAGTCGCCAATTATGTTAACACCCAGGTTGTTCCCTATGACTCCCAAGGGAATACGGCCGGGGTAACCACTAACCAATCTTTGGGTTACAGTTCCTAGCCTAACTGCAACCAGAGAGGGCTCTCTCTTTATGATTTGTCTCTGTTATGATGGTGTTTTAGGCTAGCTATTATGCTCAGGTTTTGGTTTATGTTTTGGTTGAAGGATTTCTTTCAGGTCTTATGATACAGTGTTTAGATAGTATAATACCATTGGGCAATGGAGTCTGGAGTTGTGAAATGATCTGATACGCTGGATTGGTGGTGTTCAAACTGCAGGGCCTATTGTGTATTTAGACAGACAAAATTAGATCAAATGGTGATGTATGTCAACCAACAGAAAGCAATTAAGAATTTTCTATTAAGTTGGTGGGGTGAAGGTGAGCACACTGCACAGGAGCAAAACTTGAATTCCTGTGACAAAGGCCACTGTGAAAGATGTATTCTGAAAGTGCAGCAATTAAGAATTACACTTATCTAGATTACAGCTGAAGAAAACATTCATAAACAACACAGATTGAACTCAGGGTACTCAGTGAATAAATCCTGAAAGCTATTCTTTTTCCTTGTTGCTTAGTATTGAAATCAGATAACATATATGGATTTTAACAAAACAACTAATTAACAGAGAGAGATACAGAGACTTATTGTATGGTGAAATACACAGGAATCCAGCAGTTATCAACAGACACCAGAACGCATCCAACACCTCAGAAATCCGAGAAATTCCATTGCTTTCTCTATTAACTTCTGAAAGGATTACAGCATAAGAACTTCTTCAGGAGAAATCAACAACAACCCTTGCAATCTCATGCGAAGGGGACTTTATAGGAATGCGTATACAAAATATCTCAGGCATTGAGTCATCTGAGAGAGAAAATATCTTCATTACTACGTTCAGAAAGTAGACAAGGAGTTATTACAACTTTGAATGCAGCGTAAATGCTCTTTATGTCTGTCAGAGGATTGTTTTGACTTTTGAGAGTCACTGAGTCGGTTGCATCACTCTGTTTTAATTCTGGAAATACGCATTTACTTTTGGCTGCGCAGTGCATTCTCGGGTTTGCCAGCTGTGGTCTTCTATTTCTGCTTTGTTGGCCGCTACATCCGCTGAGTTGGCTCAGCTTTGATTTATGCTGCATGCTGACTTTGCTGAACTGTGCTTTTTATAAAAATTTGTAAAAAATAGAAATTGGTGAATGCCTTACTGATTACAAAATTCTCTGTATTGCATCTGTCCACCATTCCTGTGTAGGGAGCTGATGCCTGAGGATGGCCTCCATTGTCTCTTCTGCTTCTGTATATTTGAAAAAATTTGGGGCCACATCAAACAAGTGATTAATTTCATTCATTATAAAAAATAGATTTTCTATCTTACTATAGAAAACCTGCCCTGTAATAGGCCCTGTGTCTTCTGAAGTGCTGGCCCTCTCATTGATCTGTGCTGAGGCAAAAACATTTACTCTTTTAGCATACTGTTCATGGGTGAATAATTTCCCTCCGCTGTTCAGTAAGCTAGGGAGTCCTCTACTCTGTAATACCTGAAATTTCTCCATGAACCTGTTCACCTCTGTCTGCATATCCTGGGTTCTTCTGTCCAATGTCTGTACCAGATTTCTAAGAGTAAGAACCCTCTTGATCAGTTGAATAGTCTCAGTTCTATTTGTGATTCCAATGGTGGCTAACTGAGAACTTGTTTTGTGGTTAAGCACATTGATCATTCTTGTAGCAACTTCAGGCATATTTCCTAATAAGGCTCTTGATGTTCGGATTTCCTTCTGTGCCTTTGGGATGAGCTCTAGTTGCTCATGGATTGTCTCAATATATGGCCATTGGTTGGTGATGGATTGGCCAATATTGGACCATACCATTGCTCTGATCTCAGATATGATTTTATCTAGCTTGAGCTCATTCTCAAGCTCCTTGATCCTATCTTTAAGGGCTTTGATTTCCTTGCCCTTTTCTGCCACCTCTCTTTTTGTCTTATCATGCCTTTCATTGACCTTGTCCAGCTTTTCTCTGGTTTCATGCAGCTCTGTCATCTGAGCTTCCAAGATTTGTATTTCATTCTTTAATTTCTGCATGTCTAGGCTCTGTGCCTGTTCTGTACTTGTAGGTGCTGCTGAAGTGGATGTAGCTGTTTGTTCAGGTTGTTGAGGTGGAGGCACAGTGGTAGGAGCAGCGTCCTCAAGATTGATGACTTGAGGAGAGGCTGAGAAGTCTGACCCTCTTGTCTTTGCTTTAGTGCTGCTTGTAAGGCCGCTTGAGTAGCCTCAGACTCTCCTAATTTCTCTTGTGTCTGCAGGAGCTGCTTATATATAGATATTAGCAGATCTGTGGCATCCTTTTCCATCCTTTGTTGGGCTACCTCATCTGTTTGGGGGTGAATGGTAGCTGGGAGTTTGACTTTCTTCCTTAATGCAGCCATGTCAGCATCCCTTAGTTTCAAGATCTCCTGTATCCCTTTGATGTCATTGGGGTTATGCCCAATTTCCACGATGATGTCCTCTAGGGATCTTATCCTGTTGTCTTTGGCCTGAGATGAAGCCCTCTCCAATTCTAGTTGAGAGGCTGTAGCATTGAGGCTGCTTGTTAATTTGTAATTCTCCAACGTTTTGTCTGCCAAGGAGGCATACACCATTTCGCCAGTTTGCTTGTGCAGCTCAATTTTATCCATTGGGTGGATGTCCTTGGCCAGGACCTCTAGATTAGTCCTGAGATAATCTGCAGTAGATTGTGGCTGGAGCGCGGTGGGTATGAAGTGACTCATAGTCAACTTGCCTTCGTCCACATCAAAGGCAGCCATTAATCTTTGTTGGTTGGAGGGAGCCATTTTCAACAAATGGTTATATAATTTGATTTTCATGGGTTCACTCCTTCTTTTGATGTCTATAAACTGCTGTTTGATGCCTACCTCTCCTTCCCTCTGCTGGCTGGAGGAAGTGACCTCCCCTCCCATGATTCTGTCTTGTTCTTGGTGGAAGGAACTGACCGAGGCTTCCCTGCTGGGTGGGCCCATACCCATTGCTTGTCTAATTGCCGCATCATCCTCTGAGAAGTCATTTAATCTCTGTCTCTTCTCCCCTTGGTTGATGGATGAAGTCATGGGTGTTTCTCTGTCCCTTTTTCTACTTAGGTCCTCCTTCTGTGGAGTTTGAAGGACCGAGGCATCAGTAATGTTTTCAGGCCTTGAGTGTTCTACATTTTGGGCCTGCTGCTCAGTGGTAGTTGGGGTATCTACCACTCTTTCTTGCTGTAAGGGCTGCTGTGTTTCAGATTGCCCTTCTCCTTGCTGCTGTTGCTGTTTTTGTTGTTGCTGCTGCTGCTGCTGCTGCTCTGCCTGTTCTTTCTCTCGCTGCTCTGGCTCTATCTCCATCACCTGTTCTTTTCCCTTCTCTGATATATTTCCAGCAACTCTTGTAGCTTGCTGTTGGGCGGTTGAAGAGGATGCTGCTGCTCCAATTTGTGTGCTCGGCAGTGAGCTGACCTGTGAATAAAACTCAAGGTCAGCCATTTTCTTTAGGTTTCTTAGAGCTCTTTGATTAAGCTCTTCTTGAGTAACAGCTTCTTCTAAAGTCCCTCTCCTCCATTTGCTTTGATTGGCATGTTTTTCTATGTGAGGAAGGCTGCAATGATCATAAGCAGACAATTTGTATTTAAGCCTCCTCATGGTAATGAAGTTATTGGGTCGTAAGGTTTCCATAGGAAGCTGTATTTGAGACCAAGGCCCCCAAGTATTCTATCTGCTTCCTTCCACCCTTCCTCCCTTTCGTTATAGAGGAAATGGCCAAGTTGACTTTTGACCTTTAGCTGTGCCTTCTTACCTTTGCCTGAAAAGTGGAACATATCCACAAAGCCAAACTGCCTGAAGTATTCTAAGGCAAGTAGCCTCATAGGCACAAATCTGGGTAGTCTAAATGGGGGCAACTCACACCCATATATTCTGATGACGGTGTGGTGTTGGTAGAAGTACCAATCCCCAATACTGTATGCTTTTGATAAATGCAGGAGTCTTTGCATCTCATCTGTCAATCTGGGAGGAGGTGAGCCCAAAAGTAGAGTCATGGCTGGATGAATGAAGTGATCAATGAACTCACAGTAGGTGTATGGAGAATAGAAATTGAGGTGGAAAGCAGATGTCCAGTACACCACAGATCTCAAATTTCCCTGTGCATCTTCTCTCTTCATTGGGAAGGAGAACTTCTCATGCTGGAAGTATAGAAGCAAATGATATATGTAGGAAGTGTATTTAAATACCCTATCTCTTGATAGGTTCATCAACTGCTCATGCATCTTGTCTGAGATGTATGTGGCATAGTCATAGCAGACTGGTTTTCTTCCTGGAGAAAACATGAGCATTATGTGCATAACCGTTTCATCCACATATTCCACTGAATCATATCCCAGGATGGGACTGATCATGTCAACAAGGTCCAGGCCCAATTGGTTGAGGTAGACAGAGTTGATGGGAGGAGTTTGTACAGTGTCAGCTTTGATGAATAACTGGTTAAGCTTTGTAATCTGGGCCTCTGTTATTCTGGCTCCCCCTATTATCAAATCAGCTAGTGATAGAGGGACCAACTTCTTATTTGTTTTGAACTGCAGCATCTCCCTGATGGCTTCAGGGGTAATGAGAAACAGAATTGCGCCTGAAGAATCAAGCACTGCCCTCTGGGATGCATCATAATACTCAGCACATAAGTGGATGAGTTCTGGGAATTGGTTGACCTGTGGTAGCTTGAAGATTGGGAGAGAGGAATCCCAAATTCCCAAGATGTCTGTCCCATTCTGATGTTGGATTTTAATTTCATTTAGTATTTGGAGATGAAACCTGCTCCTGCTTAGCATTTCTTCTGATATGTTATAGTCTAAGTCAGCTAATGCTTTCCAGCCCAATGCTCTGTGAGGGGCATTCAGAGGAGCTACATTGAGGGCTATGGGAGCCACAGGGGGATCCATGTTTTCTTTAGGATTCTGTTCTTTTTAGGACTGGTGTTACTATGCAGAGTAACACAAAAGGGGCTTTTCTGAGGAAGATGGGAATTTCTGAGGAGAAAGAATGAAATAGGGAAGGATGCAGCAATTGAAATACTGCCTTTGAACCAATAGATGATTTGCAGAACTGAGCAGAGTTTGTTTTTGAGGCAAATTTGATTTTTGCGGGTAACTGGTTCACGATTGCGCGAACCAGTGAGGAATTTATGTTCAATTTGCCCAATGTGGTTTTTCAAACGTGTAATGGTAGCTCTGGTTCGGTATTACTGCTGGTTCAGTGGAGTTTAGTGGTGAAATCGGCGTTTTAAAGTCTGCTTACAGGCTACTGTCGGAATTTATGAAAAAACGGATTTGCAGAGTAAAGATGGAGAGTACCTGTGGAATTTCGCCGGTTAAACTTGCTAGTGCGTGAAGGATGGACGCTCTGGCGGTCTGGAAGTTAGCTCAGCAGGCTGGTGCAGGTTTGAACGTAAAATTTCATGCAGAACAGACAACAAAGCTCTCGCCAAAAATAGCAAAAAACGCGACTTTTTGACATAAATATAGTTTTTGGTGATTTTGGCGCGTTTTCGTGCTGACGTCAGCATGACGTCATAGGTGGGGTCAGGGTCGGATGACGTCAGCAGGACGTCATCCGGCCAGGTGGCGGGCTCTGGTTGGTCCACGGGGGATGGTGAGGTGGCGGGACAGGTCGACCAATAGTTGAGTGGAAGGTTGACGTGGCGGCATGAGTGGCAATGACGTGGGGATGACACAATGCGGGCGGAAAGGAAGAAACCGGAAACCGCCGGTGGTTTCATATCGCACCGCCTATGGTACGGTGGCGGTAAGTGTCAGTGGTACCTCCGATGGGCCGTGGAGGTGACGCGTGGCTGCCGCGTGACGTAGCCAAAATACGGCCGTCGGAAGATATCGTCCGGACAGCGGATCGACTCCGATGCAGCGATGGCCGTCGGATCTGGAGAGATGTGATCTGACGGCTATCGGAGGTTAGATGTGATAGGGGGATAGGGTGGGTAACGGGCGATCCTCGGAGAGGGTCCGATGCAACCAGAGCCGTTGGATGCGCAAGATCGGATCGGACGGCTGTCGGGGTCGATGACATGATCGGGGGATATGGCAAGGCGCGGCTTTATTTAACATATTTTTCGGGATGCGCGCTTAGGCGGAAAACGATCGGGGTATGGTGGTTTGGTAAGGTTTTTCAATGTATTTCAAAAACAAACGCATGCGCCCAGACTTTAGTTTAAGCGGCGGAAGTGGGTTTTCCATGTTTTAGCCATTTGAAGTGGGTAAGAGTATAAACAAGGCTTTTTAGGAGGTTTTATGTGTAAATGGGGATTTGAAAGTGAGAAAGGGATTTGTAAAGGGGAAAAGGGGTTTTGGCTAAGGCTTATCATAATGACCAGATGTCATCTGATCCCTTTAGAGAACATATGGCTATAATGCCAAGGGGGAGGGATATTTATACCAAATTTGGGGTTTATACACCATGGTGTTAATACTAGTAGGGGAAAGGCAATACAGGGGATTTACATAGTAGAGTTAGAGTTAATATGGATGGGGAAGTGAATGGAGGGAGAAGATACTAAGTTTACTTGAAACTTATTTAGTTTAGGGAGTAGATCAAAATGAAAAGATTTTTAGACAAGAAATGTGGCTTTGGATGAACAAGAATCATCATGAAACCATGATATTCCTCCCTGAATCTCAGCTCATAGAGGGATGTTAGTAATGAAAAGAAAGGGGGGAGGAGGGAGGTTAGTCATGCTCCTTGCTGTAACTTGATGAATATGAACACCTTGTCACTTGATAGACTTTGCCTTGGTAATCATAGTCAACATATCTGCAATGGTAATGATAGCCTTTCTGCAACTCCAACTACTTACCCAACTACTTTCCTAGCATTTTTATTTCTTCTTAGAGGGTGCACTTGGACTTGCAGACCCTTACTTGCCTTTTCTTTTCTTTGGTTTTTTCTTTGTTACTTCTATCTACTTCTACCCTTATCTCCTCCAAGGTCCCAGATTAAGCTGTTGGGAGCCTTTTCTTCTCTACCTGAACTACTTGTCTGCCAAGATTAAACAGTTTGGACAGACTCCTTTCTCTATTCTACAACTGTAAATTTAAACCATGGAATGATCCAGATTAAGCTGTTGAATCATCCATCAAAATTTGAAACTCATACCAAGCTATAAGCATAGATTGGGTTCTCTTGGAAATATGTGATCTTTGAGTCATCAAAGCAGAACAAATTTGGACCTTCCATAGCCAATCATGAAATATGAAACCTATTGGTATAGGTATCTAACAGTGGCTCCACATGGGGATGGTGTTTCTTTTGAAAGACCAAGAACAGCAGGTCAGATTGCCTTGCTCCATTGCTGCCCATATCATCCTTGAAGTTTGCTGCTTTGAAGTGCCAAATTTTGTGCTTCCCTTCTTGGTAGACCTCTGATTCTATTTACCTTTTGCTGGTTAGTCAATAACTTGGAAAACTGCATTTTTACAATCTAAACAGAAAATAATATGTACATCTGCATATATACAAGGGAACCTCAGGTTGCACTCATGGGAAATAGTCAAAATAATGCTTCAGCATCCTGCCATTGACAGGACCTTCATCCAAGTCAGCTTCAGTTAGACTTTTAAGGAAGTAAGTGTTGTTACCTTGTACTGCTTGGACAGCAAATGGTCCCCTCCATAAGGAATCAAATTTTCCATGCTTTCCCTTTTCTTCTCTTCTTGCATCCCACTTTAGGACTTTGTCTCCCACATTGAAATCTTCTGCTTTGGTTCTCCTGTCAAAGGCCTTCTTTAATTTTTCTTGTAACCCTTGAACTCTGCTGAAAACCTGATCTCTAGTTTGCTGCAGACATATGATTTGATTTATCCTTCTTTGCATATCATTTGGTTCGGCTTGGTTTTCTTGAAGAAGCTTCATGACAGGTACTCCCAGTGAATAGGGGAACTTGGCTTCTAGTCCATAAACCAACTCATATGGGCTGGTCCCAATTGATCTTTTGGTTGTTAGTCTATCTGCCCATAAGGCATTGACCAGTTTCTTGTGCCAATTCTTTTTGTTTTCTTCCAGCACCTTTTTTATGATGTTCACCAGGCTCTTGTTAGATGATTCAGCTAGGCCATTTCCTTGGGGATAGTATGCCGTAGAGTGTCCCAAAGTAATATGATATTTGTGGCAGAAGTTCACCATTTTCTTGGATCTGAAAGCAGCAGCATTGTCTGTTATTATTTTGTCAGGACAGCCAAACCTAGCCAGTATGTTGTTCTCCAAAAACTGAATGATTACTGAGTCATTTGCTTGTCTGCATGGGGCAGCTTCAATCCATTTGGTGAAGTAGTCTGTGGCTGTCAGGATCCATCTATGTTGGCCTGAAGATGAGGGATGAATTTCCCCAATGAAATCCAAGCCCCATTGTTGAAAAGGTCTCTCTGTTGCAATGGGTCTTAGGGGGAGTGGCAGCAACTGTCTTTTGCCCTCAAACACTTGGCATTTGTGGCATGAGGTAGTGAATTTCTTGACATCAGAGAACATGGTGGGCCAGTAATAACCAGCCCTCAGTATTTTGTCCACAGTGGATTTCCAGTACAAATGTCCACCACAGTCTCCTGCATGAAAATCTTGCATGATATTGTTAGTTTCATTTTCCATTAAACAGTGCAGCAATATACCTTCATGGTTTTTCCAAAGTAAATTTCCATCCATCACACAAAATCTAGATGTTTTCATTTTTAAGAACCTACACTTAGTTCTGGACAGTCCTGGGGGAGCACACAGGTTTTGTAACACATAACAGATGTCAGAGTACCAAGGGGATTGTTCAAAGGCTACATTGATCTTTGGAGTCGCCAGCTCTGTTTCACTGTCCAGCTGATTGATATCTAGGGCTTGGAAATTTGCTTCTGTCATTAACTTGGCCAGACCTTGCCCTTTTATTAGCTTTGTAGGTTTTATTTCGATGTCAAATTCTAGTATGTTTGCAATCCATTTTCCTCTCCTGCCCTCTAGGTTCTCTTGAGTGAGTATGTCTTTTACAATAGGACTTGGCACATATGCTATGACATGGGAATAAAGGATATAAATCCTAAAATCCTTAATTGCTTTGACCAAAGCATAAGCTTGCTTTTCCATGATTTGGTATTTCAGAGGTGCATCTCTAAGGGCTTTGCTAAAGAAAGCAATTGGTTTCTCATTTCCTTGGTCATCTTTCTGCAGCAAAACAGCAGCAATAGTATGCTGGGAGGCGAAAGAGAAAATGATAAAGTCTCTGTCAAACTGAGGATTGGTTAACACTGGGGTTTGAGTCAAGGCCAATTTTATACCTTCAAAGGCTTGATTTGCTTCAACAGTCCATTTTACTTTTGAATCCTTTTTTAACATGTTGTTTAATAATCTGATTAGTTCTGCTAAGTTTGGGATAAACCTTCTTAAGAAATTGATTTTTCCTAAGAATCCCTGCAACTCCTTGACATTCCTTGGGTGGGGCATTTGTAGGATAGCTTGTATCCTATCTGGGTCAATTCTTATGCCATCTTTTGAGATAATGTGTCCTAAGAGTTTACCTTCTTCCAAGCCAAATAATGATTTCTTGGGATTTAAGGAAATGCCATATTTCCTGCATGTTAGGAAAATCTGTCTCAAATGTTTCAGATGTTCTTGGTCAGATTTTGAAAAGGGTGTAAGATCATCTAAGTAAATGACTAGGAAGTCATGAATCTCTTTTGCAAAAGCAATATCCATTGCTCTTTGAAATGTTGCCCCTGCATTTTTCAATCCAAAGGGCATTTTTACATATTTGAAAGTTCCCCATGGGGTTGTGAATGCAGTTTTGTCTTGGTCATCAGGGTGTACCAAAATTTGATTAAAGCCTGAGAATCCATCAAGTAATGACATCCTTGAAGCCCCCACCACTCTTTGGAGAATGTGATCCATTTTGGGTAAAGGGTAGTTATCTTTGAGTGATACTTGATTTAGATTCCTTAAGTCTACACAAAGTCTAATCTCACCAGTCTTTTTTCTTGTAGGGACTAAGTTGGAAATCCATTCAGAGAATCTGATTGGTGCTATGATGCCAGCTTTGAACATTTTTTGCAATTCCTTTTCAATGGAAGGAAGGAGTATAGGATTGATCCTTCTCAACTTCTGCTTGAATGGTTTTTGATTAGGCTTGAGGGGAATGGTATGCTGGATGACAGAAGTATCATAGGACTTTAGATCCTCATAACCCCATGCAAAGACATCCTGGAACTCTTTAAAGAGGTCAATGTACTTGGGTTTTTGATCAGGGGGCAAAGAAGCAGACAGCTTTATTATTTTGGGCTTGTCAATGGTACCAATATTACATTCTTCAACGGCTGCATCTAATGGTTGCATTTTTGGCTTCCTAGGGATGTCATTTGAATCAAAAATGTCCTCTAGCGGGGTAAGGCCTGTTGGAAGGAAATTGTCTTTGAGTTCTATGATTTCAGCTTCAGCGCTGGTCACCTCTTCACAGTCAATTTGGTGAATTTGCTGAATGTTTTCGTTGTTGAAAATGGTTGGATTCAGTAATTGTTTTGCTGTTCTAGGTGATATTGGATGAACCATTTGTTGAAACAGTATTTGTGATTGACTTGCTCTGTCAAGCATTTGTGATTGACTTGCTGACTCAAGTATTTGTGATTGACTTGCTCTGTCAAGCATTTGTGATTGACTTGCTGACTCAGTGTCAATATTTAATCCTGCAAACTCTTGTTGTAAGGTTAAAAAATTGTTTATTTGCATATCATCCTCAAATACTTGCCATTCTTTGACATTGTTTGGAATGGAGGGTCTGTACTTGACCTCGGCTGTGAAGCAGTTGTTGGGTTCCAGTGGAAATTTGAAGGTGCTGGCAAATGTTGCCAAACTGTGTGCATGGAGATTGTGGCTCCTTGAAATTTTTGTGATAAGGAACTCAGAGAAAGTGTCCAATATTTCAATTACAGCGGACCTGTAAGACCTCAACCTTTTGTCATTGGTGACAAAACTTCCTTTCACTTGTTGAATCACTAGATCAGAATCTCCCATGATCGAAACCGTAGGAGCTTGTAATGCCTTTACTAGCTTGAGACCTAGTAACAGAGCTTCATACTCTGCAATGTTATTAGTGCATCTAAAGTTTAATCTATAAGCTCTGCCTTCTGCATGGTTTTTCTCTTTGTTATGTATCCAAACTCCAGCTCCTGCCCCTAACTTGTTGACTGAGCCATCAAATTCTAGGACCCACAGGATATCTTGCTTGACAGGAGATTTAAAGATCTGTTCATGGGATGGCAATGTAAGCAGGAGTTGGGGTTTCTTCTCTAGCTTGTCTTCTAGGACAGTTTCATCACTTGTTTGAAAATCTTTGACAACTAGAGGAGGGGCAGTGTCTAGTGCTTGACTGATTGATGTTTTATGGGTGGTACTTCCTTGATTAATGTTTTGTTCTTGCATGAGTGTTTTAGTCCCAATATCATTGTTTGAGAGGCTTGCGCTGTCATTGAAGAGAATGAACGAATCTATGTCTGAATGGACAGCATATACAGGAAAATTTTGAGGCTTTTCCTCACTGCTGACCATGTATTTCATGAGTGTTTCTCTGTAGAGTCTTTTTGGTTGCCCAAAGACAGAGATGGTGGCATATGACATATCTAATTGCAGGGAGCCTTGGAGTTTAGCTCCCCATGATCTTGATAACAGCATCCCATATTTAGGTGGGATATCAGCGACTACAACATCCATTAGAATGGTTTTGTTAGGGTATTGAACCAGAGACACACATAAATCTTTTATTAGACCTAAACACTTGACTTGGCTGGAGTCAAAGGAAAACAGGTCCTTGTATGGTCTTGTTATATCCAAATTCAATCTTTCCATGACTGCTTTTGGCATGAGGTTATGAGAGGCACCTGAGTCAAACATCGCATTATGCAGTATTTTGTCATGAATATGCAAGCTGACATAAAAAGGTAATATCCCTGTGACTACTGTTTTTCCATCTACCTCTGGGCCAAACAGTAATTCCGGAGTGTCATCTAACACATTTACATCATCTTTGCTATTAGTGAGTTGAAGGGATTTCTTAATCTGTTGCTTATAGATGTCATGCTTGGCTAGCTCTGAGAGGGGAATTGCTATCTTTAGCTTGCCAATCTCTGTGCTTAGGTCAAAGGATTTTTCAGATTGGGTCCTGGGGTTATAGGTGGCAGCCCTTTCTTTGCTCATTAAATCTTCTTGTTGGTTTTCATCTTGACTTTGAGACCTACCCCTTTCACTCATGTCTTGAGGGGTAATATTTAAATCAGGGTGAGAGGACGACGTTGCCATAGGCTGATGTAGTGGTGACAATAGTTTGGTGACCTCTTCAACCACTACTTCTTCTGTAGGCAAGTTTGTTTTGTCATTAGGTTCTGTGACTATGGTTCCTTTAGACTGCTATTTATCCTTTATCTTTTCAGGCTGATTTACATTTACAGTCCTACTCCTTAGCTTGTACTGTTTATGGACTTCATAGACAGCACTATCATATCCTTGTTTAAAATCAAAGGATTCTCCTGATTTAGTTTGGAATATTTTGATTTCATCATCCTCATGATCCTCTTGTGTTAAGAAAACTTGGCTTTTACCATCTAGACCCATTAGATTAATCTCAGGATCTTCATTGGGTTCAGTTGATGTTGAAGTTTCTGCATAATTTTCTTGGAAAGGGGGTCTTATGTCTTGGTCAGCACTGGCCTTGCCAATGTTTGGATTTGGGTTTCTCCTAAAATTTGGATTCCTAGGAGGATTGTTTTGTGGTGTTTCCCATGATGCTTTTCTCTCAACCGATTCTACCCTATCACCCAATCTCTTCATACCATTAAGTATTGCATCAAGTTTTTGATCAAGGGCTGTAGGTTCTTCTTTGTATATGCTTCTCTTTTCTAACCTTGCCCTGTTTCTTTTGGCAATCAGGTTTGCCTCCACTGTGACAGCAGCCTTTTGAGCGTCTTCAAGGGTTTCAGGTTCTCTTTCCTTCAACTGATATGCCATGTCAGGATCAAATCCATCAGGGAATTTGTACAAGGCCAAATCAGGAGGAGGTCTTAGGTTTTGTGGTATTGCATTGTACACATTGTTGAATCTAGCACAATACTCCAGAACGGTCTCTTGCAGACCTCTCTTGATTGTTTCATACTCAGCAAGTATGTGCAGGGGATCTTTCTTCTTCTCCCATCTGGTAGTAAAGGCTTGATACAGATCATTGGGAGTTGCAATGGAGTTTGCATTCAGGGATCTAAACCAAGTTCTAACATCCCCAGTTAAGCTTTGAACAAAAATTCTCATTCTGACACTGTCATCATCTATTTCATAGGTCTCAAAGTGGTCTTGCATCTTCTTAGCATGCTGGACAGCTGTTAGAGAGCCATTGGAGTCAAAATATGAGATTTTGCTTTGGTAATCTTGAGGTAAAGCTGCAGCATTAGCTGGTATCTGCAAGGGTGCATATCTGTTAGCCATATTTACAGGATTTAGAGGATTAACAGGTGCAGCTGGGATAATAGGGACGATGGGTACCACAGGGGTGACAGGTGAAGCTGAACCTAAAGTGTGTTTCAAGGGGATATGTGCAGTGGATGAAGATGTGAGAGGAGGACTGTGAGAAGTGGATGGTGAACTAGGGGAACTAGGGGTGGACCGGAAAAGAACTTTTATTGGAGTAGAAATGGGGTTGGGATGAACTGTACGAGGGGTTAAATCAACAGGTTGGTCCTGCCTTTGCTGCCTCCTAATATTTCTAGGGATGGTATTTGGATTTTCAACAATGATGGGTGGATTAGGGTCAGGATTTGCCCTAGTATGCCGTGGATTTTTCTTAGGAGCCAGCTTCCAACCTGTTTTTTGGGATTTTGTAGGAAGTTTTTATATCTGCAAGGACTGGATGAAGATTTTGGAATGGCTATATATTCTCAGAGCTAAGATGAAGATTCCCCAAACAAGCTCCTCCTTAAAGCTGTTAATGTGATGCAGAAACAAATTAAAGGCCTCTTGGCTGATTTCAGGCTTGATAGTAGCTATGAAAATATATGGTAATTGAAAAATTCAAGCAGTCCCCAGTGGAGTCGCCAATTATGTTAACACCCAGGTTGTTCCCTATGACTCCCAAGGGAATACGGCCGGGGTAACCACTAACCAATCTTTGGGTTACAGTTCCTAGCCTAACTGCAACTAGAGAGGGCTCTCTCTTTATGATTTGTCTCTGTTATGATGGTGTTTTAGGCTAGCTATTATGCTCAGGTTTTGGTTTATGTTTTGGTTGAAGGATTTCTTTCAGGTCTTATGATACAGTGTTTAGATAGTATAATACCATTGGGCAATGGAGTCTGGAGTTGTGAAATGATCTGATACGCTGGATTGGTGGTGTTCAAACTGCAGGGCCTATTGTGTATCTTGGACAGACAAAATTAGATCAAATGGTGATGTATGTCAACCAACAGAAAGCAATTAAGAATTTTCTATTAAGTTGGTGGGGTGAAGGTGAGCACACTGCACAGGAGCAAAACTTGAATTCCTGTGACAAAGGCCACTGTGAAAGATGTATTCTGAAAGTGCAGCAATTAAGAATTACACTTATCTAGATTACAGCTGAAGAAAACATTCATAAACAACACAGATTGAACTCAGGGTACTCAGTGAATAAATCCTGAAAGCTATTCTTTTTCCTTGTTGCTTAGTATTGAAATCAGATAACATATATGGATTTTAACGAAACAACTAATTAACAGAGAGAAATACAGAGACTTATTGTATGGTGAAATACACAGGAATCCAGCAGTTATCAACAGACACCAGAACGCATCCAACACCTCAGAAATCCGAGAAATTCCATTGCTTTCTCTATTAACTTCTGAAAGGATTACAGCATAAGAACTTCTTCAGGAGAAATCAACAACAACCTCTTGCAATCTCATGCGAAGGGGACTTTATAGGAGTGCGTATACAAAATATCTCAGGCATTGAGTCATCCGAGAGAGAAAATATCTTCATTACTACGTTCAGAAAGTAGGCAAGGAGTTATTACAACTTTGAATGCAGCGTAAATGCTCTTTATGTCTGTCAGAGGATTGTTTTGACTTTTGAGAGTCACTGAGTCGGTTGCATTACTCTGTTTTAATTCTGGAAATACGCATTTACTTTTGGCTGCGCAGTGCATTCTCGGGTTTGCCAGCTGTGGTCTTCTATTTCTGCTTTGTTGGCCGCTACATCCGCTGAGCTGGCTCAGCTTTGATTTATGCTGCATGCTGACTTTACTGAACTGTGCTTTTTATAAAAATTTGTAAAAAATAGAAATTGGTGAATGCCTTACTGATTACAAAATTCTCTGTATTGCATCTGTCCACCATTCCTGTGTAGGGAGCTGATGCCTGAGGATGGCCTCCATTGTCTCTTCTGCTTCTGTATATTTGAAAAAATTTGGGGCCACATCAAACAAGTGATTAATTTCATTCATTATAAAAAATAGATTTTCTATCTTACTATAGAAAACCTGCCCTGTAATAGGCCCTGTGTCTTCTGAAGTGCTGGCCCTCTCATTGATCTGTGCTGAGGCAAAAACATTTACTCTTTTAGCATACTGTTCATGGGTGAATAATTTCCCTCCGCTGTTGAGTAAGCTAGGGAGTCCTCTACTCTGTAATACCTGAAATTTCTCCATGAACCTGTTCACCTCTGTCTGCATATCCTGGGTTCTTCTGTCCAATGTCTGTACCAGATTTCTAAGAGTAAGAACCCTCTTGATCAGTTGAATAGTCTCAGTTCTATTTGTGATTCCAATGGTGGCTAACTGAGAACTTGTTTTGTGGTTAAGCACATTGATCATTCTTGTAGCAACTTCAGGCATATTTCCTAATAAGGCTCTTGATGTTCGGATTTCCTTCTGTGCCTTTGGGATGAGCTCTAGTTGCTCATGGATTGTCTCAATATATGGCCATTGGTTGGTGATGGATTGGCCAATATTGGACCATACCATTGCTCTGATCTCAGATATGATTTTATCTAGCTTGAGCTCATTCTCAAGCTCCTTGATCCTATCTTTAAGGGCTTTGATTTCCTTGCCCTTTTCTGCCACCTCTCTTTTTGTCTTATCATGCCTTTCATTGACCTTGTCCAGCTTTTCTCTGGTTTCATGCAGCTCTGTCATCTGAGCTTCCAAGATTTGTATTTCATTCTTTAATTTCTGCATGTCTAGGCTCTGTGCCTGTTCTGTACTTGTAGGTGCTGCTGAAGTGGATGTAGCTGTTTGTTCAGGTTGTTGAGGTGGAGGCACAGTGGTAGGAGCAGCGTCCTCAAGATTGATGACTTGAGGAAGAGGCTGAGAAGTCTGACCCTCTTGTCTTTGCTTTAGTGCTGCTTGTAAGGCCGCTTGAGTAGCCTCAGACTCTCCTAATTTCTCTTGTGTCTGCAGGAGCTGCTTATATATAGATATTAGCAGATCTGTGGCATCCTTTTCCATCCTTTGTTGGGCTACCTCATCTGTTTGGGGGTGAATGGTAGCTGGGAGTTTGACTTTCTTCCTTAATGCAGCCATGTCAGCATCCCTTAGTTTCAAGATCTCCTGTATCCCTTTGATGTCATTGGGGTTATGCCCAATTTCCACGATGATGTCCTCTAGGGATCTTATCCTGTTGTCTTTGGCCTGAGATGAAGCCCTCTCCAATTCTAGTTGAGAGGCTGTAGCATTGAGGCTGCTTGTTAATTTGTAATTCTCCAACGTTTTGTCTGCCAAGGAGGCATACACCATCTCGCCAGTTTGCTTGTGCAGCTCAATTTTATCCATTGGGTGGATGTCCTTGGCCAGGACCTCTAGATTAGTCCTGAGATAATCTGCAGTAGATTGTGGCTGGAGCGCGGTGGGTATGAAGTGACTCATAGTCAACTTGCCTTCGTCCACATCAAAGGCAGCCATTAATCTTTGTTGGTTGGAGGGAGCCATTTTCAACAAATGGTTATATAATTTGATTTTCATGGGTTCACTCCTTCTTTTGATGTCTATAAACTGCTGTTTGATGCCTACCTCTCCTTCCCTCTGCTGGCTGGAGGAAGTGACCTCCCCTCCCATGATTCTGTCTTGTTCTTGGTGGAAGGAACTGACTGAGGCTTCCCTGCTGGGTGGGCCCATACCCATTGCTTGTCTAATTGCCGCATCATCCTCTGAGAAGTCATTTAATCTCTGTCTCTTCTCCCCTTGGTTGATGGATGAAGTCATGGGTGTTTCTCTGTCCCTTTTTCTACTTAGGTCCTCCTTCTGTGGAGTTTGAAGGACCGAGGCATCAGTGATGTTTTCAGGCCTTGAGTGTTCTACATTTTGGGCCTGCTGCTCAGTGGTAGTTGGGGTATCTACCACTCTTTCTTGCTGTAAGGGCTGCTGTGTTTCAGATTGCCCTTCTCCTTGCTGCTGTTGCTGTTTTTGTTGTTGCTGCTGCTGCTGCTCCTGCTCTGCCTGTTCTTTCTCTCGCTGCTCTGGCTCTATCTCCATCACCTGTTCTTTTCCCTTCTCTGATATATTTCCAGCAACTCTTGTAGCTTGCTGTTGGGCGGTTGAAGAGGATGCTGCTGCTCCAATTTGTGTGCTCGGCAGTGAGCTGACCTGTGAATAAAACTCAAGGTCAGCCATTTTCTTTAGGTTTCTTAGAGCTCTTTGATTAAGCTCTTCTTGAGTAACAGCTTCTTCTAAAGTCCCTCTCCTCCATTTACTTTGATTGGCATTTTTCTTTATGTGAGGATGGCTGCAATGATCATAAGCAGACAATTTGTATTTAAGCCTCCTCATGGTAATGAAGTTATTGGGGTCGTAAGGTTTCCATAGGAAGCTGTATTTGAGACCAAGGCCCCCAAGTATTCTATCTGCTTCCTTCCACCCTTCCTCCCTTTCGTTATAGAGGAAATGGCCAAGTTGACTTTTGACCTTTAGCTGTGCCTTCTTACCTTTGCCTGAAAAGTGGAACATATCCACAAAGCCAAACTGCCTGAAGTATTCTAAGGCAAGTAGTCTCATAGGCACAAATCTGGGTAGTCTAAATGGGGGCAACTCACACCCATATATTCTGATGACGGTGTGGTGTTGGTAGAAGTACCAATCCCCAATACTGTATGCTTTTGATAAATGCAGGAGTCTTTGCATCTCATCTGTCAATCTGGGAGGAGGTGAGCCCAAAAGTAGAGTCATGGCTGGATGAATGAAGTGATCAATGAACTCACAGTAGGTGTATGGAGAATAGAAATTGAGGTGGAAAGCAGATGTCCAGTACACCACAGATCTCAAATTTCCCTGTGCATCTTCTCTTTTCATTGGGAAGGAGAACCTCTCATGCTGGAAGTATAGAAGCAAATGATATATGTAGGAAGTGTATTTAAATACCCTATCTCTTGATAGGTTCATCAACTGCTCATGCATCTTGTCTGAGATGTATGTGGCATAGTCATAGCAGACTGGTTTTCTTCCTGGAGAAAACATGAGCATTATGTGCATAACCGTTTCATCCACATATTCCACTGAATCATATCCCAGGATGGGACTGATCATGTCAACAAGGTCCAGGCCCAATTGGTTGAGGTAGACAGAGTTGATGGGAGGAGTTTGTACAGTGTCAGCTTTGATGAATAACTGGTTAAGCTTTGTAATCTGGGCCTCTGTTATTCTGGCTCCCCCTATTATCAAATCAGCTAGTGATAGAGGGACCAACTTCTTATTTGTTTTGAACTGCAGCATCTCCCTGATGGCTTCAGGGGTAATGAGAAACAGAATTGCGCCTGAAGAATCAAGCACTGCCCTCTGGGATGCATCATAATACTCAGCACATAAGTGGATGAGTTCTGGGAATTGGTTGACCTGTGGTAGCTTGAAGATTGGGAGAGAGGAATCCCAAATTCCCAAGATGTCTGTCCCATTCTGATGTTGGATTTTAATTTCATTTAGTATTTGGAGATGAAACCTGCTCCTGCTTAGCATTTCTTCTGATATGTTATAGTCTAAGTCAGCTAATGCTTTCCAACCCAATGCTCTGTGAGGGGCATTCAGAGGAGCTACATTGAGGGCTATGGGAGCCACAGGGGGATCCATGTTTTCTTTAGGATTCTATTCTTTTTAGGACTGGTGTTACTATGCAGAGTAACACAAAAGGGGCTTTTCTGAGGAAGATGGGAATTTCTGAGGAGAAAGAATGAAATAGGGAAGAATGCAGCAATTGAAATACTGCCTTTGAACCAATAGATGATTTGCAGAACTGAGCAGAGTTTGTTTTTGAGGCAAATTTGATTTTTGCGGGTAACTGGTTCACGATTGCGCGAACCAGCGAGGAATTTATGTTCAATTTGCCCAATGTGGTTTTTTTCAAACGTGTAATGGTAGCTCTGGTTCAGTATTACTGCTGGTTCAGTGGAGTTTAGTGGTGAAATCGGCGTTTTAAAGTCTACTTACAGGCTACTGTCGGAATTTATGAAAAAACGGATTTGCAGAGTAAAGATGGAGAGTACCTGTGGAATTTCGCCGGTTAAACTTGCTAGTGCGTGAAGGATGGACGCTCTGGCGGTTTGGAAGTTAGCTCAGCAGGCTGGTGCAGGTTTGAACGTAAAATTTCATGCAGAACAGACAACAAAGCTCTCGCCCAAAATAGCAAAAAACGCGACTTTTTGACATAAATATAGTTTTTGGTGATTTTGGCGCGTTTTCGTGCTGACGTCAGCATGACGTCATAGGTGGGGTCAGGGTCGGATGACGTCAGCAGGACGTCATCCGGCCAGGTGGCGGGCTCTGGTTGGTCCACGGGGGATGGTGAGGTGGCGGGACAGGTCGACCAATAGTTGAGTGGAAGGTTGACGTGGCGGCATGAGTGGTAATGACGTGGGGATGACACAATGCGGGCGGAAAGGAAGAAACCGGAAACCGCCGGTGGTTTCATATCGCACCGCCTATGGTACGGTAGCGGTAAGTGTCAGTGGTACCTTCGATGGGCCGTGGAGGTGACGCGTGGCTGCCGCGTGACGTAGCCAAAATACGGCCGTCGGAAGATATCGTCCGGACAGCGGATCGGCTCCGATGCAGCGATGGCCGTCGGATCTGGAGAGATGTGATCTGACGGCTATCAGAGGTTAGATGTGATAGGGGGATAGGGTGGGTAACGGGCGATCCTCGGAGAGGGTCCGATGCAACCAGAGCCGTTGGATGCGCAAGATCGGATCGGACGGCTGTCGGGGTCGATGACATGATCGGGGGATATGGCAAGGCGCGGCTTTATTTAACATATTTTTCGGGATGCGCGCTTAGGCGGAAAACGATCGGGGTATGGTGGTTTGGTAAGGTTTTTCAATGTATTTCAAAAACAAACGCATGCGCCCAGACTTTAGTTTAAGCGGCGGAAGTGGGTTTTCCATGTTTTAGCCATTTGAAGTGGGTAAGAGTATAAACAAGGCTTTTTAGGAGGTTTTATGTGTAAATGGGGATTTGAAAGTGAGAAAGGGATTTGTAAAGGGGAAAAGGGGTTTTGGCTAAGGCTTATCATAATGACCAGATGTCATCTGATCCCTTTAGAGAACACATGGCTATAATGCCAAGGGGGAGGGATATTTATACCAAATTTGGGGTTTATACACCATGGTGTTAATACTAGTAGGGGAAAGGCAATACAGGGGATTTACATAGTAGAGTTAGAGTTAATATGGATGGGGAAGTGAATGGAGGGAGAAGATACTAAGTTTACTTGAAACTTATTTAGTTTAGGGAGTAGATCAAAATGAAAAGATTTTTAGACAAGAAATGTGGCTTTGGATGAACAAGAATCATCATGAAACCATGATATTCCTCCCTGAATCTCAGCTCATAGAGGGATGTTAGTAATGAAAAGAAAGGGGGGAGGAGGTAGGTTAGTCATGCTCCTTGCTGTAATGAATATGAACACCTTGTCACTTGATAGACTTTGCCTTGGTAATCATAGTCAACATATCTGCAATGGTAATGATAGCCTTTCTGCAACTCCAACTACTTACCCAACTACTTTCCTAGCATTTTTATTTCTTCTTAGAGGGTGCACTTGGACTTGCAGACCCTTACTTGCCTTTTCTTTTCTTTGGTTTTTTCTTTGTTACTTCTATCTACTTCTACCCTTATCTCCTCCAAGGTCCCAGATTAAGCTGTTGGGAGCCTTTTCTTCTCTACCTGAACTACTTGTCTGCCAAGATTATACAGTTTGGACAGACTCCTTTCTCTATTCTACAACTGTAAATTTAAACCATGGAATGATCCAGATTAAGCTGTTGAATCATCCATCAAAATTTGAAACTCATACCAAGCTATAAGCATAGATTGGGTTCTCTTGGAAATATGTGATCTTTGAGTCATCAAAGCAGAACAAATTTGGACCTTCCATAGCCAATCATGAAATATGAAACCTATTGGTATAGGTATCTAACACTTCCCTCAGTATTTGTTGCTCATAACGATGAAGTGAGCAAACTTTGGCATGAGCGATTTGGTCACTTAAACTATCGCTCCCTTCAGCATCTATGTAAAGAAAATATGGTGACAGGTCTTCCTATGGTAACTTGCAGAGATGGTGTTTGTTCCGGATGTGTACTCGGAAAACATCATCGGGACAGTTTTGAAAAACGTGCCTCTTGGCACGCCTCAGCCCCTTTACAGCTTGTGCATAGTGATTTATGTGGTCCACTTCCAGTTGTGTCATTCTATGGTTGCAAGTATTTCTTAACTTTCATTGATGATTTCTCCAGACGCACTTGGGTATACTTCTTAAAACTCAAGAGTGAAGTATTTAACACTTTTTTGGCCTTCAAGGCCTTTGTTGAAAAACAATCTGGACATCAAATTCTTAAGTTAAGATCTGATAATGGCGGAGAATATGTTAAAAACACATTCATCAACTATTGCACTGAGAATGGAATTCAAATGCAACATACTGTTCCATATACTCCACAACAAAATGGTGTAGCTGAAAGGAAGAATCGCACCTTAAAGGAAATGGCTAATTGTATGCTACAATCTAAAGGACTTGGTCTTAGTTTTTGGGCAGAAGCAATTAACTGTGCAAATTACATAATAAATCGCACTCCTACTAAGGCTTTAAAGAATATCACTCCAGAAGAAGCATGGAGCTCAATCAAACCATATGTAAGTCACTTTCGTGTTTTTGGAAGTGAAGCGTGGGCCCATATTCCAGATGAAAAGCATAAAGCTTTAGAACCTAAGAGTGAAAAATGTACTTTTGTTGGATATTCTGAAGATGTCAAAGGCTATAGACTTATTCCATTTAAGTCCAAAAATGTTATCATTAGAAGAGATGTAAAATTTGATGAAAATATATCGGCCTGCGAGCCTAGTCCGGTGGATGTGCCACCTCTCCCTATCTCTTCTACCTTTGAAAACATTTCTTCTTCAGATGATGAAAGTGAGGATGACAATCCTCCCCCACCATCTCAGGATCCTCCTTCAGCTCCTGAGCTTCCAAAATGGGTTCGTGCTACTCGAGATGCAGCAAGTGATCTTGCCGGTGATCCTACAGATCAGCGACGCACACGTTCTCAGTTCGAGAGAGCCTCTTCTTTACTGGCTCAAGCTCCAGAAAATTATGATCCTGACACCTTTGCAGAAGCTTCAGGCCATCCAGATTGGGAAGCAGCTATGAATGAAGAATATCATTCATTATTGGCAAATGATACATGGGATCTTGTTCCTTTACCAAAGGGATGAAAACTTGTTAGATGCAAATGGGTTTACAGAACCAAGTATGGACCAGATGGGAAAGTTGATAAACATAAAGCTCGTCTTGTTGCTAAGGGCTTTTCACATGTTGAAGGCATTGACTACACTGAAACCTTCTCCCCTGTTGCCAAAATGAACTCTATCCGCCTTGTTCTTTCCCTTGCTGCCTCTTTCAAATGGGAAGTCCATCAGATGGATGTTAAATCTGCCTTCTTGCATGGGGACTTGCATGAAGAAATCTATATGGAACAACCCATTAGCTTCATACAAACAGACTCCAGCCTTGTTTGTCAACTTAAGAAATCCCTTTATGGTCTCAAGCAAGCTCCTCGGGCTTGGTATGCCAAAATGGATAGCTTTCTTTTAGAATCTGGCTTTTCTAGGTGTCATTCTGACAATACTGTCTACACCAAGAAAGTGGGAAACTCTCTTATCATCCTTGTTCTTTATGTTGATGATCTTATCCTTACTGGTAGTGATCCCAACCTTATAAACCATGTGAAGTCTAGCCTCAAAAGGAAATTTGAAATGACAGACTTAGGACACTTACACTATTTTCTCGGTCTTCAAGTCTTGCAATCCAAGGAGGGTATTTCCCTTTCCCAGTCCAAGTATGCTTGTGATATTCTACGTCATTTTCACATGGAATACTGTAAGCCAGCCCCTTCTCCCTTTCAGTCTGGAGTCAAACTCTCAGTCACTTATACTTCTCCTGAAGTTGATGCTACCTTATACCGTCAACTTGTAGGAAAACTTTTGTATCTAACCCATACTCGTCCTGACCTTTCCTTTGTTGTTGGCCTTGTTGCTCGGTTCATGCAAAACCCCCGTGAAAGTCATTGGAAAGCAGCTAAAAGAATACTTCGTTATGTTCGAGGTACAGTTCAGTTTGGCATTCATTACAGTGCCAAAGCATCTTCTCTATTGGTTGGTTTCACTGATTCCGATTGGGCTAGTGACCCTGATGATCGGAAGTCTACTGCCGGTTATGTGTTCACTCTTGGTTCAGGACCTATTACATGGGCTTGCAAGAAACAGGGTTCCATTTCTCTTTCATCAGCAGAAGCAGAGTATCGTGGTGCCTTAGAAGCTAGTAAGGAAGCCTTGTGGCTTTGTCAGATCCTGTCAGAGTTTGGCTTTGAGCAGCAGCATCCGACTACACTTTGGTGTGATAATCAAAGTGCCATTCAGCTATGCAAAGATCCAGTCCAACATCAGCGCAGCAAACACATTGAACTACACATGCACTTCATCAGAAAGCTCATTCACGACCATGTTCTTGAAGTGCAATATTGTTCAACAGATGATCAAGTTGCAGACATCTTCACAAAGGCTCTCACAGAGGCGAAGTTCACTAAACTTCGATTTATGGTTGGAGTTCAGGAAGTTGTCACTAAGGGGGGATAGGCTCTAGTGCCTCCTTCCTTCTCCTATTGTGTCATATTTGTAAATCCTTCAATCCTATCCCAAGTTGTTCTTAAGGGGGGATGTTAGGATATTCCGACACATAGGATATAGTTAAGTTCAACTTGGTCTAGTGTAGAGTTAGGTATAGAGTTAGGTAAAGTGTGTTTCTTTACCGTTGTACATTTTGTAACTTACAATCTGACGGTCACGATATGTAGTGATCTGACGGTTCATTCTCTCCTCGGTATTACCGACACTTGATCCGTGGCTTGACACCTGATTGGTCCATGAATTCTATTTAAAGCGCATGGAGGGTCATTTGTAGGGTAATCCGTGCATGAGAGAAGCTTATGTAAATTTTCATTCTTTGATTAATAAATTGCCTGAAGTGGCCGCGTTGGCTCAGGCCGTGGACTGTTTCCCTCTTTGAGGGTTTTAACCACGTCAAAAATACTGGTGTATTGATCTGTGATCTGGTTGTGAGCGGTGTCCTTTTGGTGTTCTTTCTGAGGAACTTACCCTGTAAATTCCTACACCGACCTATAGAAGGCTACGACCTTCTTTCTTCTTCCAGGGACCACATTTCATGAACTTTTAGACTGGATACTCCTGGATCACAACACCAAAATTTGAAGGCCACGTTTCATCCAATTTTCATACTGGACCCATCAAAAACTTTTTAAACTTAAACATCATCAACCAACATTCAGTTAATCTGGACAATCAGATCACTGACCCCAGAACACTGTGCTGAACCCAGAACCCTGCATCATCATTCAAAACCAGTTGTAACCTCAAATAGCACGCATTAGAGTGTATACGCTACTTGGCTGAATCCAAACTGCGTGTATACGCTACTTCCGTTAATCAAACCTACATATACCTTCAAAACTACAGCAAACATAACTTTTGAATCAAGTCTGTACCAACCAGTAATATACTGAATATCTACTGTCAATTTACAGAGCTTTACATAGGCAGGGATAGAGATCACTTCTTCTCACTTATAAAATCAATTAATCAAATTCCAACCTCCTTATGCATTCAATTTTACATTCAGATCTAAAAAGACTTCATTGACAAACAATAGTAAAACAACAGAATTTGATCAGATAGATTAGTCAGATCTAAAAAAGAAGCTTTTCTTTTGTATACGCTACTTGAAAGAATAGAACCTGCGTGTATACGCTCTTTGGCTAAGACGAACCTGCGTACAGATTTGCAAATATTGACTCAGAACTTTGCTACAATTCCAGACTTTAGACAAACCCAGATCATGATAGATAACGAATAAAATAGGCGCAAAACATCAGATCTAGTCTCAACCAATATCAGATCATTCAAGAATAAGTCATTTCAGGTCTCATGATCCTGATCCAATATTGAACTCAAGGTGCACATGAATATTTCATATCTAGTCCCAAACATAACCCTGCAACATAAAATATACTTCAGATAGAAGTATTCCTTAGAATCTTATTACTTGCACACATGGCCTTATGATCTTCTTCTCTTTATATATCTTTAGGCCCTTTGTCAATACCTTGGACCAAAACCACTTAGTACCAATACCTTGGACCAAAACCTTGATTTTCCATCCCATACACGCTTTTCCTTCTGTGAAATTGCATGTATACGTATACGCTCTTTTTGATATGTGTTCCCACGTGTATATGTTATTTTGACAAAGTGAAACAACGTATACCTCACTTTCTTCAATCTCTGGAGTCTGATCTGTAATCCTTTGTTGTTAACCTGTTGCACTATGAATTGTCATCTGTGTGAGTTGCCATTAAGGACAACACCTGTATCATAATGCCAACAATTACTAATTCCTAATGGAGTATGCAAACATGAAATATCAAAAAGGCATGGAAACATCACTTCTTTTTCCTAATTTAACTCATGAAGGACTTGGAAACCCTATCCTCACATGCTATATATGCAAGGCTAAGGCCATTATGAAAGGGGTCGAACCATTTGAAAGGATTGCCTATTTGACTGTCGAGCAGAGTCTGAGACTAAAGCATAAGAAGAGGTTAAGAA
This sequence comes from Pinus tabuliformis, assembly GCA_031772625.1. Classification (NCBI taxonomy): domain Eukaryota; kingdom Viridiplantae; phylum Streptophyta; class Pinopsida; order Pinales; family Pinaceae; genus Pinus; species Pinus tabuliformis. The sequence continues at coordinate 32,910,334 of CM062804.1, forward strand.
GGGAGAGAGAGAAACAGGAGCTGGAGGGGTAAGGGAAGGCTGATGCAACTGATGGTTGTAATCACTTTTTCTACATCAACATAGAACTGTAATTATGTTGTCCACTCTAAGATGTTGATAGTATGACTTGTTTGTATGTTTATTCAATATCATTAGCATGAGTGGCTTAGATATATAAAAATAGATATCTTTATATGCTCATGCATTGTTTATCAAGGTTTTATGATGTGATATTACGCTTGTCTTTTCTATGTGTGGGTTTTGATCTAGAGCCGGCTCAAGGGTCTTCCGCCTAGCTGCATTGTAGTATCCACAAACACCACACTAAGACTCGAGGTAATAATTCCTTCTCGCTTTGATATTCATTTGTTAAACATAGATATGCATGTATATTTGTGACAATTACAGCTAATCTGACTGTCTTCCAAGGATCCTAGGAAGATCATTGAGGGTTTCTACATCACCAAACACCCGTGCATTAATCCATATAGAAACTTTCTTCATATTTTCATCAGTCATCTGTTGTGCCTTCCATACAGCATCTATGATGAACCAAAATTGTTTGAAGTCTTCAGTTCCCACACCCTTGAACACATAAATCTTCATTGTACTCGCCATGTTAACTGATGGAGGTGAAGGGGGAGGTGGGGCGAAGGTGTAGGTGTGTGAGGTGTAGGCGGAGGTGGAGGTGGAGATGGAGTGGATGGATGAGGTATTCTTGTGATACCCTGACTTAAGATCTGCAATGTGTTTCACGGTGTTCTCAAAATATTACCTTCGTCGTCCCTATCAGATGATCCTAACAACGAATTGTATTCAATTTCAAACCCTGATTCTTCATTCCTTCTGAATGCTCTCCAACTTCGCATATTCCCAAACATCAATTTAAAGGCATAACGCACTTTTTGTACAATAACATCTTAATCCACGTCTTCAGAGATTTCAGGTACTTACCTCTCAGTCCTTTGAAGAACATGCGCTCTACTTCACTGTGGTTGGTGGACATATCGATCACAAACTCAGTGATGAATCCTCCTAGAATACAATCAATCCAGTTGTTGATGGCCTATGTGATGTCATTTTCTGAAGCCTCGAAGCACTTCACCAATTCTAGGATCCACACAATAGGGTCGTCAAGCTTCCACATACCCCGACTATCTGGCAATTTGGACAACCACTCATGCAATTCACAGGGGAAAGAGCTGAAGAATATTTCGTGTTCGTCTATTAATAGGTATCTATTCAGCCACTCTTCCTTCAATAAGCATGGATTTCTATTCTCCTGGGTTCCAAGAGCGCACAAATTTCGATCGATCCACTTTTTGATCTTTTTCCTAGTGGGGAACCACTTATCACACATTCCTTAGCACGATCCGGTCCTGGCAATGGAACCATTTGTTGGCTTGTTGGGGATTGACCTAGGTTCAACGTTAGTTGTGCCAACCAACAAAACCCTAAACGCTGGCCCTTTCGGTAACAACCCGCGTAGCGTAGGCTGCAGTCTCACCTGAAGCATTATTAGGGGATGACAAAACCAGGTTTTTGCATCCAAAGGCCTGTGTGATGGGTTCCTGCGGCTTCTAGGGCTTAGTTCTGTCTTCGCGAACCCTAACCCTTCTAGAACAGTTAATAACAATAAATCTTATACACATCAATTATATCTTCGTGAAGGTCATTAACTAGTCATAACATGCATAATTGATACTTATCTACCACTTCCGCGCATTAGAGAAACATTTATTCATATCATTTCAAATACAGGGCGAAGACACATATATTGAAAAAATAAATACAGGTAAGCAGATACACAAAGTATGGATCAAATTGTATTTTATTAGATGTGATCGACAAAATAAAAACCCTTCTTCCATGTGCACTCAGCTGCAAGGGCCCACGCACTCAGCTTGTGGACTTACTGTAGAGATTCTCACTGTAGATCACCTGATAATGCAATATACTAAAGCAAAATACTTGATCTATTTCTACAAAGAAACTTGCGGAAGCTTAATCAATTTTTGAGAAAGATCAAATAGAACACATATAACAGAGAAGAAGAAATCATATACATGAAACACAGAAGAATACTCTAGGGAAAACCTCAACTAAAAACCCTGCTATTTGTATTATCATACAAGTGGAAATATCTTAGGATTACATAAAGATTTAGCTCACAAGCTATCCAGCTCTCAGTACAATCCCTCACTGCTACTCATAGATAGTCAAAGGCTTCTCAAAAACCTTCTCCTCTGCCCTCCAAGCCTCCTATTTCCTTGCATAGTTTCTCCTAAGTCCTCAAGCTGCAACCTATGTGGTTCTCACCTCACACACAACACTAACCTCTAAAATAATTGTGTAATCCTGAAGGAGTTGATTCCTTCTGCATGGATGAGTTTCCTATATAGGAAAATTCCTCCAACTAATAGTACACTATCCCTTCCTTTAATCTCAACTGGGTCTTTTTCTGAACTGACATGCATGAGTTATTTATAAGAGAATATTCAGTTATCTAGAGAACACTAGTTGCATGCATGCATGCATTAACTGACTGAACTCACAATTAGTTCCACAAACTGTTTGGAACTAATTTAACTGGAATTAACTCAGTTAATTGAGCTAACTAATCACAACTCAAATACAACTCATCCTTATCTCCTTAATTAAGGGATAACTTCCTCAATCAAAGGGATAACTGTTGCATGTCTTCAAAAAGACTTCATGTTTGATTTTCTCTAACTAATTAACTCAAGATGAATTAATTAATTATTTTTCAAATAGCTAGTGAGACTAAATTTGAATTTTAATTCAGGGACTAATTAAAATTGGAATCTATCTCTAAATGCTATTTATAGCAATGCTATTTTTATCATTTCTATTTTTCGCTATTTCCAACAGAGTTGGAGTATATCCTGAAATGTTATTTATAGCAATGCTATTTTTAGCATTTCTATTTTTAGCATTTCTTGTTGCTATTTTCAACACTCCCTCTCAATAAGAAAGGCATTCAACTTGAACCCGATCCTGAACCTTTGGAATGTTTTGCATGCAAAACTTCTCTCAAGTGTTGTTGCTCCAACAACTCTGAAACAAAAAATATCCAACCTGAATTAGAATGATTCCTCTATCATCAAAGTCTCTGACTGTTATTGCCTTTGTCGACTGAAAACTCTACACCCTTGTGCTATTCAATATCTGACTGCTCTAGTCTCTGTCACTTTGATCCCTGACTGCATCAATTACACTGATTCCTCCTCTTGCATCCTTGTTGTTGCTGGTCCTATCTCCTAGCATACATCTGCACTTCACCTCCTCTCATCATGTTGCATCGTGATACCCACTGCTGCACTGCAACTCAGTTACTGAGAAGTAAGTAACTGATCTCCCAACTGACCTCCCTATTGGGCTAGAAACACACTCTAATGCTAAAGCTCCCTCTCTGACCTCTGCACTGTTGCAACAACTCCCTACATCTCGCACCATTGCAAGCCTCTCTGTGCCATCCTGTACTCGTGCAACACTCCTGTGCCTCTCGCATTGTTGCAACCTGCTAGCTCTGCACTGTCTTGGGACTCGTGCACTATAGCTCTCTCTGTCGCTCCATTCGCATCCGTCTCTACCCACTTAGCCAATCCTACTACTACTCATCGGTGCTCCCGTAGCAAGGTCTAACCAAAGAGGTTGGGTACCTCAAGGATCCTACCCCTATTTTAGCCTTCTTGGGACTGCCACTTTACATCGCCCCACCTCCTACCTGGAGGTATGGATGCATGTGATCCCTCTACCCACTTGGCATGAAATTTCCCCCTATTGGAGGTCTTTGCATTAGTGGATGCCTCCACTCGATCTCCTCTTGGCTTCTCCAGTTGTGGCTGCTCCACAACCTCTTGAAGCTGCTTCACCAATTGTGGCTCCTCCACAATTGTCTGAGACTTCTTCTGGCATTGCATGTTGAGAGGTAATGTATTCTCCCTCTCAACCACCAAGTCTCCAATAGTTGCCTTGCTCCTCAAGGCTTTTCATGCATCTTGAACCTCAAGAGCATACAGGTTCTTGACTCATGAACCGATCTACTTCACTTGCCTCGTGGTGATGTGTCTAAGGAAAACCTTTCCCTTACTGAAGACTACATCATAGCCTTTGTCTTCCAGCATCACGATCGATACCAAGTTCTTCTTCATTCTTGGCACATACTTCACATCTGTCAAGGTAATGCGAGCTCCATGCTCCCTCTAAAAAGAAACTGTGCCCACACCTGAAACACTATACTTTTCATCATTACCCATCGCTATGAGTATCTTGAGGTCTTTCTCCTCCAAGGTACTAAACAGACTCTTATCGCCGGTCATGTGGAATGAGGCTCCACTGTTAAGAAACCAACCACAACCCATCATCGATGAAACCATGCATGCGATGAGGGTAAAATCCAATTCGAACTAAGAGGCCAATGCCTCACCTTCAGATCCTTCCTTGGATCCCTTCTTGGATTTCTTCAATGGACAATTAGTTGAATAATGGCCCACCTCATGACAATTAAAGCATCACACTTTAGATTTGTCAATCTTCTTCCCACCATGAGAAGAACTCAATTTGGGATGAGAATCCTTCTCCTTCCCTTTCTTTGCCTTACTTGCTAAGGTGCAATTTTCTTCATCCTCCTTGGATGAAGAACCATCTCTGGTGCTTCTCCTGATCTCCTCCTGCATCAGATCCGACCACAGTCGTTCCCAATCTGGCAGTTTCTCTCTTCCATTTACTGAGTCTTGGTAGCTATGCCAGCTCTTAGGAAGACTGAGGAGAGCAAGACTCACCATGTCATCATCGGCTGTTGTGATTCCTACACTTCCAAGCTCATCCCTGCAGGTGGTGAGCTTGTTCAGATATGTAGAGATCGTGTCACCCTTTTCACACTTAATTTTCTGAATCTTGTCTTTCAGCACCAGCTTCCTATTATTGCTGCTATTCTAATATAGATCCTTCAATGTTTTCCACATTGAAAATGGTGTCTCCTTCCCATGGAGACTCGAGACAATGTGGTCTCGAACTCCCTCCAGAAGAATCCTCCTCGCTCTAGCCACACATTTCTTCCATTCCGCCAATTCTTGGGCATTAGCAGTTGTTGGCTTGAGGACTTATTGATCAATGAAGTCCTTCAAATTGTTGTCCTCTAATACTGCTTCCATGTGATCCTTCCAGGCTATATAATTCGAGCTGCCATCCAGGGCATACTCGAGTCTCAAACCATTGAACACCATTGGTGAAATTTGAGATGTGATAAGAATTCGATTTCTATAATCAAGAACTTCAACCTTTGAACTTCTCCCTTATTTGTATATTGTTCTCCGCTTTGATCACCTTTTCTCTGATACCATGTAGAAATTCTCACTGTAGATCACCTGATAATGCAATATACTAAAGCAAAATACTTGATCTACTTCTACAAACAAACTTGCAGAAGCTTAATCAATTTTTGAGCAAGATCAAATAGAACACATGTCACAGAGAAGAAGAAATCAGAGGGGAAAGCCTCGGCTAAAAACCCCGCTATCTATATTATCATACAAGTGGAAATATCTCAGGATTACACAAAGCTTTAGCTCACAAGCTATCCAGCTCTCAGTACAATCCCTCACTGCAGCTCATAGACAGTCAAAGGCTTCTCAGAAACCTTCTCCTCTGCCCTCCAAGCCTCATATTTCCTTGCGCAGTTTCTCCTAGGTCCTCAAGCTGCAATCTGTGTGATTCTCACATCACACACAACACTGACCTCTAAAATAACTGCGCAATCCTGAAGGAGTTGATTCCTTCTGCATGGATGAGTTTTCTATATACGAAAATTCCTCCAACTAATAGTACAATGTCGCTTCCTTTAATCTCAGCTGGGTCTTTCTCTGAACTGACATGCATGAATTATTTATGAGAGAATATTTAGTTATCTGGAAAACGCTAGTTGCATGCATGCATGCATTAACTGACTCAACTCACAATTAGTTCCACAAACTGCTTGGAACTAATTTAACTGGACTTAACTCAGTTAACTGAGCTAACTAATTACAACTCAAATATAACTCATCCTTATCTCCTTAATTAAGGGATAACTTCCTTTATCAAAGGGATAACTGTTGCATGTCTTCACAAAGACTTCATGTTTGATTTTCTCCAAATAATTAACTCAAGATGAATTAATTAATTATTTTTCAAACAACTAGTGAGATTAAATTCGAATTTTAATTCAGGGACTAATTAAAATTGGAATCTATCCCGAAATGCTATTTATAGCAATGCTATTTTTAGCATTTCTATTTTTGTTATTTCCAACAGAGTTGGAGTATATCCTGAAATGATATTTATAGCAATGCTATTTTTAGCATTTCTTCTTGCAATTTTCAACACTTACCAAGGTCTCTGCACACTCAGATGTAGGAGCCTTCCCCTTCACCTAAGTATAGGAAACAAACCTTCCTGCCTTAGCTTACTTGCCTAAACAATGATATTATATATTATGATATCCTCTTTGACTCACTATGACTATTCTATTTATAACCTTTCCTTTTACAATACTGTTATGCTCCTATACTAATAGGTGTCATATTTCATGATTGACTGTTGAAGTGCCAAATATGTTCATCCTTTCCATGCTGGAAAGGTTCCATATTTTGAAAGAATCAAAAAATTTAAAAAATGAAAAGAGGGTATGCCCTGAAAGAAAGATCAAAGGGCAAAAAGAATGAATTGATCAAAAAAGAAAGAAAATGAACCCCAGATGAAGAAGACCATGAAAGTGTGCTAGTCCCAAATGCCACTACTATCCTATTTTTTGCAAAGAAGTTCAATATGTGCAATCAGTGACTTCTGTCACAGTTCATGGATGGCCAAACAGCTTAATCTTGACCAGTCCATGTTTAAATTTCCTATTTCAAAGGTAGAGAATGAAATCTGTCCAAACAGTTCAAGCTTGGCAGATAAGTAGTTAGATAGAGAAACAAAGGTGCTCAACAGCTAAATCTGAGCCCCTGGAGGAAATAAGGGCAGACTTAGATAGGATGGCAGTTAAAAGAAAAGAAGAGAGTAAGGGTTTGCTAGTTCAAATGCACCCAATCAAAAAAGAAGGAAAAAATGTTAGGTGTAATAGGCTGGGTAGGCAGTTTTGATGTTGCAGAAGCAGGTTTGTGAGAAATTTTGTCTTTTAAAGATGATTCATCTCATGGATATCATAAAGTATCATGTCAACTATGTGGTCACAAAGTAGATGAAGCATGACTAATTTCCCTCCTCATTTCTCTAAGGAACATTTACTAACATCCCCACAAGGACATTGGGATCTGCTCAATTCTCCCAGTTCACTTCATTTCATGAAAAGGACTAAGTGAAACTATGTTTTTACTTAGGACATTAAAGCCACATTTCTTGTGTAAAACTGTTTTTCTTCCATTTTTGCTAGGTTTTCCAAATTCATAACTTGGATACCTTTCACTCCCCTAAGCCTAAGTTTCACTTTTTGACTTAGTGCTTTTGTTTGAATATATTTCTCATTTTAACCTATTAACTCTATTATATAGTTCCTACATAAAATCCCCCCCCCCTCCATACTATAGTTATATATGAAAACCCCAACAAAACTTTAATATCCCGACCCTCGACAATTATAGCCATATATCATAGTTTTTGGGATTAATGGCTCATCCGGGGCCATTAATAACCCTGCGCGTGCATACCACGGGATTTATTTAACATTTGGTTAAATAAATAACCAGACCCCAAACCCCGATAACCAAAGGTTATACCCGCAAAACATTATAAATTCATTGAAATATTATGGTGGGTCCCCGCACTGTAGCCTCCGCCGTTTCCCGTACGCCGCCCACCGTTGGATCTGGCCCCTGCCATCCAACGACCCACATGAATATCGCAAGCCCTCCTCTGCCCTATCGTTAGCGCCCGGGTGATGGCGGTATTCTTTCCGTACCCTGGGACAGGTGGAAGCTTCCCGCACTGCTCGTTGCCCCCCCCTCCAATACCACTTCTGCCCAAAAGCAGTGCGAGGGCCAAACCGCTTACCGCCCATGCTCCCTCCCCGCTGACGTCACCCTCGCGTCATCCTTTAACATCATGACCACGCCAACCCTACGTCAGCGCCACCTCACCCACTACAAGACAAAATACCAAGTCACACTGATGTCACCCGACCGAAACGGGCCAAAACGCGCCAAAATCAAATTTTTGTCAAAAAGGTGTGAAAACGTCATTTTCGCTCATTTCTGCTTATTGTTTTTGTGCGACCTCTGCATGCTGTTTCATGTCCAAAGCAGCGTTTTAACACACCATCCACCACCAGGCCAAATCAAGCCTGCAAACCGGTCTTCTAGCACGGTCTGCCACCTGCAAATCGCACAGTCTATGAGTTAAAACAGGTATTTACATACATTTTGTTCCCGAACCCTATTCTTTTAGTTTCCTATGCAAATTCAACAAAAAAAGCCCTAACTTGAGTTAAATTCATCAAATTACCTGCAAAAAGCCGCACCATAACCACTATTTTTGCCCATTTTACCAAAAAATCCCGCAAGCTTCATTTTTCCACTGCAAATTTACCTAGTGAGATAAATATAAGTTGGCTTCGGCCCACAATTCTCTGAGAAAACCCCCAGAAACTGTTACTTTACTTTGTTGCAAAAACCCAAATTCCAAGTGAAAAATCATAGAGAAATAACCAATGGAAGCTCCACTGGCCCTGAATATTGCTCCCCTTAATGCACCTCACAAAGATTTGGAGGGATTGCCCATAGCTGATAGGGATTTTCAAATACAAGACTTAATTGGTGACAAAAACCACCTCCAAGCATATTGTGAAATTAGGAACAGTCACCTAAACAGAGCTGATCTCTTTGGGATATGGGAGTCCAATCTACCCAGATACTATCTCCCCTCAGTAAATGTATTCCCAGATGTCATTTGCCTGTGCTGTGCCAATTATGAACCTACTGGGAGAGCAGTCATGTCTCCAATTGGAACTGCCCTTTTCCATATACCTCCTGACTCAATCAATGAGATGTTGCACTTCAAACCTAGTCAGCCTCTGGCTTCTCTTTCCATGGGACATTTAGTGGATGAAGGCTCTAAATTATCCATTGCAGAAATAGGCCGAATTGCCAAGTTATTCATGAGACCAGATTGCCAGCCCAGAGAGCCACCTCCTTTTTGCCAAGTCTGGTTCAATGAAGCTGGAAAATTCATTACTGACATGATATCCTATGTCTTGGGATTTAAAACAAGTGAATATATTGATGAGACCATTTTAGCTTTGATGTCCATGTTTATTCCAGGACATTCTCCTGCTGTCAAATTTGACTTTACTACCTTCATTAGCAACAAAATCCATGAACAATTCATAAAGCTGGATAGAGAGGGAGTCTTCAAATATACCTCTTATATCTATCATCTGTTTTTGTACTATCAAACAGACAGTTTTTAGTGTCCTATCAGAAAATTGGATACTAAAGGAGAAAGGAGGTCTGTGATATTTTGGACCTCAGTGTTCCATAAAGTCCATAACTCTCCTTACACTTACTGTGAGTTCATTGATCTATTTATACATCCAGTCTCCTCTCTGCTAATGAGAACTCCTCCTCCTAGACTCTCTGGTAACATGCAGAAAATTTTACAGCTCTCTACAAACTACAAGATAGGTGACTGGTACTTCTACCAGAATCACACTGAGATTAGGATATATGGCTGTGAGCTGTGCCCCTATAAACTGCCAAAATATGTGCCTATGAGACTCTTTGCTCTTGAATACTTCAGGCAATTTATCAGCTCATATTTGACTCATTTTTATGCTGCCAAGAAAAAGGCTCAGCTGAAATTAAGAAACCAATTAGGCCCCTTCGTCATTAACAAAAAGGAAGGATGGCAAGATGCTGAAAAGATATTGGGTGAACAACTCAAATTAAAAAGAAGTTTTTGGTGGGTACCCTATGACCCAAATGGATTCATCTGTGATAGAAAGGTAAAAAATAGGCTATTAGCCTATAATCTTTGTAGGATACCTGAAATAGAGCAGTATGCTAATCAAGATGAGTGGATAGAGGGCACATTGATAGAAGAACTCACTGAGGAGGAAAGAATGGCACAAGCAATGAAAAATCTTGAAAAGACTCTTGACCTAGACTCTTTTGGACAGGTCTCTTTCAATTTCCCTCAGCAAACCGGAGTGGGCACTTCAACTGTTGCAACTTCATAGCAACCAGCCAAAGAAAGCACTACACCAGCTGCAGGAACATCTAAAGGCAAAGAAGTGTTGCATATAGAGCAACACGAAATGACAGACCAGCCAACATCATCAAAGAAGCAAGGCCAAGGGCAAATTCCTCCTGCCCAGACCAAAGCAGCAGAGGTACCAGCATTGCAGACCCCTCTAAATGAGGAAAAGGGCAGAAAAAGGGACTGAGAAGAGACCACACCTATAAGTGGGCCAGCAGAATAGCCAGGGGCAAAAAGGCAAAGAATAGAACCTCTACCTGAAGAGGAAATCAGTGAGGAGATCATAGAAAGTCCAAGGGGTGAGAGGGCAACCAGCCCACAGACATCTCCAGTGGTAGAAACATCCACCAGTTCTCATAGGTAGCAATTGGAGAAACAGCATAGTGTGGAAATTTCCTCCTCAAGGCCGCAAAGAAAGCAAGGTGGTGATATCAAAAGAACATTCACGGACATCAAGGCCCAAAATGAGCCAATAATACTGCAGCTTTATGATCAATTTCTCAAGATGACCCCCACCAAACAACAAAGGTTAATGTCTGCATATGACATTAAGGAAGGAAAGATGATCTTGAGCCACTTCAAGCCTAAAGTGCAACAGCCACAGTTAGCTGCTGATTATATTAGAACAAATCTGGAAGCTCTTGCCAAAGACATTCACCCTATGGACCAGATTGAGTTACACAAGCAAACCGGAGAGATGGTCTATTCCACATTGGCAGACAAAGCAATGCTAGCTCAACAATTGCAAAACTCATTGAACAACACATCTGCCCAACTGGATTTGGAAAAGGCATCTTCTTTGGCCAAGGACAACAAGATAAAGTTATTGGAAGAAATTATCATTGAGTTGGGACATGATCCCAAGGATGCCAAGGGAATAAAAGCATTAATGAAGAAAAAGGAGGATGACATAGCTGCCCTCAAGAAACAATTGAAGCTGCCAATTACTATGCATCCACAAACCACAGAGGTTGTACAAGAAAAAGTAGAGGAAGACATGTTGATTTGCTAATTAAGATGAATCAAAGACTAAATGAGACAGAGCAGGAATTGGAGAAGGCATTGCCGGAAAAGCAGGGAGTTTCGACCTCCAAGCCATCTCAAATAGCTCCAACAGTTACAACTGCTCCTCCTACAGCTACAACAGTAGTCCCTCCCACTCTCCCAGCATCAGCAGCAGGTACTTCAGCAACAACAGCAGCAAGAAGCAGCACTACCATGACCACTGAGGAATTGATAAAGGCTATGGAGGATTTAAAACTCCAAGTATCAGAATTGAAAGAAGCTAAAGAAAAATTGGCCAAGTTGGAAGTAAGTTATGACAAATCTAAAATGACTGTGGCAGAAAAAACAAGAGAGGTAAAGGCGTTAGAGAATAAAGTCAAAGCATTAGAAAAGGACCTCTCTTTAGACAAGCCTCTGGGAGAAATCAGGGGAATTCTATGGGCTAATATCAGTGAATCAATCAGCAATGTGTGGAGATCCATTCAAATTATATATCAATAGATTTATTTGATTGCAGTAGCCCAGGTGGAGATTCAAAGGGCTAGAAATTTATTGGGACATAAGCTCGAACAGGCCAACAAGCTAATCAATTTTTTGAACACTAAAACCAAGGAAGAACTAGCAGCATTGGACATCAGGGATAGGACAGGCACCATCCTAACAATCAAAATAGTTCTGACCATGAGAACCCTGATGCAGAATCTGGAGAGGAAGAGCCAAGACATGCAAGTGGAGGTGAATTCTTTTTTAGAAAAATTTATAGTTTTGCAGGAAAAGGGTTTGCCCAGCTTGGTGGGAAGTAATCAACGCCATTTGAGACAAGCTGAGTACCAGATAAGATTGAATAAATATGCTATTGATCAAAAAAATGCATCAACATCAAGTACTCTAGCAGAGAAGACCCTTCCATCTGGCCAATCTCTGTACAACAACTTAGAAAATCTGTTTTATATTGAGCATGAAGTACAACATCTTTTTACAACCCAGCCGAAATTTTACAAATACACAGACACTGGCGAGACTTTGATAAAGTTACAGAGACATCAGTTGCCAGAAGAGCAGTGGTGGAAGAGTATGCTAGAAATTTTGTAGGTGTATTTCAAACTTTTGTTTCTTCCAGAACACGACAGGTATCATAAAGTGGAGAAAAAGAGCAGATAAAAATCGCGCTGGGCAGTAGTCAATTAAAGCGCAAGTAAAAGCACCCGAGAAAGCAACGCCAGCAGCGCGGAATATCAGTAAAGCGTCCACCGGCCGACTCGCTGAGCAAACAGTCAATGCGTCTCACCAACTGAGCGACCAGCACAGCATCACTTACCTCTGCATTTATTTCTTCCTGTTCCCAAGATCATTTACTTCTCCTGTAGAGTAGGTAGAAGAAGTTATTGCTAGATATTATCTCATTGAGATATTTTGTAAACATTTTGTACAAATACCCCCCCAAGCAAAGTATTAGGGGTTGGTGATACATTTCTGGAACTGCGCTGTAACTTTGAGAACTCTTCTGAATAAAAAGTTGTTGGAATGCGTTGTTGCTGAACTCTCTGGTTGTGGAATTAATGGCAGAGGACTATGTTGCAGAATTCTCGAATTATTTCATGGATCAATAAGTCTTTTTAACTCATGTTTTACAATTTTTGTATTTTTTTATATCATCTATGTTCATAATCTGAATAACAGGGAAAAAGAATAACCCAGAACTTGCTTAACTATACTCTGTGTTCATTCCCTGTTATTTTTTATGTTTTCTTCAGAATTAGCATAAACAGGAATTCTTGACTGCTCATGTTTCCCTGGTTCTTACATCTTGAATATAGCTAAGGAATTCTTAACTTCTCCCTGGCAATATTCATCCATTTTCCCTCTGTCAGCATGATTAAGGATTCTTGATTTCCCTTCACCCCCTGACCCCATTTCACCTGATTCCAGCTAACAAATTGTTCCATGGTTAATTACCTTACTTTGTAGTTCCTCCCTCTATCAAAGAAACCATATCCAGACGTTTATCTACATAGACTCCATTAGCCCAATGGAATAAACTTCTCATATTCTACGCCCTGTTCCATTGAATGTCACCATCCAAAAATCAACAAACCCATGTACTTCATAACTAGACTAACATACAGCAAAATAAAGCTAAATCATAAAGAGAGAGCCCTCTCTGAATGCAGATGGGCTAGAACCTGCATCTAAAAGATTGGTCTGTGGTTACCTCAGCCGTATTCCCTTTTCTCACAACTTTTGGAGAACAACCTGAGTGATAACATCATTGGCGACTCCACTGGGGATCTGAATGACTGTTTGTTACTACTGTCTATTTTCTAAAGCTACAAATGGAGCCTGAAGTTAGCCGAGTAACTTTTGAAACTGTTTTTGCTATGCAATTACAGGAGTAAATAAACGTTGCTTCAGTCTATCTCCAGTTTAGTTTGAGGCTTTAAACAACTGTCTCAAAAATTTGATCAGTTTCCTTTTTGTTTTCAAAAGATCTGTAGGAAAATTCAAGACTTTCATATTTAAATTTCCTAGAAAGATATTAACAAAAGCTGTGTTCTTCAAATACTTCCAGAAAAACCCAAAAACATATTTAGAAGCTGGCTCCAAAGAAGAAAATCCGTTACACTAGATCAAATCCAGATCCAAATCCTCCAGCTATCTTTGAAAATCCTAATTTGATCCCAAAGAACCTTAGAAGCCGAGATTATCAAGAAAATTTTGTTGATTTAAACTTTGACACACCTCAGCAAAACCTTACCCAACCTGAGCTTGCTCCCAGAAAAGCAGCAGTCCTTTCTACCATTGCTACAGCTTCTTCTACTTCACCATCATCACTTTAGAACATCTTTTCCACTCCCCCTTCCACTGCACATATTTCCACTGTTATCCCCATTCTCCGAGCTATCACATTTATCCTTGTAAATATGGAAAATCGATATGCTCCCTTGCAGTTTCCTACAAATCCCGGTGCTATGCCTCAAGATTATCAAAGAAAATTACCTATTTTGATGCTACTGGCACCTATATAGGTCAACAACATACTAATAAAATGACAGATTATTTTGAGAACTATGAGATTGATGATGATGATGTCAGGATGAAAATCTTTGTTCAGAGTTTAACCGGTGATGTTAGGACTTGGTTTAGGGCACTTCCTATAAACACTATTGCTGACCCAGATGCCCTTTATCAAATCTTTTTAAACAGATGGGAAAAGAAGAGAGACCCATTACATATCCTATCAGAATATGAAAGCTTGAAAAGAGGCCCACAAGAAACTGTTCAAGATTACTGTGCCAAATTTAATAATGTGTACAATGCTATTCCTCAGAACCTTAGACCTGCACCAGACTTGGCCTTGATTAAATTCCCCGATGGATTTTATTCTGATATGGCTTACCAGCTTAGGGAAAGAGCTCCTCCAAGCTTAGAAGACATGCAGAGCATAGCTATCAATGTAGAGGCCAATCTGATCTCTAAACGAGCTCGAGCCAGAGCTGAAAGAAGGACTCCCTTCAAAGAAGAACCTTCTGCATTTGAGCAAAAACTGGATGCAATTATCAAAGGAATGGATAGATTGGGTGATAGAGTAGAAACAACTGGAAGGAAATCTTCTTGGGAAGGTCAACCAAGTAACACCACAAGAAATACAAACTTCAGAAAAAATCAGAATCCCAATGCTGGAAAGGCTGGTCCCGACCAAAACATTAGACCTCCATTCCAGGAAAACTATGCTGAAGCTTCAACCTCTAGTGAGCAAATAGAGGATACTCAAATTAACTTAATAGGTCTAAACACTAAACAGAAAATCTTTTTGACCCAAGATGATCAAGAAGCTCACACCTTTAATCAATTTCAAACCAAATCCGGAGAATCATTTGATTTTAGAGAGGGATATGATGCAGCTGTTTATGAGGTTCACAAACAATAAAAATTAAGGAGCAGAACGATAGATGTTCCTGAACCCAACAAGCAGAAAGATACCAACCAGTCTAAAAAAGCAAAGGTTAATACTTCCCCTATAGAACTCCCCGCTAGAACAGATCTCAAACCAAAAGAACCCACGGTTGAGGACATATCAGATGACCCACCACTAAACAGTCAGCCATCCACCTCCTTTCCTCCCAAAGAAAATGCCAACAAATCTCCTGAAATTAATTTTAAAGCAGATTCAGTTTTTAACAGCACTCTTGACAAAGGAAAAAACATTGAAAACGCAGCAGAAAAAGAAAAGCTTGCTGCCCAAAATGCAAAAATTCAAACAAAAAACCTTTCAATCTTGAAACCGAAATAGGCAAGTTAAAAATAGCCATTCCACTGTCCGAGTTGGCTAAACATGATGTCTATAGAGAACAAATCAGCGGGTCACTTCAAATTTCAAAAAACAGAGATGCAGTGAACGTCCTAGATGACCAGCCAGAATTAATTTTTGGCTCAGAAGTAAATGCTAAATCAGTAGATGGAGGTGTTCCTCCATTCTATATAAGTCTAAACATTCATGACAAAGTACTACATAATGCAATGTTTGATTCGAGAGCTTCCCATAATCTAATGCCTAAGTCGGTGATGGAAAAACTGAACCTAGATATCACCAGGCCGTACAAGGACTTGTTCTCTTTTGATTCTAGCCAGGTCAGATGTCGAGGCCTATTCAAAGATTTATGTGTATCTATAGTGCAATACCCTGCCAAGACAATTTTAATGGATGTGGTGGTAGCCGATATCCCACCAAATTATGGAATGCTTTTGTCTAGATCTTGGGGTGCAAAACTCCAAGGATCTCTACAGTTGGACATGTCTTATGCTACCATCTCAGTCTCTGGCTAGCCAAAGAGATTATACCGGGAAACTTTGATGAAATATGTGGTCAGCAGTCAAGAGAAACCCCAAAATTTCCCCATTTATTCCATGCACTCTGATATGGACTCTTTCATCCTATACAATGCTGAAATTTGTCCCAAAACTGATGACAAGGTTCTAGAATAAGCACAAGGAACAAACTTGAATGAAAAGTCTATTGCTCAAGATCTAGAAATTTCTGAAATAATTGATAAAATAGACACACAAGGCAAACCATATGAGTTACAAAATCCAAATCTGCCCACTAAGCAAGTTTCTAAAACTCCTGATGCTAGCTGTAATCAAGAAATCCTATGGTACTTAGAGTTTGATGGGTCAGTGAATAAACTAGGAGCAGGGTCAGGGATTTGGATACATAACATGCAAAATGATCATGCTGAAGGACATGCATTCAGGCTAAATTTTAGATGTACAAATAACACAGCTGAATATGAAGCCCTTCTGCTAGGACTCAAATTGATTAAAAGTCTAGGGGCAGCTAGGATATCAATCTTAGGAGACTCTGATTTAGTTATTCAACAAATGAAAGGCAACTTTGACACAAATGATCTCAGGTTAAGAGCTTATAGAGGGGCAGCAACTGAAATACTCAATACCTTTCTAGAATCACAGCTTACCGAAATTTCAAGGAACCACAATTTGCATGCTCATAGTTTGGAAACATTTGCCACCACTTGTAAACTGCCATTTGAGCCTAATCATCATTTTACTACTAAAATTAAACACAGGCCGACTGTTCCAGACAATGTTAAAATTTGGCAGGTGTTTGACAGTGACACTCAGATCAATAATTTCCTGACTTTAAAAGAAGAATTTGCCAGTACAAATATAGACACAAGCACCATTTGTGAAGATCATAAAATGGATAGAATTGAAACTAATATTTCAGTTGAAACAACAAATCAAATGTTACATCCAACAAAATTTACCAGCAAAAATTTATAAGAGTTGAAAGAAATAAACTTTGATGAAACTGCTGAAGGAGAATCTGAAGTGATTGATTTAAAGGATAATTTTTTACCCACATGCTTGACTCCTCTAGAGGATATTTTTGACTCTAATGACATTCCAAGAAAGCCAAAAATGCAGCCATTAAACGCAGAAATTGAGGACTGTAATATAGGAACTACAGAAAATCCTAAGATGATAAAATTGTCCAAGACATTGCCACCTGACCAAAAGCTGAAATATATTGAACTGTTTAAAGAATTTCAAGATGTTTTTGCATGGAGCTATGAAGACCTTAAGTCCTATAACACTTCTGTGATCCTGCATACAATACCCTTAAAAGAAAATAAAAAACCTTTCAAACAAAAACTCAAAAGAGTCAATCCTGTACTTCTTCCTCTCATATAATAAGAAGTCAAGAGAATGTATGAAGCTGGAATAATTGCACCAATTAGATTTCAGAATGGATCTCAAATTTAGTGCCCACTAGGAAGAAAACAGGAGAAATAAGACTGTGTTGATTTGAGAAATCTGAATAAAGTCTCTTTAAAATACCATTACCCCTTACCCAAGATGGACCACATTTTACAAAGGGTAGTGGGAGCTTCCAGAATTTCACTGCTAGATGGATTTTCAGGCTTTGACCAGATCTTAGTTCACCATAATTATCAAGACAAGATTGCTTTTACAACACCTCGAGGAACTTTAAAGTATGTAAAAATGCCTTTTGGACTTAAGAATGCAGGGGCAACGTTTCATCAAGCAATGGACATAGCATTTGCTAAAGAGATTCATGATTTCCTAGTCATATATTTAGATGACCTTTCTGCGTTTTCCAAATCAGATCAGCAACATTTACAACATCTGAGACAAGTGTTTTTAATATGCAGAAAATATGGCATATCACTAAATCCAAAGAAATCATTATTTGGCCTAGAAGAGGGCAAACTGTTAGGTCACATAATCTCAAAAGATGGCATCAGAATTGACCCAGATAGAATACAAGCTATTCTACAGGTTCCTCACCCTAGAAACATTAAAGAGCTGCAAGCTTTTCTAGGGAAAATCAATTTTCTAAGAAGATTCATACCCAACTTGGCTGAACTGATAAGATTACTGAACAACATGCTAAAGAAAGATTCCAAAGTCAAATGGACAATAGAAGCTAAGCAAGCCTTTGAAGAAATCAAAATAGCTTTAACTAAAACACCAGTCCTCACAAGCCCGAAATTTGACAGAGACTTTATAATATTTTCCTTTGCATCTGAACATACTATTGCTGCTGTTTTGTTACAAAAAGATGATCAAGGATGTGAAAAACCCATTGTTTTTTTCAGCAGAGCGCTTAGAGATGCACCTTTAAAATATCAAATCATGGAAAAACAATCTTTTGCCCTTGTAAAAGCTATTAAGGACTTCAGAATTTACATTTTATACTCTCATATAATAGCTTATGTGCCAAATACTGTGGTCAAGGATATTCTAACTCAAGAAGGAATAGAAGGCAAAAGAGGCAAATGGATAGCTAACATCTTGGAATATGACATTGAAATTAAACCAACAAAGCTGATAAAAGGACAAAGATTAGCTAAACTGATGACTGAAACCAACTCTCAAGCCCTTGACATCAATGAACTGGATAATGAACAGGAGATGGCGACTCCACAGATCAATCAAGCCTTTTTACAATCACCTTGGTATGCTGATATAATTTATATATTATTAAACCTGCAGGCTCCTGCAAGGTTATCCAGAACTAAAAAGAGATTTCTCAGAATGAAAGCTTCAAAATTCTGTATTGTAGATAATGTTTTGTTTTGGAAAAATCATGAAGGCATTCTACTAAGCTGTTTAACAAAGGATGAAACTGACAAAGTGCTGAAAGAATTTCATGCAGGGGACTGTGGTGGACATTTGTATTGGAAATCAACTGCTGATAAAATCCTAAGAGCTAGATTTTATTGGCCCTCCCTGTTTGCTGATGTAAAGAAATTTGTAGTTTCTTGCCATAAATGTCAAATCTTTGAAGGCAAGAGAAAGCTGTTACCTTTACCCCTAAAGCCAATTTCCACTGAGAGACCATTTCAACAATGGGGTTTAGATTTCATTGGGGAAATTCACCCTCCCTCTTCTGGCCAACATAAATGGATTTTGACTGCCACAGACTACTTCACCAAGTGGATAGAAGCCATCCCTTGTAGACAAGCCAATGATTCAGTAATCATGCAATTCCTAGAAACCCATATCTTGTCTAGATTTGGCTGTTTGGAAAAGATTATAACTGACAATGCTGCTGCATTTAAATCTAAAAGAATGACCAATTTTTGTCACAAATACCATATTACCTTAGGACATTCCACAACCTATTACCCTCAAGGTAATGGTCTAGCTGAATCATCCAATAAAAGCTTAATCAATATCATGAAGAAAATGTTGGAGGAAAACAAGAAGAACTGGCATAAAAAGCTTGTCAATGCACTTTGGGTAGACAGATTGACTACAAAAAGATCCATTGGAACAAGCCCCTATGAATTGGTTTATGGCATGGAGGTTGTATTCCCTTCATCTTTGGGAATCCCTGTGATAAAGTTGATGCAATAAGTACAGGCAGAACCCAATGACATTCAGAGAAGAATCAATTAAACAATTCATTTGCAGCAGACTAGAGAAGAAGTGTATCAAAGATCTCAAGTTCTACAAGAAAACCTGAAGAAAATATTTGACAAAAGGAAAAAGGCAGAGGATTTTTTCATAGGAGACAAAGTATTGAAATGGGATTCCAGAAGGGAAGATAAAGGAAATCATGGGAAGTTTGACTTCCTATGGAAAGGACCTTTTGCTATTCAAGCTTCACAAGGAAACAACAACTACTTTTTGAAAAGCCTGGATGGTACAGAAGCAGAAGATGGACCAATCAATGGTCAGATGCTCAAGCATTATTTTGATCCACTTTGTTGAAGATATCAGGACTCTAACTTGTACATAAGAATCTTTACTTTCTGCATTTTATTACAGCAATAAGATAGGAGGAATATCTAGAAAATTTTGAGAAAAAGGCAAGGAATTGTGCCACCTTTTTGTATTACATTTTCAGTTTATCAGAAGAATTGAAGAAAAAGACTTGGGAGCTGTAAATATGATGACAAACATTCAGACAAATTATCCAGAACAGAGCTGCAATTGTTTGAATGATCCTATGAGAAATCTATATGTGTTGCAGAGGTACATTGCTATTTATTTACAGCCAAGAAGAAATTTCAAAGTGCAGCAAGAATTGAATATAAGGCCATCTGACTGTTGTTCTTGGCTTTTTATCAGAAAATCCATCCCCAAGTGGAGCCAGTGTTATGCTCCCATACCAATAGGTGTCATATTTCATGATTGACTGTTGAAGTGCCAAATATGTTCATCCTTTCCATGCTGCAAAGGTTCCATATTTTGAAATAATCAAAAAATTTAAAAAATGAAAAGAGGGTATGCCCTAAAAGAAAGATCAAAGGGCAAAAAGAATGAATTGGTCAAAAAAGAAAGAAAATGAACCCCAGATGAAGAAGACCAGGAAAGTGTGCTAGTCGAAAATGCCACTACTATCATATTTTTTGCAAAGAAGTTCAATATGTGCAATCAGTGACTTCTGTCATAGTTGATGGATGGCCAAACAACTTAATCTTGACCAGTCCATGTTTAAATTTCCGGTTTCAGAGGTAGAGAATGAAATCTATCCAAATAGTTCAAGCTTGGTAGATAAGTAGTTAGATAGAGAAACAAAGGTGCTCAACAGCTAAATCTGAGCCCCTGGAGGAAATAAGGGCATACTTAGATAGGATGGCAGTTAAAAGAAAAGAAGAGAGTAAGGGTTTGCTAGTTCAAATGCACCCAATCAAAAAAGAAGAAAAAATGTTAGGTGTAATAGGCTGGGTAGGTAGTTTCGATGTTGCAGAAGCAGGTTTGTGAGAAATTTTGTCTTTTAAAGATGATTCATCTCATGGATATCATAAAGTATCATGTCATCTATGTGGTCACAAAGCAGATGAAGCATGACTAATTTCCCTCCTCATTTCTCTAAGGAACATTTACTAACATCCCCACGAGGACATTGGGATATGCTCAATTCTACCAGTTCACTTCATTTCATGAAAAGGACTAAGTGAAACTCTGTTTTTACTTAGGACATTAAAGCCACATTTCTTGTGTAAAAATGCCTTTCTTCCATTTTTGCTAGGTTTTCCAAATTCATAACTTGGATACCTTTCACTCCCCTAAGCCTAAGTTTCTGTTAGGGTCCCACCCTAACCCCCTTATTTATGTAGTGGGATCGAGTCATAGTAAAGAGTCAATAAAGCCCATATTAATAATTGTAAGTGGTTAACCCGCAATTAATGACGGGACCACAGTAGTTGCAAATGGGCCATGGTATTAGATAGATGGTATTAATAAAACCCATGGTCTTGATCCATGGTATTGCATGTATGAGTCATATATAAAGGATAGAGACTCCCTGCGAGGAGCATTGTGTCTTATTTTTGTATCGAGCTCTGCTCTATTGGAGGTTGCCCCCTTGAAGAGGCTAGTGAACATTGCTTTCTGAATAATAAAATATTTGTTGTTGTCTCTCACTATTCTATGTTCTGGGTATCTTTCTTCGCATATTCTGTATTTGGGTATCTTTTTGCAGGTTAAGAGCATAACAAGTGGTATCAGAGCACTTTCCAGGGCCGGTGGGATCTCCATTTCTTAGCAAAATTTTTTTTGGCTAGAGACGTGTTCCGGTGTTTTTAAACCACGGGATCTGTCATTGAGCGCATAAACCTGTGGATTTGGGAAGGCATGCACGTAGGAAATACAAGAGGTGGTCACGCTTGTTGGACTCCCTTGTAACCCCTGTGGGTACCCCTTCGAGTAGTAGCGCATTAGACAGAACCGCGTACGAACTGTCTTCCAAGTACCTTCTGGGTATATCGGAATCCCCTTAGCTCCTTTGCAACCTCACCATAGATAAATCGTTGGCTGTCTTGCTGCTACAGTACACCGAGAACAGCACTCAGAGAGATTACTCGCCGTACGATAGGGTAGTCGGGTTGTACGGCTAAGGGTACGGTTGATCCTCCTTAATTAGAGCCCTGAAACATTGGGCCGAGTACTACTGTCAGACCCTTTTGTATATTGCGATCTGTAGCACCTGACACTCCTCGAGACCATAGTTCCCTTTTCTATATGGGGATCACGCATCATCTCTGCCAGATCCACTCGTGCAAAGGGGTGCAGCAGCAGCAGACATCAGTCCCATAGTTCCGACCAGCCATTCCGATCTATTAGATCCATCAGATCCGCAGCAGCAATCTGTTCCGCCGCTCAGAGCTATCCGATCTGCCATTCAGATCTCTCAGATCCACCGAATCTGAGTAGTTGTGTGGGGTTCCTATACCGGGGCATGATTTTCACAGGACTTTTGGCAGCATTGACATTTTGAGGATTCGGTCACTGCAGTATTCCTAAGGAAGGAGTAAAACCCCGTTAGGAGTTTTCAGAAGAAAAAAAAAGAAAAAAAAGAGAGAAATAAATTCTGAGATCTCTCGGGGCGCTTATTGTTGATCTAGCCCATCAGAATCGGGACGACGAGCTGAGCAAGGTGGTACCATTCAATTCTTAGTGAATTTTTTTTTTTGGGCAGTCCCAAATTTCAAGAACATCAGGTCGGTGCATGGTAGAAACTAGAGCTCAAGCTATGGCCAATGAGAGGATGGAAAAACTTGAAAAAACCTTGCAATCCCTCCAAATTCAGCTTGACAGACTAACTAGCATAATCCCGAAGGGCAAGGAGGAAGCCCACGAGGAGGCGTATACTGGCAATGGACACAGTGAGGGTGAGTCTAGCCACTATCTTCACCTCTGGGGTCCCCACCAACAATCCCGTCCACGACCTCCCAAGTTGGATATGCATAAATTTGATGGTTCTCACCTGGCAGCATGGATAGCACAAATGGAGCAGTATTTCAATCTAAATAACATCTTAGATAATGAGACTTAGCTTATGGTGGGGAGCATGTACTTGGACAGTGAAAGGTGGCAATGGTGGGAATGGCATCAACGTTGCAATGGACCTTTTGTGACTTGGCCCACCTTCAAAAAAGCTCTTACAGAATGCTTTGACCAGGAATCTTCTTTTTTGGGTCGTCTTACTAAGCTCCGACAGACTAGCACAGTGGATGAATATGTTATAGCCTTTGAAGCCTTAGCCTTCCGCACTAGGGGTCTCCCAGATGTGTTCTACATGGAATGTTTTATCAGCGGTCTTAAAGAAGCCATAAAAGCCCACGTCCAACTGCACCAGCCTCCCACATGGATGGAGGCTTGCAAGGTAGCTCGTAATGTGGAACATGCGTTAGCAACCCAGTACGGTCACCCAAATTTCACCACTAAGGGTCGCCCCCCACAGGCTCACAACACGACTCAAACACTTAAGGTTCAAAAGGTGTCACCTGCAGAAATGGCTGAAAGAAGAAAGTAAGGATTATGTTACTACTGTGATGAAAAATACTCCCCATGTCATAAATGCAAGGAGCCAAAAATTTTTCAAATTGATGCCACTGATTACAACTCATTGGAGGAAGATCCACCACTGGAGGAACATGAGGCGGTAGAAGAGGACAACCAAAAGGACAATGTCCCTGACGAACCAGTTATTTCGCTGCATGCTTTGGTAGGGATTTCTTCACCTCAAACTCCAAAAATCAAAGGTTTTATTAAACATCACCCAGTAGTAGTCTTGATTGATAGTGGAAGTACACATAATTTCATCCATCAAAAAGTCGCTGAAGCAGTGCATTGTTTTGTACGAGTAGTTTCTAACTTCCAAGTCCAAATTGCAGATGGGGGCACAATGAAATGTGAAGGCCGCTGTGAAAATGTCAAACTTCAAATGGGGGATTATCAGTTGAAGACCCACATGTTTGCCATACACATGGGAGGGTGCGACATTATCCTCGGTGCTGAATGGCTTCGCACTCTTGGGCCAATCACAATGGATTTCCAGGAGTTATATATGAGTTTTAAGCAGAACAACTCCACACATACCCTCCGTGGACTCCAGGCGGGAGCTCCCTCTATAATCAGCTCACATAGGATGGAAAAATTGCTAAAAAAGGGCCATCATGGAGTTATAGCTCAATTTAATGCCATCCAGGCAGTCGAAACCAAGTCTCTGCCGATTCATCCTGAGATGTAACAGATTTTAAATAACCATCTTCCGGTCTTTGACAAGCCTCATGAGCTTCCACCCTCGAGAGGGGAACATGATCATAGCATCACCTTGGTTCCAGGGGCCCAACCCCCAAATGTGCGCCCATACAGATATCCGTTCACCCAAAAGAATGAAATAGAAAAAATAATCAAGGAACTTTTGGAAGCAGGTGTCATTTGTCCCAACATTAGTCCTTATTCATCACCGGTGGTCATGGTGCTCAAGAAAGATGGGGAGTGGCGGATGTGTCCAGACTTCAGGGCCCTCAATAAGTTGACAGTCAAAGATAAATTTCCCATCCCGGTAGTTGATGATTTGCTGGATGAACTGAATGGGGCTCAATTCTTCACTAAGCTGGATCTTCGCTCAGGCTACCACCAAATTCGCATGAAGGAAGTCGACATTCCCAAGACTGCTTTCTGAACTCATGAAGGCCATTATGAGTTCCTGGTCATGCCATTCGGTCTTTGTAATGCCCCATATACTTTTCAGAGCTTTATGAACCACTTCTCAAACCATATCTCAGGAAATTTGTCCTTGTCTTCTTTGATGACATCCTCATCTATAGTTGCACTTGGGCCGCACATCTTCAGCATGTAGATCTACTCTTGCAACTACTCCGCAAGCATAAATTATTTGTTAAGATGTCCAAGTGTTCGTTTGGCATGGAAGAAGTTGAGTATTTGGGCCACATTGTGGGGCGTGAAGGTGTCAAGGTGGACCCCAAAAAGATTCAGGAAATGCAGGATTGGCCTCAACCTAAGACCTTGAAGAGCCTGAGAGGATTTTTCGGTCTCACAGGCTATTATCGCAATTTTTTCCGCAATTATGGTCGCATATCGAAGCCCCTCACTCAACTCCTAAAGAAAAAATCATTCTTCTAGAATGAGGGCGCACAACAGGCATTTATAGCTCTCAAAAATGCCATGTGTTCCACTCCAATCTTAGCACTCCCTGACTTCACCAAATCTTTTGTCATTGAATGTGATGCTTCGGGTACGGGTATTGGGGCGGTCTTAATGCAGGAAGGGCGACCTTTGGCCTTCACAAGCCAACAACTAAGTGGGAAGAATCTAGGCCAATCTACCTATGAGAAGGAAATGATGGCCATTTTACATGCAGTAGAGACCTGGCGACCTTACTTATTGGGGCGACGTTTCCAAATCCGCACAGACCATCACAGTCTTAAATATTTTTTGGAGCAACGCCTATCCTATCCACAACAAAATAAATGGCTCGCCAAAATGCTGTGATATGATTATGAGATCATTTACAAGAAAGGGAAAGAAAATAGTGTAGCAGATGCATTATCTCGCCAATTTGAGGAGGAAAGTACCCTGTTAGCAATTTCCCTTCCCATTCCAGACTGGATTGAAGAGGCTCGCAGGGAATGGTTTTCACATCCCGGGCTCTCCAAAATCATTTCTCAATTGCAGGCAGATCCAAATTCCACCAAGGGCTACTCGTGGTAGGATGAGATTCTTCGCTACAGGGACAGAGTCGTAATATCACCAACATCCACCCTCAAAAGTCACATTTTGGCAAAATTGCACTCATCCCCCATTGCAGGACA
The DNA here is from genome assembly GCA_031772625.1 of Pinus tabuliformis. Lineage (NCBI taxonomy): Eukaryota > Viridiplantae > Streptophyta > Pinopsida > Pinales > Pinaceae > Pinus > Pinus tabuliformis. Next base: position 32,936,211 of record CM062804.1, read on the forward strand.
TTCAGGCTTTTAGAAGACGTATGATCGCACCAGAAGATCATTTCTTTGGACAGGCATGAAAAAGGACATCCTTACTTTTGTAGCAGAATGCGATGTCTGTCAACGCCACAAAGGGGAGACCGTCAAAGCACCAGGCACATTACAACTGTTGCCCATCCCGGCAGCAATATGGACGGAGGTTTCTATGGATTTCATTACAGGTCTTCCAAAGTCAGGAAACAAGTCAGTCATCATGGTGGTTGTGGACAGACTTTCGAAGTATGCTCATTTCTGCACCCTACCCCACCCATTTACACCGACTTTGGTCGCTCAATCTTTCATGGATCAGATCTTCAAATTGCATGGCATGCCCACTTCTATTGTGTCCGATCGCGACCCGATCTTCACCAGTAATTTTTGGCAGGAACTCTTCAGGCTACAAGGCACCCAACTAAAACTTAGTACTTCTTATCATCCACAAACAGATGGTCAAACTGAAGCCGTCAACAAATGTCTGGAAACCTACCTTAGGTGTTTCACTTCAGAAAAGCAACATCTTTGGGTACAGTGGTTACCTCTGGCTGAATGGTGGTATAACACCAACTATCATGCCACCACCAAAATGACTCCCTATGAAGCAGTATATGGTCAACTCCCTCCTTCTCCTACTTCTTATATCAAGGGGTGCTCAAAGGTACAAGCAGTGGATCAACTCCTACAAAACCGCGCAACCATGCTCGCCCATCTTAGAGAGAATCTTCATCAAACTCAAAACCGCATGAAGCAACAGGTAGACTAGCATCACTCAGAGCGCCAATTTCAAGAAGGGGATCAGGTCTTTTTGAGGCTGCAACCATATAAGCAAACATCACTCAAAGACAAGGGTTGTTAGAAACTATCTCCAAAATTCTATGGACCATATCAAGTACTTCAGCGCATTGGAGAAGTCTACAAGTTGGCTTTGCCGCTTACTGCAAAAATCCATCTAGTTTTCCATGTCTCATGCCTCAAGAAAGTGAGTGGGAAAAATTGCAGAATTCAAACCAGTCTACTTGAATTGGACAAGGAAGGGTCAATCTGGCTCCAACCTGAACAGGTCCTAGACACACGAGAAAGGCACCTGTGTGGTCGCATGATTAGGGAAGTTCTCGTCAAGTGGAAAGACACCTCTCTAGAAGATGCAACTTGGGAACTAGCCAATATTCTTCAGCGGTTTCCGCAGCTTCAGCCTTGAGGACAAGGCTATTCTTAAGGGGGAGGGCATGTTAGGGTCCCACCCTAACCCCCTTATTTATGTAGTGGGATCGAGTCATAGCAAAGAGTCAATACAGCCCATATTAATAATTGTAAGTGGTTAACCCACAATTAATGACGGGACCACAGTAGTTGCAAATGGGCCATGGTATTAGATAGATGGTATTAATAAAACCCATGGTCTTGATCCATGGTATTGCATGTATGAGTCATATATAAAGGATAGAGACTCCCTACGAGGAGCGTTGTGTCTTATTTTTGTATCGAGCTCTGCTCTATTGGAGGTTGCCCCCTCGAAGTGGCCAGTGAACATTGCTTTCTGAATAATAAAATATTTGTTGTTGTCTCTCACTATTCTATGTTCTGGGTATCTTTCTTCACATATTCTGTATTTGGGTATCTTTTTGCAGGTTAAGAGCATAACAGTTTCACTTTCTGACTTAGTGCTTTTGTTTGAATATATTTCTCATTTTAACCTATTAACTCTATTATATAGTTCCTACATAAAATTCCCCCCCCCATACTATAGTTATATATGAAAACCCCAACAAAACTTTAATATCCCGACCCTCGACAATTATAGCCATATATCATAGTTTTTGGGATTAATGGCTCATCCGGGGCCATTAATAACCCTGCGCGCACATACCACGGGATTTATTTAACATTTGGTTAAATAAATAACCAGATCCCAAACCCTGATAACCAAAGGTTATACTTGCAAAACATTATAAATTCATTGAAATATTATGGTGGGTCCCCGCGCTGCAGCCTCCGCCGTTTCCCGTACGCCGCCCACCGTTGGATCTGGCCCCCGCCATCCAACGGCCCACATGAATATCGCAAGCCCTCCTCTGCCCGATCGTTAGCGCCCGGGGGATGGCGGTATTCCTGCCGTACCCTGCAACAGGTGGAAGCCTCCCGCACTTCTCACTGCCCCCCCCCCCTCCAATACCACTTCTGCCCAAAAGCGGTGCGGGGGCCAAACCGCTTACCGCCCATGCTCCCTCCCCGCTGACGTCACCCTCGCATCATCCGTTGACGTCACGACCACGCCAGCCCTACGTCAGCGCCACGTCACCCGCTACACGACAAAATACTGCGTCATGCTGACGTCACCCGACCGAAACGCGCCAAAACCAGCCAAAATCAAATTTTTGTCAAAAAGGCGTGAAAAAGTCGTTTTCGCTCATTTCTGCTTATTGTTTCTGCGCAACCTCTGCATGCTGTTTCACGTCCAAAGTAGTGTTTTAACACACCATCTGCCACCAGGCCAAATCAAGCCCGCAAATCGGTCTTCTAGCTCGGTCCACCACCTGCAAATCGCACAGTCTATGGGTTAAAACAGGTATTTACCTACATTTTGTTCCCGAACCTTGTTCTTTTAGTTTCCTCTGCAAATTCGCCAAAAAATGCCTTAACTTGATTTAAATTCATCAAATTACCTACAAAAAGGTGCACCATAACCACTATTTTTGCCCATTTTACCAAAAAATCCCGCAAGCTTCGTTTTTCCACTACATATTTACCCATTGAGCTAAATATAAGTCAGCTTCGACCCGCAATTCTCTGAGAAAACCCCCAGAAACTGTTACTTTACTTACTTTGTTGCAAAAACCCAAATTCCAAGTGAAAAATCACAGAGAAATAACCACTGGAAGCTCCACTGGCCCTGAATATTGCTCCCTTTAATGCACCTCACAAAGATTTGTAGGGATTGCCCATAGCTGATAGCGATTTTCAAATACAAGATTTAATTGGTGACAAAAACCACCTCCAAGAATATTGTGAAATCAGGAACAGTCACCTAAACAGAGCTGATCTCTTTGGGATATGGGAGTCCAATCTGCCCAGATACTATCTCCCCTCAGTAAATGTATTCCCAGATGTCATTCGCCTGTGCTGTGCCAATTATGAACCTACTAAGAGAGCAGTCATGTCTCCAACTGGAACTGCCCTTTTCCATATAACTCCTGACTCAATCAATGAGATGTTGCACTTCAAACCTAGTCAGCCTCTGGCTCCTCTTTCCATGGGACATTTGGTGGATGAAGGCTCTAAATTATCCACTGTAGAAATAGGCCGAATTGCCAAGTTATTCATGAGGCCAGATTTCCAGCCTAGAGAGCCACCTCCTTTTTGCCAAGTCTGGTTCAATGAAGCTGGAAAATTCATTACTGACATGATATCCTATGTCTTGGGATTTAAAACAAGTGAATATATTGATGAGACCATTTTAGCTTTGATGTCCATGTTTATTCCAGGAAATTCTCCTGCTGTCAAATTTGACTTTTCTACCTTCATTAGCAACAAAATCCATGAACAATTCATAAAGCTGGACAAAGAGGGAGTCTTCAAATATACCTCTTATATCTATCATCTATTTTTGTACTATCAAACAGATAGTTTTCAGTGTCCTATCAGAAAATTGGATACTAAAGGAGAAAGGAGGTCTGTGATATTTTGGACCTCAGTCTTCCATGAAGTCCATAACTCTCCCTACACTTACTGTGAGTTCATTGATCTATTTATACATCCAGTCTCCTCTCTACTAATGAGAACTCCTCCTCCCAGACTCTCTGGTGACATGCAGAAAATTTTACAGCTCTCTAAAAACTACAAGATAGGTGACTGGTACTTCTACCAGAATCACACTGAGATCAGGATATATGGCTGTGAGTTGTGCCCCTATAAACTGCCAAAATATGTGCCTATGAGACTCTTTGCTCTTGAATACTTCAGGAAATTTATCAGGTCAGATTTGACTCATTTTTATGCTGCCAAGAAAAAGGCTCAGCTGAAATTAAGAAACCAATTACACCCCTTTGTCATTAACAAAAAGGAAGGATGGCAAGATGTTGAAAAGATATTGGGTGAACAACTCAAATTAAAAAGAAGTTTTTGGTGGGTACCCTATGACCCAAATGGATTCATCTGTGATAGAAAGGTAAAAAATAGACTATCAGCGTATAATCATTGTAGGATACCTGAAATAGAGCAGTATGCTAATCAAGATGAGTGGATAGAGGGCACATTGATAGAAGAACTCACTGAGGAGGAAAGAATGGAACAAGCAATGAAAAATCTTGAAAAGACTCTTGACCTGGACTCTTTTGGACAGGTCTCTTTCAATTTCCCTCAGCAAACCGGAGTGGGCACATCAACTGCTGCAACTTCACAACAACCAGCCCAAGAAAGCACTACACCAGCTGCAGGAACATCTAAAGGAAAAGAAGTGATGCATACAGAGCAACACAAAATGACAGACCAACCAACATCATCAACGCAGCAAGGCCAAGGGAAAATTCCTCCTGCCCAGACCAAAGCACCAGAGGTACCAACATTGTAGACTCCTCTAAATGAGGAAAAGGGCAGAAAAAGGGACTAAGAAGAGACCACACCTGTAAGTGGGCCAGCAGAACAACCAGGGGCGAAAAGGAAAAGAATAGATCGTCTACCTGAAGAGGAAATCAGTGAGGAGATCATAGAAATTCCAAGGGGTGAGAGCGCAACCAGCCCACAGACATCTCCAGTGGTAAAAACATCCACCAGTTCTCATAGGCAGCAATTGGAGAAACAACATAGTGTGGAAATTTCCTCCTCAAGGCCACAAAGCAAGCAAGGTGCTAATATCAAAAGAACATTCACGGACATCAAGGCCTAGAATGAGCCAATAAGACTGCAGCTCTATGATCAATTTCTCAAGATGACCCCCGCCAAACAACAGAGGTTAATGTCTGCATATGACATTACGGAAGGAAAGATGGTCTTGAGCCACTTCAAGCCTAAAGTGCAGCAGCCACAATCAGCTGCTGAGTATATTAGAATAAATTTGAAAGCTCTTGCCAAAGACATTCACCCTATGGACCAGATTGAGTTACACAAGCAAACCGGAGAGATGGTCTATTCCACATTGGCAGACAAAGCAATGCTAGCTCAACAATTGCAAAACTCATTGAACAACACATCTGCTCAACTGGATTTGGAAAAGGCATCTTCTTTGGCCTAGGACAACAGGATATAGTCCTTGGAAGAAATTATCATTGAGTTGGGACATGATCCCAATAATGCCAAGGGAATAAAAGCATTAATGAAGAAAAATGAGGATGACATAGCTACCCTCAAGAAACAATTGAAGCTGCCAATTACTATGCATCCACAAACCACAAAGGTTGTACAAGAAAAAGCAGAGGAAGACATGATGGATTTGCTAATGAAGATGAATCAAAGACTAAATGAGACAGAGCAGGAATTGGAGAAGGCATTGCAGGAAAAGCAGGGAGTGTCGACCTCCCAGCCATCTCAAATAGCTCCAACAGTTATAACTGCTCCTCCTACAGCTACAACAGCAGTCCCTCCCACTATCCCAGCATCAGCAGCAGGTACTTCAGCAACAACAGCAGCAGGAAGCAGCACTAACATGACCACTGAGGAATTGATAAAGGCTATGGAGGATTTAAAACTCCAAGTATCAGAATTGAAAGAAGCTAAAGAAAAATTGGCCAAGTTGGAAGTAAGTTATGACAAATATAAAATGACTGTGGCAGAAAAAACAAGAGAGGTAAAGGCATTAGAGAATAAAGTCAAAGCATTGGAAAAGGACCTCTCTTAAGACAAGCCTCTGGGAGAAATCAGGGGCATTCTATGGGCTAATATCAGTGAATCAATTAGCAATGTGTGGAGATCCATTCAAATTATATATGAACAGATTGATTCGATTGCAGCAGCCCAGGTGGAGATTCAAAGGGCCAGAAATTTATTGGGACATAAGCTCGAACAGGCCAACAAGCTAATCAATTTTTTGAACACTAAAACCAAGGAAGAACTAGCAGCATTGGACATCAGGGATAGGACAGGCACCATCCTAACAATCAAAAGAGTTCTGACCATGAGAACCCTGATGCAGAAACTGGAGAGGAAGAGCCAAGACATGCAAGTGGAGGTGAATTCCTTTTCAGAAAAATTTACAGTTTTGTAGGAAAAGGGCTTTCCCAGCTTGGTGGGAAGTAATCAACGCCTGTTGAGACAAGCTGAGTACCAGATCAGATTGAATAAATATGTTGTTGATCAACAAAATGCATCATCATCAAGTACTCCAGCAAAGAAGACCCTTCCATCTGGCCAATCTCTATACAGCAACTTAGAAAATCTGTTTTATATTAAGCATGAAGTACAACATCTTTTTACAACCCAGCCGAACTTTTACAAATACAAAGATGCTGACGAGACTTTGATAAAGTTACAGAGACATCAGTTTCCTGAAGAGCAGTGGTGGCAGAGTATGCTGGAAATTTTGTAGGTGGATTTCAAACTTTTGTTTCTTCCAGAACACGACAGGTATCATAAAGTGGAGAAAAAGAGCAGATAAAAATCGCGCTGGGCAGCAGTCAATTAAAGCGGAAGTAAAAGCACCCGAGAAAGCAATGCCAGCAGCGCAGAATATCGGTAAAGCATCCACCGGCCGACTCGCTGAGCAAACAGTCAATGCGTCTCACCAACTGAGCGGCCAACACAGCATCACTTACCTCTGCATTTATTTCTTCCTGTTCCCAAGATCATTTACTTCTCCTGTAGAGTAGGTAGAAGAAGTTATTGCTAGGTATTATCTCATTGAGATATTTTATAAACATTTTGTACAAATACCCCCCCAAGCAAAGTATTATGGGTTGGTGATACATTTCTGGAACTGCGTTGTAACTCTGAGAACTCTTCTGAATAAAAGGTTGCTGGAATGTGTTGTTGTTGAACTCTTTGGTTGTGGAATTAATGGCAGAGGACTATGTTGCAGAATTCTCGAATTATTTCATGGATCAATAAGTCTTTTTAACTCATGTTTTACAGTTTCTATATTTTTATATATAATCTATGTTCATAATCTGAATAACAGGGAAAAAGAATAACCCAGAACTTTCTTAACTATACTCCGTGTTCAATCTCTATTATTTTTTATGTTTTCTTCAGAATTAGCATAAACAAGAATTCTTGACTGCTCCTGTTTCCCTAGTTCTTACATCTTGAATATAGCTAAGGAATTCTTAACTGCTCCATGGCAATATTCATCCATTTTCCCTCTGTCAGCATGATGAAGGATTCTTGATTTCCCTTCACCCCCTGACCCCATTTCACCTGATTCCAGCTTATAAATTGTTCCATGGTTAATTACCTTGCTCTGTAGTTCCTCCCTTTGTCAAAGAAACCATATCCAGCCGTTTATCTACATAGACTCCATTAGCCCAATGAACTGAACTTCTCATATTCTACACTCTTGTTCCATTGAATGTCACCATTAAAAAATCAACGAACCCATGTACTTCATAACTAGCCTAACATACAGCAAAATAAAGCTAAATCATAAAGAGAGAGCCCTCTCTGGATGCAGATTGGCTAGAACCTACATCTAAAAGATTGGTCTGTGGTTACCTCGGCCGTATTCCCTTTTCTCACAACTTTTGGGGAACAACCTGAGTGATAACATCATTGGCGAATCTACTGGGGATCTGAATGACTGTTTGTTACCGCTGTCTATTTTCTAAAGCTACAGATGGAGCCTGAAGTTAGCCAGGTAGCTTTTGAAACTGTTTTTGCTATGCAATTACAAGAGTAAATAAACGTTGCTTCAGTCTATCTCCAGTTTAGTTTTAGGCTTTAAACAGCTGTCTCAAAAATTTGATCAGTTTCCTTTTTTTTTTTCAAAAGATCTATAGGAAAATTCAAGACTTTCATATTTAAATTTCCTAGAAAGATATTGACAAAACCCGTGTTCTTCAAATACCTCCAGAAAAACCCAAAAATAGATTTAGAAGCTGGCTCAAAAGAAGAAAATTCATTACACTAGATCAAATCCAGATCCAAATCCTCCAGCTATCTTTGAAAATCCTAATTTGATCCCAAAGAACCTTAGAAGCCGAGACAATCAAGAAAATTCTGCTGATTTAAACTTTGACACACCTCAACAGAACCTTACCCAATCTGAGCTTACTCCCGGAAAAGCAGCAATCCTTTCTACCATTGCTGCAGCTTCTTCTACTTCACCATCATCACTTCAGAACATCTTTTCCACTCCCCCATCCACTGCACATATTTCCACTGTTATCCCCATTCTCCCAGCTGTCACATTTATCCCTGTAAATATGGAAAATCGATATGCTCCCTTGCAGTTGCCTGCAAATCCCGGTGCTATGCCTTAAGATTATCTAAGCAAAATTACCTATTTTGATGCTACTGGCACCTATACAGCTCAACAACATGCTAAGAAAATGACAGATTATTTTGAGAACTATGAGATTGATGATGATGATGTCAGGATGAAAATCTTTGTTCAGAGTTTAACCGGTGATGTTATGACCTGGTTTAGGGCACTTCCTATAAACACTATTGCTGACCCAGATGCCCTTTATCAAACCTTTTTAAACAGATGGCAAAAGAATAAAGACCCGTTACATATCCTATCAGAATATGAAAGCTTGAAAAGAGGCCCACAAGAAACTATTCAAGATTACTGTGCCAGATTTAATAATGTGTACAATGATATTCCTCAGAACCTTAGACCTCCACCAGACTTGGCCTTGATCAAATTCCCTGATGGATTTGATTCTAACATGGCTTACCAGCTTAGGGAAAGAGCTCCTACAAGCTTAGAAGACATGCAAAGCATAGCTGTCAGTGTAGAGGCCAATCTGATCTCTAAACGAGCTCGAGCCAGAGTTGAAAGAAGGACTCCCTTCAAAGAATAACCTTCTACATTTGAGCAAAAACTGGATGCAATTATCAAAGGAATGTATAGATTGGGTGATAGAGTAGAAACAATTGAAAGGAAATCTTCTTGGGAATGTCAACCAAGTAACACCGCAAGAAATACAAACTTCAGAAAAAATCAGAATCCTAATGCTGGAAAGGCTGGTCCCGACCAAAACATTAGACCTCCATTCCAGGAAAACTATGCTGAAGCTTCAACCTCTAGTGAGCCAACAGAGGATACTCAAATTAACTTAATGGGTCTAAACACTAAACAACAAATCTTTTTGACCCAAGATGATCAAGAAGCTCACACCTTTAATCAATTTCAAACCAAATCCGGAGAATCATTTGATTTTAGAGAGGGATATGATGCAGCTGTTTATGAGGTTCACAAACAATACAAATTAAGGAGCAGAATGATAGATGTTTCTAAACCCAACAAGCAGAAAGATACCAAGGAGTCTAAAAAAGCAAAGGTTAATACTTCCCCTATAGAACTCCCCGCTAGAACATACCTCAACCCAAAAGAACCCACGGTTGAGGACATATCAGATGGCCCACCACTCAACAGTCAGCCATCCACCTCCTTTCCTCCCAAAGAAAATGCCAACAAATCTCCTGAAATTAATTTTAAAGCAGATTCAGTTTTTAACAACACTTTTGATAAAGGAAAAAACATTGAAAACGCAGCAGAAAAAGAAAAGCTTGCTGCCCAAAATGCAAAAATTCAAACAGAAAAACCTTTCAATCTTGAAACCGAAATTGGCAAGTTAAAAATAGCCATTCCACTGTCCGAGTTGGCTAAACATGATGTCTATAGAGAACAAATCAGCAGGTCACTTCAAATTTTAGAAAACAGAGATGCAGTGAATGTCCTAGATGACCAGCCAGAATTAATTTTTGGCCCTGAAGTAAATGGTAAATTAGTAGATGGAGGTGTTCCTCCATTCTATGTAAGTCTAAACATTCATGACAAAGTACTACATAATGCAATGTTTGATTCGAGAGCTTCCCATAATCTAATGCCTAAGTCGGTGATGGAAAAATTGGACCTAGATATCACCAGGCCGTACAAGGACTTGTTCTCTTTTGATTCTAGCCAGTTCAGATGTCTAGGCCTAATCAAAGATTTATGTATATCTCTAGTGCAATACCCTGCCAAGACAATTTTAATGGATGTGGTGGTAGCTGATATCCCACCAAAGTATGGAATGCTTTTGTCTAGATCTTGGGGTGTAAAACTCCAGGGATCTTTACAGTTGGAAATGTCTTATGCTACCATCTCAATCTTTGGCCAGCCAAAGAGATTATACCGGGAAAATTTGATGAAATATGTGGTCAAAGGTCAAGAGAAACCCCAAAATTTCCCCATTTATTCCATGCACTCCGATATGGACTCTCATCCTATACAATGCTGAAATTTGTCCCAAAACTGATGACAAGGTTCTAGAATCAGCACAAGGAACAAACTTGAATGAAAAGTCTATTGCTCAAGGTTTAGAAATTGCTGAAATAATTGATACAACAGACACACAAGGCAAACCATATGAGTTACAAAATCCAAATCTGCCCACTAAGCAAGTTTCTAAAACTCCTGATGCTAGTTGTAATCAAGAAATCCTATGGTACTTAGAGTTTGATGGGTCAGTGAATAAACTAGGAGTAGGGGCGGGGATTTGGATACATAACATGCTGAAGGACATGCATTCAGGCTAAATTTTAGATGTACAAATAACACAGCTGAATATGAAGCCCTTCTGCTAGGACTCAAATTGATTAAAAGTCTAGGGGCAGCTAGGATATCAATCTTAGGAGACTCTAATTTGGTTATTCAACAAATGAAAGGCAACTTTGTCGCAAATGATATCAGGTTAAGAGCTTATAGAGGGGTAGGAATTGAAATACTCAATACCTTTCTAGAATCACAGCTTACCAAAATTTCAAGGAACCACAATTTGCATGCTCACAGTTTGGCAACATTTGCCAGCACTTGTAAACTGCCATTTGAGCCTAATCATCATTTTACTGCTGAAATTAAACACAGGTCGACTATTCCAGACAATGTTAAAAATTGGCAGGTGTTTGACAATGACACTCAGATCAATAATTTCCTGACTTTAAAAGAAGAATTTGCCAGTACAAATATAGACACAAGCACCATTTGTGAAGATCATCAAATGGACAGAATTGAAACTAATATTTCAGTTGAAATAGCAAATCAAATGTTACATCTAACAAAATTTACCAGCAAAAATTTACAAGAGTTGAAAGAAATAAACTTTGATGAAACTACTGAAGGAGAATCTGAAGTGATTGATTTGAAGGATAATTTTTTACCCACAGGCTTGACTCCTCTAGAGGATATTTTTTACTCTAATGATATTCCAAGAAAGTTAAAAATGCAGCCATTAAACGCAGAAATTGAGGACTGTAATATAGGAACTGCAGAAAATCCTAAGATGAAAAAACTGTCCAAGACATTTCCACCTGACCAAAAGCTGAAATATATTGAATTGTTTAAAGAATTTCAAGATGTTCTTGCATAGAGCTATGAAGACCTTAAGTCCTATGATACTTCTGTGATCCAACATATAATACCCTTAAAAGAAAATAAAAAAACTTTCAAACAAAAACTCAGAAGAGTCAATCATGTACTCCTTCCTCTCATAGAAAAAGAAGTCAAGAGAATGTATGAAGCTGGAATAATTGCACCAATTAGATTTTTAGAATGGATCTCAAATTTAGTGCCCACTAGGAAGAAAACAGGAGAAATAAGACTATGTGTTGATTTGATAAATCTGAATAAAGTCTCTTTAAAAGACCATTACCCCTTACCCAAGATGGACCACATTTTACAAAGGGTAGTGGGAGCTTCCAGAATTTCACTGTGTTGTGTTCTACAACAACCCCCCATTTCATAACATTTCTATTCACACAAAAAATTAACATATGGAATGGGCCCCTTTTAAAATTTAATTGGCATCAATGCTTTTGTGTTCAAAAAGGTATGATAATCAAATGAGTTTATGTATTCAAGCCTTTTTGAATAATAATGTTTTAAAAAACAATCTTTTGTCATTGCGATAAAACGATCGCAAGATTGCATATCGCAATGACATGAGAAATATATTAAAATGGCACCCTGTCCTCCGCCGATGCGATATCGCTGTCGGTGATCGGCGATATTCCATGCACACCTAATAAGGGCACATAACTCACACCCCGATGCGACGCGATATCGGCGATCGGCTATCGGCGCTGCCTCATGTGGGAAAAAACGCTTTAAGTTATAAACCCCGACCCGATGCGATATCGCTATCGGCCGTCGGCAGAATCCCATGCACTTTGATAAGGCGCTCGGGTCTTACCCCCGATGCGATGCGATATCGCAATCGGAAATCGGCAAATCACTTTATATGCACTTTGTAATGTTTCCACGCGCTAGTCCGATGCGATGTCGCTATCGGCACTCGGCAGGATCTTTTTCTAATGATTGTGTAGCATCTATTCCCCGATGCGATGCGATATCGCTCATCGGCAGTCGGCATTCTCAAAAAGTCATCGCTTGAAGCCTTAAAGTTATATTGATATCCGGTTGATAAAGCGCAAATTTCAAAATGCCGTTAAATACAGGGATAAGGTAATGCATGTGTATTTAAAACTTTGCCCCTTCGATTAACGAACACTTGCGTTTAACCGCCAAAATATCTATTGCACGCTTAAGGGGGTCATTCAGCCGGATAACGGTGTAATAGTCATTTAATGAGTAACAGGCCTTAAATCACCATTAATGCATCTGCAATATCTTCCCAGTGATTGGATCCGCAGCCACTTTTGAGAATTAATCTCACCACGCTTCAAATGATATATCTTTCCTGTTATGGATTGTCATTGTTATTTCCTTGTTACGATTTCTCTTGCATTTGTGTAGAATTCATCTGCTGAGAGAAGCCTGAGCATGATGGGGAAGAAATCCAAGAGAACCGCGGGCTCCGCTGCTACATCTGTTGCAGGACAAGCTGCCGTAGATAAGAAGAAAGGCCTAATTTTAGACACTACGTGCACTGGTCTCACTAGGACTTCATGGCAGGGCACATATAATCTATTAGAGGCTGAGCAACCAGAAGTGACAGTGACAGAGGCTAGTGTGGATGTACTAAAGAAGTCCGATGCTACTCTCAAAGACTTGGCCGACTCCTTTCTTCACAGGATAGCAGCCAGAGAGAAGGTCCTTCCCTACACTGATGTAGTGCGCTGGGCAATCGAGGAAATTCCAATCGTCGATAGAACGTTTCACACAAGGGATGGAAGGATTTTCGGGTCGTTCAAGCCAGAGCACCTAAGGCAAATGTATCATTTTCCCGAGCCGGAGAAAATCTATAACAAAGCCTTCGTGGAGAAATTTGCAGCCGAAAATGAAGTACAATCTGAACCCATCCGGGATTGGAGGCAGAATCCGGCCAAACACAAGCACGAAAGCTCGGGTAAGTACTCTGTCGATTCTTTGGCTTCTCCCTATTGCTATGCGGGGATTATGATGTGTAGACTATGGGGGTTACATGACTCTGCTAATTTCGACATAGAAATGGTTCCCCTGATGGAAGCAGCTGTTAATAGTATAATCATGGATTGAGCCACCATTCTTTCCGATAAGTTGGCCATAGCTGTTCGTGACTTTAGAGCCAAATCCAGAGTTACCGAAAGGAAAATCCCACCATTTTATTATAGTGCTTACATTATGGATACCTTGTGCTTTAATTTTGAGTTTCCTATCCTCGGTTGGAGGTGGACCACCCAAGACCCTTCACCCATTCATTTGTACCATCAGAAATTGTGGAAGTCCTTTTACAAGGACCATTTGTATCAAATTTGCAATGGTTTTATGGTTCCCATTCATTATTCCATTTTTGATCGGCCTATTCCCAAAATCTCCTATCAGGATTCCTTCGACTTACCAGCTGTGGCAAGTTGGTTCGGAGAAGAGCATTTTACCTATATTAGGGTTTTTGGGAGCCAGGCCAAGCCGCATGTTCTCCCTTTATATGTTCCAGACAAATTGTTGGCCTGAGAAATCTCCTACCAGATTATGGCTGAGAGTGTCACACAAACTCTCAAGAAAGAAAAGAAGAGGGGTTGGCCCTCTTTTACCTTGAGAATTGGTGTTTTTACTCTGCATGATCTCAAGCATGCAGAAAAAGAGGCAACAAAGATGCAAGCTTTATCCCTGGCCACTATCCCAAGCAGACTCTATGATCCACATAAAACTGCCTACACTGCCCTAGAACAGGCCAAATTAACAAAAGTTGACCATCAAGAGGATATGTTTGATGACATGTTCATCGCCGCCAAAACAATAGGCGGTGCCAAAGAGCTTGCTAGAATGAAGTACAATGATGAGACGTTAACTGAGTTCAATAAACTTAGAGAACAGAGGTTGCAAACTCTGCCTCTAGATTTATTGACAACAACCCCAGCGTCTTCCTCAAGCGAGCCTGGTCGGCAACAGACGAGCCAACCTCCTGTTACAACTAAGGAACAAAAGAAACAACAGGAGGAAAGGCAAAAGAAGCTGCAGGCAGAAAAACAAAGAAAAGAGCAAGCTGAGAGGCAGAAGAGGGAAGATAGAAAAACAGCAAAAGGCGCAGAAGGATCAAGAACAGAGAAAGCAGAAAGAGATAGAGGAACAGAGGAAGAAGGAAGAAGAGGAGAAACAAAAGAAATAACTGGCAGATAGGCAGAAAAAGGAATTGGCAGATAGGCAGAAAAGGGAGCAAGAAGAGAGACAAAGAAAAGAGTTATATGAGCAGCAGCGAAAAGGACTAGAGGAGCAGCAGAGGTTAGAACAAGAAAAAGAGCGGAGCAAATCCCACACAGAGCAACCTAAATAGACCTCCATTGATCCTGAATTGCTTAAACAATGGAACCAATTCGATTCCATTATTAGTGGAAAGGAAGGCTCCAAAGATACAGACACCTCTAAGACAAGCGATGCACTAGATACCACTTCTTCTCAGGTTCTAAGCGGAACCAGCGGCCCACCCATTTCAAAGGATGTCGAGGTAATTACTAAAGACCCTTCCGATCAAATTGTTCTCCAGGTGGAAGATATTCCTCCCCTGGATGTTTTCTACAGTCCAAAGCATAAAGCCGTTGTTAAGCGCTCAAGGAAGAGACGAAGGCTTGATCAACCTTCTATCTTGCTTGAGCAAGCAGTCACGGGCAATATAGTCTGGAAGGAGGAATTGGATCCCTCCGATGATCTAACAAAGCTGTCGCAGTATGCGGGAGCTTATTCTGCAGCGACTATTGACAAGGCATCGGAGGTAAGTCTTCTATTGAAGACTAAGGACCAGGAGATTTGTGCATTACAGGCAGAAGTAACCGAGGCGAAAAATAGGGCAGCGTAGGTAGAAGAACAGTTGCTGGCACAACAGCAAGAAAACAATGTATTAACCCAGCAACTGCAGGCCGAAAAGCAGAGGATAGACCAGAGCGCAATCCAGAGGCAGAAAGAATTGTCGAAAGCATTGGCACAGTTGAGAGCGGCGAATGAGCTGATGATGAAATCAAAAGATGAGCAAATAGCCCAACTATTAGCACAGCTCGAAGACATCAAGGGCACACGGAAAGTGGAGGATTTCAGAGCAGAAGCAGCTCAAATAAATGGCGCATTAATATCTCAGATTAGACTCCTATGCCAGCAACTTACTGAGGCTGAGCCATTATGTGAAATATCTACAGCAGTATGTCAGCGGATAGAGCAAGCCAGAAATGAGCTAGATCAGGCCGAAGAAACCATAACCGGATATCTGGAGTGGCAAGATACTGATGTGGGGAAGGCAGCGAACTTGCCCAGAATCTATGAGACGTACAAGGACATACTCTTCATGGAATGGTACACTCAGATGATGAAAGCGGAAAGGGCAGCTTCAAGATGTAAAATGATTGCCAGCAATATGATTGATCTAGTCAACAACACACTCTATTTGGCAAACATGATTTCCCAGTGCACACCTGGAAGCATAACAACGGCAAACATGATTGAACAAACAAGTTATCACGACTTGGAAGAAAAGGGAAGGTTAATTGCTAGAGTAAATACTTTAACCTCCGAGGCATATTGGCTCTTTCTAATCAAGCCACACACTCAAAGGTCGGCTCTCAAATGTTTAACAGATGCTCTCGGATGCCTGATCCCCGACATTCAGGATGCCACATATGATGCCCAGCTCACTTCGCGTCTCAACACTCCACCAGAAGTAGAGCCAATGCTGGCGATATGTCAGCTAAGGTTTAAAGGCAAAGAGGCCACCTGATGAAGCATTGTCGCCGACTGCCAGATCACCAAGGAAGATGGAAGAAATATTTATTGATGCCAATTTAATAGCTTTTCAGTTTTGTAGATATTTAGATTAGCTTAGTATTTATAGACCCTTTCATTGTTTTGGAAAGGGTCGTAAAATTTTGTAATAGACTTAAAGGCTGAAGTTTGCACTACTGTGCTTCAGCCTATATTCTTTTGTGAAACTCGACCGATAGTTCTTAATTTAACAAGAAGGTTGTTTTATACAATTGCGCACTATTGTCTCTTGTTTGGAATGCTTTCTGGTTTGAAGGAAGGACTGCGACATAGCGATTAATATACTGGATTGATAAGCAGCTTACATGGTACTTTTATCTGCATCTGTGTCTTTCCTCTTATATGAATTGCTGTGTTATTATTTTTGCTATTGTTGAATACATGTATGCGCTGTAACAACAAATCTTCATTTCGTTCCACTATTGGATGTTTTGTGATATGCCCTCTCTTTTAATCATGCATGTAGCAATGATATGAATGACAAAGTGTAGTAATTCGCTATTATCGCTCTGCATAACTAATTATGCAGAGCAATCTTAAATGGTTTAAACATCTATGCTTTAGCGTTAGAGTCATCTATATGCCTGCCTTAAAGCACAGATTATCAAACGCTACGCTTTAAAAATTGATAAGTCCCGGGATTAGATTATAGTTAGTATATTTCGCCGATAGTTTTAGTTGTTCGCTTATCACCATCATACATCATAAGTCACTCATCCATCCCACTTTTATCCATTTTTGGGAAACTGTTCCCATTATCCCCAGTCGGAGCCACTATTCCAAACGGAAAAGGAGTTGTACTAAGGTCCAGACCGGGTGGTTTCCCCTATGTTGTTGCAGCGATTTTCATGGCCTCATCATAATTGGCGCTAGAAGGAGGGCCTCAACTATGAATGGCACATAAGTCCAAACCTATAAGTCGTTCCAAGAGTATTTCCCCCTCCGAATCCCCTCGACCTTCCCATTTGCATACTGGTTCGCCGGTATCCAAACAAGGAGAAGGGGAATCAACTACCACTGCTCAAACCCATCATACCACAGAACAATTAAGTCTTGAATCACCTGAAGTCCAGTCTCTAATCCATAAACTTCAGAGCTTCTCGATTTCACCACAGAAATCTGAGGTATCAGAAAGCAGTGCGACTTCGCAGTTAAACCTCACTCATCCTCTCACCAGACTTCAGAGCGAAAAACTCGGTATTGAACCCACTGAGTTTCCTTTACCTAAAAGGAAAAAGGCGAAGAAAATTACTGAAGGATCTGATAGTGAAGAGCTTTCATCCACGTCCTCCATTGCATTTTCTCCCCTGCGAGGTCAACCATCCACTCCCCCGTTACAAATTGTCGTTTATCAGGGATCAGAAGCCTCAATATCCCAACCTATTCACTCCTCATCTTTGATCCCTTCCCATACATCTGGAATCACAACAGTAGTGTCAACCACTGTCGCTATCATAATGGCAGACCCATGGACTAGGCCAGGTGCAGTCAACATGCCTGCACCATTGCATGATCTACCAGATGCTCCCGAAAAATGGCTGCCTAAATTTAATCCAGATGACGGAACCCAGGCTGAAGAACACATTAACAATTTTATGTTAGCAGTTAACTTGAAAGGAGTGACAGAGAAAGATGTTGTTGTAAGACTCTTCCCCTACACCTTACAAGGATCAGTAGGATCCTGGTATTTTTCCTTACCTTCTGGTTCAATTACCAGTTGGAACACATGCCAAGAGCAGTTTCTTACCATATATGGAGATGATAGGTCCTTAGCCACTTTAATAAACGACCTCTCCAATCTGAGAATAGAGCACAGGGAACCAATAAAGGAGTTTAATGCCAGATTTAATAAACTCCTGAATAAAATCCCTACCGCTTCTAAACCAAGTGAACAAATCCGAAGCGAATGGTATATTACCGCCCTACCTGCCAACATAGCTATTTTTGTAGACAGGGCTGGGAAACCTACCTTAGCTGAAAACATGAGAGAAGCACTTGCTGTTGAAAAGCGCATCAATGCTCTAGAAAAGAAAGCTGCTTTGGAAGATAGAAAAGCTAAAAAAGTCTCATTTAAAGAAGATTCCAAGAAGAAAACCCCAAAGGACCCATATGACATGGAAGGTTTACAAAAGGTCCTTAAAACATTGTCTAACGAAATGGTTGAGATAAAGAAGCAGGTGGCCGAAACCTCAAACAAAAGACCATTTATAACTTATAAGAAAACTGAATCAAAGCCGCCCAATGTTATATCTAACGCCGATTCAGAGCAAGAAGAAGAGGAAGAGGAAACAACTTCACAAACCGATGATGAAGAAGAAGTAGCTGAATGCCACGGAATGTGGGATTTTATACTCCCAAATTCTGATACCGAGAATGAAGAAGAAGCCTTTCCGGTTACTACAAGAAGTAAAAGTACTTCTGAACCCGCCCAGGCAACTTCAAAGAAGAGGAGCGCAGGTGCTCCTACAGCAAAGGAAAAAGTCCCCCCAAAGAAGTCGCCTGTAGTAGTTCCCCAAAACCAGCCTTCAACTTCTAATTCTCCTTCAACATCCAAGACATTAGTGGTATCTGATTCAATGGAATATAACATTGTTGATGACATGAAGAAAACTAAGGCAAATATAACCATGTTTGAGCTTAGCAAATTAAAGCATCAACAAAAGTTACTTCTTAAAGAATTAAATGGTGTTCCCTCTACTCCCCTTCCCAGTGCAAGAGCTGCCAATGATTCAGGCCAGCCTCCTGCAGGTATGGTTGAAGCTACAGATTCAATTCTAATTGGAAACAAATCAAATTCTCACACTCCACCCTTCCTGCTGACTTATGAGATTTATAATAGAAACCTGCACAACTGTTTAATTGATTCAGGGGCCTCATCTAATATAATGCCAGCTTCAGTTTGCTCTAAGCTGAACATTGAACCCCAGAAGTCTGCCATTCATATTGTACAGTTGGATAGGACTAAAGTGCAGGTTGTGGGAGAAATTAATTCTGTAACCATCAGGTTGTCTGCCGACCCCAGGATTGTACAAAGGATTGACATCTTAATTGCCGACATACCTGAATTTTATGGTTTAATTTTGAGCAGAGATTGGTCCGAAAAACTGCATGGGTATATTTCCACAGATTGGTCACATATGTGGCTTCCCTACAAGGGAAAGCCAAATCAAATAAGGATCGATCGAGAGAAGCATATGACCCACACAGTTACTGAATTTGAGCAAGAAAACCAACCTGTAGCATTCAACAACAACATTTTGGGGAACTATTCGTCAGAATCATTTTTTGGCAACTTTGTTGCCCAACCATCTCCTTTTTCAGTCAATCATTTTACATCTCAGATTGAAAATTTTTCACAAACTGATAAGTCCAGATGTTTTAATGATGCTGAGAAAAATGTAAATATTTTTGTTAATACTCCTTTATTTTGGTCTTTATATTTTGATGGCTCTAAGTCCAGCGAAGGCTCAGGAGCAGGTTGCATTTTGGTTAGTCCGCAAGGAGAAAAGACAATGTTGTCTTGTAGGTTAGAATTTGAGTGCACTAATAACACAGCCGAATATGAAGCTTTAGTCCAGGGATTATATAAAGCAATCGGCCTTGAAGTGCGATATCTCAAAGTGTTCGGCGATTTGGAAATCATTGTCAAACAGGTGAGGAATGCAATTCATTGTCTTTCAAGTCACCTCAAGCATTATCAATCGCTAGTACAGGATCTTACCTCACACTTTTCAGCATTCAACATTTCTTCCATTCCTAGGTCACAAAATTCAGCGGCCGACCTACTAGCCAATGTAGCTTCTAAGCTTCTACCTTCTGAAGACTACAGCCTTGATAGATTTTCTGTAGAATTACTTTTTAGGCCTTCAATTCCTGACAATGTCACTAATTGGAGAGTATTTAACCATGACGAAGATATCTTGCAGTTTCTAACTTCGGAAAAATCCTATGACAATCAAGTTATTGAGGAAGATGATCATGATCTACAGATGAAACAAACGCCTCAAGAAAATTCAATTCCCAAACCAGTGGTGAAGCTTGAAGACCTTTATGATATCAAAGACAGATTTAAACCTGTAATTAATGCAAAGCTTCAAAGTTCTACCCTTAGGTTTGAATTGATAAATCTAGGCACTGACGATGTTCCTCAAAACATCAACTTAGGATTAGGACTTTCTCAGGAAGAAAAGGAAGCATTTATTAAACTATTAAGAAAAAACAAACAGGTCTTTGCTTGGAAATATGATGACTTGAAGACATATGATACATCTATTATCCAGCATACCATTCCTATGCTTCCTGATCAGAAACCGATTCAGCAAAAGTTAAGAAAAATACATCCAAATTTGGAGAGCCAGATAAAGTCGGAGCTTAACAAGCTCTTGAAAGCCAAGATTATTTTTCCGGTCCGACATTCAAACTGGGTCTCTAATATGGTGCCAGTCAGGAAGAAAAATGGTGACATTTGAATCTGTATTAATTTCAGGAACCTGAATAAAGCGAGCTTGAAAGATAATTTCCCATTACCTACTATGGAGCAAATCCTCCAATCAGTAGCAGGCTTTGAATTGATGTCCTTTCTTGATGGATTCTCAGGATATAACCAAGTTTTGGTTCATCCTGACGACCAACTTAAAACCACTTTCAGAACAAAATGGGGAACATATGCATATCAGAAAATGCCTTTTGGACTCATAAATGCGGGAGCGACATTCCAGAGAGCCATGGATATAGCCTTTAAAGGGTTGATTAATCGATCAGTAGTCATCTATCTAGACGATATTACTGTATATTCTAAGAAGAGATATAATCATTTGCATGACTTAAATCAAATCTTTCAGCGATGCAAAAGATATGGTATTTCTCTAAACCCAAAGAAGTCTTTCTTTGCTCTTGATCAAGGAAAACTCTTAGGCTTTATAGTATCCAAAGATGGCATTTATATTGATCCTGATCGGATCAAGGAAATTTCTGAAATCCCTTTCCCACACAATAAAAAATCGATGCAGTCATTTTTGGGTCAGATTAATTTTGTCAAACGATTTGTTCCAGATTTTTCTCAAATTGTATTACCACTTCAGACAATGATCAAGAAGAATTCGGTCTTCAAGTGGGGATCAGAAGAAAAGCAAGCTTTTGATGTTATCAAGCAATCAATAATCAATGCCCCAGCCTTGAATACCCCAAATTTTTCTAATCATTTTACATTATATACCGTTGCATCCGATGTATCTTATGCTGCAGTTCTCACGCAGCCAAATGCTCACAACTTAGAGGCACCCATTTCATTTTTTAGCTCAAATCTTCAGGGTGCCGAATTAAATTATTCCGATGTGGAGAAACAAGCCTTTGCTGTATTCAAAGCAGTCAAACATTACAGACCCTTCCTTTTGAAAACTCACACAAAAGTTATAGTCCCTTTCCCAGCGGTAAGGCAACTATTAATTCAAAAAGAACTGGGTGAAAGAAGGGCCAATTGGGTCACAGCGCTTCAAGAGTATGACTTAGAAATAAAGCCAGCAAAGATTGTTAGGGGCCAAGGTTTTTGCAGGATATTGGCAGGAGCATCAAACATTCCTGAATCAAGCGATATGGATCAGACTGAAACAATCAATCAGATAAGTGTCACTGATTCCGAATCTCAATATGCAGATTTAATATTTTATTTGAAGAATGGTTATGCTCCTCCAAATTTATCTTACAAAAATAAAAGGGCCATTAGGTTAAAAGCAAAGAATTTCACTCTCATTGATGATGTGCTTTTTAGACAAAATTACGATTCTATCCTGTTAAGATGTCTTGAGAAAACTGAAGCTCAAAAGGTTTTGCAGGAGCTACATGATGGACCAGCAGGAGGACATTTTGGAGCAGACACAACTGCTCACAAAGTTATTCACGCTGGATATTATTGGCCTACTCTGTTTAGAGATGCTCATGAATACGTAAGAAAATGTTTCAATTGCCAAACTTCTAGTGGAAGACAACGGAAATCAGCTTTCCCTCTGCAACCTGTCAATATTGAACAATGGGGATTAGATATCATCGGGGAAATTACTCCACCATCTTCCAAACAACATAGGTATATCCTCACTGCTACCGATTATTTTACTAAATGGGTAGAGGCTATTCCTTTGAAGGCAGCGAATTCAGAGGCAATCATCGAGTTCATAGACCAATTCATCATTACCAGGTTTGGTGTCCCAAACGCTCTCGTTTTTTATAATGCTTCCTATTTCTCAGGAAATGCTATATATGATTTCGCTATTAAGAGGGGGTTTAAACTGAAGTATTCTGCTAATTATTATCCCCAAGGAAATGGTTTAGCCGAATCTACTAATAAGAATCTCATCAAAATCATAAAGCGAACTGTCGAACAGAATCATAGAAACTGGCACAAATCTTTAGTGTTTGCATTATGGGCTGATAGAATAACACAAAAGGCTTCTATAGATTCCTCCCCATTTAATCTGGTATATGGAAAAGAAGCAATATTGCCTACGAATCTTGTTCTACCCTCTTTAGCCCTAGTACAGTACATTGAAGAGACCCCTTCTTCTTCTATCCAACTTAGACATGACCAAATTCTCAAATTAGAAGAAGAAAGGGAAAAAGCCAGAATCACTCATGCCAAACATCAACAAATCATCAAAGCATCCTTTGACTCAGCCTCATCCGGTTCCAAACAGTTTCAAGTTGGTGACTTAGTTCTCAAATGGGACAAGGCCCATGAAGATAAAGGTAAGCATACCAAATTTCAGAAAATGTGGCTTGGACCATTTCAGATCTGTGAGAAGATAGGCCATTCAACCTTTATATTGCAAGACTTATCAGGGTTGAGAGATTCTCTCCCTGTTAATGGCCTGATCCTGAAGAAATTCTTTAATTGAGAAGGTAATCCCTTCTCCTCTTTGTAGATTTGCGTAGTTTGTAGGATCGGTAGGAAATAAAACTGTAGAGTATCTCCATTGACCTTTTGCTGTGTTTGAAGAAGCTGTCTCACAAAAATAATAAGAATATTTGCTTTTAGATACTAGAACCCTCAATCAAAAGGAATAATTTTTAGGAAATTAGATATCCTTGTGTTCTGAAACTACAATCTAACTTTTGAAGACTCTTCTCAAGAAGTAAAAGTTCTGTGAATCATTTTCTGTTTTCAAAACTGGTCTCCAAAGGTTATCCATTCTAAGATAGAAACTAACCCATTTTCAGCATCTTCAACTCTTCACCTGTCATCCATTTGCTCTTAAGGAGAAGATTTTTCACCCCATTCACTAAAGTTTATGGTTACTCAGAGTGTAATTCTAAAATATAAAAGATTAAAGATAAGAGGTCTTATTACAAGCCTACTTACCATGTTCATAGGAAAATAGTTTGACTGACATTACCAATACTGCCTACCAAAACAGGGTAATGGCTTGAAATTTCAAGACAAGAGGTCTCATCACGAGCCAACTTGTTCAGTTAAATTATTACCAGTGAATGGCATTGTCAACAGCTGGCCACCAAACCAGGACAATGGCTTTTTATCTTATCAATAACAAAAAACAGATGAAAAATAAAATATGAAGAACATGTTTTGGATTCATTCTGATTATCACACTCTTATGTGAATGGAAAAGTGGACAATACTATGGTTAAAAGGTATCCCTGTCGAAACTATAAACGTTTGCTGGCAACAGAGGCTCTACCTATGACAAAGGGGTTAATTATAAAGCTGATTTGGGGAAGTTTTCTGTTTTATCATTATAAACCAATAAAGGCCTATTTTAAAAACTTAGAATGTATTTATTTTCTTGAAACTAAATGGGAAGAAGTTAACAGAATAAGTTCACTTTATTCAGAACGCATAAATATCCAGTTATATTAGAAGTTTTCCCTCCTGATTGAGTTTCTATTTTAGAAAAGCTTAAGTGTTTGTATTAGTTTCAGAGATAACTGGTTCTTCCAGCGAATCGCCAATTGTTGTGCTCTACAACAACCCCCCATTTCATAACATTTTTATTCACACAAAAAATTAACATATGGAATGGGCCCCTTTTAAAATTTAATTGGCATCAATGCTTTTGTGTTCAAAAAGGTATGATAATCAAATGAGTTTATGTATTCAAGCCTTTTTGAATAATAATGTTCTAAAAAACAATCTTTTGTCATTGCGATAAAACGATCGCAAGATTGCATATCGCAATGACATGAGAAATATATTAAAATGGCACCCTGTCCTCCGCCGATGCGATATCGCTGTCGGCGATCGGCGATATTCCATGCACACCTAATAAGGGCACATAACTCACACCCCGATGCGACGCGATATCGGCGATCGGCTATCGGCGCTGCCTCATGTGGGAAAAAACGCTTTAAGTTATAAACCCCGACCCGATGTGATATCGCTATCGGCCTTCGGCAGAATCCCATGCACTTTGATAAGGCGCTCGGGTCTTACCTCCGATGCGATGCGATATCGCAATCGGAAATCGGAAAATCACTTTATATGCACTTTGTAATGTTTCCACGTGCTAGTCCGATGCGATGTCGCTATCGGCACTCGGCAAGATCTTTTTCTAATGATTGTGTAGCATCTATTCCCCGATGCGATGCGATATCGCTCATCGGCGGTCGGCATTCTCAAAAAGTCATCGCTTGAACCCTTAAAGTTATATTGATATCCGGTTGATAAAGCGCAAATTTCAAAATGCCGTTAAATACAGGGATAAGGTAATGCATGTGTATTTAAAACTTTGCCCCTTCGATTAACGAACACTTGCGTTTAACCGCCAAAATATCTGTTGCACGCTTAAGGGGTCATTCAGCCGGATAACGGTGTAATAGTCATTTAATGAGTAACAGGCCTTAAATCACCATTAATGCATCTGCAATATCTTCCCAGTGATTGGATCCGTAGCCACTTTTGAGAATTAATCTCACCACGCTTCAAATGATATATCTTTCCTATTATGGATTGTCATTGTTATTTCCTTGTTACGATTTCTCTTGCATTTGTGTAGAATTCATTTGCTGAGAGAAGCCTGAGCATGATGGGGAAGAAATCCAAGAGAACCGCGGGCTCCGCTGCTACATCTGTTGCAGGACAAGCTGTCGTAGATAAGAAGAAAGGCCTAATTTCAGACACTACGTGCACTGGTCTCACTAGGACTTCATGGCAGGGCACATATAATCTATTAGAGGCTGAGCAACCAGAAGTGACAGTGACAGAGGCTAGTGTGGATGTACTAAAGAAGTCCGATGCTACTCTCAAAGACTTGGCCGACTCCTTTCTTCACAGGATAGCAGCCAGAGAGAAGGTCCTTCCCTACACTGATGTAGTGCACTGGGCAATCGAGGAAATTCCAATCGTCGATAGAACGTTTCACACAAGGGATGGAAGGATTTTCGGGTCGTTCAAGCCAGAGCACCTAAGGCAAATGTATCATTTGCCCGAGCCGGAGAAAATCTATAACAAAGCCTTCGTGGAGAAATTTGCAGCCGAAAATGAAGTACAATCTGAACCCATCCGGGATTGGAGGCAGAATCCGGCCAAACACAAGCACAAAAGCTCGGGTAAGTACTCCGTCAATTCTTTGGCTTCTCCCTATTGCTATGCGGGGATTATGATGTGTAGACTATGGGGGTTACATGACTCTGCTAATTTCGACATAGAAATGGTTCCCCTGATGGAAGCAGCTGTTAATAGTATAATCATGGATTGGGCCACCATTCTTTCCGATAAGTTGGCCGTAGCTGTTCGTGACTTTAGAGCCAAATCCAGAGTTACCGAAAGGAAAATCCCACCATTTTATTATAGTGCTTACATTATGGATACCTTGTGCTTTAATTCTGAGTTTCCTATCCTCGGTTGGAGGTGGACCACCCAAGACCCTTCACCCATTCATTTGTACCATCAGAAATTGTGGAAGTCCTTTTACAAGGACCATTTGTATCAAATTTGCAATGGTTTTATGGTTCCCATTCATTATTCCATTTTTGATCGGCCTATTCCCAAAATCTCCTATCAGGTTTCCTTCGACTTACCAGCTGTGGCAAGTTGGTTCGGAGAAGAGCATTTTACCTATATTAGGGTTTTTGGGAGCCAGGCCAAGCCGCATGTTCTCCCTTTATATGTTCCAAACAAATTGTTGGCCCGAGAAATCTCCTACCAGATTATGGCTGAGAGTGTCACACAAACTCTCAAGAAAGAAAAGAAGAGGGGCTGGCCCTCTTTTCCCTTGAGAATTGGTGTTTTTACTCTGCATGATCTCAAGCATGTAGAAAAAGAGGCAACAAAGATGCAAGCTTTATCCCTGGCCACTATCCCAAGCAGACTCTATGATCCACATAAAACTGCCTACACTGCCCTAGAACAGGCCAAATTAACAAAAGTTGACCATCAAGAGGATATGTTTGATGACATGTTCATCGCCGCCGAAACAATAGGCGGTGCCAAAGAGCTTGCTAGAATGAAGTACAATGATGAGACGTTAACTGAGTTCAATAAACTTAGAGAACAGAGGTTGCAAACTCTGCCTCTAGATTTATTGACAACAACACCAGCGTCTTCCTCAAGCGAGCCTGGTCGGCAACAGACGAGCCAACCTCCTGTTACAACTAAGGAACAAAAGAAACAACAGGAGGAAAGGCAAAAGAAGCTGCAGGCAGAAAAGCAAAGAAAAGAGAAAGCTGAGAGGCAGAAGAGGGAAGATAGAAAAACAGCAAAAGGCGCAGAGGGATCAAGAACAGAGAAAGCAGAAAGAGATAGAGGAACAGAGGAAGAAGGAAGAAGAGGAGAAACAAAGGAAAGAACTGGCAGATAGGCAGAAAAAGGAATTGGCAGATAGGCAGAAAAGGTAGCAAGAAGAGAGACAAAGAAAAGAGTTAGATGAGCAGCAGCGAAAAGGACTAGAGGAGCAGCAGAGGTTAGAACAAGAAAAAGAGCGGAGCAAATCCCACACAGAGCAACCTAAACAGACCTCCATTGATCTTGAATTGCTTAAACAATGGAACCAATTCGATTCCATTATCAGTGGAAAGGAAGGCTCCAAAGATACAGACACCTCTAAGACAAGCGATGCACTAGATACCACTTCTTCTCAGGTTCTAAGCGGAACCAGCGGCCCACCCATTTCAAAGGATGTCGAGGTAATTACTAAAGACCCTTCCGATCAAATTGTTCTCCAGGTGGAAGATATTCCTCCCCTGGATGTTTTCTATAGTCCAAAGCATAAAACCGTTGTTAAGCGCTCAAGGAAGAGACGAAGGCTTGATCAACCTTCTATCTTGCCTGAGCAAGCAGTCACGGGCAATATAGTCTGGAAGGAGGAATTGGATCCCTCCGATGATCTAACAAAGTTGTCGCAGTATGCGGGAGCTTATTCTGCAGCGACTATTGACAAGGCATCGGAGGTAAGTCTTCTATTGAAGACTAAGGACCAGGAGATTTGTGCATTACAGGCAGAAGTAACTGAGGCGAAAAACAGGGCAGCGCAGGTAGAAGAACAGTTGCTGGCACAACAGCAAGAAAACAATGTATTAACCCAGCAACTGCAGGTCGAAAAGCAGAGGATAGACCAGAGCGCAATCCAGAGGCAAAAATAATTGTCGAAAGCATTGGCACAGTTGAGAGCGGCGAATGAGCTGATGATGAAATCAAAAGACGAGCAAATAGCCCAACTATTAGCACAGCTCGAAGACATCAAGGGCACCCGGAAAGTGGAGGATTTCAGAGCAGAAGCAGCTGAAATAAATGGCGCATTAATATCTCAGATTAGACTCCTATGCCAGCAACTTACTGAGGCTGAGCCATTATGTGAAATATCTACAGCAGTATGTCAGCGGATAGAGCAAGCCAGAAATGAGCTAGATCAGGCCGAAGAAACCATAACCGGATATCTGGAGTGGTAAGATACTGATGTGGGGAAGGCAGCGAACTTGCCCAGAATCTATGAGACGTACAAGGACATACTCTTCATGGAATGGAACACTCAGATGATGAAAGCGGAAAGGGCAGCTTCAAGATGTAAAATGATTGCCAGCAATATGATTGATCTAGTCAACAACACACTCTATTTGGCAAACATGATTTCCCAATGCACACCTGGAAGCATAACAACGGCAAACATGATTGAACAAACAAGTTATCATGACTTGGAAGAAAAGGGAAGGTTAATCGCTGGAGTAAATACTTTAACCTCCGAGGCATATTGGCTCTTTCTAATCAAGCCACACACTCAAAGGTCGGCTCTCAAATATTTAACAGATGCTCTCGGATGCCTGATCCCCGACATTCAGGATGCTACATATGATGCCCAGCTCACTTCGCGTCTCAACACTCCACCAGAAGTAGAGCCAATGCTGGCGATATGTCAGCTAAGGTTTAAAGGCAAAGAGGCCACCTGATGAAGCATTGCCGCCAACTGCCAGATCACCAAGGAAGATGGAAGAAATATTTATTGATGCCAATTTAATAGCTTTTCAGTTTCTTAGATATTTATATTAGCTTAGTATTTATAGACCCTTTCATTGTTTTGGAAAGGGTCGTAAAATTTTGTAATAGACTTAAAGGCTGAAGTTTTCACTACTGTGCTTCAGCCTATATTCTTTTGTGAAACTCGACCGATAGTTCTTAATTTAACAAGAAGGTTGTTTTATACAATTGCGCACTATTGTCTCTTGTTTGGAATGCTTTCTGGTTTGAAGGAAGGACTGCGACATACCGATTAATATACTGGATTGATAAGCAGCTTACATGGTACTTTTATCTGCATCTGTGTCTTTCCTCTTATATGAATTGCTGTGTTATTATTTTTGCTATTGTTGAATACATGTATGCGCTGTAACAACAAATCTTCATTTCGTTCCACTATTGGATGTTTTGTGATATGCCCTCTCTTTTAATCATGCATGTAGCAATGATATGAATGACAAAGTGTAGTAATTCGCTATTATCGCTCTGCATAACTAATTATGCAGAGCAATCTTAAATGGTTTAAACATCTATGCTTTAGCGTTAGAATCATCTATATGCCTGCCTTAAAGCACAGATTATCAAACGCTACGCTTTAAAAATTGATAAGTCCCGGGATTAGACTATAGTTAGTATATTTCACTGATAGTTTTAGTTGTTCGCTTATCACCATCATACATCATAAGTCACTCATCCATCCCACTTTTATCCATTTTTGGGAAACTGGTCCCATTATCCCCAGTCGGAGCCACTATTCCAAACGGAAAAGGAGCTGTACTAAGGTCCGGACCGGGTGGTTTCCCCTATGTTGTTGCAGCGATTTTCGTGGCCTCAACACACTGCTAGATGGATTTTCAGGCTTTAACCAGATCTTAGTTCACCCTGATGATCAAGACAAGGCTGCTTTTACAACGCCTTGGGGAACTTTCAAGTATGTGAAAATGCCTTTTGGACTTAAGAATGCATGGGCAACGTTTCAACGAGCAATGGACATAGCATTTGCTAAAGAGATTCATGATTTCCTGGTCATATATCTAGATGACCCTACTGCATTTTCCAAATCAGATCAGCAACATTTACAACATCTGAGACAAGTGTTTTTAATATGCAGAAAATATGCCATATCACTAAATCCAAAGAAATCATTATTTGGCCTAGAAGAGGGCAAATTGTTAGGTCACATAATCTCAAAAGATGGCATCAGAATTGACCCAGATAGAATACAAGCTATTCTACAGGTTCCTCACCCTAGAAACATCAAAGAGCTGCACGCTTTCCTAGGGAAAATCAATTTTCTAAGAAGATTCATACCCAACCTAGCTGAACTGGTAAGATTACTGAACAACATGCTAAAGAAAGATTCCAAAGTCAAATGGACAATAGAAGCTAAGCAAGCCTTTGAAGAAATCAAAATAGCTTTAACTAAAACACCAGTCCTCACAAGCCCAAAATTTGACAGAGAATTTATAATATTTTCCTTTGCATCTGAACATACTATTGCTGCTGTTTTGTTACAGAAAGATGATCAAGGATGTGAAAAACCCATTGTTTTTTTCAGCAGAGCACTTACAGATGCACTTTTAAAATATCAAATCATGGAAAAACAAGCTTATGCCCTTGTAAAAGCTATTAAGGACTTCAGAATTTACATTTTATACTCTCATATAATAGCTTATGTGCCAAATACTGTGGTCAAGGATATTCTAACTCAAGAAGGAATTGAAAGCAAAAGAGGCAAATGGATAGCTAACATCTTGGAATATGACATTGAAATTAAACCAACAGAGCTGATAAAAGGACAAGGATTAGCTAAACTGATGACTGAAACCAACTTTCAAGCCCTTGACATCAATGAACTGGATAACGAACAGGAGATGGCGACTCCACAGATCAATCAAGCCTTTTTACAATCACCTTGGTATGCTGATATAATTTATATATTGTAAAACCTGCAGGCTCCTCCAGGGTTATCTAGAACTAAAAAGGGATTTCTCAAAATGAAAGCTTCAAAATTCTGTATTGTAGATAATGTTTTGTTTTGGAAAAATCATGAAGGCATTCTACTAAGCTGTTTAACAAAGGATGAAACTGATAAAGTGCTGAAAGAATTTCATTCAGGGGACTGTGGTGGACATTTGTATTGGAAATCAACTGCTGATAAAATCCTAAGAGCTGGATTTTATTGGCCCTCCTTGTTTGCTGATGTAAAGAAATTTGTAGTTTCTTGCCATCAATGTCAAATCTTTGAAGGAAAGAGAAAGCTGTTACCTTTACCCCTAAAGCCAATTTCCACTGAGAGACCATTTCAACAATGGGGTTTAGATTTCATTCGAGAAATTCACCCTCCCTCTTCTGCCCAGCATAAATGGATTTTGACTGCCACAGACTACTTCACCAAGTGGATAGAAGCCATCCCTTGTAGACAAGCCAATGATTCAGTAATCATGCAATTCCTAGAAACCCATATCTTGTCTAGATTTGGTTGTCCGGAAAAGATTATAACTGACAATGCTGCTGCATTTAAATCTAAAAAATGACCAATTTTTGTCACAAATACCATATTACCTTAGGAAATTCCACAACCTATTACCCTCAAGGTAATGGTCTAGCTGAATCATCCAATAAAAGCTTAATCAATATCATTAAGAAAATGTTGGAGTAAAACAAGAAGAACTGGCATAAAAAGCTTGTCAATGCACTTTGGGCAGACAGATTGACTACAAAAAGATCCATTGGAACAAGCCCCTATGAATTGGTTTATGGCATGGAGGCTGTATTCCCTTCATCTTTGGGAATCCCTGTGATAAAGTTGCTGCAAGAAGTATAGGCAGAACCCAATGACATTCAGAGAAGAATCAATCAAACAATTCATTTGCAGCAGACTAGAGAAGAAGTGTATCAAAGATCTCAAGTTCTACAAGAAAAACTGAAGAAAATATTTGACAAAAGGACAAAGGCAGAGGATTTTTTCATAGGAGACAAAGTATTGAAATGGGATTCCAGAAGGGAAGATAAAGGAAAACATGGGAAGTTTGACTTCCTATGGAAAGGACCTTTTGCTATTCAAGCTTCACAAGGAAACAACACCTACTTTTTGAAAAGCCTAGATGGTACAGAAGCGAAAGATGGGCCAATCAATGGTCGGATGCTCAAGCATTATTTTGATCCACTTTGTTGAAGATATCATGACTCTCACTTGTACATAAGAATCTTTACTTTCTGCAGTTTATTACAGCAATAAGATAGGAGGAATATCTAGCAAATTTTGAGAAAAAGGCAAGGAATTGTGCCACCTTTTTGTATTACATTTTCAGTTTATCAAAAGAATTGAAGAAAAAGACTTGGGAGCTATAAATATGATGACAAACATTCAGACAAATTATCCAGAAGAGAGCTGCAATTGTTTGAATGATCCTATGAGAAATCTATATGTGTTGCAGAGGTACACTGCTGTTTATTTACAGCCAAGGAGAAATTTCAGAGTGCAGCAGGAATTGAATATAAGGCCATCTGACCTGCTGTTCTTGGCTTTTCATCAGAAAAGCCATCCCCAAGTGGAGCTAGTGTTATGCTCCTATACCAATAGGTGTCATATTTCATGATTGACTATTGAAGTGCCAAATATGTTCATCCTTTCCATGCTGCAAAGGTTCCATATTTTGAAAGAATCAAAAAATTTAAAAAATGAAAAGAGGGTATGCCCTAAAAAAAAGATAAAAGGGCAAAAAGAATGAATTGGTCGAAAAAGAAAGAAAATGAACCCCAGATGAAGAAGACTAGGAAAGTGTGTTAGTCCAAAATGCCACTACTATCCTATTTTTTGTAAAGAAGTTCAATATGTGTAATCAGTGACTTCTGTCATAGTTGATGGATGGCCAAACAACTTAATCTTGACCAGTCCATGTTTAAATTTCCTGTTTTTGAGGTAGAGAATGAAATTTGTCCAAACAGTTCAAGCTTGGCAGATAAGTAGTTAGATAGAGAAACAAAGGTGCTCAACAGCTAAATCTGAGCCCCTGGAGGAAATAAGGGCATACTTAGATAGGATGGCAGTTAAAAAAAAGAAGAGAGTAAGGGTTTGCTAGTTCAAATGCACCCAATCAAAAAAGAAGAAAAAATGTTAGGTGTAATAGGCTGGGTAGGCAGTTTTGATGTTGCAGAAGTAGGTTTGTGAGAAATTTTGTCTTTAAAAGATGATTCATCTCATGGATATCATAAAGTATCATGTCAACTATGTGGTCACAAAGCAGATGAAGCATGACTAATTTCCCTCCTCATTTCTCTAAGGAACATTTACTAACATCCCCACAAGGACATTGGGATCTGCTCAATTCTCCCAGTTCACTTCATTTCATGGAAAGGACTAAGTGAAACTCTGTTTTTACTTAGGACATTAAAGCCACATTTCTTGTGTAAAAATTCTTTTCTTCCATTTTTGCTAGGTTTTCCAAATTCATAACTTGGATACCTTTCACTCCCCTAAGCCTAAGTTTCACTTTTTGACTTAGTGCTTTTGTTTGAATATATTTCTCATTTTAACCTATTAACTCTATTATATAGTTCCTACATAAAATTTCCTCCCCCGTACTACAGTTATATATGAAAACCCCAACAAAACTTTAATATCCCGACCCTCAGCAATTATAGCCATATATCATAGTTTTTGGGATTAATGGCTCATCTGGGGCCATTAATAACCCTGCGCGTGCATACCACAGGATTTATTTAACATTTGGTTAAATAAATAACCAGACCCCAAACCCCGATAACCAGAGGTTATACCCGCAAAACATTATAAATTCATTGAAATATTATGGTGGGTCCCCACGCTGCAGCCTCTGTCGTTTCCCGTACGCCGCCCACCGTTAGATCTGGCCCCCGCCATCCAACGACCCACATGAATATCGAAAGCCCTCCTCTGCCCAATCGTTAGCGCTCGGGGGATGGCGGTATTCCTACCGTACCCTGGGACAGGTAGCAGCCTCCCGCACTGCTCGCTGCCCCCCCTCCAATACCACTTCTGCCCAAAAGCGGTGCGAGGGCCAAACCGCTTACCACCCATGCTCCCTCCCCGCTGACGTCACCCTCGCGTCATCCACTGACGTCACGACCACGCCAGCCCTACATCAGCGCCACGTCACCTGCTACACGACAAAATATTGGGTCACGCTGACGTCACCCGACCGAAACGTGCCAAAACCCACCAAAATCAATTTTTTGTCAAAAAGGCATGAAAACGTCATTTACGCTCATTTCTTATTATTGTTTCTACGCGACCTCTGCATTTTGTTTCATGTCCAAAGCAGTTTTTTAACACACCATCTGCCACCAGGCCAAATCAAGCCCGCAAACCGGTCTTCTAGCTCGATCCGCCACCTGCAAATCACACAGTCTATGGGTTAAAACAGGTATTTACCTACATTTTGTTCCCGAACCCTGTTCTTTTAGTTTCCTCTGCAAATTCGCCAAAAAACGCCCTAACTTGAGTTAAAGTCATCAAATTACCTGCAAAAAGGTGCACCATAACCACTATTTTTGCCCATTTTACCAAAAAATCCCGCAAGCTTCGTTTTTCCACTGCAAATTTACCCGGTGAGCTAAATATAAGTCGGCTTCGGCCTGAAATTCTCTGAGAAAACCCCCAGAACTGTTACTTTACTTACTTTGTTGCAAAAACCCAAATTCCAAGTGAAAAATCACAGAGAAATAACCAATGGAAGCTCCACTGGCCCTGAATATTGCTCCCTTTAATGCACCTCACAAAGATTTGGAGGGATTGCCCCTAGCTGATAGGGATTTTCAAATACAAGACTTAATTGGTGACAAAAACCACCTCCAAGCATATTGTGAAATCAGGAACAGTCACCTAAACAGAGCTAATCTCTTTGGGATATGGGAGTCCAATCTGCCCAGATACTATCTCTGCTCAGTAAATGTATTCCCAGATGTCATTCGCCTGTGCTGTGCCAATAATGAACCTACTAAGAGAGCAGTCATGTCTCCAACTTGAACTGCCCTTTTCCATATAACTCCTGACTCAATCAATGAGATGTTGCTCTTCAAACCTAGTCAGTCTTTGGCTCCTCTTTCCATGGGACATTTGGTGGATGAAGGCTCTAAATTATCCACTGCAGAAATAGGCTGAATTGCCAAGTTATTCATGAGACCAGATTGCCAGCCTAGAGAGCCACCTCCTTTTTGCCAAGTCTAGTTCAATGAAGCTAGAAAATTCATTATTGACATGATATCCTATGTCTTGGGATTTAAAACAAGTGAATATATTGATGAGACCATTTTAGCTTTGATGTCCATGTTTATTCCAGGATATTCTCCTGCTGTCAAATTTGACTTTGCTACCTTCATTAGCAACAAAATCCATGAACAATTCATAAAGTTGGATAGAGAGGGAGTCTTCAAATATACCTCTTATATCTATCATCTATTTTTGTACTATCAAATAGACAGTTTTCAGTGTCCTATCAGAAAATTGGATACTAAAGGAGAAAGGAGGTCTGTTAATGAGAACTCCTCCTCCTAGTCTCTCTGGTGACATGCAGAAAATTTTACAAGTCTCTAAAAACTACAAGATAGGTGACTGGTACTTCTACCAGAATCACACTGAGATCAGGATATATGGCTGTGAGCTGTGCCCCTATAAACTGCCAAAATATGTGCCTATGAGACTCTTTTCTCTTGAATACTTCAGGCAATTTATCAGCTCAGATTTGACTCATTTTTATGCTGCCAAGAAAAAGGCTCAGCTGAAATTAAGAAACCAATTAGGCCCCTTCGTCATTAACAAAAAGGAAGGATGGCAAGATGCTGAAAAGATATTGGGTGAACAACTCAAATTAAAAGAAGTTTTTGGTGGGTACCCTATGACCCAAATGGATTCATCTGTGATAGAAAGGTAAAAAATAGGCTATCAGCCTATAATCATTGTAGGATACCTGAAATAAAGCAGTATGCTAATCAATATGAGTGGATAGAGGTCACATTGATAGAAGAACTCACTGAGGAGGAAAGAATGGAACAAGAAATGAAAAATCTTGAAAAGACTCTTGACCTGGACTCTTTTGGACAGGTCTCTTTCAATTTCCCTCAGAAAACCGGAGTGGGCACATCAACTGCTGCAACTTCACAGCAACCAGCCCAAGAAAGCACTACACTAGCTACAGGAACATCTAAAGGCAAAGAAGTGTTGCATACAGAGCAACACGAAATGACAAACCAGCCAACATCATCAAAGCAGCAAGGCCAAGGGAAAATTCCTCTTGCCCAGACCAAAGCACCAGAGGTACTACCATCGCAGACTCCTCTAAATGAGGAAAAGGGTAGAAAAAGGGACCGAGAAGAGACCACACCTGTAAGTGGGCCAGCAGAACAACTAGGGGTGAAAAGGCAAAGAATAGATCCTCTACCTAAAGAGTAAATCAGTGAGGAGATCATAGAAAGTCCAAGGGGTGAGAGGGCAACCAGCCCACAGACATCTCCAGTGATAGAAACATTTACCAGTTCTCATAGGCAGCAATTGGAGAAACAGCATAGTGTGGAAATTTCCTCCTCAAGGCCGCAAAGCAAGCAAGGTGCTAATATCAAAAGAACATTTATGGACATCAAGGCCCAGAATGAACCAATAAGACTGCAGCTTTATGATCAATTTCTCGAGATGACACCCGCCGAACAACAAAGGTTAATGTCTGCATATGACATTAAGGAAGGAAAGATGATCTTGAGCCACTTCAAGCCTAAAGTGCAGCAGCCACAGTCAGCTGCTGATTATATTAGAACAAATCTGGAAGCTCTTGCCAAAGACATTCACCCTATGGACCAGATTGAGTTACACAAGCAAACCAGAGAGATGGTCTATTCCACATTGGCAAACAAAGTAATGCTAGCTCAACAATTGCAAAACTCATTGAACAACACATCTGCCCAACTGGATTTGGAAAAGGCATCTTCTTTGGCCGAGGACAACAGAATAAAGTCCTTGGAAGAAATTATCATTGAGTTGGGACATGATCCCAAGGATGCCAAGGGAATAAAAGCATTAATGAAGAAAAAGGAGGATGACATAGCTGCCCTCAAGAAACAATTGAAGCTGCCAATTACTATGCATCCACAAACCATAGAGGTTGTACAAGAAAAAGCAGAGGAAGACATGATGGATTTGCTAATGAAGATGAATCAAAGACTAAATGAGACAGAGAAGGAATTGGAGAAGGAATTGCAGGAAAAGCAGGGAGTGTCGACCTCCCAACCATCTTAAATAGCTCCAACAGTTACAACTGCTCCTCCTACAGCTACAACAATAGTCCCTCCCACTCTCCCAGCATCAGCAGCAGGTACTTCAGCAACAACAGCAGCAGGCAGCAGCACTACCATGACCACTGAGGAATTGATAAAGGCTATGGAGGATTTAAAACTCCAAGTATCAGAATTGAAAGAAGCTAAAGAAAAATTGGCCAAGTTGGAAGTAAGTTATGACAAATCTAAAATGACCGTGGCAGAAAAAACAAGAGAGGTAAAGGCGTTAGAGAATAAAGTCAAAGCATTGGAAAAGGACCTCTCTTTAGACAAGACTCTGGGAGAAATCAGGGGCATTCTATGGGCTAATATCAGTGAATCAATCAGCAATGTGTGGAGATCCATTCAAATTATATATGAACAGATTGATTTGATTGCAGCATCCCAGGTGGAGATTTAGAGGGCCAGAAATTTATTGAGACATAAGCTCAAACAGGCCAAAAGGGTAATCAATTTTTTGAACACTAAAACCAAGGAAGAACTAGCAGCATTGGACATCAGGGATAGGACAGGCACCATCCTAACAATCAAAAAAGTTCTAACCATGAGAACCCTGATGCAGAATCTGGAGAGGAAGAGCCAAGACATGCAAGTGGAGGTGAATTCTTTTTCAAAAAAATTTACAGTTTTGCAGGAAAAGGGCTTGCCCAGCCTGGTGGGAAGTAATCAACGCCTGTTGAGACAAGCTGAGTACCAAATAAGATTGAATAAATATGCTACTGATCAACAAAATGCATCATCATCAAGTACTCCAGCAGAGAATACCCTTCCATCTGGCCAATCTCTGTACAACAACTTAGAAAATCTGTTTTATATTGAGCATGAAGTACAGCATCTTTTTACAACCTAGCTGAACTTTTACAAATACATAGACGCTGAAGAGACTTTGATAAAGTTACAGAGACATCAGTTTCCAGAAGAGCAGTGGTGGCAGAGTATGTTGGAAATTTTGTAGGTGGATTTCAAACTTTTGTTTCTTCCAGAACACAACAGGTATCATAAATTGGAGAAAAAGAGCAGATAAAAATCATGCTGGGCAGCAGTCAATTAAAGCGGAAGTAAAAGCACCCGAGAAAGCAACGCCATCAGCGCGGAATATCAGTAAAGCGTCCACCAGCCGACTCACTGAGCAAACAGTCAATGCGTCTCACCAACTGAGCGGCCAACACAACATCACTTACCTCTGCATTTATTTCTTCCTATTCCCAAGATCATTTACTTCTCCTGTAGAGTAGGTAGAGGAAGTTATTTCTAGATATTATCTCATTAAAATATTTTGTAAACATTTTGTACAAATACCCCCCAAGCAAAGTATTAGGGGTTGGTGATACATTTCTGGAACTGCGTTGTAACTCTGAGAACTCTTCTGAATAAAAGGTTGTTGGAATGCGTTGTTGTTGAACCCTCTGGTTGTGGAATTAATGGCAGAGGACTATGTTGCAGAATTCTTGAATTATTTCATGGATCAATAAGTCTTTTTAAATCATGTTTTACAGTTTCTGTATTTTAATATATCATCTATGTTCATAATCTGAATAACAAGGAAAAAGAATAACCCAGAACTTGCTTAACTGTACTCTGTGTTCAATCTCTGTTATTTTTTATGTTTTCTTCAGAATTAGCATAAACAGGAATTCTTGACTGCTCCTGTTTCCCTTGTTCTTACATCTTGAATATAGCTAAGGAATTCTTAACTGCTCCCTGGCAATATTCATCCATTTTCCCTATGTCAGTATGATGAAGGATTCTTGATTGCCCTTCACCCCCTGACCCCATTTCACCTAATTCCAGCTTACAAATTGTTCCATGGTTAATTACCTTGCTCTGTAGTTCCTCCCTCTGTCAAAGAAACCATATCCAGTCGTTTATCTACATAGACTCCATTAGCCCAATGGACTGAACTTCTCATATTCTACACTCTTGTTCCATTGAATGTCACCATCCAAAAATCAACAAACCCATGTACTTCATAACTAGCCTAACATACAGCAATGTAAAGCTAAATCATAAAGAGAGAGCCCTCTTTGGATGCAGATTGGCTAGAACCTGCATCTAAAATATTGGTCTGTAGTTACCTCAGCCGTATTCCCTTTTCTCACAACTTTTGGGGAACAACCTGAGTGATAACAAATACCATGGTCCACGGAACATGGGTGGGTCTCAAAACCTTCTTAACTCCTAACAACCTAAGGGACAAAAACCCCTTTAACTCTTACTATCTTCATGCTCTGCTTCCACAAATCATGGAGACTTTACATTTTTACAAAATGTAAATATAAAATTGAACCCCAGGGACCCCATCCCAACAAATACTTGTCCCATGATCTTGTTCTTATTTTTCCTTTATTAACCTTTATTACATGAACTTTTAACATGGGGTTATTATGGGAGCTATTTATGAAGCTCCCCTCAGAGAACACATCATATATAATGGTAGGATCTCATGCCATATTGACATTTCACTATGAAATAAGGTTGTGTAAGTCATCATTCAGATGTTCTGAAAAAGGGAGGAAAGATGATCGATGGTAACATTCTTTTCAAGGTGGATAAGTGATAACCATGACTTCCAATATGGATTCATTAGATGGCATCATAGTATCAAGGAATTCATGAGAACTAGAATGATCAACAACCTAGGTGGGAGAGGAATAAGCATCAAGCTCCATATCATGTGAAGAACTTTTCTCAGGGTCAATAGTCACCATATAGTTAGCTTGATAGGTCAACTTGGCGACTCTCAAAGGCATCTTATTATCGTACATGTCAATGTCCAAAGGAGAAGGGATTATCCATGGATCATTATATCCATTGAAATTGCAAGTGACAAACATGATCTTGTTAATAGTGTTGTCTGATTATGACAGTTTAGGAGGAAACAAGGGAAAGGTGACCATTAATGAAGAGCCTTTGAGAATCCATGCTCCAATTCTTATAGTGGTAGAAGGTGAATATCCTACAGAGTGAACTAACTAACTATCATGGAAATGAAAGTCAGGGTTGTAAATAGTCAAGTGGTCAATAGTGACTATATTAGCTTGATAGGGGAACATCATGCCACAAAAGATACATGAAACAATAATATTCATGACACAAAACCATCTTCATTTGAGTGAGAGGTTATAGTATAATGAGGTGTTGATGAAATCAACTTCAATTGATATTATTTTACCCCTGAGCTGAACAGGAAAAGTATTAAAAAATCCTTGAGGTTGCAAGGTGTGCCCATCAAAGGCCTTTAACGCAGACTTGGGTGGAGATAAAGTCTATGAACCCAAAGCTTTTCAACACTTTTATGACATAATACAAATAGATTCCCATTCTTCTAAGGCTATATGATGAACGTGTCATCTAAAAACATGAACCATTATTTGGAAGGCTAGATGATGTGGAATATAGGGTTTCCATGATGATAGATCAAAGGTGATGAGATGGAATCTAGGGGATCCACTCCACCAATAGAAATTAGAAGTGCCTTTCACTGCATGGGACAACTTTGCAAAACTTCAGAGTGTATACATAACAGTTGGTGCTTGGGCCATATCCTCGACAATATTGTAGTTGTGAGAAACCCTTGCATTGAGATCATGCGTTGTCTTACAAAGTGTGTATATAGGAGGACATGACACATTTTTCAATGATGGTTTATTAAAGTGAAGAAGCCCATTAGGTAAAGTAGGGTTCACAGGTTCTAATGTGGAAGTACCAATTTTAGGATTATCATATTTATGCACTCCATTCATGACACGTGTTGGTTGTTCCACCATAAATATATCTTGTGTGGATGATGAGGCATTATTGGAAGAATTTATCCCACTATCCCTTTCAAAGGAGGTGGAGGTTTCCAAACCATATGCTGTTGCTAGGTCAAAAATGGATTCGATAAGGTAGTAGGTTGACAAGCAATGTTTTTCTACAAGAAGTAGCGATGGATCATCCATCCGAGGACATTCATGAGTAAGATGGTCATCCCCAAAAATATTTTAAGGAAAATTATTCTTTTTCTTTTTTTCTTCTATGTTGCCCCAACAACCTATTATATTTGAGGCCCTCCTTTTTTCAATGTTTGAAGTTTTATTAGACTTAGTTTTCTTATTTTTACCTCCAAGATGTGAAGGATTCTTCGCAGTTGTTGATTAGATGGAATTCACCTCAAAGGTTTGAATAGGATCAATAAGAGTTTGAGTGGTTTTCTTAGTAGCCAGGGCACTAGAAGATATGTTCATTTGACCCATCTAGGTGGCTAACTAACCTATGTATTTTGAGGATACAAACCCCACCACACCATTGGCATGGGATTTGATACATTAGGCAGTGACCAAGGAGCGTTAGGAATGATTTCATATAGAGTACCTACTTGAGAATAAATAAAGTCCAATTGATGGGCATGCATGATGGCTTGTTCCTCAGTTTGGGCTCCTACCTTACCAACATATTTAGTGATCCTAGGAAATAGAGACTTGGTAAACCACTCACATAACAAACCATCACAAAATTTGGTTTATAATAGGCTTCATATCCTTCTCCACTCATGGATGTGATATAAGATGTCAGTGGAGGTATCTTGATGAAAGTTAGTGAGTATATCAGTTCTAGTTTCGTACTTAACATGAAGTTGGTAATGGTTAACAAAGGCATATGCCAAAGACAAAAAAAAATCATAATAAGATCTTTCTAGATTAATGTACCATTTAGTGTCACTATCGATAAGAGTTTGGATGTAACCTAATGCTATCATCCATAAAATAGTTAGATTAGCACCATAGGTGGTAAGTAGTAATGTAAGTTGTAGGGTCTTCACTAGGTTTACCATCGAACATGGGGATTTCAACTAGAAGTTTAGGTGTGATCATCAGCCATGTAGGATTGTGCTTGATGGAATCATTCATCAACTTTGAAATATTAGGTAACATAAGAGTTTCCAAGAATGGTGAGTTGAACAATGCTTGGGGGGGTTCCCCTTTTGGTTTATGTGGAGGTTTTGTTCCACCCATAGCATGGTTTCTAGAAGTGGGTTGACTACAGGAGTTAGCTCTAGCACCCTTGTATACATTGTAAAGGCCAGTGCCCCTAGGGAAAGGTTGTTGATCCCTAGGACCAAAGAGTGTGCCAAGAGGAGATGCTCCTAGATTGAGGGTTTACCAGAAAGGTTGGTACCCCAAGGACTAAACACAATACTAGGGATAGTTCCCCTAGCCCCTTGGACATTCCAAGGAAATAGGATGTTCCCCTAAAAGTTAGATCCCCCAATGATTTATTACCCTGAGGAGATGTGAACACAATGGAAATGTATGTGCCCTTAGTTGAGCTATGGAATGAAATGGACTTAGTATGGTGATTCCAACCAAATGGAAATCTAGCATTGGGTATGAATGAATTACATAAGGATATGTCAGGACCAACTATGGGCCCCATATACATAAATTTGAATGTGGAGTTTAAATATCCTACATGTTATTTGGGTATGCTACTTGTAGTTTAACTAGAGCCTTCGCCAAAGAAAAATGAAGGCGGCATGGTTGATGATGTGGAGAACCCATATTGGATGTACTAAATGGAGGGAGATGGGCCCCAGATGTTTTTCCAAAAAAGGAAGATTGTATTAGTTGAGCTAGTGTGGATAAGACCTGTGATAGTATAAAATGGTATAGAAGTCTCAGGGAGACTATAGGTGACAATAGGTGTGGACACACTAGGTTCTACAATGGAAGTGACATCAACTGCGATGGACATTGAGTAAGGACTATGTAAGTGAGAATATCGAGACATGTCTACACCCCCACCTAAAGATATCGGCAATGAGATGTGAGTAAAAGGGGAATGAGGATAAGCTGGAGGAATTTATTCAACCACTCCACAAACTAGAGGTTTAACCCCTTGAGAATCACCCAAAGTGGCCCCTAAAGTAGGTGTGTCTATGGAATTGGAAGGGTTAATCCTACATCTACAAGAAAGTACACCCTCCTTATAGGGAGAAAGGCCCTCATGGAAAACAGAATGATGCAAAATAAACTTAGCGACAATGGCAACAAAATATGTATACAAAAGCATAAAATTGATATCCTAAGGCCACTAGACATGACCATAAAACATATACTTATCAAACCTAAGGATAATTCATGCAAACCAAGAGCTCAAAGGGATCTTCCTGTAGTCAGATCTTGGTTGATTGGGGCCCAAGTGAACTATGAATATATGGTTGGAACAGTTATGTAGGCCTCTTGCTTAACATCTTGATGCCTAGTGCAAGTACCCTTAATTATGTGTGGGCACCCTCTAGGGGATATGAGTGCATATTGACCAATGTCTACCCCAAGTATAACAAGGACATCCCCCTCGCCTTCACTTGTGTAAGTTCCCTAACATTATGGTCACTATGGTTACCATGTACAACCACTTGTCCTAGGAGAATAGTTCTCAGTCAGATCCACATGCAAAGGCAGGGTACCTAGCTTAAAGCCTCCGTAAGGATACTCCCTGAATATGTGTATACAAAACCACAAAGACTAAGTGAAGTGGGGTAGATCACTCCGTTGGCCCCAATGTCACCTTGTGCTTAACCCTTCAGTTAGAAGGGATTCCCATGCAATTTGTGATTGGAAATGGGTTTCCACTCCCTAACTCAAGATTCTAGTGTTGATTTTGGTTGCCTTGGAGAGTTTACGTCACCAACTTATTCCATGGCCCTAAAATCCTAAGCTAATGTTGCTATGCTCCCAAAGAAATGAAAATATGTTGAATTTATTTAATTAATGGTTAATTTTAATGGTCGTTTTTTAATGCCAATGGTAAATGGTGTGACAATGAGATGGTGTTATGACTTGTTTCAAAGAAATATGTGAAAAGAATGGTTATGCAACTTTTACTTCCAATGAAATATATCTATGAGAAGGTTAGATATTTCAAAATGAAATATGAAGATAGTCCTTATATCCCTATGTTTTGTTACTTTGACATGTAGCACAAATCATAATCGAAAATACAAGCAAACAATGAAAAGAAACCAAAGGAAACACAAATAAACACACTCAAAACCAAAACCCTAATTTCAAGTAAGCATGCATTCAAAGAAAATATTCAATGA
Organism: Pinus tabuliformis; assembly: GCA_031772625.1. Taxonomy (NCBI): domain Eukaryota; kingdom Viridiplantae; phylum Streptophyta; class Pinopsida; order Pinales; family Pinaceae; genus Pinus; species Pinus tabuliformis. Next base: position 32,980,386 of record CM062804.1, read on the forward strand.
CTAAATCACACTTACATGTAGAACGAAAGGTGAAAGGTTACGAGAAAATGGTGGCAGAGAGATATCTAACCCCAAATGTCTCTACTAGGGAATTAAACCTAAGAGGATTTAAAACCATAACAAAGAAGACAAATCCACCTATTTAAGGTATATATGAGATTTTTTTCACAACAAATAAGGCAAAGGAGAGTAGATATGGAGATGATACATAAATAGGCACATATGCATGCAAGAAAACAGGAGAAATTTTAGGAAAAACCTACCTAAAACCTTTCCTAAGTGCCTCAACACTGTGTTAGAGAGCTAACATAGAGTTGAATGAGAAAACAACACTCTATCATAGATAAAACTAGAGTGTTGTTAGAGGTACAAATTCTCTACTAAAATATTAGATGAGAAATGAAAGGTTTTTACTCAAATCTAAAATTTTCAAGCAAAGGGCTTCATAAACAAATTTTCCCATGACTCCACATCACTATCCAAAATTGAGAAAAGAAAACAAAAGCCATTGGTTTCTTAGACATACGCTATGAAAAAGGACCCACTAGGTTCCCTACTGGAGTCATCAGCTTTGTTAACAAAATTTCTCATATAGTAGTAAGGTACTTTATACCCACATGCTTTCCCAAGGCTTGTCACAGGCATATTGTTCCCCAATATATTTACTCCACTATCACACATATTAAAAGAAATTAATGGACACGAAAAAGGATTATACAGTGCAACTTTTATTTAGAGGTGGATGCTTGGTGTATCCAACTGAAGGTACTCCTGAGATCCTTACTCTAGAGCTTCCTATGCTAGTTTCCTACAGACAAAAAACAACTTGCAAAACCCATCTTCATGCAACACCCATTAGCATTGGCATAAGAAACCACATTCAAATACATTAATCAATGAAGAAAAATAGTTTGTTTGTGGGGGGCGCAATAAATTGTTTATATTATACCATAACATTACAAAAGTTGTTCCTCCATAGTACTTTGTCTATGTTCCTCCTCTCACCAAGTTTCATTGTCAAGGCACACAATGTTTGTAGATTATCACAAGGAAACCCACAAATATGTAATCTGACAATACAATATACTTCTGTCTATTTTTTCCATGGATGGAATTGATTTTATAGATACCTTGGAGGAGTGATCACATCACACATAGACACTTTGTTGACCATGTTTGATATGGTCCTTTTATCCTTATCCTCAAAAATTGATCAACTTTGACCTTATTTTCTCTTATCCATTCTCATTGTAGCTCAAATCGATGACCATCAAGAAGAAAAGATAGAACTTTTAAAGGCATACATACTTCATTTGCAACTGAAATATACTCGGTTCAGCTAGACATAAGCATATAAGATGAATTCAAGTATAAATGTCCCCTTAAATAAGTATGAAGAAAACAGACAAGAGAAAGGCACATAAAATGAGAGAGAAAAACTTATTCCAAAAACATTCATACCATAATAATCTCCATAAATTGTTTAGAACACCTTCAACATTTAGGCATGTTCATTTAAACCAATCACAGGCATAACAACAATAACTCCTCTAGCAATTGATAAACCAACAACAATGTTCTCTATCTTCATTCATGAAAATATATAATAGATGCATGGATCAAAATAAGTTTAGGTTCATTGAATCTTCGATCCAATAGAGGATCGATCCAAAACTTAAACAAAAATTGTAAATTGTTGGTTTTTAATGCCTTTCACCAAGAAATAAAGCATAAATCACCTCTTAAAAAAAAAAAAACAATTTTCTAATACAAAATAACTTGAAAAAACCTTCGAATTGATAAAAATGATTGAAATAGAAAAAAACATAAAAGCTGCCTTTATGATTGTTGAACAGCCTGTGCAGCGCCCAAAAATTTATCCCTCAAGAACTGACACGTAGCAAGTAGCTGAGGTGGTGAACTGGATACCACACGTTCCCCATGTCACCCTCTTAAAAACTTGATAGGTGGCTATCATCCAGCATACGTGTGGTAGTCTGAGCATGGATTACGTAGCGAGTGCGCAACGCCTGCGTAGTGAAATTCCTACAAAAATTTTCCTGGGTGCCTCAAATTCTTTCTAGCTTCCATCCTCATACTACATGATGCTCAACATATCAAATTTAACATATTTAAATGCCAGAGATTGAATATAAAACTTGAAAAGTAAAAATGGGGCGATCACCTCCTTTTCCTCTTGCTTTAAACTTTGCTGAAGGAAGCCTTAGTGCCGGGAGTTTTGATCTTGGAATCTGGAGTAGTAAATTCATGTTGCTCAATTGGTGGTGATGGAATATTAGTTTTTGTTTCAAGTGAAGCCTTAGATTTCATCCTTGGCACTTTTCCCAAAAAATTGTAGAATTTTGTCAATGGAAACTGCGAAATGGGCTACCAAGTGACGCATGTAACTCCTGAACTATAGCATATGTGTAAACACGTATATAGGTTTTTGTATATGAACTTTTTTTTGAGATAAAACTCTCTTAGTTTCCTCAAATTCCTCCCCTACTCTTCAGAAAATGCTCTTCCAAATAAGAATTTAAAACAGGAAATTACACATTCGAAAAATTGGCCTTAATTATGAATTCGAAAATCCTGATATTTTACACCTGTGTAAAATCTCAAAGAGGTTATTGTTCTCTGCTGCATTATTGAGAAAAACATCTTTCAGTTTTCAAACAATATCCTTCATGTGGTCGGAAACCATTCTGCAAAATGGTGACTAAAACAAAGTGTTTTGTGCAGTCCGAAAAAGAGGCTTTGAAGACACAATCCAAACTCCTGATTTGTGGCACCTGTTTGTGTAGTAAATAACTCTGTGATGGTTGTAACTCTATCCTAGATCATTGGCTTAGCTTCAAATGAATCCTTATTCCTCAACCATGATAATTAACCATCTTGAACTCAGCAATGCAAACACTTGTGTGAAGGATATGGCGGTTTGTCCATTGCATTTGAAATTGTTACTATTTTGTCCTGTTGTGTGATGTCATACATCACCTCCTTTGCAAAACATGATATTTTGGGCATTATAATCATTAGAAGATTTGGTTTAGCATAATATTTGGAGTCGTGGGAGGATTATATGAGTAATTCCATCTCTAATGCACAATCATAGCTTTTGAAGGTGGAAATGGAAAGGGAGTTGTGATCATTATATGATTTATGAGTGAAGAATGATTAGATTTATAGGGGAGTAGGGTAGGGGATTTAAAACATAGGGAATGGGAAATAGGTAATGTAGAATGTAGGTTCTAATGTTTAAGGAAAAAGAATATACTGGGGGGGAGGAGAAAGGTGGAATTTCAATAGCTCTCTTGCTTTGAGCAGAGATATTTTCAATTGTCATTGTATCATGTAAACGTCATTACAGACCCACTATTGACACATAACCCACGACTAAATTATTCAATATTTTGACAATGTTTCCCAATAACTCAAGACAAATTCATGCTTTCGAGTGAACCTCTTGATGACCACACCCATGGTGATGTTTTGTACAGTGACATTCGAACTTATGATAGCAAGCATGACATTATGTTTGATTTTATTCAAACTAACCATTTAGTCATTTGGAGACATTTGACAAATGAAAACTCACTGACCCTAACATTGGCTCCAATGGGGATGGCAGCCTCCCAGCGAGGTGCCAAGAACAAAATTGTAGACTAGTGACCTAAACCATTGGGCGATGGAGTCAAACATTCAAAACTAAACTTAACTGACATACTACAAATTTCGACTACTGACTGACTATACTTATGGCAATAGACCATTGGGATCTTAGGGCCTTCACCTCGGGCTTCAAATCCTAATGATGAATTCTCACCTGCTGAAGATATATATATATATATATATATATATATATATATATATATATATATATATATATATATATATATATATATATACAATCATGTGAAATGATCCCTCCAGTGTAGCCAATCAAGAAAATGACTGTCTGACTTATGCTTGTATTCAGTTGCACTAGACATAAAGGAAAATTCTAAAAATGGAAACTCAAATTGTCCATTGTGCATCTGCTCATGATCCATAAATACAATAAAACTCATCTCCCTTGATGGCTGCAACAAATTAGCAAAAGGATCTTCAATAATCAGGAACATTACCATGTCTTGAATGTCAGCAGAAATACAAGCACTCCCTTCATTTTCCAATGCAAAATCTTTGTCAGAATGAAAGAAGACAATATGTTCATCAAGTTTTTCACTTGCATCAGGAAAAAGAGAAGTGTGTTCTTGAAAATATACATTTGAGGCAACCACCTTATCAACAACAAGAATGTCCATATCCACGGGATCCAAAACAACCTTCTCTTCTTCATAATTTTTTTGCAATCTTGGGTAGCTATCACCGTGAACGATTTCACTGCCTAAAGTTTTTGTGCATGTAGTTTCATAAATATGTTCTTCATAATTTTCTTCATGGGCTGCAAATTGAGACAAGGAATGGCATGAAGGAGAATTGGAAACATTGTCTTCATCCTATTTTGGTTACATGGAAACTGACAATCTTTCTCTACTAGTTCTCCCTCTTGATCACAAGACTGCTGCAAATTGTAATCAACTACAAAAGATGGAACATGATTGTCATCATTGAGATCCTGCTCAGTTTCACTTTCATCCAAGGGAGAAGACACTTGTTCTTCTTGGTGATGGAAAGGTTTCTCATACAAAGCCTCCAGGATCTCTTCATCCATAAACTCTTTATCACCATAATAATTCTCTAGACTTTGAATGAAAACCTCAAAATGTTCACATCAATCCTCAACCAATGACAAAGAAGGATGAGATTCTCTATAGTTTTCAAAATATGTTGAATGAAAATCTTTAAGAGAATAAATACTATATGGAAAACCTTCACTCCGTGCTTTTCCTTCTAAGGTTTCCATGAACATCTTCATCATACAATATTCAGGAAATTGAACCTTCAACTTGCGTGCATGCATGTGAAATTTAACAAGATGTAGATCAACATCCTCTCTATCCTCATACTTGAATATTGGAAGATAACTTGACCAATCGACACAAGCCATCGGATTTGGAAAGCCAGAAATATGAGATCTATCCATAGGAGCATACCTGACATTTGTTCTTGCAGAACCCATTTTGAAAACAATCACCAATAATTTTGACAACTACTGACCTATAACCAATGAAGTCTTTATGAACATTTGATCTTTTGTATCCTTTGAATTTCGGACTTGCGAGGTGAATGATTCAGTCTTTCCTATGTCTGCTTGTTGTTCACCATCAACAACCAGAGTTGCAACTTTGATAATCTTTCCAGGGGAAAATGAAACCTTCGATCCCCGACAATGGCGCCACTATGTTATCACTCCGTAAAATCCATTTAGGCTGAAGAAAGGGCCACAGAAGTAACCACAAACCACTTTGGGCTAGAAAACTAGCCTTTCTAGCTAGAGAGGGCTCCCTCAACTAGTGAAAACTAAAGGTTTGAATCTATAGCATACAGAGACCACTTCTGGGAGTATTTGGATTTTGATAAAGAAGGTGGTAGGGGATTTCTACAAAAAACTATTGATAGTATAAGTGATCATTCAATTGTGACATGCTAATGTATCTCCAACCAATTTCATATATGGATGCTTAATTAGCACAGTTTTAAAAATGAATAACGATTTAGTTGTAGTATAGAAAAGGTAGAGTATCAAGACATTTATCAAAGAGCAGACATAACAACATTTCTCACTGCAGCTCAGATCAATGACCATCAACAAGAAAAGAAAGAACTTTTAAAGGCATACATACTTCATTTGCAACTGAAATATAATCGGTTCAGCTAGACATGAGCATATAAGATGAATTCAAGTATAATTGTCCCCTACACCTTTAAAATAGTATGAAGAAAACATACCAGAGAAAGGTACATAAACTGAGAGAGAAAAACTTATTCCAAAAACATTCATACCATAAGAATCTCCATAAATCGACTGGAAGCCCTTCAACATTTAGGCATGTTCATTTAAACCAAATCACAAGCATAACAACAATAACTCCTCTAGCAATTCAAAAACCAACAACAACGTTCTCTGTCTTCTTTCATGAAAATATATAATAGATACATGGATCAAATAAGTTTAGGTTCACTGCATCTTCGATCCAACAGAGGATCAATCCAAAACTTAAACAAAAATAGTAAATTGTTGTTTTTTTATTCCTTTCACCAAGACATAAATCATAAATCACCTTTTTTATTTCAAAAAACAACTTTCTAATACAAAACAACTTGAAAAAGTCTTCGAAATGATAAAAATGACTGAAATAGAAAACAACGTAAAAGTTTCCTTTCTGACTACTGGAAAGCCTGCACAACACCCAAAACTTTGTCCTTCAAGAAATGACATGTGGAAAGCATCTGAGGTGGTGAGCTAGACACCACACATTCCCCATGTCACCCTCTTCAAAATCAGATAGGTGGCTGTCATCCAACATACATGTGGTAGTCTCAGCATGGACTGCGTAGCAAGTGCGCAGTGAAATTCCTGCAAAACGTTTCCTGGGTGCCTCTGAGTCTTGCTAGTTTCCATCCTGATACTACATGCCACTCAACATATCTAGTTTAACATATTTAAATGCCAAGGATTGAATATAAAACTCGAAAAGTAAAAATGGGGCAATCACCTCCTTTTCCTCTTGCTTGACACTTTACCGAAGAAGGCCTTAGTGGCGGGAGTTTTGATCTTGGAATCTAGAGTAGTGAATTCATGTTTCTCGACGGGTGGTGATGGCATAGTAGTTTTTGTTTCAAGTGAAGCCTTAGATTTCAGCCTTTACACTTTTCCCAAAAATTGCATAATTTTGTCAGCGGAAACTGCGAAAATGGGCTACGAAGTGACACATATAATTCTCGAACTATAGTACATGTGTAAAGTCAATAGTTGTATATGCACTTGTTTTTGAGAGAAACCTCTCTTTGTTTCCTCAAATTCCTCCCCATCTCCTCAGAAAATGCTCTGCCAAATAATGACTTAAAATAGGAAATTACATAATCAAAACATAGGCCTTAATTATGAATTTGAAACTACTGATATGTTGCAGCTATGTAAAATATGGAAGAGGTTATTGTTCTTTTCCCTGTGATAGAGACAAACCTCTTCCATTTTTCAAAAAATATCTTTCATGTCGTCGGAAACCGTTCTGCAAAATGGTGACTAAAACAAAGTGTTTTTGTGTAGTCCGAAAAATAGGCTTTGAAGACGCAATACAAACTCCCAATATGTGACAATTGTGAAAAAAATGGAAGAGTTTATTGTTCTTTGGTCTTTTCTTGAGAAAAACCTCTTTCAGTTTCCGAAAATACGCCTTCATATGATCAGAAACCATTCTTTTAAAGGATGGCTAAAACAAAGTATTTGTCGAGTAAATAACTCGGTGATGGCTATAGCTCTATCCTCGATCACTGGCTTAGATGAAAATCAATCCTTATTCCCCAACCATGATAATTAACCATCTTTAACGCAGCAATTTAGACACTTGTGTGAAGGATATGGCAGTTTTCCCATTGCATTTGAAATTGTTACTATTTTGTCTTGTTGTGTGATGTCACACATCGCCTCCTTTGTGAAACATGATATTTTGGGCATTATAATCATTAGAATATTTGTTTTAGCTTAAGATTTGGAGTCATGGGAGGATTATATGAGTCATGCCATCTCTAATTCGCAATAATAGATTTTGAAGGTGGAAATGGAAAGGGAGTTGTGATCATTATATGATTAATGAGTGAAGAATGATTAAATGTACAAGGGAGTAGGGTATGGGATTCAAAACACATGGAATGGGAAATAGGGAATGTAGAATGTAGGTTATAATTTTTAGGGAAAAATAATAGACTAAGGGGAGAAACGAAAGGTGGAATTTTAACAACTATCTTGCTTTGAGCAGTGATATTTTCAATTGTCACTCTCATGTAAACCTCATGAAGGACCCACTATTGACACATAACCCATGACTAAATTATTCAATATTTTGACAATGTTTCCCAATAACTCAATAAAACTTCATGCTTTTGACCGAACCTCTTGATGACCACGCCCATGGCAATGTTTTGGATAATGACATTTGAACTTATGAAAGCAACCATGACATTAAGTTTGATTTTAGTCAAACTAACCATTTAGTCATTTGGAGACATTTGAAAAATGAAAAATTACTAACCCTAACACCTGTCAAGTCATCAAAAGCATTTTTATACCTAACAATGTTATTTACTGGTTTTTGGAGAGCATTGAAGGTGCAAAACATCATTTTTTATGACGTTTCCATGGACCAATTTATGTAATCTAGTCTTCAATATGATGTTCTTTCCTAATGAACCCAAGGGGGTGACATTTTGAGTTATAACACTAACAACAAATAAATACTCTACATGAACAATTGAATCAAATCCAAATTGATAAAAACGATATCAAGTTTTTAGAAAGGAAACTATTGCTATTAGTTTCCAGTTGAAGAATATTTAGGAGAAATTATTCAAAAAGGTAAGTAAAATACATAATTGTTTTCATGAGCTTCTTAAGTCTGTTGATCAAGCATAATTGCAAATAGATGATAAGAAATCCACCAAGTATTCGTTTGAATAAGTCATAAAGGTAGATGAAAGAAAACTCAATCAATATACACAAAATCGCCAAGGAGAAAAAAAGTGTTGATTCAAGTACTTTTCAATAGTTTGGCAATACAATGCTCAAATATGAATGATCAAGTAGATTAAGTTAATCATTAGTGTTCAGGGTTGTGGAACTTAGATTTGGATGTTATGGAAGATTACAATATTCAATATTTAGGTCCTATCAAAAAATCCCTACGAAATAAAATTTGTTTAATTTGCCTTGAAGAAAAGTGAGATGAGAGTAGAGAATAAATAATGAAGTTAACTCAATGGAACAATGAATCACTTAATAATTTTTTATGCTTGCCAAAAACTGTATCCAAGTTATTGAACACTTCGTTTCCAAATATAGGAAAAAGAAGTACAAAAATTGGAAGAGGAATCTACTGGTATCAAATTTCATCCTTCACATGTCTCTCTCATATTTTAGCCCTATAATCAATGAGTAAGCTATCTTAAAGGAAATAATTTTGGAAAATAAACAATATCCTCTTCTTGAGAAATTATTTTTATAAAGGTATTCTTTCATCGAAAACAAAGATAGAGGAAGATCACTAGAGGAAACAAAAAGAAATCATCTAAACAATGGTATTTAAGAAAGAAAATGGGGTTGGGATCTTTGGGCTAGAGTGACTAGAATTTTTTTTCTAAAATTGAAGCACATTTTTTGGTACTATATTTTCTTGGAAGAATCAATATTCTTCTTGCTTTGGACTCTAACTTATTTTCATATATTTACTTTAAATTTTAATTTAAACTGATTTATTTTTTTGTGCTATTTATTGAATTATGAAGTGATACATCTTTTCAGACATATGCTTGGAATTAATATATATGATACTTTTGTATTTCTATTAAGTGTGAATCTTTTATCTTTTACTTTTTCATGTATAAATTTATTTTCATGAAATGCTATGTTTTAATAAGTGTAATTATCAAACATGAGTAAATGTTTGTATTTTTTTAGATAACTATTTATCTAAACAAATAAAAGTATAGTTTTTGTTTGTTATATGTTATTGAAGAAACAAATTATTTCTTTATTTGATTACAAATATTTTATCTCGTGTTTGATATAAATTAATATTTTCTCTTTATCGGCATGGATAGTAAATATATTAGTAAACATATTACATTTATTCATTTTAGAATAGACTTTAGATTACATTATTTTGTTTTGTTTCATTCCCTTGGATTGGCATTAGTCAATTCCAAAATATTTAGTGGCAACTTGACCCACATACTGGTGAATATTTCCATACCAAACAAGTATATGCCTAATTGGGACATTAATCAAGCGATCTTCCTTATTGTTGTTGGTAGATTTTTTTATTTTTACTTTCAGCCATCAACAATTAGGCACACAATGTGATTTTTTTTTGTTGGGTATATGGTTTGTTCTATTTGGTGTTTTTGTCTATGTGCTTTATCTAAAAAATTGAGAATATCACCATAATAAATTGGTAGCATTGTCCCATTATTTTCATAGATTACAAGGATTATAGGAAAGTTTAATAAATTCATAGTGCAGTTTGTTGGCATGAGAAAGCCTTCCAATGTAACTGGACCTCAATCTTCTCAATTTCAACAAAGGTTTGTGAGAATGAACACCATTTTAATGCTTAGAATTCCATGGTCATGTATGTAATGGTTTAGCAATCTCATTGAGTAGAAGAATTGAAAGCAGAGTATTAGCCACTCAGGAAACAAATTCTCAATTTAAACAAAATTTCTTAGTTAGAAAACTCCAACCATAGGATTCCCACTGACAATGTTTCCATATTTTTTTATTGGACTAGGAACACTTGTGCAAATAATATTATCAACTAGGATTTCCAATGTACTTATGAGATGTCACGCATTGTATGTATGGGCCAAAAATTCTTAACTTGCATTGGTTTGTCTAATATGCTTCTACAAAAAGGAAATTGCATCATCACACTTCATAAATGCAAAGTTATCTCAATCATGCTTTGGAATGATCATGCACTTGAAATCCAATAATGTTAATAGGAACCCTACTATCACCAATAAATCACTTCACATGATTTAGTATCTTCCTACTTTCATAAATAATAGCTCTTGTTGTTGGAAAACTTTGATAGAAACTACTTTAAGAATTGAAATGTTATTGTAGAAATGAAACACACTTTCATAAATCATAAATTAGTAAAATAAAATAAAGGTGCATAAATAAATAAACAAACCGAGAAAATGAAAAATTACTAAACTATACAATGCTCTTCTCTAACAAAGTAATATTTGCCTCCTATAAAATGGCATTGAATTGAAACTGTAATAGGATAACTGAAACCAAATTGCACACCACCAAGAAACTATGAAAACTACAATTCATATTAGAGCAAGATCTCATGCAATATGTATATTATGCCATGATAGTTTTTATTGTGTGCTCTAATAGTCCCTTCTTTTGGAATGTAGATGACACTATCTTTTTTACATGAGCTTGCTTGAAATAGAAATAGCAAGAATCTAAATATAAGTCCACTTGAGAATATGATATTATCAAATGGTTACAACAAATCATAAATAGTTCTAAGATTCATACTAACTCCCCAATATATTTTGGAATGCCACTATTTTTCAAATTCGAAATAAGTCATTTAGGTTATAATATCTTGCTCAAAGTATGTTAAAAATAGTTGTTCATGGTGTTGGGCTCCCTATATCCATGGTATATACATGGAATATTTTCAGATTCATAATAAAAATGAATATGCACACATGGGCACATATAAATCTATCTTCTAATAATTAAAACCATAAAATATATGTTTTATTTTCTTTCCCAAGTGGCTATACTATTGGTGTGGTTCATTTCCTCCTTTATGACATGCTAAATCTACAATACATGGATCTACAAATGCTTTGCACTATTAACTCAAATCTTCTTCATCCTTGTAGATTGTGGACCATAACATAAGAATGCAAAGCAATATCCTCTAACAACTTATCCATACATAAGCTATTAGTTCTAAATTAAATACATAATGCATTCATTCTCTCCAATGTTCATCATAACTCAATACTAATAAATGTAATGGGAAATACTTTGAGTCTAGATTACAATTTTGACCATTAAAAATAATAAATATAGAGTTATAGAGTTATAAGTAAGAAAAAAGGAACTAAAAACAAGGATTCAAAGAAGGTAGCAAAAGATGGTATAATAGTGAATCTCCCCCAAACTTAATATGAATATGTTGTATACCCTCATGTAACTCGATATATTTATATCAACCAAGCCATAAGGAAACATAATGAATGGTGCTTATCTTTTTCCAAAGAATACCAACCAAATTTGTTGTCAACACTTCTCCATTTACCTTGAATGCTAAAAAATATAAGTTGTGCAAAAAAATATTTGAATCTCTTCAGCCAACAATATCCTAAAATCACTTCAAACGAGACTAGACCCATTCCTTGAATTCTTCAAAAATAACATAGTTAAGTGGTTCTCTAGAAATTAGGACTATGAAACAAGCTACTACAAGTATTTTGTAGTCATTGGGATTATGTAGCAAGTTTCTACGTGCTTGATAACCAACCAATTTCTTTAAAATCACGATTTGGGTATTGGATTTTTTTTGTAGGTATGTCTACCTTAGTTTGATGCATCTACCCACTAAAAGTTATAGATATCCACTTATATTTGTTGCTTCATTGTTTTTTGTTGGTTATACTAGAGCAACAACAATTTATTTTTCCACTTTTTCTATTTATTATTGTGTAGTAGCAACAAGGCCTTCTATTGTTAGTTCTTGTTGAGAAACTTGAATAGGGAAGTTTCTAATCCTTCTCACACATATATATTGAGGGGGATGCTAGGATGGAATTGAATTATGGCAATGAAGTAAGATAATGTCATGTTATGGATGGAATTTTTTAAGGCTTTGGATTTAATAAGGGTAAGGATGATATGACAAATGATGATGTGATTGTGAAAGGTAAAGGTGATGCTATTCCCCCAAACTAAAAATAAATAAAAATCATCCTCGAAAACATAGTAAATGGTAAGGGATTATGAAAAAAAGAAAGAAAAGAAATTAGGATTTAATAATTTTCCAAATACAAATCCATAACGTTCAATGCATATAATAAAAAAATAGAAAGAAGAAACATCCTTATACCTACCAAATAACTCCAAAATATTTGTAGCAAGTATATGATCTTCTATAGAAAATTCTTCACAAGTTCCCATGGCAAGAAGCAAACATCTTTATAATGTGTCCCAAGGAATATTTTTTATCGATGAAAATACCTCCTAATTAACTTAGAGGATAGGATCATGCTTTTTCCTAGAATATACCCCTTTTTCAGGACTTTTGAGACTATAACGCACCGTGCAAGACTACATTAGAGTGTTATAACACAGGCCCTAGTGTAGAAACCTACGTTACCCTAGCTAGTAACACATTGTATCTTCACAAAGGTCGCATTACCAGACTTTCACATAGCCATGAGAAAAATCACGAGTTAACTCATTGTGACTCTATTTTTCACTCAAGTAAACTCTAAAAAGGTGGAAGAGGATCACCTCAAACTCATCCATAGATGTTTCTTATCCTAAACAAAGCCCATAAATATTTATAAAGAAATAAAGCTAAGGAAACATCTTCCATCCTATGGATTTTTCCCAAAATGAACTGAAGGAAGAATTTGGTAATATTCATAGCCTCCCTATGCCTATATACTGGAGGCTAGGCCATTGAGATTGGCATCATAATTCATGTATTTCTGTGTTGTCGAGATATTGCTTGAGAGAGAGAGTTTGTGGAGCAAGGAGCTGGAGGAGGTCATGTTACGACTATTTATGATTGTAATATTCCTTCTACTCACTTAATCTATAGATATACCATTGTTTCTTCCAGATTATTATTCATTACTTATGCATCTTGTGCTAATTTAACAATGGTTTGGAATATGGTCATATATTGATGTATTCAACAATGTATTGTTGTTCATTTGTTAATGTTTTGGCTTGATAAGGTTTATATGTTGTGAAGATTATGTTTGTTCTCTTTGTTTGTAGGATTGGTCCTTGGATTTGGCTGGGAAAGCTTCTTAACCACACTAATCACTCCAACTAGTCTACATGAAAGGATAAGCAAGTTATCTTTCACCTTCACTTTGTCAATTCTAGCTAATTGTTTACATTGTTGAATGTGTCTAACCATGGAAAAATATATCCCTTGATATGTCTACCCTAGGCTTCTGGAAAAACTTGAGAGAGTTTCTTTTTGTTCAACCGAGCATAAATCACTATGGCAAAATTGGCGACTCCCCTGGGAAACAATCCTTCTTTTTAGGGACTTTTTCTCACTAATGAAACTAAAAAAACCACAACTTAACTTCTTTGGGCTTGTAAAACTCCTAAAAACAAGATTTGAGCCATTATTTTTCTATCTTTTTCTCACTCCCTAAACTAAAAAGGATATCACGAGTTTTCTTTTTTCTGACTCGTTTCAAATTTTATGAAGGCTATTGAGTTTACTTTTTTCCCCTTGTACTCATAACAAAATGAGGCAAGCGTTTATTGAGCATAGGTTTATCACTTTATCTGAACTCATTGGACTAACTACAGAAAATGAACGATGCCAAGAATACTATTAAATTTTTGTTGCACCTGGTCACCAACCATAACAAAGGTACCTCTTGGAGTCTTCTTTAAGCTCGTTTCAGACTCTCTAAACTTGAAAATACTGTTGAATTTACCCTCTTTGGACTCGTTAAACCTAAGCAGATTGGGAAAAAAATTGACGAAATCATAGTTACTACTATCTATATTGGTTGGAATGTTTGGCATCAGTCTACTATCCATCCCATGAACATGGAAATTACCTCACATAGCCCTCTTTTTTCAACTTCTCTATGAACCATACCACATTATGAGCCTTGCCTTGATGCCCTGATGTCTCTGCATCTTTGTATCCTACTCCTCTTGGTGTTGTTGAGTCTAGGCTACCTGGTCACTTTGGTGTTGTGCCTTCCATTATTCAAGGGATAGTCTACTCTCTATTGACCTTATCAACCATTTTCTCATATACCCTATTTCCTTGAGTCAGTTCATTCTATTGTTCTATACTATCTCGAAAATCAATGATTTGTGTCCCATTTCATGCAACTGATGTAGGACTCCTTATTTCCTACCTTTGATATATCCCTTCCTATCGAATTTGATACATTATCTAGGAAGAAGATTGATAAACTTTACAATACCATAAAGCTTGTAGTCCTCAATGCTTGGTTTTAGTGCATTTCATTGGGGGTTTTCCTTATTGGCTCCCAATTGAAAGATTTTATGAGTGTTTAACACCAACTCCTTTATTCACACTCATTATATTATATTGCACATCTTGGAGAGAATCATCCTTATCAATGGCATCCTCACGTCTGTTAATAATTTTCATCATTTTCCGATAATTAGATTATTTCTCACATGTTCGACTTCAACTCATTTATTCACATGTGCACAATTTTGTTATTGTGTGACAGTAACAAAGACATTGGGAAGAGGCTTACATCACTCAACCTTGTTTCCTCTACCAAGTTGTGAATATTGTTTTCAGAGACAGCATGTATTAGATTGGTCACTATGAAATCAATCCACATTATGCTTATTGATGGATATGATTTGTCATGGATCCATGGGATATCATTCTAGTTCAACTACTGAGCATGTGAATGTCGAACTCAAGACATGATTTTATATTTGACATATGTTTGTTGTTTGCATGCCTCCTTTTGTTCCAACACTCTAAAACTCTCTCTCATCGAATATTTTATAAAGTATTTCAACCATTTCCTTCTTATTTGACCTCACACTTTAGCGGGCATCTATTATCCATGAAAATACCTCCTCAATAGCTCAGAGGAGAAGATCATGATTTTACCTAGAATACACCCCTTTTTCATGCCTTTTGAGACTATAACAAACCTTGTAAGACTAAATCAGAGAATTATAAGATGGGATCTAGTGCAAAAACATATATTACCCTAGCTAGTAACACCATGTATCTTCACAAAGCCCACGTTACTAGACTTTCATGTAGCCATGAGAAAAAATCATGAGTTAACTCACTGTGACTTTGTTGTTCACTCAAGTAAACTCTAAAATGGTGGAAGAGGATCACCTCAAACTCATCCATATATTTTTCCTATCCTAAACAAATCCAATAATGCAGGATAAAGAAATAAAGTTGAGGAAACATCTTCCATCCTACAAATTTTTCCTAAAATGCATTGAAGGAAGAATTTGGTAATCTTCATAACTTCCCCTTCCATATATATTGGAGGCTAGGCCATTGAGATTGGGATCAGAATTCATGTATTGTTATGCTATCAAGATATTGCTTGAGAGAGAGAGTTTGTAGAGCTAATATCTAGAGGAGGTCATGCTACAACTACTTGTGGTTGTAATATTCCTTCTACTCAGTTAATACATAGATCTACCATTGTTTCTTCTAGATTATTGTTCATTACTTATGCATCATGTGCTTATTTAACAATGATTTGGATTATGGTCATATATTGATGTATTCAACAATGTATTGGTGTTCATTTCTAATGTTTTGGCTTGATAAGGTTTATATGCCATGAATATTGTGTTTTTTCTCGTTGTGTGGAGGATTGGTCCTTGGAGTTGGTTGGGAACGCTTCTCAACCACACAAATTACTCCAACTAGTCTAAATGAAAGGATAAATAAGTTATCTTTTACCTTTGCTTTGTCAATTCTAGCTAATTGTTTGCAATGTTGAATGTGTCTCACAATGGAACAATAGATCCCTTGATCTGTCTACCCTAGGCTTCTTGGAAAACCTAAGAGGGTTTCTCATTTTTTCAACTGATCATAAATCCCTATAAAAATATCAATAGAAATTCTCCTAGTTCTGAGATATATTTATTGAATCTTTGAGGGAAGACTACTTCTACAAAAAAAATTGTTACAAGTTCTTGTGGGGCAATAGTCTTTTCCTCCTAGAGAATCTATTCAACTGATTTGTTTACTATTGGTTCTTATGTGGAAATAATAAGGCCTTACGAGTCTAGTTCTTATGTGGAAATATTAGGATTGGGAGGTTTCGGTTCTTATGTGACAACACCTATTTCCTATCTTTTATGAGCTTCCCTCTATAGTTAGTTCTTGGGTGACAACCACATATATTATTGATACTAGTTCTTGTGTAGTAGCACTAATATCATCCTTAAAACTTTTGTTGTTTTTATAGCAATGGTGGATTTATGAAGTGTCATTGAGAATATTTTATCACATTGTAAATATTTGAAGACGAAAGAACTATGGTAGGAAATATTAATAGTAGGTAGGTAGCAAAAACTATGATGGATTGGTAGTAGTAGACTTCAAAGAAATATTTTATTTGATAACTGTTGAAACTAGAAAGGTAGTTTGGTATTGTAAGTGAGCCAAGTAACTTTATTGGGTGGGTTAGGAGTAGGAAAATCAAGAAGTTATGGAAGTCTTGTGAAGGAAATAAGTGGGATGAAATTGTGATATGATAGCGGTGGTGGTATTTTAAGGCTCAATTATTGGCTTTCAAATCTAACCACATGAGAAAAGGAAACTTTATTAGCCTCAATGGGAAACTATCTTCGAGTTACGAAAAAGAGAAAGGCATGGGTATAACATGGTGCTTTAGGTCTTTTTGAAGGGGTCTTGTCTCACAATGGTATTATTGATGTAACAATGGGCCTATAACATTAGTTTTCCAAGTAATTCTTTATCCACTTGAAACTTTTTATGAAAATTCTTGTTGTAGTTGTTAGATAACATCTAAAACACCTCGTTGGCAAGATCCTAGGAACTTAAACTTTGAATATGGCACATGTGTTAGGTAATTTAATTGAAATTACATTCCTTACCTTAAATTGTCAGCTAGAGTTCGCTACATAATTAAATATTTTTGTAGCGACCTATTAAAGAATAGATTTTAACCATATCACTATTTCATAAAGATAAAAAGTGTATAAAATCAATAAATTTACCTTGAATCATTCTGATATAGTGGACTTGTTGACAAAATATGGAATGGAAATGAGGTCAAAATTATGTGAAAGTACGGATTTTTTAGGAACAAATTGGAGATATTGGTAATACAATGATGGAATTCTGGAGCTCAACAACAGGAAAGGACTCAACATCACATGATGTTGTACTTAATTGGTTTGGATATCTTGATGACATGCTCTTGTTTATGAAAATTTGGTCTTCAAAATCACTCATTCATGGATTGACTTTCGTGATCCTTATGGGACTTGATAATCCATATAGAATCAAGCTTGAAGGTGTCTACGTCCCCTTTGCTCCTTCTTTGGTGAAATCCTCATTCGCTAATGACCTCTTCCTCTTACCAAGATTCCTACAAAAGAGATTGGTATTGTGGGTGGCTCTTAATGCACCACAAAATATTCTAATTTAACGAATGCATCTAGATTACCTAAGTTAAATGCAATCACGACATATGAGATCTCCCAAGGAATTTAGTCAACAATCATATTTATAGATCTTAATAACATGTGTCATCTAAAACCAATACAAGAAATAATATTTCACCCTTGACTCCTCCCTGACAATGGCACCAAAAATAACAATGTTTTTATATGTTTCCTATTGGACCAAGAACATTTTTGCATTTAATATTATCAATCAAGGTATACAATGTACTTGTGAGATATCGTGCACTGTATGTCTAGACCACAAATTCTTAACTTGCATAAGTTTGTCTAATATGCTTCTTAAAAAAAAAAAATTGTATCATGACACTTCATAAATCCAAAGCTAGCTCAATTACTCTTGGAAATGGTCATGTACTTAAACACCAATCATGCTAATGGAAACCCTATTTTCATAAAGAAATCAAATCACATGATTTAGGCTCTTCCTATATCCATTAATCATAGCTCTCATTGTTGGAAAAATTTGATAGAAACTAATCTAGGAATTCAAATGCTATTGTATAAAGAAAACATACTTGCATAAATCATAAATTAATAAAAGGACATTATCTGGAAAAAGAGAGAAAGATGCATAAATACATAAACACACAGAGAAAATGAAAGATTTCTAATATATATAATGATTTTCTCTAATGGAGTGAGTTATGCCTCTGAGAACATGGCACCAAATTGAAACGAGCATGCTAACTTCCAATAGATTTTGGAATGCAACTCATTATTAAATTCAAAAAGTCAAGTAGGTTATAATAACTTGCTCAAAATATGTTAAAAGTATATATTAATGATGTTGGGCTCCTAGGTCCATCGTATATATATGGAAGACTTAAATCTATAATACAAGCAAATATTCATACATGGGAACATAGAAATCTACTTTCCAATAATTAAAACCATGAAATATATGTTCTATTATCTTCCCTGACTTGCTATGTGGCATGTTAAATCTACAACACATGGATCTACAAATTATTTGCACCTTAAACTCAAATCCTTGCAAACTCATAGCATAAGAACATGAAGTAATATTTTGTAACAAATTGTCTAAATGCATCTTCGATATGAACACTAGAAACCAAGGATCTCATCCATCCAATCAAGGGTGAAGGCGACAAATAGCCATCACATTTTTCATTAAATCTCATGTTATGTAAAATAATCAAAATCCTAGGAATATTTTTTAGGATTTATACATATAAGAAATACTATGATGTAGTTTTTCTATACATTTTGTATTTTTGATAAATGAGTTGGCCATTTGAGAAATCTATTGCCAATAATTTTTGTGATTTTGTTATTTGACTTAAGCTGCATCTTTTTCATACGATTTCATATATATATATATATATATATATATATATATATATATATTAGCATTTCTGCATCTATTTGGAAATAAATTTAAGTATAATTTTTTAGAATAAATATCTTTAATCGATGTTATTTAACCAAAATGATGTTCTAGTAACTCATAAGATAAGTATAAGTCCTAAACAACCATTATGTTATAGGTACATCCCCAACAATAATCACTTTTGAAAAGATGCTCTTAAAAAACTTCTATTACATTATAATATTTTACATTAAATAATTCTATTTGTCATTATAAAATTGCTCCCAATAAAATATTCAATATCACTATATTACATATGATGCACAAGTTGTTTTCCATATTTTACAATGCACCAGTGATTTTCCATATTTTATTTCATTTAAATCATGATCTATTATACCTAGTTAGCCACTTAAAATATACCACTGAAAACTACATTTAGTTTTCAAACTAATTAACGCATAAAACATAGATATATAAAAACATATTCAAAATATATAAAAAGATGCATAATTTATAGACAAAGAAATTTAACCTTGCACCATTTAAAAGGACAAAGAAATTTAACATTAAGCACTAATCCTTATTTAATGAAGAAATATATAAAAAATTACATTCCTTATCTTTCTCCTCTTTGGCTATTTAACACAGAGAAAAAATTCTAAAGAAATCTCCCAAGCTATATAAAACAAGGAGAAGATTCTAAAGAAACCTGCCATGCTTCATTCAAAGCCCTTGTAATGTAATCATATCATGGGCCTGCTTTTAAACAAATAGGTAAATTAACTAGGTTGTGGATATACTTAAGACATCCTTATAACCTAACTACGTGGTGAGTGAATTAACCATTATGGGAATGTTTTAAATGCCTAGTAATTAACTCCACACTGTGGGTAAGATAAAAAGAAAATCGTTTAGGTGATTTACTCATGAGATGCCAAGACATTAGAACTAGTCTTCTCAATCTTTGACTTTCATTTGCATTCACAATTTGCTAGCACCGATAGTTTTTCTCGTAAATTCCACTCTTATAGAATTGATAACCATTGCTCATTTTTTTTATTTGTGATAAATCCAACTTTTATTAAACGTAATTGCCCAAATTACTTTATTTAAGTAATTTTTATAAATTATCAATGTTTCGAAAGTTTTTTATAATTTATTTGCCTTAGTTTTATTTATCTTATTCTAAAAATCATCTACAAAACTCAATTTTACTCCATTACTCAACACATAATTGCTAGATTCTAGTGTGACACAGGGACAAGGTGGGGTGCACACACCTCATGTTTCCCACACACATGAGATGGGGACTCAGAGAAATGTTTCCCCATGTCCCTCTTTTTGGGAGATGTGGGGAGATATAGGGGGAAACATTTCTCCAGTGTGAGGAATGTGTTTCCCTTAAAGGAGTGCTTGTGGGCATCCCTCGGGGTTACATGTCCTCCCCAGAAAGGGCTAGGCATCCCCCCCTTAATTTTGCTAGAAAACAATAATTTATTAGTGGGGAAACTTAATAATCAACCCTAGGGCCCTACTAATGGCACCTCATGTTTCCACGTCCTGTTTCTTGTAATGCCATGTCATGTGTTCAGATATTATTCAATGCCACGGATAGATTAGTTTCAAATAAGTCAATTTGGGATTAAGTTAGGAAACTCTTTGAATGGAGTAAGTTAATTTTGGTAAATAGATTTTTTTTTTTAATTAAAAATATAAAAATGATCAGAATTTAGGTTTTTGTGACCGATAATTTGATTTAATTTTTTTTTTTTTTATTTCTGGAAAATATTACATTAAAATTTATCTGTTAGTGTGGTTCATTATATCGACTCGTTTCAAACTATCTAGCTATCATGGTTCATTATTCAGACAAGATGGAAAATCAGATCATGGCCTCAAATTAAATAAGGATAGAGATGTAGAGAATTAATTTTTAGAAGTTAGTTTTGACTAGAAATTATTATTTATTAATAAAAACATTTTAATACAATGAAAGTAACCATTAGAACATAACTCTTAATTGACATATTTTTTTAATAATCTATAATTAAATAAAAATATTTAAAATTAAATAGATTAATATTTTTTTGTCATAAATTGGATAATTAAAGTCAAATAAATAGGTAGATATTTTATTTATTTATCTATTTAAGTATTGACTAAATATATATATATATATATGTTTGGACTAAATATATAAATATTGAGTTTTTGTAACGAATCCAACCTGGGTAAAACAAATTTTTTTATGGTAAGTGTTACTCTCACCAGCTCACATAACCCGTTGACATAACTCTAACCTTAATGGGAAATCCTAATGTTTAATTTTTGGTACATGTTTGAATCCGATTATGGTTTTTCCCCAGTCCTAATGTAAAAGCTTGAGGCTCATTTACTCTGCCGCTTGGGTGACATGCAATCGCTGTCCACGCAGCATGAGGACATCTGGTAGCTCATCCACCTTCACATGGCAGAGACAAGGCGCCATTAATCTGGCTGTTCATCTGGTACGTGACTGGCAGATTGAGTCCCATCGCCGTGGGTAGTCCCGCCATCATCGACGGTGGAGGTCTCTCCCTACTATCCAACGGCCATCGCAAACTTCTGGTTTTCATCCTATGCCTTGGTCTAGGGTGGTGGAGCTCATTTGGAGAGGTTGCTCCTCGCAGAGCTAGCTCTGGTCAGCTCAATCCATGCCGCCCGGAGTGTCGACCTCTCAGTTTTGGTTCACTGCTGGCGATTTTGGGTCTACTGCCCCCCTCAGGTAATCAACTTTTGCGGTGAAATTGTTCTAAGAGATTTTTCCTTTTCCAGGCTAGCATTGCCCTAGTTTCGTGTTAACTGTGACCTCGTCCCTCCTTTGCTTGCAGTGTTTAGGTCTCAAGGGTGATAATCTATTGCAACCCTGAAGGATGAGTCTGGCATACGATGGCTCCACCCTACTTAGGTAAACTTTCGACTCATTGCAGATGTTTTCCTCTTCTAAACTGTCACAGTTTTTCTAATTTACCATACTGACGCAATCTTCTTGTTTTGTTTCATGCTCTAGTTGTTTGGCTTCAGGTTGGATGCCTACTCTAAACTAAGGATAACCTTCCTTGCAAAGGGTCCAGGGTTCCAGGTATGCACATTTCCTTCGGCTGAGCCCTCGAATGGAAAGTCTTCGTTTATTCATATATGGAAGGTTAGCAAAGGGGTATCCTTTGACCGTGACTCTGTTGAGACATATGAAAGTTCATAAGGCCGAGCTCAGGTTTTTCATGTATAGTTCTATCTCCTTTGTTATAGGAATTTTGGCATAAGCCATAGCTTTAGTTCTTGACCAGCCCTTGGAATTATGGCACGGCTGTACATAATCATGCCATGGCATGCTTCTCTCTTGCTACTGCAATGTAACTAAAACACACTGGTATTGAATTCAGATATTGATGTTTTGTTCTTTTACTGTTCCTATGCTGTATGCTATGAATCTACATTTTGTGATAGATGAAAAGTGAAGTTTGTTGGAAATAATACTGAGAGGGGGGGGTGAATCAGTATTATCAGATCAATAAAACTTTTTCAATGCTCAGAAACATATACGCTACTTCAGTTAAGTGAACCAGCGTGTACACGCTACTGTGTCTAAAGAAAACAGTGTATAACCAGAAAACTTATAGTTCAGTTAGTTTATCTTCAGTTAAGTGCATCAGGTCATTATTCACCATATTAAGAGTAAACAGTATCACACAAAATCCACACACATGAACACCATGATATAAGGTGGAAACCCAATGTGGGTGAAAACCACCTGCTGCAAGTCGTCTCTATCTTTCTTTAATAAGAACTTCAGTTTACAATCTTTTGTACTGGTGCAGCCTTATACCAGTACGCAGGCTACAACCTGCAGAAGGCTTCAACCTTCTCTCGTTCTCCAAACTTCCTTGGAAGGGAGCTTCAACCCCCTTTGCTCTTGTACTAGCTAAGATACTAGTACGTAGGTGCAGGCCTACAATCTTCTTTCCTTCAGGTACCACTTTTCATACATTTTCAAACTGGATATTCCTGAAGCACAATATTACAATCTGAAGACCACAATTCATTCAACCTTCATAGCAGATTACAAAAACAACCAATACTCACATCAACAATATTCGAATCACTGAACCACTGAAACCCTGTCAAACCCAGTCACCAGAACACAGAGCAGACTACAGAACTCTGCAATAACAGTCAGACCCAGCTGCAACCCAAAAATCAAGTTCCAAAAGATATACGCTACTTCAATGAAGGCAACCCGCGTATACACGCGGTTTTACCGAAGACAACCTGCGTACAGATCTAAAAAATAATTTTTCATAACTTGCAGCTGTACCAGACATCAGTTATACCCAGAACATAATATTGCGTCAGTCATGCGGATCTAGAAATACGCATAATCAACTATATAAAAATAGTTCATTTCAAACCATTTGATCTCGATCTCTCCTTAGATCTTGTTCTCCATCAACCGATGAGATCTCTCCTTAGCTCAGATCAAGCAATACATCATCAACCAATAACCTGCATACTGGATCTAATACTTCATCAGATATTCAAGACATTTCAGATACACTTACCTAATGATTTCCTTCTCCTTATATAGCCTTAGGCCTTGTTCAATACCAAGAGCCAAAACCATAGAAATCCAATACCATCATCTTCAAAACTAGGGATCAACACGTCCGTCGAGACACCAAGGTCCAAAACCATAGGCACAACTTCCAAGGAATAACCGTCGTGGACCAAAGATAAGTTTTCCACATACACGCGCTTTTACTGAAGCCAACCAGCGTGTACACGCGACTTGGTATATAGCGAACCTGCGTATACGCTACTTGGTATATAGTGAACCTGCTTGTATACGCGACTTGGTATATAGTGAACCAGCGTGTATATATTTTTCTTCATACTTGTAGACTGATCATCAATTCCTTGCTACTATCCTTCTGCACTATGATTTGTTATCAGTGTGATTTGCCATCAAGGACAACACTTGTCTCATAATGCCAACAATCTCCCCCTTTGGACTTGATGGCAAAAATACCAAATCAAATCACTCTCCCCCTTTGTCATCAAGGGCAAAGGGCTGTGCTCCCCCTGAGTACATGCTGATATCTTTGCTTGGTTGTGCTGAAACATGCTTCCTCTGACTGTAGGCAAGATCTGCAAAAGATGTTCTTCAAAGGAACCAAGACTTATACACCATAAGGGACCTTCCTATTACCAAAAGACTCAATACATACATCCATACTCCCAACCAAGAGGGGATACATCAGAAACAACCAATTATATTACCTCATTCATCCCAGGCATAGTGGGGAAACCAACATAGGCTGTTACATGACCTTGACACCATAAAAGAGATATCACAGAAGAGATACATGACATAGAGACAACAAATCTAGACCAAGACTTATGAAAGTCACAAGCAGCATCTGATACACCTCTTTTAGATCAGCATCCAAGATTTCCTTCTGAGCTCCTTCTCCTGAAACCAACAACAGTTGTGTACTAGAACCAAAAGCATCTAAATGCCAACAATGCTTTATGAGACCTTAATCTGCTCCCCCTGAACCTATGCCTGCTGCTCCCCCTGAACCTGTGCCTGAAGAATTCTGGCATACCCATCTCAGACCTTCTCCGACCAGAGTCTGCCCTTGCTGTTCAGAACTCCATATACGCGACTTCTCCTGCAGAAAACGGCGTATGCACGCGGATATGCTTTCTGCAACACGCGTACACCATACACGCGACTTTCCCAGTATAAATCGGCGTATATACGCGGATATCCCTTACGTAACTTGCGTATACCAAATTTTCTGTAGAACAGACAAGCTTCAACAGCAGGATGAAGCATCAACTACTCCCAGCTTTTGTCTGATATATTCAAAGGTTTCCCTGGGCAGTGGTTTTGTGAGAATATCAGCAACTTGTTCCTTAGAAGGAACATACTCCAACTTGACCTTCTGCTCAAGCACTTGTTCCCGAAGAAAATGGTACTTGATTGGTATGTGCTTGGTCTTTGAGTGCATGACTGGATTCTTTGAAATGCTGATTGCACTTGTATTATCACATAAGATAGAGACTGGTGAAGTGCAAGTGATTTGAAAATCCTGCAAGGTCTGCATCATCCAAAGAAGTTGTGTGCAACAATATGCCGCAGCCACATATTCTGCTTCAGCTGTAGATAAGGCAATCGAACTCTGTTTCTTGCTGAACCAAGATACTAATCTAGAGCCCATAAAGAATGCACCACCACTTGTGCTCTTCCTGCCATCCACGCTTCCGGCCCAATCTGCATCTGTATAAGCATGAAGTGTGAGATCTGTATCTCTAGGATACCATAATCCATAATTTTGTGTCCCTTGAAGATATTTGAAGATTCTCTTCACTGCCTGAAGATGAGTCTCCTTTGGATTTGCCTAAAATCTCCCAACTATTCCGACTGCATGCATGATGTCTGGTCGGGTACCTGTCAAATAAAGCAAACTCCCAATCATGGATCTATAAGTTGGTTGATGAACTGCTGCTGATTCATCATTTGCACTGAGGCTGCATCCTGTAACCATGGGTGTACATACTGGCTTTGAATCTTCCATGCCATACTTCTTCAAGATCTACTTGAGGTACTTGGTTTGAGACAAGAAGATGCCTCCTTCATTTTGTTGGATTTGCAATCCAAGAAAGTATGTTAATTCTCCAAGTAGTGACATTTCGAATTCTTTCTGCATAACCAAGGCAAAGTTTTGACTCATAGTCTCTTCATTGCTGCCAA
Source organism: Pinus tabuliformis (assembly GCA_031772625.1). Classification (NCBI taxonomy): domain Eukaryota; kingdom Viridiplantae; phylum Streptophyta; class Pinopsida; order Pinales; family Pinaceae; genus Pinus; species Pinus tabuliformis. The sequence goes on from CM062804.1 coordinate 33,006,666, forward strand.
AGATAATATCATCTACATAAACAACAAGTATTAGCAATTTGTTATTTTCAATTTTTATATAGAGATTGCTATCTGCTGATCCTTTTGAAAAGCCTTGTTGGTGAAGATATTTGTCCAATCGATAGTACCAAGCCCTTGGAGCTTGTTTGAGACCATAGAGAGCCTTTTTTAATTTGCATACAAGGTTTGGATCATTCCCAAGAATGAAACCATCTGGCTGCTCAATATATACTTCTTCTTCTAAGTCTCCATTCAGAAAGGCTGATTTCACGTCCATTTGAAATACCTTGAAGTTTTGAAAGCTTGAGAGAGCAAGGAACATTCGGATGGCCTCAAGTCTTGCTACAGGAGCAAAGGTCTCTTCAAAATCTATCCCTTCTTGCTGCGCATACCCTTTACAAACAAGTCTGGCCTTGTTTCTAATTACTTCTCCATTTTCATTCAATTTATTCTTGAAGACCCATTTTGTCCCTATGACATTCTTATCTTTTGGTCTAGGAACCAGTTCCCAAGTGTTGTTCTTTTCGATCTGCTCAAGTTCTTCATCCATTGCTTTGACCCAACATTCATCTTTGCATGCCTCTTTCACATTTTGTGGTTCAGTGGAAGAGAGTAATGCCAAATAGCTTGAAGCTTCTGCAATTCTTCTTCTTGTTTGTATTCCTGCTTCATTCTGCCCCACAATCTGAGATTCTGGATGATTCTTTTGAACATATCTGGATGGAGTCTTCTCTTCTATTCTTGCCTGCTCCTCTGGTTCTTCTTGAGGTTCTTCTTCTTCATCATTCTGCCTTTGAGTGTATCCTTCATCTTCTTCAATGTCTTCATGATGAACTTGCCTAGGAATATATCCCTTCTCATCAACCACTACATCAATGCTGTCAACAATTCTGCCAAGTCTTTTATTGTAGCACTTGTATGCTTTGCTATATGGAGAATAACCAAGAAGAATGCCTTCATCTGCTCTTGGTTCAAGTTTGCCAAGTTGCTCATCAGTATTCTTAATATAACATTTGCTCCCAAATATTTTGAAGTGCTTCACCGAAGGAATCTCACCACTCCAGAGCTCATGAGGTGTTTGAGTGTTGTTTACTCGGACATTTGTTTTGTTAAGAATAATAACCGCAGTATGTGCAGCTTCACCCCAGAAAGTTGCGGGAGTACCTGATTCATCAAGCATAGCACGAGCCATTTGTTGGATTGTTCTGTTCATTCTTTCCACCACCCCATTTTGCTGAGGAGTTCTAGCTGTAGAGAATTCTCTTCTTATCCCATGTTCTTCACAGAAATCGAAAAATTCGTTTGAGGTAAACTCCCCACCTCTGTCAGATCTGAGGCACTTAATTTTGTGTCCTGATTCATTTTCAACCAAGGCTTTGAAGGATTTGAATTTTTCGAATGCTTCATCTTTGTGCTTCATAAGTCCTAACCAGACAAACCTGGAGAAATCGTCAATGAATAATATCAAGTATTCTTCTCCTCGAGGTGTTCTTTTTCTGAATGGACCACATGTATCTGTATGTACTAGTTCAAGAGGCATGCTAGCTGATCCTTCCTTCTCTGGAAAGTTAGTTCTGGTTTGCTTTCCAAACTGACAAGATTTGCATATAGTGTTGTCTGGAATTTTGATATCTGGAAGACCACAAACTGCCTGATATTTGCATGCTTTCCTTATTTGTGAAAAGCTTAGATGCCCCAACCTTCGATGCCATAGCCAGTGTTCATCATCCTTGCTCAAATAGCATTGTTGTGGTCCTTCTTCAAATATGTATAGATTATTTGGAGTCCTTCTTCCTTTGATCACTGTTTTACCTGTATCAAGATCACGAACACAACATCCATTTGATCTAAATATTACCTCTGTTCCTTGATCGCACATCTGACTGACACTCAGAAGATTATGCTTCAATCCATCAACATACAAAACATTTCCAGCTTTGACCTTCTCTTTCAATGGAGCCACACCTTTTCCTTTTATGGCTGCAGAGATATCGTTTCCAAAAGAAACTTTCTTCCCCTTTTCTAATGCGGTATATGACTCAAGCTTTTCTTTGTCCCCTGTCATATGCTTCGAACATCCGCTGTCAATGTACCATAGACTTTCTTGACCTTCTGCATAAAAGGCTATCCCACATCTTTCTGGTTGTGGTTCCTTTATTCTCCATGTTCTGACCTTTGAGTTTTGCTCCTTCTGAATTGTCTTCCGGAACCTGCTCCTGCATTCAGAGTCTCCATGACCAAAGTTATTACAAATAGAGCATTCAACTTCATTTTCAAGAACCGAAAAGTTGTTATAAGTCCTTTTCATGGTTTCAGTCATTCTCCCTTGCTTTTGAGCTTCTCTAGTCATGATTGTCTTGTATGCAACACATTGAGCTGCTTTGTGACCGAAGTTATGGCAAGAAAAGCATTGGCCATTAAAGAAAATTCTGCGATAATCAGATCTATCATCCAACCGATTGTAGCTTCTATTTATTCTTGGAGCAAATTGGGAAGATTTTACCTGTGGCTGATTGTAGCTTCTGTTTGTCCTTAAGGCAGTTTGTCCCCAAATTTCTTGATGGTCTTTATTTGTTCTTGAGGTAAACTGTCCCTGATTCACCTGATTACTTTTATTTGGCCTTTGCTCGCTTTTCCTTGCTGCATCAAGATAACTTTTAGAGGTAGAGGCTTGAGATGTTTCTCCATTATATCCAAGACCTGTCTTGATCAGAGGAGATCACTGCACATTGATAATCTCATCCAAGGTTTCAGATCCTTTAACAAATTTAAGATTAATAGCTTTTGTTTTCTCAATCTCTTTTCTAAGACCAACAATTTCACCTTCTAGTTTTTCAAGATGTTTTTCCTTTTCATCAATTTGAAATTGTAGAGTATCAATGATCATATTCTTTTCTTCTATACATCTCTTGAGTCTAGTAATTTCATCATAAAGATTATCCACATCTATAGCATCCATATAATCATCATCTTCAAATGCCATTAACAACTTATATTCATTACCTCGTTCATCTTCATCACTATTCGATAGACCATCACTATCTTCATGAGTGTAGTAGCTTTTCTTATTTGCACTCTGTTTCTTGTTCCATCTAGCAGGTTCCTTTCCTTTATCCTTATAAGGACATTTTGCAGCATAATGACCTACTCTTCCACAAGCAAAGCATTTAAAAGGTAACTTACCTCTGAACCTTCCAGAACCCCTTTGAAGATTTCTGACAAAATTTGATTCTTCTTCCTCTTCTTCTGGGACGTGGCTTGCTTCATAATAATCTTCTTTGCCTGATGCCTTGAAAGCAGCTTCTCTTCTGTCTGATGGACCTCCCTTTCTCATTTCATAAGCAGTTAGAATTCCATGTAGCTGAGACATAGTAAGAATTCGTAGATTTTCCTTTTCTTCTATTGCAGATACTTTAGATTCAAACTTGGGGGACAATGATCTTAGAACCTTTTCAACCACTATAGCCTCTTTTATTTCTTCACCCAAATTTTTCATACAATTAACGATCTCATCTACCCGAAGAAAATAGTTAGCCACACTTTCATCATTATACATCTTGAGAGTCTCATACTGAATCCTGAGAGTTTGAAGTTTAGCATGCTTTACCTGTTCATCTCCTTCATAGCTCGTGACAATTTTGTCCCATATCTCTTTTGCAGATTTGTAGTGCATTACCTTCATGAATTCCGTTTGGGATATACATCCTAATAGGGTACTGACTGCTTTCGCATTTGTTCCATACTTCTTTTTCTCAGCTGCATCTGTAGGAGTAGCTGAAGGAAAAGCGTAGCCTGTTTCTACGATGTCCCAGACTTCTGTACCAAGAGATTGAAGATAGGCAGTAACTCTTACCTTCCAATAATTGAAGTTTGTCCCATCAAAAACCGGTGGCCTGATTGATGCTTCTCTCTCGTAGTTGCTCATGATGAACGATCTACCTTCAAGCGATCAAGCTTCTCTGAAGGACCTGCTCTGATACCAATTGTTGGAAATAATACTGAGAGGGGGGGTGAATCAGTATTATCAGATCAATAAAACTTTTTCAATGCTCAGAAACATATACGCTACTTCAGTTAAGTGAACCAGCGTGTACACGCTACTGTGTCTAAAGAAAACAGCGTATAACCAGAAAACTTATAATTCAGTTAGTTTATCTTCAGTTAAGTGCATCAGGTCATTATTCACCATATTAAGAGTAAACAGTATCACACAAAAGCCACACACATGAACACCATGATATAAGGTGGAAACCCAATGTGGGTGAAAACCACCTGCTGCAAGTCGTCTCTATCTTTCTTTAATAAGAACTTCAGTTTACAATCTTTTGTACTGGTGCAGCCTTATACCAGTACGCAGGCTACAACCTGCAGAAGGCTTCAACCTTCTCTCGTTCTCCAAACTTCCTTGGAAGGGAGCTTCAACCCCCTTTGCTCTTGTACTAGCTAAGATACTAGTACGTAGGTGCAGGCCTACAATCTTCTTTCCTTCAGGTACCACTTTTCATACATTTTCAGACTGGATATTCCTGAAGCACAATATTACAATCTGAAGACCACAATTCATTCAACCTTCATAGCAGATTACAAAAACAACCAATACTCACATCAACAATCTTCGAATCACTGAACCACTGAAACCCTGTCAAACCCAGTCACCAGAACACAGAGCAGACTACAGAACTCTGCAATAACAGTCAGACCCAGCTGCAACCCAAAAATCAAGTTCCAAAAGATATACGCTACTTCAATGAAGGAAACCCGCGTATACACGCGGTTTTACCGAAGACAACCTGCGTACAGATCTAAAAAATAATTTTTCATAACTTGCAGCTGTACCAGACATCAGTTATACCCAGAACATAATATTGCGTCAGTCATGCGGATCTAGAAATACGCATAATCAACTATATAAAGATAGTTCATTTCAAACCATTTGATCCCGATCTCTCCTTAGATCTTGTTCTCCATCAACCGATGAGATCTCTCCTTAGCTCAGATCAAGCAATACATCATCAACCAATAACCTGCATACTGGATCTAATACTTCATCAGATATTCAAGACATTTCAGATACACTTACCTAATGATTTCCTTCTCCTTATATAGCCTTAGGCCTTGTTCAATACCAAGAGCCAAAACCATAGAAATCCAATACCATCATCTTCAAAACTAGGGATCAACACGTCCGTCGAGACACCAAGGTCCAAAACCATAGGCACAACTTCCAAGGAATAACCGCCGTGGACCAAAGATAAGTTTTCCACATACACGCGCTTTTACTGAAGCCAACCAGCGTGTACACGCGACTTGGTATATAGCGAACCTGCGTATACGCGACTTGGTATATAGTGAACCTGCTTGTATACGCGACTTGGTATATAGTGAACCAGCGTGTATATATTTTTCTTCATACTTGTAGACTGATCATCAATTCCTTGCTGCTATCCTTCTGCACTATGATTTGTTATCAGTGTGATTTTCCATCAAGGACAACACTTGTCTCATAATGCCAACAAAGTTTTCTTCCTTGAAGGTCAGGTTCGACCAGCTGTAGAATTTAAAACTATGATTTATTATCTATCTGTAATTGCACAGTTCTGTGAATGTATCATATATTGGGTTTCGGTCTCAAACCCGCTTACTGCCACAGGCATAATAACACTCTGCTAGATTCTTTATTTGGTTCCTTAGGGTTTGTAGTACCAAGGTATGAGTCCTGGCCGCCTAAGGGTTGCTGCCTGGCCTAGTCAAGCTCAGATGCTGCTCTTGAATGGTGGTCCCACAACAATATAGCTCAACCTTGGCTACAGTGAATCGTGGCTCTATTTCGCAGTAGGTCTTTATTTATATTATTCATTAAAATATCTTTGGTTCTGAGAACGTCAATTGTCGTTCAATGTTACAAGAGAGATAGTTTCAAGAATGGATTAATTACTACCCTCCTGGTCTTTCTATGTCATGCATAGTTTTGTTGCTACACTAGTTTAACGTAATTATTAATGCGAACATTCTATTTTCTGTTTGGTTTCCATTGCATGGCACTGTTTCAATATATGTAAATATCGGGGTACATTCCTCACCACAGAGTTTTTCTTTGTTGTACCTACACTTGTGGAAACCCTGCATTGGCTATTGCTAAACCTGTAACCACTTTTAATTAGATACGAAAACTTTGGAATGTTATTATGATTCTATACATGGTAAACCCTGTCCACGACCCCAATGTATAAACCCTCGGGTTCACTATGACTCTAATTAATGACCTTGAAGATACTAACTCACAGAAGTTAATTTTCAATTTAATACAACTATTAATTGAAGTTCTCTGTTAAGACTGATTTACAGAAAGAATTCTTCAGTCCACTGTAAATATTAATAAAATTCAGGTCAACATTTCGTACCTGATTCTTCTATCCAGAAGTAATTCCAAGAAATAATCACCTCTACTTTCTGCAGTTAGCCATCCACCCGACCATGAGACCGTCCTTCGAGACCAATCTCCCCCTGGCTCACTCAAGGACAAACAGTCCTTGACATTTGGTTGCGCTCTGTGCCCTTACCATCCAGTCCTCACCAGACTTGGCAAGCTCCCTTTCTCCTGCCCTCTATCGGTCCTCTACCGCACAGTATCCCCCTTTCCTTCCTTTCCTCGAAACTCACCCATGGTGGAGAGGGAGGCAGTTAGGGTTGTCAACTATTTCTTTTTATTTGTTTTTTAAAAAAAGAACATAACTTCCCTCCTCAGAAGTTACATAATATTCCCATGACCAGGAACTCATTTCATTCATTTACTCATAATAAAATATCAATTTATACAGCATATAGTACCATCATCCATCAGTTTGTTTCTTTTCCTTTTAACTATGGTAAATAAAATATTTACAAAATCCTGGGGATATTACATCTCCCCCCCTGAAGTTGGACATCGTCCCGATGTCCTTCAGTTATAAAAAGCTTTGGGTAAGCCTATCTCATGAATTCTTCATCCTCCCAAGTGGCCTCATCAGGCCCAAAGTGCTGCCACTGCACTTTAATTTGGGTAATAGCTCGATTTTGCAGCAGTACTTCTCTCCGGTCGAGAATGTTCACCGGCTCGACCAAGATTTCTCCTTCCGGTTCGACCTGCAACATGCAACATCTTAAATTAGTTTCTTTTAAAAGAAAATCTTTAGGCTGGTCTACCGAAATAATTCTCACCTGTACATCCTGCCCTTTGATCACATGTTTAGGATCATACACGTATTTTTTTAGTATAGAGACATGGAAGACATTGTGAACTCGTATGTAACTTGGCAAGGCGAGCTGGTAAGCCACCGGCCCGATTCTTGCTAAAATCTGGAATGGCCCACAATATCAGGGTGCCAACTTGGCACTCCCACTCCAATGCAATGTACTCTTTTTTCCCTGAACCCTCAAATACACATGATCACCGACTTGGTATTCTTTAAACCTCCTCTTCCAATCAGCAAAGTTCTTCTGCCTATCCTAAGCAGCTTTTAAGTTAGACCGTACCTTTTTGACCATATCCTCCATTTCCTTGAGCATTTCTGGCCCTAACATTAATTTGTCTTCTAGTCCACCCCAGCTTGAGGGGGTGCGACACTTCCGCCCATACAAAACCTCAAAGGGGCTCATTTGTAGGGAGGTATGATAGCCGTTATTGTATGAAAATTCAACCAAGTGCAGATACTCCTCCCACTTAGTGGGTTGCTGCATCACATATGCCCTTAAAATGTCTTCCACCACCTGGTTTACCCGCTCCGTTTGTCCATCGGTTTGGGGGTGATATGATGTACTGAAATTCAGCTGCGTCCCTAATTCCGTAAATAATGTTTTCCAGAAAACTGATGTGAACTTCACATCACAGTCTGGGATTATTGTCCTGGGTAGCCCATGCAATCTAAATATGTTTTACATAAAAATATGGGCAATCTGTACCGCCTTATAGGTGGACTGTACGTGTATAAAATGCATTGCTTTACTCAATTTGTCTACCACCAACATGATAGAATCGTTATTCTTCCTTATCTTAGGCAGCCCTGTTATAAAGTCCATAGAAATGGTTTCCCACTTCCATTCTGGAATGGGTAATGGCTGCAACAACCCCGCCGGGTGTTGATGTTCTACCTTAATCTGTTGGCACTCCAAACACCATGCCAAATACGCAGCCACAATCTTCTTCATACCCGACCAATAGTATTCTTTTCGAAGTGTTGTGACCATTTTCTGATATCTCGGGTGCCCAACATAATGACTTCTATGAAATTCATCCAAAATTAAATTTTGAACGCTGTTTTGATTAAGCACATACAGTCTTCCCTTGTAATACAACATTCTAGCTGTATCCACAGTGTAATCCTGTTGTTTTCCTCTGCTGGTAGAGTGCTGTACTTGTTGTTTTATTTGCTGATACATCATATCCTACTTTGCTGCCCTTTGAATCATCTCGGCAAAGGGGCTTCTCCACTCGCTAGATGAAATTTCATATAAACTTTGTAATTTTCGACTTAGAGCGTCTGCCACCCGGTTCTCTTTTCCTTTCAAATGTTTGATCTCGAAATCAAAACCACCTAGGAAATCCACCCACCATGCTTTCCTAGAATTTAGGGTGGGTTGACTGAAATAATTGGTTAGACTGTGGTGGTCTGTTAATAATAAAAATTTCCTTCCCATAACGTAATGTCGCCACAATTTCAGGGCGTGAATGATGGCTGCCAATTCCAAATCATAGGCAGAATATTTCTGCTCATGTTCCTTCAGTTTCCTGGATTTGTAAGCAATTACCTTCCCTTCCTGCATCAACACACCTCCTACACCTTCTTTTCTTGCATCAGTGCACACCACATACTCTTTGTTAGGATCAGCTATGCTTAAAATAGGGGTAGTGGTGAGTAGGTGCTTTAGTTGCTCAAAGCTTCTTTGACATTCCGGGGTCCATCTGAAGGCTCTCCCTTTTTTCTGTAAGGAAGTGATAGGATATGCTACTCTTGAGAATCCCTCCACAAATCGTCTGTAATAACCGGCTAATCCCATGAAAGATCTGATGTCGGCCACATCCTTTGGTACTGGCCATTCCATTATAGTCCTTATCTTTTCGGGATCTACTATGATCCCTTCCTTTGTGATTATATGGCCCACGTATTGTATTTCTTCCTTGAAGAAGTCACACTTGCTGAACTTGGCATATAACTGGTGTTCCCGGAGGGTTTACAGCACTAATCTAAGGTGCTCCTTATGCTTTTCCATGGTGCAGGAATATATCAGTATATCGTCAATAAAGATCAACACAAATCTATCCAAATATTGATGAAATATGCTATTCATTAAACACATAAAAGTCGTTGGGGCATTGGTTAACCCAAAGGGTAGCACCACAAACTCGTAATGCCCATACCTTGTTCTAAAGGTAGTCTTGGCTATGTCTTCCTCCTTAATCCGGATTTGGTGATAACCTGATCGCAAATCGATCTTGGAAAATATTGTTGCTCCTTTCACTTGATCAAAGAGTTCATCGATCCGGGGCAAAGGATGCTTGTTTTTGATGGTCAATTTATTCAACTGACGATAATCTATGCACATGCGAAGGGTCCCGTCCTTTTTCTTAACAAACAACACTGGAGCCCCCCAAGGAGACACACTTGGGCGAATGTAATTTTTGTCTAGCAGTTCCTGTAACTGCATTTTTAACTCTGTCAACTCAGGTGTACTCATTCTGTAAGGTGCCTGGGATATTGGTGCTGCCCCTGGTATCAACTCGATGGTAAAGTCTATATCCCTCTTAGGTGGCAGTCCAGGAATCTCTTCTGGAAACACATCAGCAAATTCTTGTATCATAGGGTTGTTGTCCAATGTGGTTGTTTTATCTTTCGAGTTAGCATAGCCCACTTGGATGGCATACATCTGACACCCCTTTCTAATGTGTTTCGCTAATTGAGAGGTAGTTATTGGTCGAATCTACACTGACTGCTTAATCCCCTGCAGCTCCTGCCTCACACCAAGTTCATCTCTATAATAGATAGTCTTTGTTTTGCAGTTGACTAGGGACCAGTGTTTTTCTAGCCAATCCATACCAATAAGGACATCATAGGAACCAAGGGAAAGTACATTCAAATCTACCTTTATTGACTGTCCTGCTATCTTTAAGGGACAGTTATCGACCTTAGAAAGTACTCTTCGCTTGGCCCCTGTAGCTAGTTGTACTAACCATGGGTTCCTAAATTTAACAGTTTGCAATTTACATTGCTCCACAATCTTAGGACTAACGTAACTTAATGTGGCTCCAGGGTCAATTACAACAGTTACAGTAAGGTCTGAGATTTTACCTTCGAATTCCACCATGGTCGGTTGGTACGCTGCCTGACGATCTTCTAGGGCTACATTAATTCTTGGTAGGCTGCATCCTACGTCACCAACTGTAGATGCTTCACGGATTTGGGAAACCTGTTCGGTCCCCTTTCGCTGTGGGCAGTTTTTAATGTAGTGAGGCCCACCATAGCCCTAACACTGCACCGGGGATCTAGCTATCCCATCACTATCCATCTTTCCCGGTTGTTCGCTGATTCTAGACTCATTAGCAGGCTTTGATCTCAACGAATTCTTCTGTAAATTTATGCTATTTTGTCCCTTGGCGAGACTCTTGTTACTTCTACCACGATTCCCTTTACTATTCACAATCATTTTGCTGCTTCTCTTATCATTCCATTTCTTACCCGAAATTTCTCCCTTTTGTTTACTTTGCTGGTAACAGATCCTGGCTTTGCGTATTACTTCATCCATGGTCTTTGGATTGTCAAACTCGATTCTTTCCCTCATGCTCAGGGGTAAACTACTGACAAACCTCTGTACTTTTGCCTTTTCCTCTCGAATATAAGGCACATAACGCAGTAAGGAAGTAAAGCGCGTAATAAATTCATCCATAGTTTGCTGTCCCAATCGCAAGTCATGGAATTCCCTAGCCTTTTCGTCATAGAAACGCTCAGTCAAGTATCTTTCTTTAAAGTACCTCTGAAATTTTTCCCAAGTAATATTCTTCTCGCTTACACCTTTTACAATTTTAACTTCTTCCCACCACAGGGTGGCTTTTCCCTGCAATTGGAAAATGGCCAACCGTGCTTCGAGGTTGTGGTCATACTCGTATAGCTGGAAATATTTATTCATATTAATCAACCATGCTTCAGCAACTTCCTCCAATTCTCCATCAAAATGCGGCGATTAATCTTGTGGAATTCCCCTTGCAACTCTATCCATTGCCTTTTTGGGGTGTGTTGCTCAGAAACATTATCAGACCGTTCCTCTTGCTCTTCTTCCCTTCCTTCTGTCCCTTCGGGTCCTGTATGGTGACCCTGCTCCTCAGATTCCCTTTGCTGCACCGCACTTGGATTCAGCGGTTGCTGGTTTTGCTTGTCAGATAGGCTTTTGATAATCCTTTCCTGCTCTAAAGTTAACCTTGTGTTATCTTCACGTAGACGGGCCATTTCATTCTTCAACTCCTATATGGTCTCAAGTATTGCGCGATTCGTACTACGGGCTTCCTCTCCAAGTTGCACCCATAATTCTGGGTTATTTTCAGGACCTGTTACAGGCCCTTGACCCACTGGAAACCTGTGTCAGACATTATCTGCTCTTCTCATCTTGGTAGTCTGTTGTTTCCCTGTACTCAACCTAAGGAAAGTGACAGAAGGATGATTAATGCTTTAACAGTTTTTTTTTTTTTAAACAACATAACTCGTAAAATTAAGTTGGAATAAAATACTGTTACTTTTATCTATCCTTTCTTATTTTAATATGAGGATACACTCCCAAAGGCCAGAGTTTTTGAAACTGGGCTCTGATACCAATTGTAACGACTCCAACCGGGGTAAAACAAATTTTCTTATGGTAAGTGTTACTCTCACCAGCTCACATAACCCGTTGACATAACTCTAACCTTAATGGGAAATCCTAAGTTTAATTTTTGGTACATGTTTGAATGCGATTATGGTTTTTCCCCAGTCCCAATGTAAAAGCTTGAGGCTCATTTACTCTGCCACTTGCGTGACATGCAATCGTTGTCCATGCGGCACTAGGACGTCTGGTAGCTCATCCGCCTTCACATGGCAGAGATAAGGCGCCATTAATCTAGCTGTCCATCCGATACGTGACTGGAAAATTGAGTCCCATCGCCGTGGGTAGTCCTGCCATCATCAACGGTGGAGGTCTCTCCCTGCTATCCAATGGCCATCGCAAACTTCCAGTTTTCATCCTATGCCTCGGTCTAGGGTGGTGGAGCTCATTTGGAGAGGTTGCTCCTCGCAGAGCTAGCTCTGGTCAACTCAATCCATGCCGCCTGGAGTGTCGACCTCTCAATTTTGGTTCACTGCTGGCGATTCCGAGTCTACTGCCCCCCTCAGGTGATCAACTTTTGCGGTGAAATTGTTCTAAGAGATTTTTCCTTTTCCAGGCTAGCATTGCCCTAGTTCTGTGTTAACTGTGACCTCGTCCCTCCTTTGTTTGCAGTGTTCAGGTCTCGAGGGTGATAGTCTGTTGCAACCCTGAAGGACGAGTCTGGCATACGATGGCTCCACCCTACCCAGGTAAACTTTCGACTCATTGCAGATGTTTTCCTCTTCTAAACTATCACAGTTTTTCTAATTTACCATACTGACGCAATCTTCTTGTTTTGTTTCATGCTCTGGTTGTTTGGATTCAGGTTGGATGCCTACTCTAAACTAAGGATAACCTTCCTTGCACAGGGTCCAGGGTTCCAAGAATGCACATTTCCTTCGGTCGAGTCCTCGAATGGAAAGTATTCGTTTATTCATATATGGAAGTTTAGCAAAGGGGTATCCTTTGACCGTGACTCTGTTGAGACATATGAAAGTTCATAAGGCCGAGCTCGGGTTTTTCATGTATAGTTCTATCTCCTTTGTTATAGGAATTTTGGCATAAGCCATAGCTTTAGTTATTGACCGGCCCTTGGAATTATGGCACGACTGCACATAATCATGCCACAGCATGCTTCTCTCTTGCTACTGCAATGTAACTAAAATACGCTGGTATTGAATTCAGATATTGATGTCTTATTCTTTTACTGTTCCTATGTTGTATGCTCTAAATCTACATTTTGTGATAGATGAAAAGTGAAGTTTTCTTCCTTGAAGGTCGAGTTCGACCAGCTGTAGACTTTAAAACTATGATTTATTATCCATCTGTAATTGCACAGCTCTGTGAATGTATCATATATTGGGTTTCGGTCTCGAACCCACTTACTGCCACAGGCATAATAACACTCTGCTAGATTCTTTATTTGGTTCCTTTGGGTTTGTAATACCAAGGTATGAGTCCTAGCCACCTAAGGGTTGCTGCCTGACCTAGTCAAGCTCAGATGCTACTCTTGAATGGTGGTCCCACGGCACTATAGCTTAGCCTTGGCTACAGCGCACCGTGGCTCTATTTCGCAGTAGGTCTTTATTTATATCATTCATAGAAAATATCTTTGGTTCCGAGAACGTCAATTGTCGTTCAATGTTACAAGAGAGATAGTTTCAAGAATGGATTAATTACTACCCTCCTGGTCTTTCTATGTCATGCATAGTTTTTTTGCTACACTAGTTTAACGTAATTATTAATGCGGACATTCTCTTTTCTGTTTGGTTTCCATTGCATGGCACTGTTTCAATATATGTAAATATCGGGGTACGTTCCTCACCAAAGAGTTTTTCTTTGTTTGTACCTACACTTGTGGAAACCCGGCGTTGGCTATTGCTAAACCCGTAACCACTTTTAATTAGATACGAAAACTTTGGAATGTTATTATGATTCTATACATGGTAAACCCTGTCCACGACCCCAATGTATAAACCCTCGGGTTCACTATGACTCTAATTAATGACCTTGAAGATACTAACTCACAGAAGTTAATTTTCAGTTTAATACAACTATTAATTGAAGTTCTCTGTTAAGACTGATTTACAAAACGAATTCTTCAGTCCACTATAAATATTAATGAAATTCAGGTCAACATTTCGTACCTGATTCTTCCGTCCAGAAGTAATTCCAAGAAATAATCACCTCTGCTTTCTGCAGTTAGCCATCCACCTGACCATGAGACAGTCCTTCGAGACCAATCTCCCCCCTGGCTCACTCAAGGACAAACAGTCCTTGACATTTGGTTGCGCTCTACACCCTTACCATCCGGTCCTCACTAGACTTGGCAAGCTCCCTTTCTCCTATTCTCTGTCGGTCCTCTATCGCACAGTATCCCCCTTTCCTTCCTTACCTCGGAAGTCACCCACGGTGGAGAGGGAGGCAGTTAGGTTGTCAACTGTTTCTTTTTATTTGTTTTTAAAAAAAAGAACAAAAAAAAGAGAACATAACTTCCCTCCTCAGAAGTTACATAATATTCCCGTGACGAGGAACTCATTTCATTCATTTACTCATAATAAAATATTAATTTATACAACATATAGTACCATTATCCATTAGTTTGTTTCTTTTCCTTTTAACTATGGCAAATAAAATATTTACAAAAACCTGGGGATATTACAGTTTTAGATAATTAGATTTATGGCTAAATAAATATTTTATTTATATATTTCTTTGCTTATATATTAAAATTTTGAGTAAAATTAAATATGTTTAGACTACATAAATTTATAATTAAATATTAAGATTTGAAATATATAAATAAATAAACTTTTTTTTTTGTATGTTTGGTAAGACTCTCCAATTTTCGAGTTTAAATGTCCATTATTCACCCGCTACGGGGGAGGGTAGCACAAGATTCAAACCCAAGATCTCTGGTTCGGGGAGACTTCATTCCATAGCCATCGCCACTTCAGCTACTCGAGGCAGACATAAATTAATAAATTTTGATTTCCATTAAATAAATATTTCATTTAGTTTTGACTAAGCAAATAAATAAATGCTTTGTAGTTTTGACTAAATATTTTAAAATATTTAGTTTTTGACTAAAAAAATTATAAATATAAAAAAGTAAAATGAATAATAAAAGTAAATATAGTAAAGATATAAGAATTATATATATATATATATGGAAAAAAACAAACAATAGAAAAGAAAAAAGTTTAAATAGAAAGGAAAAAGATAAAAACAAATGATAAAAAGTATTAAAAGAAAAAAAGTCATTACATATATATTCAAAGTGCATTGCTATCTTTTACCTAAAAAGGAAAAAAGACAAGACAAAATGTTAAAAAAAAAAAGTCATTGCATAGTTATTCAAAATGCATTGCGATCTTTTAAATAAAAAAGAAAAGAACAAAGACAAATAATAAAAAGTATTAAATGAAAAGAGGTCATTGCATAGATGTTCAAAGTGCATTGCCATCTTGTCCATCTCAATCAAAGCATTCAACATCTGCACCTACTTAGTATCCTTGTTTTTAACAATGCCACCAATTATTCAATTCAACATCTACATCTACACCTACTTAGTATCCTTGTTTTTTACAATGCCACATTGTCATAGATAAGAGTACAAAAAAAGAATCAAAGTTGTATAAGATTACCAAATATTATCAAATATATGGTAATTTGTGGGGTAAAATCAAAGTTTTATGTTATGAAACTTATATATTCTTTGAATGGAGCAAGTTAGTTTTATTTATTTATTTGAAATTAATTATTGAAAAGTTAATATAAGTTTTAAGTATTAATAAAGTTTTATTATGATGTAAGATTTATATATACTATAACAATATTTTAGGATTTTGTGTAATTTTGAATTTATTTAAAATGTTAATGATTTAATTAGAATTTTTAATCAATAGAAATGCTAACTTTTTTGTATTTTTGAAATTTGACATTTAAAAAAGAAATTTACTCTAACTTTGTTTTTCTAATTTCTCCTATTTCTTTTTTTATTTTGATTTACTTATTTATTTAAAATAAAAAATTTATGTGAGTTAATTTCTATTTTTATTTATTTTTTATTTATATTTTTTGTTATTAATTTCTTGCTTCATGGTTTTATTATTTTTATTATTTTAGTTTTAATTTTAATGATTTTTATTTCTGTCTAACGTTTATTTTAAATATATTATTATTTAATTTTTGTAGATTGAAATTTAGTAGTTGCATTTCTATTATATTTATGTGTTTTTTGGTTCAAATTATCTATTTATATCTCAATTATAAACTATAGTAAATGATTAGAAACACATAAACATAAAAACAACTATTCCAAAATATTTTATGTTAAAAAAACAAATTTCTTTTTAATTTAAATTATTGATGATGATGATGATGATGATGAGGATGGTTAACGTCCGCTGAGACCAAATAATGATCTATCGGACCTTAAAAGACAAATTATTTATTTTGATTTAAGATTTTATTCCTATGCTCAAAAAGCTTGGAGAGAAGCCTCCCGAGTTCACTATAATTTTGGCATTGTAAAAGGCTAGGAAGGTCAGTATTGTAACAAAGGTTGTGAAATTGAGATCTAATGTGGTTGTATGCAGGGCACTCTAAGAGGAAGTGGTTTTCATCCTCGATGCTCCTATTCTCACAAATATGGCAGATCCTTTCCATCCATGGTGTTTTAGGAACTACCCAGCGGCCAGTTTCACTATGGAGCTCATGAGAATTCGTTCTAATCTTTGCTATATTAATCGAATTAAACTTGTGTTGCTTTAAATTCTTTTACAAGTTCATAATCATTTATATGTAAAGATTTGTCTTCTTTGATATGAGTCGAATCATGAGCCTTATAATAATTATTTTTGAAAAAGAGGTTAGGACCCTTTTAAGTGATATAGGTTGTATTGAATTGCAATTTGTTACGAAGTTTTTTTTTTTTTTGAGATAATTTTTAAATTTATATTTCTAATTTTATTATTGTTATTTTAATTTTGAGAGATTATATATATATATAAAAGTAATTTTAATTTTAATTTTAATTTTGAGAGATTATAGGTATATATGGATTTTTGAAATGGTTATTTTTGTGATAAATATTATATTTAAAATTTGTATTTATTAATTTATTATTTGTACAAATTTTATATTTAAAAGTTTGTTTATTGTAGTTATTTATTTTAAAATAATCTTTTAATTTTTTAGAGGTTGTATTTAGTTTTTATTTTTACCTTTTCTTTCAAGTTTAAATTCACTACTTTTTGTAATCATGATCTTAACAATATTGTAATATTGTCAACAAAAAATTTAAAATCAACTCTCAATTCAAAAAGTAGTAGTAATAGCAATAACCTTTTTTTAGCTAGGTTAAAATTATTTATTATTTTAAACCATGGCCTTAACAAATAGAAATGTTAAAAGGAAACTAAAAAGTTTTATATCGAAGTAAAAAAAAAATTGTGTGGGGTGTGGGGATGGGGTTTGTGTAGTTTGGGATGAGTGATTTCCTTTTGAAGTTGGTTAACCAGGAGGGAGGGTAGCAGATGTTCTAGGTGATTCCCAAATTTCCCACCCATACCCTTCACACCACCATTGTTTATTGCATTCTTCACCCCATCTTGCACCCCTACCTCACCCCTACTTACTATTTAAGGAAGTGGCAAACTGTTTTTTGAACATTCCCCTCCCTCCACCGTAACTGATGTTCCTTTAAGTGGCATGATGGGGATGAGGAGGGAGGGAATGGCTAAGTAAAGTGAGGAGTGGGGGTAGGGAGGTGATTTTGGGAATTATTATTAACTCCCAACTTTAAGAAGTAGGCATGGGATGGAATGAGCAAGGGAAGTGGGAAAACAGGGTGGGAGGGAGATTTTTGGAATCACCATAACTACATTACCACCCCCTATTCACCAACTTTAAATAGCTTATAGTGGGTAAGGGGTGGAGAGTGAGGGAATATATAGGGGAAGTGGAGAGAGGGTGTGGGAGGGAAATTTTGGGAATCACATTTTTTTACTCATATATAGTCCAATTTATGTTTAACTTGCAAAGAGTTGTAATACCATTTAAAAAACCATGATTTTCTTCAGTTTGCCACATTGTTAAAATACAAATATAAATTATAAGCATAGGTCCCCACTTCAAAATGATACAATATGTTTAGAGTATTGGGAGAAAGGTAATATTGCTTCATTAGAATAAAAAGGATGGTGGAATTTGGTTTGAATGTTTAAATGTTTGATATCATGACGAGACTCTATACATACCTTGCATCTTTGAATGACATATCATATATGAGGCTATTGATTTTAAAGAGTTGTTGTGTATATTATGGTATATTATATAGCATTAAATATTTTAACTTTTAACACATGTTTAGTGGTAATTAGCAATATTGAGGTATATTAAGGTTATGGCATATTAAAAAGCTAAGACATGTTGACAAATACAAGTTGAAGAAGTGTTGTTTGAGGTAATATACAATATCTATGTTTAAGGTGCATTAAATTTATGTTACATGTATCATTTGCTAAAACATGAAGTGTAACCTAAGTTATAGTTTGGAAATGAAACATGGGAATGTGAATAGGATGCAATGTGGTGGGTGATGAATTTGTAGTTCAATGAAAAATAATTAATGGTGATGTGATGGAGGGCTTCAATGTAGTGTATGAGAGAGATAAATGTTTAATGTTGTTGTTCATGAGAAGAGTCTTGAAGCTCGTATAGAAAAATTGTTGAGCTTGAAGCTAATAATATTGGATACTAGCCTGTTGTAGTGTCTAAATTCAATAATTTAAAGAGAACAAAGAAGTTGTAGCTTGAAGTTGAGGAATAATTTAGTGCTTGGAAGATGTGTATCCTATTCAATGTTTCTAAATTTAGAAAATGGTATTAATATGACATGTTCGTATTTTTAAGTGGATTATTGGCTTTGTGTGGGTTTTATCTACCCCTAATTACCCTACTTCACTGTTAACATTTAAGTATTCCTTTATACCCTTTTGGGTTTCATGACTATTTTAAAATAATAATGGCATGAAAAAAACATAACATTCATACTATGTTTTCCTTTAGTACAAGTTGTGTAAAGCATATTGAAGTTTTCAAGCATAATTTGAACTAGGTTGACTCCAAGAAGGTGAAACCTTGTTCGTAAATCTTCATAATAGCCCATTTAAAATTATTCCATGAATCATAATCCCAACTTCATTGCACTTGGATAGGCTCGAATCTATATGAATTCAATAAGTTGCACACAAGGAATTCAAATATTGAGAAAATTGATACTAATTTTTTTTGCTTTTCTGAAGTGAAACACTTGAGGTAGGCCTCCAGACATTTGTTGACTGCTTCAATTTGACCATCAGTTTGGGGATGATAGGAAGTACTAAGTTGTAGTTGGGTACCTTGTAGCCTGAAGAGTTCCTGCCAAAAGTTACTGGTGAAGATCAGGGCACGATCAGACACAATGGAAGTGGGCATGCCATGCAATTTGAAGATTTGGTCCATGAAATATTGAGCCACCAAAGCTGGTGTAAAAGGGTGGGGTTGGGCGCAAAAATGAGCATACTTAGAAAGTCTGTCCACAACCACCATGATGACTGACTTGTTGCCTGACTTCGGAAGACCCGTAATGAAATCCATAGAAACTTCCGTCCAGATTGAGGCAGGGATGGGCAATGACTGTAATGTGCCTAGGGATTTGATTGTTTCTCCTTTGTGGTGTTGACACACGTCAGACTCAACTACAAAAGCAAGAATGTCATTTTTCATGCCTGTCCAAAAGAATGAACATCGAGTGCGAGCATAAGTCTTCCGAAATCCTGAATGGCCTGCAGTGGGAGATGAGTGCAACTCTGCCAAAATGCGAATTTTAAGGGTGGATGTTGGTGATATCACTACTTTGTCCTTGTAGCAAAGAATCTCATCCTGCCAAGAGTAGCCCGTTGTGGAATTTGGATATGCCTGCAATTTATTAATGAGTTGGGAGAGCAAAGGATGTGAAAACCATTCCTTGTGAGCCTCTTCAATCCATTCTGGAATGGGAAGAGAGATTGCTAGCAGAGTGCTTTCCTCCTCAAATTGGCGTGATAAAGCATCTGCTACGACATTTTCTCGCCCTTTCTTGTAAATTCTCTGATCCCAACATTTTTGCTAGCCATTTATTTTGTTGTGGTGAGGATAGGCATTTGTCCAAAAAATATTTAAGGCTTTGATGGTCTGTGCAAATTTGGAAACGCCGCCCCAATAAGTATGGTCGCCAAGTATCCACTGCATGTAAGATGGCCATAATCTCCTTCTCATAGGTAGATTGTCCTAGATTTGTCCCACTTAGTTGTTGGCTAGTGAAGGCCAAGGGTCGACCTTCCTACATTAAGATAGCCCCAATACCCATACCTGAAGCATCACATTCAATCAGAAAAGATTTGGTGAAGTCGGGTAGTGCCAATACGGGAGTGGAACACATGGCATGTTTGAGAGCTATAAATGCCTGTTATGCTTCATCATTCCAGAGGAATGAATTTTTCTTGAGAAGGTGAGTGAGTGTTATAGACAATTTTGTGCCTTACAGCAACAAGCATGAATTGTCAATAATCCAAGGGATCCAAAGTTCCCTAAACATGATGTTCCTACCCCTAGAGGAACAAGGTCAGCAAACCAACAGCTCTCAGATCAGTTCTCCACCTGAAAACACTCAAAAACAAGCAATCCTGAAATCAAAGCAGGTGCTCCACTAGGCTTCTGCGCTGAAACACAACTGCTCCATGGTGTACCTGCGTTTCAAAGCAGGCAGAACAAAGCCCACCTGCGTTGGGCGAGTTTGGACATGTGGCACAGTGAGTCATTGCTTTGGAATCTTCCAAAAATGACACTTGGATCAGGTATTTCGCCTTGTGATGAGTCAGAGGCTTTGTTTCTCCAAGTGGAAGCAAGGTTCACCAAGTGGACTCAAGAACTGAAGATCAACTAAAGATTAACTGAAGAGAGAGAGGACACAAGGCAGCTACACATCAGTTGCAAGCTGACTCATCCTTTCTCAATTCATCTATATATTGAGCTCTCTCCTATGAGCTCAGGGGGCTGGAATTTTGTGCAAAGTAATGATATGCTGTTGGTTTCATTCTTGAGTTATTGGGTGATTGTTTGAGAGAGGTGAAGAAGAGCAATTCTTTCTGCTGGGAGGTGTTGCTGGGTTGGAGCCTGCAATGGTTGTAATCCTCTCAGAACCTTTATTTCTTCATTAATAAAAGCTATTGAGGTTCTTCTATGTGCTCTTGTTTCAGTTATATATTGTGATGATTGCATGTTTGGTTTACACTAATCCATGAACCAGTTATGATTGCATGCCCCTTGTAGTTTCCTTCTTTGTCATTGTGCAGGATCTCATTGTAGCTGGGCGAGCAAAAGGACAAAGAGCTAGGAACAAGCGGCCAAAGAGGAGAGTTTGGATTCGACATTAAGTGCAAGGCAATGGTTAGTGCTTTCTCCATCCTCTTTTGCTTTCATAAAGAAGTAAACCTCCAGTAGTTTGTTTTACAGTTGTTGCTAAGGAACTGTCACCCTTAGAGTGGGTTAGGGTCATCCGAGTCGGATACTTTTCCCTACAACAAACTGGCGACTCCGCTGGGGATCGTATCCGTTTGATTGTGTTTGTAGTATTTTGCTATTCATTTCCTGAACAAAAGAGTACCAAATCGAAAAGCTTTTGACTATATCAAAAGCGAAGTAGAGGGGCTGCTACTCTTGCTCATTGTCTGAGCAGATTCATGATTTGAAGAGCTGATCTACAAAGATCCTTGTAAGCTCTTAGTGATAGCTTTGCACCTTCTAAATCATCCCTTTGATTGTGCTTGACTGATTGCTTCTGATTTGAGCAAAAACCGTGCATTTTTTAGAAAATTATGACCCGGAAACTGTGAAAACGCAATTCTCGTTTTCCAAAGCAGGTAGTACACAGGCTACCTGCTTTGCAACGCAGGTCCCGAACTAGCTACCTGCGCTGAGAGCCAGTTTGACTGTGCAGAGCCTGCATTGACCCAAATTTGCTTAGTGCATTTGGGGTTTCCTCCTTTCTCTTGCCTGTTTTCACTTAGTTTTGCTGCTAGGTGTCAGTCTTGTGCCTGTTTTGAAACCAATATTACTTGCCATCATTCCGCCTCTGTTATATAACGAAATTGTACTTGTTCTTTGTATTTCTTACTCATCTACAATTTCCCATAACGAAAAGTAAACTAGTCATGCTTTTGGCCTCTTAGATCTGAACCTGTGTTAGGCGTTTTGCTGGTCTAAAGAGTTAGCTTGTTTGCTATCCATAGCTGGTTAGTCATTTTACTTTCGTTCGTATGGTTTGATTTCATGTATTTCCAGTGATTAAGCAAGTGAATCTTAAGGTGTCTTTTGATTTTGGACAAGCTTGTTTACTTTCGCTTTAAATCGAAATCAAAGTTATATAACCACTTTCTTTTTGTATCCATCCACATTAAGAAAGGGAAAAGAAAATACATGCATTGTGCATTTTGCATTTGACTGTGTGCTTGACGATTTAGAAAAATTTGCATTTTAGTGTGTGTTCTATGATCTGTGTGAAAAGATTTGCCTTTCTTTTCCCTCAGTAGTTAAGGTTTTCAAAGTTGAAAGATTGAAAAGTTTGCTTCTCATCTTAGACTGCATTCAGGAATTTGTTATATACATCTCGTGGTGATCCTTAAAGGCAAACTGATAAGCAAGATCAACATTAAAATAAATCCAATTTACATAACAACGCTTTGTAACATAACGCAAACATCTAGAGGTCTAGGTAGAGACGTGTTCCGGCGTCGTTAAACATAGTGACTGTCGATCTCTACGAAGGTGGGTGATTCCTCCTGAGAGTTGGTGGCACTAATACGGACTTGTGCTCCCACGTACCGTCGAGTATATATTGGGAGACCCCTATAGGCAATTATCCTTTATCCATAGGAAGCCGTGTTGGCCGCCCTACTGATCGCGATGCAGTGAACACGGCATTCACGAAGATCGACCACCCGTACCGTAAAACATATTCTGTGGTTTCGCGAAAAGTTTGGCACACCCTCTGCCTAGAACTCCAGAGCAGTTTCTTTTGGCCTTTTTCAAACTCTATAACTGAAAAAGTCCATCCGAGCATTTGTCACTTCGGGCTCGTTAAAACATCGAAGGCGACTAGAGTCATCTTTAGCTTTTTCTCGACTCTTAAAACATGAAAAAGCAAGTTTGTGTCTAAAAGCGTCGTTAATAAAATTTATTTTAAGCGGAACAAAATCACCTGTTATTCCCACGTTGATCTTTCAGTTGAAAAGTATGGAGCCCACCAACCAAGGAGGCAACCTTGGCGGAAGTCCAAATCCCTTCTCCTCTTGGGGAGATGTTGGTGCGCCTCATATGGCAACATTGTCACTTCCAGGATTGACAATTGGCCTACCTGTATGGCTCTTTTCAACTAATGTAGTCCAGATCGCCACTAATCCTGAGCAGTCGAATCAACAGTCAGACCAGTCTAGGACTACCCACCAGCCTTCCACTTCTTACAATACTTCCTCTGATCCTTCATCTTCGCAAGGTAGAGCTGGCAAAAGTCAGCCTCCCAAGGAGAAGAAGGAAAGGAAGAAGAGAGAAAAGAAGCAGAAGGAGCCTATGGCGAAGGCGACTGGGGGCAAGCAAAAGACAGCTGACAAAAACCCACACACTGCACCGACCGGGCCTAAATTGCCGTGTGTCATTTGTGAAGGGGCCCACTTCCATCGTGATTGTCCTTGTATTCCCCGGATACTAAGGGACTGGTCCCCAAGATTGCACAATCCGGTAGCATCAACCTCTGGCAGTCATGTTGATTGCAGTCCGTCAACTAGCGAGAGTGAAGGACGAAGAGGGAGACCAAGATCACCCTGTATATTGTGTGAAGGCGAGCATGCCATCCACAGATGTCCATTCTTAGATGAGGCAAAGAGAGTTTTGGAAGATCGTCTGGTTTCGCCGTTACGACTTCCTCCTGGATACCAAAAACTCGCGCCTAATCCCTCGATAGTTGAAAATTCAGCTGACCCGCCCAAGTGGTCAGCTGAAGTGTCGGTCATTGAGAATGAACCTACTGAATCCAGACCAGACGAAAGTCTAAAGGTCGAAACGGCAGTTGACCCGGTTCTTCCTTCAGAGGTTTCATCGTCCAATGACTCCGTCATTGAAGACCCATCTTCAAATGACACCCTCACTGAAGAGGATAAGGATGACACTGTCCATATTCTTTTCATCAACACAGACTCTGGTGAGCATCAGGGCAATGCGCCCATTCCTTTATCGTAGGAAGGAACATCGTCAGGGTCGTATCCGGCCGTATATTCGGTCCCACCACCAAGCAACCTAGTTGTATCCTTTGATTGGAATCAACTAGGCAGACCCCGGTTACCAGCCAGTATCCCATTCAGAATCATAGTCCAAATCTACAGAATGGTGATGGCTGGAACTATCATTGATGAAGGGGCATCTGTGAGTATCCTTTCCTCTGTTGCTTGGAAAGCACTGGGTTGCCCGGCGCTTTTACCTGAGATGAGAAATCTATCAGGTTTTGATAAAGGAACCAGTCACCCGTTAGGGATTCTCCCCAATGTTCCGGTTACATTGAAAGGGAAAACAGTTCGCATGAACATCATGGTCGTCCAGGGACCCTTGGCATATAACTTACTCCTTGGAAGAGACTATATATATTGCATGGAGACAATAGTGTCCTCACTCTTTAGAGTCATGTGTTTTCCGCACGAAGGAAGAATGGTCCAGCTAGTAGACCAACTTTTATTTCCAGGATCACGCATTGCAAATAGTCAAATACCATCCCTTAACGGTTTATTCGCTCAAGGAATGCCACCGCCCCCGGTTCTACTTTCCGATGAATGCGAGTAATTTGGAAAGAAAGAACTGGGACCCAGGGGGCATGCACCCTGGCCTGCCTCGGGCAGAGAAAACCTTAGGTATAAAGTTAATTTCCGCAGAAGGATGGACTAGTCCGTACCCTGTCCGGCAGAGGAAGAGAGGGTTGTTCTAGGATAAAATTCTTTTGTCAAAGTTATGCGAGCGAAGCAATCGCTCCCTTTGTCTAAAGAAGTGGGCTCTCCTAAGGAGGGGGTCTATTTGTGGCAGCAAGAAGCCACCATCTTTGAATGTCAAGCCTCACCCATTAAAACAAGTTGTTTTGAAGGATAAGTAGGGGCAGTCTTCAAAGAAAGAGATGAAATTGCTACAACAAGTAGTCACCATCCTTAGCAACCTAATGATAGACATCGCCGAAAAGAGAGTTTAGTTTGCGGCAGCAAACAAAACCATTTTTCGGATAATAAGTAAGAGATGGCAGAATCTCGAAATTATACTTTATACCTGGGGGCATGCAAACCTTTTGGAGTGCAAGCACGGGACGACTATTTATTTTTTAAATTTTTAGGTCCTCCCTTTAAATCTGTAGGTCTAACCCGTTAAACTCGTAGGATTAGCCGTTTCTAGCTTGCATAAAGAAAGGATGAAGGGCAAAAGTTAAAACCTGCCAATTTGGAGTAATTAGTGAGGTATCGCTCCTTAAATAATATTACCTCACCTAAAGCATTCCTTGTATTAAGACTGGTATAATTCGAGCAGTTTTAGCAATGTTCATGCTCGTTAAAAAATAAAAGCAATCATCGAGCAGTTTTTGTGCAGAAGTTCATGCTCGTTAAAAAATAAACGTAAATTGTGAGCAATCTTTCCCTAGCAGTTCAAGCTCATCCAGAAAAATGAACCGGTAAACAACCTCGAGAAATGTAACCTTTGAAAGCCATATTAAAAGCCCTTGGTCGTGTTTATATGCCATCACCTCCATCTGTTCATTTGGCCAATCGTTCACCTCCATATGTTTGTTTACCCATTTTGAGGAACAGCTGCGAAGAGTGATTTCAATTAGCCATCCTTGTGACACTGCCGTGATTGGAGAATTCCAACCTGTACCTGGAATCTGCTGCTATCCCTGTTCATCACTCGTTCCTCAAAAGACGAGTCTTCTTTGAGCTCTTTTCACTGACTCGTAAAATATGAAAAGTTTGCCGAGTTTTGGCCTTCCAGCTCGTTAAAGCGACCAGAAAGCTATCCCTCCTCTAGATTTTAATCTTTTTGGACCTGAGGGATTATTGCACAAAAAGATCGAGCGCTTGTTTTGTTCGGCTCGTTAAAGCAACCGAAAATTCATCCCTTCTGTATTGTTTTAAACTTTTTCGGACTGAAGGGATTAGATGACGAAAAAGGAATTTTGGAGTTAACTTTTCGTACCTTTTCAGACTCTCTAAAAATGAAAAGGACCGAGTTTTCCTTGTCGTTAGACTCGTTAAAATGATTAAATAGCGACAAACTTGTCTTTAGACGAGAACGAGTTTCCCTATCGCTAGGCTCGTTAAAACATAGCGATGGGCTTGCCCGAAGGGCAGGTTATAGAACAAGCATATGTTATCCTCCTCAAGCTTGACAAAAATAAAGAGGTACTGGTCAGCAATGACTGGGGAAAAATTGGGAGAACCTCACAGTATTAATGGTAGCAAGTCGCTCTTGAACATGACACTTTGTCCTCCGTACCGCATCGGGTTGGGTTGTTTCATTCACCGGTCGCAGAACCATGGTCCTCGCCACACCGTCCACAATTGGGGTAATGCTACCAATCCATCACATCAGTGTCGTTATATGTTCAAGAGATGTGGTTCTGTAAAGAGTCAACCGTGTTCCACCCACTGCCATACATTATCCTTCATCCACTTCATGACCGCCACCCTGAATCATACATCACAGTTTGTTTTCACCTCATCATAATCACTAGCTCCGTTCCGTGTCACTGATGTGGGATTCATTAAGGCCCTCCTTTGACGGATCGCTCCTTGTCGACATCAGCTCATTATCCAAGGAGTTGATCTAGGAACACCCCCCTCAGTACTTTGAAGCTTGCATGCCTCAATGGCAAGTTTCTCACTTCCGGCGACAGGTATACATCAATGACCTTCGACCAGAAGATTTTTGCATGGTGGTCGACGCCAAGTCCTTTATTCCCACCATGTAGATTGTACTGCCGTACCTTGAGGGTCATCATCCTTATCGGTGATTCCTCTCGCGCTTGTTAACGGTTTACATCATTGACCGGTAATCAAGCGATGTCTTTCCATGTTCGACTTCAAGAAATTCTCACATGGATCGACTTGTACATCGAGTGAAGATCGGAAGAGACTGAAGACCCCGGATCTAGTTTCATCCATCCGGGCTGCGATATATATTCAGGACATAAAGACATTTGATATGTACATCATTGCATCAGATGATCATCCTTTTCAAAGGATGACAAATTCGGCAGAGAATTATCAGTCTAGCATCAGACGATCGTCTGTTCTATGTACCAAAATGTATTTATAAAGCTGAGCATGGGAATGCCCGCCTCAGCTAGATCATGAAAAATGTATGAAAAATAATGTATTGTATTGTATCTTATTACAGGACACTTCTCAGCAGATTGAATGAACTTCGGATCCTCTCAATAAAGCATTTCACCCGATAAACGACCTCATACTTTAGGGGGCATCTGTTATAGACAATTTTGTGCCTTACAGCAACAAGCATGAATTGTCAATAATCCAAGGGATCCAAAGTTCCCTAAACATGATGTTCCTACCCCTAGAGGAACAAGGTCAGCAAACCAACAGCTCTCAGATCAGTTCTCCACCTGAAAACACTCAAAAACAAGCAATCCTGAAATCAAAGCAGGTGCTCCACTAGGCTTCTGCGCTGAAACACAACTGCTCCATGGTGTACCTGCGTTGCAAAGCAGGCAGAACAAAGCCCACTTGCGTTGGGCGAGTTTGGACATGTGGCACAGTGAGTCATTGCTTTGGAATCTTCCAAAAATGACACTTGGATCAGGTATTTCGCCTTGTGATGAGTCAGAGGCTTTGTTTCTCCAAGTGGAAGCAAGGTTCACCAAGTGGACTCAAGAACTGAAGATCAACTAAAGATTAACTGAAGAGAGAGAGGACACAAGGCAGCTACACATTAGTTGCAAGCTGACTCATCCTTTCTCAATTCATCTATATATTGAGCTCTCTCCTATGAGCTCAGGGGGCTGGAATTTTGTGCAAAGTAATGATATGCTGTTGGTTTCATTCTTGATTTATTGGGTGATTGTTTGAGAGAGGTGAAGAAGAGCAATTCTTTCTGCTGGGAGGTGTTGCTGGGTTGGAGCCTGCAATGGTTGTAATCCTCTCAGAACCTTTATTTCTTCATTAATAAAAGCTATTGAGGTTCTTCTATGTGCTCTTGTTTCAGTTATATATTGTGATGATTGCATGTTTGGTTTACACTAATCCATGAACCAGTTATGATTGCATGCCCCTTGTAGTTTCCTTCTTTGTCATTGTGCAGGATCTCATTGTAGCTGGGCGAGCAGAAGGACAAAGAGCTAGGAACAAGCGGCCAAAGAGGAGAGTTTGGATTCGACATTAAGCGCAAGGCAACGGTTAGTGCTTTCTCCATCCTCTTTTGCTTTCATAAAGAAGTAAACCTTCAGTAGTTTGTTTTACAGTTGTTGCTAAGGAACTGTCACCCTTAGAGTGGGTTAGGGTCATCCGAGTCGGATACTTTTCCCTACAACAGTGAGGGGTCTAGTAATGCGACCATAATTGCAGAAAAATTTTCGATAGTAGCCCGTGAGACCCAAAAATCCTCTCAAGTTCTTCAAGGTCTTTGGTTGAGGCCAATCCTGCATTGCCTGGACCTTTTTGGGATACACCTTGACACTTTCACGCCCCACAATGTGGCCCCAATACTCAACTTCTTCCATGCCAAAAGAGCACTTGGACAATTTGACAAATAATTTCTGCTTCTGGAGCAGTTGCAAGAGCAGATCTACATGTTGAAGATGTTTTTCCCAGGTGAGGTTGTAGATGAGGATGTCATCAAAGAAAACAAGGACAAATGTTCTGAGATATGGTTTGAGCAGGTGATTCATGAGACTCTAAAAAGTGGATGGGTCATTACAGAGACCAAATGGCATGACCAGGAATTCATAATGGCCTTCATGAGTTCAGAAAGCAGTCTTTGGAATGTCTACTTCTTTCATGAAAATTTGGTGATCGCTCGAGCGAAGGTCGAGATTAGTAAAGAATTGAGCCCCATTTAGTTCATCCAGCAAATCATCAACAACCGGAATGGGAAATTTATCTTTGACCATCAACTTGTTGAGGGCCCTGAAGTCTGGACACATACGCCATTCCCCATATTTCTTGAGCACCATGACCACAGGCGATGAATAAGGACTAATGCTAGGACGAATGACACCGACTTCCAGGAGTTCCTTGATGATTTTTTCAATTTCATTCTTTTGGGCAAAAGGATATCTATATGGGTGTACATTTGGTGGTTGTGCCCCTGGGACCAAAGTAATGCTATGATCATGTTCCCCTCTCAAGGGTGGAAGCTCATGAGGCTTGTCAAAGACCTACAGATGGTTGTTTAAGACCTATTGCATCTTAGGATGAATATGAAGAGAAGTGGGTTCGAAGGCCTGGATGGCATTAAATTGGGCTATAACTCCATGGTGGCCCTTTTTTAACAATTTTTCCATCCTATGCGAGCTGATGATAGAAGGAGCACCTGCCTAGAGTCCGCGGAGGGTATGTGTGTGGTTATTCTACTTGAAGCTCATATATAACTCCTAGAAATCCATTGTGATTGGGCCGAGTGTGCGGAGCCATTCAGCACCCAAGACAATGTCACACCCACCCATGTTGATGGCAAACATGTGGGTCTTTAGGTGATAATCCCCCATTTGAAGTTTGAAATTTTCACAGCGGCCTTCACATTTCATTGTCCCCCCATCAGCAATCTGGACCTGGAAATTAGAGACAGCTCTGACAAAACAATGAACTGCTTCAACAACTCTTTGATGGATAAAGTTATGCGTACTACCACTATCAATCAAGACTACTACAGGGTGATGCTTAATAAACCTCGGATTTCGATAGTTTGGGGAGAAGAAATTCCTGCCAAAGCATTAAGCGAGATAACTGGTTCTTCAGGTGTAGCTGGGAGCTCATTATCTAGCTACTTGTCCTTATCTTCCTCCTTTGGTCCCTCAAATGGTGGGGCTTCCTCAGATGAACTGTGATCAGTAGCATCAATTTGAAATAATTTGGGTTCCTTGCATTGATGCCCGAGGAGTATTTCTCATCACAGTAGTAACACAATCCTTGCTTTCTTCTTTCCACCATTTCCGCTAGTGACACCTTTTAAACCTTAAGTGTTTGGGTAGTGCTCAGAGCCTGGGTGGGGCATCCCTTAGCTATGAAATTTGGACGAGTTGACTGGGCCGCTAACACGTGTTCTACTTCACGAGCTGTCTTGCAAGTTGCCAGCCATGAGACTGGGTGTTGTAGTCGGATGTGGGCTTGTCTGGTGTCTTTGAGACCACTAATAAAACATTCCAAGTAGAATTCATTTGCTAGATTCTTGCATTGTGCCTGTCTGTCGAAGCATAGTAAGATGACCCAAAAAGTTAGGTTCATGGTCAAAGCGATCAGAAAGGGCTTTTGAGAATATCTGCCAAGTCAGTGGCATTGCATAGCAGCGTTGATGCCATTGCCACCATTGCCATCTTTCTTGGTCCAAGTCCAGGCTTCCCACACTTAGCTTAGTCGCATCATCTCTGATGTGATTCAATGTGAAATATTGCTCCATTTGTGCTAGCCATATGGCCGGATGAGAGCCATCAAATTTATACATGTCTAGCTTGGGTGGTCGAAGCTGGGACTGTTGGTGGTTTCCATAGAAGTGAAGAGAATGGCTAGACTTTCCCTCAAGGTTTTCATTCAAAGCATATGCCTCCGATTGTTTCCTCGACTTGCCCTTTGTGAGTGTGTCAGTTAAGGTCTGGATTTGCTTCGTTAATGCCTCCAACTTTTGTTCAAGGGTGTTGATCTTCTCATTGGCCATAGCTTGAGCTCTGGTTTGTACCATGCACCGATCTGGTGCACTTGTCGTTATTGTGAAAAAAAAATTGGGACCACCTGAAATTTTGACGCTGACAAGTGAATGGTACCACCTTGCTCAGCCCGTCGACCTGATTCTTATGGGCTAAGTCTCCTATAAGCGTCCTGGGAGGGTCTTAGACTTTTTTTTTTTTTTTAACTCTGAAAGGAGTTTTACTCCTTGCTTAGGAATATTGTAGTAGCCGATTCCCAGAAAAGTTAATTCTGCCCAATGTCCTGCGAGAATCACGCCCAGGTATAGGAGCCACACAAATAGTCAGTTCTGTCGGCGAAACCTTCAAATGCAGAGTATGAATAGGAATGTGGTAGTGATCAAACCCCTACTGCTAGATTTGAATGGCGGATCTGATTGTTGCGACTGCTACAGAACCCAAACTACTAGATCTGATTGGCAGATCTAATAGATCTAAATGGCGGATTTGAGAGATCTAAATGGTGGAACTAATTGTTGCGGCTGCGACAGAACCCAACCTGCTAGATCTGATCTGGCAAAGATGATGCGTGATCTAGAGAGAGACAAGGGAACTATGGTCTCAATGAGTGTGAGGTGCTACAGATCGCAATATACATAAGGGTCCAACAGTAGTACTCGGCCCAATCTTTCAGGGAACTAACCAAGGAGGATCAACTGTACCCTTAGTCGTACAACCTGACTACCCTATCGTACCCACGAGTAATCTCCCCAAGTGTTGTTTTCGGTGTACTGTAGCAGCAAGACGGCCGACGGTTTATCTATGGCGAGGTTTCAAGACAGCCTAGGGGGCTTCCGATATACCCTGCGGGTACTTGGAAGACAATGCGTGCGCGGTTCTGTCTAATGCGCTACTACTTGAAGGGGTACCCACAGGGGTTACAAGGGAGTCCAACAAGCATGACCACCTCTTGTATTTCCTGTGTGCATGCCTTCCCAAATCCGCAGGTTTATGCGCTCAATGACAAATCCCGTGGTTTAAAGACACCAAAACACGTCTCTAGCCAAAAAAAATTCTACTAAAAATGGAGATCCCACCAGCCCTGTAAAGTGCTCTGATACCACTTGTTATGCTCTTGACCTGTGAGAAGATACCAGAATACCAAGTATGCAAAGAAATATACCCAGAACACAGAACAATAAGAAATAACAACATGCATTTTATTATTCAGAAAGGAAAGCAATGTTCACTTGCCTCTTCGAGGGGGCAACCTCCAATAGAGCTGGGCTCAATTACAAAATAAGACACGACGCTCCTCAAGGGGAGTCTCTATCCTTTATATAGGATTCATACATGCAATACCATGGGTCAGTACCATGGTTCTTATTAATACCATCTATCTAATACCATGGCCCATTTGCAACTAACTGTGGCCCCTTCTTTAAATGTGGGTCAACCACTTACAATTATTAATATGGGCTTTATTGACTCTTTAACTAACTATAACTATGACTCGACCCTATTACATAAATAAGGGGGTTAGGGTTGGACTCTAACAGTGACAATTTCACTTGGAATATATTTTTTGATTGTAATCCGACAATTTTTAGATTGCAAAATCTTAAAATTTTAATGTTTTAATCACAATTTTAACACTAGATATAAATCCACATCATCAAAAACCCCTAACACACCCCAAATACCACAACTTGACAATTATAACCTAATTTTTTGAAAATTCCAATTAAATTTAACCTAAAATTTGGAAAAAAAAAAAAAAAAACCAACCCTTTCCACACGAAATTAACACCTACGCAAACAAATAATTACTAATTCTAAACCCGTAATTACTAAATTCTAAATTATAACATGCAATATAAATTTTATATTCATTTTGTGAATTTAAATTATTCTCATAACGACACTCACATAATTACTAAATTCTAAATTATAACATGCAATAGAAATTTATATTCATTTTGTGAATTTAAATTATTCTCATAACTATACTCATCTCAATCTCTTAACCCAAAGATATATGGTATACACATGACTTAACTATTACAACCTCATGAAATGAATAATTCCAAATTATTCTTTCGCGTATAGTCTAAACAACTGACAATTTGACAATTTGTGTTGACGATTACAAGGCAAATCGAATCAAGTGGAAGTTGCAGTGGCATTGAACTTAGATCGTGCAGTGCGATCTTGTCCAATCAAAGCAGTCAACATTTCACCAACTTATTATTCATGTTTCTTGTAATGCCACGTCATGTGTTTAGATATTATTCAATGCCACGGATAGATTAGTGTCAAATAAGTCAATTTGGGATCAAAGTTAGGAAACTCTTTGAATGAAGTAAGTTAATTTTGGTAAATATATATTTTTTTAATTAAAATTATAAAAATGATTGGAATTTAGGTTTTTGTGATCTATAATTTTATTTTTATTTTTATGTTTTTTTCTTGGAAAATATTACATTAAAATTTATCTGTCGGATTGGTTTCGAACTATTTAGTGTGGTTCATTATATCGACTCGTTTCAAACTATTTAACTAGTGTGGTTCATTATGGGGATAAGATGGAAAATCAGATCATGGCATCAAATTAAATAAGGATAGAGATGTAGAGAATTAATTTTTAGATGTTAGTTAGTTTTGACTAGAAATTATTATTTATTAATAAAAACATTTTAATACAATGAAAGTAACCATTAGAACATAACTCTTAATTGATATTTTTTTTAATAAATTATAATTAAATAAAAATATTTAAAATTAAATAGATTAATATTTTTTTGTCATAAATTGGATAATTAAAGTCAAATAAATAGGTAGATATTTTATTTATTTATCTATTTAAGTATTGACTAAATATATAGATATGTTTGGACTAAATATAGAAATATTGAGTTTTAAATAATTAGATTTATAGCTAAATAAATATTTTATTTACATATTTCTTTGCTTATATATTAAAATTTTGAATAAAATTAAATATGTTTAGACTACATAAATTTATAATTAAATATTAAGATTTGAAATATATAAATAAATAAACATTTATTTATTTTTTGTATGTTTGGTAAGACTCTCCAATTTTCGAGTTTAAATGTCCATTATTCACCCAGGGGAGAGTAGAACAAGATTCAAACCCCTCTGATTTGGTGAGACTTCATTCCATAGCCATCGCCACTTCAGCAACTAGAGGCAGACATAAATAAATAAATATTGATTTTGATTAAATAAATAAATATTTCATTTAGTTTTGACTAAGCAAATAAATAAATGTTTTGTAGTTTTGACTAAAAAAATTATAAATATAAAAAGGGAAAATGAATAATAAAAGTAAATATAGTAAAGATATAAGGATTATATATATATAGAGAAAAAAAAAACAATAGAAAAGAAAAAAGTTTAAACATAAAGGAAAAAGATAAAAACAAATGATGAAAAGTATTAAAAGGAAAAAAGTCATTGCATAGATATTCAAAGTGCATTGCTATCTTTTAAATAGAAAGGAAAAAGGCAAAGACAAAATGATAAAAAAATGTTAAAAAAAAAGTCATTGCATAGATATTCAAAATGCATTGCGATCTTTTAAATAAAAAAGAAAAAAACAAAGACAAATAATAAAAAGTATTAAAGGAAAAGAGGTCATTGCATAGATGTTCAAAGTGCATTGCCATCTTGTCCATCTCAATCAAAGCATTCAACATATGCACCTACTTAGTATCCGTGTTTTTAACAATGCCACCAATTATTCAATTCAACATCTACATCTACACCTACTTAGTATCCTTGTTTTTTACAATGCCACAATGTCATAGATAAGAGTAAAAAAAAGAGTCAAAGTTGTATAAGATTACCAAATATTACATCTACACCTACTTAGTATCCTTGTTTTTTACAATGCCACAATGTCATAGATAAGAGTAAAAAAAGAGTCAAAGTTGTATAAGATTACCAAATATTATCAAATATATGGTAATTTGTTGGGGTAAAATCAAAGTTATATGTTATGAAACTTATATATTCTTTGAATGGAGCAAGTTAATTTTGGTAAAAAGTTAGTTTTATTTATTTATTTGAAATTAATTATTTAAAAGTTAATATAAGTTTTAAGTATTAATAAAGTTTTATTATGATGTAAGATTTATGTATACTATAACAATATTTTAGGATTTTGTAATTTTGAATTTATTTAAAATGTTAATGATTCAATTAGAATTTTTAATTAGTAGAAATGCTTATTTTTTTGTATTTATGAAATTTGAGATTTAAAAAAGAAATTTACTCTAATCTTGTTTTTCTAATTTCTCCTATTTCTTTTTTTATTTTGATCTATTTATTTATTTAAAATAAAAAATTTATGTGGGTTAATTTTTATTTTTATTTATTTTTTATTTCTATTTTTTATTATTAATTCCTTGCTTTATGGTTTTATTATTATTATTTTTTGGTTTTAATTTTAATGATTTTTATTTCTGTCCAACTTTTATTTTAAATATATTATTATTTAATTTTTGTAGGTTGAAATTTAGTTGCATTTTTATTTGTTTTTTTTCAAATTATCTATTTATATCTCAATTATAAACTATAGTAAATGATTAGAAAATATATATATATATATATATATATATATATATATATATATATATTCCAAAATATTTTATGCTAAATGACCTTTGAAATGAGTTAAAAAACAAATTTTTTTTTGTTCATAATAATTTATATGTAAAGAATTGTCTTCTTTGATATGACTCAAATCATGAGCCTTATAATAATTATTTTTGAAAAAGAGGTTAGGATCCTTTTAAGTGATATAGGTTGTATTGAATTGACATCTCCAATCTGGTGGTCAGGTTAGACTCTCAGCTTGTTTTTATGCAATTGACAAATCGTTATCGCATTCGTAATCTAACCTTGTTAAGTCATTATTTAAGGGTACGACTCTTGGAACGTCAATTTGAAGTTATCACGTATGAGCACATTCCTAGAGAATTTAATACAGTTGCTGATTCATTGGAAAACTATGTGTTAGATTGGAATCTATCTCCTTTTTTTTGTAAGTCAGATAGATATATTATGAAACAAAAATATTGTACAAAAAATCTGCAGAGGCAGATCGAGACCTGATGAAGACAGATCAAAAGACACAAGACTCTAGCCCTAAGACAACCAGAAACTATGATATTTCAAAAGCTAACCGCACACCGCGCAGGGTGGCCTTATCCCTTTAACTTCTACGCATATCTATAACAAAGATAATTCTTGAACTGCATCACTGTAACTGGTACACTATTAGGATGAGCCAAAATTATAGTTCAAGACCTCAGACAGACACCAGACAAAAGCCATAAAGGCCTACAGAAACAGACAACAAACAAAGCCAGAGAGATGGCACAGACATGACAAAAGACAAGGCTGAAGAGATGGCACCAACAAACCCGATTCACTGCGGGGGCATTCCATATCTACTTGCAATGTTCAAACCTTGTTCCAGGACATGCCTGTCCACTCTTTCCAGCAGGGATCGGTAGTTGTTAAGTTCCTTCGGCGGTGCTTTTTGCTTGCTGTCAGAGCTCGGAGGATCCGGACATATGGTCTTCCGAAGAATTTGGATAAGCAGAGTTAATTTCTTATTGACCGTTTCCGCCTTATCATACACAGTTGAAATTTTATTATCCAATGTTCCGCAAATCTCCAGCAAACTATTTAGTTGGGCTTCAGATACATGGCTTTCCCCTTGAGAATTCTGGTTCCCAGCTTCCATGGAATCCAGAGCTTTCGCCAAAAGGGTCTTGACCCGCCAGCTTTCTACTTGTGTGCGCACAAATTGGGTGGCACGCCTGGATGCAGTGCCTGGGTCGATCAACCAATCTACCTCCCTTGCGATTTCCTCCTCATTGCGCGGCTGTTCCTCCTCCTTTACTGCAGCCTCCATCTCCTCAATTCTTCGTTTGTTTCTTGTAGTTGTTCGAGTTTCATATGCGCTCCTTGCAGCCCGGAGCTCCTGGTTTGTGCTGATGCTCCGGCAATTCCCAGTATCCATATCTTTCCTGTTACCCGTCGCTTGAATCGCAGCTCGGACTCGAGAACAATTGTAACCCACAATAATGCCTTTAGAAGGAGTGAATGAAACGTTGCTCCAGCAGTTAGTTAAATAACTCTTCGCCATGAGGTTTCCCACGCTGTGCCTCGCCTCCCGAAACATCGTGGGAGTACTGCTATCATAGTTCCTGTGGGTGGTCGTAAAAGCTGCGTGATGTCGCCTGCTATACAAATAAATGTTGCTCATGCCTTGATGAGTAAACTCGTGCCAAATGTCGATCCTGCCGAGGGGGCAACTGCAGTAGTCCCTTCGAAATATCCACTTGAAGATGTGCTTTCTGTGCACCCTTTGTTGCCATAAATGCATACGCCTGGCTTGTCCTTTCGATTTGTGCCAACCTTCGCTACTCATATCGTCTCCCGAGTATTTCATCATGAGGGGCCGATATAGTCTGCCGCTTTCCGGTTAAGCCCGGTTTAAATTGCCCACGTCCTCTCTTGCCAGCTGTTGGCATCTCTCCTTAAGGTGAGGATAGTCCACTTGCTGCCAACATGTGTCCCATCCCCTGTCTTGGTTGTCAATACTATAGTTTGCCAAGTAATCAGCTAGCCCATTTGCCTTACGCCTGACCGATTGAAAGACTAAACCTTTCATTTCGCCGATTAATTTTGCAATGTTCTCCGTCACCTTGGCGAGCCTCCAGTGTCTCGTGGCTTTGCATGCCTGAGTGCCTCCCTGAATTCTCTTTGCGACCGAGATAACCAGGGATGAGTCGCCTTCTACCACTGCATTGCCTGTCGGTAGATTCCTTAGAATTTTCAATCCTTGTTCTAACGCCGCGAACTCCATCTCATTGTTCGTGCCTTCCCCCAACTCTCTGCAGTAAATATGCACAATTTCTCCATTCTGGTCTCTGATAACACCTCCAATGCCAGCTTTCCCGGGGTTGCCTCTAGAGGCACCATCAAAATTCAGCTTCAAACCTCCCGCTGGCGGACAAGTCCATCTATCGGCCTCCGAGTTTGGTTGTTGCTGGTGTCTCGGCGTTGCGAAGCTGTGGTTGATTTCCAGTTGAAAGCACTTCAAGATTTGTAAGTCTCGATCCGAAGGCTTTTCGTTGGGATCTGTCTTGCACTTTGTCTGAATCAATTCTTTAATATTTGTAAGAATGGTTGCTTTTGAATGCTCAATGCTCCTGTTTTCATCCTGAAATACCCTCCTATTGCGCTCTTTCCATATTGTCCATAATACAAAGCCTGGCATGGCTTTCCATATATTATTGACTCTCTGGTTTTTGGAAAAATTGATTTGCCAGTTTAAAATCGTGTTTTGGATGGACTCTCGGTCTCGGTCTGATTTCCGCATGATTCCCTCCATCCAGTTCCATAGATGGTTTGCCCAGTCACACGAATTAAATAGGTGGTTTATGGTTTCTTCTTCACCTGAACACATCGGGCATCTGGAAGGCCCTGCGAACCCTTTCCTTCGTAGCTTGTCCCATGTCAGGGTTTTGTTCCGCATTAGTAGCCATAAAAAGGTCTTAATTTTCGGCCAAAATAAGCTGTCCCACACTTTGTTGCACCAGGGCGTTGCTTCCTCCTGTTCTGCCTTTACTAACAGTTCCCTCGCTTCTTTCAAA
Source organism: Pinus tabuliformis (assembly GCA_031772625.1). Taxonomy (NCBI): domain Eukaryota; kingdom Viridiplantae; phylum Streptophyta; class Pinopsida; order Pinales; family Pinaceae; genus Pinus; species Pinus tabuliformis. Next base: position 33,045,186 of record CM062804.1, read on the forward strand.
GAGAAATTCCCATTACCTGTCATACCCCATCTGAGCTGATCCTCTTCCTCTGTTTTCCTTATCCTTCTCTTACGAATCTGACTGTTGAGTTGTTTTATGCTTTCATCTCCCTCAATGTTGTTATCAGCGGTTAGGTGTGTCCATTCTCTCCAGTTTGCATCTCTGCTGCTCAAGTCCCAGTAATGGCAGACTCTGCTTCTGCCTTCAAGCTGGCTGAACTGTTTGAGATGTGCTAACTCTAGGGTTTCTAATTTGGGGAATTGGTGCCATGCATCTTCCCAAAATAGGGCTAGCCTGCCATTGCGTATTTCCCAAAAGCTATTTTCCTGTACTAGGCTGTGCTTGTGTCTTGCAAGATTCCATATGGGCGAGCCCACTGGAACCTCCTGCAATCTTATGAGATCCTGATGATTGTAGTTAGGGAAGTACTTGTGTTTCCAATGTCTGGCCCATGGCAGATTGGGCTCTTTAATCCATCTCCACCATAGCTTTGCTCCACAGGCTATGTTGGCCACCGCCAGATCCACAAGATTTAGTCCCCCCAAATATTTCGGCTTGCATAATTTGCTCCAGGCTACTAACACCCATTTTCTCTTGTCCCCATTCCCACTCCATAAAAAGGATCTCTGTATCGCTCTGATGTGTTGAAGAATCCCTTTGGGGGTCGGTAGCATGGATAATAAGTACTGCGGTATGGACTGTAACACAGCCTTTGTAAGGATTAATCTTCCAGCAAAGTTAAGCGCCCTGTGTGTCCAGTGTTTGCATTTGTTTTCCATATTGGCTATGATCTTTTCCCAGTGCACTTTCTGCCATGGCCTCAGAGTAAGGGGAGCTCCTAAATATCTCGAAGGTAAACTGCCTATTCGGAAGCCTAGAAGATGAGAGAGGTGAGCTTGAATAGCACGATGAGTGTTGAAAAAGAAGATTGTAGATTTGGAGAATTTGATTTCCATCCCTGAGGCTCTGCTAAAGAGATCTAAGATGTCCTTGAATGCCAAGGCCTCTTTCACTGTGGGGCTGCCATGTAACATAGTGTCGTCCACGAACTGTTGATGAGTAGTAGCAGGGATAGTTGGGATTGGTTGAAGACCTTTAATTGCCCCTTCAGCTTTCTTCTTGGCTATAGTTCTGCTGAGACCCTCCATGAGGATAACGAATAGGAAAGGGGATAAAGGATCGCCCTGTCTTATTCCTCGCGAAGGTGAGAATGGTTCAGATGGGGCCCCATTGACTAAGATCGAGAATCTCGCGGATTTGATGAGGGCCAAAACCCAGTTAACCCAATGCCTGTTGAAACCAAAAGCATTCAAAATTGCTTAGAGGTATTTCCAACTCACTTTGTCATAAGCTTTTGATAAATCTAGTTGCATTAGCATCCCTACTTTTTTCCCCGAATGTAGAGTGTGGATCATCTCTTGAGCAAGGATAATGTTGTCTAATATCTGCCTTCCCTCTACATACCCCGATTGCTCTTCCGAGATGATCCCCGGGAGAATGGGCTTCAGCCTATTGGCAATAACTTTTGAAATTATTTTATATATAACATTACAAAGAGCAATAGGTCTGAACTTTTCAGGTGTATTAGCTTGCTCTACCTTTGGAATTAGAGCTATGAAGGTCGAGTTAATGGATTTGAGAATGGTTCCAGAACGCCTGGAGTCCTCTACGACCTCCCAGATATCCTGCTTCACAATGTTCCAGCAGGCCTTGTAAAAATTGATTGTGAACCCATCCGGCCCAGGGGCTTTATCGTTTGGCATGCTTCTTACAGCTTCCTCTACCTCTTCCAAAGTGATTTCCCTATTCAGGGCCCAGTTTTGCTCAGAGGTTACAACTTTAGGAATGGCTTTTAGAAGTTCCCTAATGACTTCTCCTCTGTTTGACTGCGGTTCCTATGCTATGGATCTGAAGTGAGCTGTGAGAAACTCTGATATGTCATGGTGGTTCTTAATTGACTCCCCGTTTTCATTTCTCATCTCAAGAATTTTGTTTGAACTTCTGTAATCTAGAGCAGATCTGTGAAAAAATTTAGTATTCTGCTCTCCCTCCTTTAGCCATTGAATCCTTGATTTTTGCCTCCATAAGATTTCCTCTTGCCGACATCGACTGTGCCACTATTGAGTTAGAGTCTTTTCCTGTTCGATGGATTCCTCACTGCTTTGGCCTGTTGCCCATTCTCTGTGAATTTGTTCCAGCTGATTTTCTATAGAGGTTTTTTCCTTGAAAATATCCCCAAAAACTGTTCTATTCCACTCTTTTATCTTATCCTTGGTAAGTCTTAATTTCTTCTGCAAATTGAACATCTTAGAGCCTTCACCCTCCCAAGGTTCTGACCACCATTTTTCAACCATCTGAAGGAAGCTAAGATGCTCCAACCAAAATTTTTCAAATCTAAAGGGTTTATTCTTTGGTGTGCCATGAACATCCGCTATAAGCAATATTGGCCAGTGGTCCGACCCTCCACTGGGAAGGATATCTGACTCTACAAGGATACCATCCATTATGATGCTCTCGGAAACCAAAAACCTGTCCAAGCGAGAGGCTATCATTCTATTCCCCCCTCTTCTATTGTTCCAAGTGAAATTGCCACTCTTGGTGTGAATGTCAACTAATTTAGCATTCTCAATGAAACTAATGAAAGACTCCGCATCCCTATTGAGTTTCCTAAGACCCCCTTTCTTCTCTAGAAGGGTTGTTATCATATTAAAATCACCCCCCAAAATACATTTGGACATTGGGTGCCTGCTAATCAGCCTATTTAAAGAATTCAGGGAACTGGATTTGTCCTCTATCTTCTGAGGTCCATATACATTTACACATAAAAAAGATTCAGAATTACCTGTGGGTTGAGCTTCCACAGCGATGAAGTGCTTGTTCGCTTCTGCAGATAATATTTGAAGTGCTCTTGTGTCCCATAGGGTTGCCAGTCCTCCTTCTCTGCCCTGACTTTCAACTTCTAGATAATTCATGTGCCTACCTATCTTCTTGGTTAACCTTGTCATGTTGGATCCATTGCATTTTGTTTCTTGTAAGAACATGATTTCCGGTCTATATTTCTGGAATTTGCGTTTCAGCATTCTGTGCTTTGCTTGGCTGTTTAGCCCTCTTCCATTCCAAGAAATGATCTTCATGATAAACTTAAGGGGTTATTGAAAGGACGGGAAGGCGCTAAGAGCCTTCATTTTTCCTGAGTTGATCATTATCATGCCGAGCTCCTGCAGAACTTCATTGCTTGTCTTTCTGCCCCTTTTCTTCTTTTGCCGTGAGCTTGAAGAGTTCCAAAGAAGACTCTTCGGGTGGAGACTATTACCTCTTGCTATGCCTAGCTTTCTATGTTGTCTTTCTAGAGCTTCTTTCTGCCTTGCTGTAAACAGATCACTGATTTTTTTTATTTCTTCTTTTGGTACCGTTTCTATACCTTGATTTTTCCAATTCTCCACTATGGCGGGTAGATTCATCCCTTCTCGGGCTAAAAATTCCTCCAACTCCATGTCCTCGCTTCCTCCATCACTTGTCATCATGTCTGTGTCCTCCTCCGGGTCTTCTGGTAGCTCCCCCATTTGGACTTCGTTGTTGTTGTTATTCTCTTCCTCTTCTCTCCTGGTTCGTTCCTCCTTGTCTCTTGGCTCCTTAACAGCTGCTTTGGTTTTCTGTGATTCCTCTGAGTCTGTCTCCAGATCCAAGATCATGAAAGTGTTGCTGTTGTTGTTTCTTTCTATTCCTGTTCTATGAGCCCTTCTTCTGTTGGCTCTCTGCCTTGACTTCGGGGTTATAAAGTTATCTTTGCCTTTGTTTGCTGGTTCTGTTTTAATGTCCTCCTCCTTCTTGTTCATAGGGCATTCCCTTATGAGATGTCCGTGTTCATGACATTTCCGGCAGCGAAACGGGATCTGCTCATAGTCTATTTCCTGAAAGTAATCCTCATCTCTGTATTCGAGCCATAATCCCTCGTACAATGCCCCTGATACATCCATCTCCACGCATATTCTTGCGTAGGAAGTGTATTTCTTCTGCAATGTTGCCTCTGAGGCTTTAACAAAAGTCCCCAACTGGTCTCCAATCTGCTTTAGAGCATTCAAACCCCAATAGTCTATCGGGAGAGAAAACAAGCGAATCCACACTGGAACCTGAGTGAAGGATTCCTTCTCCGGAGCAAAGTTCGGTTTCCATGGTCGTATGTATAAACCAGCTGAGGCCATGAAATAAGGGCCTCCGTCGAAGATCCTGTCCTTGTCTTCCAGGTTAGTGAACACAACTGTAAAGAAACCTTTGGCTCCCAAATGCAGTTTGACATCTCCTCTGGGCTTCCAATGTTGTCTAATCCACTAACACAAGGCTCTTTCAGTTGGCCACATTCCCATGAACTTGCAAATGACTGCATGTTCTGTCATGTGCTCTCTATAGGCTTGTATTTCTGGATCCGTTATTACAACTCTAAGACTGTCAGGTTTCCTTGGTTTACAGATATCGTTTGCTGTTGAGTCTTTGTTGGGGTTCGAGCTTGTGTCCCCTTCCTCCTCTTTGTTTACCCGCTTGCTGTCCGTGGGCTCCCCGTTTGCTCCTTGTCGTTTTACCTTGTTTCCTGTCAGATTTTGTCCTGAAGCGTTTCTAGCTTCATTGTCTTCTCGACCCTCATCTTCTTGGCCTTTGTTTATTGTATTACTGTTTGGTTCATTTTCTTCCACCGGTGTTTTCTCCTTGTTTTTCCCGCCGCTCTGCTTGAGTCTGTCATTCCCTGGGATTCTGACTCCCTCCTTTGCTTGTTGTTTTTGTTTTTGCATGATTATTTGTTTATAGGTGGGGGTCCCAATGGACCCCTCTGCACCCATCTAGACAGTTAGCCTTTGTCCCCTTCTTAACAGTGCTGCTATCCGTGATCTGTTCACTTCCAGTTCTAAAACTGTAGCAGTTACTCAGAAACCCTCGTTTCCACCATCGCTGCTCCGCTCTCTTAGATTTCTCTCTCTCTCCGGCAAAAAGGATGTCTTGGAATCTATCTCATTCACTATAGATACATGTATGAAAAGTAAAAATTTACAAAAAACACAAAAAAAAAACTTTTACATCATAAAATACCAAAATGTTTGTAGATATATATAGATTGAATCCAGTCTTTTACATCAAAATATCCCAAAACTTGGATGTTTTAAGTACAAAATGGCTACTAAGCCTAGCTATAAACACCTGTTGGCTATGCCAAAGCACCTACTAAATAGAGCATATTGCTCCTTGTTGTGGTCACCAACAACCCCCCTCTTCGTTTGATATTAGTAATAACATCAAGCAAAGGGGGACCCTTAGCCAAAAATCCAAAAAAATATTTTTGTGTAAAAAATCTTTTGTATCAGCTCCCTAAAAGCTATATCGCATCGCGCGCGTTAAAGAGCATTTGAAAAAAAGGAAAACCTAAAGAAACGCCGACGGCCGATATGCGACGTCGCACGTCGCAATGTCACACGAGCAGCACAAAATGACAAAGTGAAAACCTTGCGATGTTGCGATCTGCGATCTGCGACCATGCAAAGCTGCGATCTGCGATATTAGCGATCTGCGATATCTGTGATCTACGATAACACTTAAATAACGTCGCAGCCATCGATATTGCAATACCAATCGCAGAAAAGACTCATCGCAAGAATCTCCGACATACACGGTAGATCCAAATTCGAAAGCGCGCCTTAAGGGAAATTAATGACCGCATGCTTGAATATCCAGAAATGATTGCATCGCATTTATCGAAGAGTCAAGTTATGATGAATGTCATTAATTTCGCATTCATTAGAATTTAATGCTTTCATGTCAATCTTTTCGTCATTTCCCTTCTTCTTTGCGTAAACTACAAGACATACAACTGATATAAATCTATATGCAGGAAACATCTAAGGAGAAGGGAAGAGCGCCAATAAGACAACAGAGAGAAGATGCCTCCGCAATTGGATGACGCATGCAGCAGAACCGCGGATTCCAGAGTATCGCCAAACAGGCACTGATGAAAATAGACTGTTCGAGACTCAGAGTCAAAGGCACACAAAAGCAGCGTGTTTACAAAAGATCCTGAAGCTCAGACTTGGTAAAGCAGAGAAAGAAGCGCAAGAGGAGAAATACGCTCCAGAAAAGCCTGGAACAAAGAACAGAAACAATTCTCGAAACAGGGGATTGTCCATACAGCGCGACTTCTAACTCATTGAGTCATTCGCATGACCGGAAACCGAAATAGCAACAGCAAAATCAGTTCGAAAAGAAACTGGGTTATACTAAGTGTGCGCACAGCGAATACACCCAGCTAGAGAAAGGTTTTCGAAAATATCTTTTAATCTAACAGAAAGAGGTGCCAGCACTTGTTGTTTCTAATTTTCAAGCTCGAACAAAAGAAAAGGACAACCAGCCGACTCTTTCAGGGCGAACAGCGCATTGCTTACAGCACTAAGGAGCAGATACAGAAACGGTTAGAAATTAGATTCAGTTTTTAGAAATAAATTTGTTTTTAGTAAAAGGGCAGTCATTTGAAGCCGTTCCCTGAATTTGTGTAAAGTAAAATTAGTCGGTTACTAGTATTTAACCCTTCTCGTTGCATTGGAGAAGGGTCCAAAATTTTGTCAAAAAACTTATCCTCAGAACATGCACTTTTGCACCCTCGGAGGGGGTTTTTGATGAATGGACGGATCAAGATTTATTTATGTTTGCATTTTAATACCTGCTATTGATGTTGCACTTCTGTACTCTTAGTAGGCATTAGAAGCAAGTAGAAGTAGATCATTATTGCTTAAGGTCTGTAAGTTTAAAATCAGTCATAAATGGTACTTTTATCTCTTGACTAGTTTCTGCTTGCATTCTTAGAGTAATATACAGTTGATGTTATTTATATGTTAATGTATGAATGAGTGGACTACCATTTGGCACTTTTGTACGGTGGAGTCATTGATTTGTGCTTAATACATGAATAGTTGATTATGCAATATGTTGTTCACAACCATTTTGCTTAACTTTTTATGCAAGATGGTTCATCTTAATTGATTTATATTCTCATAATAGCTGAATAATCTTCATTACCAGTTATTCTGTGAAATCTTTCTAGATTGCATAATGGAAAAATTCTGCCCCGGGTTAGCGTAGATTAGATGTATTGTTTTTGTCAGATTAAAGTATTATAAAATCATTTCAGAATTTAGAATTAGATTAGTTAAGGAATAATTACAGATTTTCTACTATCATTTTCTACACACACACACACATCACTATTTTCTACACACACACACACCCCTTAGAACGGGAAGCTGGTCCCGTCATCCCTAGTCGGACCCGCTACACCAAACGGACACGGAGCCGCCAACCAGGTTCCCGACCGGGTGGGTATCCCCCTTGTTGTTGACCCGATTTCGGGGCCCTCAACATATTTTGGCGCTAGAAGGAGGGCACGAACTATGAATGGCACCTAAGGCAATATCCAAATACCATTCTGAGAGTAATACACCCTCATCAACTCCCTCGACTTCTCCAACATGGTTAAACCCGGAATTTGAAGTCGCTCGAGTATCCACCACTGCTACATATTCGAATATATCAGACCAATCTATTATTGAACCCCCTGAAATTCAAACTTTGATTCGTAAACTCCAGGGATTCTCCATTTTTAACCAGAAGTCTGATAAATCTAAAAGCAGCATGACTTCGCAGTACAACCCTGCTCATCCCCTTACCAGATTAAAGAGTGAAAAATTTGGCATACAACCAAGTGAACTCTCTCTTCCTACCAGAAAAAGAGCAAGGAAAACACCTCAAGAGTCTGACAGTAAGACTCCTTCATCCACTTCGTCCATATCAACTCCCTCACCGCGAAGTCAACCACCCACTTTTCCATTCCAACTCACTCACCCGTCTTCCACAAACCTCCCTCTTCGAACATCAAAGATCCTGATTTCTTCACCTTCTCAGCATCAGGGGTCAGGTTCTGCACTTCCATTAGTTAGCAGCTCCACGATGGCCCAGTCTCCATGGAATAATCCTGGGGCGGTTTTAATGCCTCCACCCCTGAGCCCTATACAGGCCCATCCCGAGAAATGGCTACCTAAATTCAACCCAGAAGCAGGTATGCTAGCCGAAGAACATATCAATAATTTCATGCTTTCTGTTAATCTCAACGGAGTTACTAACGAAGACGATGTTGTCCGACTCTTCCCCTATATAATGCAAGGAACAGCCGGGTCATGGTACTTTTCGTTACCTTCCGGATCCATCACAAGCTGGGACATTTTTCAAAGTCAGTTCCTCACTAAGTTTGGTGATGACCGATCCACAACGACATTGATTAATGACCTATCTAATCTTAAGGCTAAGGCTAGAGAACCCATTAAAGATTTTAACTTACGGTTCAATAAGATCCTCAACAAAATCCCCGCTGCCTCACAACCCAGCGAGGAAGTAAGATGTGAATGGTACATCACGGCTTTACCTCCAAACTTGGCTATCTTCGTAGATAGGGCAAACAAGACCACATTAGTTGACAACTTGACATAAGCGTTAGCAGTGGAAAAACGCGTGGTAGCCCTAGAAAAGAGATCTGCTATAGAAGAACGCAAATCAAAGAAGATCTCTTTCAAAGAAGACACCAAGAAGAAGCAAACGAAAGATCCTTTCGATTTGGAAGGATTACAAAAAGTGTTGAAAGCCATGTCCAATGAGATGGTCGATATCAAGAAACAAGTAGCAGAGACTTCTTCGAAAAAGCCCTTTAGGACTTTTAAAAGAAATCCTCCCATGGAGGTAAAACCACCCAGTGTTGTCTCAAACGTTGAGTCTGAAGAAGACGAAGAAGAAGAGAATACCACTGAAGGGCAGACCGACGAGGAAGAAGTTGTAGAACTTCAAGGAATGTGGGATTTCATCCTCCCACAGGAAGAGGATCATGAAGCATTTCCTGTTAGCACGAGAAGCAAAAATCAGCTTGATCCTCCCCAAACTACCCCAAAACAAAAGGGCGCAAGCCCTGCAAATAAAGAAAGGGTCGTAACCAAAAAGACAACTGCTAAAGCGACCCAGCTTAGCCCAGTCCAATCTGAAAAAACACCTCCATCAAGAACACTAATAGTGTCGAATGAAATGGATTATAACATCATTGACGACATGAAGAAGACTAGGGCTAATATCACTCTGTACGAATTGAGTAAACTGAAACACCAGCAGAAAATCATGATGAAAGAATTACATGCTGTGCCTACTACATCTTTACCTACAGCTGTGGCTTCCCACAATCTGGGAAGACCTCCAACCAATACGATAAATAAAATTGATCCAAATGACATCGCCTTGATTGGAGGAAGATCAAGGTCTCATACTCCTCCTTTTCTTCTCACATATGAAATCTTCAACAAAAACGTGCACAATTGCTTGGTCGATTCTGGTGCTTCAACGAATATTTTACCCAGGTCAATATCTGCCAAATTGAATGTGCAACCTCAAAGATCTGCAGGTTGTATATTTCAACTTGATCGATCCCAGGTCGAAGTGATTGGTGAACTTAATCAGGTGACCATAAGATTGTCGTCTAACCCAAAAGTGTGTCAGGTTATCGACATTCTGGTAGCCGATATCCCTGAGTTCTATGGCTTGATTCTTAGCAGGGATTGGTCGGAGAAACTCCACGGATATTTCTCAACCGACTGGTCGCACATGTGGTTACCATACAATGGTAAACCAAATCAGATAAAGGTTGAACGAGAGTTGCACCAAAAATACATAGTGACAGAACTAGAAGGAGAAAATGAAGCCATCACATACAATAGCAGCATTGTAGGCAATTACGCAATAGATTCTTTCCTAGGCAATTTCAGTGCTCATATTTCACCATACTTAGAGAATTCAGTTTTATCCCAAGTTGAAAATTTCTCCCAAACTGATGACTCAAATTGTTTTAGTTTTTTAGATAATTCTGTAAATACTGCTTTATTTTGGAAATTATATTTTGACGGATCTAAATCCAACGAGGGGGCAGGAGTAGGATGCGTTCTGATCAACCTAGACGGGAACAAGATTATGCTCACATGCAGACTTGAGTTCGATTGCACGAACAACACAGCGGAGTACGAAGCCTTGGTTCAAGGCCTATACAAGGCAATCAGATTGAATGTTAAGTATCTTCAAGTATTTGGAGATTCTGAGATCGTCGTAAAACAGGTACGTAACACCATACATTGCCTGTCTAGTCATTTAAAGCATTATCAATCGTTAGTGCAAGATCTCACTTCACATTTCATAGCATTCAACATCTCGTCAATTCCAAGAATTCAAAACGCGAGCGCAGACCTGTTAGCTAACGTAGCCTCTAGACTTATCCCTTCCGAAGATTTTAGTCCTGATAGGTTTTCAATAGAATTAATTTTTAAACCTTCCATTCCTGACAATATCACCAACTGGAGAGTGTTTAACGACGACCCAGACATCGTAAGTTTCCTCACCTCTGAAGGATCCTACACAAACCAGATAATTGACGAAGACTGTCATGATCACCAAATACAACAAAGTAGCACTAATAATGCTATACCCAAATCGGTGGTCAAATTAGAAGACTTATATGACTTGAAAAGTCGGTTCAAAAGGTCGGCTAATGCCAAGCTTTATAGTTCAACTCTGAACTACGAATCAGTCAACCTAGGAACCGACGAAAAGCCGCAAAACGTTAATTTAGGCCAGGGCCTAGCCCTTGAAGAAAAATCAGCATATATCCGCCTTCTGAGACAGTATAAAAACGTTTTTGCCTGGAATTACGATGAGCTGAAGAATTACAACACTTCCATCATTCAGCATGTTATCCCTATGACTGGCAACGAGAAACCTGTCCAACAGAAGCTCAGAAAAATACACCCTAACCTAGAAAACCAGATAAAAACTGAGCTTAATAAGTTGTTGAGAGCTAGAATAATATTCCCCGTTAGGCATTCCAAATGGGTATCCAATATGGTGCTCGTTAGGAAGAAAAACGGAGACATTAGAATCTGTATCGACTTCCGAAATCTCAACAAAGCCTGTCAGAAAGATAACTTTCCCCTCCCACCTATGGAGCAAATTCTACAGGCAGTAGCAGGCTCAGAATTAATGTCATTCCTGGATGGATTTTCAGGATATAATCAAGTACTGGTGCATCTCGATGATCAGTTAAAGACTACGTTCCGAACCAAGTGGGGCACTTATGCATATCGGAAGATGCCATTTGGTCTGATCAACGCCGGAGCTACCTTTCAGAGAGCCATGGACATCGCGTTTAAAGGATTGGTCAATAAGTCAGTAGTGATCTATCTGGATGATATAACAGTGTACTCCAGAAAACGAAACAACCATCTCCAAGATTTGAAGCAAATCTTTCAAAGATGCTTGAGGTATGGGATTTCGCTCAATCCAAAGAAATCTTTCTTTGCATTAAGCGAAGGGAAATTGCTCGGATTCATAGTATCGAAATCTGGTATTCACATAGAACCCGACAGAATCAAGGAAATTTCCGAAATATCCATACCTCATAACAAGAAAGCCATGCAATCCTTCCTTGGACAGATCAATTTTGTCAAAAGATTTGTCCCGGATTTTTCACGTATTATTTCACCCTTACAAAAAATGATAAAAAAGAATTCAAATTTCAAATGGGGTCTAGACGAGCACGAAGCATTCAACTTAATCAAACAAGCCATCATCAACGCTCCATCTTTGGCTACCCCAAATTTTTCAGAACCTTTCATCTTATACACGTTTGCCTCAGAAAAATCTTATGCTGCGATTTTAACTCAAGCAAATCACGAAAAGGTAGAAGCCCCAATCGCATTCTTTAGCTCGAACTTACAAGGTGCTGAACTCAATTATTCTGACGTCGAGAAACAGACATATGCCGTTTTCAAAGCAATCAAATATTTCAGACCTTTCTTGCTAAAAGCCCATACCAAAGTCATAGTACCGTTTCCAGTGGTAAGAAACCTCCTGATACAGAAGGATGTGGGCGAAAAGAGAGCGAATTGGATCACCGCCTTACAAGAATACGACCTTGAGATCAAACCGGCACACATCGTAAGAGGTCAAGGATTCTGCAAAATGTTAGCTGGAGCATCGCAAATCCCTGAGAACTCGTCTGAAGAGGTACACACATATGAGGTAAGCCTAAACGACGCAGAATCATTATATGCTGACACCATTTATTTTCTTAAGAACGGGTATGCTCCATCACGTCTGGATCATACCAAGAAAAGAGCTCTGAGATTAAAAGCTAAACAATACCAGCTCATAAATGATGTCCTGTTTAAAAGGAATTACGATTCTGTACTTCTTAGGTGTCTTGAGAAAACTGAAGCCGAAAAGGTTTTGCAGGAACTTCATGATGGACCAGCAGGTGGACACTATGCCGGAGATGCGACTGCACACAAAATCTTGCGTGCAGGATATTATTGGCCCACGCTGTTCAAAGACTCATACAATTACGTAAGGAAATGCCAAGTCTGCCAGACTGCTGCAGGAAAACAAAGGAAAGCGTCCATGCCGCTACAACCGGTCAACATCGACCAACCATTCAGTCAATGGGGCTTGGACATAATAGGTGAGATCGTTCCTCACTCTTCTAAGCAGCATAAGTATATCCTTACGGCAACTGATTATTTTACCAAATGGGTAGAAGCAGTTCCTCTCAAGACAGTTCATTCTGAAAACATTATTGAATTCATAGACCAATTTATCATAACTAGGTTTGGATTGCCAATGGCCTTAATGTTTGATAACGCTTCATATTTTTCTGGAAATGCTATGACTGAGTTTGCGCTCAAAAGAGGGTTCAAACTGAAATATTCTGCCAACTACTATCCGCAAGGTAATGGATTGGCTGAATCAACGAACAAGAACCTAATCAGAATTATCAAAAGAACAGTCGACCAAAACCAAAATAATTGGCACAAAGCGCTGGTAAATGCTTTATGGGCTGATAGAATCACAAAGAAAGCTTCGATCGGCACTTCTCCCTTTAACTTAGTTTATGGGAGGGAAGTGGTTCTTCCGACTCACTTAGTCATTCCCTCTTTGTCTTTAGTGCAATACATCGATGAAGTACCTACTTTCTCATTACAATTAAGACAAATGGAAATAATCAAACTAGAGGAACAAAGAGAACAAGCTAGGAAAACCCATGCACATCACCAAGCGCTAATAAAATCTTCTTTTGACTCAAGCATCATAACCAGAAAAAACTTTCAGATGGGTGATTTAGTTTTGAAATGGGATAAGGCACATGAAGAAAAGGGCAAACATACGAAATTCCAGAAGCTGTGGCTTGGCCCTTTTCAGATTGTAGAAGTCGTAGGCCCGTCCACATTCGTGTTGCAGGATCTGGTAGGAAAGAGAGATTCTTTACCTGTCAATGGACTGATTCTTAAATTATATTTTCCATAGAAGAGAAATTCTTCTAATTTTTGTAGGATAGATTTAGTTTTTATATTTCATTTAATGTTGTCTTTCTCTTTTATGAATAAAACCCGTTGTAGATGATCATGTGAAAAGGATTCATGAAAAGAGCACGCCAATTCTCTATCAGATTTTGATTTCGCTTGTACAAATAGCAAATTTTTTGAAAAATCTGAATTTTATTATTAACAAATAGAGTTAACTTCACCTTGATTACGATATTAGTTTCAACCTCAAAGAACTTTGACGAAGGCAACCTTTGGTGAAAAAATTGTTTTGTATCAGCACCATGAAAGGTATCATCAATAATAAAATAAGTACTCTCTGCAAAGCTGTTGTTTTCAAAAAACTCTATTATTGTCGTCCAGAGCTTTCTTAAGGAAAAACAATGACTTCCTCCCTGCTAAAAGGGAATTGCAGCATTCAGAGAAATAATCCAAGCAAAACACTATATCTCAAAGAATAAGAGGTATCATCACGAGCCGGCTTATCATGATCACAGATATTATAACTTGCTGACTTTACCAATACTGTCTATCAAAACAGGGCAACGACTTAAGATTGTTGCAATCAAAAGACAAGAGGTCTCATCATGAGCCGGCTTGTTCAGCAAAAGTGTAAATCAAGTGAATGACTGTGTCATAATTTGGCCACCAAACCAAGACATTGTTCTTTAGAGAATTAAAAAAGGAAAAGTGTGTCAAAAAGGATTTTTCTCTGGAATGTTGCGAGTAACCTCAAGCAGGAAAAAGGATCATCGCTGGATAACATGGTAACCCTGTCGAGGCTATGGATGCTTGCGGGCAGCAGAGGCTCTACCTACGACAAATGAGTATACTTTTAAGCCAGTACGTAGAGAAGACCTTATTTTATCTTTAATCAAGACCAAGTAATGTCTGGTGCGAATGCAAGAAAAAGCCTGAGGAAGCAAGCAATTGAGATATAAAAAGGTTGAGACAAAGTATCGTTGACAAGGTGAGGGGTAATCTACTCTATCTGTTCATAACAAAATTTAGACATATAAGAATTTTGCTGTTTCGGAAGTGAACGGTCAATAGAAAAGCAGAGATAACTGGTTCTTCACAGTGAATCGCCATTGTTGTGGTCACCAACAACCCCCCTCTTCGTTTGATATTAGTAATAACATCAAGCAAAGGGGGACCCTTAGCCAAAAATCCAAAAAATATTTTTGTGTAAAAAATCTTTTGTATCAGCTCCCTAAAAGCTATATCGCATCGCGCGCGTTAAAGAGCATTTGAAAAAAAGGAAAACCTAAAGAAACGCCGACGGCCGATATGCGACGTCGCACGTCGCAATGTCACACGAGCAGCACAAAATGACAAAGTGAAAACCTTGCGATGTTGCGATCTGTGATCTGCGACCATGCAAAGCTGCGATCTGCGATATTAGCGATCTGCGATATCTGCGATCTACGATAACACTTAAATAACGTCGCAGCCATCGATATTGCAATACCAATCGCAGAAAAGACTCATCGCAAGAACTCTCCGACATACACGGTAGATCCAAATTTGAAAGCGCGCCTTAAGGGAAATTAATGACCGCATGCTTGAATATCCAGAAATGATTGCATCGCATTTATCGAAGAGTCAAGTTATGATGAATGTCATTAATTTCGCATTCATTAGAATTTAATGCTTTCATGTCAATCTTTTCGTCATTTCCCTTCTTCTTTGCGTAAACTGCAAGACATACAACTGATATAAATCTATATGCAGGAAACATCTAAGGAGAAGGGAAGAGCGCCAATAAGACAACAGAGAGAAGATGCCTCCGCAATTGGATGACGCATGCAGCAGAACCGCGGATTCCAGAGTATCGCCAAACAGGCACTGATGAAAATAGACTGTCCGAGACTCAGAGTCAAAGGCACACAAAAGCAGCGTGTTTACAAAAGATCCTGAAGCTCAGACTTGGTAAAGTAGAGAAAGAAGCGCAAGAGGAGAAAGACACTCCAGAAAAGCCTGGAACAAAGAACAGAAACAATTCTCGAAATAGGGGATTGTCCATACAGCGCGACTTCTAACTTATTGAGTCATTCGCACGACTGGAAACCGAAATAGCAACAGCAAAATCAGTTCGAAAAGAAACTGGGTTATACTAAGTGTGCGCACAGCGAATACACCCAGCTAGAGAAAGGTTTTCGAAAATATCTTTTAATCTAACAGAAAGAGGTGCCAGCGCTTGTTGTTTCTAATTTTCAAGCTCGAACAAAAGAAAAGGACAACCAGCCGACTCTTTCAGGGCGAACAGCGCATTGCTTACAGCACTAAGGAGCAGATACAGAAACGGTTAGAAATTAGATTCAGTTTTTAGAAATAAATTTGTTTTTAGTAAAAGGGCGGTCATTTGAAGTCGTTCCCTGAATTTGTGTAAAGTAAAATTAGTCGGTTACTAGTATTTAACCCTTCTCGTTGCATTGGAGAAGGGTCCGAAATTTTGTCAAAAAACTTGTCCTCAGAACATGCACTTTTGCACCCTCGGAGGGGGTTTTTGATGAATGGACAGATCAAGATTTATTTATGTTTGCATTTTAATACCTACTACTGATGTTGCACTTCTGTACTCTTAGTAGGCATTAGAAGCAAGTAGAAGTAGATCATTATTGCTTAAGGTCTGTAAGTTTAAAATCAGTCATAAATGGTACTTTTATCTCTTGACTAGTTTCTGCTTGCATTCTTAGAGTAATATACAGCTGATGTTATTTATATGTTAATGTATGAATGAGTGGACTACCATTTGGCACTTTTGTACGGTGGAGACATTGATTTGTGCTTAATACATGAATAGCTGATTATGCAATATGCTGTTCACAACCATTTTGCTTAACTTTTTACGCAAGATGGTTCATCTTAATTGATTTATATTCTCATAATAGCTGAATAATCTTCATTACCAGTTATTCTGTGAAATCTTTCTAGATTGCATAATGGAAAAATTCTGCCCCGGGTTAGCGTAGATTAGATGTATTGTTTTTGTCAGATTAAAGTATTATAAAATCATTTCAGAATTTAGAATTAGATTAGTTAAGGAATAATTACAGATTTTCTACTATCATTTTCTACACACACACACATCACTATTTTCTACACGCACACACACCCCTTAGAATGGGAAGCTGGTCCCGTCATCCCCAGTCGGACCCGCTACACCAAACGGACACGGAGCCGCCAACCAGGTTCCCGACCGGTTGGGTATCCCCCTTGTTGTTGACCCGATTTCGGGGCCCTCAACACTCCTAAAATGATAACACTGCTCTAACTATCCTCCGAAGAGGAACCAGAAATCGCTCATGCACATTGACTGTGTGCCGCTACATATGAGTGGGGATCTCCCTGATAGGAAGGGGGGGCACACCCATGCTCAAGCCCTCTAGGTTCCTCAGAACCTCACAAAGACTGTCAGCATCACCCCCCCCTAGTAGGTAGTTGGCCTCCCCACCTCATGTGGTGAGGTTCGCCTGCAGGTCGTAATGGCGCCACATCTGTGTCAAGCAAAAAGCTTCATGTCAATACTTGTTCACCCATAAAATCAACAAAAACATAACATAAATATTCAAAAGCTCAAAAATACTTTAAGTACTCTCAAAAATCATTCTCACCTTGAGGACCCCAGTTGGTCCCGGGAGGCAGCATCAAGTCAAGGTCGTTGGTGAAGTCCATGCCCTCATAGGCATAGTCATCAATCATCACAATCTGGCCATGAAGCCACTCGAAGAACTCTTCCTCGAAGAAGTGTCAGATAGGTCCTCCTCCTATGCGAGGATCAAGTGATGACCATCGCCCCTATCTCGGCTCCCTCGGATCAAAGGGATCTAAGCTCATCCTTGGGCGCATAACAAGTACCCTCTCAAGTATGAATGAGACAATGAGAGTGCCATAACCAAAACTATGTTGGGTTTGAGTCTTGCATGTGGTCAACTCTGCCTTCAACTGGCGAAGCACTGCTTCACACCAGATGAACATATGAGGTTACACACAGTCAACTGGAAGCAATAGTTGGGCCTTTGTTGCAATGTGGGGACTCTTTGACCCCACCAAATGTACAATCAACCATAAAATGGCCCTCATAGATATGGACCTAATCCTCTCTATGGGGACTCTGTTGCTGACGAGTCCACTCTCAGGGATACAGTAAGATTATATCCACCTCTAGTCAGGTCTACCTCCAATCAGGCTTGCTTGTGCCCCTCAGCATGACAAGCTAGTTAAAAAGTAAATATCATCGCGGTCAATGGCCAACTCATGATCTACAATCCTGAACACCTACTCATGTTCATCCCAGTGCTGGATAATCCATCTCAACAAGTCCTCCTGCCCTTTCATCAAGTCCAACTTTGCATACTTCAGCAAACTGCAGCGGTGCAATGCAAGTATGCATGCTGGATCATTTTGCATCAACAATTCCTAGCTGTCATGGGCCCGTTCTCTCCATAGGCTAGTCATAATGGCCTGAAACTTGTGCAAAACAACCCAAAAATCAGTCAAAATGGGGCAACAAAGCTTCAGGAATCACTGCATGGGGTTTTAAAATGCGCTCTAAGGCTTTAATGCTCCCCCCAGTGGTACACAGGGAGGATTAATGCCCTCTAGCAGGTTGTAAAGGGCATTTAACACTCCCTACAGGCCTGCCAGAGGGCGTTAGTGCGCAAATACTGATTTAGGGCTCCCCAGATCTACAAAAATCCACCCCAGAAACTGATAAGAAAGGTTAAGTAAAGAAAATATCAGGGTTTTGGCATCTACCTGGGACTGACGGCACATCGAATGGTCGCCCGGATCTCCCGCAATCATCTGTGGAAAATCTGCTCCTCTTTGGCTCCAAAATGCTCTCACAGTTCTCAAATAGTGAAAATGGTGAATGTGAAAGCTCAAGAACTTTCTTATATTTATTTTTGGAGACATGATTTATTGAAATCATTAAAGAGGAAGTAGTCCATTCCCCATGATTTTTTATCATGCATGACCCCATATTGACAGGAATTGCTGCTTTTTCTGCTTTTTTTATGAAAGTACTTTCAGGAATGAATGGCAACAATCACCGCATGCAATTCTCAATGAGTGCTTTCTTTTATGGGATATTTTCTCGCTCTTAAATCAAAAATCCCTGATTTTTCATCATTGGGCTCGTTAAACACATACAACGACAGTCCGAGCAACTCTTTTTCACTCTTTTTCTAGCTCATTAAACTGAAAAAGATCATTTGAGCATTCTTTTTAGGCACTTTTTTCTCACTCATAAAACTGAAAAATCCCAAGTTTTTTCTTCAGGCTCATTAAAAACTTATGAAGATGACCCGAGCATTCTTTTAGGTACTTTTCTCACTCATTAAACCAAAAAATCCCGAGTTTTTGTCACCGGGCTCGTTAAAAATCTACGGCAACAACAAGAGCACTTGCTTTTTTGGGACCATTTCTCACTCTTAAATCGAAAAATCCCCAAGTTTTTCCCTTCTTCAAGCTCATTAAATCTACGAAGAAGGAATGAGCAGTTATTTTATCTCTTTTTCCTTACTTACTAAACTGAAAAAGATACCCTGATTTTTCTTCATTTGACTCGTTAAAATTCGATGAAGGTATTGAGTTTGTCATCACATGACTCATTTACGAATATCGAGTTTAGTCCATCTCCTTGTACTCGTAACAAAATGAGGTCAACAACTATTGAGCATAGGTTTCTATTTATCCAGACTCAGTAGATTAACTCACAGAAAAGTAACCAATCTGGGTATACTATTAAACTTTTGTCGCACCCGGTTAAAAACTATGACAAAGGGACCACCCTGGAGTCGTTCTTTACAATCTTTTCAGACTCTCTAAATATGAAAAGACCACCGAGTTGTCTCGTTTGGACTCATTAAATTACACAAACGAGGTATAGAGTCACTCTTTTTACGATCCTTTTCAGATTCTTAAAACATGATAAGATCAACGAGTTTTCCTGTCTGGACTCATTAAACTAATCAGATAGGACATAGAGTTTCTCTTTTTGTGGTCCTTTTCAGACTTTCAAATATGAAAATATCGATGAGTTTACCCATCTAGACTCACTAAACTAATCAGATGGGGAAAGTGGACAATACAACTATGTTCAGTATTTGAAAGCATGGTTTGGTAGCAGTCGTTCCCTTGAACATGGCACTCCCTTAGATAAAACCTTCCTTGTGACAACCTCTCAATATGAATCTTACCATCCTATGAGTTTAGCCTAAATACCCCGATGTTCTTACATCTCTGTATCCTAACACTCTTTGGTGTTCATGAGTCTAGTGTTGCATGGTTAAAATTGTTGTCGTGCCTTCTATTGTTCAAGGGATAACCTTTTGTTTCCTCCATCAACCCATCAAGCATATTCTTTCGTCATGCCCTCTATCATTTTGAACCAATGCTCAAATATTCCTCAAGAAAAAATCATTCTTGTCCCGTTTCATGTCGATTGATGTAGGACACATTATTGCCTACCTTTCGACAAGTCTCTTCCTATCGAATTCAACACTCTATCTAGGAAGACAACCCATAAACACATTCAATTCCTTGGTACTTGCAGACATCAGTGGCAGGTCACCTTGTGTTTAATCAAGGGTTCTCATTATTGGCTCCTGGTTAAGCGATTCTACGAGTGTTCAACAAAAACATTTTTCACACTGGCTAGATTGTACTGCACATCTTGGAGACCATCACCATTATTGGTGGCCTTCCTTGCATCTGTTAACAGTCTCCATTATTAACTGGTAATAAGACGATTTCATGCATGTTCGACATCAACGCATATATTCACATGCATCGATCTATGATGTTGGTGAAGAGGAATTCAAGACCTTGGGTAGAGGCTTGCATCACTCAGCCTTGTTTCCTCTCCCAAGTTGTGTATATTGTTTTTTGGAGACAGCTCATCAGAATGATCCTATTATGACACCGGATCCGCATTGTGCTTATTGGCGACCAGACTTGTCATATCTCTTCATTGAGAAAATCACTCTAACATAGCTACTGAGCGTGGGAATGCCCGACTCAGGACATGATTTCAGTTGTTTTATATATGTGTTGTATCAGGTTTCCCATACTGCCCGAAGCTCCGATCCTCTCTCTCTTTTTGTCAAGAAGGAACAAAATAGTTAAGTAAAGTATTTCGGCCATCGTCACAGCCTTTGATCTCACACTTTAGGGGGCATCTGTTATACAATAAAATGACCTCCTCATCAACTCAGAGGGGAAAGACATGATGACTGAAGCAATGACCAAGTTCACAAGCCTTGTTTCCAAGCTAATGTTGCCTATACACTGACAACCTGCTTTATAAAGCTTCTCTGCAAGCCTAAGGGAGCGTTAGTGACCCAAGTAACTCTACTTGTTACCTCGAGGACAACGTTAGTGAACCCTAATGAGGATCTAAAGGTCAAAGGAGTGGATTGACTAAGAAATATCCCTATATTCTCTCCTAAATCAACTCAAAAAAGCAAGGAAACATCCAAGTTCGACCTATTTGGGGGATTTCTAATCCTAATGAAGTAGGCAAATGGGAAAGAGCTCAAAAGAATGGCAACATCATTGCTTTTACCTAAGGAAACTCATGGATAAATTTGGCAACCCTAACTTTGCATGCTACATAAGCAGAGCTAGGGCTATTGTGATAGAGGTTAAATCATTTGAAAGGATAGCTTACTTGATTGTCGAGTAGAGTCTCAGACTTAAGCATAAGAATTTGGTAAGAAGGGAGAGAGAGAGAGGAGCTAGAGGGGTAAGGGAAGGCTGATGCAATTGATGGTTGTAATCACTCTTTCGACATTAATATAGAACTGTAGTTGTATTGTCTACTCCATGGTGTTGGTACTATAATTCATTTATATGTTTATTCAATGTCTTTTAGCATGAGTAGCTTAGTTATGTGCAACTAGATGTCTTTTGTATATTCATGCATTGATTATCAAGGTTTTATGATGTGATTACACTTGTCTCTTCTATGTGCAGGACTTGATCTGGAGCCAGCTCAGGGGACTTTCGCCTAGCTGCATTGCGCTCTCCAACAACTCTACATGGAGACTCGAGGTAATGAATCCATCTTGCTTTGATAGTTAGTTATTGAATATGGACATGCATGTATCTTTGTGACAGCTGCAGATAATATTACAGTCTGCCAAGGGTCCCGAGAAGACCCTTGAGGGTTCCTTCATTCTCCATACACCGTGCATTAATCCCTATAGCAGTGAGCCAACACTTGAAAATATAGACTTCCCAAAATACTTCTTCAATGCTCTCCCAGTTAGCCATAAAAAAGGAATAAAGCCTTGTATTATTTGGTAAAATATAACAAAGTAACATGACAGTAAAATGGATTAAAAAGGTAAGAAAACAGGGAGTTTGGTCATATAAGGGCATAGGCCTGGAAGACAGAAAGGTCAAAACAGGGGAAAGAATGTGCAGAAAATAGGTAAAAAAACTAGACCCAACACTTTGGATGATGTAGGAAACTCCAATTTGTATGCCATATTACCAATCTTTTTCAACACCCTGTAGGGACCATAGTACTTGGGTGATAATTTATTATCCTTCTTAGCTTTCTTGAGGGATATTTGTTTGTATGGTTGTAGCCATAAAAATACCTAGTCACCTACATCAAAACTTCTTTCAATAAGATGTTTATCTACATGTTGTTTCATTTGATTCTGCACTAGAGTGAGGTTATCCTTTAATAGTTGCAGAAATTTTTGTTGATGCTCGATGTGATCTTCCACTTCTTGAACCTTATAATTATCTCTTAAAGATGATGTGATGGACGGTGGATGATATACATAAAGTGCCATAAATGGGGTCATTTTTGCTACAGTGTGGAAGGAAGTGTTATACCACAGTTCAACTAGAGGTACCATTTGACCCATTGTGTTTGTTTATCAAATACAAAGCAACAAAGATATCCTTCCAAACATTTGTTCACTATCTCAGCTTTCATGTTAGATTGAGGATGATAAGATGAGCTATGAGCTAATTGAGTTCCAAGGAAAGAAAATAATTTTGTCCAAAAATTTCCAGTGAAAATGGGATCTTTGTCACTTACAATAATATTCTTTGGGTTTCCATGTAGCTTTTGAAGTGTTTCCATAACGCGGTAGCAACTATACTGGCTTTCAAAACGACGAGATAACACACAAAAGTGTGCATACTTGGTAAGTTTATCAATTACCACCATGATGACACTATTTTCTTCATACTTCGGTAAACCTGTGATAAAATCCATTGAGACCTCCTCCCAATGCTAAATTAGAATGGCTAAAGGTTGTAACAAACCCAATGTCTTAATTGCTCAACTTTATTTTGTTGGAAAACCATACATTCTACCACAAACTTCTGAATATCAAATTTAAGGCCATCCCAAAAAAAATCATTTTTTACCCTGTGGTAAGTTTTTAAAAACCCTGTGTGCGCTACTAATGGGGAGGTGTGCAATTCCAAAAGAATATTTTGTTTGAATTGGGAATTCTTATAAATATATAAGCGATCTTTGTACCATAATGAATCATTTTTCTAGACAAATGTATCAGATGTATTGGTATCTTGTTGCAACTTTTGAAAGAGTGCCCACACCTCTTCGTCATTCTTCCATTCATCCCTTGCTTCAGTTATCCAATTAGGTTGGATAATAGAAATGGAAGAAAGCAATGATTCCACATCCTTATCCTTTCTTGAGATTGCATCTGCAACAAAAATTTTCTTCCCTTTTTTGTAGATGATTTCAAAGTCATAACCGAACATCTTTGTGACCCATTTTTACTGCTCTTCTAAATATAATCTTTGTTCCAAAAAGTATTTAAGACTATCATGATCTATTTTTACCTTTAAGTGTATTCCCATTAGAGGTAAGGTTGTCATTGCTTTAGTGAATGTAGTATTGCCAACATTTCATTCTCATAAATAGGTTTGTGTAAATACTTTCCCTTGATTGGATGACTTTCAAAATCAATGGGTCTTCCTTCTTACATTAAAACAACACCAATTTCATTTTTTGAGGCATCACATTCCACAATAAAGTTTTTTGAAGTCTGGCATAGCTAAGACCAGTGCTTGGCACATTACCTCTTTAAGATGTTCAAAGGCCTTATTTGCTTCTAGAGTCCAAGAAAATGCATCTTTCTTTAGAAATGTTGTTAGCAGTGTTGCTATTCTCCCATAATTATTAATAAACTTGCAATAATACCCTTTAAACCCGAGAAATCGTCGAAGATACTTTATGGTTGTGGGAATTTTCCATTCCTTAATAACATTAATTTTGTTAGGATCTACCTTAACGCCCTCATGAGATACAATATGACCAAAATATTCCACTTCCTATACTCCAAATAAACATTTGGAGGTTTTTTCCTATATTTGTTTTTCCTCCAATAGTTGGAGCACCTTGTCAACATATTGAACATGATCCTTCCAAGATTTGTTGTAGATAAGTATATCATAAGAAAATACTGAAACAAATTCTCTAAGGAAGGGTTTGAAAATGGAATTCACCAAACCTTGAAATGTGGAAGGTGCATTAGTAAGGCTAAAAGGCATGAACAAAAAATCATAATGACCTTCATGAGTTTTGAATTTTTTTTTCGAAATGTCTTCAATCTTCATTCTAATTTGATGATATCCTGAACGAATATCAAATCGATGAAGTAAATTGCTCCATGAAATTCATCCAACAATTCATCAATGTCAGGAATGGGAAATTTATCTTTAATAGTGATCTTGTTGAGATCCCTATAATACTGACACATACACCATGATCCATTGTGCACCAATACTACTGGAGTAGAGAAATAAATTTGATTGGGTTGAATTGTACCGACCTCTAGCATTTATACAACCATATGTTCAATTTCACCCTTTTGGGCATAGGGATATCTATAAGGCCTGATGTTTGGAGGAACGCTTCCTGGAATCAAGTGAATATCATGATCATGATCACGAATAGGTGGGAGGCCTTTGGGAGTCTCAAATAACTTGGCATGGTTGTCCAAGACTTTTGGAGATCTAGAGAAATAGATGATTTCGATATTTGAACCTCTAGTGAGCATTTTTGTACAATTATGCCCCATTTTTCTTTCTTCAGAAGCTTTTTCATGCCATTAGAGATCATTATCTTCGATGATTTCCCTGCAATACCCCTTAATTCAACTTCCTTTCCTTCCCAAAAAAAATTCAAGAAAAATTCTTGAAAATTAAAAGTTATCGTCCCCAAAGATTGTAACCATTGGACTCCTAGTATAACATTGACACCACCCATTAGAATGGAAAGCATTGGACTATTCAATACATATTCCCCCATGGTTAGTTTGTTATTATGGCACTTTCTAGAGAAATTTATAGTTCCTCCATTTGGAACCATCACTTGACACTCTAGTGCCGAATATAGAAAGAAATTCAATTCCTTGGCTATCTTACAATGAATAAAATTTTGGGTACTACCTGAATCAATCAACACTATTACCCTTTTCTTCTTGATAAATCCTTCTATATTGAGAGTTTGAGGAGTGGTAATTACCACAAATGCATTACAAGATATGGTTGGATTCATTTCTTCTTTCTTTGGGGTTGGTTCCTAGTGTATATCCTACTCTTTTGATGTTTCTTGTTCCTTTTCTTCCTACTCTTCACAATCTATGTAAAATAATTTCTTCTCAACACACTCATGACCTTTAATGTATTTTATATTACAACTAACAAACCCTTTTGCTCTTTTTTCCTCCAATTATTGTTGTTTCAACCTTGTAGGTTGTGGAAGGCTAGGAGAAACAACACTTCCATATTTATAGTTGTGAGTGGTAGACTTCCTTGTTGCCATAATTTTTCTTTCAAATTTTCTTGCCACCCTAAATTCCTTCTCCAATGAATCAGGGTCCCAAAGGAAAACCTCATGTTGGATGTTATCCTTTAAATTCCATATGAAGACATGAATCATATGCTCTTCCAGAATATCAATTACCCTAATATTCAATTTTTGGAAGTCCTCAATGTGCTCCGCCATTAAACGCTTTTGTTTGAGATTCATCAATTGGCTAAAAAGGTATTTCTCTTTGTATCCTCATAATGTGATATCATTTCCTCCATAAAAATTGACCAAGTGACAACTGGTTTAGGACAACAAAGCCATTGATACCAAACAAACTGATTGGGTTCTAAATATAAAGATGCAATTTGTACCTTTTGTTTGTGTTGCACATCATGGAGATCAAAATATTGCTCCATCTGTAGTATCCATGTTATGGGATCCTTGCCATCAAAATTCCTCATATCGATCTTTGGAATGTGTTGGGTCTTAAACCCAACATTAGAGTCCCTAAAATCATAATTCATATTCATTTTGTCCTCATCATGATTTTCATGGATTACCTTCTCACCACTGAAAATCCTTTCTTGCAAAAACTTTCTCAACCCTTCCAATTTGACATTCATCATGTCCATGTCTACTTTAAAAAATCCCACATTTGCTTTTAAAACCATCCTTTAGACCTTCCATGTCACTTTATTTTTACTTCTAAAGAATCCATCTTAACATTCATCATCGCTTCCAATTCATTTTTGGTTAATTTTTGCTAGAGCTAAATTTGTTGCAAGTGGTCTCGTAATTTTGATATATTATGTTGCATTTCTTCCTTTTCTTCATGCATCATAGTAGAGCTTTCTGGTTTCATACTAGGTGTGTTCATTTTTTTGTTTTGAGGAATTTCAGAATCAAACAACCATATCTATACTTCATTATGCCTGTTGAATCACTTCAAACTGATTTTTCAAACAAAATTTATGCATATTTTGAAAAGTACACACCATTTTCTTTCTTTTTGGGAGCTCAATATTGAAATTATTTTATCTCTATAATTTTGGATCTCCAAGTTCTAAAATTTTGTCTTTTGGTATCCCTCTAAGTCTTGTTTCCAACGCCTAAATTCTGAGCAAGATTGGATTCTTCAAGGAATAGTTATGCCAAATCTCCCATGATGACCCGATTATAGACTAGTTCAGTGGAGAAAACTTGTACGGAGTGACAAGTGTCACTGTTTCAATGTTCAGACATGAAAATGATACACAAAAGACTATAGTCCATGATCTTTCAGTCACTTTTTACGAAATTCAAATCCGATGCTCATAGATAAAGTTATGACAATTTTCCCTAGGTCACCTATTTGAGATGGAATTTTGGAGCCTGCAAAAACCTTAAATTCCTTGGATCATATCTCCAAAAATATAGGGAACCAAGATCTAAAATTCATACAAGTAGTTCACCAATATTTCGGCTCTATGTAGTTGTAATTTTAGGTTGTGAAACTTTGTAGAAGAAAATTTATAGCAACAATTCAAAGATGACCTATTTGTAGAAGAGTAGCCCTAGAATCTAAAGCTCTAATACCAAATGTTATGCAATCAACTCAAAAAATTGAAGAAAAGATATATCAACTACTTGATAAATAGCCTCTTCACGGGGAAAACCTTCTTTACATCACATAAATGAACAATTATTGGATGATACAAATGATTAGACCTCCTTGTTATGTATAGGAGTCTAGAGGGTAATAATATAATTAGAGCCTACATAACAATAATAATGTAAGGGCACAATAATAATAATAGTGGGCTTCTATGGGGAACAACAATAAGAATATTGGGGATACATGGATACAATAATAACAATAACTTATTGTTGAAAATGCAACAAGATGATGGAGCTTAGTGAAAAGAAGTCGCCTTCACTAAGTGGGCCCGCATGCTATTTTTGGCGCAAAGTCTATTTTTAGACTATGTCTATTTTTAGACATATGGATCATGGTCTATGAGTTGCAGGATGCTATTTATGGATGATTGGTCATGTTTGTAAAAATAGATGGACCTCTATTTTTAGACATATGGGCGGAGTCTATTTTTAGACTGCCAGTCTAAAAATAGAACAGTTGAATATTATTAGCTCTTAATAATATTTGGACTATAAACATTATCTTATCCTCTTGCAACACTTCAGTTCGAGCTACGGATGTGGCACATGCAACTGCCAGAAGGAAATACACTTTTCCTATGGGTTAGTTGAGCTATTTCATGATGGACTTTAGTTAGAACTCAAGTGATTGAGTTTGGTGGAGTTGATTGAGGAGTTGATGGAGTTGTGTTCAGTTTGACTTAGTTGAACTAGTTGTATTTAGTCTAACTGCCAAATACACTAGTGATGAGTGATGTGAATTAATTATTAATTAATTCACTAATTATTAACTCATAAATCAACTAAAGAATACATCAGTTAACTCAGTGCATGGACAGTTCAGTGGAGACAAGTGTTAGAGGTGGGTGAAAGGGTGAGACTACTATCAGTTGTGACTATAGATGTGCATGAGATTTGCACAATCATTGATTGAGATTGCTAATGAGGATTGCGCAGTACAAGCCAAGGGAAAATGAGCTTGGATCTGATCTAATTCTCAACTTGGATTGCGCAGTAGGGGCAGGCAAATAGTGAAGGAGATTTGAACTTGTGACTTGATTCGGATCTGAGCTAGTTTGTGTGTAGCAGGTGGAGATAGTACTGAGTACTTGTGAGGAGTATTGTACTATGTATTGTTACATGTTCTCTATCATTATAATATACAAATAGTTCAGGGTTTTCAGTTGTATGCTTTCCCCATTACATACTGTGTTGATATGTGTGATTGATGTTTCAATGTGCGCATGCGATTATTTTTAATTCCGCAAATTAATGATCAACGTAGAGGAGGTTATGTATTATGCATGCATTCTGCAAATAGTGTGCAATCAGGATAATCTCTGTGAATAAGTGTTATATTATTCAAAATTTCTACATGGTATCTGAGTTAGCTGATTTGTAGAAAAAGTTTCTACATGGTATCGGAGCGAAGTTGATCATCAGATCTATTATTCAGAAAGTGATTACATTTTATTTCTTTAGGCAGAGTCTGTAATCGGGCCAGCTTGCCTCTGGATTCATCCTTCTTTTGGAAGGTGAGATATCCGGTAAATTCCCATACAGTCAATCTCTGTACGAGAAATACTTTGTTCTCATGAATTTTAGATCAGAAGCAGTTGAGTCTTGAGCTGGTGGAATTCGAATTTGCAGCAGTGTTTTCTTGGTGTCAAAGTTGAAATGTCTTTCAACGGATTGCGATTGGAGTATGCCCTTGAAGGAAGCTCTAATTATATTGCATGGAAAGACAGGATGGAGGTGGTGTTAGATGACAATGGGCTAAAGGAGTTCATAGAGGCTGAGGTCCCAAAGCCTACAGATGCTGCTCACGTTGAGGCTTAGCAAAAGAAGACAACAAAGTGTCGAAGGATTCTGTTGGAGGGCGTGAAGGATCACATTGTATCCAACCTGCATGGAAAGGCTTCTCCATACTTGATGTGGAAAGCATTGACAGATTTATTCCAAAGCAAGAGTGACCAGAGGAAGTTGGCGCTCAAGGATAAACTCAGAAACATTAATTGTGAGAAATGAGACAGTATGCCCAAGTATCTCACGAAGTTCACCCAATGCCAGGATGAGCTGGGAAGTGTGGGGGTGACTATCGATGATGAGGACTTAGTGAGCTTGGCTCTCCTTGGTCTTCCGAAGAGTTGGCATTCCTATCAGGACTCTGTCAATGGTCGGGAGAAATTGCCAGGATGGGAGAGACTTTGGTCTGATCTTGTGCAAGAGGAGATAAGGCAGAATACCAGGGATAGATCTTCATCAAAGGCATATGATGAAGAAAATTTCACTTTGGCTGCCAAAGAAAAGAAGGGGAAGAACAAGAAAGCTTCTCATTCCGGTGCGAAAGGCAAGAAGCAGGACATGTCCAAGGTGAAGTGCTTTCACTATCACCAGCACGGACATTATGCCACAAATTGTCCGCAGAAGAAGAAAAATAAGCAAGCTGTTGGATCTGCAGCGGGAGAGGCCTTAGCCTCGCAGTTTGAGCTGGATTTTTCGCTGATCGCATGCTTGGTATCAAGTGTGATGGGATCGGTATGGTTCTTGGACAGTGGTGCGTCTTTTCACATGACAGGAGATCGAGATTTGTTTTCTAATCTGGATGAGAAAGATCTTGGAGTGCACATCGAGATGGGTGATGATGGTAGATACAGTGCGACCGGTATCGGTACCATTTCCTTTGAGAGGGAGTCTGGTAAACCCTTCGTATTGAAGGAAGTGATGCATGTTCCAGGATTGAAGAAGAATCTTATCTCTGTGGCGATGTTAGAAGACAAGGGATATGATGCTGTTTTCAGCGAGGGAAAGGCTTTCCTGCGCAGTAAGACAACTAGAAAAACCCGGAAGATAGGGGTTCAAGTCAAGAACCTTTATCAATTGCATGTAGATGGTTGCACAGCAATGGCATGCAAGGCAAAAGGATTGGTGAGCCGGGATGATGGCGAGCTGTGGCACCGGAGATTGGGCCACCTTCACCATGGAGCCCTGAAGATACTGTAACAGATTTCTACTAGGCTTCCTAAAGGCACTCTTGCACAGTCAGATCAGTGCAAGGGGTGTACTTTGGGAAAATTTGTGAAAGCCACCTTTCACGAGAAGGATAGTCGTGCCACGATGATCCTTGAGAGAATTCACACAGACGTGTGTGGACCTTTCTCAGTAGCTTCGATAGGAAAGCACAAGTACTATGTGATCTTTGTTGATGATTTCTCTCGAAAGTGTTGGATATTCTTCATGCAGAAGAAGAGCGAGACATACTCAAAGTTCTGTGAGTTCAAAGCACTGGTCGAGAAGGAATCGGGGAAGAAGGTGAAGGCTCTTAGGAGCAACAATGGTGGTGAATTCATCTCTGGCGAGTTCAAGGACTTCTGCAATGCAGAAGGGATTCGAAGAGAGCTCATAGCTCCCCATAACCCACAGCAGAACGGGGTTGCTGAGCGGAAGAACAGAACAATCGTGGGTGCTACACGGGCGATGTTGCATGATCAGGGCCTACCCCTTCACTTGTGGGCAGAGGCATGCAATACTGCAGTATATGTGCAGAACTGTTGTCCTCAGAAGATACTTGGCATGAGTACACCTGAGGAGGCTTATTCTGGTAAGAGGCCTGATATTTCCCATTTGAGGATTTTTGGTTCTCCTATTTACATGCATGTAACGAAGGATGCCAGGAAGAAGCTGGAGCCGATCGCATAGGTTGGGATATTTGTGGGGTACACTGATACACCCCACAACTATCGTGTGTATTTGCCAGACAGTCGCAAGACTGTTGTGCGACAGGATATCAAATTTCAGGAGGAGAAAGCCATGAAGTGTTCGCTTGAGAGGGAGCCACACTTGCATGTAGATGAGGAGCTATTAGTTCCTAAGGATGAGCTTTAGGATGTGGATCAACCACAAGATGAAGTTCATGGAGTGGAAGAGACCACTCATGCAGCGCCAAGCATCAGAGGGCGAAAGCTCACTACAGAAGCTGAGCGATTGGCTCAAGATGCAGAGAAGGTTGTAGGACCACCTATAGCACAGCGCAGACAGAGACAGTCACCTGATCGGTACATTGGATACATGGCTCTTGTGAGCAAATGTGTCGTGACTGAGCCATCCTCTTTCGAGGAAGCTGTGGAGGATCCCGCATGGGTAGATGCCATGGTGGAAGAGTATGATTCGATTGTCAGAAACAGTGCATGGGATATTGTCCCAAGACCAGAGGGGAAATCAGTGGTGGGTTCGAGATGGATCTACAAAGTGAAGCAGGCAGCTGACGGGAGTGTGGAGAAGTACAAGGCAAGATTTGTTTCCCGAGGCTTCTCATAGATAGAGGGGATCGATTATGAGGAGACCTTTGCACCTGTCGCAAGGTATTCTTCCATACGGACGATTCTTGCTCTCTCAGCATAGATGGGGTGGCACATTCATCAGATGGATGTGAAGACTGTGTTCCTCAATGGAGTCATTGAGGAGGAGGTGTACATAGAGAAGCCTGAAGGTTTCGAGATCTTCAACAACGAGTCGCATGTGTGCAGGCTCAAGAGAGCGTTGTATGGGTTGAAACAAGCACCTCGTGCTTGGTACACACGGATAGACAGTTATTTCACCGGACTTGGATTCTCCAAGAGTGAGGTGGATCCTAACCTATACCAGATTGTGGTGGAGGGTAAGTTGCTGATCATTGTACTTTATGTAGATGATTTGATTTTGACGGGAGATGAGCTGTTGATACTTTCATGCAAGGAGGATCTTGCTAGAGAGTTTGAGATGAAGGAATTGGGCCTCCTTCATTATTTCCTGGGATTGGAAATTTGGCAGCGCAGTGATGGACTATTTGTTTCTCAGGGTAAGTATGCCCAGGAGATACTGGAGAAGTTCAACATGCATGGCTGCAAGCCTGTTGATACTCCTCTTCCTGGAGGTTGGAGGAAGGAGGATGCTACTTCAGCGGAGGTAGTGGATGCCACTGTTTATCGACAGTTGGTGGGGTCGCTTATGTATTTGGTCAATACACAACCCGATATATGTTATGCTGTTAACCAGCTTTCACAAGCTATGGTTAATCCAACCAAGCTCTTATGGAAGGCAGGCAAGCATGTATTGCGTTATCTCAAAGGCACATTGGGATATGGATTGTGGTACAGACAGGAGGATGAGGTGAAGCAGGAGGATGAGGTGAAGCTATGTGGCTTCACGGATGCAGATTGGGCAGGGAGTCCAACGGACAGAAAGAGCACATCTGGAGGGATCTTCAGTATCGGGTCGACAACAATTTCTTGGTACAGCAGGAAGCAGAGATCCATGGCACTCAGTTCAGTAGAGGCCGAGTATATGGCAGCAAGTTTGGCTGCATGCAAGGCTATATGGATGAGGAAGATCCTGGTCGGGCTGTTCGGGTCACACTTGGAGCCTATTGTGATTTATTGTGATAACCAGAGTTGCATTAAACTCTCAGCTAATCTAGTATTTCATGATAGATCCAAGCACATCGACATCAGGTACCATCATATCAGAGATTGTGTGCAGCGGAGAATCATGTTACTTTCATACATTCCCACGGAGGATCAGGATGCTGATATCTTGACGAAGGCGCTCACCGGGAGAAAATTCGAATACCATAGAGGCAGGATAGGGGTTGCAGATAATCCATATCTTGTTGAGAGGGAGTGTTGAAAATGCAACAAGATGATGGAGCTTAGTGAAAAGAAGTCGCCTTCACTAAGTGGGCCCGCATGCTATTTTTGGCGCAAAGTCTATTTTTAGACTATGTCTATTTTTAGACATATGGATCATGGTCTATGAGTTGCAGGATGTTATTTATTGATGATTGGTCATGTTGGTAAAAATATATGGACCTCTATTTTTAGACATATGGGTGGAGTCTATTTTTAGAATACCAGTCTAAAAATAGAACAGTCGAATATTATTAGCTCTTAATAATATTTGGACTATAAACATTATCTTATCCTCTTGCAGCACTTCAGTTCAAGCTACGGATGTGGCATATGCAACTGCCAGAAAGAAATACGCTTTTCCTATGGGTTAGTTGAGCTATTGCATGATGGACTTCAGTTAGAACTCAAGTGATTGAGTTTGGTGGAGTTGATTGAGGAGTTAATGGAGTTGTGTTCAGTTTGACTTAGTTGAACTAGTTGTATTTAGTCTAATTGCCAAATACACTAGTGATGAGTGATGTGAATTAATTATTAATTAATTCACTAATTATTAACTCATAAATCAACTAAAGAATACATCAGTTAACTCAGTGCATGGACAGTTCAGTGGAGACAAGTGTTAGAGGTGGGTGAAAGGGTGAGACTACTATCGGTTGTGACTATAGCTGTGCATGAGATTTGCACAATCATTGATTGAGATTGCCAATGAGGATTGTGCAGTACAAGCCAAGGGAAAATGAGCTTGGATCTGATCTAATTCTCAACTTGGATTGCACAGTAGAGGTAGGCAAACAGTGGAGGAGATTTGAACCTGTGACTTGATTCAGATCTGAGCTAGTTTGTGTGTAGCAGGTGGAGATAGTATTGGGTACTTGTGAGGAGTATTGTACTATGTATTGTTACATGTTCTCTATCATTATAATATACAGATAGTTTGGGGTTTTCAGCTGTATGCTTTCCCCATTACATACTGTGTTGATATGTGTGATTGATGTTTCAATGTGCGCATGCGATTGTTTTTAATTCCGCAAATTAATGATCAACGTAGAGGAGGTTATGTATTATGCATGCATTCCGTAAATAGTGTGTAATCAGGATAATCTCTATGAATAAGTGTTATATTATTCAAAATTTCTACAGTTACTACACTAACAACAACAATAACGAGGCTACGCTAATATTATAGGGACCTAACAATGTTGAATTAAACCAATAGTTGATGGGATCACTAACTTTGACGGAGCTCTATTGGTCCTTTTATTTTATGGAATATGTATTTGACATGGGGTTTTTTGTGTGAAAACTTTAGATCATCACACTTAGTGTTGGCATACCAAGGCTATAATTAATGTGTTTATGCTTGATTTAGATGACAATTGTGCATGTGCATGTGATATCACATAAGAAGGCATAATCTATAGTTGAAAACAGAGGAATAAGCAAAAAAATGGTATAGAACAATATGGATAGAATCTGAATAAGATTCAGTTGGAAAGAGTTTAGAATAAAATTCCCCTGATTGGATGGATACGCTTAGAAGATTGAGATAGAATTGAGAAGTTGCAAGGCTGGAAATGAAACTATTTTTAAAGCTCAAGAAAGGCAAGAAAAAGTGAATGCAATGATATTGCAGAGCTTATAAAATCAGTAAAGACAAAGGAAACATGAGTCTGGTGTTAGTTATGAACATGCATAAATCCAAGAAAACCCCATTTGAAATATGGAAGCATGGATTGGAAACCAATAAGGCATAAGGTAGAAAGTCAAAGAAGAGCCACATGCGTGCAAGTGAAGACACAATGAGATTGGTAACTCCACTCAACACCCTAGAAAGAGAAAGAAACAACCACGAAAAACTATATAGTTCTACAACTAGGTCAGGAAGACACCACTAGCAAAGGGAGAGTGAGAAAAACACAACATCAAAATAATTCAAGAAATCAGAGCCCCTACCTTTGATGGAGAGATTAAGAAGAGTGAAGAACAAGAAGAGTAGCTTTTGGGTTTAAAGAAGTACTTTAGAGTCCATAACTATTATGAGAATATGAAGGTCAAGGAAGTCATTTTAACTTGGACGGAAAAGCTAACATATAGTGGGAAGATATTAGAAATGTAAAAGGCATCATAGAAAAGTAACTGACTTGGAAATGATTTGAGAAATATTTCCAAGAAAAGTACCTATCTAAGAGGTACTATGGTAGTAAAATCAAAGAGTTTCATGAGCATATGTTGGGACAACTCATCTTGTATTTCTACACCAATATATTTTTGGAACTAATAAGGTATGTGCCTTAGATCAAGGATGAGAAGGTCAAGATTCAGAGGTATCTCAATGGTTTACCATATTCCTACCAACACAAAATTGAATTTGATGAACCAAAGATATTGGAGGACACTATTAGGAAGGCCAAGTATTGCTATGATTAGTCCAAGCATAGGGCTTAATTTCGAACACATTGGAAGAAGAGAGACAAAACCAACTTTAAAGGTAAAGGACCACAACCCTTAGGGTACAAGAAAATAGTAAAAATGTCAAGTTCAATACAACTTCTAAAAGTGAGTTCCGGTAGAATTTTTTTGCTACAAATAAATATCACCCTATCAAATTTGCAAGGGAATGGGTAGAAGAACCCAGGAAGAAGTCATTGAAATGTTGGGGATGTTGTTATAGACATTTTTGTGCCTCGCAGCATGGAGCATGAAATGTCGATAATTACAGGGATCCAAAGTCCCTAAACATGTTGTTCTTACCCCTAGAGGAACAAGGTCAGCAAACCACAGCACTTCCTATCAGTTCTCCACCTGAAAACACTCAAAAACAGGCTATTTTTGGATCATGTCAGCTGCTCCACTGAGCATCTGCGCTGAATGTCAACTGTTCCTCCTTGTACCTGCGCTGAAAGTCAAAACTAATGAAGGCTACCTGCGCTGGGCGAGATTGGCCAAGTGGCACAGTCATTCTGCAAGGTGTCAACTGTCCAGGAAGCTTCCAAACTGACACTTGGTTCAGGGGATTTGCCCTATGATGAGTAAGAAGGTCTTGATCTCCAAGTGGAAGCAAGATTCTCCAAGTGGACTCAAGAACTGAAGTTTAACTGAAGAAGGAGAGGACACAAGGTAGCTTTATGTCAGTCTCAAGCTGACTCATCCTCTCTTCTTCTCTCCTATATATAGAGCTCTTCTATGAGGTCTAGGGAGGCTGGAATTTTGTGCAAAGTAAGGAAGTGCTGTTGGTTTACAGTTAGAGCTATTGGGTGATTGCTTTTATAGAGGGGAAGAGGAGATTTCTTGCTGCTGGGGAGGTGCTGCTGGATTGGAGCCATTTATGGTTGTAACCTTCTCAGAACCTTTTTCTTCTATCAATAAAGCTTTGATGTTCTCCTATATACTTGTATTTCAATGATGTATTGTTTTTATCTGTATATTTGATTCATCCTAATCCATGCATCAGTTATGAGTACATGTTTCTTGTAGTTTCCCTCTCTTGTTTTTTGCAGGATCTTTGTGTAGCTGGGCCGGCAAAGGGAGCAAGGAGCTGGGAACAAGAGGCAAAGATAGAAGACAGGATCGACAAAAGCGAAAGACATCGGTTGGTCAATCTTTTCTTCCTTCTCTGTACTTTCATAAAGGAAAAATATCAAAGCTTTACTTTCAGTTGTTGCTAAGGAACTATCACCCTTAGAGTAGGGATAGGGTCATTCCGAGTCGGATACTTTTCCCCACAACAAACTGGCGACTCCGCTGGGGAACGTATCCGTTTGACTGTATTTGTAGTATCTTTGCTATTCATTTCCTGAAGAAAAGAGTACCAAATCGAAAAGCTTTTGACTATATCAAAAGCGAAGTAGAGGGGCTGCTACTCTTGCTCATTTTCTGAGCAGATTCATGATTTGAAGAGCTGATCTACAAAAGACTCTTGTGCTCTTTGTGATAGCTTTTCATCCTCTTGATCATCCCTTAGCTTGTACTTGACCTATAGCTTTTTATTTCAGCAAAAACAGTGAATTTTTGAGCTTTTTATGACCCGGAAATCCTTGTAAACGCAACTCTCGTGTCTCAGTGCAGGCTGTCCAAAGGCAGTCTGCATTTCAGCGCAGGTACTCCCTTCGGGAACTGCGCTGAGAGTCAGTTTGACAGACCAGAGCCTGCGCTGAACCAGTTAGGCTATGTCTTCCTGAGGTTTCCCACTGAGTCTTAGCCCTGTTTTCACTGTTATTTTGCTGCTGATTGCTTGTCATTTGTACTTGCTGTAAACCAACTTTCCTTGACATTATTCCGCCTCAGTTGTGTGATGAAACTGTGATTGTTCTTTCAGTATTTCTTATTTCAGTTACAGTTTCCCATTGTGAAAATCAAACCAGTATAGCTGTGGCCTCTTAGATCCTGAACTGCAAAAGTGTCTTTATGATCTTAAGAGCTAGTTTTGTTACTGTTCATGGCTGTTTGAGTTTGTTTGTTTTTCATTTTGTGGTTTGAATCTATACATTTCCAGTGTCTAAACAAGTCGATCTTAAGGTGTCTTTTGATTTTGGACAAGCTTGTTTACTTTCGCTTGAAATTAGATTCAAAGTTATACAACAGTTTCCTTTTTGTCTTACATCAACATTAAGGATAAAGAAAAGAAATATCTGCATTGTGCATGTGCATTATTGACAGTTTGCATGTTGATTTAGGAAAAAGTGCTTTTAGTGTGTGTTCTATGATCTGTGTGAAAAGTTGATGTCTTTCTTTTCCCTCAGTAGATTAAGGTTTTCAAAGTTGAAAGATTGAAAAGTTTTGCTTCTCATCTTAGATTGCATTTAGGAAGTTGTATATATACATCTCGTGGTGATCCTTAAAGGCAAACTGCTAAGCAAGATCAACATTAAAATAAATCCAATTTACATAACAACGCTTTGTAACATAACGCAAACATCTAGAGGTCTAGGTAGAGACGTGTTCCGGCGTCGTTAAACATAGTGACTGTCGATCTCTACGAAGGTGGGTGATTCCTCCTGAGAGTCGGTGGCACTAATACGGACTTGTGCTCCCACGTACCGTCGCGTATATATTGGGAGACCCCTATAGGCAATTATCCTTTATCCATAGGAAGCCGTGTCGACCGCCCTACTGATCGCGATGCAGTGAACACAGCATTCACGAAGATCGACCACCGGTACCGTAAAACGTATTCTGTGGTTTCGCGAAAGGTTTGGCACACCCTCTGCCTAGATCTCCAGAGCAGTTTATTTTGGCCTTTTTCAAACTCTATAACTGAAAAAGTCCAACCGAGCATTTGTCACTTCGGGCTCGTTAAAACATCGAAGGCGACTAGAGTCATCTTTAGCTTTTTCTCGACTCTTAAAACATGAAAAAGCAAGTTTGTGTCTGAAAGCGTCGTTAATAAAATTTATTTTAAGCGGAACAAAATCACCTGTTATTCCCATGTTGATCTTTCAGTTGAAAAGTATGGAGCCCACCAACCAAGGAGGCAACCTTGGCGGAAGTCCAAATCCCTTCTCCTCTTGGGGAGATGTTGGTGCGCCTCATATGGCAACATTGTCACTTCCAGGATTGACAATCGGCCTCCCTGTATGGCTCTTTTCAACTAATGTAGTCCAGATCGCCACTAATCCTGAGCAGTCGAATCAACAGTCAGAACAGTCTAGAACTACCCACCAGCCTTCCACTTCTTACAATACTTCCTCTGATCCTTCATCTTCGCAAGGTAGAGTTGGCAAAAGTCAGCCTCCCAAGGAGAAGAAGGAAAAGAAGAAGAAAGAAAAGAAGAAGAAGGAGCCTAAGGCGACTGGGGGCAAGCAAAAGACATCTGACGAAAACCCACCCACTGCACAGACCGGGCCTAAATCGCCATGTGTCATATGTAGAGGAGACCATTTCCACAGAGATTGTCCCTGTATTCCCCGGATACTAAGGGACTGGTCCCCTCGTCTGCACAATTCGGGGGCATCAACCTCTGACAATCAGGTTGATGGCTTTCCGTCAACCAGCGAAAGTGAAGGATCAAGACAAAAAGGGGGAGTAAGATTCCCCTGTAAGTTGTGTGAAGGCAGTCATGCCATCCACCGTTGTCCCTTCTTAGACGAAGCGAAGAGAGTTTTGGAAGATCGTCCGGTTTCACCGGTAAAACTTCCTCCTGGATACAAAAAACTCGTGCCAAGTCCTTCGTTGGTTGAAAATACAGCTGGCCCGCTCAGGTGGTCGGCTGAAGCGTCAGTCACTGAAAATGAACCTACTGAATCCAGACCGGACGAAAGTCCAAAGGTCGATACGGCAGTTGACCCGGTTCTACCTTCAGAAGTCTCATCTTCAAATGACACCGTCGCCGAAGAGTCATCTTCATGCGACACCCTCACTGAAGAGAATAAGGATGACACCATCCAGGTTCTTTTCATCAGCACCGACTCTGATGAGCGTCAGGGCAATGCGCCCATTCCTTTATCGCAGGAAGGAACATCATCAGGGTCATATCCGGCCGTATATTCGGTCCCACCACCAAGCAACCTGGTTGTATCCTTTGATTGGAATCAACTAGGCAGACCCCGGTTACCAGCCAGTGTACCATTCAGAATCATTGTCCAGATCTATAGAATGATCATGGCTGGTACTATCATTGATGAAGGGGCGTCTGTGAGTATCCTTTCCTCTGTTGCTTGGAAAGCACTGGGTTCCCCGGCACTTTTATTGGAGTTAAGAAATCTCTCAGGTTTTGATAAAGGAACCAGTCGACCATTAGGAATCCTCCCTAATGTGCCTATTACATTGAAAGGGAAGATCGTTAATTTGAACGTGATGGTCGTCCAAGGACCCTTGGATTATAACCTACTCCTTGGACGAGACTATATTTATTGCATGGGAGCGATAGTCTCCTCACTCTTTAGAGTAATGTGTTTTCCACACGAAGGAAGGGTGGTCAAGCTCGTAGACCAACTTTCATTTCCGGGATCTCGCATCGCAAATAGTCAAATACCATTCCTAAATGGTCTGTTCACACAAGATTCGCCTCCACCCCCAGTCCTCCTTCCCGATGAGTGCGAGTGATTCGGAAAGAAAGACTGGAACCCAGGGGGCATGCACCCTGGTCTGCTTCGGGCAGAAGAAACCCTGGGTATAAGGTAGGATTTCCGCAGAAGAATATGACTAGTCCGTACCCCGTCCGTGGATGGAAGAGGGGTTGTTCTGGAATAGTATTCTTTTGTTAAAGTTATGTGTTTGGCAAAAGAGTCATTCATCTTTGTCTAAAGAGGTGGGCACTGCCCAACTAGGAATTCCCTTATTGCGACAAGCAGTAACCATCTTTGGGGAAAAGCAAGCCTCACCCATTAAAACAAATGTTTTGAAGGATAAGTAGGGGCAGCCTCCAAAGAAAGAGATTCTATTGTTGTGACAGAGGGTAACCATCTTGGAGTAACCTAATGATAGACATCGCCGAAGAAAGAGATTGATTTGCGGCAGCAAATAGAACCCTCTTCGGATAATAAGAAAGAGGCAAGCCTCCCTCAATAATACCAATGTTTTGTCTTTGAGTAGTGTTCTTCTCTTGTCACAAATAGCTGTTCGTTAAAAGTTGGGCCGACGGGAAGGCTGAGTACCGCGTAAGACCCCTTAAAATAACGAGAAGACTAGTATCGTTAACATTAGATTGGCAAGATGACAAGTAGCTGTGAACACCCAAAGAAAAGCAGAGGTAGGGGAGAGGAGGGGCAGCCTCGAAATTCTATCCTATGTCTGGGGGCATGCAAACTTTTGGAATGTGAGCGAGGGATGACTATTTATTTTTTAAATTTTTAGGTCCTCCCTTTAAACCTGTAGGTCTAACCCTTTAAACTCGTAGGATTAGCCGATTCCGACCTTGCATGAAGAAAGTCTGTGGGGCAAAGGTAAAAACTTGCCAAATTTGGAGCATAGCTTCGTGAGATAAAGCTCCTTAAAAAATAGCTATCTCACAGGAGGCGTTCTTATTCTATGACTGGTATATCGAGCAGTTTTAGCACATAGTTCATGCTCGTTAAAAAATAAACGCAAGATCCGAGCAGTTTTAGCGCATAGTTCATGCTCGTTAAAAAATAAACATAAGTTTATGAGCAGGCTTTCCTTTAGAGTTCAAGCTCATTCAGAAAAAAATGAACCGGTAAATACCCTTTTGAGATCGTAAATTCATCAGCCACAAAAGCCTTGGTCGTGTTTGTGCACCGTCACCTCCACCGTCATTTGGCCGATCATTCACTTCCATTTGTGTGTTTACCCATTTTGAGGAACATCTGCGAAGAGTGATTTCACCTAGCCATCCTTGTGACACTGCCGTGATTGGAAAATTCCAACTTGTACCTGGAATCAGTTGCTATCCCTGTTTATCACTCGTTCCTCAAAAGACGAGTCCTCTTTGAGCTCTTTTCAGACTCGTAAAATATGAAAAGTTTGCCGAGTTTTGGCCTTCCAGCTCGTTAAAAGGACCGGAAGAGCTATCCCTCATTTAGACTTTAATCTTTTTGGACCTGAGGGATTATTACACAAAAATATCGAGCGCTTGTCTTGTTCGGCTCGTTAAAAGTACCGAACACCCATCCCTTCTGTATTGTTTTATACTTTTTCGGACTTAAGGGATTAGATGATGAAAAAGGAATTATGGAGTTAACTTTCTGTACCTTTTCAGACTCTCTAAAAATGAAAAGGACCGAGTTTTCCTTGTCATTAGACTCGTTAAAATGATTAAATAGCGACAAACTTGTCTTTAGACGAGAACGAGTTTCCCTATCGCTAAGCTCGTTAAATCATAGCGATGGGCTTGCCCGAAGGGCAGGTTATAGAACAAGCATATGTTATCCTCCTCAAGCTTGACAAAAATAAAGAGGTACTGGTCAGAAATGACTGGGGAAAAATTGGGAGAACATCAAAGCTTAATGGTAGCAAGTCGCTCTTGAACATGACACTTTTCTTTCGTACCACATCGGGTTGGGTTGTTTCATTCACCGGTCCCGTCACCATGGTCTTCGCCAAACCATCCACATTTTGGGGTAATGCTACCGATCCATCGCATCAGTGTCGTTATATGTTCAAGAGAGGTCATTCTGAAAGTGTCAACCATGTCCCATCCACTGCCATACATTATCCTTCATCCGTTCATGATCGCCACCCTGAATCATATGTCACAGTTTGTTTTCACCTCCACTAAAATCATTAGCTCCGTTCCGTGTCATTGATGTGGGATTCATTAAGGCCCTCCTTTGACGGATCGCTTCTTGTCGACTTCAGCTCATTATCCAAGAAGTTGATCTAGGAACAACCCCATCAATACTTTGAAGCTTGCATGCCTCAATGGCAAGTTTCTCACTTCCGGCGACAGGTATACATCAATGACCTTCGACCAGAAGATTTTGCGTGGCGTTCGACGCCAAGTCCTTTATTCACGCCACGTGAATTGTACTGCAGTACCTTGAGGGTCATTATCATTATCGGTGATTCCTCTCGTGCTTGTTAACGGTTTTCATCATCGACCGGTAATCAAGCGATGTCTTTCCATGTTCGACTTCAGCGAAATTCTCACATGGATCGACTTGTACTTAGAGTGAAGATCGAACGAGTTTGAAGACCCTAGATCTAGTTTCATCCATCCGGGCTGCGATACATATTCAGGAAATATAAAAGCATTTGTCATGTACATCATTGCAGCAGATGATCATCCTACTCAAAGGATGATAATTTCAGCAGAAAATTATCAGTCTACCATCAAACGATCGTCTGTTCTATGTACCAAAATGTATTTATAAAGCTGAGCATGGGAATGCCCGCCTCAGCTAGATCATGAAAACAGAATGAAAAATAATGTATTGTATTGTATTGTATTACAGGGCACCTCTCAGCACTTGAATGAACTTCGGACCCTCTGGATAAAGCATTTCACCCGATAAACGGCCTCATACTTTAGGGGGCAACTGTTATAGACATTTTTGTGCCTCGCAGCATGGAGCATGAAATGTCGATAATTACAGGGATCCAAAGTCCCTAAACATGTTGTTCTTACCCCTAGAGGAACAAGGTCAGCAAACCACAGCACTTCCTATCAGTTCTCCACCTGAAAACACTCAAAAACAGGCTATTTTTGGATCATGTCAGCTGCTCCACTGAGCATCTGCGCTGAATGTCAACTGTTCCTCCTTGTACCTGCGCTGAAAGTCAAAACTAATGAAGGCTACCTGCGCTGGGCGAGATTGGCCAAGTGGCACAGTCATTCTGCAAGGTGTCAACTGTCCAGGAAGCTTCCAAACTGACACTTGGTTCAGGGGATTCGCCCTATGATGAGTAAGAAGGTCTTGATCTCCAAGTGGAAGCAAGATTCTCCAAGTGGACTCAAGAACTGAAGTTTAACTGAAGAAGGAGAGGACACAAGGCAGCTTTATGTCAGTCTCAAGCTGACTCATCCTCTCTTCTTCTCTCCTATATATAGAGCTCTTCTATGAGGTCTAGGGAGGCTGGAATTTTGTGCAAAGTAAGGAAGTGTTGTTGGTTTACAGTTAGAGCTATTGGGTGATTGCTTTTATAGAGGGGAAGAGGAGATTTCTTGCTGCTGGGGAGGTGCTGCTGGATTGGAGCCATTTATGGTTGTAACCTTCTCAGAACCTTTTTCTTCTATCAATAAAGCTTTGATGTTCTCCTATATACTTGTATTGCAATGATGTATTGTTTTTATCTGTATATTTGATTCATCCTAATCCATGCATCAGTTATGAGTACATGTTTCTTGTAGTTTCCCTCTCTTGTTTTTTGCAGGATCTTTGTGTAGCTGGGCCGGCAAAGGGAGCAAGGAGCTGGGAACAAGAGGCAAAGATAGAAGACAGGATCGACAAAAGCGAAAGACATCGGTTGGTCAATCTTTTCTTCCTTCTCTGTACTTTCATAAAGGAAAAATATCAAAGCTTTACTTTCAGTTGTTGCTAAGGAACTATCACCCTTAGAGTAGGGATAGGGTCATTCCGAGTCGGATACTTTTCCCCACAACAGATGTGGAGAGGATCACATGTTAAAATACTGCCCTCACAAATAATAGATCAGTAAGAAGTTGTAAAATTTCCAAGAGGTAACAATAGTGAATGATGTGGTTCAAAGCATACCTTAGATTTATACAACATTGGACAACAAAAAAGTAGATCATTAAGCTTTGGTGATCGACATAGAAGGTATGGTTTCCAATCAACATGTTTCAATTTTAATTGATCCAGGTTCTAACTTCAGTTATGTCAACCCAAAAATTGCAAAGACATGTGACTTGTCGAAGAAACCACATGTCAAATCATGGTTAGTCTAGCTAGCCATGGGAGTAAAAAAGAGAGTGACTGATTTGGTGAAATTATACCATCTAGAAATAAGAAGCATGCCCATAAAAGTTATGTTTAATATTTTTCCATTAGGTTCATATGATATCTGAATTGGCATGGATTAGATGGAAGCCCACATGACCAAAGAAAACTGTTATGGTAAATCACTGGAATTCCTTGGTAATGAAGGAGAGAGAAAAATATTGTAGGGAATAAGAAAGCATGTTTCAGTAAGACAAATTTTAACACTTGAAGTGAAGTAATATAACCAAAAAGGGTGTTCCCTATTTATGATTAAAGTATCCAGTGTAACAAAGCACAATGAACTCATAATTAAAGA
The DNA here is from genome assembly GCA_031772625.1 of Pinus tabuliformis. NCBI lineage: Eukaryota > Viridiplantae > Streptophyta > Pinopsida > Pinales > Pinaceae > Pinus > Pinus tabuliformis. The sequence goes on from CM062804.1 coordinate 33,089,387, forward strand.
TCACCCCATTCTAAAACAATATAGCAATGTATTTCTATAAGAAGTGTCATGATTTCCACCTAGGAGGGAAATAAATTGCTCAATTGAATTGATTCATGGTTTTGTGTTAGTTTCTAAAACCCCATATCACATGAGCATGCCAAAGTTGGTGGAATTAAAATTACAATTGAAAGAAATGTTGGATAAAGTATACATGACACCCATTATATCACCCTAGGGATCCCTCGTGTTTTTTGTAAAGAAGGATGGCACACTATGATTATGCATTGATTACAGACAATTAAATAAATCTATAGTGAAGAATAAATACCCCTTGCCTAGAATTGATTATCTATTTGATCAACTGAGAGGAGCCATAATTTTTTCCTAGATAGATATGAGATCTAGCTATCATCAAGTCAGAAATAAGTATGAAGGCATTAACAACACAATGTTAGAAACTAATAAAATATTGAGAGGTAGGGGGTGAATAAGTATTGTAGGAATTTTAAAACTTTCTTTTAATTGCAAAAGATATTAGGTCAACAATGATAATTCATATCAGTGTCAAAACAATGATTATAGGAAGCACAAATATCACATATGAATTCTTCAAATTATTTCTTCAATTTACTTCCACAAAGGAAAGTTTCTACTTGTTGTTACAATGTTCTCTGGCTACAACCAAAAGGAAGCTGATACTCCCTAATTTATTAGCTACTACTGAAAGGAGATACAACCCCTAATTTTATTAGCTACCATTGAAAGGAGCTCCAACCCCTAACTTTTACCAACCACTATTGGAAGGATCTACAACCCCTTATATGCAAGCTACCACTTGACTAACCTCAATGATTCATCTTCCATACAATTTTCATACTCAAATCATGAAGGACACATCCTTACATAAACAATTAAATTTTTCACTTGAAACACTCACCACAAAACACCTTCAACAATATTTGATCACTAGTAAATCCACCAATCACACCAGCAACTTCAATACAATGCACATTCAAAATTACAATATTACAAAGTCGATTATGCTTTTAAAGAATCTGGACTGATAGTTTTAGCAATTGAACGTGTACTTATCTTGTACTTTTATGCTTTCTCTTCTACCATGTCCCAAAGCATTGGCTATCTAGAGTTTCCTCCTTTGCGCCTATTATTTCATTATGGGGAGGCACCTTCGGGGTGACATGTACCAAGCTTTTTTTTATTAGTTCTCGGCTCTACATCATACACCACCATGTCTCGATGCTTAATTAGCTTGAAAATACCTGCTTTTCACTCTTTCGAAACCTTCCAGGGTCGTTGGTCCCAGATGATGTGTCTCGGTGGGAACCACCACCAAGATCATGGACCAATCAACTTCTTGCTTGGGTTATTTTTTTAGCCATGTTGTATGTTGCCTTACGCAAGAGCCAAATCATCCCATATTCATTTGTATGTGTTTAATTTAATCCTTCTAGGGTAGCCTTACTTGGGTGACATGTTTCAGATGATATCATGCTTACATCAACATCATCACGTGGTGCCTCTTTAGTGGCGACATGTGTCACCTAGATTTGGCCCACTTAGCCACATGAAAGTGTTGAAAATGCATGCCATGTGTCCTCCGGTCCGAAATTCCATGTCACCTGTGCTTATGTCATGTTGACATCATTTTACATCGAGCCAATACAATCATGCCAAGTTTCATCCTTGCTATCAAGAGTATGGAAGAATAAGGGGTTCCCGGGCCTTGATTTTCCATTGATTCCTTTGTTAAAATTTATAAGGGTTATGGGCCTTTTTACTGTTGCATCGACTACCACAACTCCCTGGAATCGAGTCATCCCCATCGTTTTCCATTGTGCCTCTTCTTGTTTCTTCCAGGGAAGGGCATTTGGGTATTGCATGTTACATATGGCCCTCTACTAAACCTCTACGCCAATCGTTTCCTTTTCTTCCTTTGCATCAAATGCTCCACGTATTCCCAGTGTTGTGTCATCCTTGAGGAATTTGAATGCACCCAACTTTGAAACTGTTGATGGTGCTAGAAATTTGTCGACCAAGGGGTCCTCCCCAGTATTAAGTCCCAATTAGGCCTCACACCATTTGGAGTAGGATCCCTAACTGGAAATATTGTTGGTTTCCATTATCCTTAGGAATTTTTCTTGGCTACAATTATCAACAATATAAGAGATTATTAAAAAAATCTTTGAAACAAGCATGTGAGATGACATTGTGAGGCATATAATTGCAATGGATATAAGTCAATTTCATGGAAGGACAAATAGAGAGTGTGCCTCTAGAAGAAAAGTAATAGTACTATCCTAAAAGAGACACATAAGAGCATGAAAGAATCATTGATTAACTTGAAAATTAGTTCACAAGATAACAATGATAATAAAAGAAAGTAACAACACACATTCAATAATATCATACCAAATCCAATGAAATCGTTCATTTCCATTAGTATGTGTTAACATAAACATACACCACAAAAAATAAAATAATAGTCTTACAATGATTCACAACATATGCATGAAAGTGCGTTCGCTCAAAGAGTTTCATATATTAATTGAAAGTCCCAAGTTATGTTAATTTGGCAGCTCAGTCAAAAATTCCAACCATGGGACAAGATTCCTCTTTTCAAGAGGACCAATTTTGACTATTGAAGAGATTAATTCGGAAAAGGGAAAGTGTATGTTTGAATTAAAGGCCACATGTGCATATTTTATGAGGCTGACCCTAAAGAAAATTGGATACCCTTGGAAGGTTATAAATACAAGTGACCTCAACCTCGTTTGGACATCATCATTATGATAATTATTCTTCCTTATTTGGTTTGGCTCACATAATTTTGAGATAGTTTGTGGAAAGTTCACTCACACAAATTTGAGATTGCAGGGTCTGAAGCTCACATGTGTCTAGGGTTTTTTGTTTCCAACCACAAGCATGTTACAAGTAGATTTGGGTCATAACCACAGGCTCACAGGTTCATGTGTGCAGTTGGAAGGTTTCAGCCACACACACATCACTCCCTAGGTGAATTTGGGACTTAGGGTTTGGTTTTTCAGTGGACCACAAATTTCGCTCATTGACCGTAGGGTTCGAAAGTTAACCGCAGTCAGTGATAGTTGATCACAACTTTCTAAATCATGTTTTTGATTGTTGGCATTGTTGGGTTCATCTCATGGATATTGTTTAGTTGATTTTGTTGGATAGGTTTATGGTTGATGATATGGATCATTTTACTCTCTCTTGCTAAATCATTTAATGACAATCTAATAAGAAGAATAATTGAAAGGGTATTCTCCATAATGGGTTTTTCCCTGGTCTCCAACAAATCCTGGTGTCTCTATGTGTGAATGTTTTTCTTCTATTGTTCCTTTTATATTTTGTTGCATTGATGATGATGATGATGTTATTTCTACATAACTACATATGATACTGAATAATGTTGTAAATCTGAATAATGTTGTGATGTTATGGGGTGAATTCTATATGTAAATGATGAAATGAAATTATCAAAGCAAAGAATAATATAGCCCTAAGAAAAATTAACATGGTATGAGAGTTAGGTTGAAGAAAAGTCATTGAGATCTCCCCTAATAAGACACCATTGATGGAAATAAGAGAAGATGGTGGAGACCTAACAAAATGTTAGGGTTTGAAGGTAACCCTAGTAAATTTGTGTATTAGGGTTTAATGGATATTACGAGGTTATGGTTTGGAAAAAACCCCGGTTTATGACAAAGATTTGAGATATGCACTCTAGAGACGCTAACAGGATCAACATGAATAGGTTCAAGCACTTGCAACAGGTTTGATGTAGCCTTAGATGGGATAGTCATATCTAGGCCTGATTATTGTTGAAGTAGATGAATAAATTGAAGGCATCAAAGTTATATGGTTAATGGAAATTCATGACTCTTGAAGGTTGGTTCAAGAGGAAGATCTCACCTCTCATTAATATAAGTACCTTTTAGATTTATGTTACCTCTTTGTGATTCTATTCCCTTTTGAGTTTATTGCTTTGATTATTACTTATACTTCATGCATGTATATTTGACGACTTGGATGCTTCTAGCCTCATGATGACTTGTGATAATTGGACCCTTCTTGAGGATCATGGCTAGTGCAAGAAGAGAATAAATAGCGCTAGAAAAGGAAAAGAGGCACTCAATGAAAATTTGACAAAGTTATACAACTTCCTATGTAAAATAAGAAGGTGCACATGTATTTGAACACTCAAGGTATGTATGGTGCTTTATTTCAATGTTATATCTACAATATAGGATGGCAAGGTAAGCCCTAAGGTATGATGGGAATGTCACCTTCAAAAATGGTTCATGCATATGAAAGTTTGATTCATGGTAAGTATGATGAGAAGGTGCACTTGGTATTGAACAAGTACCTTACATTATATTAGTTCATGGTAAATCTACTTAGAACCATTTATTTTTGATATATTGGTATATTTTGCAAAGTATCTTACATGATGAATTTCTATATCATATGAACAAAGCTAGATACATTATTTTTGATATGGTGACTTGATACTATTGTTAATTCTTGTGAAAATAATGATAACCATGATGATAGAAGTGTAACAATAATATTGTTTCTCAATATCCCCTTGTTGACCTTGGATTAGTAATTTTGACTATGTAATAAATCTGGATGCGTTGACTTGATGGACTAAGATATGTAAGTGATATGTGTTCATGATCTTTGAGGTATGATGCTACACTTGTCAGCTTCCCTAATCATATGAATCTAACCCTTGATGAAAGTTTGATGTCATGTTCAAATGTGATGATGAAGTAGTTGGTTTTAACATGTTATGACCATGACGGATATATGTTTTATAACTTGATATAGTTGTTATTTCATGATCTAACATTTTTTCTGATGCATGATAATATTATGATAGACAGATTGATAATGATGAAGTCTAAAGTGGTTTCTAATTAAGTGGGAGACTCTTAATAAGATCCCTACACCCATTATCATTTTCATTAAACATATGGACTATTCTTTGTTGTTGAAATAAGTTTTCTGGACATAAATAGTAAAATATCTGACTTTGTTGGTCTGCAACAAGTTCTGATCTAAGAAGAGAGGGCTTCCCTTAGTCTAAGCCCCAACCACATGGAAGAAAGCTTATCAGTGTGGTTATAGGCCTCCAACCACAATGAAGAAATCCTAAGGGTGTGATTATGCCTGTAGGTCACAAAATTGAAGCTTTATGCATAAAATCGGGAATGCACCAGGAGTATAACAGTCCTATAGATATGGAGCAGACATCAGAATGTCCTATGAGCATGAAATTTTGAATGTTTGACTTACTATAGAGAATGTCAATGTATCAACCAAACTTGTGTCTAAAAGTGACCGAAATATGCATACCAATATGTCATTTTGATTTGAAGCTAGTGTATGACAGTATTTGATAACAATTGCAAGGGTTTGACAAGATTTGGTTTGTTGGCTTGACTTAGTGAGCATATTGGTTTGGATTATTGAGGATGCTTTAGAACTTTGACATGATGCTTGATGACTAATGGTTTTCCTTAATGACAATGCTATGTGGGCATAGTGACTTTTAGTGATTAATGTTGGTATTTATTTTGTATTTCCTTCATTGACTTTGGAACATATGTTGAAGTATAAAAAATAGTGTATTATCCTTCGTATATGCATCTACATCAAGTGACGATTAATGTAATGATGGCCTGATGAAATTTGGCATTGCTTAATAACAAGTTGTTGACATAACAATAATATTTGGATGTGAGCTTTACCTAACACCTGGTCTGAAGAATGTGTCACAGTGATATTGGAGAAAAATTTCATGACTTTGATATTAGCTATAATTTGGTAACTGTAAGTTGACTTGGTTTATTTTATAGCACAATATTTATTTATGTAAGGCTAAGCATATTGGTTTGGTCAAGTGTTATATTTGCAGAAAGCATTGTATAAAGCAAGCTCCCTAAGCCTAGTGTGTATACATTAATAGTTACATTGTGAAGCTAGGAAGATGTGCAAATTCAAACCTCTACTTTGAAATAGGTCCAAGGTATGACTTTGATTTTGTTTTTATATACTGATTGCCTATCCTTGTCAGGTAATGAGCCTCTAGTGATAAAAGTAAGAGGGAGTTGGCCTTTGAAGTTCAAAATGATGGAAAATGGCATGATGTGTTACTTTTTGAAGTTTGGAAAAGAAAGATATATATCGTGAAGCTATTGAAGAATTTTTGAAAAACGGAAATGAAAATCCTTGAACACTTCGATTGAATTTCAAGAAGCTATGAATATATATTGTTGAACCTGCCTTGGCAACCCACAGTCGGTTTAAGCATTGATGTTCTGTGTGAACACACAATCAAATTGAGTGAATTCATGATTGAGCCTCTTCATACACATTGAGTTGTCGTCGAGCACACATCGAGATATTTGCATGGGATGATTGATTTTTGGTTTGTGACATTCTTCCTATGATATGTGACTACATAGATATATTGATTTTTTTTGGATTATTATTGATGATATGATCACATTTGGGTGCTTCCTTAGTATGAGAGTTTCCATGAAGTTTTTGATGAGAAGTCTATAGCTTTAAGCATGATCAAGTTTGAATATGATGTTTTTGGCATAACTAGCTATGAGGCAGGTTAAAGAAGCTCTTTGGAGATCTATTTAATTAGGACCTGGATATGACAGGGATACATTATGATAATATTGAGTGGGATATTAGTGGCAGAGAATCCCATATATAGATGGAACTAATATTTCTTCATATATTGATACAATGTTGTTGTATGAGACAAACTTAGGCTCATGGTTGCCACCTCTGTGAGTGGGACGATGAATAAAGTATCCTTTTTGTGATATATATATTTTTGATATGATATTTTATTTAAGTGTGACATGATTAATAAGGTACCATATATGAGCACGAGTATATGTTTCTAATCTACAAAGAGCAGGACTAATCAAGAACACTGAGCCAACTCTTCCCCCTTGTCTGAGTTCCCAAGGTGAGAAATTTAGATGGAGGGCTCCTGGGGTTGAGAGATCTCTATACAATAAGGAAGATAGGGCTCCCCTATCTTGGTTTTTGCAGAGTATAACCTAGTTGGCATCATACCCACAAGTTGGTCTTGTTGAGATTATTGATTCCCATTTGGCCAACGAGTTGAGAGTGTACTTGGGGATGTATAAACCAAGCTGATTATCATTGGGAAGATCATTGGGGAAATAATATGGTTGACATGTGCTCCCATATATCACCTATTGCTCGATATGGGGCTGGAAATTTTTTCCTCCCCCATGAGATTTCGAATTGAGACTAATATCTCCAATGTGGTTCTAGGTTGATATGTGCTCCTTGGTGTTGTTCCGGATTGAGCTAGCCTATCTGATGTTGATGTGTGTCATAGATTTGAATCCTCGCTGATGTTTCCCGGGTAGTAGCATTGGTCTCCCCACTAGCAGCAATTTTGGGTGGTAGTTGTGGCTCCCCGATGGATAGAGGGTGGTAGCTTCGACTCCCCTCCATCATCAAATTCTTCTTCTTTTAGATTCGATAATGTTCAACACATGAATAGGTAAAATCAAGAGATAAGTAGGAATGAGCATAGATGAGAAGTGATGACATTTGATGACGAGATTATTGAGATTGGATATGATTTGGAAAAGATACTTGCAATGATTATATGATGAAGTTGGAATTTATCCCTAGTTGAGAGGGAGTTTTAATTAGGTATCTCAGTGACAAATTCCAACCATGGGACAAGATCCTCCTTTCGAGAGGACCAATTTTGACTATTGAAGTGCTCAATTCGGACAAGGGAAAGTGTATGTTTGAATTAAAGACCACATGTGCATATTTGATCGGGTGGGCCCTAAAGAAAATCGAATACCCTTGGAAGACTATAAATACAAGTGACCTGAACCTCATTTGGACATCATCATTATGATATTTTTTCTTCCTTGTTTGATTTTTCTCGTACAGGTCTGAGATATTTCATGGAAAGTTCGCTCACACAAGTATGAGATTACAGGGTCCAAAGCTCACACATGTCTAGGGTTTTTGGTTTCCGACCAGAGGCATGTCACAGGATAATTTTGGTCATAACCGCAGGCTCTAAGGCTCATGCATGTGGTTGGATGGATTCATCAGCACGCACGTCACTCTCTGGCTGTGGTTGGGAATTAGGGTTTGGTTTTTCAGTTTCCCACAGATTTCACTCATTAACCACAGGGCTCAGTAGTCGATTGCAACCAGTGATAGTTGATCACAGGCTTCAGAATCTGGGTTTTGAGTATTAGCAGTGTTGGTTTCATCTCATGGATATTGTTTATTTGATTTTGTTGGATAGGTTTATGGTTGTTGATATGGATCATTGTACTCTCTCTTGTTGAGTCATTTAATGACAATCTAATAAGAAGAAGAATTGAAGTGGATTTCCCCATAGTAGGTTTTTCCTTGGTCTTTGACAAATCCTGGTGTCTCTATGTGTGAATTATTTTCTTCTATTTCTCCTTTTATGTTTTGTTGAATTTATGATGATGATGTTTTTCTTTCTACATAATTTCATATGTTGCTGAATAACGTTGTAAATATGAATAATGTTATGATGCAATGTGGTGAACTCTATATGTAAATGATGAAATGAAATTATCAAAGAAAATAACAATATATCACTAAGAAAAATTAACAATATATATATATATATATATATATATATATATATATATATATATATATATATATATATATATATATATATATATATGCTGCCACACTAGCCCCAATAGTGGAACATTAAGTCACCACTTGCTCCTCCAAAGAAATATCTTCTCTACTATGCCAAACTAGAGAAGTCAATGTGAAAAGTCCAAAGTCTATTCTCTTGAGCTATGAGGGTGTATTTATAACAAATGAGGTGACTCTTAAACTCCCATGTGACTCTTGACCTCTCTCATGACTCTTTAGCTCCTAGTATGAATTTTCAATTTCCTAGGTGACCTTTGAAATCTAATGACTTTAGAACATTCTAATGACTTTTCACATTAACTTTGTGATGACTTTTCACATTCCAAGTGGGGCCCTTGGTCTTTCACACATTTTCTGTTTTTTCATTTTAATAATTACATTTCAAAAATGATGTGGCAAGATACATTGACACATATGAATTTGTGATGACACTTGGACAAGCCATGACTTGGCATTGATTGCATGGAACTTCATTGTGATGTGTCTGAGCCAAGCCTTTCTCCTAGTTTCCATCTTTGTATATTCTTAATGATGGATCTTCACTTGTTCTTTATCTTCACCCTACAAAGGATATAGATCAATGTTGGAACCTTCTGAATTAGCATGAGTTTCCATGTCTTTATTTTGGTCTAAGATTATTTCATGTCATCCATGATGTCTCCTCCTTTTGCTTCTTCTTCACAAGTTCTCTCTTGTAGCCTCTCCTTAGTGACCTCCCTTGTATCTTCATGATAAGTCTTGCATGTGTTTCATCTTCATCCTCCCAGATCTTGGATGATATGGAGTCTTCCTTGTGATTTTGATCTTCAATCTTCCATCGTGATTTATTGTTCCTTCATATTATTTATTGGTAGTCTATTTGTCTCTTCAGCTCCACAAGTGTATTCTTGCATGATATCCTTTGCATCCTTCTTGAGCATCATCCTAACATGTCAAGATATAGTACTTGTAGATGAAATTCACTAATGAAAGGATGACATCAATCTGAAAATATCTTAGTATAACTTCTTTGTGTAATTCATTAATTAAACATGGGACAAAGTGTAGGACTGAGGAGGAGGCTCAGGGATTGCACAATGTGTAGTTCCAAGAGGAAATGATGAAGGTCTATTCAATGTGGATATGCAATGCACAATGGTTGAGGGAATAGAATATAGAATTGTGTAGTTGATGGAACCAATGATGCAGTGAGGAAGGTTTACTCACTATGATTACTAAATGTGTTGTTCAGGGATTACTGAGCCAAAGGATTGCATATTTGTGCAAGACAGGGAAGCAGTGAGGCCTGAATGTTAACTAAGACTGTGTAGTGTGCAATGGAATACCAGATGGAAGAGATAATTGTATAGTTCCCAAGGATAAGAGGCAAATACTGAGCACTATGATTGCACAATGTGCATTCCTTAGAGGCAGTGACTATGGAGTGTGTAGTTCCAAGAGGCAAGGGTGATTTACTATGTCTTAAGACTGCACATTTCAAAGTCCTAGGATGGGGTTAGCAAGCTGCAAAGATAGTGAATGCTCTAAAAATGATTAAGTGTGGGATTAGTCATCCAAGAGAGAATAATACATGTAAACAAGTCCTAAAACAATGATATCACACTCATATAATATCAACATAGGCTAAAAGAATGCTTAGTACCAAAAATCAACAAGCATACCTTGAAATGACATCAAAGCGACACTTATTTCTAAGCGCAATAATTGAAACATAGCTTTGCAACACTTAGAACAAAAGTTACAACAAGAGTGTCAACTGCAACTAGAAAGTGTGCTAAGTTGTGAGGGAGTGTCTAGCACATATTCTTATGATATATAATATCAGGTAATGCAAAAGATCGTGCTAGATCTACCTATAGTGATGTGCTAAAGTGCAACACATGCAAGAGTTAAACAATCAAAAGTGACACTTGCAACCATAAGAAAAAGTGAAAACGACACTTGCAAAATCTAAAGAAAGTGGAAGAGACACATGCTAAAGCGAACAGAAGGAAAAAGTGACACTTGTGAAAAGTGAAAGAAATAAAAAATGACAATCGTGAAAGTGAAAGTGACACTTGTGAAATTAAAGGTGTGCAAAAGCGACAGTTGATTAAACTCACTGAAATGAAGATACAATGAAACCAAGAGTGAGAGAAAGGTTGTCAAGTGATATTGCACATTGATTGCCAACATAGATTACATAGTGTAGTATATCTATGGATTGCGTAGTCACTGGCCACATGGACTGTGCAAATAATGTAACTAATCATTGCACAGGCACTATTCCAAGAGACTATGCAAACCTTACTTTCAATAATTTCACAATGGCTATTCTCAAGGATAGACGTTGGTTACTAAGCTTTCTAGAAAGGTGTGTGCTTGAGAATGGATCAAAAGCTAAGCATGTGTAAGTAAGTGAATTTTAAAGTTAGAATCTCATAATAAAAGTATCAACCAATCATGAAGTGACCATGAATAGCTTGAGGTGACAGATCATGAGGCCATAAGCAGGCTCCAAAATTCAAGTGTGAGAAAATTTTTGGAGGGTGCGACTACAATAGAAAAATATGGGGAATCTATGTTGGGATAACGTGTTATGTGGGCTCCTCCACTAGCCAATGAATGTTGCTTACATTTTAGTTCTATTAGGCCACATCCTCCCGACTTTGTGTTTAGTTGCTCCACCAAAAGGCTCCGCTGTGCTTGGAAAAGGCACCAAACTTGCACCAATTTGACCCTTCGCCTATTATCTTTGCAACATTTTGACTTTGGGGGTACTGTTAGTGCCTAGATTTACCTCAGGCTGAAAAGGTAGGATCCAAGGCCAACATCAAACCATGCTCAGCCTCATAGCTAACCCTACAAGGATAGGAGAGGGCTCTCTCCGGGTCAATCTCAGCAAAAGATAATCGATTGGGCTTGAGATGACTGAAATAAAAGCTGATTTTAGGCTAGGTATGAAGTACAAGGCTTTGATTTGATTTTTTGGGGGTTTTGTTGGAATCAAGGGGAAAGAAAATTTTGGGGTGCGGGGATTGAGGCTCAGTTCTGCAGAGATCTCAATGGGTCAAGGTAGGCGATCGTTTTGGCACTTAAATTTTAATGAGATGGAGGGAAAAGATAGGTGAGGTGTTGAAGAGGGTAAGGGAAATCATGAATCCTCCCCAAACAGCTGAAAACATCAAACAACTAAAGCAAACTTCAAGTAGAGCATTGCATTTTCAATGAATTCTACTTACACTCTTGTTTGTTTAGTTCAGAAGAAATAAGATAGATGATGGCATACATTAACAAAATTCAAAATTACAAAGAGAAGCACTGTACCAATACAAATTGCCACATGAATCCCAAAGAGTGCTGCAAATCTTGGTCTCAATTCCTTAGCCAAAATACTGAAAGTGAATGTACAATGAAGCTCAAGGCTTTCTCAAGAGTCCAACCATGCTAATGACTGAAAAACAACATAATATAGAAAAACATAGCTCATCCTTGCCTCTAGGGGTCGAGCTCATGAGTTTAGGAGCTGATCCAACTGATTCTAAACTAAGAACTAGAAACTAGGCAACATAACAGCATGCCTCTAAAAACAAGGAAACTGATCCATTCAGTTTGAAACAACCTCTAAACTGATGAATCTACCTCTACAAGTGAAAATCCAACATATTTACATCATAATCCATCAAATTTCATCAAATTACATCATAAATTTTCCATTAGGAAAGTGAAAAAGTCAAACTAGGCGAAACTGGGCGAAAAACAGAGCAAAACTTGGTCAAACTGGCAATTTTTCCTCTATGCACCACGCCTGATTCTCTATGTGTAGTGCCTGTTTGGACCCAATTTTTGAAGCCTTCCTGATGTCCAAATGAGCTCTAGGTGTGCTTGATGGAAAGGTCTGCCTGTCTACTTTCCAACCCAAGTGGAATTTTTCAATTTAGCCTCCATTTTCCCCTCCAAAAGTCCATTCTCCCAACACTGCTTCCTGTGTGTCAAAATAGGGGCAGTGAGGTCATTTTTTTAGTGTTTTTTGACCTTTTGAGGGCTCAAAACCTGCTCAAATTTCTTGGCCATAGGTAGGCAAGAATAAATTTCCATGAAAAATCTAGAAATGCAAATTTTTTGTGATTTAGAGCCCTCTAGCAAAAGCGAGCACCACGTGGCACGACGCATAGGGAGGAAAACAAGATTTTTTGTGCCAAATTTTTAAAAAATGTAAAAATTGCTCCAAATTTCTTGAAATTTGGGCTGAGTCTTCTCTATCAAGTTCTTTGATGGGCCAAGGAAGCCTCAGCCAAGATTTGAAGTCCTTCATCCTCTTTTTTCCTTTTTGATGCTCTCTTTAGCTTTGCTTTCAAATTCCTGATTCTTGCTTGGCACACCAAGTTCCGGGACAAATAATGATATGACAAATTTCTAAGCATGTTCTTCTCATTTATTGCCTTCTCCAGCTTCCTCTCCAAGTGGGTATTGACTCTTTCAAGCCATGACTCTCGATCAGCATTGATCTCTTGCTCCAATGAAGTGAACTCTATCCTCCTCCTTCGGGCACTTTGGTGGTTTTGCCGAATGTTCTGTAACTCCATCACCACCTGCTGATCTTCAAGCTGCTTGTTCCTCTGCTCCAAATACTGTATAGTCCACTGGGATCTATCCAAGTTGGTGGACAAGGCATCAATGTCTGCCTACTGCTCCTTGATGATCTGTCTAAGGTTTGCACTTTGTGGGCCCATGTCAGTATCATCACCCTCAATGAGGATGAAATCAGTCTCTCACTCACTTAATGGTCCTTCCTCCTGTAGAGGCCTCTTGCCTTGGTCCTGGACCTGTTGTGCTGATGGAGGAAGTGAGGCCCCTTCCACCCCGGGTGGAGATAACACTTGCTTCGCTGCTGCAAACAACTGTCTAGTGCCCCTCTGATAGGAGATGAACAACGACATACTAGCGGTCTCATGGCCCTGCTGATAAGCAAGTCCACCTGTCTCATGCCCAACCTTTGAAGGTCCCTGTGAAGCTCTGAAATACTCACGAGAGATGAAGTCATCCCAAGTGATGCCCTGTAAACCAAGCTGATGAACGACCAAAATTTTGATGAGAGCAAAATGATCAAGACTGTTAAACTACTACTGAGGGGTCTTGTGCTGTGCAAGAATGGTCATCCTTTCTATGTTTTGGCATATGAAATAAGGAATGTTCATCATTGGCACTCGAGTGAAATGCATCAGCAGCCTGATGTGATAAGCATACAAGTGGGAGAACCGGCCCTCACAAGTGAAATACTTCATGATGAGTTTCATTAAAGGAGCATACTCATCCTTGAGAAACCGAAAAGGAAACACTCTCTTAAGCTACCTTAGAAAACCAAGTTTGATGTATGGTTCAGAGTGTTTCCGGTCAATCTCATGTATCTTGTTCCATGGTTCTCCAATGTTTGGTATGCCGGTTTCCAATGAAATGGTTTTTGGTGTTAATTTGAAAGTAAAACCGACAAGAGTGGCTTGATCACCATGCAAATGCAACACAAATAAGTGGGCCAACTCACGATGAAACTAAATATGAGCAACCTTCTCGCAAAATTCATAACATGACTGATGTTGGAAACAAAAGAGGGCAAGAGGGCAGGCCTGCAACTCGATAAGAGTGGTAGGTTCTTCTCTGATATGTCTGCCACCTCTATGAGGCCTCCTGGGTGCATGTCCCTCCGTGGGTGAATCACTTTGGGTCTCTTCTTCATAATCATATGAAGGATCAGATGCCATAACTGCTGATAGACAAATTGGCTTGGAGAAATAGGTGTTGAAACTGTGTTGGACTGCCTTTGATGATTGTTTGACCTCTGCTACCAAGGGAAAATAGTGAAACAAGGGACTGTTAGGAGAGGGAAAAATAATGGGAATTTAAGGATTGTTGGGACAGAGTTAGCTAGGGAAAATGGGATATTATGGATGTTTTGTATAGGGTTAGGGTTTGGGATTTTACAATTAGGATTTTGGGAAAGGGAACTTGGGATAAGGGATTAGTGAATTTAGGGGGGTTGGGGAACTTAGGGAACAATGAAATTCAGGAATAAATGGGATAGGGGAGTAATGGAGGGATGATGAACTTGGTAGCAAAATAGGTTTTCAAACCCTAGGTAGCAAGTTTTTTTTTTTAAAGTAGGGTTTGATTGCTTCTCACAAGCACCAGAAAAAACACGCCATCAAACCATCGTCAAGCTTAGATGAAATACAGCTTTGAAGATGCTACCTACTTGAATTAAGATTGTTCCACATGATTTCGGGTGATTGGAGCAATTTTGGAGGTTTTTCAGACTTCCTGGCTGTATGCGCCGCGCAGCACGCCCAATGCGTCGTGCCTCACCAATGCATTGTGCCTGTGCAAAAATACACTGTGTTTTGAGGCTTAGTGCACCGCGCCTCACCAATGCGCCGCGCCTCTTGCCCAATGCGCCGCGCCGGTCACTAGGAGCAATTTTCACCCAATTTTTTCCTCTTGCTCAACGAAATCACTTTGTCTTACTTGTCTTTTGCAAATGAACTTTACAAATGAAGGCATTGCTTATAAACCAAGAGCTTTTGAAATTTTGGCTCATGAAACCCACTTTTATAATGTTTTGTATTTGACTTTATCTTTAAACTCTGTTTTTGAACTTTTTCACTGCTTTTTCACTTTGTGATGAATTTAATGACCTGAGCTTTGCTTGTTTTGCAGGTAATGGAGCTTCCGGGGCTAAGGAAAGAAACCAGGATGCAGATGAATGGATTTACAATGAGGAAAGCAAAAACTTTCATGATTTTGTACAATAAATACTAAATACTCTGTTTTTTCCTCAAAATAGAGTTTTGAGGAAAAACACATTTTCAAATGCTTGGTGATAAAATTTATTGATGTTGCAACCTCCTCATGGCCTGCTGGCAATTATTGGACATTTTAACACATTTTTTTACGAAACCCTAATGAAGCCCTAGACCTAATTGACCATGAAACCCTAAAGACAACTTGTTATAGACATTTTTATGCCTTACAGCTATAAGCATGAAATGTCCATAATCCAAGGGATCCAAAGTCCCTAAACATGTTGTTCCTACCCCTAGAGGAACAAGGCTAACAAACCACAGCAATTCACAGAAGTTCTCCACCAGAAACTGCTCAAAAACAAGTCAATTCAGGATCAATTCAGAAGCTCCACTAGCTGCCTGCGTTGAAATGCAGAGGTTACACTGGCTAGTTGCATTGCAACGCAGGTGGAAGCACTACCAGGGTGCGCTAAGCGGGAAATGACAAATGTCAGGGTCTCTTGTGAGAGGTGTCAAGACTGTGGAAGCTTCCAGAATCTTCCTCCATGACACTTTCCTTGCTGAGTTCGACTAAGTGATGAGTAAGAGGCTCTTAGTCTCCAAGTGGAAGTAAGAACTGACAGAGAGAGAGGACACTAGTCAGATCACAAGCTGACTCATCCTCACTCCAAACATCTATATATGGATCTCTTCTCCATGAGATCTAGAGGCTGGAATTTTGTTATTGCAAAGAATTGTTGTTGGTTTGAGATTGGAATCATTGGATGCTTAATGCTTTGAAGGGAGGTGAAGATAGGAATTTCATTTGCTGGGAAGGAGATGCAGGATTGGAACTCTCTTGGTTGTATCTCCTCCTGAACCTTGTTATTCATCAATAAAGCTATCTTGGTTTCTCCTATATGCTGATGTGTCTTTGATGTATGATTGCATTAGTGTATTTGGTTTATTTCTAATCCTGAACTAGTTATGAATATGAATCTATGTCTTTGTGTAGTGTTCCCTTCTTTTGATCTTGCAGGAACCTGTTGAAGCTGGGCGAGCGAGAAGGCAAGTAGCTGGGAGCTCTCAAAGAGAAGAGAAGCCGGATCGAGGGACAAACGGAAGACACCGGTTAGTCCATCCATCTCTCTTCATTCTTATTTCATAAAGGAAGAATACTAGAATAGCTGCCTCTGTTTGTTGCTAAGGCACTGTCACACCTTAGGTGGATAGGATCGTCCTGCATAGGCATTTTTCCCCACAACAAATTGGCGACTCTGCTGGGGAGATCTGTTTAGTCATTTTATTTGTGTTTCTATCATTGTTTGTTTCATAGACTCAACAGCAACAATCGAACTGCATCTGCTATTCTCAGATGCAAAGTAGACAGCTGCTGCTTTGATCCAATCATTGGATTTGTCTATGATCTGAATAATGGACTCACAAATGATTTGATGATCCTTTGTGATAGATCTTAGTCCTCCTTCAAAGCATCCCTTTGATTGTACCTTGCTTGTTGCTTTGATTTGGCCTGAAACTGTAGATTAAATAGCAAACCGTGACCCAGAACCCAGTGAGGAACTCTCGTTTCTCCTTCAGCGCAGGCTCTGTGAAGAGACTCTGCATTTCAACGCAGTTCCCGTGAAGGCTACCTGCGTTGAAATTCAGTTTCCTTGTTATACAGGTGCGCTGATCCAGTTAGGCCTTGTGCAGCTGGGGTTCTCTGCTCTGTTTTGCCTTGTTTTGATCTCTGATTTTTGCATCCTGTAACCAGCATAGGTACCTGTCTGATAGCCCCTTTTTCTCTGCTTAAATTTCACCTCCTTTTGTACAAAAGATTGTGAGTGTTTTTATGTGTTTGTGGCATCATTTACAGTTTCCCTTTGCAAGAGTGAAATAGTCATCCTGTAGCCCTTGATTCAGATCTGTTGATTGTGATCTTAGGAGAGAGTTCATTGGCTGTTTACAGTTGGTTATACATTCATTTTTTCTTTTGGTTTGAGTTTGTCTCTTTTGAGTGTCAAAACAAGTATTCATTTCGAAAATCGTTAAGTGTTGTAATCTCTTCTACCCTTTCTGATTTCGAAAAAGTAAACTTGTTTGTATTTGTCATTTAAAAGCAAATTCAAAGTTGTGCAAAAAGCTTTCTTTTTAGGCATCAATATTAAGAAAGCGGAAAACAAACACTTGCATTGTGCATTTGCATCTTGATAGTTTGCATGATTGATTTAGGGAAAGTGCATTTAGAGTGTGCTGATTGCTCTCTGAGAAAAGATGGTGTCTTTCTTTTCCCTTTGTAGCTAGGATTTTCATTGTTGAAAAAGAGATAAAATTTGCTTATCATCTTTTAGATTGCATTTAGGAAGTTGTCTATACATCTCGTGGTGAACCTCAAAAGGCAAACTTCTAAGAAAGATCAACATAAAATAAACTGAATGAACTTGATAATGCTTTGTAACATAACGCACAACATAGAGGTCTAGGCTAGAGACGTGTTCCGGCGTCGTAAAACCTGGTATCTGTTGGCCTCGCTGATGGTTGGGTGATTCCTCCTGAGGGACCAAAAGTGCCAGTACGGATTGTGCTCCCACGTACCGTCGCGTATATATTGGGAGACCCCTATAGGCTTAAAACCTTTATCCTTAGGAAGCCGTGTTGACTGCCCTACTGATCGCAATGCACCAAACACAGCATTCGGGAAGATTGACTGCCGTACCGTAAAACGTATTCTACAGTTTTGTGATTGGTTTGGCACACCCTCTACCTAGATCTCCAGAGCAGTTCCTTTTGGCCTTTTTCAGACTCTATAACGGAAAAAGTCCATCCAAGCATTTGTCACTTCGGGCTCGTTAAAACATCGAAGGCGACTAGAGTCATCTTTTGTTTTTTCTCGACTCTTTAAAATTGAAAAAACAAGTTGTGTCTAAAGCGTCATTAAAACTTATTTTAAACGGAATAATAAATTACCCTTATTCCTGCGTTGATCTTTCAGTTGAGAAAATGGAACCCTCCAACCAAGGAATTCCCCTTGGTGGAAATCCTAGTCCCTTCTCCTCTTGGGGAGATGTTGGAGCACCCCATATGGCCACATTGTCGCTTCCAGGACTGACAATAGGCTTGCCTGTCTGGCTCTTCTCAACTAATGTTGTTCAAAACACCACTACTCCTGAACAATCGAATCAGCAGTTAGACCAGTCCAGAGCTGCCCACCAGCCTTCCACTTCCTATAATTCTTCCTCTCCTCCTTCCTCTTCGCATGATGGAGCTGGCCAAGCCAAAAGCCAAGCTCCTAAGGAGAAGAAGGAGAAGAAGAAGAAAGAAAAGAAGAAGAAGGAGCCAAAAGCGACTGGGGGCAAGCGAATGGCGTCTAATGAAAATCCACACACTGCACTGACCAGGCCTAAATCGCCATGTGTCATATGCAAGGGAGACCACTTTCACAGAGATTGTCCTTGCATCCCTCGGATACTAAGGGACTGGTCTCCCCGCTTGCACAATTCGGTGGCGTCAACCTCTGATAGCCATGTTGACAGCACACCGTCAACTAGTGAAAGTGAAGCCACAGGACAGAGAGGGAAAGCTAGATTTCCCTGCAAACTGTGTGAAGGCGATCATGCCATCCACCGTTGTCCCTTCTTAGAGAAGGCTAAAAGAGTTTTGGAAGATCGCCCGGTTTTACCAGTGCAACTTCCTCCTGGATATCAAAAACTCCTGCCAAGTCCTTCACCAGTTGAGAACCCGGCTGGCCTGCTCAGGTGGTCAGCCGAAGCACCTATCATTGAGGATGAACCGTCTGAATCCATACCTAACGAAATTCAAAAGGTTGAAGCAGCAGTTGACCCGGTTTTGCCTTCAGAGGCTCTATCTTCGAATGATACCATCACAGAGGAGAATAAAGACGACACCGTCCAAATTCTCTTCATCAACACAGACTCCGACGGACAAGGGGGCAATTTGCCCATTCCTTTATCGCAGGAAGGAACTTCGTCAGAGTCATACCCGGCCGTCTATTCGGTCCCATCACCAAGCAACCTAGTTGTATCCTTCGATTGGAACCAACTAGGCAGACCCCGGTTGCCAGCAAGCATACCATTCAGAATTATCGTTCAAATATATAGAATGGTAATGGCTGGCACCATCATTGATGAGGGGGCATCTGTGAGTATCCTTTCCTCTATTGCTTGGAAAGCGCTTGGTTCGCCAGCGCTTTTGCCTGAAATGAGAAATCTGACAGGCTTCGATAAAGGAACCAGTCGACCTTTAGGGATTCTTCCCAATGTGCCAATCACATTGAAAGGGAAGACCGTCCAAATGAACGTGATGGTCGTTCAAGGACCCTTGGATTATAACCTACTCCTTGGACGAGACTATATATATTGCATGGGAGCCATCGTCTCCTCACTCTTTAGAGTAATGTGTTTTCTGCATGAAGGAAGAATGGTCAAGCTCGTGGACCAACTTTCATTCCCCGGATCACGCATCACAAACAGTCATATACCATCCCTAAATGGTCTCTTCACTCAAGAAATGTCTCAACCCACGGTCCGTCCTCCTGATGAGCGCGATTAATCCGGGAGGATATTACTGGAACCCAGGGGGCATGCGTCCTGGTCTGCTTCGGCAAGAAAACCTTGGGTATAGAGTAGGTTTCCGCGGGAGAATATGACTAGTCTGTACCACGTCCGTCTAGGAAGAGGGGTTATTCTAGAATAAGATTCTCTTGTCAAAGCTACGTGTTTGGCACTGAGGTCATTCACCTTTGTCTATCTCGGTAGACACCGCCGAAGAAGTGTTTTGTTTGAAAGATTAACAGAACAATCTTTGGGTAACCTAAAAGAGGTAGGCCTTTCCTGGTAGAACAAATGTTTTACTTGCAAATTGAGAGGTAACCTTGAAATCGTACTTTATACCTGGGGGCATGCAAACCTTTTGGAGTGCAAGCAAGGGGCGGCTATTTATTTTTAAATTTTTAGGACCTCTAACCCTTTAAACTCGTAGGATTAGTCGTTTCTGAACTTGCATAAAGAAAGGATTCAGGAGCAAAGCTTTGTAAGGCGCAAGCTCCATAAAAAATGGGATCTTACATGAGACATTCTTATCATATGACTGGATAATCGAGCAGTTTTAGCACACAGTTCATGCTCGTTAAAAAATAAACGCAAGATCCGAGCAGTTTTAGCGCATAGTTCATGCTCGTTAAAAAATAAACATAAGACCGAGCAAATGTTTCCACCCGCGTTTAAGCTCGTTAAAAAATGAACTATTCTGGTAAATAACCACCGTGAATGTAGCGACATCAGCCATTAAAGCCTTGGTCGTGTTTGCCCACCACCTCCACTTTTCCATTGGCCGATCATTCACCTCCATATGATTGTTTACCCATTTTGAGGAACAGCTGCGAAGAGTGATTTCACTAGCCATCCTTGTGACACTGCCATGATTTGGAAATTCCAATCCTTCCCTGGAATCAGCTGCTACCCCTTTTTATCACTCGTTCCTCAAAAGACGAGTCTTCTTTAAGCTCTTTTCATCTGACTCGTAAAATATGAAAAGATTGCCGAGTTTTGGCCTTCCAGCTCGTTAAAGTGACGGAAGAGCTATCCCTCCTCTAGATTTTAATCTTTTTGGACCTGAGGGTTGGAACTCTCTTGGTTGTATCTCATCCTGAACCTTGTTATTCATCAATAAAGCTATCTTGGTTTCTCCTATATGCTGATGTGTCTTTGATGTATGATTGCATTAGTGTATTTGGTTTATTTCTAATCCTGAACTAGTTATGAATATGAATCTATGTCTTTGCGTAGTGTTCCCTTCTTGTGATCTTGCAGGAACCTGTTGAAGCTGGGCGAGTGAGAAGGAAAGTAGCTGGGAACTCTCAAAGAGAAGAGAAACCGGATCGAGGGACAAACGGAAGACACCGGTTAGTCCATCCATCTCTCTTCATTCTTAATTCATAAAGGAAGAATACTAGAATAGTTGTTTCTGTTTGTTGCTAAGGCACTGTCACACCTTAGGTGGATAGGATCGTCCTGCATAGGCATTTTTCCCCACAAAAAATTGGCGACTCCACTGGGGAAATCTGTTTAGTCATTTTATTTGTGTTTCTATCATTGTTTGTTTCATAGACTCAACAGAAACAATCGAACTGCATCTGCTATTCTCAGATGCAAAGTAGACAGCTGCTGCTTTGATCATGAAATCGATGCCCTATTCTTTTTCAATCATGTAATCGCCAGATTCGGCGTACCACAGGCTATAGTTACAGATCATGGATCACATTTTCGCAATCAATGATGGTCGAATTAGCTGCCAAACTAGGGTTGTCTCACGACAGCTCTACCCCATATTATCCGCAAGCCAACGGGCAAGTTGAAGCAATCAACAAAGTCCTAAAGCGCATGCTGCAAAGGATGATTGGGGTTCACAAAAGAAGATGGCACCTAATCCTGTACTCATCTTTGTGGGCCTACCGAACATCGGTAAGGAATGCAACTGGATTCACACCTTTCCAACTGGTGTATGGCATGGAAGCAATCCTACCAATCCAGTGTGAAATCTCGTCTCTTAAACTCGCAATTGATATCCTCCCCGGAACTTCAGAAGAAGAGGCTCGTTTCTTGGAGTTAATCCAATTGGATGAAACCCATCGTGACGCCGCATTGGCTAACGAAGCCCATAAGAAACGAGTCAAGGCGCAGTTCGACAAGAATGTCAAACCCCGTGTCTTCTCTGAAGGTGATTTGGTCTTGCTTTACGACCAAGAATCCGATAAATTGGGAGCTGGTAAATTTAAGTATTTATGGATGGGCCCCTATATTGTTAAAAGGGTATTAGCAAAAGGAGCCTACGAGTTAATGGATTATGACGGAATTCCACTGGCGCAACCTCGTAACGGGTTGTACCTCAAGCGTTACTATGCCTAATAGTAACCTGTATGCTTTTGTTACATTTTTGTTTTCGCTAAAGTGTTTATTTTGGTTAAGTAATCCACTTTTTACATTTATTGCAGATGTCAAATCCATTGGAACCGTGTGTTGGATATGCCGACGGAGCGAGTCGTAGTTCGCAGAACCTATCCTCCGCAGCCTGGGCCATTTTTGATCCAAGTGGCGAGTTAGTAAGTTTCAGAGGTGTATGTATTGGTCAATCAACGAATAACATCGTTGAGTATAGTGCGTTGATAGAAATACTCTCTGATGCTATCACCCATGGTATACGCCGACTAATCGTCAGGCTAGACTCACAACTCGTAATACTGCAACTCACTGGTATCTACTCTGTCCGAAATCCAGCTATTTATCGCAAGTTCCTAAGGGTTAAGATTTTGGAAAGACAATTTGATTTTATTCAATATCAACACATTTCCAGAAACTTAAACACATTAACCGACTCATTAGCAAACTATGTGTTAGATAGACATTTGCAAAATTGATAAAAAGAAAAGCATCATCAATGTTTCACATATGGATCACATAAACTAGAATAAAACTCCGAAAATCAAAAAAATATATAGTTGTTTATGGTTTACATATAATGTTCTGTAGCCAAGACAAAATCGGTCATATGACCCAAAAACTCAAAATGCTAGGGGGCACCCTAGTCTAATGATGCTCGTGATAGCAAGTCACGGCCTGTGCAATCATGCACAAGAGACGAGTCCATCATCTGGGCACACCAGTAGTATGCCGTTGTAGCTGCAACGGCAACTCATCAATCCTCACATCTGGAATACCGAGAGTAAGGCTCTCGACCTGCTCCTGCACAGCTGAAAGAGTCTCAGCCACATCAAGATCGTGAAGAATAACTCTCCCGGCAGCCTCTCCTGCTGGGGCGACAGTTGGCACTCTCGGAAGGGCTACTGGGCCAACAGGACCAACATCTGCATGTACACATGAGTTTGATTAAAGTCTTTATAGAATAAAGCACAAGAACATTATAAACAAAAACAATAAACAGTGATATGGTCAGAGATTTTACCAATAGCACCCCACTGCTCGCCAGCCGGCAGTACTAAATCCAGATCACCCCGGAAATCCATGCCAACGTATGGATACTCGGCATAAAACATCTCCTGACGATCGAACCACCTGAAGAAGGTATCAGAAAAGGAAATCTGAGACTGGCCTGCATGCCGAGACATGTGAACAACCCATCTCTGCATACGTGGTTCGGTAGGAGAAGGTAAGTCAAGTGCAATGTACTGAGGCTGCATCAGTGGTATCCTCTCCAAGGCAAAGGCGGTCAAAATAGAACCGAACCCAAAGTTCTTCAATCTTCCGGTCTTTACCTTGGTCAGCTGTTCTTTCATCACCAGAAGTACTGCATCACACTAGTTGAACAATTTCGGTTGGAGGCATTCCAAGGCATGCTGCATATAGGACCTGTTGGCTACATGAAGAGAAGCGCTACCGGCCATCCTACCAAAAGTAAACAAGATAGCCCTGAGGGGCTTGTCGGTGACATCGCGGATGACAATCTTGCCGTCCTTACTCGGCTGAGATCCTTCCCTACAATACTGGCGGACATAATCTCTCACAGAATCGCTCCCCCGGACCGAACCTGACAAAGAGATGGGGGCACCTCGCCTCGACAAACCAGTCAAGAAATAGATGTCCACTGCTATCAAGGGGATGGACTTGCCCCTAATCTGAAAAACTTGGTGGTCGGGATCCCAAGCATCGAGCAAATACTGTAGTAGGTTGATCTGCTGTCTCATGCTAGAGATGCGGAAGAACTTTAGCAAGCCACAGTTCCTCAGCGCGTTCACTGTAACTGGATCATGTAGGGAAATCATGTCCTCTTCTTCATGCTCTTGTTCTCGCCATGTAAGGGTCATTTTGCTCAAAGATCCCTGCAAAACAAACAAAAGAAGGAGTAAGATCCTGATTTTGATGCAAAACAGGCAAAATTTTCATCTAAAAATTATGCAACAAGTTCCTCTTTTTCGCCCAACGCACCTGCAGGAGTGGTTCACCTGCGTTGAATGTCAAACTGCCTTCATACTGGCTGACATTCATTGCAGGTTTCGCTAGGCACAGGGTGCGTTGATAGGAAAACGAGCTCATGAAACCCCAGGGGCTCAGAAAAACAGGAAAAGAGGCACAGAATACAAAAAGGAAACCATGAAAAGAAAGAGCTAGGGTCCAGACAGCGTCGAGAATCCTCCACAGAATCTCCCGAAATCAGCTGATGAAAATCGAAGAGGAAGAGGCACCTCCAAAGCTCCAACAAACCAAGTGCAAATGAAATGGTAAAATGAGAGGTAAAAACACTTTTAATTGCTTTTCACGTAGTTCAAAGTAAAATATTAGTTTGTCAATCTCATTTTCAAACAAATATATTTTATTTCTAACTCGTTTGATGAATCAGTCGAAGATACAGTACTATCTGTTGAAAGAACAAAGCTATTTATGGTAAAAATCCAAAACAAGACCATCATCGAGCAGTTTTAGCACACAGTTCATGCTCGTTAAAAAATAAACGCAAGATCCGAGCAGTTTTAGCACATAGTTCATGCTCGTTAAAAAATAAACATAAGATCGAGCAAATGTTTCCACCCGTGTTTAAGCTCGTTAAAAAATGAACTATTCCGGTAAATAACCACCGTGAATGTAGCGACATCAGCCATTAAAGCCTTGGTCGTGTTTGCCCACCACCTCCACTTTTCCATTGGCCGATCATTCACCTCCATATGATTGTTTACCCATTTTGAGGAACAGCTACGAAGAGTGATTTCACTAGCCATCCTTGTGACACTGCCGTGATTTGGAAATTCCAATCCTTCCCTGGAATCAGCTGCTACCCCCTTTTTATCACTCGTTCCTCAAAAGACGAGTCTTCTTTAAGCTCTTTTCATCTGACTCGTAAAATATGAAAAGATTGCCGAGTTTTGGCCTTCCAGCTCATTAAAGTGACCGGAAGAGCTATCCCTCCTCTAGATTTTAATCTTTTTGGACCTGAGGGATTATTGCACAAAAAGATCGAGCGCTTGTTTTATTCGGCTCGTTAAAACTATCGAAAATTCATCCCTTTTGTATTGTTTTATACTTTTTTGGACTTAAGGGATTAGATGACGAAAAAGGACTTTTGGAGTTAACTTTATGTACCTTTTTAGACTCTCTAAAAATGAAAAGGACCGAGTTATCCTTGTCGTTAGACTCGTTAAATGCATTAAATAGCGACAAACTTGTCTTTAGACGAGAACGAGTTTCCCTATCGCTAGGCTCGTTAAAACATAGCGATGGGCTTGCCCGAAGGGCAAGTTATAGAACAAGCATATGTTATCCTCCTCAAGCTTGACAAAAATAAAGAGGTACTGGTCAGCAATGACTGGGGAAAAATTGGGAGAAACTCAAGAAAACTTTGATGGTAGCAAGTCGCTCTTGAACATGACACTTTTCCTCCGTACCAAAATCGAGTTGGGTTGTTTCATTCACCGGTCACATCACCATGGTCTCGCCATACCATCCATACTTGGGGTAATGCTACCAATCCATCACATCAATGTCGCCATATGTTCAAGAGAAGTCATTCAGAGAAGTCACCTGTGTCCCATCCACTACCATACATTATACTCTTTCATGACCGCCACCCTGAATCATATGTCATCAGATCGTTTTCACCTCCATCAAAATCATTAGCTCCGTTCCGTGTCATCGATGTGGGATTCATTAAGGCCCTCCTTTGACGGATCGCTTCTTGTCGACATCAGCTCATTATCCAAGAAGTTGATCTAGGAACACCCCCTTCAGTACTTTGAAGCTTGCATGCCTCAATGGCAAGTTTCTCACTTCCGACGACAAGTATACATCAATGACCTTCGACCGAAAGATTTTGCGTGGTGTTCGACGCCAAGTCCTCTATTCACACCACGTGAATTGTACTGCAGTACCTTGAGGGTCATCATCATTATCGGTGATTCCTATCGCGCTTGTTAACAGTTTACATCATTGACTGGTAATCAAGCGATGTCTTTCCATGTTCGACTTCAGAGCAATTCTCACATGGATCGACTTGTACTTAGAGTGAAGATCGGACGAGATTGAAGACCCCGGATCTAGTTTCATCCATCTGGGCTGCGATATATATTCAGAAAATAAAGACATGGAAATGTACAGCTTTGCAGCACAGATAATCATCCTACCAAAAGGATGATGGCTCTTTCAGAATCATCAGTCTATCATCAGACGATTGTCTGTTATATGTACATGAAAATGAATTTATAAAGCTGAGCATGGGAATGCCCGCCTCGGCTAGATCATGAAAAAAGTATGAAAATAATGTATTGTATTGTATTGTATTACAGGTCTCCTCCCAGCAATGAAAGGACTTCGGATCCTCCTAATAAAGCATTTCACCCGATAAACGGCCTCATACTTTAGGGGGCAACTGTTATAGACATTTTTATGCCTTAAGCTATAAGCATGAAATGTCCATAATCCAAGGGATCCAAAGTCCCTAAACATGTTGTTCCTACCCCTAGAGGAACAAGGCTAACAAACCACAACAATTCACAGAAGTTCTCCACCAGAAACTGCTCAAAAACAAGTCAATTCAGGATCAATTCAGAAGCTCCACTAGCTGCCTGCGTTGAAATGCAGAGGCTACACTGGCTAGTTGCATTGCAACGCAGGTGGAAGCACTACCAGGGTGCGCTGAGCGGGAAATGAAAAATGTCAGGGTCTCTTGTGAGAGGTGTCAAGACTGTGGAAGCTTCCAGAATCTTCCTCCATGACACTTGCCTTGCTGAGTTCAACTAAGTGATGAGTAAGAGGCTCTTAGTCTCCAAGTGGAAGTAAGAACTGACAGAGAGAGAGGACACTAGTCAGATCACAAGCTGACTCATCCTCACTCCAAACATCTATATATGGATCTCTTCTCCATGAGATCTAGAGGCTGGAATTTTGTTATTGCAAAGAATTGCTGTTGGTTTGAGATTGGAATCATTGGGTGCTTAATGCTTTGAAGGGAGGTGAAGATAGGAATTTCATTTGCTGGGAAGGAGATGCTGGATTGGAACTCTCTTGGTTGTATCTCCTCCTGAACCTTGTTATTCATCAATAAAGCTATCTTGGTTTCTCCTATATGCTGATGTGTCTTTGATGTATGATTGCATTAGTGTATTTGGTTTATTTCTAATCCTGAACTAGTTATGAATATGAATCTATTTCTTTGTGTAGTGTTCCCTTCTTGTGATCTTGCAGGAACCTGTTGAAGCTGGGCGAGCGAGAAGGCAAGTAGCTGGGAGCTCTCAAAGAGAAGAGAAGTCGGATCGAGGGACAAACGGAAGACACCGGTTAGTCCATCCATCTCTCTTCATTCTTATTCCATAAAGGAAGAATACTAGAATAGCTGCCTCTGTTTGTTGCTAAGGCACTGTCACACCTTAGGTGGATAGGATCGTCCTGCATAGGCATTTTTCCCCACAACACAACTTTTGCAATTTTCAACTTTTGCAATTTTCAGGATAAAAATAAGACTGTGTGTGTTTCTAAATGAACAAACATGAGCCAGTAGGTAGATAACATGAGGGAAACTGGAGGAATGCCACTGCCGTCAGATGATCTATGCGCCTAATGGAATGCAAATGACTGGGCGGGACACCTAACATGAAATGCAACAAGAGGATTTGATCTCTGACGGAGGAATGACAATACCGACTCTATAATACAAGTATCAACCAATCATGAAGTGACTATGAATAGCTTGAGGCGACAGATCATGAGGCCATAAGCAAGCTCCAAAATTCAAGTGTGAGAAAATTTTGGAGGGTGCGACAACAATAGAACAATATGGGGAATCTATGTTGGGATAACGTGTTATGTGGGCTCCTCCACTAGCCAATGAATGTTGCTTACATTTTAGTTCTATTAGGCCACATCCTCCCGGCTTTGTGTTTAGCTGCTCCACCAAAAGGCTTCGCTGTGCTCGGAAAAGGCACCAAACTTGCACCAATTTGACCCTTCGCTTATTTATCTTTGCAACGTTTTGACTTTGGGGGTACTATACTTTGACTGGTGATAACTTCTGATTGAGAAGGAATTTTTTGGACTTCAATATATTGTTGTAAATCTCTTTCCGAGTTTTATTGATCTGAATGCTTTCCAAAAGCACTTGAAGTGATATTCTAAACTAGAATTTTCTTTAAAGTCTCTGCACATTCACCATATTTTCCTTTACCATACTCTAAGATGATATTCATTCTTCTTGCTTTTTCATATCTTCTTCTCCTCCTGTGAATGTTGCTCCCACTTTGATGTACTTCTTATGAATGGTGTACTTCTTCATTTGGTAGAATGATTCTTTGTGGTTTTTCTCCATTGATGTACTTCTCCTTATTTAGTTTACCTCTCCACTTTTTTCTTTTTTTGAGATATTTCTCCTTCTCCCTCGGCTTCCCCCCCCCCCCCCCACCCCCGCCGTTTCTTTTTTAGGTCCTTCTACCCCTTTGATAACAATGACAAAGAAACTAATGGGCTCCCCCTGTTGTAGTGTTTTTGTAGTAATGGGGTACCAAAATACACCTTCTTAGCAATTGGTTGTTCCCTACAAAGAAATACAAGCAGTTTGGTTGTTGTCAGTGGAAAAGCATGAAGAAACCAAGCATTGCAAATGGTGAAAACAATGCATATAAAAACATAAACTAAAACAAAGAGATAAACCCACAAATAATGCTTAATGAAGCAAGCAAGTCAACACAATTATGGAAAATGGCTCCCTTTATTTTTTTTGCTAAAGCAAGAGTTGTACCTTCGTTATCATTAAATCAGAAAAATATTTACATAGAATACAACCATCCACATGGAAACATGGGTCTTAATCAAAAACTACTTTCTAGAAAACCAAGGGTCACGAGTTAAGTGTTAAAACTCCAACCCTAACCCACAAAACTGCACTACCCTAAATGGAAAAAAGTACCAAGGCCACAAAATCAACCCATCAAATCTGAAAGGGGGAGAATGGTGTTAATCTCCACCATCATAAACCCTAGCTCCAACCAACTGCAGAGGAGGACCTCGCTGAGCCAAGACTCCCGCCAATTAATAGTTTGGACCCACCAGTATGCGCGCAGATTCCTGACCGCCAATCCACCCAACTTGATCCAACGGTAGAGGTGAATATCGCACCGCCTAGAAGTCCACCTTTTAACCTTATGTCCCCACTGACAAGCTCGATAAATCATAGTCGTAGATCCGTTGGACTTGATCCTACAACGTAGGATCATATCGCACCAAGAAAAAGAGCTACTGGTTAATGTGCGATAAGGGTGGAAAACAAAACCACCCCTCAGCCACATGTAGCCCAAAGAGTGTGATCACTCCCAAATTTTAAAAACCACTTCCCACTCGAGAGGCCCCCGATACACTGGAAACCACTCAGCTGGTGGATTTGCGTCCTTAGACAGCGTATTAGGAATATTCGGGTCACCATTGGAACCCGGATTCCAGCAGCTACCACTTTCTCCTTTGCAACCGTATGTGAGCTTGAGTGACGTACTACCCCTTCCCTCCAACCAACTACTCTGGTAGCAGAATCCTCTGAGCAACGTAAGAAAAAACGAGAAAAGGAAAAACTTACACCTCATAATTCAACCAAATTGTTGGACAGAGCTTCCATAGTTTTGGTGTGGTACACCATCATATCCTCGTCTGCTTGGGTGTCGCACTAATCCATGAGACTATCCTGAGGCAACCTATGCCCACCCATCGCAACCCTATTCATGGTACACTTCACTCCTTGATTAGCCAATAAGTCAACAAGTCTGTTGGCCTGCCTTCGCACATGGTTAAAACTAATCGTGCATAGGCCTCTAAGGTGGAGCTGGATCCTTTGAAAGACCTGGATCAATCTCTAATGTTTTGAAACCTTCTCCGGCTCTGAGCCCCAACTAATTTTTTTGACTGTGTTAATAATTAACTCACAGTCAGCTTCGATAATTACATTTTGTCGGTTATCCTGCACCAGGATTTCTAAGCATTGCTCCATAGCCATGGATTCTACCATGTTATTTGTAGCTCTACCTAAATTTCCATGGAAGATGGAAAGGACATTACCAGTATCATCCCTTAACACCCCTCCAAAGCTCGCATTGCCCATGTTGCCTTTTGAAGCCCCATCTATTTTATATTTCAGAAAGCCCAAAGGGGGAGGATGCCAAAATTCCTGCTTAGAATCCATAACCATAACCTTTTTGTTCGAGCCCGGCGACATAAGCCCCTGCACTCCCAACTGTCCCAAAATCCTCAAGTCAGCATCTAAAGGTGGATTTTTAGGGGTATTTCACACTATGGTACCCACCATCTCTTTAAGTTGAGTCAAAGTCTACTTCAAAAGACATTGGAGGGATCTTTTTTCATTTTTGAAAATTCTCTTATTCCTTTCTTTCCAGACATTCCAAATAATGAAGCTAGGCATAAGAGCCCAAGCTGAGCCAAGAATTTCATTATCTGAGTAATTACGCCTCCACTTGGTTAGGGTGTTGAAGATACACCCTCTATCCCTGTCGCTCTTTTGGAAGATGTTAGCAAAAGAATCCCACAAACTAGAGGTGAAGATACAATTATTGAGGAGGTGTTCCATAGTTTCTTCTTGGGCTTCACAGAGCTGGCATCTGGAAGGCCCCAGCACACCCCTTTTCCTTATGTTATCCCAAGTTAGAATTCTCTTATGATAAACAAGCCACATGAAGAGTTTAATCTTCATCCAGCCTTGATGCCTCCACAGATTCTGCCATATTCTATCTGGAGCAAGAGAATCCATCTCAAGGAGTTTGCATTTTGCCTCCTTAAGATTAAAGGTACCCTCATTATTGTTTCCCCACCTCAATTGATCATGCCCCCCTATCACTAAAACCTTCCTTTATTCCAGTATCTGCATGAGAGCCTTAGCTTTAGTTTTCAAGGGGTTATCTCCCCTGTAAATCATGTTCCTCCACTTTCTCTATTTACTAGCATTATTGTTTTGGTCCCAAAATCTTTGACCTATGATAGCCCTATGATGTATGTCTCTCTCTTGAGGTCTAGAAAATCCTCTTTTAGCAGTATTGGTTCTTGTTTCCATTTATCTTCCCAAAAAAGTGCCAGATCCCCCTCTCTGATTTCCTAGAAGCTATTCTTTTGAACTAAGCCTCTGTTCTCCCAGGCCTTATTCCAGATGTATGAGCCCTTTATATTTCCAGACATCCTTATATGATCATTATTGTCCCAAGTGCTGGCATATTTTTCTGTCCAGATACTAGCCCACTGGGCCTTTGGTTCTTTGACCCATCTCCACCATAACTTAGCTCCTAAAGCCCTGCTTAGAACCTCTGGATCATCCAAACCCAGACCTCCTTGATTTTTGGGTTTGTAAATCTTTTCCCAAGCAACTAAGGCCCATTTCCTTTTTTTCTCCCCCTTACCCCAGAGGAAGTCTCTTTGAATGGTTTTGAATTGTTGTAAGACTCCTTTTGGTGCAGGGAGTGTTGAAAGCATGAAAACTGGGATAGATTGGAGAACAACCTTTGTAAGCACCAACCTGCCAGCCAAGTTTAAAGATCTGATGGTCCAATTCCTGATTTTGTCCTGCATCTTATTAATCACTGGTTCCCAGTTACTATTATGAAGAGGTTTAGTAGTAAGAGGGACTCCCAAATATTTCAAAGGAAGAGAATCTCTTTGAAAGCCTAGAATTCTGGAGATATTCCTTTGAATAGCAATATTGGTATTAAAGAAAAATATTTTAGATTTAAAAAGATTAACCTCCATACCTGTGACCAAACCAAAGTCAATTAGAAGTTGTTTGTATGCCAAAGCTTCTTTGACTATAGGAACTCCCTGCAATATGGTATCATCCACAAATTGTTGATGAGTCAAAGTCTGTCCATTCTCAGAAAGTTGAAGACCCTTGATTTTGCCTTCTTCTTTTTCCTGCTTAATCGATCTACCAAGTCCTTCCATCATGAGTATAAAGAGAAAGGGAGAGAGTGGATCTCCCTACCTGAGGCCTCTTGAGGGAATAAAAATCTCGGAGGGAAAGCCATTTACCAAATTGAAAAGCTAGAAGAAGTTACCAAAGCCATGACCCATCTAACCCAATTATGATCAAACCCAAAAGCAATAAGAACCCTCCTGATATAGGTCTAGTTCAACTTATCATAGGCTTTAGCTAGGTCCAACTGCATGATCATTCCAGCCTTCCTGTTGCTAGTCAGTGAGTGCACCACCTCCTGTGATTGAATGATGTTATTGAGAATTTGTCTACCTTTCACATAACTAGATTGCTCCCTATAAACCAGAGTGGGGAGAAGAGGTTTGAGTCTATTAGCTATAACCTTGGATATAATCTTGTAAACCACATTGCACAATGCTATGGGTCTAAACTTATCAGGAGTTAGGGCATTGTCTTGTTTAGGGATCAGTGAAATGAAGGAGGTGTTGAGTGCCTTCAGAATAGTTCTATTCCTCCTAGAATCTTCTACTACATTCAAAATATCTTGTTTAAAAATATTCCAACAGGCTTTAAAGAAATCCACATTAAAACCATCAGGACCCGGTGCTTTACCATTTTTAATTTCCTTGAGGACTTCACTGATTTCCTCTTTAGTTACTGGCCTATTGAGGTTGAAATTATCCTCTCTGGACACTAGTCTTGGTATATGTCTTGTTAGATCCTTAATGAAAGGCTCTCTATTTGGAATGGTTTCCTTTGCAATCCCACGAAAGTGTTGAACTAAAACAGCTTCAATTTCTTCATGGGTGCTGAGTAGTTTCCCTTCCTCATCCTTAATCGAGGAGATTCTATTATGAGCTCGGTTTGCCAAGGTTGACCTGTGGAAAAATCTGGTGTTTCATTCCCCTTCCTTTAACCATTGCACTCTAGATTTTTGTCTCCAAAATATTTCCTCTTGTTTGCATAAGTTCTCCCACTCGTGCTGAAGTTTGGTGGCTCTGTCATTGCTGACTTTATCAAAGCCAACCTTGATAAGGGATTGGTTGAGTATCTGCAGTTTGTTTTCAACGGCTTTTTTCCTTCAAAAATATTGCCAAATTCTTTCTTGTTCCACTCTTTTAGCCTGAGCTTGATATGTTTTAGTCTTTTTTGAAGAAGGAACATGCTTGTACCCTGAATATGTAGATCTTCATACCACCAACTTGAAATGTGGTTGATAAAATCTGGATGGGTGAGCCAGATATTCTCAAATCTAAAAGGTCTATTCCTGGGAGTACCAGTGCCCCTGATCTCTAGTTGAATTGGCCCGTGATCAGATCCTCCAAAGGGTAGAATCCTTGCTTCCATTCCATTATCATTGAGTATAAGGTCCTCTGATATGATAAATATATCTAGCTTTGAGGCCACCAGAGACCCTCCTCCTCTTCTATTGTTCCAAGTAAAGAGACCATTACTTGAATCAATATCAACCAGTTTCATAGTGTCCATAAAAGATTGAAAAGCCAAGGCATCTTTGGTTAGAGCTCTGGTGCCCCCTTTTTTCTCTAATAGTGATTTGATCATGTTGAAGTCCCCACTCGTAAACCATGGAATCCCAGCATATCTCTCTCTGAGATCCATAAGAGAATTTAGAAAATGCAATTTTTCATCCATTCTCTAAGGGCCATAAACATCCATTACCAGATAGATCTCCCTATCCCCCATAGGTTGAATGACCACTGATAAATAATTTCTGGAAGCTTCAGCATCTATTATACCAATCTTTAGGGGATTCCAAAGAGTAAGAATGCCACCTACTGTATTTTCTACCTTGACTTCTAGAAACTCAAAATGACTGAGCCATTTACTATGAAGTTCTTTAATTTTCTGAATAGAACATTTAGTTTCCTGGATAAATATAATATCCGGAGCTTCCTGTTTCATTCTGTTACTAAGTAATCTTTGCTTCCTTTTACTACCTAGACCCCTGATGTTCCAAGAAGTAAACTTCATCATTAAAGATTAGTGAAAGAGCAACTGGTTAGGTCATTCATCTTACCCTAATCTATCATTAGCTTTCCACACTTCATCAGCAGCTCATTCTGCTTTTTTCTACCTCTTTTCTTTCTTGGGCCTCAAGATGCTAATCCTGGTGTGTTTTTTATAGATTTCACACCTTCTTTGCCATGTTTTTCCATGTTACCTTGCCTTTCCACCCCACTAGCCTGGGTTTTCCATAAGTACAGCTGTTGTACTCTAGAGAACTCTTCTTGAGGTAACGAATCTAACCCTCCCATGGTTCCCTGTTTCAAGAACCCTTCCAAATCTAGGTGCTCTTTGTCTAGAATCTCCTACAGTTCATGATCCTCCATTTCCATCTCACTCTGGGTCATTTCTTGGTCCATATCCAGTTCTACATCACTCATCATAGCCTCTTTCTATATGTTATTGTTCTTTGGTTGGTCTTTGTCCTCCTCTGTCTCCTTGTCCTCTGGACTTTCCTCTATTCCCTGATCTACTTTTATCGTCTCTTCTTCTTCCTCAAGAACTTGGAACCTATTCTGCGTAACTTGAGGCCCTTCAGCTTGATGTTTCTTAAGTCCCCTTTTGTCGCCTTTTCCTCTGTGGCTCACTTTTTGAAAGCTTTCCGTATCTTTCATTGTGGAAGTTCTGCTCTTATTCTCAATTTTACTGACATGGCAATCTCTGAACAGGTGTCCATGCTCATGACATTTGCGAAATCTAAAAGGAATATGTTCATATTCTACTATTTGCACCCATTGTTCATCAAAAACTTCCAAGATCAACTCATCCAGTAGAGCTCCGGAGAGATCCATTTCCACACAGATTCGTGCAAAGGAAGTATATTTTATTCTTCTAGTGGCTTCTGAAGCCTTGACAAAACGTCCTAATTTATTACCATTCTCTTTGCCAGTAATCAAGAGGAAGGGAGTAAAGTCTTACCCAAACTAGAATTGATGTGAAAGTCTCCCGCTCCGGGACAAAGTTCATCATCCACGACCTCATATAGAGGCCAGCAGCTGCATAGAAGTAGGGCCCTCCTTCAAACACTCTGTCTTTATCCTCAATATTAGTGAAGACCACTGTAAAGAATCCTTTTGACCCCAAATGTAGGTCAATGCTCCCTTTTGGTTTCCAATGGTATTTAATCCATGTCTGTAAAGCTTTTTCAGTGGGCCATACTCCCATGAATTTACAAATGACAGCATAAGTTCACATGTGGTTCCTGTGTGCCTGCAATGCAGGATCATTCAAGACTACCCTGGGTGTAACCTCAGATTTGTGCTTACAAGGTCCTTTCTGTGCCTTGGTTTTTGCTCCCTTTTCCTTGTCATTTTCTTCCTTTTCTTTTGTGCTTTTATTTTCACAATGTTTGTCTCCCTCCTGCTCTTCTTCCCTACTCTCTTTCCCCTTGTCATCAAGACTTCTGACTTCTTCCATTGGATTCTCACCATGGCTGGTAATAACCTGCTTGTAGGAGGGAGTAGAGCTCCATCCTCCACGCCCTACCATGGAGACTAGCACCTGCAAACTTTCAACCCTAGCTTTTCTTCGTGCTCCAGCACTCAGCTCCCCAGGTCAACTTGAAACTGAATCAATGGCTCTCTTTATTTACTATTGGTGGTAGAATATGAATACAAATAGTATAATACTAAACACTTGAAGAGAATTCTTTGAGCTATGGTGCTCAAAAATCCTCAACAAGAAGGTTCCTTTCTTCACTCTCTTTGCAAGCTTCTCCTCTCTATCCAATAAGTAGCAAGGCTCTCTCAATTGTGAAATCCTCTCCACACTAGAGTGATGAATTTCTAAGAAGCAACTCTTCCAAAACAATAGTGCTCTACTTCTTCTGCTTCAACAATGAAATGAAGGGTTGCTCTGATAGCAATTTGGTCATCATAACATTGTCTTCTCTTTGGTTCTCCCATGGTTTGTTAATATAGAATTTTTTGAATCTCTCTTCCATCTCTTGGTTCATGAATGAAAATGACTTATGAGTAGGACAAGAGGAGTCCTTTGAGGGGTGCATATCTTCAGGGTGACTCGAATTGGGTTGTACTTGACTGAAATCCTGTCAAGGAATCATCTTCCAAGTGTGGGAAATGGTCCCAAATTCGTTGAGTCGATCATTTCTGTGACCGGGAAACCTTTGAATGAAATGCCACACGTCGCGTGACTATTGAGGGGAAAGTCGCACAGTATTTAATTTTTAATTCAATATACATTGTACCTTAGGAGAATTTAATTTTTTTGAACTTCATAATTTCTTTAGCTAGAAAATCTTCACTTGTGCATTCTGCTGGACGACTTTGGGCGTCTTTTGGATTGTACAAATATGTGTACAATTTTTTGGGGTTAACACCCCCTGCAACCTTTCTCCCCCTGTGTTATCAGGAAATCTAATGTCCACTCAGAGTTGCTAGTCCCACTAAGACTGGTAGCTATCTTAGAAACAAACAAACTAAAGCTACTTTCGCTTTCCTTTATGAGAAGTAGATAAGAGGGGAACAGAGGACACCAACCTCAGTATTGCGCTTAGTTCCTTGCTTAGTTCATCTCCCTTCTAACAGATCCTTGCCGCTTTGCCTTCGTCTACCCAACTTCAAAGAGCACCTGTGGAATCAAAGTAGCATAATACTATCAAAGAACAGAGATCTACAATCATAAACAATATAGGACCAGATATATATTGACCACACAAATGCATATATCATCAAACACACAAGAATGTGGAGGAAAACTTGAATAGCTTTATTAATATCAAGAATAGCAAAGAGGATTACAACCAATTGTTCTGACCCAGCGTCATCCTCCCAGCATGAAAGCCCTTCTTCACCTCATGAAAAGCTTAGATCACTCAACACTATGATATCCCACCAAGAAACCAATAGCACTTCCTTACAAGATACAAAATTCCAACCTCTGGATCTCTTGGATGAGGGATCCATATATAGATGATTGCAAGGGGGTGAGTCAGCTTCTGGGATTTTGATTAGTGTCTTCTCTCTGATAGTTCTTGATTCCACTTGGATATTGATGATCTCTTACTCATCCCTGGGTGAATTCAGAGAGGCAAGTGTCACAGGAGAAGTTTCTGGAAGATTCCATGGCGATCCACCTTGCAAACTGTCTCTGCCATTTGTCTACTCTCGCCCATCGCACCCTACAAAAGGGCTTTCCAGTATGCATCACACCCTTTTCACTGGGCAGGTGAGATGCATTGCACCCTCTGCACTAGGCAGTCTGTATGGTCCAGCTTTGACCAGTTCTGAGCAGTTTTCTGTGGAGAACTTCTGGGAGATGATGTAATCAGCTGACCCTTCTCCTTTAGGGTGTGAAACAACACTTGTAGTGACTTAGGAGCCCTTGGTTTATGGACATGTATGATTAGGGTTGCAGTGCCAAAAAATGTCTATAACATTTGCCCCCTAAAGCATGAGGTCGTTAATCTTTCGATGTCGGGTGAAATGCTTTATCATGAGGACCCGAAGTTTTTTCGAGCTGGAAGGCGACCTGTAATAAGATACAATACAATACATTATCTTCATAATATTTTTCATGATCTAGCTGAGGCGGGCATTCCCATGCTTAGCTTTATAAATTCATTTCCATGTACACAAGACAGACAACCGTCTATGTGGCAGACTGATGATTCTGATAGAGCCATCATCCTTTGATTCGGATGATCATCTGTGTAGCAATGATGTACATTTGATGTCTTTATTTTCCTGAATATATCGCAGCCCGAATGGATGAAACTAGATCCGGGGTCTTCAAACTCGTCCAATCTTCACTCGGAGTACAAGTCGATCCATGTGAAAGATGTTCTGGAGTCGAACATGGAAAGACATCACCTGATTACCAGCCAATGATGTAAGTTGTTAACAGGCGCGAGAGGAATCACCGATAATGATGATGACCCTCAAGGTACTACAGTACAATTCACGTGGTGTGAAAAGGGACTTGGCGTCGAACACCACCCAAAATCTTTCGGTCGAAGGTTATTGATGTAAACCTGTCGCCGGAAGTGAGAAACTTGCCATTGAGGCATGCAAGCTTCAAAGTACTGAAAGGGTTGTTCCTAAGTCGACTTCTTGGATAATGAGCTATTGTCGACAAGAAGCGACCCATCATAGGAGGGCCTTAATGAATACCACATCTACGACATGGAATGGAACAAAGGTCGCCTCTGTGAACGGAACAACCCAACCCTACTCGGATGCAGAGTGAAAGTGTCATGTTTAAGAGCGACTTGCTACCAATAAAGTTTCTTCAAGTTTTCTTCCCAATTTTTCCCCAGTCATTCCTGACCAGTACCTCTTTATTTTTGTCAAGCTTGAGGAGGATAACATATGCTTGTTCTATAATTTTCCCTTTAGGAAAACCCGTCGCTATGTTTTAACGAGCCTAGCGACAATGAAACTCGTTCTTGTCTGAATGGACAAGTTTGTCGCTATTTGGTTTTAACGAGTTTAACGACAAAGATAACTCGATCCTTTTCAATTTTAGAGAGTCTGAAAGGGACGTAAAGGAAACTCCAATAATCCTTTTTCATCATATAATCCCTTAAGGCCGAACAAGTATAAAATAATATAAAAGGGATGAATTTTTGGTAATTTTAACGAGCCGAACAAAACAAGCACTCGATCTTTTTGTGTAATAATCCCTCAGGTCCAAAAAGTCTAAAATCTAGAGGAGGGATAGCACTTCCGGTAGCTTTAACGAGCTGGAGAGGCCAATTTCTCAGAAATATTTTCATATTTTACGAGTCAGGTGAAAAGAGCTTAAAGGAGACTCGTCTTTTGAGGAACGAGTGATAATTTCAGGTAGCAGCTAATTCTAGGTAAGGTTTGGAATTTTCCAATCACAACAATGTCACAAGGATGGCTAACAAGATCACTCTTCGCAGTTGTTCCTCAAAAAGGGGTAAACAATCAAATGGAGGTGAATGATCAGCTAAAACAGAGTGGAGGTGATGATGAGAGCACGACCAGGGCTCAAAAGCTGATGATAATGCATTCACAATGTTTATCTACCGGAAATTGGTTCATTTTTAATGAGCTTAAACTCTGGGGGAAACATTTGCTCATTGCTAAGGTTTAATTTTTAACGAGCTTGAACTTCGCATAAAAACTGCTTGTGCCAATCGTATAATAAGGATGTCTCATCGATAGGTTCAATTTTTAGGGAGCTTGCACCATTCAAAACTTTTCTCTAGATCCTTTCATTATGCAAGCTAGGAACGACCAATCCTACGAGTTTAAAGGGTTGAGAAACTACAAACTAAGAAAATAAATGGTCGCTCTTTACTTTCAGTCAAAAAGGTTTGCATGCCCCCAGGCACAACAAAGTAGAGTTTCCCAGTTACATAAGATAGCTTTGTCCGCGTTCTAGACAAAACACTTCCTTGGCGATGTCTACTGAAATAGACAAAGGTGAGTGGCGCGGTCGCCTCCACTCACATAACTTTGATGAAGGAATCTTATGCCAGTCTAATCCCATTTTTCTAAATGGATGGGTGTGTCAGACTAGTCATATATCCTCCACGGAAACCTACCCTATACCCAAGGTTTTCTTGCCGAAACAGACCAGGGTGCATGCCCCCTGGGTTTCAGTCATGTCCTCCTGAATCACTCGCGCTCTTCAGGTGGATAGACTGGAGATTGATGAGACATTCCTTGCGTGAAAAGACCATTTAGGGATGGCATTTGACTATTAGCTATGTGTGAGCCGGGGAACGAAAGTTGGTCTACGAGCTTGACCACTCGGCCTTCATGCGGAAAACACATTACTCTAAAGAGTGAGGAGACAATGGCTCCCATGCTATAAATATAGTCGCGCCCAAGGAGTATATTATAATATAGAGGTCCTTGGACTACCATTACGTTCATGTAAACGGTTTTCCTTCTCAACGTTATGGGCACATTGGGAAGGATCCCTAACGGTCGACTGGTTCCTTTGTCAAAGCCTGTCAGATTTCTCATCTCAAGCAGAAGCGATGGCGAGCCAAGTGCTTCCCAAGTAGTTGAGGAAAGGATACTCACAGAAGCCCCTTCATCTATGATGGTACCGACCATGATCATTTTGTAAGCTTGTACAATGATTCGGAATGGTACATTAGCTGGTACCTGGGATCTGCCTAGTAGATTCCAATCGAAGGAAACGACTAGGTTGCTTGGAGGTGGGACCGAATAGACGGCCTGATATGACTCTAACGAACTTCCTTCCTGTAGTAAAGGAATGGGTAGACTGCCCCCATGTTCATCGAAGTCTGTGTTTACGAAAATAATTTGAACGGTGTCGTTCTCATTCTCTTCGGTGATTGTGTCATCTGAAGATGGACCTTCCGAAGACAAGACCGAGTCGACTACCGCCTCAACCTTTTGACTTTCATCTGGTATGGATTCAGCGGGTTTATCTTCAATGATAGATGCTTCGACCGACCACAATGGCATGTCGATCGGATTTTCAACTAGTGATGGACTCGGCAAGAGTTTCTTGTATCCAGGAGGAAGCCGTAGCGGTGAAGCAGGACGGTCATCCAAGACTCTTTTAGCTTCGTCTAGGAAGGGACAATGGTGGACGACGTGATCACCTTCACACAGTTTACAAGGAAATTTACATTTCCTTTTTTGTCCAAATGCTTCGCTTTCACTAGTTGATGGTGTAATTTCAACATGATCTTCAGAGGTTGATGACACCAGATTGTGCAAACGAGGAGACCAGTCCCTTAAGATCCGAGGGATGCAAGGACAATCTTGATGATAGTGGTCTCCTTTGCAAATGACACATGGAGATTTAGGCTTGGATGGTGCAGCGTGTGGATTTTCACTAGACAATGCCCGGTTACCCCTTTTTGCCTTCCGCTCCTTCTTCTTCTTCTCTTTCTTCTCCTTCTTAGTTACTTGATTTTTGGCCTTACCAACTTTATCAAGCGAAGAGGAAGGAGGAGAGAGAGAATCGGATGAAGTAGAAGGTTGGGGGGTGACTTTAGTATCATCCAGTTGCTGACTCGATTGTTCAGGAATCACGGTGTTCTAAATGACGGTTGTCGAGAAGAGCCATATTGGCAAGCAAATCATCAATCCTGGAAGTGACAATGTGGCCATATGAGGTGCACCAACATCTCCCCAAGAGGAGAAAGGACTAGGATTTCCTCCAAGGGGAAATCCTTGGTTGGTGGACTCCATTTTTCTCAACCTAAGACCAACGTGGGGATGGTGATATTATTCCGATTAAAATAAATTTTAGACTCTTTGACACAACTTGTTTTTTCAATTTTTAAGAGTCGAGAAAAAACAAAAGATGACTCTAGTCGCCTTCGATTTTTAATGAGCCTGAAGTGACAAGTGCTCAGATGGACCTCTTCATTTAAGGAGTCCAAAAAGGAACGAAAGAGACTACTCTAGAAATCTAGACAGAGGGATTACCAAACCAATTGCAAAAATGCAGAATACTTTTTTTGGTACAGCAGTCAATCTTCCCGAATGCTGTGTTCAGTGCATTGTGATCGATAGGGCGGCAGACACGGATTCCTATAGATAAAGAATATAGCCTATTGTGGTCTCCCAATATATACTCGACGATACGTGGGAGCACAAGTCCGTACTGGCACTTGTCGTCTCAAAGAGGAGGAATCACCCAACCAACAGTGAAAATGACAATTACTAGGCTTTACGACGCTAGAATACATCTCTAGCCTAGACTTCTAAATGTTGTGCGTTAGGTTCCAAAGCATTTTTAGGTTCATTGAATTTATTTTACAGTTCATCTTTCTTAAGAAATTTTCCTTTCAAGTTCACCACGTGATGTAGATATACAATTCCTAAAATGCAATCTAAGATGATAAACAATCGTTTAATCTTCTTTTTGCAATGAAAATCCTAGCTACTAAAGAAAGAGAGACGATATTCTTTCAACATAGAGCAGAGAGCACACACTAGATGCACTGTCCTAAATCAAACCAACAAGCAGTCTAAATGCAAATGCACATGCATGTATTTGTTTTCAGCTTTCTTAATGTGTGAATGACAAGAAGAATGCTAAGTACAAATCTGAATTATCTTTTCAAAGCGACAGTACTAACAAATTTCTCTTCAAAAACAAAAGGAAGATAACGATGACACTTTGCTATTTTGAAATGAAAACTGCTTTCGACACTTGAAAAACTACTAATTCAAATCAAATACAAGAGCAACTGTATAATCGACCGTCAAGAACAATAGAATTCTTTTCTTTGACTGAAAACGACACTTGCGACACTTTCAAATCAAAATACGAAAGTTTGATTATGCTACTTTTTTGTAAAAGAGAACTGTAAATGGCGCACAATACATAAAAACATTCACAATTATTTGTACTATGGAGGTAGAATCATGCAAAAGAAGGGAGTTTCTACAGTGGTATACTGATCACAGACAGCAAAACTCTTGAATAAAGCTGAAGAGAGTGAACACAGAAACCAAAATCTGAGAGCAGAAGAGGTCTTGTCTGATTAGCGCACCTGCAACACAGGGAAAGTGCGATGCAGTGCACCTATTGCACACGGGAGGTGAGATGCATCCAGATTCCCAAGAGGAGAAAGTGCGATGGTCTAGGGACGAGACTTCAACTTGGTTCCTGGTCACAGTTTTCAGCTTAGTTCAGGGATTTAGGCCGAGCTAATGATGTTCAGTAAATATAAATCACAGGGATTGATCTAATGAGGTTACTAGAGCCACCAATAGGGCAATTAGAAGGTTTGCAAATCGATTGTTCAATTTATAAACAAAACCCGGAGATATACTGAAGCA
The DNA here is from genome assembly GCA_031772625.1 of Pinus tabuliformis. Taxonomy (NCBI): domain Eukaryota; kingdom Viridiplantae; phylum Streptophyta; class Pinopsida; order Pinales; family Pinaceae; genus Pinus; species Pinus tabuliformis. Next base: position 33,132,624 of record CM062804.1, read on the forward strand.
GCATTGATCTACTTTGCACTTGCATAGCAAATGCAGTTCGAAGGCTAGCTGGCTTGACTTCAGGATCCATCTGTAAGTTCATAAAACAAACAAATATAGACAAGAAAAAAATCTATTCGCTCCCCAGCAAGAGTCTCCATTTTGTTATCGGGAAATCTAGTGTCCACTCGGAGCTGCTAGTCCCACTAAGACTGGTAGTTATCTTAGAAACAAACAAACTAAAGCTACTTTTGCTTTCCTTTATCAGAAGTAATAAGAGGGGAACAAAGGACACCAACCTCAGTCTTGCACTTAGTTTCTTGCTTAGTTCCTCTCCCTTCTGACAGATCCTTGCCACTTTGCCTTTGTCTACCCAGCTTCAAAGAGCACCTATGGAATCAAAGCAGCATAATACTATCGAAGAACAGAGATCTACAATCATAAACAATATAGGACTAGATATATATTGACCACACAAATTCATATATCATCAAGCACACAAGAATGTGGAGGAAAACTTGAATAGCTTTATTAATATCAAGAATAGCAAAGAGGATTACAACCAATTGTTCTGACCTAGCGTCATCCTCCCAGCATGAAAGCCCTTCTTCACCTCATGAAAAGCTTAGATCACCCAACACTATGATATCCCACCAAGAAACCAACAACACTTTCTTACAAGATACAAAATTCCAACCTCTGGATCTCTTGGATGAGGGATCCATATATAGATGATTGTAGGGGGGTGAGTCAGCTTCTGGGATTTTGATTAGTGTCTTCTCTCTGATAGTTCTTGATTCCACTTGGAGATTGGTGATCTCTTACTCATCCCTGGGCAAATTCAGAGAGGCAAGTGTCACAGGAGAAGTTTCTGGAATATTCCATGATGATCCACCTTGTAAACTGTCTCTTCCATTTGTCTACTCTCGCCCATCGCACCTGTTAGTTCCAGTGTTCGCAGCCTGTCACCAGGGATCAACATGAGCTCTTACTATGTCTGGTTTTGTTAGATGTTTTGCACATGATGTTCAGCACAAAACATGTCACAAGTGTGTCCATCAGAAGAATCTCAGAAAAATCTTTCCAACGGTATATCACACTCCCATAACCGGTTCCTGGATTAGAAGAAATGAATGAGTGATTCTTGGTTATGCATGTTTTGAGGTTAGTTGCTGCACACAATGACAAGTTTAGTACAAAATCAGTTTTTGAAATAATGATAAGGAATTTTTCAAAAGTACAAGAGGTTTTTTTTCATCACATACCAAGTAACAAAAACCTCCTTCAGTTCATGAACAGGTGCTACTATGTGGGAGATATACAATGATATTTGGAGCCTACATTAAAACAAAACAAATTTTTCATATTTTTTACTGTTTTAGTCATTTTAGTGCGGGGCCATTTTACAACAGATGGAAAGTAATTTTGCAAAACCCAAGGTGTTTTTTGTTAAGCACGAGCAATATAACAAAAACCTCTTTCAGTTTATTCACAAGTTTCATGGATTGGGATATGTGACTAGATATTTACAGCTCATTTGCACAGATTTAAATTTTTAATGATTTTCTGTTTTAGAGATGATTTTGTGGAACAGATTGCGAGCTACTGGAAACGAATTTTCCAAATTTGAGAGAGGTTTTTCTCCAACATGACCTTATCTACAAAAAAATCTTTCATTTTTGTAACAGGTGCTATGGTTTAGGAGATACGAGTTCATCTTCAACACCTATTTTCAGAAATCCGGCCCAAGTTTAATGTAATTCTATTTTGAAGAAAATGGTTGAGCTCAATCCCTTAGTACAAGGATGAGAAAATGTATATATTTTATGAATTTCATAGTGAAGGGGTTGGATTTTGGTAGAAGGTTGGACACTTGGGATTGCTTGGCACTTCATTGTACTTCTCATTTCTACATTTTTGGCAAAGGAAAGACGAGTGTTTTGCAGCACTTGTTGGGATCCATGTGGCTCTATGTTTTGATGGTGTGTTTCTCTATGTATTTGTAAGTTCACTAATGTTTATGTGTATCATTTTCCCTTCTCTTGTCTTCTGCAATTAAACAAATGAGTGATTAAGGTAGAATTCATTAGCTTGTTGTGCTCTGCCTTAAAATTTGTTTAATTTTCAATGTTTTCTTCAGTTTGAAGAGGATTTTTGGTATCCTCTTGCCCTCTTCAGCTCCTCAGTGGTCTTCTATATCCATTCATTTAATCTCAAGCATCAAAACTACTGCCTACCTTGCCCCAACAGGAACTCTACAAAACTCTGGCCTTCATCCCCGAACCCAAATTTGCCTTTCCCTTTTCCCAACAAAACCCCCAAAAGAAAACTCAAATCAAATCCTTGCACTTCATACCTAGCCTAAAATTAGTTTGTATTTCAGTCATCTCAAGCCCCATCGATTATCTTTTGTTGAGATTGACCCAGAGAGAGCCCTCTCCTGTCCTCATAGGGCTAGCTACAAGGCTTAGCGTGGTTTGATGTGGACCTAGAACCTTGTCTTTTTAGCTTGAGGCAAATCTAGGCTCTAACATAGTGGCGACCATACTGGGGAAGAAAGTTTATTTTCATTGTTTGGCTTTGTAGACTACAGACGGAGCCTGAAGATTAGCCAGGTAGCCTTTGAAATGCTTTTGCTTTGCATTAGCGGAAGTAGATAAAAGCTACTTCAGTCAATCTCCGGTCTAGTTTATAAACTGAACATCTGATCTAAACGATCACCCCAGTACATGTATCAAGTTAGATCTGATGGTTGATGGTGGACAACGATCAGACATAAGAAGGCTGAAATCATTCACCTGGTGACTCCTGTAAAGACTCCACTGGAAGACTAACTCTTTCTCTGAGAAAATGGAAGGATCTTACACAAAGTTCAGGTATCCAAAGTGGAATGGTATTCAGGATCTAGTTTGCTTTCTTGTAAATTACTTCTTTGCTGTTCTTGAAGCTGTCCTGAAAGTTTTTCAGAATTTGTTGTATGATAAAGGTGATCAAAATCTTCAATCAACCTATTCAAAAAGTGTAAATACTGAGTTTCCCTTTGATCCTGGCCTCCTTACTTTTCCCACATCTCATGATGACTCTCTTCAGCGTGATGAGCATAAAGAAAACAAAACTGATCCCGTAGCTCTTGTATATATACCTACATCTTGTAAAATTCCGGATCGGTATAGACCTCTTGTTTTACCTTCTGTACTCCATGCTTTCCCTGCAAATTATTATCTATATTTACCAAGATTTGACGGTGAATGTAACAATGTCAATGCTGAGCAACATGTGCAGAATTTTGAGTCTTTTCTAGACCTTTTTGAGGTTGATGAAGAGGATGTTAGTATTAGGATTTTTGCTCTTTCTTTGAAAGGTAAAGTCAAGAGTTGGTTCAAAACCCTGCCTGATGCGAGCATCTCAGCTTTCCAGCAGTTCGTCAAAGTTTTTCTCGACTGGTGGATGATCGGGCAAAACCTTTTCCTTATTATAGAAGAGTATAACCAGCTGAAAAGATTGCCAAGGGAGATAGTACAACATATTTCAGCCAAATTTAATCAAGTTTATTATTCAATGTCGGTTGATATAAGACCTCCTCCTAGATCTGCTCTCTTGCACTATCCAGGTGCCTTTGATCCGGAAATGGAGTTTCAGCTGAGAGAAAGGAATCTTGAAACACTTGAAGAGATACAGAATAGTGCAGTAAATGTAGAGGCTCATCTGTTGATCCGAAGGGCAAGGTTGAAAGAAGAAGAAATAAAAAATGTAGATCCAGAGAAATCGACATCTCTAGAAGTAAAGCTTGACATTTTGGTAAGTGCAGTAGAAGAGATGATGCAGAGGATCACCACAAGAAATGAGAATAAAGTTCAAGCCCATGGCTCGCTAATTGAAGAAGAATAAGTTGCTGATCCAAAACATCTTCTTCCTTATCCCAATTATTATAGATCTGATAATGATTGTCTTATAGATCATCTTGGAGAATAGAGATCTGTTGATATGACATGTATGCTTGATGATTTCTTTTATACTGATGATTTTCCTCAGTATGAAGATGATTATGTTCCCTAAACAGAAGCTAATCTTGCAGACAAATCAACAGCTAGTTTGTGGGAGGAAGAAGTTCACTTTCAGCAGCTCGAGTACAGTGATCAGCGGATGCATATCAGCTATGACAATGATGAGGAAAGTGCAGCAAATTTTGAAGTAAGTGAAGGATATTTGCCTTTTTGTTTTTCTTCGTTTCAATTCATCAGAGACAATTTCCATGCAATCAGAAATCAGTTGTCAACAAGTCTTGATCTGGACCATCTTGAGGGCAATTAAAACCTTGTTCAAGACTTCTCATATCTAGATTTACAGCCCCCGAATGCCATTGATTGTCCAGTGGCAGATGAAGACATGGAAGCTAGCACATGTGATCAAATGATACATGATTATTCCATACCATTTTGTTTTGAATCATTTCAGTTTTTAAAGGGTAAATGGCATAGTAAATCTTCAAATGAACAGCTTGTAGGAAGAACAGATAGCGAAATTCTTGAGTAAGTTGTTAATGAGAAATCTTCCCCTGAAATGATTGATGAAATCATTTTGGATACAAAACCCTCCCTAGCACCAGATTTGCAGCCACCAAACACAATTGAAGATTAGATTATAGATGAAGGTGTGGAAGCCGAAATACATGATTTAATGATGCAAGAGGATTCTGTACCCTTTTGTTTCGAAGCATTTTAGTTTATAAGGCAGAATCTTCATAATATCTCTAAAGAAAAAGATGAACAACCAGTAGGATGTCAAACAATTTTAATGGATACATCGCAGCAGTCTTCTCAAATTTTTGATGATCCTATTGCTCGTGTGTTGGATGATGTTTGCTGTAAAATTTCTCCCCCATTGGCTAACCATGTGACAGAAGAGAATGTTGATAAGAATCTGATTCAAAGGTCACCTTCATTGTCTTGTTTAACAGATTTTTCATTACAAAGCTCAGATCAAAGTTTGCAGTCATATGAGGAGATTGATAAAGGATATTTTTGTTCTGTTTGGAATTAGCAATAGAATTTGGTTATTCACGAAATTTAGGACCCTTTTGATAACCTGCTGTTGTCACCAAAGAAAGACAGCACAGATGTGAGGAAAATCTTAATATCCAGATATGAAGATTACTTGGACCAAAGAAGTAATGTGTTAATGGAAATCAATAGCGATGTTTATGAAGATCCTTTCGTAGTATTCTTGAAGTCATCTAGTCAATTCATGCTTTGCAAGTTTATCAGCAGTCAACTTGATTCCAATTTTCCATGGGAGTTGTCGTTCAGTAGTTTTCTCTTGTTGTTCCTAAGCGAGCACTTGCGGAGAATTCAAATAGCAGCCAGGATGCTTACATGGTTGCATTGGCTGTTCCATTTCACTTGATCGAGGGTGAAAGGAACACTTAGATTAGGTTTGTTAGTTATGTTTTAGTCATGTTTGGTTTTATTATGGTTTTCAATTTTAGTTTTGAGTCCAATTTTCAGTCAATAAATGAGTTAACGAATCTTGTGTGGTTTTGTCAAGTCATCGACACCATAGCCAAATGGATGGAGGCACTATCTGCTTTCCAGAGATCTGTAGTTCTTGGCACCTCCAAGGAGCTACCATCCCCATTGGAGCCGATGTTAGTTCCAGTTGTCGCAGCCTGTCACCAGGGATCAACATGAGCTCTTACTATGTTTGGTTTTGTTAGATGTTTTGCACATGATGTTCAGCACAAAACATGTCACAAGTGTGTCCATCAGAAGAAGCTCAGAAAAATATTTCCAACGGTATATCACACTCCCATAACTGGTTCCTGGATTAGAAGAAATGAATGAGTGATTCTTGGTTATGCATGTTTTGAGGTTAGTTGCTGCACACAATGACAAGTTTAGTACAAAATCAGGTTTTGAAATAATGATGAGGAATTTTTCAAAATTGAAAGAGGTTTTTGTTCATCACATACCAAATAAAAAAAACCTCCCTCATTTTATGCACAGGTGCTACTATGTGGGAGATATACAGTGATATTTGGAGCCTACATTAAAACAAAGCAAATTTTTCATATTTTTTACTGTTTTAGTCATTTTAGTGCGGGGCCATTTTACAATATATGGAAAGTAGATTTGCAAAACCCAAGGATATTTTGTTAAGAATGAACCATATAACAAAAACCTCTTTCAGTTTATTCACAGGTTTCATGGATTGGGATATGTGACTAGATCTTTACAGCTCATTTTCATAGATTTAAATTTTTAATGATTTTCTGTTTTAGAGATGATTTTGTGGAACAAATTTCGAGCTACTGGAAATGAATTTTCCAAATTTGAGAGATTTTTTTCTCCAAGATGACCTTATCTATAAAAACCTCTTTCATTTTTGTAACAGGTGCTATGGTTTACGAGATACGAGTTCATCTTCAACACCTATTTTCAGAAATTCGGCCCAAGTTTAATGTAACTAATTCTATTTTGAAGAAAATGGTTGAGCTCAATCCCTTAGTACAAGGATGAGAAAATGTATATATTTTATGAATTGCATAGTGAAGGGGTTGGATTTTGGTAGAAGGTTGGACACTTGGGATTTCTTGGCACTTCATTGTACTTCTCATTTCTGCATTTTTGGCAAAGGAAAGACCAGGGTTTTGCAGCACTTGTTGGGATCCATGTGGCTCTATGTTTTGATGGTGTTTTTCTTTATGTATTCGTAAGTTCACTGATGTTTATGTGTATCATTTTCCCTTCTCTTGTCTTCTGCAATCAAACAAATGAGTGATTAAGGTAGAATTCATTAGCTTGTTGTGCTCTGCCTTAAAATATGTTTAATTTTCAATGTTTTCTTCAGTTTGAAGAGGATTTTTGGTATCCTCTTGCCCTCTTCAGCTCCTCAGCGTTCTTCTATATCCATTCATTTAATCTCAATCATCAAAACTACTGCTTACCTTGCCCCAACCGGAACTCTGCAAAAATCTGGCCTTCATCCTCGGACCCAAATTTGCCTTTCCCTTTTTCCAACAAAACCCCCAAAAAAAAACTCAAATCAAATCCTTACACTTCATACCTAGCCTAAAATTAGTTTGTATTTTAGCCATCTCAAGCCCCATCGATTATCTTTTGCTGAGATTGACCCGGAGAGAGCCCTCTCCTATCCTTGTAAGGCTAGCTATGAGGCTGAGCGTGGTTTGATGTGGACCTAGAACCTTGTCTTTTCAGCCTGAGTCAAATCTAGGCTCTAACAACACCCTACAGAAGGGCTTTCCAGTATGCATCGCACCCTTTTCACTGGGCAGGTGGGATGCATCGCACCCTCTGCAATAGGTAGTCTGTATGGTCCAGCTTTGACCAGTTCTGAGCAGTTTACTGTGGAGAACTTCTGGGAGATGATGTAATCAGCTGACCTTGCTCCTTTAGGGTGTGAAACAACACTTTTAGGGACTTAGGATCCCTTGGTTTATGGAAATGTATGATTGGGGTTGCAGTGCCCAAAAATGTCTATAACACCATGTCATGTTGATCCTGTGGACCTAGTAGCTTTCATTTGATATGAAGAGTGCTTTGTTGGCTTCCTTTCTTCCTTTTGTGGAATATCTAGTGGAGGGAGGCAAGAGGTACTACTCCCAATCTTTTCCTTAAATACTCAAATTGATCCCTTTGGATAGGTTTGGTGAATATATCAGCTACCTACTCTTTTGTAGGTTCATACTTTAGCTTAACAATCTAATTTTCAACTTGCTCTCTCAAGAAATGGTACTTGAATGGAATATGCTTTGTCTTTGAATGAAAAATTGGATTCTTGGACACGCTGATGGCACTTGTATTATCACATATGATAGGAATATGTTGATCATATAATATTTGTACATCTTGTAAAGTTTGCTTCATCCATTTTATTTGAGTGTAACAAGAAGTTGCTTCTCTATATTTCTCTTCAATAGTAGAGAGAGATATTGAAGCTTGCTTCTTGCTCAACTATGAAACAAGACATTTTCCAAGAAAGAAAGCACCACCACTAGTGCTCTTTCGATCATCTACATCACCTATCCAATCAACATTAGTAAACAGTTAGTGAAAAATCTTTACCTCTTGGGTAACCAAAGTCCATAGTCCATTGTGGCTATGAGATATCTAAGAATCTTGTTTGCTTCTAGAAGATTGCTATGTTTGGGGGATGCCTGAAATCTTCCAACAATACCAATTTCTCGCATAATATCTGGTCTTGAGGTTGTCAAATATAAGATGCTACCAATAATAGGTATGTATAAATTCTAATCCACTTCTGGTGATTCATCAATCTTGTTGAGCTTGCAACCTATCACCATTGGTTTTCTCACCAAAGCAATCTCCTCCATACCATATTTATTTCATATTCCTTGAGATACTTGCTTTGTGAGATAAAGATTCCTTTGGAAGATTGGGAAATTTGTAAACCAAGGATATAAGAAATTTCTCCAAGCATAGACATCTCAAATTTGGGCTTCATATCAGCGGAAAACTAACAAGTTAGCTGATCTAAATCACTGGAAAAAATAATATCATCAACATAGACAACCACCACTAGTAAATTGAAATCAATTGTTTTAACATATAAATTACTATCAACTATGCCTCTTTTAAAACCACACTTGAGCAAGTAACCATCCATCTTGGAATACCAAGCCCATGGAGCTTGTTTGAGAACATACAAGGCCTTTTTCAACTTGCAAACATAATCAGGTTCTTCTGAAAACTGAAAACCATCTAGTTGTTCAATGTAAACTTCTTCATGTAAATATCCATTCAAGAAAGCATATTTGACATCCATCTTATATATCTTGAATTTCTTGATAGCCTCTAATTGAGCAACATGAGAAATTTTTTCCTCAAAATATAGACCTTTGATTTGTGCGTAGCATTTGCAAACTAATCTTGATTTGTTTCTTACCACTTCGCCAAGCTCATTTAATTTGTTCCTGAATACCCACTTTGTGCTAATAACATTCTTGTTTCTTAGTCTAGGAACAAGCTCCCATGTATCTTTTTTCTCAATTTGATCAAACTCTTCATGCATAGATTTTAACCAATTATCATCCTGGCTAGTCTGCACAAAATCCTTTGGTTCCATCATCGATAGCAAGGCTACATGCAATTGAGTAGGGGGATTTAGTAGTCTTCTTCTTGTCTGTAAACCTGAATTTAAATCACCAACAATTTGATATTTTGGGCGATGTTTTTGCACATACCTTAAAGGATCCTTGGATTGAGGACTCACAAGTTATTCATTATTAGTGAGTCTTGGTATTGCACCAAGAATGTTGAAACTCTCAAGGGCTCCTCAAATCAAATTATCAACCTGGGGTCCGTACAAACTTCGAGGTGATAGTGCTATATGCACAATAGATATGATTCCACTCATGCACCCTTAGTTATGACATTAGATAAAGAAGTTCTCAAATACCCTTCCTCCTACTAAATTATAATGAAATCTTGATAAAAGGACAATTGGAAATTTCTTCTAGCTATGAAAATAGAAATGCCATTGACTCAACTTGTAAAAACCTAACTAATCAATTCATGAAAAGATAAGGCTAACCTACTTGCAGAAATAAAGCTATGTTATCTTGCATAATCCATCAAATTACCTTATCTACTTGCATAAATGATACTAATTTATCTTGCATAACTCATAAAACTATCAATTAGAATTGCATGTACGATCTACCTATTTCATACTTGCTCATAAATCAGTAACCTACTTGCATGATAAAGAAGCTAACTCTACTATGTTTTTGCAATGAAGAAAAGGAAGGTTTGGAGTGGCCTAGGAGCTTTCCCTGACCATATTATCACAACTAGGGGTCATTATGCATCTATGCTAAGTCAAAGTTGCATTGGGGGTTGAAATTGTTGAAGGAAAATGAACGATTTCTATAGGAGGCATGTAATGCTACAGGTAGGCTTGTAATGCTAGAAGAGGGCATCCGAGTGGTTTTTGAAGATGAGAACATTGTCTTGAGGGTATGGAGAGGTGGATAGTAGTTGAAGCAAATTAAAGGAGGTTGATTTGAGCACCTAGCCAAGCTTAGGACCTCTCAAAGGCCTATCTTGCACTAGGATGAGTGCTCTCGGTGACCTACGTAGAATGGATTATAAAACAAGGTTTTGGGAGAGAGTTTGGAAGTGGAAGGAGGAGATGAAAGATCTTAGGATGGAAGTGGTGAAGGTGCCCTTCCCTACAGATAAACCATCCCTACAATCAATCACATGCATGCATCCATTTATCATTAACAAAATGAAATAACTTATGATGGAAAAGGTGAGTTGAATTTAAATAACATCTAATTCATGCAATACCAAATGATATAATCACTAAACTACATTATAATCTATAGAATGCAAATGTAAACTAGGACAACTAACACTAGTCTATTTCCAAGAAATCATAAACAAAATATTTTTTGGCTGTGGTTGTGAATCCTTCCACTCATTCTCCCACAAGACAAGTAATGTAGAGGCTGCAACCAGAGGATTTTATAGGTTAACTTCTACTAAAATGCAAGAAACTATGAACTTCTTGGAATCAAGAAGAAACATAAGTACAATAAGAGGGACCAAACCCAAGGTCTCAGCCCTATGAATCTAACTCATGTGCATCTTAAAATCCAAATTCTCATTATCAAAAAGTGCGGGTCTAATACATCACATAAAAGTTGAAAATAACAATGTCAATATTGGAGCTTAATAGCTACACCTAGCTAAACAAAAACTTTGAATCCAAATGAGCTCTTATTCTATTTTATTTGTACAAAAGGGTAGCTGAAGCAACTCCCTTGAATTTATGAGTGGTTCCCTCCTTGATCTCAAAAATGGTGGAGCTTGTCCTTCTTGATCTTCACTTGGACTAGGTTTCACTCGGCTTCCAATGAACTCGAACTGGTGAGATAGGATATGGCGATCCCAAGCCAAGTTTAGGGAGTTAAGGAGGTGGAAAAACCTCCTATATTCTCTGCTAGTTGTCTCCATTAAGCCCCTACATAGTAATAGCCTAAAAAATGTTTCATTTTCCTACAATTAACCCACATTGGGCCACATACTATGACAAACACCTTTTCCTCCTCTTACTAAGCATAATATAACAAAACAAATGTGCATTAATGTAAGAGAGGATAGCTTTAAGGCTGGAGGATGGCATATTAATCTTAAAAATGTACCTATTGATGGGACTCATCAATTATCTTCATCTGAAAGTGGAACATCAACCTTCTCATCATTATTGACTAGATGATAGATTTCATATTTAATGTGCTCATCCACTTTAACATCAATACAATAAACTATCCTATTTGTATTTTTTGTTGTAGGATCTATAGCCCTTGTTATTCTGAGAGTATCAAAGAGAATCACCTTCATCATCCCTTGCATAAAATTTACCAAGCTTGTCATCATTCCTTTTGAAATAGCACTTCCTTCCAAATAATTTGAAATTCTTGACTCTTGCAGCTTTGCCATCCCAAATCTCATATGGGGTCTTATCATTGTTTGGTATGAAGTGTGATTTGTTGAGAATCACTACTATTGTGTGAATAGTTTCAGCCAAAATCTCTATTAAAAAATTCTTTCTCCCTTCATGGCTCTGGATAACTACTGGACTGACTTATTAGCCTTCTCTACTACACCATTCTCTTGTGGAGTCTCTGCTATTATATATATTCTTTTGATGCCATGTTGTTTGCAAAAGTCATCAAACTCTTTTGGAGTAAACTCACCTTCATTATCAAACCTTATGTGCTTGATTTTACAATTAATCTCATTTTCAACCATGGCTTCAAAGTCTTTAAACTTCTCAAATGCCTCTAATTTTTCTCTTAAAAATGAAACACACATCATCCTACTGAAATCATCAGTAATAAGCATAAAATACAATTTACGTGTGGGTGTTTGTATTCTTGAGGATCTACATAAGTTGATAAGAACTAGTTGCAATGGCTTGGTTTATGAATTCTCCTTGGAATTGAATGTAATTTGAACTTTCTTTCCCAACTGACAAGGCTTGCAAATAGAATTCTCAAGATTTGAAATCTTTGTAAAATCTCTTACAGCGTTCTTCTTTCCCAACTTAACTATTAGATCAAAGTTCAGAAGTCTAAGTCTCCTATGCCATAGCCAACTCTTATAAATCTTTGAAAAATAACATCTCTTTGTCTTATCTTTTAAGGCATAGACATTATTGTATGTTCTCACAACTTCAACTACTACTTCTATAGTTCCTGCAAACATGATTTGGTAATTTTAAGCCTTGAAAATCACATCATAACCTTGGTCACACATCTAAGACACATTGAATAAATTATGCTTTACTGCATCGACATACAACACATTCTTGGATTTACCTCTACCATTAGATAGATTGAAAACTCCTTTACCAAAAATATTATTAAGTGCATTATTACCAAAGGTCATATTATTTTTTGCAATTGGTTTCCATGTCAAAGACTTATTTCTATCTCATGACATGTGCCTGGAACAACCACTATTAACATACCAATGAATTCCTTCATTATGAGCATATAAGACAATATTACATTGCTCTATGCTTTATTTTTCTTTCTAGACTTTGGGCCCCTAGCTTGTTTGATCATCGACTAGATCAGACATTTTATTCTTAACTCAGCAATCAATTGCTTTATGGCCAAAACTCTGACAGTATAGCATTGAATCAAATTATTGAAAGGAGTGACCATATTTATGTACCTAGGTATACTCATCCTCTACCTGATTAACTGATTACTTGGATGATAATTTCCCCTCCTTGGCCTGATCTTTCTATAAGATAAATTCACCCTAAAATTCATTGCCTTGTGCCCATAATTTTTGCATGTAAAATAATATCCTAGAAAAATTCCTTCATACCTGGGAGAAAATTGATTTTTGAAGCTTTGTTGGGCTTCCCTTTGTGTATTTCTATTCTTTTCTCCAACGTTGTTTTTATTTTGCTGAGTGAAATTCCTCCTCCTATTTGTTGTTGTAGATTTTTATCTTGCTGCATATTGGACTACGTACATCCTTTGTCTCTTTATGGTTGCGTTGACCCATATTTTGTTGCTATGTTGTCACCATTTTTGGTTGCTTTTACAAATGTATTCGACTTCTTTCCCTTCAAATAAGTTGTTGATCTAAACAATACCTCAAATCCAAGTCCATTTCTATTACTTGAGACCCATTGAGCATCAGGGAGCTCATTCAAACTTTTAGTACCCTTTCGAAATTTTGCATTAAAACTCACCTAATTTTTTTCCTTCTCTAGATATTTCCTTAGCAAAACAAGTTATCCTTTTAGCCTCTCACGTGCTTTATTTTTCTCTCTTAGTTGTTGATTTAAAGTCTCTTGAATATTCTTGCCTTCTTCAATTTGCAGGAGCAGAGGTTCAATGGCTTCAACTTTTTCCTTGATCAACAATTATTTTTGGGTTTTATTTTATTCCTTAGCCTTTAAATCTCTTCAAGAGAATTGACCAAATCTCCTTCTAAGTCAAATTCAACCTCTTCACCATAAAAATTAATAGCTTTTATTTCCATATTGTCTAAGGCCATGAGAATAAATTTATTTGGGCCTTCATCATCTTTGTCCTCATCTGAAGATTTTCTACCTTCACTTTCAGATGGTCTATCATCTTGGGTGTAGAGGCTCCTCTTCTTATCCAGTTTTATTTACTTTGAATTTTCTTCAACTCTCTCTAGGATCATATTCCTTCTTCTTATTTTCAAGACGCTTGGAGGCATAATGACCAAATTTACCATAGTCAAAGTACTTAAAAGGTATCTTACCTTTGTACTTGTCTAAGTCTCTCTTGGGTTTCCTCATAGACTTGGCTTCCTCTTCATTTGATTCACAACATGAATCATCACATTCTTCCTTGGTATTATTATCTACTTTGAAAGTTGACTCCTTTGTTGTAGACATTCCATTTGAAATTCTCATCTCATATGTAGTGAGAGTACCAAGTAGTTGGTCCAAAGTGAGAGTCTTCAACTCTGTCATCTCCCCAGTAGTTGAAACCTTGGGATTGAATCTCATAGGGCGAGATCTAAACACCATTTGAACTACAACAAAATACTCTAATTTCTCATCAAGATATCTTATAGTGTTCACAATGTCATCAACTCTAAGGAAATATTTAGAAATATCTTCATCATCACACATCTTCAAAGACTCATATTTCATTCTAAAAACCTGAAGTTTAGCTTGCTTTAACTTCTTGTCACCTTCATAAAAGTTTCTCTTCTTGTCCCAAATAGATTTCTCAAGAGATAAATAAATGACCTTGACTAGTTCAAAGTCAAGTTTAGCTTGCTTTAACTTGTTGTCACCTTCATAAAAGTTTCTCTTCTTGTCCCAAATAGATTTCGAAGGAGATAAATAAATGACCTTGACTAGTTCAAATTCAGGTAGGCTAGAAAGCAGTGCATTTGTAACAACCCCTTGTTGATTTCCTATGTAAATAAAAAAAATAAAAACCAAGATCATGGGACATGTATTCCAAGTTGAAAGTTGGGAATAAAATAGTGATGGGTATCACCGGCGATTAATTAATGGCTATGGAAATTGGCAAAGGTGAAGTGGCAATCATTGGAATTTTATTTATGAAAATAAAGGGAAATTAGGAAAAAAGGGAGATGAAAGGTCACATATTTGCATGAGAGGGGAATTGAAGGAAAAATGAAGAAAATAGAGGCCTCAATGACAAAATGAATTCTGAGGATCAATTCACAACATTTTGTCAATTCTAGCTTGGAGCTCTCTTCTATTCACTTACTCTCTCATACTCTTGCACACTTAAATTTTCTTGGAGCACTTTGGCATACAATGGATTTGGAGAAATAAGGAAAATTAAGGTGGGAAAGTGCAAGGGAACAAGTGGATCAATAGATATAGACGGATTGTTATGTAGGTAACATATTGCATGTGTGATTTCCTTACTAGTTTATGGATGCATGCTATATGCATGTGTTTATCTAGTTATGTTATGTCATTGGCATGGAGGATTGTCTAGATTGATAGTGGTTTTAGCTTTGCTTAGCCATTTCCTGGATAGCCATGGTGTTGTGGTGTTTTTCCACTTGATTTTTTCTAATTGGTGCTCATAATTCCTTATGGTTTTCGGTTGGAAAAAAATGTCTAGAAGTCATAAAACATATTGGGTTGAGTTACTAGTATTGGAGCCTAGGTTGGAAAAACACTACGGATCCCTTGGTTGGTTGAGTTACTAGTCCAGGAGCTAGGTTAGACAAATTCTCTAGAGCCCTGGAAGGTTTTGGGTTGAGTTATTAGTTCCTGGAGCCCTTGACAGCTTGGGTAGAGACCAATCTAGTTGGTTTTTGTGATGTCCAACCATGAGGTGGAATCGTTGGTTGAGGGTTGAGGTGGTTTGGCCTCTGGAATCCATGGTTTTGTTATTTTTGTTTTATTCCATGAGATCCCACATTGATGCTTGGAATATGGCAAGAGGATGATTGGCTGAAAGAGAGGTTTGGTTCAACCCAATCTATGGTTGGGTGGTACGTGGAAGTCCCTGACTTGGTTGGAATTTTCATATATTAATAAGAGCTATTTCTCTACCTTGAGTCATGTATATTTGTAGCAATTATGTTGGTGACATTATGGTTGAGTTTCTATGGTTTATATGCTAGTTATTTTCTGGTTATATGTTTATTCATATGATGTGTATCTTCTATGGCTTTAGTCATGAATGGTTTAGCTATTGATTAGTTGATGAGTGTATGGACTAATAAGTTTTGTTACAGCTATGTGGAGAGGGCATATAGCCTTCTCAGTGATTCTCATATTAATCTCAAACTTTTATGATAAATATGCATTCATGACATGTATCTTACATGTTTTCCATGCATTTGACAAAATGTATGTTATGTTCTAGGTAGTCTAGGTCAATCCCTACCTTCAAATTTGTATGTTTAGCATTTTTTTTCATGTCATTATTAATTATGAGAATATTTAGGAATTTCTGGGCAATGGTCTAGAGGCTGACCTAGAATTTAGACTCAAATCTTGGGACTACACCCTCTGAACTGGACAATTTGGGTCACAACCACATCCAGGGATAATTGTGCATGCGGTTGGAGGCATATAGCTGCATGGAGGCATTGTCATGCATTCGGTTGGGGGTTAAAGTGTGTAAAATACATCCCCAACTTAGGGTTTGGTCACTTGGGGCGGTTCTTTGGCCCATATGTGTCTTGTAGCTCTGAGGGATGAGGTGAATTGTCATTTTTCATTAGTTGTCAGCCCCACTTTCTAACTGAAGCTTGGAGTTCAAGTCATGTCATAGTAACTCTTCATCTCATGTTTACCTTGGTAGGCTGGTGAAACTGGGTAAATGTGGGAGGGGTGGTTATAGATTGGTATCAGAGCTACCAGGTTCAGCAGTTGGATTGGATGGGAAAAATGTGTTTTTCATGCATGCATGTCAGTGTCTATGTGGTAGTTATGGATACATTGTCATGGTTATGGTTGTCATGCATGAGGTCATTGTATTAAGTTGGTGTTATCATGCATGATGACAATATATTGATATGATTATGTATATACATGTATCGTTCTAATATTTATTGATTTTGTAGATGAGATAGTTGCCCCTTAACTTCACTAAGGTATGTTTATTATGTTTGTATTTGGTTTATCTGACACGGTATGTTGTAGGAAGTAGAATATCAAGTTGAGAAGAAAAATGGTGGACTACAGTTCATGTGATTATCCTTACAGATTAGATGAACAACATGGTAATGAGTACTCCCCTAACATAGTAGATACATTGAGAAGCTTGAAAGTAGAGATCAAAAGTTGTAAGGTGGATAGTGACAGGATCGTTCAGTCACAAGAAAGTCTTTCTAGTGCATAGGAAAATAAAGTAAAGGTTAATGCAGTCATCCTTTAGTGTCTATCAGATTTGCAAAGACAGGGACCACTTAGGATTAGTCATGGATAGGAGGAAAGGACTAATGGGTCATATGGTAGCAAGTATCATTCAGGATATAGGTTTGACAAGGATGACACAGTCAGAGATGGTAGGTTCTTGGATACACCTGACAGGAAGGGTAATGGCCATGGGTTCTATTCTATTTCTGGTTTAGAGAGACAGAAACATCATCATCGTCACTATCCGCATAGGAGGAGTGAGAAGAATTACTTGCAAAGTATTTCAAGAAAGAAAATTCTCCTACATTTGATCGAGAAATGAAGAAGTCACAAGATGAAAAATCTTGGTTTCTTGGGATGAATAAGTTTTTTAGATTACATAATTACTCAAAAAATGTGAAAGTCGGGATAACTACTTTCAATCTTAAAGTGAAAGCAGACATTTGGTGGGAAGATGTAAAGAATGTTAGAGGCATTTGAGAAGAGGAGCTGACTTGGAGTGAGTTCGAGAGACTTTTCAATATGAAATATCTTATATCTGAAAGATACTACGATGATATGGAAAAGGAATTCTATTAGTTGAAGATGTGATCTATGACCAATGAGGAGTATACTAGAAGATTCTTGGAGTTGTTGATATATCTCCCTTATCTTAAGGAGGAGAAAGAAAAGATTCATAGATTCATTAGTGGGTTTTCAATATCATTCAAAGACAGGTTTGAGTTTGATGAGCCCAGATCACTGGAGGAATCCATCAAAAAGTTGAAGAATTGTTATGAGTAATCGAAGTGCAAGACTGAGTCTAAGCAGGATTGGAAGGGTAATGAGAAGAATAAAGGAAAGTGGGCCAAGAAGAGAGGAAAACCTTAGGATATAGATGACAATGAGAATTCATCATCGTACAAGAAATTCAATGTAGCTGACAGATGACAGGGATTTCAATTTGAGGAGCAGAACAAGAGTGATGGCAGGAAGCATTTACAGTGTTGAGCTTGTGGCAAAGATCATTGCAATACAGATTGTCCATAGTATCAGTGTGGCAGACCACATATCGATAGTGCTCAAGAGGCCCAAATAGTTAAGGATGTTGGACATAGTATTCCTTAGATTTATCTAGCATTGGATAATAGGCAGGTTGATCATCAGGCATCTATTATCGAGATGGAAGGTAAGAATTGTGATCAAGTTGTTTCTATTTTGATTGACCCTGGATCTAACTATAATAATACTAGTCCTGACTTGGTGGGTAAGTGTTTCTTGAATAAATAAGTGCATGAAAAGTCTTGGTTGGTGCAATTGGCTATAGGTACTATGAAAAGATTTCATCATTGGGTAAGATCTTGTGCATTTGAGCTGAACGACATGTCCACATCAGCGCATCTAAATGTTCTTCCGTTGGGTTCATACAGTATGTTATTGGGTGTGGATTGGTTGTACATTCACAAGACTAAGGTGGATTTCTATGATAAGGCTATTAATTGATTGGATGAAGGAACATAGAGAAGAGAATCTTGTTGGGTAAGAAGAAGCCTACATTAGTGAGGATGGTTACAACTATGCAGTCAAAGCACAATAGAAGGAAAGGATGTTTATTGTTTGCAGTTCATATTTCTAGTGACAAAGGGAAGGATATTGAGGATTTTGAATTCTTGAAGACAAATCTGGTTTTGTAGTAGTTTCAGGATGTGTTTCTAGCAGAAATCTTAGAGTTACCGCCTCATAGGGAAGTGGACTTTTCTATCAAGTTGATGTTGGGAGTAGTACCAACATTGAAGGAACCTTACAGGATGAGCACTCTAAAGTTAGTGGAATTGAAGTTGCAATTGAAGGAAATTCTTGAAAAGTGATACATTAGGCCAAGTGTGTCACCTTGGGATCCACCAGTATTTTTGTGAAGAAAAATGGTACTCTCAGGTTATGCATTGATTACAGGTAGTTGAATAAGGTGGTGATCAATAACAAGTACCCTTTGCCTCAGATTGATGACTTGTTTGATCGGCTGAAGGGAGAAATAATGTTATTGAGGATTGACTTGAGATCAAGATATCATCAGGTACGCATCAAAGAAGAGGACATCTACAAGTCTACTTTCTAGACTAGGTATGGGTATTATGATTTTGTTGTGGTTCCTTTTTGTTTGACTAATGCTCTAGTTAATTTCATTTGTTTGATGAATAGTGTGTTGCGTCCTTATATGGATAAGTTTGTGATAGTCTTCGTTGATGACATATTGATGTATTCTAAGAATGACGAAGAGCATGCAAAACATCTAGTAGCAGTGTTGAAACTACTAAGAGAGCATTAGTTGTATGGCAAGCTTAGTAAATACAGTTTCTTTCAAACATACGTTCATTACTTTGGGCATGTGGTTTCCAAGGAAGGTATAGCAATGGACCCACAAAAGATCAGACCTATCCTAGAGTGGGAAACTCCTAGGAATGTTGATGAGGTCAGAAAATTCATGGGACTAGTAGGTTATTACAGGGGTTTCATCAGGAACTTCTCACAGATTGCCTATCCTATTACATAATTGCAGAGGAAATGAAATAAATTTGAATGGACAAAGGAATGTGCATCTAGTTTTGCGCAGTTGAAGTAGTTGCCTACAAATTCTCCAGTTCTAAAGATTGCAGACCTGGGCAAAGAGTTTGTGGTATGTATAGATTCTTGCAAGAGAGGACTTGGTGGAGTTCTGATGCAAGAAGGATAGGTAGTATGATATGAGGCAGGGAAATTGAATGAGCATAAGCATAACTATGTGACGCATAACCTTGAGTTGGCAGAAATCATTCATGCATTGAAGATGTGAAGACATTATCTTCTTGGCAGGAGGTTAATTTTGATTAGTGATCACAGTGGGATCAGGTACTTATTTGACCAAGCTAATCTAAATGTCAAGCAAGCTAGGTGGTTGGTCAGGATCATTGAGTTTAGCTTCAAGATCAGGTACATTAAGGGTAAAGAGAAAATGGTTGTAGATTCTCTTAGCAAAAGAGGGCAGGTAAATCACATTGCAGAAATGAGTCCATATGGGACAAATTTACAAGATCGGATCTTAGAGGAAGGACAATAGGATGATAGGTACCATCAACTTAAGCACAGGTTACATCAGAAGGGTACAAGTGAATAGGATGTGGATTATCATCTCATGATATATGGTTTCGTCAGATTTAGGGACATGATCTATGTGTCAGACAAAAATGAGCTCAAGAAACTTATCTTATGGGAATTTCATGTTAAGTCGTATTCATGTCACCTGGGATATCAAAAGACATTGAAAATGGTTAAGAAATTTATCATAGGTCGAATTTGAAGAAAGAGGTGGGTTAGTTTGTTGTGAGAAGTTTGGACTATCAGCAAGTAAAAGCATAGTGTAAGCATCCACGTGGTTTACTACAGTCGATTCTCATTTTGGAGTGGAAATGGGAGGTCATTTCCATGGATTTCATCGCAAGTTTGTCAACGAAATCTAGACAACATGATTATATTATGGTTTTGGTTGACAGATTTACTAAGGTAGCTCATTTCATTCCAGTGAATTCTACGAATTCAACTAGTGAGGTAACTCATGTCTTCATCAGGGAGATAGTGAGATTTCATAATATGCTAGGAAGATTGTGTCACACAGAGATTCCAATTTCACTTCTAGGTTTTGGAATGAGTTGTATGCAGGTTTGGGGATAGAGTTAGCCTTCAGTATAGCTTATCATACATAGACAGATGGACAGATAGAGAAGGTTAACAATATTCTGGAGGACATGTTGATCATGTATGTCATGCATCGACAACAAAAGTGGGAAGAGTATCTTCCACTGTAGAGTTTGCATACAATAATTGGTATAAGGAGTCCATGAGGATGAGTCTATTTGAGGCACTTTATGGGTGGAGTTGAATACTTCTATTAGCTGGAGTGATCTAGTGAACAATGTATTGATTAGATTGGGCATGTTGGAAAATATGGAATAGGAAATGCAGGCTATCAAGAAGAATATAAAGGCAACATAGAACAAGAAGAAGAGTTATGCATATTAGCACAAGGTATTTAAGGAGTTTCAGGTTGGGGAACATGTGTACTTGTGCATCAGACCCAAGAATATCTCCTTAAGGATTGTATCGTGTGCTAAGCTAACACCTCAGTATTTCGGGCCTTTCAAGATCCTTGAGAGGATTGGACTGGTCGCCTACCAACTTGCACTACCTCTGATAGTGAAATTCCATTATTTTTTCCATGTGACATTGCAGGTGGAGCCAGAAGGAGAATTCTAGCTGAAACCTGTGCATTTTGTTGTGAAAGATGCTCATGCTCCAGAATCAAGCAAGTAAAAGTGAAATGGAATTACTTTGGGCTCGAAGAAGCCACATGGGAGATGGCTAATTAGATGTGGGTTATGTATCTTTCTCTATTCACTGGTTGAGTGGATGTACTCTGGTATCTGCTTTGATGTTATGTTTTGGTTATGTATATATCTATATATATATATATATATATATATATATATATATATATATATATGCATATGTAAGTAAATACCACATCGAGATCTGTTATAAAGCTCCAATAGGCGGTATGTGTTATAGACATTTTTGTGCCTTACAGCATGAAGCATGAAATGTCAATAATCTAAGGGATCCAAAGTCCCTAAACATGTTGTTCCTACCCCTAGAGGAACAAGGTCAGCAAACCACAGCACTGAATATCAGTTCTCCACCTGAAAACACTCAAAAACAAGCTAATTTTGGATCATGTCAACTGCTCCACTGAGCATCTGCGCTGAATGTCAACTGCTCCACTATGTACCTGCGCTGAATGTCAACTGTAAAGAAGGCTACCTGCGCTGGGCGAGTTTGGCCAAGTGGCACAGTCATTCCTCAAGGTGTCAATGCCCAGGAAGCTTCCAAAATGACACTTGGATCAGAGAATTCGATTGGTGATGAGTAAGAGGGTCTAGATCTCCAAGTGGAAGCAAGAACCTCCAAGTGGACTCAAGAACTGAAGAATAACTGAAGTGGGAGAGTACACTAGTCAGCTTCATGCCAGCCTCAAGCTGACTCATCCTTTCTCCAAAACTCCTATATATAGAGCTCTCTCATGAGGTCTAGGGAGGCTGGAATCTTGTGAATGTAAGGAAGTGTTGTTGGTTTGAGTATAGAACTATTGGGTGATTTGCTTGAAGGAGGTGAAGAGGAGATTTCTTTCTGCTGGGAGGTGATGCTGGATTGGGCCTTTTATGGTTGTATTACTTCCTGAACTTTACTTCTTCCATTAATAAAGCATTTGAGGTTCTTCTATATGCATGTGTCTCAATGGCGTATTGATACTTGTATATTTGATTTATTCTAATCCTTGAATCAATTATGAATGTATGCTTCTTGTAGTTTCCCTTTCTTGTTATTTTGCAAGGTCTTGGTGTAGCTGGGCCAGTGAAAGAGCAAGGAGCTGGGAGCAAGCAGCAAAGAGGGAAGATTGGATCAATCATTAGCGGAAGACATCGGTTAGTGGATCTCTTTCTCCCCTCTTTTACATCTCATAAAGAAGTAATCTCAAATAGCTTTGCTTTGATTGTTGCTGAGGTACTATCACCCTTAGAGTGGGATAGGGTCATTCCGTATTGGATACTTTTCCCAACAACAAATTGGCGACTCCGCTGGGGATCGTATCTTGTTGGTTGTTTGTGTTTTTGCTATTCATTTCATAAATACAGGGAGTACCGAATCGAACTGCATTTGGATCTTTCAAATGCAAAGTAGAGGGCAGCTACTCTAGCTCAGTTTCTGGGCATGTTTATGATTTGAAGAGCTGATCCACAAGGACTCTGAATAGCTCTTAGTGATAGCTTTTCATCCTCCTTTTCATCCCTTAGTGTGTACTTGACTGATAGCTTCTGATTTGGCCAAAAACTGTGAATTTTTGAGCAATCTGTGACCCGGAAACTGAGAAAAACGAAAGTTTATCTCTTCAGTGCAGGCACTGTGAAGGCAGTCTGCATTTCAGCGCAGTTCCTGAAGGGGCTACCTGCGCTGAAGGTCAAACTGCCAGTGTACTACCTGCGCTGAACCAGTTTTGCCTAGTGCCACTGGGGTTCCCTCCTGTTTATTGCCCTGTTTTCATCTTTGTTTTTGCAACCTGTTACCAGTCAATGTACCTATCTGAAACCAACTTTCCTTGCCACTATTCCGCCTCGGTTGTATAAAGAAACTGTGTTTGTTCTTTGTGTATTTCTTGTATCATTTGCAGTTTCCCATAACGAAAGTGAACTAGTCTTGCTGTGACCTCTTAGATCAAGACCTGTGATAAGTGTCGTTTTGATCTTAAGAGTTAGTTTGTTTGCTGTTCATAGCTGATTGAGCTTTTGCTTTCGTCATATGGTTTGAATTCATATATTTCTAGTGTCGAAACGAGTAAATCTTAAGGTGTCTTTTGGTTTTGGACAAGCTTGTTTGCTTTCGCTTGAAATTGAATTCAAAGTTATACAACAGCTTTCTTTTTGTATTGCACCAACATTAAGAAAGAGAAAAGAAATACCTGCATTGTGCATGTGCATTTTGACAGCTTGTATGTTGATTTAGGAAAAAGTGCATTAGTGTGTGCTCTATGATCTGTGTGAAAAGATGATGTCTTTCTTTTCCCTCAGTAGTTAAGATTTTCAAAGTTGAAAGATTGAAAAGCTTGCTTATCATCTTAGACTGCATTTAGGAGTGTTATCATACATCTCGTGGTGATCCATAAAGGCAAACTGCTAAACAAGATCAACCTTAAAATAAATTGAATTTACATAACAACGCATTGAAACATAACGCAAACACATAGAGGTCTAAGCTAGAGACATGTTTCGACGTCGTTAAACGTGATATCTTAGCGTTGAGTGGTTGGGTGATTCCTCCACGGTGAAGCGATAAGTATCAATACGGACTTGTGCTCCCACGTACCGTCGCGTATATATTGGGAGACCCCTATAGGAACAAAGCCTTTATCCATAGGAAACCGTGTCGGCCGCCCTACTGATCGCAATGCAGTGAACACAGCATTCACGAAGATCGACCACTCGTACCGTAAAACGTATTCTGTGGTTTTGCGAAAAGTTTGGCACACCCTCTGCCTAGAAGTCCAGAGTAGTTTCTTTTGGCCTTTTTCAAACTCTATAACTGAAAAAGTCCATCCGAGCATTTGTCACTTCGGGCTCGTTAAAACATCGAAGGAGACTAGAGTCATCTTTAGCTTTTTCTCGACTCTTAAAAAGTGAAAAAGCAAGTTGTGTCTAAAGCGTCGTTATAAAATTTATTTTAAACGGAACATAATCACCTCCTATTCCTGCGTTGATCTGTAGGTTGAGAACATGGAACGCCCCAACCAAGGGATTCCGCATGATGGAAATCCTAGTCCTTTCTCCTCTTGGGGAGAAGTTGGTGCGCCCCACATGGCCACATTTTCGCTTCCAGGACTGACAATTGGCCTGCCAATTTGGCTATTCTCAACCAATGTAGTTCAGAACACCATGGTTCCTGAACAGTCGAGTCAACAGTTAGATGAGTCTAGAGCTGCCCACCAGCCTTCTACTTCCTATAATTCTTCCTCCAATCCTTCATCTTCTCAAGGTAGAGCCGGCAAAAGCCAAGCTCCCATGGAGAAGAAGGAGAAGAAGAAGAAAGAGAAGAAGAAGAAGGAGCCTAAGGCGACTGGGGGCAAGCAAAAGACATCTGACAAAAATCCACACACAGCACAGACCGGGCCTAAATCGCCATGTGTCATATGTAAAGGAGACCACTTCCATAGAGATTGTCCCTGTATTCCCCGGATACTAAGGGACTGGTCCCCTCGTTTGCACAATTCGGGAGCATCAACCTCTGATAGCCATGTTGAATGCTTACCGTCAACCAGCGAAAGTGAAGGTTCAAGACAAAGAGGGGGAGCAAGATCCCCCTGCAGACTGTGTGAAGGCGATCACGCCATCCACCGTTGTCCCTTCTTAGACGAAGCGAAGAGAGTTTTGGAAGATTTCCCGGTTTCACCGTTGAGACTTCCTCCTGGATACAAAAAACTCGTGCCAAGTCCTTCGTTGGTTGAAAATACAGCTGGCCCGCTCAAGTGGTCAGCTGAAGCGTCAGTCATTGAAAATGAACCTACTGAATCCAGACCAGACGAAAGTCTAAAGGTCGAAACGGCAGTTGACCCGGTTCTGCCTTCGGAGGTTTCATCTTCAAATGACACCGTCAATGAAGATTCATCTTCAAATGACACCCTCACTGAAGAGAATAAAGATGACACCATCCAGATTCTTTTCATCAACACCGACTCTGATGAGCATCAGGGAAATGCGCCCATTCCTTTATCGCAGGAAGGAACATCGTCAGGGTCATATCCGGCCGTGTATTCGGTCCCACCACCAAGCAACCTGGTTGTGTCCTTTGATTGGAACCAACTAGGCAGACCCCGGTTACCAGCCAGTATACCATTCAGAATTATAGTCCAAATTTACAGAATGGTAATGGCTGGAACTATCATTGATGAAGGGGCATCTGTGAGTATCCTTTCCTCTATTGCTTGGAAAGCACTGGGTTCCCCGGCGCTTTTGCCTGAGATAAGAAATCTCTCGGGTTTTGATAAAGGAACCAGTCGACCATTAGGGATCCTCCCCAATGTGCCTGTTACATTGAAAGGGAAGACCGTTCAAATGAACGTGATGGTCGTTCAAGGACCCTTGGATTATAACCTACTCCTTGGACGAGGCTATATATATTGCATGGGAGCTATAGTCTCCTCACTCTTTAGAGTAATGTGTTTTCCACACGAAGGAAGGATGGTCAAGCTCGTAGACCAACTTTCATTTCCGGGATCACGCATCGCAAATAGTCACATACCAACCCTGAATGGTCTATTCAATCAAGAAATGTCTCCACCCCTAGTCCTCCTTCCCGATGAGTGCGAGTGATTCGGAAAGATGGGACTGGAACCCAGGGGGCATGCATCCTGGTCTGCTTCGGGCAGAGGAAACCTTGGGTAGAAGGTAGAATTTCCGCGAGAGAATATGACTAGTCCGTACCCCGTCCGTGGTTGGAAGAGGGGTTGTTCTGGAATAAGATTCTGTTGTCAAGGTCACTTGTTTGACAAAGGTCATTCACCATTGTCTACTTCGGTAGACAGTGCCGAAGAAATGTTTTCGTTTGAAGAAGTTAACAAAACAATCTTTGGGTAACCAGAAAGAGGCAAGCCTCCCTCAATAATACATATGTTTTGTCTTTGAGTAGTGTTCTTCTCTTGTCGCAAGTAGATGCTCTCTTGTCGCAAGTAGCTGTTCTCTTGCGATCTTGCAAAAGAGCTGTCAAAAGTTAGGCTGACGGGAAGACAAGTACCGCATAAGACCTGTTAAAAATACGAGAAGACAAGTATCGTTAACATTAGACTAGCAAGACGACAAGTAGCTGTGAACACCCAAAGAAAAGCAGAGGTGGGGGAGAGGAGGGGCAGCCTTGAAATTGTACCTTATACCTGGGGGCATGCAAACCTTTTGGAGTGTAAGCTAAGAGCGGTTATTTATCTGTTTTTGGGATTAGCCGTTTCCGAACTTGCATAAAGAAAGGATGAGAGGGAGCATAGCTTATGTGAGGCGCGAGCTCTATAAAAAATGGGATCTTACAGGAGACATTTCTTATCTTATGACTGGTATATTGAGCAGTTTTACCGCGGAATTTATGCTCGTTAAAAAATAGAAAAGCGAGATCCGAGCAGTTTTAGCACATAGTTCGTGCTCGTTAAAAAATAAACATAAGATCGAGCAGTTTTAGCATAAAGTTCATGCTCGTTAAAAAATAAACGCAAGATCCGAGCAGTTTTAACGCGGTCTTCATGCTCGTTAAAAAATAAATAAAAGCAGTGAGCAATGTTTCCCCCAGAGTTTAAGCTCATTTTTAAATAAAAAATGAACCTATTCCGGTAAATAACCTCTGTGATCGTAAATTTATCAGCCATAAAAAGCCTTGGTCGTGTTTTGCACCTGCCACCTCCATTCCATTTGGCCGATCGTTCACCTCCATATGATTGTTTACCCATTTTGAGGAACAGCTGCGAAGAGTGATTTCACCTAGCCATCCTTGTGACACTGCCGTGATTGGAAAATTCCAACCTGTACCTGGAATCTGCTGCTATCCCTGTTTATCACTCGTTCCTCAAAAGACGAGTCTTCTTTGAGCTCTTTTCATCTGACTCGTAAAATATGAAAAGTTTGCCGAGTTTTGGCCTTCCAGCTCGTTAAAATGACCGGAAGAGCTATCCCTCTCGTAGATTTTAATCTTTTTGGACCTGAGGGATTATTGCACAAAAAGGTCGAGCGCTTGTTTTATTCGGCTCGTTAAAATTATCGAAAACTCATCCCTTCTGTATTGTTTTATACTTTTTCGGACTTAAGGGATTAGATGACGAAAAAGGAATTTTGGAGTTAACTTTCTGTACCTTTTCAGACTCTCTAAAAATGAAAAGGACCGAGTTTTCCTTGTCGTTAGACTCGTTAAAATGATTAAATAGCGACAAACTTGTCTTTAGACGAGAACGAGTTTCCCTATCGCTAGGCTCGTTAAAATATAGCGATGGGCTTGCCCGAAGGGCAGGTTATAGAACAAGCATATGTTATCCTCCTCAAGCTTGACAAAAATAAAGAGGTACTGGTCAGAAATGACTGGGGAAAAATTGGGAGAACCTCAAAGCTTTAATGGTAGCAAGTCACTCTTGAACATGACACTTTTCCTCCGTATCACATCGGGTTGGGTTGTTTCATTCACCGGTCTCATCACCATGGTCCTCGCCAAACCATCCACATTTGGGGTAATGCTACCGATCCATCGCATCAGTGTCGTTATATGTTCAAGAGATGTTGTTCAGAAAGAGTCAACCGTGTCCCATCCACTGCCATACATTATCCTTCATCCACCCATGATCGCCACCCTGAATCATATGTCACAGATTGTTTTCACCTCCACTAAAATCATTAGCTCCGTTCCATGTCACTGATGTGGGATTCATTAAGGCCCTCCTTTGACGGATCGCTTCTTGTCGACTTCAGCTCATTATCGAGAAGTTGATCTAGGAACACCCCCCTCAGTACTTTGAAGCTTGCATGCCTCAATGGCAAGTTTCTCACTTCCGGCGACAGGTATACATCAATGACCTTCGACCAGAAGATTTTGCGTGGTGTTCGACGCCAAGTCCTTTATTCACACCACGTGAATTGTACTGCAGTACCTTGAGGGTCATTATCATTATCGGTGATTCCTCTCGCGCTTGTTAACGGTTTACATCATTGACCGGTAATCAAGCGATGTCTTATGCGCAAATTCTCACATGGATAGACTTGTACTTAGAGTGAAGATCGAACGAGTTTGAAGACCCCGGATCTAGTTTCATCCATCCGGGCTGCGATATATATTCGGGAAATATAAAGACATTTGACATGTACATCATTGCAGCAGATGATCATCCTATTCAAAGGATGATAATTTCAGCAGAGAATTATCAGTCTACCATCAGACGATCGTCTGTTCTATGTACCAAAATGAATTTATAAAGCTGAGCATGGGAATGCCCGCCTCAGCTAGATCATGAAAGCAGAATGAAAAATAATGTATTGTATTGTATTTTATTACAGGTCACCTCTCAGCGATTGAATGAACTTCGGATCCTCCTGATAAAGCATTTCACCCGATAAACGACCTCATACTTTAGGGGGAAACTGTTATAGACATTTTTGTGCCTTACAGCATGAAGCATGAAATGTCAATAATCTAAGGGATCCAAAGTCCCTAAACATGTTGTTCCTACCCCTAGAGGAACAAGGTCAGCAAACCACAGCACTGAATATCAGTTCTCCACCTGAAAACACTCAAAAACAAGCTAATTCTGGATCATGTCAACTGCTCCACTGAGCATCTGCGCTGAATGTCAACTGCTCCACTGTGTACCTGCGCTGAATGTCAACTGCAAAGAAGGCTACCTGCGCTGGGCGAGTTTGGCCAAGTGGCACAGTCATTCCTCAAGGTGTCAATGCCCAGGAAGCTTCCAAAATGACACTTGGATCAGAGAATTCGACTGGTGATGAGTAAGAGGGTCTAGATGTCCAAGTGGAAGCAAGAACCTCCAAGTGGACTCAAGAACTGAAGAATAACTGAAGTGGGAGAGGACACTAGTCAGCTTCATGCCAGCCTCAAGCTGACTCATCCTTTCTCCAAAACTCCTATATATAGAGCTCTCTCATGAGGTCTAGGGAGGCTGGAATCTTGTGAATGTAAGGAAGTGCTGTTGGTTTGAGTATAGAACTATTGGGTGATTTGCTTGAAGGAGGTGAAGAGGAGATTTCTTTCTGCTGGGAGGTGATGCTGGATTGGGCCTTTTATGGTTGTATTACTTCCTGAACTTTACTTCTTCCATTAATAAAGCATTTGAGGTTCTTCTATATGCATGTGTCTCAATGGCGTATTGATACTTGTATATTTGATTTATTCTAATCCTTGAATCAATTATGAATGTATGCTTCTTGTAGTTTCCCTTTCTTGTTATTTTGCAAGGTCTTGGTGTAGCTGGGCCAGTGAAAGAGCAAGGAGTTGGGAGCAAGCAGCAAAGAGGGAAGATTGGATCAATCATTAGCGGAAGACATCGGTTAGTGGATCTCTTTCTCCCCTCTTTTACATCTCATAAAGAAGTAATCTCAAATAGCTTTGCTTTGATTGTTGCTGAGGTACTATCACCCTTAGAGTGGGATAGGGTCATTCCGTATTGGATACTTTTCCCAACAACAGTATGTTGTTCATGATATGTTGGTTATGTCTTCAGTAGTATGCTTTGATATAAATGTTGCATCAAGCTATGTTATAAAGCTCTATGGAAGCATGTTTTTTGTTGGTTTATGTTGAAAATGGCAACAAGAAATGCTAAAAATAAAAGTGCTAAAAATAACATTGCTATAAATAGCAGTTCAGGTACCAGTGATGGACCAAGCAACAAGGAATGAAAAATGGAAGTGCTAAAATAGCATTGTTGTTTTTAGCAGTTTGGGATAGATTCCTATTTTACTTAGTCCCTGAACTAAAATAGTGAAGTAAAATTCGAATTTGATCTTAACAGTTGTTTGTAAAATAATTAATTAATTCATCTTGAGTTAATTAGTTAAGAAAAATCAAACATGAAGTCTACATGGGGACATGCAACATTTTCTCCATTGATTAAGGAATTTATCCATCGGTTAAAGATATAAGGATGAGTTGTAATATTGAGTTGTAATTAGTTGACTTAGTTAATTGAGTCAAGTCTAGTTAGATTAATTCAAACAGTTTGTTGAATTAATGTAAGTTCAGTTAGTTAATTCTTGCATGAATGTAACTACTACACTTTAGATAACTGTATATTCTCTCATAAATAACTCATGCATGTCAATTCAATCAGAGACCCAGTTGAGATCAGAGGAGGAACAATGTACTGTCAGTTGGATGAATTTTTCCTATGAAGAAATCTCATCCATGCAAAAGGATTCATCTCCTTTAGGATTGCGCAGTTAGATCAGAGGTTAGTGCGTGTGTGAAGAGGCCAATTCACACAGGTGGCAGCACTGGACCCCAAGGAAAACTACGCAAATAAATAGGAGGCTTGGAGGGCAGAGGAGAAGATTTGGAGAAGCCTTTGACTGTCTATGAGCAGTATTGTTTGATTGCAGAGACAGCAAGATAGCTTGAGAGCTGATTCTTTTTGTAACTTGAACAAGATTTCCACTTATATGATAATACAAAGATTGGGGTTTTAGGCTGAGGCTTTCCCCGGGTTATTTCTTCTGTGTTATGTGTGATTGATTTCTCATTTCTCAGTTATATGTGTTCTCTTGATCTTGCTCAATTCGATTAAGCTTCCGCAAAGTGTTGTAGAAGTAGATCTTGTATTTTGCTTTAGTCTATTGCATAATCTGTTGATCTACAGTGGGAATTTCTACAGTTTATAAGTGTCATTGAACACTGAGGATGGTGTTCCCCCAAAGGGGAGGGGTTTGTAACAGCCCCTAGTTGATTTCCTATGTAAATAAAAAAAAGTAAAAACCAAGGTCATGAGATATGAATTCCAAGCTGAATGTTGGAAAAAACATAGTGATGGGTATCACTAGTGATTAATTAATGGCTATGGAAATTGGCAAAGGCAAAGTGGCAATAATTGGCATTTTATTTATGAAAATAAAAAATAAAAAATAGGAGAAAAGGGATATGAAAGGTCACATATTTTCATGAGAGGGAAATTGAAGGAAAAATGAAGGAAAATGAAGAAAATAGAGGCATCAATGATAAAAATGCTTCTAAGGACCAGTTCACAATTTTTTGTCAGTTCTAGCTTGGAGCTCTATTCTATTCTCTTACTCTCTCATATTCTTGCGCACTTAGAGTTTCTTGGATAATCCTTGGAGCACTTTGGCATACATTGGATTTGGAGAAAGAAGGAAAAGGAAATTAGGAAATTCTAAGGGAACAGGTGGATCAAAAACTACAATTGGATTGCTTTACAGGTAACGGGTTTCATATGTGATTTCCTTGTTGATTTATGGATGCATGGTATGTGCATGTGATTATCTGGTTATGTTATGTCATTGGCATGGAGGATTTCCTTGATTGATAGTGGTTTTGGCATTGCCTTTCCATTTACTGGATAGCCATGGTGTTGTGGGTTTTTTCCACTTGATTGTTTCTGGTTGGTGCTCATAATTCCTTATGGTTGTGGGCTGGAACAAATGCTCTAGAAGCCCTCGAACAACTTGGGTTGAGCTACTAGTCTTAGATCCTAGGTTGGAAAAATGATCTGGAGCCCTTGGTGGGTTTATCTACTAGTCCTATAGCTCGGTTGGAAAAACGCTCTAGAAATTTGGAAGGATGTGGGTTGAGTTACTAGTTCCTGGAGCCCTAGACAACTTGGGTAGAGACCGATCTGGTTGTTATTAGTGATGGCTGATGGTGAGGTGGAATCACTGGTTGAGAGTTGAGTTGGTCTGGCCTATAGAATCTCTGGCTTGGTTTTTTTTGGTTTATTCCATGAGATCCCAGATCCATGCTTGAAATATGGCGCGGGGGTGATTGGTTGAAAGAGAGATTCGGTTCAGCCCAATCTATGGTCGAATGGTACGTAGAAGTCCCTAACTTGGTTGGAATTTTCATATATTAATAAGAGATATTTCTATACCTTGATTCATGTATATTTGTAGCAATTTTTGAGTTGCAATGGTTTATATGATAGTTATTTTCTAGTTATATGTTGTTCATATGATGTGTATATTCTATGGCTTTTGTCATGAATGGTTTAGCGATTGACTAGTTGATGAATGTATGGACTAATAAGTGTTGTTTCAGCTATGTGGAGAGGGAATAGGTCCTTCTCAATGATTCTCAGATGAATCTTAGACTTTTATGATCAGATATGCATTCATGATCTGTAACTTACATGTTTTCCATGCCTTTGACAAAATGTTTGTTATGTTCTAAGCAGTCTAGGTCAAGTCCTGCCTTCAAATTTGTATATTTAGCATTTTTTTCATGTCATTATTGATTCTGATAAGTCTTAGTAAGATCTAGGTAGTGGTTTGGATGCTAACTTGGAATCTAGGCTTAGATCGCGGGACCGGACACTCTAAAATGGATGATTTGGGTCACAACCACATCCAGGAAGGCTTGTGCATGCAGTTGGAGGCTTATAATTGCATTAAGACCTTGTCATGAGTGTGTTTGGGGGTTAAAGTGTGTGAAATGCAACCCGAACTCAGGGTTTGGTCACCTGGGTGGTTATTTGGCCCTTAAGTGTCCTATAGACCCGAGGGATGAGGTGAGTTATCAGTTTGTCGTCATTTTTCGGCCCCACTTTTATAACTGAAGCATGGCTGTCAGGTTATTTCATAGTAACTGTTCATCTCCTATTTACCCTCATAGGTTGGTGAAATTTGTTAAATGTGGGACGAGTGGTTACAACATTGATCGCTTTAGCATTGCATGTAAACTCCATCTTCTGATCTTTCGTAATCATGGTTAGAGGCTTTTGATGTTATTCTTCCACTGTATCCCATACGTCAGTTCCAAGTGATTGAATATAAGTCTTCATTCTTTCTTTCCAAAACACATAGTTTGTTCCATTGAACATATGTTCCTTATTGGCGTATCCTCCTTCTTGGTTTTCCATGGTCCTTGATCTTTCTTCCAACTATTAAACTGATCTAAAGTAACCTGATTTTGATCTAATACCAATTGTTAGAATCCGGGACAATAGTGGGGGGGAGGGGGTAAATCAATATTGTAGGAATTTTAAAAATTTCTTTTACTTGCAAAATATATTAGAACACCAATGACTACTTCAATGACAATCCATTCAACATTAAAAGAAAAAATATAATAAGCACAAATATCACACATGAATTCTTCAAATTATTTCTTTAATTTACTTCCATAAAGGAAAGTTGCTACTTGTTGTTACAATGTTTTCTGTCTACAACTAGAAGGAATTTTCTACTCCCTAATTTATCAACTATTGTTGAAAGGAGCTACAACCCCTAAGTTTATTAGCTACAACTGAAAGGAGATCCAACCCCTAACTTTTACCATCCACTACTGGAAGGATCTACAACCCCTCATCTGTAAGCTACCATTTTCCTAACCTCAATGATTCATCTTTCATACAATTTTCATACTCAAATCATGAAGGACACTTCCTTACATAAAAAAATTAAAATTTTCACTTCAAAACTCACCACAAAACACCTTAAATAATCTTCGATCACTAGTAAATCCACCAATCACACCATCAACATCAATCCAACACACATATTCAAAATTACAATCTTACAAATTCAATTATGCTTTTAAAGAATTTGGACTAATATTTTTAGCAATTAAACTTGTAGTTATCTTGTACTTTTGCTTGCATGAATAATTTATTTTTTCCTTTTTCGTTCTTCAATCATCTCTTCTAAATTTTCTCTTTAAGTATAAACACTTCTTACTTGTCTCTGCAATAAATTCTAAGTTAAACTTCTAATTATTTTTATTATGAATTTTTTTTAGGCTTTAGTAAAGCTTTTCTAATTTTGGAGCATTGCCAAGTTTAGCAAAACTGCCAAATTATGCCTCTAAACTTCCTTTCTTCCTTCAAATATTTCCATGCTGCTATATTTGTTTCCAACTCATTCATGAATTCCTTATATCACTTTTAGCATTGTCGATGTTTTTGGCTTAAACACCAAATTTTATGTTGTCAAACTGTTCACACTTAAGTCTTGAAAATATAGGCCAAAGCGCTTTAATATTGCCAATTAAAACTTTGTCAAGCCCATTGCACCATAGCCCTGAGGGATTATTTTCTTTTATAGTCCTCTATGCCTTTGGTCACAATATCACACATAGCATCAAATGCTAGTGCC
Organism: Pinus tabuliformis; assembly: GCA_031772625.1. Taxonomy (NCBI): domain Eukaryota; kingdom Viridiplantae; phylum Streptophyta; class Pinopsida; order Pinales; family Pinaceae; genus Pinus; species Pinus tabuliformis. Next base: position 33,166,922 of record CM062804.1, read on the forward strand.
TAAGATTTAGCCCCCAACCTTTCTTTCCTGATATGACTTTATAAACATCTCTAAGGATGCCCATCTGGGGTTATGTGTCATGTGGGTCCGCAACCCTCTATGTGCATAATTTTGATTGGTATTCTATTGCTACTCGATCCACCACCATGTCCTCGATCATCGCCAGCCCAGAGCTTCCTCCTTTGTGCCTATTATTTCCTTCATGGGTGGTGCCTTCAGGGCAACATGTCCTAGGATTTATGTTATTTGTTCTTGACTATGTGTCATATGCCACCATGTCCTTACGCTTATTCAACCTGGAAATACCTAACTTTTTCTCTTTCAAAACATTCTGAATTCATTGTTTCAGGATGATGTGTCTCGGTGGGAACCACCACCAAGTTCGTGGACCAATCAACTACTTGCTAGGGTGAGCTATTTAGCCATGCTTTTTCCATCTTACCCCAGAGTTGAATCATCCCAAATTACTTTGCATGCACTTCATTTAATCCTTCTGAGGAATCCTTTCTAGGGTGATGTGTTCTAGATGACATCATGCTTACGTCAATATTTCTATTACAAATCAAGGTAACTAATGGAGCATGAGAGGAACTGTCACTCATGACTTCGAGTTAGAAACGATTATGCATGCACTTAATATTGGAGGAACTACTTGCTTGGGAGAAGGTTTGCGTTGATGTCAGATCATGGAGAAGTGTGATACTTGTTTGATCAACCTAAGTAAAATGCTATATAAGCTAGGTGGTTGGCTTTGATTAGTGAATTTTATTTTGAAATCAAGCATATTAAGGGAAAGGAAAACCAAGTAGCAGATGCACCTAGCATATGTCAACAAGTAGCTCACTTGGAAAACATGAGAACTTGTGAAATTAACACCAAAAAAAGAGATTAAAGAAGCATTGCTACACGATGATCATTTCTAGTATGTGAAGGAATTATTATAGAAGGAACTAGAGGGAACAATAAGCAAGAATTACAAGTTAACTAAGTATGGTATGTTGTTTTTCAAAGACAAATGGTAGGGTATCTTGTTTGACTGACTTGAAGAAACTCGTAATGGATGAGTTTCACAAAAGACTCTATTTAGGTCATCCCAATTACCAAACTTATGATAACAACCATAAAAAAATTATGTTATTGTTTAAGAATAAAGAAGGAAATAGATGAATATATTTCCAGGTGCCTAGAATGATGCAAGTCAAAGTAGACTATATTCATCCAGTGGGACTACTACATCCCTTAGTGGAAATAGGAAGTCACATCCATGGACTTCATCACAGGATTGTTGAAGTCATCCAAACAACATGATGCCATTTTGGTGGTAGTGGAAAAATTGAGCAAGGATGATCACTTTATACATGTTAATACGACCCACAAATTTATTGACATAAATCATATTTTTATGAAGGAAATATTCAGATTGCATGGCACACCCAAGAAGATCATTTCAAATCAGGATGACAAGATCATTTCAAATTGTTGGAAAGCATCACTCCCAGGATTTGGGACTACCTATATTTTAGCATATCTTATCATCCTCAAAAAAATGGTCAGATTGAAAGAGTAAAGATAATTATAGAATGCATGTTGAGGATGTACTTCATGCATCAACTAAAGAGGTGGGAAACATTCCTACCATTAGTTAATTTTTTGTAAAATGATGGGTACCAAGGGTCACTAAAGATGAGTCCTTTTGAGGCACTATATGGTAGAAAATGCAATACTTCCATTAGTTGGGATGATATAGTGAATAGTTTTGTACTTGGACCTGACATGCTAAGAGAAATGGAGCAAGAATTGATTAATATCAAGTAGAAGTTGAAAGCAACTTAAGATAGGAAAAAATATTTATCCATATTATCAAAGAATACAATAATAATTCCAAGTGGAAGAACATGTTTATCCCCACATTATACCAAGGATGAGCTCACTAAAGTGGGATCATATGTTAAATTAACACCCATATTTTGGATGTAATGAACCCACCCCATCAACCCCAATGGAATGGGTTGTAACTATTTATCTAACTCCTATTGTCTTGTCAGAAGAATGGGATCATTATTTTATATCTATATATATATATATTCGTTATGCATTCCTCCTTATCAATTCTTCCCTTATGGACTTTAATTCGTTAACTTAGGATTATGGCTTCTTTCCTTTTTGATCTGAGCACAACAACTCAGAACTGTGTGGCTTCATTTTATTAAATTATAATTATCTCTACTGCTTACATATATACTTATGTGTTTATTTTCATCAAGCCCCACCGCAATCCAACGACCACAGTTTAACCACATTGTCCCTACACTATCATGCAAGCTCTCCTTATACCTCCAGGATGAGCCTCTGGGACATGTCACCATGTCTCCTTTGTTATCTTCCAGGGCCTTATCGCTAAGATTGCATGTATGGTGGGGTTGCATGGCATCCTCTTCCCATTGGTCCACCACTCCCACATTCGATTTCCACCATAGCCCATGACAAGTCACCTCGTTCTCCTTAACCTAACGCCCTCCTTTGCTACACTCCTTTATACTTTTGGGGTCACTTCATCATGATGACTCATCAAGTGGGATCTCCTCTAAAAAAATCCAATAGTCTTGAGGAGAGAAGGAGGATCGACAGTCCTCATCCTTCTGCACTCCCAATCCACGGATTTCATCGAGCCAACTTTCCCGAGCATTAATTTAGTGGAGGGTTGTCACAATCATGGTCCCAGTTCATGGTTTAGAAGCTTGATTTGATGCCCGATATCAACTTCGCTCTATCCAATGGCCCAAGTAAATTCCTCCGCCCCCTCTTCCTCCCCGCTAATGTCACTAGGGGGTATCACAAACCATTTCCACCATCTGGTCTCCTTTTATCTCTATGGTCCATTAATACGGTGGCCCTGCCATGTCATCCCGACATTTTCCTCTTGGTGGTCCTCTATCGTGCATCTCTTAGGCTTCCGAAGGCAACCCTCCAAGACATGTGGTTTGGTGGGACACACCCCCGCAATACCTCCACTTCTGATTGGCCCTTCACATGGCAGTACAACGACATCCCTTGCCAAGTCATCTTGATGCTCTCCCATTTTGATTCACATCCAACCTTCGGGAAAATATTATGGGTTGAGTTGTTTCATGGGTCCCCTCTGTGCTAATCCCATTGTCGTCAGGGCTACGTGGAGGCCAACATTTCTTAGCCTCACGTCATCTCTTGCTCTGCTACAACTTCCCCTTTTTGAACTTACAGGATTTTAGCCTCCAGGCTGCATTTTCATATGGGCTCCACTCTAACCAATAGGAAGGCTCCCCATCTCTAGGCTATGAGCCTAGCTAGCCTAGCACCCTGTCATACTTGTCATTCTTTTGCGATGCCAAAAAAAACTCCCAGGGTTTAACCACAGGGATGAGATGTCATGTTAGCTCCACTTCCGATCAGTAGCTAATCCAAATGGATCCAAGAATGCCCTCTAAGTCTTCATGAAACCTTTAATAATCATGCCCAAGGTCAAAATCCTTTAAAGGATCGAAAATATCGAAAGAGGGACACCCTTAGCAAGGCAGAGAAACACTATCAGGAGGCCCAAAACTGATGAAAATAGAGTAAAAGGAGCTATCGAAGGCGAAATAGTGGGATACACAGTAGCAATCGGATCTGGCCGATCAACGGTCCAGATTTGATCAGCGGATCGCTTTCGCCAGTGGCTATCGGCGCTATCAGCAGAGCCCACATAAGAGTTGCGACTGCGATCGGCGGGGAACTTATAAAGCGATGTGATAGCGATTGGCGAGGTCAACAAGGACCATCGATCAAGCGCGTAGATCGACGACCCACGTTGCATTGCCAGATCGCAGTCGACAGATCCATAGGAGCGGGGGTATGTGTATATACATATATACGACCCGATGGACAGACCCAATGAGATTATGAGCTAGATTGCAGGGATTTTGAAGTCCGCCAAACACCATGTTTTAATGTATTTTCGCAGTTTTGTTTGTTAAACGAAATGCGAAGGGGAGAGCGTCGATGCAATAAGCCAAACCCAAAAGGGTACCTTAAGGCTATTACATATGATTTCAAGTCTAGGGGAAGAGCCTTTTCCAATGCATTTTCACGATTTTAAATGTATTTATGAAATAGAGGGACAGAGCCATTGTGATAAGCAACAGCGACCGATAGGTGGACCCGATAGGGGAATGAAGTGTATTGAAGGACTTTTGAAGTCCGACATATCATGTTTTTGGTGAATTTCTCTGTTAAAATGTGTTTTCACTATAAAAATAGAGCGCGGCCATTTCAGGCATTTCAGAGACCCGAGGCACTCTAGCGCTGCGGAATGGGTGGCCACCTCCTCTCCATGCGTTAAGCAATGATTGTATAACGCTGGAGAGGGATTTAAAGTGTTAAGAGGTCGGGGAGACTAAGAGTCAAGGACATGAAACGAACAAGTAGAGTGGTTAGCTTTAAAATCCACAGACAGAGAAGCAAACAGGAGGAAGTATTGCAAGAAAATGCGAGACAGAGTTAGCACAGAGGTTGAGCGTTGTGAGGGAGTCTGTGTACTCATAGAGAACTTGAGGGATTCAAGTGAAGCTCTTGTAATTGAATCTGTTGTGTGTGAGGCTCAAATTGAGCTCACTATTGTAAAAACTCTGCTTGAAGACTTAATAGAGAGGCCACCACTAAAGGCTGGACCAGGAGATGTAGCCCAGGAGTATTGGGTGAACTCCTTATTAAATCTACTATGTTTTTATGTGTTTTGTCTATTATAGTCTTTAACTGCTTCAAAGTCTATGTATTTCGCAATCTGATCGATCCATTGCACAAAATAACATAGGCACATCCATGCACATGAGTCTGTAATACCTTATTAATTATCTTAGATCTCATTATCAGATCAGTAGCGTAATCGTCGAGCTTGTGTGTCTGGTAGTGCACCCTGACTTATGTCATCCTAACTATGCTTCATGCTGCTAAACTAAAAATCTCAGGATATGGCCCCTGGGATATGTCACTCCTTCTTCATCCAATCATGATAAGGCAAAAATCAAGGCATCCAATCTAGAGCTTCCACGATGAGGGTTTCAACATGCCACTTGACATAGGACTATCCCGCTAAAGCTATAAGGTTGAATCTTGCCTAGATTTGCTGCAGCGCCGCTCTGTGCAACTTTTCCATTCAAACGTGATTTCATTCATGGTTTGGTCGTGGTGATTCTATAAATATCTGGACCTATGAAAATGTTCCACCATGATCACTATGGTTTTCTAAGGCACGTACTGGTGCTATACTCCTAAGATTTTGATAGATCAACTCCTCCCTATCCCATGGGATTCGCAAGGAGCCATGAAGGCCACATGAATATTAGCATTCTCCAAAGGGATAGGGAAATCCTTCAACGAAATCAAATATAGGCAGTAATACAATGGGAAGGTGCTTAATGGTCAATTTCTCAGCCTTCAAGCATCCCCCACTTAGGGATAGGGAATTCCAAGCATGTATGCGTCGGTAACCTTTCGGTCTCCCTCCACTAAGGGTTTGCAGTGAACTCCTAAAGGGCCTCCATGTCTCCTGCTACACGCTGGGATTTCTGATCCGAATGGAAAATGGCATCAACCCATGGTACTCATCCACCCATATTATTCATCGACCCATGGATTTTACAATACCACGGGCGGATGCCATTTACAATACCACCCATGGTATTGTAAATGGCATCCGCCCGTGGTATTGTAAATTCCATGGGTCGATGAATAATATGGGTGGATGAGTACCATGGGTTGATGCCATTTTCCATTCGGATCAATTTCCATGCTTCAAAGCAAGCCCGCGATCAGCTCTATGGTACCATTCCAAGGTTTTAAGGGATTTTAGCTATAAGCTGTGACGCAAAGCCATCGGCACCAGTGCCCCTATGGTGAGAATGCATGTTGCTGAAAATGCAAGGTTGGGGAAGCCTTCATGTAAGGATCAAAAGTTATTAAAGTTAAAGGAGGAGATAATCCTTGATAGAAACATATTACCATAATAGATTGTAATAATTTCTTAATGCCAACACCTTCAACTTATCATCCATAGACCTTTTCAACAGGTTGTCTCCAATGTAATCATTATACTTTGTAATAAAAATGGTACTTATATTAAATATTGTAATGGTTAGTTCTAGTTCTCATGAACCATTCTGATGCCCTTAAACATGGCACATTTTATTATTCATTATGTATATCAAAACACAATAACGTATTTCTTAAGGCATAAAATTTTTAACCATAAATGCATTATACTCCTGTCCATCACATTTATAAGCACCATTTCAATCCTGTTATGAAAACACATGATCATTACAGTTATCATCATCATTTCAATCCAAAAATGAAAACACATGTTCATTAACACTGTAAATACATAAAAATACTTATCTTGGAATGTGATGGGAAATTGAGACTAGTATAAGGACTCTCCACCCAACCATAGACAGTTGCAGCCAAGCTCACTTGCAGTTGTCACCCCCAAGCTAGATTCCAGATACTAGGGGGCTTGCTTAAGGGATTGGAAACAACAACTTCCAGCTAAAACAGGTAATCCAAAGGACCTCTCTCCTCCACCCACAAACCACTTAGCAGTCAACAATTCATATGGAATCTAGATGTCGGTTGCCTCCACCCTAAAGCTACCCAGTATCAGTCAATCGAACATAAAGGGAATCCATAGGCTTCTTCTCCACCAAAGAACAAATAAGGAATCCAAAGGCCAGTTGCCTCCACCCAAGAATGTCAAGGGAATCTAGAGAAGCAAGTCTCCACCATAACCACAGTGGTTCCACCCACTTTGGGGAATCTAGAACCCATTGCAAAATTGCACCAAGACAAGCCCCATAGGTCCTCCCTCAAGGAATCCAAGGACACAATCCTCCACCCACACCATCAAGGGAATCCAAACAAAACCATCTCCAACCTCTAGATTTATAGTAAGAGGAATTATTCCTCACTAAGCAGAGACCATCTTCATGCTAATCATGCCAACTGAAATGTTCTTATTATTTTCTATTCTCTTCAACAATACTTGCTCTTTTCTTCTCTTCAACGTTGTTCTCTGTTGGATGCCCCTCGAAGGGGTTATTATGCCTCCATGAATGACTAAGTGAATCCTTCTCTCCACGAGGTCGAACCCCATTCTTTTTCCTCTATTGTTTCCTTTTATGTGCAGGGATTGACGTCCTTGTCCTTGCTACCTTGGAATGTCTAGTCTTCATAAATTTCTTGTCCTTTTTCCTTCTTGTGGTTCTTCAAGAAACATGGGCATATGTACTTCTCTTTGCAACCCATTTTAATTTAGGAACCAATTTATTAAAGTCACACCAACCAGTATTTAATGGTTGTCAAAACAATCTAGATTTCCTACATAAGGAAATATTACATATCCCAAGAAATCAACCTCCTCAGCTCTAGAATCTATGTCTCTTTTGACTCAGCCCCCTTTTTTTAATATATTTTGTAAAACAGTCACATTTCATTTTCATGAGGAAACCTGGGTTGGGATTGTCACATTGGAAAGAGTGGGAACAATAGCTTGTAGACAAGCCTTGCCACCCATGGTGGAAGTACATGGTGTATTTGATATTTCTTTGCTTAAAAGCTATGTACGTGACACCAATCATGTGATTGATTGGTCTATGATATAGGTGCAATCTAAGGTAGAATTCCAACCCGAATCATTATGCATCTTAGACCGAAGACAGATCATACTTTGGAATCAACTAATAAAGTAGGTCAAGGTGCAATGGAAGCACTTTGAACTCGATGAAGCTACCTAAGAGCTAGACGACAAAATGAGAGAGATATACATATTTTTGTTTAGTGTATAAATCGATGTAAGAGTTTTTAACTATAAACCTTGATTTTTTTTTCGGTTTATAGAAAACTGAGGAAGGTGTTCCTTAAGGGGGTAGGGTTTGTGACAACCCTTTCATTTATCCCAATTTCTTTTTTTGTAATTAAAAAATGTCATTGTAATTCCAGCGTGGGCATAGGAGCCATGACTAGCTAATACAGTGTGTTTTAAACATTATGATTGTCAACCCCAATGTCTGGTGGAGGTTGCTTGCTGCAACCATGAAACCATCACTAAAATTAAATGCAAAAGTTAATGAATTGTTGTTGGAAAACCTGGTTAGCCACTTACTGATAATCAATTTATGAGATGTGATTACAGGCGGTGGAGGAAAATATGGTTCCATTACCCCTAGCACATCAAAGATATAGGAATATGAATTCTCAAACATGCAAAAGGAAAATGGAAATAAATATCTGAAGGCACGACTAAAGAATTTTTGTGTTGGTTTTAGTGGTGGACTCTTTCTGATTAGCTTCTTGGATCTCAACTCTCTCTTATTGATCATGATCACTAAAGTTTTCTCCTGGACAAATTTTTTCTTCCTTATGGGTCCACTCAACTAATTGTTGGAGTGTGTGCATGTTTTTTGGAATGATAGTAGAATACAGTGGGTAAACCCCTTCTAAACTGTGTGCAAGGCCATCATACTATGTTGTATAATCCTGTGTGGATCAGTGGGAAGCTTAGTGGAATATTGAATCACTATGATGCTTGTTGTACGACTGATAAACCACCTGGACAGCGGATTCCAACTCATGATACTAAGAAATAGCCCATCTGAACCAAGGGTTAAATCCTTGTGAATTGTGGGTGAAACCCTTGTGAACTGTGTGCAAGGTCACTGGTGTAGAAATTGCAAGAAATTTTCTACCGCTAATGAAATTGAACTAAAATCAAGAGACATAAATTTATTCTACTATTCTATGGAAAGGAAAACACACAATAGAAACACATGAAATAACATGAAACCACCAAAACAAAATGAACACAATGATTTTATAGTGGAGCCGAACTGGGAAAAACCCCTTCATCTCTTTGCATTAATTCAAATGAGAAAGTGAAACAATTACGATGTCTTGCTTCAACTCTGAAGCACACCCTGTAATGTAAAATTGTTCTCTTGCTTCCTAGCCTGCTCTGGCCAACACTTAGCCAATTCAAGCCTCAGTAAACCTCTTATTTTCTTGCACATTCCTAGAGGAATTAAGCTCCTAAAAAATAGGGAAATTCCCTATTTCCTTGCACAAATCCAAGGGGAATTGATCACTTGCTCAGTGCATAAGCACTGTACACTCAATATTAAACAATAATAAATACAAATGTGCATTTTCTATCCACTCAGTTAGGCAATTCAAATTTTGTGCATGAGTGGGTCTATTTTTAGCTGATTGACTAGTTAACTAAGATATTAGTGAGTTAAAAATAGTCATAACTACTCAACTGACCTTCAACTCACTCAACTAATGACTAGAGCTCAGTTAATTGAGTTCAAATAACAATAACTCGACTAGATTGCTAAAGTTTAAAAATCAACCTATGCACAACTCTACTTCTAACCTATAACTTGAATTTACCAACTTAAATAGGATACAAAGCCATGTCACTCTAGCTAACTCGAATCCAAGTCATGTTGCTAATGTGGAAAATCAAATTTTTCCATTTGACTAAGGCACTAGTCAAATGAAGCCTTTTCTTGCTACAATTTCAACAACTAGACTATGTGACTAAGCCTATGTGGATCAATGAGAGGCTCAATGGAAGATTGAATCACTATGGTGCTTGCTATATAGCTAATAAACCAACTGGATAGGGAATTCTGGCTAATAGTGGTGCTTGTTGACAATGTACATCAAGCCCCTCTAGTGCTTGCTATGAAAATATGGTTGATGAACCACCTAGATAGTGGATTCCAACTCCTAAGACTGAGAAATAACCCATCTAAACCTTGGGTGAACACTTGTGAATGAACTTAGAGGAAAGAGTGAGTCACTGTGGTGCTTACTTCTAGGAAAGAAATGATAAACCACCATGGTGCTTGTTGCAGGTACAACTAATAAACCACCTTGGTGCTTGTTGTTTATGTTAAGTTATTCTCCTTATCCTTGGACAATGATCCAACTAGGGTTTGTAGAGAAGAGCCTTAAAATGGGAAACTAGTTCTTCCTCCATTTTATTATGATCCCATAGATTTTCCCCTTATAGATTTATAATATCAGAAATTATGTTTGTGTTGATGATTTCACAAAATTGATTTGTGAAATAATTTTGCGTTTCTCTCTTCATCCTTCAGCCATAAGAGTCATGATTATTCCTTCCACTTGATTTCTTCTTTAATTAGGCATTCTTCTGATTGAGCTTGAGCTCTAGTTTCCTTCTAATCATGTTCCTTCATTCAATATTCTAAGCGAAGTCTCTTCCATCTCTTTGTGAAGTCTGTCCTTATCCTCATGAATGTTTCCAAAATCTTGTTTGTTTCGTAGTTTTAGATACCATTCTTGATGTATTTTAATTTATTACGAAATATGTATGTGAGTGAACCATTAATAACAAAAGCCTCTCTCCATCGTTTTTCTATGTTTGTCTTGAAATAGGGATGGAAAATATACAAAGCTTCAAATCTGAAAGGTTTGTTTCTTAGGATGCCTTTCCAATTAATGTTTAGAGCTATTGGCTAGTGATTAGAGCTATAGTTGGGAATTATTTTAGCATTAATGGGCATTGCTATAAGCATCAAAGTTTCTGGAAAAAAATAAAAATAAATAAATAAATAAAGTTCTAATCTTGAGGAAATTTGAGGAAATTTGAGCTCCTCTTCCTATGCAATTGTTCTATGTATAGATCCCATTATTAGTTTTATTGATCTGTTAATCTCAAATGCTCTATCATGTTTTGAAATTGAGTTGCATCTTCAGCAAGTCTATATAACACCTCCTTTTTCTTTTCAACTAATGACATTATTATATTGAAATATCATCCTATTATCCAATTTTCATATTGAATTTGCATGTTTATATGTTGCAAATTTTGAAGATAATTTAATTTGGCCCCTTGATTTTTGGGTCTATAAACATTGGTAATGTATCCATATGCTTCTGATATTACCTTTTGAATTTTTGTTGTTAGGTTTCTCTAAGTGGGCATGAAGTGTGATAGAGTTATCTCCTCTGGGTTCCATAATAAGGATAAACCTTTTGATGCACTACATGCATCTACTACTATTACCTTACTATTCTTCCATATTAAACTTTGTATTCTTACAATCTATGTGCTTCCAAACTTGGTTTATTGAATCATAACTATTGTTCATTTTTATTGTAGGATTTTGGTCTTAAGAAGCTTTTTCTTAGACTTGCCATTCATATCTCTTATTCCATGAGATTACTTTCATAGATAACCTTGGGGGGTTAGTTGAAAGGATTCCATCACCAAATTTATCCTTCGTAAGTTGACCACAAACTCTCCCATTTCCTAAATTAATTTACGGATTTTTTTTCCTATTTTCTTTTCCTCCTTTCTAGAATTTGTATTTTCCTTATTGATGGATTTCTCAATTCCTAATGATGAAGAAGGATAATTCTTCTTATCTTTGTGATTTTTATGTATATTCTTCTGAGACTCAATTTAAACATTTGATATTAGTTCGACTTCCTTGTCTGGATTGATTGTGGGTCATTATTTCTCCATGATGTTGTTATCAACTAGATATCTATATTTTTGAATTCCATTTCCTTAACCTCCTCTATTTAAATAGTTTCCTCCTATTCTTGATTCATGACCATAATTTTGATTTTTTGTCTTCATTTTGATTATGCATCTTTTTTTAGCTTGATCTTCATATTTCCCATATATTTATTTGTTTTATACTCTTTCTCTCCTTCATTTTCTTGTTCTTTGTTCATTGGATTTTCCTCTGGATTCAGTAGGGCAAAGTATCTATTATTGTTTTTGGGGTTGTCCTCTAAGATACATCCTTTTTAATTTTTTTATTTGACCTTCTTATGTTGGTAACCTTTTCAAACCCATATGTATCTTTCTTTGCTTGGGGTTTTAGTTGCTATTCTGGCTAATGGGGTGGGAATTACTTGATTATGTAGCCATGCTCATGACATTTCCTACATCTAAAAGGTATATGCTCATGATATATGAGTTGGTGCCACATATTGTCCTAATAACTTAAGCATGTGTTGGTAGGAAGTGGTTGTGACACATTCATGTACACACATATGCATGCATATGACATGCACCTCCCCTCCTTCATGGCTTCTAAGCGCATGACAAATGAAACAAGAGAATTTCCAACCAGACCTTATAGTATTTCTTTTTCCCAAAATTCTTAGGGAAGAGAGTGTAACCGTATCCACACTGATGCTACTATGAAGTCCTCTTTATCAAGGTTGAACCTTTTTCTCCAAAATCTCATATATAATCCAATAGAGTTGAAAAAGTATGGACCATTCTGGAAGACCCCATTTTCGTCTTCTAGGTTGTTGGATATCGCTGTGAAAAACCTTTAGACCTAAGCTTGAGAACTACATCTCCTATGGATTTTTTTGGGCCCACCATATTAGAGCTCTCTTTGTTGGCTAAAGAATCATAAATTTTCCAGTTAAGGCATGGTCTTGAATATATTAGATCTTTTTTGCTATTTTTATAGAGGTCACCTTGTATTTTAGGATTTTATGTGCCTCAGGACGCATGTTCCTAATTTCCACTTAGACCCCTCATCTTCATTGGTTTTCGTTGGGTCTTTGGTTCGTGAATAAGAGCTTGGTGGTGACCTTTCATTGTCCAAATCTTTCCTTGCACTAGAATTGTTGGATTTGTGTGGATTGTGGCTTGGGCCTCCTCTAGCCACCATGTTTCCATAGGAGGAGGACACTACCCCTCTTCCAGAGGAACCATGGATCCTTGGAGTGGCTTGAACAAGAAAATAAAACCTTAATTTTAATCTTAAAACCTTAGCCGTTTTCCAATACTAGTTTTCTTTCATTTGAAAAAAATGCAAAATCTTTTTGTTTTAAAATTAACAAAAATATTGGGCAGGAGCTGTGAGGAGCGATGATGATCGAGCAAGGGTTTTGAAAAAATAGGGTTAACAGAGACAGGGTTGGAAGAGGAACAACGACGGCGATAAGGGCAGAAGGGCAAGTATTCTTCACGCAAACGGACATGCGAAGATATAACAAGAAAAGGAGGGTTAATAAACTAAGAAAGGACTGAGAGCCACCATGGAAGGGGAGCTGGGGAGGGGAGAGATCCCCTCCTACAAAAATATGGTGGCGGGAGAGTCAAGTGGGGGAGGGATGCAGAGAAACCCAAAGGAGAATAGAAAAGATGCACCAGTATTGGGAAATCAATGGCAAACAAAACTTCGAGGCAGATGTCTTCCCAGAGCTCAGAAGAAACGAAGGTATGTAATACCCAACAACAAACTTGAAGAATACAGATGTTATATGAGAGACCATGCTTTGATATGCAAGTTTGTAGGTTTTTGGCCGTCGGAAAGGGACCTAGCTAAGTGGATACAACAAAGATGGAAGCCGAAAGGGCATATAGATCTAAAGTTAGGGGCAAAGGGTTTCTTTACAGTGATATTTGCAAATCTGGAGGACAAGGAAAGAACCTTTGAAGGAGGACCATATTTTATGAATAATGCTGGTTTATTTATGAGGCATTGGGAGGACCGATATAATCCAGACCACGAAAAGATGCTAGCAGCACCCATCTGGGTAAGACTATTTGGTTTACCAATGGAGTTCTGGGACCCTGATATCCTGGAAGGCATAGGCAATACAATCGGGACTTTTGTCAAAGTAGCAGAGTCAACAAAAAGAGGGAAGTATACATCCTATGCAAGGATATGCGTCTATATGAATATAGCAGAACCATTGCCAGAGTACATAGAGCTAGAGTACCATGACGAAATATGGAAGAAACCGATGGATTACGAGCATATACCCTTCAGATGTAGAGGTGCCATGAATACGGACATCTCTTCAAACAGTGCCCACTCAATAGAGAAGAGGAATCACCAAGGAAACAGGATGAAGACCAAAGGAGGACAAAAGAGACAGATGAAGGGGAAACGGGTTTCCAAGAAATCCATAGGAAAAAAAGGCCAGGAAAGGAAATGACAAGGATGCAACAACCCGCAAAACCAGTAACAGTAGAATGCCAAAACAAATTTCAAGTTTTACAGGAGGAAGAAGAGGAGTCTAGAAAAGAAGAAAATGTGGAGGAACCCATGGAAATTATAAAAGATACAAAGGAACCAGACCTAAACCAGAATAGTAGGGCAGAAGGAGGAGCAGAGGAGAGCATGGAGATGACAGCAGAACAAACCCAGATGGGGACAGATACACAGAAGGACAGCGGAAATGAGGAGGAAAGAATCATGAAAAGATTGTTACAGGACTGGAAAAATCTTGATGAAAGGTTTATCCTGGAAGCTCAAAAGCAATTGTATAAAGAGACATTTCATAAATACAAGGAAAAGAAAGGAATTACGTTAGCAAATCAGATAGATCAAACAGGAACGCAAGGAACCCAAAGTCTGGGAATGGACAGTACTGGCAAAGGAGGCAGGAAACGAGGTAGAAGGACATTGAATGAAACCATACAAGCGGTTGGGGAAATATTGGTCAACTCAGGCAGGGTTATACCTCTTTTGGAGGTACTCCAACAACCATCCAAAAAGTTATAAAATGATAGTCACAAGTTGGAACATTAGGGGACTCAACAGCAAAGGAAAGAAGAGGTATCTAAAGGAGAGGATAAAGAAAGACAAGCCTAGCATAATGATAATCCAGGAGACAAAAATTAGCTCCCAACAATTAGAAGGTATAATAAAAAAACAAAAAATACAATACGAGGTGATGGGTCAGGATGCAAGTGGCACGGCGGTGGGTCTTGCAATCCTCTGGAACCCTGAGGAGGTATTGTTTGAAAACTGGGTAAGCTTACCCAGAATTCTTACAGGTCTATTCAGAATGACAAGATCATCGAAATGGATTCTCATCTCAGGAGTCTATGGGCCGCATATACCAATGGAGCGGAAAAATTTCCTTAAGGATCTGCAAACCACAAGAAGGATCTTTCCATGAATACCATGGATAGTAGGGGGAGACTTTAATATGATCAGAAAAATGGAAGAAAAGAGAGGTGGTATAAGTAGACCAGATCAAAACATGGAGGAGTTCAATGAGATGATTACAGAACAAAGACTAGTAGACATCCCAACAATTGACGACATCCACACGTGGAATAACTGAAGAGGAGGAAGAAACCAAATAGCTTCCAGATTAGATCGATTCCTTATATCAGAACAAATAATGAACAGGGATGTATTTTTTGAAGCCAAAATAATGCCGGTGATGGGTTCAGATCATTGGCCGATCAGGTTGGAAATAAATATTAAGAAAAACCCACTCAAAAGACCCTTTAGGTTTGAGGCCTTTTGGCTCAGGAATCCTCAGTTTTTATCTAAGGTAGAGGAATGGTGGACTCAAAGTACACAAAAAGGAAAAGGTAAGATGCATACTTTTCAGTTAAAACTCAAAGAACTCAAAGGGAAAATCAGAAAATGGAATAAGGAGGAGTTTGGGAACATAATGGTGGGAAAACAGAAGCTAGAGAAAGAAATGGAAGAGATACAACAAAAAATTATTACAGAAGGCAGAAATGAGGAAAGAAGTAAAGAGGAAGGAATTATAATTAGCCAACTGGAAGAGCAGAGGAAACAGGAAGAGATCCTATGGAAACAAAAATCCAGGATAAACTGGTTACGCGAAGGAGAAAGAAACACCAAGTTTTTTCACCAAGCTATGATTCAGCATAGGCAAAGGAACAAGATCTTTTCCATCAAAAACAAAGAAGGAGAAAGGACAATAGAATATGAAGGAATTGAGCAAGTATTGGTAGGATACCATAAAGAAATATTAACAGAACCACAAGTAGACAGAGAATAGGCTACAGACCTTATATGTAAAGAGATCCCTAGAATAATTACAGAAGAACAAAATATGGCATTGATGAGGGCTGCCACTCTAGAGGAAGTAGAGGAAATTGTGAAGGGTATGAAGAAAAACAAAGCACCAGGATCGGATGGATATGCAGCGGAGTTTTATCAAGCAGGCTGGCACTTTCTTGGACAAGAGGTACTGGAGGCAGTAGAGGAATCTCGCATAAAACAGAAGGTATGGCCAGGTCTCAATTCTACTTTCCTTACTTTGATTCCTAAAAATGCCAATTCTGAAACTGCTCAGGGGTTTCGACCAATTGCCCTATGCAACGAAATATACAAAATAATCACGACTCTGATGTCTAAAAGATTAAAACCCATCCTCCCTAGCATTATCTCACCGGAGCAAACCGGATTTGTGGAGGGAAGGCAAATCCTTGATGGATTAGTAGTCACCCAGGAAGCGATCCATTCACTTAAACAGAAAAAACAGAGAGGAATGATGATAAAATTAGATTTGTCAAAATCTTAGGATCGCTTAAACTGGAAATACCTCAAGGCAATTCTTGCGGCCTTCGGATTCAACAGTAGATGGATAAACTGGGTTTATAATATGATATCAACTCCTATCTTCTCTATCATGTTAAATGGGGTGCCAACGTCAACCTTCAATGGCACTAAAGGAATAAGACAGGGGGACCCTATATCCCCTTTCTTATTTATACTGACTGCGGAGGGTCTGGGAAGGTATTTCAAAAAAGAACTGAGGGAAAGGAAAATTAAAGGATTAAGGCTATGGGGGAACAATCTGCCCATCACCCACCAGCAGTTCATGGACGACATCATGCTCTTCTGTGAAGTGCCAATAAAGGATGTAAGGGGTGTGAAAAGGATCTTGGACCTGTTTATGGAGGCATCAAGTATGGAAATAAACAAAGAGAAATCATGTACCTTCATCTTCAACACTCCAGACACGATCAAAGCTCATTTAACCAGAACACTAGGATTTAGACATGGTGAACTACCAACAAAGTACCTGGGGAATCAACTAGATATAAACCCTACAAGAATAGCAAACTGGTAGCAAGTCATAGAAAAGCTCAAGAATAGGCTTGCAAGTTGGTCATTTAGATCATTGAACATAGCAGGAAGATTGGTATTACTAAAATTAGTTCTTCAATCTATACTAATTTACCCTCTATCAATCATGGCTGTCCCCAAAGGTGTTTGCACTAAAATGAAGGAAATCTTTGGAAAATTCATATGGGGAGGGCCAAAACAACAGAGGAAACGGGCACTAGTTTCATGGAAAAGATTGACAAAAAGAAAAGAAGAAGGGGGTTTAGGACTTAGAGACCCAGACATTCTGAACAAAGTTCTAGGAGCGAAGTTGTGGTGGAGGTGGATGAGGGGAGGAAATGACTTATGGAAGAAAATATGGACACAGAAATATAATATGCCCGCAACAACGGCAGGCATCCTCAGAGTAGAAGAAACCCCAAAAGGATCTACAATATGGGAATTGGCAAGCCAGAGCAGAAACATCATAAATAACTATGCATTCTGGGAAATAAGAGGAGGAGGTACAGCTAGATTTTGGGAGGAGGAATGGCAACAGAGAGACAAAATGGTCAGTCTACAAGCCCTGCAAAGTATACAACAAAAGGCAGTAAGGGAGGGGCATGAATAAGTAAGAGATTATTGGAAAGAAGGGGAGAAAAATAGGATATGGAGAACATGGAGAAAACCAGAAGAATGGGATGAAAATATAGATCAAGAGCAACAATGAATATATATAAAAGAATTGGAGTCAAGGAGGACCAAAGCCAGACTAGGACCGGACATTTTTAGATGGGGAAATCCACAAGAGGGGCCTTCACAATCAAAGAAGCTTATTATTTAACAACCCACCATGAGAGGGAGGGAGAAACCTTGGACTGGGAAATAATTTGGAATAGTAAGTCGTGGCCGAAGATAGCTATATTTGCTTGGCTAGTTGGAAAAGAAAGGATCCTAACGTGGGATAAGATACAGAAAAGAGGTTTCTTGGGACCCCCGAGATGCAGCCTTTGCAAACTGGGGATCGAAACCCAGGAACACATTCTGAACTCCTATCCATTTGCTCAGCATCAATGGGAAAAGATCAGAAGCCTCTTCGGAAAATCAAATAGAGATCCCAGTGACATTAAAAAGACCATCTTTCAATGGGGTAAGGGAAAATTCTCATGCAAGGTTGTAAGGAGAACTTGGAATCTAGCCATAGGATTTGTGATATGGCTTCTTTGGAAGGAAAGAAACCGAAGGATTTTCTTAGACAAGACTAATACCCCAGAAAAGATTTGGAGAGGAATTCAAAACTCAATTAGAGAGACCGTTCTGATAGAGACCTGTGAGGAGGAAGATTGGAAAGCGAGCCCTGAAGAAGGAAGAATCTTAGCAAAACTAAATATGGAATTCGGCATGGTGTATCCTAGAAAAGAAAAACAGCAACGATCCCAGACTCAGAGTCCAGAACAGTTCAGGTATCCTGGGCGAAATTTCATTAAATTGAATTTTGATGGGGCTTCCAAAGGGAACCCAGGGCCGGCAGGTTTTGGAGGCATCTTTAGAGATAGTGAGAGACGCACAAGATGGGTGTATGTGGAATGGGGAGGAGTAATGACCAACAATGAAGCAGAACTGTGGGCTGTTTATCAGGGTCTAAGGATAGCAGTAAGGAATGGCTACACAAATCTGGAAATTGAAGGCGACTCACAGATAGTAGTGGAAATGCTACGAAATCTCAACAATGGGAAAGACTGGGAGCAAGTAGCAAGAAGCTGGAGGACGGCACAGATTGTTCAAGACTTGGCCGAAATTTTAAAGAGAATCGAATACAAAATCATTAACCACGTTAGGAGAAACGGAAACAAGCTACAGACTACCTCGCAAACTGGGGTTGCAAAGAACAGGGGGAAAGGGTCGACAGTAGTTGGCCAACAATAAGAAATAAACCAGGATGGGATGAACTCACAACAATAATCTCTCAGGACCATAATGGAACCACAACACAATAAAAAAGCTCCCTAGAGACCCCCGATCAGGGTGATAATGACAGCGATCAGGACAATTAATACGAAGCGGGTGAGGGAGGATGACGAGGTAAATGGGATTTAGGTAATGATGAAGGTGAATAGAAAGATCAGCAGAAAGGGTATCATTCCAAGGAGGAGCTGCGATGAAGTAATGAAAGACGAAGTTGGTGGAGGTAATGCTGCAGAGATTGGACGTGGGTACGATAGCAGAGAAGGAGGACGAAGGGAGGTGGGCAGTCATGAAAACGACAGGTGGCAGAAGATTCGGGAGAAGAGAAATGAGGAGAAATGGCGGAGGAGAAATCATAAAGGAGGGAGGCGAGGCAAAGGAAGAAGGCCGTTTAATGAAACTGCAGAGAGTTTGCAAAGAGACAGGGTGGTGAAAACTTTAGTTAGGCCCATAGAAAGGCAGAGGAGGCAGAGAGAACAACCAGGCAGCACCGGAAGGAGGAAACGAATGGCTACAAGGAGAAGAATGAGAAGCGAAGAGGACGAGGAGAGCAGAGGCCGGCAAAGCCCGGAAAAGAAAGGGAAAAGAATTGACGCAGCGAGATCTCCATAGCAGTATCAGATAGTTCAAGACGAGACCGAGGACGAAGTGGAAATGTTTGATGCCGACCACGACAGATCTGAGCAACCAAGAAAGAATATATGGAAGGATGAGAGGCAATCAAATGACAAACCACAGGAAGAACGGAAGTATGGAGATAGGAGAGGCAAAGGGCGAGAGGAGGGAGGCGACTTCAAGAGCACTTCGGGTATGAAAGGTCTAGGAGGCAGAGGAAACTCTGTGAATAGAGGAAAAGCAGGACGGGGACGAGGCCGACGCAGTAGAGGAAGAGGAAGGTCGGAAGGGAAACGG
Source organism: Pinus tabuliformis (assembly GCA_031772625.1). Classification (NCBI taxonomy): domain Eukaryota; kingdom Viridiplantae; phylum Streptophyta; class Pinopsida; order Pinales; family Pinaceae; genus Pinus; species Pinus tabuliformis. Next base: position 33,186,703 of record CM062804.1, read on the forward strand.
GAGGAACGTGGACCATTACCAGCAAGAAGATACAGGAAAACGCTGAAGAAGAGAATACAATACGCAAAGCAAGCCTACAGTGAAAACACTAATGAGGATATTAGAAGAATAATACAACAATTGGAGGAAGAAGCGACTCAGGGTCAATCAGGATCAGAAATTGAAGATTGGGAATACCTGCTACTGGATCCAGGGAATACTAGAGGACGCATGACACTGTATAAACAAGCCTTGCATGTATACTGGGTCATGAAAAGGTTGTTGGCTAAGGCTATGGAGCAAGTAGCCATGGAGATGGCTGAACTAGCCCAGGGAATTCCTAATTTGAAGAAAGAAATGCAGAACATTCAGGTCACCTTGATAATGCAGGACAAAAAACTGGAAGAGATACAACAGCAGATAAAGAAGATCAACCCGGGAATAAAGAGAGAAGATGATCAGCAAGAGGCCATGGCTGGTTAATAACTGGAGATATGTATATGCTTTTCTTAGTTTTTTGAATGATGGTGGACAGTTTTTTGTTTCAGTATCAGTTTATAATGCAAATAGGAATCAGTAGTAATCTTTTTGAATGTTTAGTTTACTTAGCCTGGACAAGAAGACTTAGTATTTTTTGTTTTTGGATGGCTGTCAAAAACTTAAGGTGGCCAACAGACCCGGTTTCCCTTCGGGGCGGGTTGAGGCCACCATGAAAATGTACTGGTTTCAATTCGAATTAATGGAAAAAGTATGGTCCCTCCTTAGCTTACCAAAAAAAAATTAACAAAAATATTAAATATGAATACCATTTTAAGAAACGAGATATATATTTGAAGAATAACTTTAGCTAGTGGTAGTTCAAATGAAAAGAGACAATATTTCACATTTATATTTTGGAGCAATATTAATTTTTAGAATAAATTTATTATATTTGTGGAAGATATGTTATATTGTTTTATTTTGAGTTTAGTTTCGGAGTATCCACAGTAGAAACCATATTTTTGTCAAATTTTCAAATCCCAACAAGGATCTATCATCAAGACCAATCCAAATGATGATAGAAGAAGAGCTTTGTGGTAGGATAAATAATTAGAGAAATATTTTGATTGAAGGTCGACTAATAACTTTATTTAATTTTTATTTTTATTATTAATAGTAATAAAAGTTTTATCATAGTTTTTATTTAAATTGTTTATTATTATTATTTTAATTTTTATATTATTGTTTTATATTTTTGTCTAAAAATTTTGATTTTTAATTAATTTTAAAAATTTTAAATAAATGAGATCTTATTAAGTTTATTAAAATTTTGAAAAGAATAAATTGAATGGTTAAATATAAAAATTATATTAAAAATAAAAAATCTAAACAAAATTCTATTAACCAAGTGTTATAATAATTTAACATTTGTAACAATACCATGGGCTAATACTATGGCTTTTCAATACCACGTCTAAAAACCATAACTCATTTCAAAATCAAAATATTTTATAAAAATTTCGTTTTAATTATTTTATAACACTTTTCAAATTAAAACTTAATACCTACAATATAACAAGATTCTTAACTATGCATATTTACCCCTATTTTATTATGGATATTATTAATTTATTAATGAGTTTTGTTACAATACCATGAGCTAGAACCATGGCTTATTAATACCACTTGCTCAAAAACTATAACTCATTTTAAAATTAAAATATTTTATTTTAATTTTAGTTTATAACGGTTTATATATATATATATATATATAATTTTTTTTTAATTAAGCACCAATTGATAGAGTAATTCATAAATGACAAAACAAAATTTCTTAATGGTAGTATTAGTCAAAGGCAAGGCTGTAGCAATTGATTTGCTTGTTGATCATTATTAGTTATGCTAAACCAATACAACTTATAATGTTTAACTTTGAAAAATAAATATTTATTTTTCAATATTCTTAAAAAACTATTTTTCAAACTTGATGGTTTTGTTGCAGCCTTTGCATAAGATAATGCCATGTGGATAATTGTCTCACATATTTTATGCCATAATTTAAGGATATAATTACAATATTCTTGCATTATTTTTAGATATTTGTGGAGTGATTTTTTGTTCTTAAAATTTGAAGGAAGTAAATAACATATTTACCATTAGTTACTCCCCACTATAATTTAAGCAAGTATTTTCATAAAAAATAGATAGGAATAAGATGTAAATAAATACATTTACAAGGAGCTACTTCTCACTATTATTTATATTTTCCTCGTAATTATGTAGGAGTACAACTGTCAAAATTTATGCAAGTCCATGTGCCTAAATAATCAATTGTTTTATCCACTTCACATCTTAATTTATTAGTGTCTCTCAAAACAAGACCATAGTATTCCATTTTCCTATTAACCACTATTAATTTAGCTAACATTGACCAACGTAAGTTGTAATTTTTTATATTAATTTTCTAGTAACATAATTTTATTATTAAATTTATCCCTCCTTTTTTCAATACTAACTTTCTTTCATTTAAAAAAATTACAAAAACATTTTGTCTTAAAATTAACAAAAATAAGAAAAAATCAATTATATAACTTAAAAATTTCTTCAAATTTAACATATTTGAAAAAAACAACTTACATTTTCCAAATTTGAAATATCTAAAATTAAAATAAATTTATATTATATATTCATCCATTTTAAAATTTAACTTATTAAACCACATTGATATATATTACTGGCCTAAAATAAAAAATTATTAAAACTTAAAATAATTCATTTTAATTTTAAATTATCATTAAATTATATTTATCTATATTATTCGTATCAAATAAAAAATTATTAAAAATAAAATAGTTAAATATGAATACCATTTTAAGGAACGAGATATATATTTGAAGAATAGCTTTAGCCGGTGGCAGTTCAAATGAGAAGAGACAATATTTCACGTTTACATTTTGGAGTAATATTAATTTTTAAAATAATTTTATTAGATTTGTGGAAGATAGGTTATATTGTTTTATATTTTGGTGAAAATGTTTTTGACTTTTAATTTATTTTAAAAAATTTAAGCAAATTAGATCTTATCAAGTTTATTAAAATTGTGAAAAATATAAATTGAATAGTTAAATATAAAAATTATATTAAAAATTAAAGATTTAAACAAAATTTTATTGACTAAGTGTTATAATAATTTAATATTTTATGGTTTATCAATACCACATGTCCAAATGGCAAAAACCATAACTCATTTCAAAATCAAAATATTTTATAAAAATTTCAAGTTAATTTAATTTTATAACATTTTTCAAATTAAAACTTAATACCTACAATATAACAAGATTCTTAACTATGCATATTTACTCCTATTTTATTATTGATATTGTTAATTTATAAATGAGCTTTGTTACAATACCATGGCCAAAATCATAGCTTATTAATGCCACTTGCCCAAAAACTATAACTCATTTCAAAATCAAAATATTTTATTTTAATTTAGTTTATTATATATATATATATATATATATATATATATATATATATATATATATATATATATATATATATATAATTAAGCACCAATTGATAGAGTAATTTAAAATGACAGAACACAATTTATTAATGGTAGTATTAGTCGAAGGCAGGGCTCTAGCAATTGATTTGCTTGTTGATCATTATTAGTTTAGCATTAACCAATATAACTTATAATGTTTAATTTTGAAAATTAAATATTTATTTTTCAATATTATTAAAAACACTAATTTTCAAACTTGATGGTTTATTGCAGCGTTTGCATAAGATAATGGGATGTGAATAACATATTTTATGCCATAATTTATGGATATAATTACAATATCCTTGCATTATTTTTAGATATTTGTGTAGTTGATTTTTTTATTCTTAAGCTTTGAAGGAAGTAAATAACATATTTACCATTAGTTATTTCCCACTATAAATTAAGCAAGTATTTTCATAAAAAATAGATAGAAATAAGATGTAAATAAATACATTTACCAAGAGTTACTTCTCACCATTATTTATATTTTCCTTAGCAATTATGTAGGAGCACAAATGTCGAAATTTATGCAAGTCCATGTGCATAAGTAATCAATTGATTTATCCACTTTACATCTTAATTTATTAGTGTCTCTCAAAGCAAGACCATAATATTCCATTTTCCTATTAACCACTATTAATTTAGCTAACATTGACCAATGTAGATTGTAATGTTTTATGTAAATTTTCTCGTAACATTGACCAATATAACTTATAATTTTTTAAGTAAATTTTCCAGTTATAATTTTTAATTTGAGTAATAAAGACTAAACTACTCTATAACACTTTTATTATAATAAATATTATTTTACTCATATAAATTAAATTATTAAAAAATATTTATAGATTAATAACATCGATGTAAATAGTGATAAAAGATTAAAAAAATCAAATCTAAAAGTAAAACATTTTAATAAAATGTGTAACCCTATTTCCAAATATAAGTATAGCTATCAACATAATTAAATAACGACCCTTGTCCTTTACATTGAAAACTTGCCCACATTCTTCTCCTTGCATATATCATCCTTGCCATTATCCGACAATATTTATTCTGATCCATCGGATAATGTTAAGTGGTCCAATATTAATCCCGGTTTAAAATTAGTGTGTGTTAGGTTGCCCACTTCAATTTAAGTGGTCCAATATTAATCCCGGTTTAAAATTAGTGTGTGTTAGGTTGCCCACTTCAATTATTCACCCTATTTTAACACTGTGGTCATTATTATGGCGTTGGTTATCTCGATTAATAAGTAACAAAGGAAAACAATATTTATGAAAGTCATTATTACGGCATTGGTTATCTCGATGAGAGAGTGACAGACGTTTTTGGTAATTTTATGATTTATATTTTGTATTACTATAAGTTTAGATTTATTGTTGAAAGTTTTTTATTTCAATTTAAGATGTATAAGAATTTGTGTTGGAAATAATACTGAGAGGGGTGAATCATATTATCAAGTCAAATATTTCCTTTTTCAATTCCAGATGATATACGCTACTTCTGTTAATAAAAATCGCGTATATACGCAACTATAGATAAAGAAACCCGCGTATACAAAGCAGACTTATAATTTGATTTATCTTTCAGACATCAGTTATTAATCTGTGTATCAGAAGCAAATAAACAGTACCAGAAACAGAGCAGAAGACAGTCACACACAAGAACACAAGATATAAGGAGGAAACCCAATGTGGGTGAAAACCCCCTGCTGCAATTCGTCTCTATCTTCTTTTTAATTAGAAACTTCTCTTTACAATGTTTTATACTGGTGCAGTCTTTACCAGTACGCAGGCTGCAACCTGCAGAGAGCTACAACTCTCTCTCGTTCTCCAGCTTTCCTGGAAGGGAGCTCCAACCCCCTAAGTTCTTGTACTAGCTTGAGATACTAGTACACAAGCTCCTACCTGCAGAAGGCTGCAACCTTCTTTTTGCTTTCAGGGACCTCGTTTCATTAATTTTCAGACTGGATCCACAAGTAACATCAATCAAACATCAAGAATTTCTTCATAACCCAAACTCCTTTTCACCAATCAAAAGCTGAAACAAATAAACACTTCTCTGATCGTTATACCCAGAACACAGTAACTGTAATCAAACACCAATTCTGAACCCAGAACACTGCAGCAATAAAACAGAAGCAGCTAGAACATAAATCAAGATATATACGCTACTTCACTGTTCAGCAACCTGCGAGTATACGCTTCTGTACCACAACCAACCTGCGTATACGCTTCTATCATTCACAGAAAAAGCGTGTATACGCACCTGCAATTCACTGAACCTGCGTACAGATCTATAAAGGATAATTTATTCTTTTAAGCTTTCAGACATTAGTTAACCCAGATTTATAGATCAAGAGTGCGCCATATATAACAGATCAAAATCATACAGAGATACCAATGTTCAAGCCTTGAGATTTTGATCCATCAATAGTCCTTATCCTTCTTGCGCTCAGGTTCCTCCTTCATTCAGATCTAGATCTGCACCATAACCCTATCACCAGTATTCCAGATCTATCACAATATCAGATATTCAATAATTCAGATGATTCCTTGCCACATGATCTCCTTCCTCTTATATAGTTTTAGGCCTTCCACAATACCACGGTCCAAAACCATAATAAACAATACCAAGGGCCCAAAACCTGGGGTCAACTCTTCTGACGAGATACCATGGTCCACAACCATAGGTTCAAGTTCCAAGGACTAACAACCACGGACCAAAAATAAGTTTTCCACCATGTACGCGCTTTTATGTGCATAAAAGTGCGTGTATACGCATACGCGACTTCTGAACGTATAACCCGCGTGTATACGCGTCTTCGGCAAGGTGTACCTGCGTATACAAGATTTCCTTCATTCTGAGCACCTGAACTGAGATCTGTCACCAAAGTGAGTTGCCATCAAGGACAACACCTGTACCATAGCGCCACACCTGTGCCAAAATGCCAACAATTTGTTGATTTTTTTTTAATTGAGGATCTAAATTAACTTTTAAGGGAATATGTTCAAAGGTTATAGTGTATTAAAGAGTTTGCTAGGTTGCACTGACTTTTAACAAATTTAAAAAATTACATTCATGCCATGTGGCTCCCCACCCACCATTTCCTAGGGATTTGAGATTATTCCAATTTTAATCAATTCCTCCATGATAAGTTCCTCATTATTATTTATAACATTCATTTATATATAAGCAAACTTTATTTAGCAAAATGGTCCATTATTTTTAATAAATTTAAAATATTAGGTTCCCCACCCACCAATTTCCTAAGGATTTGAGATTATTTCAATTCTAAGAAGTTCCTCCATGATAAGTTCTTCATTATTATTTATAACTTTTATTTATAATCTTTTTTTTCTTAAGGTAAAGTTGACCCAAAACCTTTTTATACATAGTTAATCACGTAAATATGTGCATTATTAAAGTATTCTTCATGTTGCAATAGTTTTTTTATATATTTATGAATATGAACCATATTAATATTTTTAATGTAATTTTACTAATTTAATTTTAAATTTATAAATGTTAAAATAATCAAATTTTTCAAAATGTAAACTTTTTTTTAAATATAAAATTTAAGAAATTTGATCTCTTACCATTCAAAATTAAAATAAATCTAAACTATATACATATAAACTAACAACTAACAAATTTTAGTTTTTTATTTTATTTTAAATTTAATTATATTTACCCAATCAACCTATACATTACCAAGACTTAGTACAATTAATGCATGCATTTTGAATGAATTCAAATATGCATATTTTATGAATCTTTTATTTTATTAACAACCATACTAATGACTGAATTCAATTAATGTGTGCATTTTGAATGAATTGAAATATATACATTTTAAGAATCTTTTATTTTATATTATATGTATTTTTTTATTTTATTTTAAATTTGACTTTTAAAATTTAATTAAATTTGACCAATCAACTTATAAATTACCAGGACTGAGTTCAATTAATGTGTGAATTTTGAATGAATTCAAGAATCTTTTATTTTATAAACCTTAAAAATGTACAATTAGTTCGTTTATTCATAATCCATTTTTGGGTTCGTTTATTCATATTGAATTTATACTTTTGACAATAACATTTTTTGTGCGATTCAATTTATTTATTTATTTATTTTCATGGTATAATTATATCACATCAATTCTTAAATATTATTAAGAAGGGTTACCAACCATTTTAACATTGACATGATTGAGATGCACGTTGTTTTCAAAGATGCCAGTTGTACATTCCATCCCATAGGTCACATTGGTGAGAGATGTGAGGTAACTTTCAACTCAAGAAGAAATGAGCCCTGGAAGTGATGAGTCATGGTTCCATTGTAAGAGACAAAGGATGTCTCTTTTAATGATTCGTGTTTAAGCGGACTTGAGTTTTTTGGTGAGCATTATTATTTTTTGAAATACTATGATTGGTATGTACCATTTTGTGTTTGGATAAGGAGTGGTATTTATAAAATTATTAAATTTTCTAAAATTTATAATATATATTTTTGTTCATACACTATCTTTGTGTTACATACTATTTTCATATATTTTTGTTTAAATTTTGTTACAATCTTTCCTCTACATTAAACATGGTAGGTTGTGATAGCTATGCAATTAATTTAGAATTACCCTTGTGAGTAATCACCTCCTACATTTTATTACCCAACTATTTAAATAGTTTAGATAATCAGTCACATGGCAAATAAATTATCAAATTAAAATTTGGATTTAACAATTTTGTTCAACCACTAAGCCTCATGTGTACAAAACAGATTATTTACCACCTCCGCATAATAAGTAATTAACTCATAAGAAATATATATGTTTCATATGAATATGAAAAATACATTATAAATAATTTCATATGTTTCATATGTTTATGTGTACATTGTACTTACAAATATAACATTATGTTTTATTTCAAAAATAATTTTAGTTCTTTCTTTTTTTCCTCTTTTTTTAATGTCATTCCACCCTCCTTGAATATGTTTGATAGCAAGTAGTTGTAATTTTAAAATTGAATAATAATATTTCTTTATCAAAATTAGACTTATATTTATGAAGTTTCTTATTCTTTATAGTGGAATTATATTTACTACTCTCGTTTATGAGAAAGAAAATTTGATTCATAGATTTGCACTTGTGTATAAGAATTAAAGACACTAATGGAAAAAGATACAAGGTAGAGTCTATGATTGAACAAATGACATAGAGTTAATTTTTTTTAATAAATTCATATTTTACAGTTTTATCTTAAAACACAAAGCTTACAATAATTCATATATATGTATGAATGAAATAACATATTAAAATGAACTAAAAACTATATATCAAAATTTCATAATTTAACTCATCATTAATCAATTAAAATTAATATTAATATTACTATTAGCTTTAGCTTATGATTTTTCAAATATGTTTTCACATGAGATAGTAAATAATCTAGAATCATGGGTGTCGGAACTGAATTCATTTTTCGAGAAGGACGAAGGGCGGACGACTAGGGTTGCGGTTTTCAGAAGGGATTTGCTCCATGGACGGTTGCAGAGGAGGGAGCTCCACTCCCTCCTACAAAGAGGCAGTGGCCAACAAGGGAAAAAAACCTCCTGAATCAGGCAGAAGTAACACAAAGGAAGGAAGAAAAAACAGGGAAGAGGAAATAGAAAGTATCAAAGCGAAGGAGAATGATGGCACAAAAGACAAGGAGGAAAATGACAAAAAATAGGGAACAAAAGACATAAAACAAAAGGGACCATGCAAACCCAAAGCTGAAATCACTCCCAGAGTTGTTTTAAATGACCTAGCGCTGCAGGCGCACGGGGAGCACATGCAGACCTATGCAATCATATGCAAATTCATGGGACTATGGCCCACTGAAAAGGCTTTACAAACTTGGATCAGATACCACTGGAAGCCTAAAGGGAGCATTGATCTTCATCTAAGATCCAAGGGATTCTTCACCATGGTGTTTACAAATATTGAAGATAAAGACAGAGTGTTTGAAGCCGGGCCCTACTTCTATGCAGTAGCAGGGCTCTTTATGCAGTCGTGGATGATGAACTTTGTACCGGAGCGGGAAACTTTTACTTCAGTACCGGTTTGGGTAAGACTCTATTCTCTACCTCTAGATTACTGGCAAATAGAATTGCTAACTTGCCATAGGCAATAAATTAGGAAGGTATGTCAAAAGTTCTAAAGCCACAAGAAGGGGAAAATATACCTCCTTTGCTAGGATCTATGTAGAGATGGATCTATCTAGAGCTCTTCCGGACGAGGTCATCTTGGAGGTTTTTGATGAGGAATGGGTGCAGACAGTTGACTACGAACATATTCCATTTAGATGTCGTAAATGTCATGAACATGAGCACCTTCTAAGAGACTGCCCTCTCAGTAAAGCAGAAAACAAAAGCAAACCTAACACAATGAAAGACACAGATAGCTTTCACAAAGTAGTTCACGAAGGAAAAAACGGCAAAAAAGGGACAAAGCAGCACCAAAGTGAAGGACAAAAGGTTAGGCCGAATCAGTTCCAAGTTCTTGGAGAGGAGGAAGAAACAGCAGTTGAAGATCAAGTAATGAAGGAGGGTTATGATAAGCAGGAGAGGGAAGAAGAACATGATCCGGAACAAGTAAATGAAAAACAGAAAGAGATCATGATGAGTGAATCAGAAACAGAAATGGATTAGGAAATGACCCAGAGTGAGATGGAAATGGAGGATAATGAGCTACAGGAGATTCTTGACAAAGAAAACCTAGATCTAGAAGGGTTCTTGAGTAAGAGAACAACAGGGGGGTAGAATCTCTACCACAAGAAGAATGCAATCGAATAAAACAGTTGTTCTTATGGAAAACTCAGGCAAAGGGCGCGGAAGAAGTAAACAACATTGAAAGACAGGGTAACCAAGGAGTGAAAGCAATAAAAACAACTCCAGGATTAGCACTGAGAAACACAGGAAAAAAAAGAGGCAAAAAAAGCAGAATGAGCTGTTGATGGAATGTGGTAAGCTCATGGTAGACTCAGGTAAGATGAAAGATCTAACTAGTTACTCCTTTACCAATTTGTATTTATGAAGTTCACAACTTGGAATATCAGAGGTCTAGGCAGTAAGAGAAAACAGAGACTGCTGAATAATAGAATGAAACAGGCAGCTCCGGATATAATTTTTATCCAAGAAATGAAGTGCTCTGTTCAAAAGTTAAGGAAAATCCATAGTAAATGGCTCAACAGATTTGAGTTTCTAGAAGTCAAAGCAGAAAATTCAGCAGGGGGTATCCTCACCCTCTGGAATCCCCAAAAAATAGGAATAGTTGATGCGGAGGCATCAAGGAACTATTTATCAGTTGTTATACAGCCTGTAGGAGACAGGGACACTTATCTAGTAACAAATGTTTATGGCCCTCAAAGGTTAGATGACAAAATCAGGTTTGTTGATTCCTTGGTGGATCTCCAGACCAGACATGCAGGTTTACCATGGGTTATAGGAGGAGACTTCAATATGATTAGATCTCTCTTGGAGAAAAAAGGGGGTACAAGAGCTCTAAATAAATATTCCTCAGCCTTCCAAATCTTTTCAGAAAACATGAAGCTTGTGGACATTGAGACAAACAATGGTCTGTGTACATGGAACAATAAAAGAGGAGGATTCCCAGGTAGCATCCAAGCTAGACAGATACATGATCTCTAAGGATCTCATGCTTCTAGACAAGGAAATAATAGCAGAAATTCTTCCTTTTGGAGGCTCAGATCACTGGCCGATTCAAATGGAGATTAAGGGCATTGGCACCCCAAGAAACAAACCGTTCAGGTTTGAAAATATTTGGCTTTCACACCGAGAATTCATCAGCAACATTGAAAAATGGTGGGCAAAGGACTTGCAGTTTGAGGGATCAACTATGTTCCTACTACATAAAAGATTAAAACACATCAAGTTGAAGCTAAAAGATTGGAATAAGAAGGAATTTGGCAATATTTTTACGAGTAAGAAAATTGTGGAAAACAAAATCCTAGAACTCAATCAAGATTTGATCAAGGATGGCTTTGATAAAGACAAAAATGATCTAGCAGAGAAACATCATCAAGAATGGGAAATGTTGTGTAAACAAGAGGAAATTTTTTGGAAACAAAAATCTAGGATTCTATGGCTAAAAGAAGGAGAACGTAACACCAAATTTTTCCACAGATCCACCATTGCAAATAGAACTCACAACAGAATCTCTTCGATCAAGGATGAGGAGGGCCAGATTCATCAATCCCATGGGGAGATAGAAGCAGTGTTAGTAAAGCACTTTAGTGACATTGCCAAGGAAAACTGTCTAGTTAGAGAACCTTTCATCAAGGACTTAATTAAACATATCCCCAAACTAGTTTCCAAAGAGGATAATTGTAATCTCAACAGACCTGTAACTAAAAAGGAGGTCAGTGAGGTCCTCAAGGAAATGCAAAATGGAAAGGCTCCAGGTATAGATGGATTCAATGTGGATTTCTTCAAATCCTGCTGGAATATTGTAAAAAAGGATATTTTAGAGGTTGTCGAAGATTCTAGGGGGACAAAACCATTTTGAAAGCTCTCAACACCTCCTTTATAACCCTTATTCCAAAACAGGTTAATGCTCAAACGCCAAAGAGATATAGGCCAATTGCTTTATGCAATGTAGTTTACAAGATAATTTCCAAGGTGGTGGCTAACAGACTCAAACCCCTGCTACCCTCGCTTGTCTCGGGGGAACAAACTGGCTATGTGGAAGGCAGACAAATTCTGGATAATATAATTCAAGCTCACGAGGTGGTTCACTCGTTAACAAGTAATAAGAGAGCGGGTATGATCATGCAACTAGACATAGCCAAAGCATATGACAAAGTGAACTGGATATACATCAAAAAAGTGCTCACAACGTTTGGTTTTGATCATAATTGGGTCAGATGGGTCATGGCCCTGGTGACTTCATCCAGCTTTTCAATTTTAGTTAATGGCTCTCCTTCTGAACTTTTTCTTCCTTCTAGGGGACTTAGACAGGGAGATCCGCTCTCTCCTTTTCTCTTCATCCTCATGATGGAAGGGCTGGGGAAGTCCATTAAGCATGCTAGAGTGATGGGAAGAATTCAAGGACTCCAACTTTCGAAGAATGGTCAAGTTCTGACCCATCAACAGTTTGTAGATGATACCATGTTACAAGGAATTCCCTCAGTTAAGGAAGCGCTTTCTTACAAACAAATTTTGAATGATTTAGCTATGGCAACAGGTATGGAAGTCAATCTGTCCAAATCAAAAATATTTTTCTTTAACACCATATTGCTATCCAGAGAAATGTCTCTAGAATTTAGGCTTTCAAAGAGAATCCCTTCCCTCCAAGTATTTGGGAGTTCCTCTAACAGCTAAACCCCGACACAAGAGCATATGGGATTTGTTAATAATTAAAATGAAAGACAAGGTCAGGAAATGGACAAGTAGATCTTTAAATCTAGTTGGTAGACTGGTTCTTACAAAGGCAGTACTCCAAGCTATCCCAACCTTTATGCTATCAGCCCTCCTAGCTCCAATAGGAGTCTTATAGCAATTCAGAAATATTCAAAGAGATTTTCTTTGGGGCAAAGAGGAAACAAGGAAAAAATGGGCTTTAGTCTCATGGGACAAGATCTCTATTCCCAATAATCAAGGAGGCCTAGGTTTAGATAATCTAGAGATTCTTAGCAAGGCTCTAGTGGCCAAACTTTGGTGGAGGTGGGTCAAGGATCCCAAAGCTCAATGGGCAAGCATCTGGAAGGAAAAATATGCCAATGCCTGGCCTGCTTCTGAGATCATACGAATGTCTGGAATAGTGAAAGGCTCTCCCATATGGAACAAGGCCTGGGAGAACAAAGGAGTGGTTCAAAAAAATAGTTTCTGGGAAATAAGAGAGGGTTATCTGGCACTTTTTTGGGAAGAAAAATGGCAACAAGAACCTAATCTTCTGAAGGAGGAATTTTTGGACCTCAAGCATGAGACAGACAAACAATGATTAGTAAAAGTGAAAGACTTCTGGGAGCATTCACACAATGCAGGAAAATGGAGAACATGGAAAAAAATAGATGACAGAGAGGATAGAGCCCTCAACAGTAAAGCAGAGTCCCTTAAGAGGATTCTGGATCAGAGGAGGATTTTAATGATTGAAGGGCAGGACCAGCTAAGATGGGGTAACAACAAAGAGGGCAACTTTAATATCAAGGAAGCAAAAGGTATTCTCCTTGATCTGGAATCTCAAGCTCCAAATAAAACTTGGCAGAAGCTATGGAGGCACAAAGGCTGGATGAAAATAAAACTCTTTATGTGGTTGGTTCACCACAGGAAAATCTTAACCTGGGACAACATTAAAAAAAGGGGTATGCTGGGACCCTCCAGATGCCAGCTATGTGAAGCCCAGGAGGAGACTATGGAACATCTTCTCAACAGCTGCATTTTCACTGCCAGGTTATGGGATTTCTTTACCAACATCTTCAATAAGTCTGATAGAGACAAAGAAAGTATCACCAACACTCTAAACAACTAGAGAAATAACTTTTCGGATTATGAAGTTCTCAACTCTGCCTGGGCTCTCTTGCCAAGTTTCATTATATGGAATGTATGGAAAGAAAGAAACAAAAGAATATTCAAAGAGGAAAAGAATTCCTCGCTTCGCCTGGTAGAGCTGATCTTAAAACAGCTTAAGGAGACAGTTGGTACCACAGTTAGGGATCTCCCCAAAAGTCCTCCCTCAGAAGAAGAGTTAAGAATTCTCAGGCAGTTAGGCATGCAGGGGCTTATTCCACAAGGCCTAGACAAGAAAATAATCATGAGAGAAAAGGTTGAAGAGTTCTAGTATCCTCCCCTAGAAGGTTTTTTAAAGTATAACATCGATGGAGCTTCTAAAGGCAACCTGGGGAAGGCTGGCTTTGGGGGAGTTCTTAGGGATGATACCGGTAGCATAATCTCCCTCTTCCATGAGCACTTAGGAAAAGCCACCAACAACATGGCAGAACTAATGGCTTTGGAACAATGCTTAGAACTTCTGATACAGGACAATTGCCAAAATGTCATAATAGAAGTTGATTCAGAGTTAGTCATCAACGCAGCCAAGAGAATCAGTAATGGAACAGGGCCAGAAAAGGTTACAAAACACTGGAGGTTAACTCGGGTTCTCCACAAAATTTAGGTACATCTATAGGAACTACGCACTCTCAGATTCATACATGTGCGGAGAAAGGCCAACAAATTGGCAAACATTCTAGCCAACCAAGGGGTCAGCTGTAAGGATAGTGCAATTTTAATGGAGGGGAACGCAATGTCACAGAGTAACCTAAGAAAACTCTGCCATAACCAGGCAGAAGAGGACATAAAAGTATATAGAGGAAAAACTAAAGAATCCAACTAGTAATGGAGAGAGGTCAGATGGTTTCACAATTTTGGACAGAGAGGTTTACGATGGAAGGTGGGCCAGGGTTGGCCTTAGCAGTCAGGGTGACCACAATCTGGAATATTCCCAGTGCAGGGCGAAAAGTTTTCTCAGATAGAAGGAATACTAAAAGTCGCAAGCGAAGGCATCAGTTAAAGCAACAGCATTACCCAATCTTACAGTGGCAGAGGTCAAAACCGCTTCCGAAGTGGTTTTGGTGCGATCGCACCACTTTCATGACAAAGGTGGTTTCAAAAATATGATAGTGATGCCATACAACGCATGACACGTGGATGAGGGCCTAGTCTAAAACCACCCTCATCGCACATTAAAGTCCAACAGCTTCGGTCGTGCGATATTCGGCTTAGCCATTCAATGGCGCAAGACAAATTAACGCTCTGGATCGAGCGAGCAGTTTAGTGGGGCCCGAAGGTTAATCTTCCTACCTCTTCATGGCGCAATGTAGACCTCGACCGTCAGATCAAAAGAGAAAATGAACGGCAATGATCAAAAGATAGGAAGGGTTCGTGTGTGTGGTTACACGTGGGGAGGGCTCATAGGACCTAAGATGCCCGATGATTTTACGTGTTGTAATCAAAAAAGGGTTAGGAGGGAACCTTTTGGGAAACTGAGGAATAGGCTTCAGCTGGGCATTTTCCTTTTAGCCTATTATCACACAGTGTGATGGAGTTTGTACATATTGTAATTTTTTGTTTCATTTAATGATAATAAGGCACGACTCTTGCTTTAGCAAAAAAATATTAGCTTTAGCTTGGTATTTTAGTTTAAAATTTTAAATAGTTTATATTATTAAATTTTCTAAAATTTATAATATATATTTTTGTTCATATAATATTTTTGTGTTACATATTATTTTCATATGTTTTTGTTTGAATTTTGTTACAATATTTCCTCTTCATTAAACATGGTAAGTTGTAATAGCTATTCAATTAATTTAGAATTACCTTTGTGAGTAATCCCCTTCTACATCTTATTACCCAACTATTTAAATAGTTTAAGTTTGGATTTAACAATTTTGCTCAACCACTAAGCCCAATATGTACAAAACAAATTATTTACCATCTTCGCGTAATAATTAATTAACTCATAATAAATATATATGTTTCATATGAATATGAAAAGTACATTATAAATAATATATTAGCATAGATCTATCTTAATTCCAAATCTACCTAGTATGGAGAGGGAATAAATGTCTCAAGATGTAAACCTCTTTTTAAGTGCAAAACTTAAAAAAAGGTTTCCACCAAAATAAATTTGATACCTATAAACACTTGGTATATCAAGAACTAAGACGAATATGTATTGATTCCTTGATATATATATATATATATATACACACTAAGCTAATATGTATGTAGCTATATATATTTTGCTATAACCTTCTCCACTCTAACATCAACCCAAAAACTCATTAATTTAATGTTCCACTGTAACATCTACCCAATTTTTAGTATAGCTTTTGTGGATTAAAAAAAATTACAATTAACCTTATCTACTATAGCATCTACCCAATTTTTAGTATGCGTCTATAGCATCTACCCAATTTTAAGTATGCGTTTGTGGATGATAAAAACAAAAACAATTAACCTTATAATATAATATAGGCATAAAAGATAAAGGGAAACATAAAAAATAAAACACCAATAATTTAATACAGGTTAATGCCCTATATTAGAAATTAAAGGACAACTATATATTATATGATGCATGATTATACCCTACATTTAGAAATGATTATACCTATTTCTAGTTATGTTAGGTGATGCTATGCATAATTACACCCTATATTTAGAAACTATGAGGGCTAGGACAAAGGTACCAGCTGTGTCTATGGTTCATTGCTAGTTCAAAAATAATGTTACTCAAATATAGTGACCAAACCAACTTTACAATATTCATTAAGATGCATGTCACCACTACTTTGGACAATAGAGTAAGAAACACCGATGCAAATGAAATGCAATGTAGACCAATGATGGGATTTGATGGACTTGTGTTACAAGGCAATCGAGTGTTGAATCAACACGTAAATTGACACGTCAACATGATTTACCCCTTTTCAAAACGTTAGAGAAGGCCCGCAAAGCCCTCGATGCCCACCATAATGGCAACACACAATGCAAAATTATTCCATTTCTACTTCCATCGTTTCACCCCTCGTGGAGACGTGGACTTGGACAAACATATTCACTTAGGAGATGGGATTCATCATATGGATTTTTATGAGCTTTGTCATCCTTAACTTTTAACATCATCACAAAGTGAGGCAAAGACTTTAAGCATAAAATTGGACAGGAATTACTCCCAATATATCTGTTTGGAATAAATATTATTAGAAAGGTAACGAGAATAAATCATTTCCAAAATCATTTCCAATTTATTGATGATACTATTCTTGTAGGGGATCTCAAATAATTGTTTGGTCATTTCAGATAAATTTATTTACCTTTTTTTCCATATATTAGGTGGGAGGTGTACAATTTCTAAATATATTTCTAGAATGTACCTTTTGCTTCTTTGGCTTTGATCACAAGATCCCTTTCTTTCCCATCAAGTTTGATTAGAAATTATTTACCTATTTAGGTTTGCTCATTTGTCTCTCCTCACCCTCCATTCCTCTTTGGTAGAATGTTCTTGAAAAAATAAAGGAGATGCTTGATCAATGTGGGGTGCCTTGGATGAAACACGCTGGCATGATTGTTATTCTCAAATATATCTTATCTGCCCTATCCATCTTCAGGTTTATAGGTCTCTTTGCTCCAATAGGATAAGCACCAAATCTCTCAAGCTCGCTGAAAATTTCTATGGCAAGGCCGTAAATATACAACAACAAAATATTCATCTTGTTAATTGGAACATTATTAGAGCTCCAAAGGGGGAATGGGGGACTTGGAATTAAATATCATGCACTTATGGATCTATCAATGGGTGCAAAATTGTTATGGATACTTATCATAGGAAAGAAAGCTTAGAGTCCCTACTCGCACAATAGCTACAAAAGTAATTGATCACTCAAAGCCCTGGGCTTAGTTTGATGGATCTTCTCTCCAAAATAACAGTGGAGGGGCGATATTCTCTACCTTAATGATGGCCATTATTTCAAAATGAGTTTTGGATTCGAGCCTGGTTGAAATAATTTTGTTGAACTACATAGCCTTAAGCTCACTCTCTTATTTGCACTAGAAAAAGACTGCAAACAGATTCAGGTATTTGGAAACTCCAAAATCATCATTGACTAGTTCAATCGAACAACTCTATGTCACACACACACTCTAAAAAATTTTCTTGAAGAGACACTTATGATCAAATCACATTTTGAACATATTACATGTTGCCACATTTACAGGGAGAGGAACATCGGTGCTGATCATCTTTCCAAAGCGGGTGTGCAGCAAGATCTAGACTCATGGATAGTTAATGAACTCAATGGCATAGATCACTTTCAGTATTACAATCGCCCATTTATCCACAGAACTAGAACAAATGACAAATTTTGGCAGCTGCAACCATCAGATACATCAACACTGTTATTTTTGGACACCACTGGTTCATAATATTCATCATATGCATAATTTTTTTGAATATATGTATATAATATTAGTGACAATGATGGCATGGGCACAAGCATCACTACTTTTTGTACATTTATTTTTCAGTTTTCTGATGTCGTAGGATCTCATAGCTCTTTGAACTATAGACCTCGTTTAATCATTCATCTAGATATGCTATTCATAGCATCTACTACATGTAATTTTCATGTCATCTTTAATGGAAATTACAATTTTTCCTTGGGGAAAAAGGAAAGAAAGCTTAGTGGAAATCAATTATTTGAAAAAAATATTTATCTGGATCAAGATTATGTTGTATTGAAAGTTCTTCCTTAGCTGAATTGGGATCTTAGATATGGAAGTTGAGAAAGGTACCCATACCAATATTCCCTCCAACTTACATGGATTCTAGAAAATGACAATGCGTTCTCTTTAGCTATGCATGATATTTGTGAATGTCTTACTTAGCATAATCAAACTTCTTTATATGATATTTCATATTGGAAAGTGATAGGTTATTGGTTCAAATGGAACTTTGAACAACTTCCATCTCATCTCCATTCATCATTAGTTGCACTCGAATCAAAGTTATTGGATGCACTCCAAGTATGAGGAAAAAAATGGATCGTAGATTATGGGGATGATCATCCTACTATGTTAAATAAGGGTATCTTCAACAACTCTGCCTCCTTCCTCTTCCTCTTGAATCTCTCATTTGGGGAAAAAATTAGCACTCAGGCAAGTTTCCAAAGATCAACATGTTTTGCTGGTTGTTGGTGCACAATAAAATTCTCACAATAGACAATATTATGAAGCAGGGAATTGGTGGATCTTCTCACTATCCTTTTTATAAATGGAGAATCAACAAAGCGTTTACTTCTTGAGTGTTCTTATTCCAAGAAAGTTTGGAAATCATCTCTCTCAAGAATTATGCACCACCAACTTCCCTTAAGATGGAAGCAATTATTTAATAAATGTGCCTATAAATACTATCGATCTTTAAAGGAAAACATTTTTTAAAGCAACTATGGCTATCTATTCCAAAGTATGTATCATGGCATATTTCATTAGCAAGAAATATATATATATATATATAGTTTAGGAAAATAGCATGCCCTTGCCTTAAGTTTCTAATAGGGCCAAAACATTGATGATGGAATATCTAGTGAGCCAAGGACTATAGGTCCATTAATCCTAGGAATTGGATAGTCTTAGGAATCATTGTGTGACTCTTTATGTAAGGACACAATTCACTTTCCATTTCTCCTCCTTCCAACCCTGACCCATTTCAATGAAAAATTTGTTTGAGTCATTCATAGTTCTCTCTTAAAAAAAAAAGAAATAACATCACACTTTTGACTCCAATATTTTTTATGGAGTAGATAAAGGGAATTCAGGGGTGGCAAGTGTAGGAGAGGATCTCTTTAGCCTTGGAGGAAATATATAACACAATTTTTTTTGGAGCATTGGATAAAATACAAGCAATTGAATTGAAGCTTACACTCTTCTTTAGGGACTCATCGTCACACAAAATAATGGCATTTCCAATCTCATTATCCTTGGTGACACCAATGTTATCTTCCATCATATGATTAAAGACATTGATTTGAGGGATAATCATTTGAATTCGATATAATTACAATGGATTAATAGAATTAAAAGGAATTTTGAAATGTTCAAATGGTTCCACATTTAATAGGTAATAATACCTTCACCAATTCTCAAGAAAACAAGGTTATTGGGGAAAATTTTGATCTTTGATAATTTGTCATCATATTTATTATCAAGTCATTCCCTAATTATCCACCTGCCATCATATTATTACATAATGTTTTTTTATTGATGTCAAACCTATGGGGAGACCTAATATGGGTACATGAAACCCTTTTGGTTAGGGGGGAGACCCCTAATATAGATATTGTTGTTCAAATACTATTAGCCTGACTGTAGATATAAGTTGCCCTAGCATTGAGGGAGCATGAATCAACATGCATAAATAACACTTTTGAAAAGAACATTATAGCATGATTTAGATCGTGGTAATATGATCTGTATTAAGCATGAGGTATAGAGGAGAAGAGTAGAGGAGAGAGATCGAGGAGACTAAGAACTTAACAAAGGATTAGGGGGCCAAGTAGGTGGTTCGAGGCAAAAAATGAACTGTAAGCCAAACAATTGAAAAAACTTCAAATTTCTAGCATGAAATAGCGTGAAAATACTTTGCTTTCAAGCCACCTCCATCAATTAATGAATAGATATTTTAGTGTTAGTAGATGGTCTATCTACCAAAGCCTTAACCCTTCAGGATTTTTACAAAGGCATTTCTTTGTAGAATCATTGATATCTCAATATAAGTAGCCCATAGACTTTACCCTATTCACAAAGGTGTTAAGGTGTAGCACTCAAGGGCTAATTCCTCTCAGCATATTGGCATATCATCCGTTTATCAAAAAGGCATGACTCATGCAAATTCACTAATATGCTAGTATACTAGTTCCTGATCATAGTTCTAGTCACGTCGATGCTTAAATGTAGCACCCAAGGGCTAAAGCCATCAACATATCGCCATCTCCATATTTTAATAAAAATGGAAAAGTGTGTGTTTTATGATATTCTAGTATACAGGCTCTAGTCACAGCCCTTATTTACAAAAAACTTAAGGTTTAACACCCAAGGGCTTAGGCCCATCAACATATTTCCATATCAATTTTTTTACCAAAAGGCATAGGCTCATGGAATCACCAATATTACGATATATTGGTTCTCACTCTTAGCCTTGGTCATGAGAGTGTTTAGGAGTAGCACCCGAGGGCTTAAAGCCCTTGGCATATTAGCAACGGAAGGTTTTAGTGGTGCACTCAAGGTTGAATTCACTAATATGTGGATATCTATTACGTGATGGGCCCAATAGACAAAAAAAAATGATGACATGTGACATAATTATTCCCCATTTTCCATACTCCAAAAGTCCATGTTTTGCAAGTTCTTTTAGTGCTAAATTTTTCGGATGTTTTCCGATATTTTGATATTATCATCCAATTTTGAGGTTTGACCCTTTACAGCTCGGTTGCAATATTTGAAATTTGGCGAGAATTGAAGTCTATGCATCAGAGCTAGTAATATCAACACTTTTGGTGATATGAGTGCTTCAATATCTCTCGATATCCTGATATATTGATATTTGTTAGCTAACAGGTCTAGGTAATAGAAATTTTGTTGGTATCTAATGGAAAATGTTCTTGTTAAAAGGATAAAAAAAGGTCGAATTTTCAAATATTTTCAATGGTAACAAATTTTGGGAATTTCACTATACCAATATAATAACGCTTATACATGTTATAAGGATGTACAACGCATACGAGCACTAATACATGGAAAGCCATATTGAAGGGAGTGCCAAGGTTCCAAAGAACAATAAGCATTTTCATAGTGCTTGGTTGTATGTGATGATATTATGTATAAGTGCCAAGCTTCTAAAGTTTTAGAAAAGGGAGTGCATATACATTAAAGCACTGGTAGTATAAGCACTTAAGCATAGCATAAAGGCATATGTAGAAGCACGAGGCTCTAGTTTTTCTACCAAGCATATCATTTTGTAAGCGTCATACTTTTAAAAGTGGTTTGAAGGAAGTGCCTATTCTAATAGTTTGAAAGAAGTGTCATTTCTAACAATTTGAGTTGAAGAAAGTGCCTATTCAAACAACTCAAATTGAAGGGAGTGATAAATTAAAATGACATAGTAAGGTGTAATTGTACAAAGCTAAAATAGCGAATAGGTAACAAAAGTGAATCATTGCAGAGTAGAATTTAGAAAAAAAAGTGGACCTTTGAAGAATAAGTTTGCAGATGGGATTGGTGTCTCATGTAGGTTAGTGCCTACTATAGGTTTTAACCTGTATAGAAATTACCTGCATACAAATTCTAAAAACAGAAAATAAACAATGGCGAGAGCATAACACATAAAAGAAATATATACAGAGGTTTTCCCCTAGATCCCAAAACTGGGACTACCAGATTGATTTTTCATTATGTTCCTTTCAATGTTACATACATATATATACATTTTGAAGCATCCATAAACCCCAATCCATTAACCCTGAATTAGAACATAACAATAGTTCCCTTGATCGGATCTACAAAATACCATGGACAGAAAACCATCGCGCCCAAAACCATGTGCGAAATCCATGCACAAAACCATAGGTAGGTATGCTCACTTGATATAGGGTCCAAAAAAAAATTCCCAAGGCGCTGTCGTGAACCCCGTAAAGGGGGGCTACCGACACCCTCAAACCCCCCCACTACGCCCAATGCAATGAAGGGGGAGTTGGCCACCTCCCCATGCATGGGCTAGTTGTGGAAAGAATATAACACAACCAAACATTCTCCCACTTGTTGTTTTCTTTCCACAGGGGGTCATTGATCCAGCCCTACAATGGCCATTGTTTCTCTACACCAACAGAACTTATCAGTGCTCACAAACTTTGTCAACGCATCTACAGTATTCTTCAAAGTGTCCACCTTTACCGGCAACACCTTTTTGTATTATACAATATCCCTCACAAAGTGATATTGAACATCAATGTGCTTTGCCTGTGAATGATAAGCAGGGTTTTTGCGAGGTTTTTTTGTAAATATGATTAATGGGGTGGGAATTATTTGATTATGTGGCCATGCTCATGACATTTCCTACATCTGAAAGGTATATGCTCATGATATATGGGTTAGTGCCACATATTTTCCTAATAAATTAAGCATGTGTTGGTAGGAAGTGGTTGTGACACATTCATGTACACACATATGCATGCATATGACATGCACCTCCCCTCCTTCATGGCTTCTAAGCGCATGAAAAATGACACAAGAGAATTTCCAATCGGACCTTATCGTATTTCCTTTTCCCAAAATTCTTGTGGAAGAGAGTGTAACCGTATCCACACCGATGTTGCTATGAAGTCCTCTTTATCAAGGTTGAACCTTTTTCTCCAAAATCTCATATATAATCCATTAGAGTTGAAAAAGTATGGACCATTCTGAAAGACCCCATTTTCGTCTTCTAGGTTGTTGGATATCGTTGTGAAAAACCTTTAGACCTAAGCTTGAGAACTACATCACCTGTGGATTTTTTTAGACCCACCATATTAGAGCTCTCTTTGTTGGCTAAAGAATCATAAATTTTCCAGTTAAGGCATGGTCTTGAATATATTGGATCTTTTTTGCTATTTTTATAGAGGTCATCTTGTATTTTAGGATTTTCCGTGCCTCAGGACGCATGTTCCTAATTTCCACTTAGACCCCTCATCTTCATTGGTTTTCATTGGGTCTTTGGCTCATGAATAAGAGCTTGGTGGTGACCTTTCATTGTCCAAATCTTTCCTTGCACTAGAATTGTTGGATTTGCGTGGATTCTGGCTTGGGCCTCCTCTAGCCACCATGTTTCCATGGGAAGAGGCCACTACCCCTCTTCCAGAGGAACCATGGATCCTTGGAGTGGCTTAAACAAGGAAATAAAACCTTAATTTCAATCTTACAACCTTACGCTGTTTTCCAATACTAGTTTTCTTTCATTTGAAAAAAATGCAAAATCTTTTTGTCTTAAAATTAACAAAAATATTAAATAATCAATTATATAACTTAAACACTTGTTAAATTTGAGATATTTAAAAGAAACAACCTACATTTTAATAAATTTGAAATATCTAAAATTACAATAAATTTATACTATATATATTCATTTATTTATAAATTTAAATTATTAAACCACATTAATATATATTATTAGCATAAAATAAAAATTTATTAAATCTTAAATAATTAATTTTAATTTTAAACTATCATTAAACCATATTTATTATATTATTAGTATAAAATAAAAATTTATTAAAAATAAAATAGTTAAATATGAATACCATTTTAAGGAACGAGATATATATTTGAAGAATAACTTTAGCTTTCAAATGAGAAGAGACAATATTTCACATTTACATTTTGGAGTAATATTAATTTTTAAAATAAATTTATTATATTTGTGGAAGATATGTTATATTGTTTTATTTTGAGTTTAGTTTCGCAGTATCCACAGTAGAAACTATATTTTTGTTAACGTTTCAAATCCTAATAGGATCCATCATCAAGACCAATCTAAATGATGATAGAAGAAAAGCTTTGTGGTAGGATAAATAATTAAAGAAATATTTTGATTGAAAGTCGGCTCATAACTTTATTTAATTTTAATTTTAATTTATTATTTTTATTATTAATATTAATAAAAGTTTTATCATAATTTTTATTTAAATTGTTTATTATTATTATTTTAATTTTTATATTATTGTTTTATATTTTTGTCAAAAAAGTTTTGATTTTTAATTAATTTTAAAAAATTTAAATAACTTAGATCTTCTTAAGTTTATAAAAAATTTTGAAAAGAATAAATTGAATGGTTAAATATAAAAATTATATTAAAAATAAAAAATCTAAACAAAATTCTATTAACCAAGTGTTATAATAATTTAACATTTGTAACAATACCATGGGCTAATACTATGGCTTTTCAATACCACATGTCTAAAAACCATAACTCATTTCAAAATCAAAATATTTTATAGAAATTTCGTTTTAATTATTTTATAACACTTTTCAAATTAAAACTTAATACCTACAATATAACAAGATTCTTAACTGTGCATATTTACCCCTATTTTATTATGGATATTACTGACTTATAAATGAGTTTTGATACAATACCATGAACTAGAACCATGGCTTATTAATACCACTTACTCAAAAACTATAACTCATTTTAAAATCAAAATATTTTATTTTAATTTTAGTTTGTAACGGTATATATATATATATATATATATATTTGTTTTTTGATTAAGCACCAATTGATAGAGTAATTCATAAATGACAAAACAAAATTTATTAATGATAGTACTAGTCAAAGGCAAGGCTCTATCAATTGATTTGTTTGTTGATCATTATTAGTTTAGCATTAACCAATACAACTTATAATGTTTAACTTTGAAAAATAAATATTTATTTTTCACTATTTAAAAAAACTATTTTTCAAACTTTGGTTTTATTGCCGCCTTTGCATAAGATAATGCCATGTGGATAATTGTCTCACATATTTTATGCCATAATTTAAGGATATAATTACAATATTCTTGCATTATTTTTAGATATTTGTGTAGTGATTTTTTTATTCTTAAGATTTGAAGGAAGTAAATAACATATTTACCATTAGTTACTTCCCACTATAATTTAAGCAAGTATTTTCATAAAAAATAGATAGGAATAAGATGTAAATAAATACATTTACTAGGAGCTACTTCTCACCATTATTTATATTTTCCTCAGCAATTATGTAGGAGTACAACTGTCAAACTTTATGCAAGTCCATGTGCCTAAGGAATCAATTGTTTTATCCACCTCACATCTTAATTTATTAGTGTCTCTCAAAACAAGACCATAGTATTCCATTTTCCTATTAACCACTATTAATTTAGCTAACATTGACCAATGTAGGGTGTAATTTTTTATATAAATTTTCTAGTAACATAATTTTATTATTAAATTTATTCCTCCTTCAGTTTTCAATACTAACTTTCTTTCGTTTAAAAAAAATTTACAAAAACTTTTTGTCTTACAATTAACAAAAATATGAAAAAATCAATTATATAACTTAAAAACTTCTTCAAATTTAACATATTTAAAAAAAAACAACTTACATTTTCATAAATTTGAAATATCTAAAATCAAAATAAATTTATATTATATATTCATCCATTTTTAAATTTAACTTATTAAACCATATTGATATATATTACTTACATTTACATTTTCATAAATTTGAAATATCTAAAATTAAAATAAATTTATATTATATATTCATCCATTTTTAAATTTAACTTATTAAACCATATTGATATATATTACTGGCCTAAAATAAAAATTTATTAAAACTTAAAATAATTAATTTTAATTTTAAATTATCATTAAACCATATTTATCTATATTATTCGTATAAAATAAAAATTTATTAAAAATAAAATAGTTAAATATGAATACCAGGAATGATATATATATTTGAAGAATAGCTTTATCCGGTGGCAGTTCAAATGAGAAGAGACAATATTTCACATTTACATTTTGGAGTAATATTAATTTTTAAAATAATTTTATTAGATTTGTGGAAGATAGGTTATATTGTTTTATGTTTTTGGTGAAAATGTTTTTGATTTTTAATTTATTTTAAAAAATTTAAGCAAATTAAATTTGAAAAATATAAAATGAATTGTTAAATATAAAAATTATATTAAAAATAAAAAATTTAAACACATTTTTTTGACTAAGTGTTATAATAATTTATTTTCTTTTACAATATTATGGGTCAATACTATGGTTTATCAATACCACATGTCTAAATGGCAAAAACCATAACTCATCTCAAAATCAAAATATATTATAAAATTTTTATGTTAATTTAATTTTATAACATTTTTCAAATTAAAACTTAATACCCTATTTGCCATTTACATTGACAAGCTCGAAGGTTTTTTAGAGGAAGCAGGATGTGCTGGCACAATCTTAGCTGGGATAGTCGTCATCCTTCTTCTCTATGCTGACAATATTGTTCTCCTCGCAAGGTGTCCATCTGATGTTGATAAGAAACTTAGGCTTCTTAAGGATTTCTGCTCTAGCATGGGTATGACTGTTAACACTGACAAAACAAAAGTTATCATTATCAAATCCAAGAAGGACACCTACGCTGATTTTATGTATGACAATAATAACTTGGAGGAAGTGTATTCTTACAAGTACCTAGGAATTGATATTCGTCACAAGCTCAAATGGAACTATAGCATTGAGAAACGGATTAATGGGGGGTGGAAAGCTTAGTTTGGTCTTGAAAATAATTGTAAAACGACAAACCTCGTAATGTGGGATAAAAAGAAGTTCCTCTTTGAAACTTTAGTCACTCTTGTTATCTTATATGGATGTGAGGTTTGGGGTTGCAGCATCTCTAGAGAATCCTGGAGAAAGATTGAGCAAATCCAGAAGCGCTTTATAACGTATAACCTGAAAATTAAAAGCAATACACCCTATCCTATTCTCCTTATAGAAGTAGGTCTTTCCCCAATCGAGAGCCTAGCTATGAATAGGCTTTTGTTGTACAAGCACAAGCTCAATAATATAGGAGATCACAGACTTTCTAAGCTAGCTTTAAATTCCAGCCAAAACCACCTAAGGTTGAAACAAGGGTGGTATAAAGACACGAGGGCCTGGTTAAACCATTGGGAGATCAACGAGAATGATGCATTGCAAAACATTAATAACATTAAAAATATTGTTACTTCTAAGTTCAAAGAAAAAATGTGGTGTGAGAAAGATTTAGCAGCTAAAAGAAAATTAAGTTGTTATAAGAAGGTCATCAATCCCATCCTAGAAGATGAAAAGTGTCTCTCTATTTCAACTAGCTCAAAGAATAAAATTAATATAGCGAAGATTAGAACGAACTCTCATGAGTTCCATAGTGAAACAGGTCGTTGGGTAGTTCCTAAAACACCATGGATGGAAAGGATCTACCATCTCTGTGAGAATAGGAACATCGAAGATGAAAACCACTTCCTCTTAGAGTGCCCCGCATACAACCACATTAGATCTCAGTTTCATAATCTTTGTCGCAATACTGACCTCCCTAGCCTTTTACGATGTCAAAATTATAGTGAGCTTGGGAGGCTTCTCTCCAAGATTTTTGAGCATAGGAATAAAATCTTAAATCAAACTAAATAGTTTGTTTCTTTAGGTCCAATAGACCAAAGTTTGGTCTCAGTGGACGTTAACCATCATCATCATCATCATCATCAACAACAAGGATTTATTTATTTATTTTTATTTTTATTTATTTATTTTTATTTTATTATTATTATTATTATTTTTTATACAGTGGAATCGACAACAAGGGTAGCCTCGTGACTCGCGTTACATGGGGTCGATTCTGACTGCTACCTCTATAACCACTGGGAGCTGCGCCCACCCCTCTATACAACTCCAGGGTAAGTCCGAGGGATTTGAACTCGTGACCTTCAGTACGGAGCCCGCCTTTCTAACGAATTTCACCGCATTATGATTACCAACTTGCCTACCCCCGTGGGGCTCATCAACAAGATTCTTAACTATGCATATTTACTCCTATTTTATTATGGATATTGTTAATTTATAAATGGGCTTTGTTACAATACCATGGGCCAGAACCATAGCTTATTAATGCGGCTTGCCCAAAAACTATAACTCATTTCAAAATCAAAATATTTTATTTTAATTTTAGTTTATAACATTTAATCTATATATATATATATATATATATATATATATATATATATATATATATATATATATATATATATATATATAAGCACCAATTGATAGAGTAATTTAGAAATGACAGAACACAATTTATTAATGGTAGTATGAGTCGAAGGCAAGGCTCTAGCAATTGATTTGCTTGTTGATCATTATTAGTTTAGCATTAACCAATACAACTTATAATGTTTAACTTTGAAAAATAAATATTTATTTTTCAATATTATTAAAAAACTATTTTTCAAACTTGATGGGTTTATTGCAGCCTTTGCATAAGATAATGGCATGTGGATAATTGTCTGACATATTTTATGCCATAATTTATGGATATAATTACAATATTCTTGCATTATTTTTAGATATTTGTGTAGGGATTTTTTTATTCTTAAGCTTTGAAGGAAGTAAATAACATATTTACCATTAGTTATTTCCCACTATAAATTAAGCGAGTATTTTCATAAAAAATAGATAAGAATAAGATGTATGTAGGAGTACAACTACCAAAATTTATGGAAGTCCATGTGCATAAGTAATCAATTGATTTATCCACGTTACACCTTAATTTATTAGTGTCTCTCAAAACAAGACTATAGTATTCCATTTTCCTATTAAACACTATTAATTTAGCTAACATTGACCAATGTAGATTGTAATTTTTTATGTAAATTTTCTCGTAACATTAACCAATATAGATTATAATTTTTTACGTAAATTTTCCAATTATAATTTTTAATTTGAGTAATAAAGAATAAACTATTCTATAACACTTTTATTATAATAAATATTATTTTACTTATATAAATTAAATTATTAAAAAATAAAGTGTTATAATAAATATTATTTTACTTATATAAATTAAATTATTAAAAAATATTTATAGATTAATAACAATGATGTAAATAGTGATAAAAGATTAAAAAAAATCAAATCTAAAATTAAAACATTTTAATAAAATGTGTAACCCTATTTTCAAATATAAGTATAGCTATCAACATAATTAAATAACGAGCCTTGTCATTTACATTGAAAACTTGCCCACATTCTTCCCCTTGCATATATCATCCTTGCCATTATCCGACAATATTTATTCTGATCCATCGGATAATGTTAAGTGGTCCAATATTAATCCCGGTTTAAAATTAGTGTGTTAGGTTGCCCACTTCAATTATTCACCCTATTTTAAACTTAGGTCATTATTATCGCGTTGGTTATCTCGATTAATAAGTAACAAATGAAAACAATATTTATAACCGTCATTATTACGGCATTAGTTGTCTCGATTAAAGAATAACAAACGAAAACGATATATATTTATGTGTCGTTTTCGTTTATTTTATGATTTATATTTTGTATTAATTTTATGATTTATATTTTGTAGGAGTATAAGTTTAGATTTATGATTTATATTTTGTATGAGTATAAGTTTAGATTTATTGTTGGCGAAGCTGATATTTCTGTTTCGTATGAGAAAATATCTCTATTTTCCGGACTAGAACCAACAAAGGCTTTTTAAGTTTTTTATTTCAATTTAAGATGTATGAGAAATTGTTGGTTTTTTATATATTTTTAATTGAGGATTTAGATTGATTTTCAAGGAAATATGCTTAGCATATATTTAGTTTTAATGTTTATCAAGGGCTGTAATGTATTAAAGAGTTTGTTAGGTTGTATTGATATTTGATAAATTTAAAAAATTATATTCAGGCCATATGGCTGCACACCCACCATTTTCCTAGGGATTTGAGATTATTCCAATTTTAATAAATTCCTCCATGATAAGTTCCTCATTATTATTTATAACATTCATTTATATATAAGTAAACTTTATTTAGCAAAATGGTCCATTACTTTTAATAAATTTAAAATACTAGGTTCCCCACCCATCAATTTTTTAGAGATTTGAAATTATTCCAATTCTAATAAGTCCTCCATGATAAGTTCCTCATTATTATTTATAACATTCATTTATAATTCTTTTTTTTTTCTTAAAGTAATGTTGACCCAAAACCTTTTTATACATGGTTAATCAGGTAAATATGTGCATTATTAAAGCATTCTTTATGTTACAATAGTTTTTTTTTTTATATTTATGAATATCAACCATATTAATATTTTTAATGTAATTGTACTAATTTAATTTTAAATTTGTAAATGTTAAGAGAATCAAATTTTTCAAAATGTAAATTTTTGTTTTAAATATAAAATTTAAGAAATGTGATGTCTTTCCATTCAAAATTAAAATAAATCTAAACTGTATATATAAACCAACACTAACAAATTTTAATTTTTTATTTTATTTTAAATTTAATTAATACCCAATCAACACATTACCAAGACTTAGTACAATTAATGCATGCATTTTGAATGAATTCAAATATGCATATTTTATGAATCTTTTATTTTATTAACAACCATACTAATGACTGAATTCAATTAATGTGTGCATTTTGAATGAGTTGAAATATATACATTTTAAGAATCTTTTATTTTATTTTATATCTATTTTTTATTTTATTTTAAATTTGACTTTTAAAATTTAATTAAATTTGACCAATCAACTTATAAATTACCAGGACTGAGTTCAATTAATGCGTGCATTTTGAATGAAATCAACTCTGCATATTTTATTAATATTTTATGAGTTCAATTAATGTGTGAATTTTGAATGAATTCAAGAATCTTTTATTTTATAAACCTTAAAAATGTACAATTAGTTCGTTCATTCATAATCCATTTTTTGGGGTTCGTTCATTCATATTGAATTATACTTTTGACAATAACATTTTTTTGTGCGATTCAATTTATTTATTTATTTTCATGGTATAATTATATCACATCAATTCTTAAATATTATTAAGAAGGGTTACCAACCATTTTAACATCGACATGATTGAGATGCACGTTGTTTTCAACATCCTAACATATTTCACAATAACCCAAAGCTGCCAGTTGTCACATTCCATCCCATAGGTCACATTGGTGAGAGATGTGAGGTAACTTTCAACTCAAGAAGAAATGAGCCCTGAAGTAATGAGTCATGGCTCCATTGTAAGAGACAAATGATGTCTCTTAATGATTCGTGTTAGAGGGGACTTGAGTCTTGTGTACGAGAGCTACAACCCTCTTTTTGCTTTTTGTGTTCGGAATTATGATAAGGAGTGATATTGTATACTGGATGGTACGGAATGTTGGTTTATCTTGGTTTTAAAATATACCAAGTTTATATAAATTATTTCATGATTTTTATTAATTTTCTATAAATTATTTAATTGTTTTACTAATTTTAGATAAATCGTACATATTAATTACATCATTTTTACTGAATCCACAATGTTTAATTTTTTTAGTTAATTATTAGCTTTAGTTAATTATAATAAACATGGTTTTAAATAGAATTTACATATTAATATTTTTACATAATTTAATTAAAAAAATAAAAAAGAAAAATTACTCAAGCTATTTATTTTTATTTAAAAGTTGAATAAAAATTATATTTTTCAAGTTTACATTGTAATTGCAAATATAATCACCTGTTTTTGTTTAAAAATTGAATGGAAATTATATTTTTCAAGTGTACATTGTACTTATAAATATAATCACTTATTTTTGTTTAAAAGTTAAATGGAAATTATATTTTTCAAGAGTACATTGTACTTACAAATATAACATTATGTTTTATTTGAAAAATAATCTTATTTCTTTCCTTTTTTTAATATCATTACACCCTCTTTGAATATGTTTTTTTTTTTTTTTTTTTTTTTTTTTTTTCCGAAGGTGGCAAAACCTATCAAACTCAGCTGTCAAACCAACAGTGAGGACAGCCATCTCTGGCTGCTATCCGCGAATGTCGGTTTGACTCATCACTGTTATCAAGGAAAACCACGCCACCTGTAATAACCCGCTGGTGGTCCGTAAGGGAGCAGGCTTTCACTCCTGCCAGATGCCTCTGGGTCTTGGGCCGTTAACCTGTTTCCTTACGTCCGAGGAAGACGAGCTCTTAGCCAAGCAGAAGCAGTTTTACGGCATACTCCAGGCCGATCCCTCTTTGAATATGTTGGATAGAAAGTAGTTGTAATTTTAAAATTGAATTAATAATATTTTTTTATCAAAGACTTATATTTATGAAGTTTCTTATTCTTTATAGTGGAATTATATTTGCCACTATTATTCATGAGAAAGAAAATTTGATTCATAGATTTACACTTGTGTATAAGAATTAAAAATACTAATGGAAAAAGATACAAGGTAGAGCTTATGAATGAACAAATGACAGAGTTAATTTTTCTAATAAATTCATATTTTACATTTTTATCTAAAAACACAAAGTTTACCATAATTCATTTATATATATATGAAAAAAATAACATTTTAAAATGAACTATATAAATGAAATAACATTTTAAAATGAACTATATGAATGAAATAACATTTCAAAATGAACTAAAAACCATATATCAAAATTTCATAATTAGACTCATCATCAATCAATTAAAATTAATATTAATATTAGCTTTAGCTTGGTATTTTAGTTTAAAATTTTAAATGGTTTATATTATTAAATTTTCTAAAATTTATAATATATATTTTTGTTCATACAATATTTTTGTGTTATATATTATTTTCATATATTTTGGTTTAAATTTTGTTACAATCTTTCCTCTACATTAAACATGGTAGGTTGTGATAGCTATGCAATTAATTTAGAATTACCCTTGTGAGTAATCACCTCCTACATCTTATTACCCAACTATTTAAATAGTTTAGATAATCAGTCACATGGCAAATAAATTATCAAATTAAAATTTGGATTTAACAATTTTGTTCAATCACTAAGCCTCATGTGTACAAAACATATTATTTACCACCTTCGCATAATAAGTAATTAACTCATAAGAAATATATATGTTTCATATGAATATGAAAAATACATTATAAATAATTTCATATGTTTCATATGTTTATGTGTACATTGTACTTACAAATATAACATTATGTTTTATTTCAAAAATAAATTTAATTCTTTCTTTTTTCCCTTTTTTTTTAATGTCATTCCACCCTCCTTGAATATGTTTGATAGCAAGTAGTTGCAATTTGTCACACTCTATCACAGGAGTAAATTTTTTTTTAAATTCTTACTTACCAACTTATAATAAACTTGCACATAAACCTTATATGGAGATTCCTCGTACCAATAACATATAAATATATATAATTCCGCACACATATCATAAGCAGCACAACTAAATCCCACTCGACATATTGTAATGGTTACATTTTGAAATACATGCATGCATGGGTTAATTGTCTTCCCATACCCGTTTATTTAATATGTTTATATATGTTAACTTGGTATGTTGCGATTATGGCTTCGAACCCAAGGCAAGACCCGGGTACAGTGGACTGTTCGCCTTCTTAATTATAACCTTTATGGAATTTTCCAAATATGGTACTGGTTTGTATCCCCGAGACGCTGATGTGGTGAAGTTCTGCCGCTTACGGCTCTCGCTTATTGTATGCCGTCCACCTGGCTTGATCGGTGGTCAGCCTTCAAACGGCCATGTGCGGTGGCGTGCCCTAAGGCTCCAAGTGTTATGAGGCCAGGCACCTCGATCTTACCATTTCGCGCTCATAATTCTTCCCGGTTCCTCCTTGTCGATCGAACGGTTGAAAGAAGCTCAGTCAGATCGAAGGTTGGAAATTACGCCACGAAGCAGGGTTTTACAGTGAAATATTTAAGTGTTGTTCCTTCTCGGCTTATTCTTGTTTCCATATCGGAGCGACTGTGTGCTGCCGAAGACTTTGGTGGCTCTCTGCCATACCGGGGTTCCATTCTCAGTCCCAGAGCATGGTGTCATGCCGCGACTTCTCCTTTCGACGCAGGTATAGACGTGCTCGTTCTTTGGCTTAACTTCTGGAGTTTTTTCATGATTCCGGATTGAACCTTTTCCGCTGTTAAATTGTTTTGTCATTGTTCTCAGCAATTCCGATAGGGTTCTAAATTTAATTGTCTCAATGTATTCAGGAGGTGCTTCGGCGACCGGTCGGCGTTTGGGAAGAATCTGGCTTTTTCCTTCCTCAGCCGTTCCACTACGGGTAAGAGCTGGTTGCTTTCCAAAGGTCCTGCTTTCGTAATCTTTTCTCAGAGTACTGTCTGAACCTCTGTTCCACTGAACAGGGTTGCCGAGGTTCTTGCTATTGTAATCGATTTTCCCGCCATGCATCCGGGGTTTCTTTACTGAGAAACTATATGACTCATTTTCTAGTTTGTATGGTTATTTATATCCGGTTGTTTTTATTGCCAAACTCAGGCGGAACTCCGCCTAGGCACGGTACGCCGGTTTGAGTTGTATATATATGTACTGTTCTGTTTTCAGGGTTCTGCCCGGCTCACGGGCGTTGCTCCATAGCAATACTGTTACAGTTTTATAATGTTAATCTCTTGTTATTCGGTTACAAGTTTGTCGTGCGAGTTCTGGTATTTTGGTATGACTATAATATGTTCTCGATATGGATTGCCTTTTTCACAGCTTTTACTTCGAACTCGTTTGACATACGAGTCGCCATTCGATTTTCTTTTCAGGTTTATGAGTTATTCTGTAGTGGCTATATCTTGGTTCTTAGTTCGGCAAAGGTGCCCTGCTGGCTAAGCACACGCTTACGCCCGCAGCGGTGGCACCTTAGAGCCAGAGTCTTTTGCAAATAACTATACGTATGCATAATGTATTGATCTTTTCCTTTGTTACATGAACAGGAATATCTTCGCCTGTAGGTTATGTCTATAATATGCATGTACTTAATTTCAGTCTGTCGTTTATGTCTATAATATGCATGTACATAATTTCAATCTGTCGTTTTACTTATGTAATAGCAGAGATATTGTTTTTCACTTCAGAGGTTGTATTTAGACTACCGACGAATGTTCGGCCCGCTCTTGCCTTGATAATGGTTTGATCCCGCCATTGTTTGCTGCTACTTGGAATCGATATAAGAAGCGTAACTGTTCTGTTTATGGCTCGTTTAATTTCTTTAAATATTGTTCGCTCTAGAGTACAGAGTAGGGTTAAATAGTTCCTGTCTGTTTAATATTTGGTTTTTTCGCCTGTAATACAAGTTCTCAGTCAATATATATTCAATGCTTACATTCTTGAATGGAAATGCAGTTACGGTCTCCGCCGAGCACATAGAAGGTTTTCTTTTCTAGGGAATAGGCAGTTTGTTTCCCTCTAATTTATTTGGTTCACCACAGAAAGATAAAGTCATTTCTCAGTTAATAGGCTTACCACAGAAAGATAAAGTCATTTCTCAGTTAATAGGCTTACCACAGAAAGATAAAGTCATTTCTCAGTTAATAAGCTTAATAAGCCATACCTGCTTAGCCGCAAACCTGTATGTAATGCTTGTCAACCACCCGTCCGTAGGAAGATCCTTCTCGATCTTCCACCCCCAAGCACATCTGCAGATCTCGTCTGCTATCTCACTGGCTATGCCAGATCTCGCTATCTGATCCTAACCAGACATAGCGGATTCAGGAATTCTCTTCCTCATAAACATGCCATCTGGTCCTAACCAGACATAGCACTTTCTTTGTTTTTCCCTTCTGCCATCTGATCCTAACCAGACTTGGCATTTTCCCCTTTTTCCTCTTGGGGACTCAACTGCCTCCTCAAGGCAGTTAGGGTTTCTTTTATTTAACCACCTTCACAGTGATTAGCCACAGTTAATCATATACTCAAATTGAATAATGATAACACAATTAATTATCATAATGGTTAACAATACTTAACAACAGAGTTTTTATATTTCATCAAACAGAGTTTATCTCACAGTTAAATTTACTAATTTACCAACATTACTCCTCACGAAGGGCATCACACAATTTTAAAATTGAACTAATAATATTTCTTTATCAAAACTAGACTTATATTTACGAAGTTTCTTATTCTTTATGGTGGAATTGTATTTACTACTCTTGTTTATGAGAAAGAAATTTTGATTCATAGATTTGCACTTGTGTATAAGAATTAAAGACACTAATGGAAAAAGATACAAGGTAGAGTATATGATTGAACAAACGACATAGAGTTAATTTTTTTAATAAATTCATATTTTACAGTTTTATCTAAACACAAAGTTTACAATAATTCATATATATGTATGAATGAAATAACATTTTAAAATAACCTAAAAACTATATATCAAAATTTCATAATTTAAGTCAGCATTAATCAATTAATCTTAATATTAATATTAATATTAGCTTTA
The DNA here is from genome assembly GCA_031772625.1 of Pinus tabuliformis. NCBI lineage: Eukaryota > Viridiplantae > Streptophyta > Pinopsida > Pinales > Pinaceae > Pinus > Pinus tabuliformis. The sequence continues at coordinate 33,223,832 of CM062804.1, forward strand.
GCTTGGTATTTTAGTTTAAAATTTTAAATGGTTTATATTATTAAATTTTCTAAAATTTATAATATATATTTTTGTTCATATAATATTTTTGTGTTACATATTATTTTCATATGTTTTTGTTTGAATTTTGTTACAATATTTCCTCTTCATTAAACATGGTAGGTTGTGATAGCTATTCAATTAATTTAGAATTACCTTTCTGAGTAATCCCCTTCTACATCTTATTACCCAACTATTTAAATAGTTTAAGTTTGGATTTAACAATTTTACTCAACCACTAAGCCCAATATGCACAAAACAAATTATTTACCATCTCCACGTAATAATTAATTAACTCAGAATAAATATATATGTTTCATATGAATATGAAAAATACATTATAAATAATTTATTAGCATAGATCTATCTTAATTCCAAATCTACCTAGTGTGGAGAGGGAGTAAATGTCTCAAGATGTAAACCTTTTTTTAAGTGCAAAACTTAAAGAAAGGTTTCCACCAAGATAATTTTGATACCTATAAACACTTGGTATATTGGGAATTAAGACAAATATATATATTGATTCCTATATATATATATATATATATATATACACACCAGGCTAGTAAGCTAGTATGTGTGTAGCTATATATATTTAACTATAACTTTCTCCGCTATAACATCTACCCAAAAACTCATTAATTTAATGTTCCACTATAACATCTACCCGATTTTTAGTATAGCGTTTGTGGATTAAAAAAAATTACAATTAACCTTATCCACTATAGCATCTACCCAATTTTTAGTATGCATTTATGGATGAAAAAACAAAAACAATTAACCTTATAGTATAATATAGGCATAAAAGATAAAGGGAAACATAAAAAATAAAACACCAATAATTTAATACAGGTTAATGCCCTATATTAGAAATTAAAGGACAACTATATATTATATGATGCATGATTATACCCTACATTTAGAAATATTATATGATGCATGATTATACCCTACATTTAGAAATGATTATACCTATATCTAGTTATGTTAGGTGATGCTATGCATAATTATACCCTATATTTAGAAACTAGAAGGCAACTATGTTATGTGATGATGTATGATTATATATTGGACAAAGGTACCAGTTATGTCTATGATTCATTGCTAGTTCAAAAATAATGTTACTCAAAGATAGTGACCAAACCAACTTTACAATATTCATTAAGATGCATGTCACCAGTACTTTGGACAATAGAGTAAGAAACACCGATGCAAATGAAATGCAATGTAGACCAATGATGGGCTTTTACGGACTTGTGTTACAAGGCAATCGAGTGTTGCGTTATAAGAGGTTGAATCAACACGTAAATTGACACGTAAACATGATTTACCCCTTTCCAAAACGTTAGAGAAGGCCCGCAAAGTCCTCGATGCCCACCATAATGGCAACACACACTGCAAAATTATTCCATTTTTACTTCATCGTTTCACCCTCGTGAAGACGTGGACTTGGACAAACATATTCACTTAGGAGATGGGATTCATCATATGGATTTTTATGAGCTTTGTCATCCTTAACTTTTAACATCATTAGAAAGTGAGGCAAAGACTTTAAGCATAAAATTGGACAGGAATTACTCTCAATATATTTGTTGGAATATATATCATCAGATGGGTATCATTAGATGGGTAACTAGAATAAATCATTCCCATTCCCAATTTGTTGATGATACTATTCTTTTAGGGGATCTCAAATAATTGTTTGGTTATTTTAGATGAATTATTTACTTTTTTTTCCATGTATTAGGTGGGAAGAGTACAATTTCCAAATATATTTCTAGAATGTACCTCTTGCTTCTTTGGCTTTGATCACAAGGTCCCTCCCTTTCCCATCAAGTTTGATTAGAAATTATTTACCTATTTAGGTTTGCTCATTTGTCTCTTCTCACCCTCCATTCCTCTTCGGTAGAATGTTCTTGAAAAAATAAAGGAGAGGCTTGATCAATGGGGGGTGCCTTGGATGAAACACGATGGCATGATTGTTATTCTCAAACCTATCTTATTTGCCCTATCCATCTTCAAGTTTATAGGTCTCTTTGCTCCAATAGGATAAGCACCAAATCTCTCAAGCTCGCTGAAAATTTCTATGGCAAGGCCATAAATCTACAACCAAAAAATTTCATCTTATTAATTGGAACATTATTAGAGCTCCAAAGGGGGAATGGGGGACTTGGAATTAAATATCATGCACTTATGGATCTATCAATGGGTGCAAAATTGTTATGGATACTTATCATAGGAAAGAAAGCTTAGAGTCCCTACTCGCACAATAGCTACAAAAGTAAGTGATCACTCAAAGCCCTGGGCTTATTTTGATGGATATTCTCTCCAAAATAATAGTGGAGGGGGTGATATTCTCTACCTTAATGATGACCATTATTTCAAAATGAGTTTTGGATTCGATCCTGGTTCAAATAATTGTGCTGAACTACGTAGTCTTAAGCTCACTCTCTTATTTTCACTGGAGAAAGACTGCATACAGATTCAGGTATTTGGAAACTCCAAAATCATCATTGACTGGTTCAATCGAAAAACTCTATGTCACACACACTCTAATTTTTTTTCTTGAAGAGACACTTATGATCAAATCACATTTTGAACATAGTACATGTTGCCACATTTACAGGGAGAGGAACATCGGTGTTGATCATCTTTCCAAAGCGGGTGCGCAACAAGATCCAGGCTCATGGATAGTTAATGAACTCAATGGCATAGATCTCTTTCAGTATTACAATCGCCCATTTATCCACAGAACTATAACAAATGACAAACTTTGGCAGCTACAACCACAGGATACATCAACACTGTTATTTTTGGACACCACTGGTTTCTAATATTCATCATATGCATAATTTTTTTGAATATATGTATATAATATCAGTGACAATGATGGCATAGGCACAAGCATCACTACTTTTTGTACATTTATTTTTGCGTTTTCTGATGTCATAGGATCTCATAGCTCTTTGAACGATAGACCTGGTTTAATCATTCATCTAGATATGCTATTCATAGCATCTACTACATGTAATTTTCATGTCATCGTTAATGGAAATTACAATTTTTCCTTGGGGAAAAAGGAAAGAAAGCTTAATGGAAATCAATTATTCGAAAAAGATATTTATCTGGATCAAGATTATGTTTTATTGAAAGTTCTTCCTTATCTGAATTGGGATCTTAGATATGGAAGTTGATAAAGGTACCCATACCAATATTCCCTCCAACTTACATGGATTCTAGAAAATGACAATGCGTTCTCTTTAGCTATGCATGATATTTGTGAATGTCTTACTTAGCATAATCAAACTTCTTTATATGATATTTCATATTGGAAAGTGATAGGTTATTGGTTCAAATGGAACTTTGACCAACTTCCATCTCATCTCCATTCATCATTAGTTGCACTCGAATCAAAGTTATCGGATGCACTCCAAGTATGAGGAAAAAAATAGATCGTAGATTATGGGGATGATCATCCTACTATGTTAAATAAGGGTATCTTCAACAACTCTACCTCCTTCCTCTTCCTCCTGAATCTCTCATTTGGGGAAAAAATTAGCACTCAGGCAAGTTTCCAAAGATCAACATGTTTTGCTGGTTGTTGGTGCACAATAAAATTCTCACAATAGATAATATTATGAAGCAGGGAATTGGTGGATCTTCTCACTATCCTTTTTATAAATGGTGAATCAACACAGTGTTTACTTCTTGAGTGTTCTTATTCCAAGAAAGTTTGGAAATCATTTCTCTCAAGAATTATGCACTACCTCAAACTTCCCTTAAGATGGAAGCAATTATTTAATAAATGTTCCTATAAATACTATCAATCTTTAAAAGCAAACCTTTTTTAAAGCAACTATGGCTATCTATTCCAAAGTATGTATCATGGCATATTTCATTAGCAAGAAATATATATATTGTTTAGGAAAATATCGTGCCCTTGCCTTAAGTTTCCAATAGGGCCAAAACATTGATGATGGAATATCTAGTGAGCCAAGGACTGCAGATCCATTAATCCTAGGAATTGGATAGTCTTAGGAATCATTGTGTGACTCTTTATGTAAGGACACAATTCACTTTCCATTTCTCCTCCTTCCAACCTTGGCCCATTTCAATGGAAAATTTGTTTTAGTCCTTCATAGTTCTCTCTTAAAAAAACAAGCAATAACATCACACTTTTGACTCCAAAATTTTTTATGGAGTAGATAAAGGGAATTCAAGGGTGGCAAGTGTAGGAGAGGATCTCTTTAGCCTTGGAGGAAATATATATCACAATTTTGTTTGGAGCATTGGATAAAATACAAGCAATTGAACTGAAGCTTACACTCTTCTTTAGGGACTCATCCTCACACAAAATAATGGCATTTCCAATCTCATTATCCTTGGTGACACCAATGTTATCTTACATCATATGATTAAAGACATTGATTTGAGGGATAATCATTTGAATTCGATATAATTACAATGGATTAATAGAATTAAAAGGAATTTTGAAATGTTCAAATGGTTCCACATTTAATAGGTAATAATGCCTTCACCAATTCTCAAGAAAACAAGGTTATTGGGGAAAATTTTGATCTTTGATAATTTGTCATCATATTTATTATCAAGTCATTCCCTAATTATCCACCTGCCATCATATTATTACATAATGTTTTTTTATTGATGTCAAACCTATGGGGAGACCCAATATGGGTACATGAAACCCTTTTGGCTAGGGGGGAGACCCCTGATATGGATATTGTTGTTCAAATACTATTAGCCTGACTATAGATATACGTTGGCCTAGAATTGAGGGAGCACGAATCAACATGCATAAATAACACTTTTGAAAAGAACATTATAGCATGATTTAGATTGTGGCAATATGATCTATATTAAGCATGAGGCATAGAGGAGAAGAGTAGAGGAGAGAGATCGAGGAGAATAAGAACTTAACAAAGGATTAGAGGGCAAAGTAGGTGGTTCGAGGCACAAAATGAATTGTAAGCCAAACAATTGAAAAAACTTCAAATTTCTAACATGAAATAGCGTGAAAATACTTTGCTTTCAAGCCACCTCCATCAATTAATGAATAGATATTTTAGTGTTAGTAGATGGTCTATCTACCAAAGCCTTAACCCTTCAGGATTTTTACAAAGGCATTTCTTTGCAGAATCACTGATATCTCAATATAAGTAGCCCCTAGACTTTACCCTATTCATAAAGATGTTAAGGTGTAGCACTCAAGGGATAATTCCTCTCGTCATATTGGCATATCATCCGTTTATCAAAAAGGTATGACTCATGCAAATTCACTAATATCCTAGTATACTAGTTCCCGATCATAGTTCTAGTCACATCGATGCTTAAATATAGCACCCAATGGCTAAAGCCATCAACATATCTCCATCTCCATATTTTAATCAAAATGGAACAGCTCGTGTTTTATGATATTCTAGTATACAGGCTCTAGTCGTAGCCCCTAGTTACAAAAAACGTAAGGTTTAACACCCAAGGGCTTAGGCCCATCAACATATTTCCACATCAATTTTTTTACCAAAAGGCATAGGCTCATGGAATCACCAATATTATGATATATTGGCTCTCACTCTCAGCCTTGGTCATGAGGGTGTTTAGGAGTAGCACCTGAAGGCTTAAAGCCCTTGGCATATTAGCAACTGAATATTTTAGTGGTGCAATCAAGGTTGAATTCACTAATATGTGGATATCTATTACGTGATGGGTCCAATAGACAAAAAAAATTGATGACATGTGACATAATTATTCCACATTTTCCATACTCCAAAAGTCCATGTTTTGCAAGTTCTTTTAGTGCTAAAATTTTCGGATGTTTTCTGATATTATCATCCAAATTTGAGGTTTGACCCTTTACATATCAGTTAAAATATTTGAAATTTGGTGAGAATTGAAGTCTATGCATCAGAGCTAGTAATATCAACACTTTTGGTGATATCAGTGCTTCAATATCTCTCGATATCCTGATATATTGATATTTGTTAGCTAACAGGTCTAGGTAATAGAAATTTTGTTAGTATATAATGGAAAATGTTCTTGTTAAAAGGATAAAAAAAGGTCGAATTTTCAAATATTTTCAATGGTAACAAATTTTGGGAATTTCACTATACCAATATAATAATGCTTATACATGTTATACGGATGTACAAGGCATACAAGCACTAATATGTGGAAAGTCATATTGAAGGGAGTGCCAAGGTTCCAAAGAACAATGAGCATTTTCATAGTGCTTGGTTGTATGTGATGATATTATATATAAAATCCAAGCTTCTAAAGTTTGACTAAAGGGAGTGCTTATACATTAAAGCATTGGTAGTATACGCACTTGAGCATAGCATAAAGGCATATGTAGAAGCACCAAGGCTCTAGTTTTTCTACAAAACATATCGTTTTGTAAGCGCCATACTTTTAAAAGTGGTTTGAAGGAAGTGCATATTCTAATCTTTTGAAAGAAGTGTCATTTCTAACAATTCGAGTTGAGGGAAGTGCCTATTCAAAAAACTCAAATTGAAGGGAGTGATAAATTAGAATGACATAGTAAGGTGTAACTATACAAAGCTAAAGTAGCGAATAGGTAACGAAAGTGAATCATTGCAGAGTAGAATTTAGAAAAAAAAAGTGGACCTTTGAAGAATAAGTTTGCAGATGGGATTTGTGTCTCATGTTGGTTAGTGCCTACTGTAGGTTTTAACCCTGTACATAAATTACCTGCATATGAATTCTAAAAACAGAAAATAAACAATGGCGAAAGCATAACACATAAAACAAATATACACAGAGATTTTCCCCTTGATCCCAAAACTGGGACTACCAGATTGATTTTTCATTATGTTCCTTTCAATGTTACAATACATATATTTACATTTCGAAGCATCCATAAACCCCAATCCATTAACCCTATATTAGAACATAAATGTAGTTCCCTTGACCGGATCTACAAAATACCATGGACCGAAAACCATTGCGCCCAAAACCATGTGTGAAATCCATGCACAAAACCATAGGTAGGTCTTCTCACATAATATAGGGTCCAAAAAAAATTCAGGGGTGCTGGCCTGGACCCCATAGAGGGGGGCTATCGCCCCCCTCAAACCCCCCCACTGTGCCCGGTGCAACAAATGGGGAGTTGGTCACCCCCCCATGCATGGGCTAGTTGTGGAAAGAATATAACACAACCCAACATCCTCCCGCTTGTTGTTTTATTTCCACAGGGGGGCATAGGAGAGCTTAGTCATTGATCCAACCCTACAACGCCCATTGTTTCTCTACACTAAGAGAAATTATCAGTGCTCACAGATTTTGTCAATGCATATGCAGTATTCTTCAAAGTGTCCACCTTTACCAGCAACACCTTTTTGTATTCTACCATATCCCTCACAAAGTGATATTGAACATCAATGTGCTTTGTCTTTGAATGATAAGTAGGGTTCTTTGCGAAGAAAATTTCACTTTGGCTGTCATAGTATATCCTTATATCTCGTTGTACTAACCCCATACATGAACACAATCTCTGCAACCAAACTGCTTCCTTGCTTGCATGAGTGGCTGTCATGTATTCTGCCTCTGTAGTTGACAGTGCCACTACAAATTGTCTCTTACTCATCCAACTGACCACACCTCCAAATAGGTTAAACACATACCCACTTGTAGATCTTCTTTGATCCATATCTCCATCCCAGTCTACATCAACAAAGCCATGGATGTCCAAAACTCTGTCCAATCCTGGTCTTCCTTGGTAGCACAAACCATAATCACTAGTGCCACACAAATACATGAAAACCCACTTCACTACTCTCCAATGCTCCTTCCCTGGTTTTGACATAAACCTGCTCAATACTCCCACTGCATGTGCAATGTCTCGTCTAGTACAAACCATCGTATACATCAGGCTACCAACTGCACTTGCATATGGAACATGGGACATGTCCTCTTCCTCTTCTTATGCCTTGGGACACTATTCAACAAATAACTTTACACCTACAAGAATAGGAACCTTCACCGGTTTACTATCTCGCATATTAAACCTTTGCAGTATTGTCGTGACATACTTTCTTTGGTTTAACCAGAGTTTCCTCTTTTCCCTATCTCGTTTAATATCCATGCCCAAAATATAGCTTGCAGCACCAAGATATTTCATGTCGAATTTGGAGGACAATTTGGTCTTCAAATCCTGGATAATTTCTTTGTCATTTCAAACTAGCAACATATCATCCACATACAAGACCAGATAAATAACATGGTCACCAATTAATTTAAAATACACACAGTGATCTACTTTGCTTCTGGTGAAGCCAAGTCCCCGTATAAATGTATCAAATTTCTGATACCACATCCTTGGTGACTGTTTTAACCCATACAAAGCCTTTTTAACTTGCATACCAATTCTTTCTTACCCTTCACTGCAAATCCTTCAGGTTGCTTCATGTAGATCTCTTCTTCCAGATCCCCATGAAGAAATGTTGTCTTCACATCCATCTATTCTACCTCAAAATCAAAAGTGGCAGCAACAAATAAAAGTAATATAATAGAAGCTACCTTGGCATCAGGAGAAAAAATATCACCAAAATCAATTCTCGACATCTGGGAATAACCTTTTTCTACCAACCGAGCTTTGTGTTTCTCCACCTTTCCTTCTGCATTCATCTTCTTCTTAAAAATATATTTTCTTCCAATGGGCGTCCTTCCTGCTGACCACTCCACCAGATCCCAAGCCTCATTTTTGTGCAAAGATGCCATTTCATCAACCATGGCCTCTTTCCAGAGTTTTCCATCCTCTGAATCTACTGCTTCCTTCACAGTTCTGGGATCATCATCAGTAATAGATAAAGAAAAATTTGAACAAAAAGAAGATGGACTATACCTTTCTGGTTTCCTTCTTTCTCGAACTGATCTTCTCACAACTGGAGTTTGTGGCTCTTCATCTTTTGATTCCTCTTCTGCTGTAGAGTTTGATTCTTCCTCCTTTAGATCAAACTCTATCTTCTCAGGTTCTTTTGGTAGGAATTCATATTTAATAACATCTTTCACCTCTCTAAACACCACATCTTGGTTGTACACAACCTTCCTTGTTACTGGGTTCCAAAGCTTATAACATTTTAAACCATCCTTATACCCAATAAATATGCACTTTTTAGATTTACTATCCAACTTTGTTCTTTTCTCCTTTGGAACATGTACATATGCATCACATCCAAATATTCTCAAATGTGAAAGAGAAGGTTTCTTACCAAAACATACCTCTAGTGAAGTCTTATCCTCCAACGTTGATGAAGGTGATATGTTGACCAGGTAACATGCAGTCTCCACCGCATCTGCCCAGAATTCCTGTCCTAACCCAGCAACACTGAGCATGCTTCTTGCCCTTTCCATCAACGTCTTGTTCATTCTTTCTGCAACTCCATTTCGCTCAGGTGTGTATGAAGTAGTCTTCTGTCGTGCTATACCACACTTCTTACAAAACTCTTCAAATTCCTTCTTGCAAAACTCTCCACCATTTTCTGTCCTCAGCACTTTTATCTTCTTCTTTGTCTGGTTTTCCACCAGAGCCTTAAGTTCTTTAAACCTATCAAAGAGTTCAGATTTATTCTTGAGGAAAAATATCCATGTATTCCTTGAGAAGTCATCTATTAATGATACATAGTACATAGACTTACCCAGTGATGGAACTGACATAGGTCCAAACACATCACTATGCACAATCTCTAATATTTGTTTCGCCCTCTTACCACCAGAGGAGAAACTCACCCGATTCTGTTTCCCATATACACAATTTTCACAGAAATCAAAATCTAGAGAGCTATTAGACATACCTTTACCATGAAGTATTTGACGGTGCTTCTCTCTAATATGTCCAAGCCTTTGATGCCATAGCATGATCTTTTCTCCAGAGACCACTAGATTTTCTGCTCCACTTTCAGGAACCACAGAATTGTTGCACCCATCAATAGTAGTGCTACCTTGCAGCTTGTACAAAACTCCAATCTGAACTCCCCACATCAATACCAGTGCTCCCCGAACCATCTTGCAAGTATCTTTCTCGAACATTGTTTTTACCCCTGCATCATCTAGCTTGCTTACAGAAATCAGATTTCTGGTTAATGCAGGAATATGCAGAACACCCGGAAGTGTTCGAATCCTTCCACCTTGCAACTTCAACTTGACTTTTCTGCGGCCAATGGTTCTAGCCTTCATGTCATCCCCTAAGAAGACATCACTACCATCATATTTCTCATAATCGTAGAACCACTCTCTATGGGGAGTGAAGTGAAAGTATGCACCTAAGTCAATCAACCATGCCTCATGATATACATGTGTACTTGAAGAAGAAGCCAAGTACACATCTCCACTTTCATCTGAGGTGTTTTTTGCCTCTGCAGAAGGAGCATCATCAGATACCTTTCATTTCTCAAAAGCTTTACATTTATAGGCCCTTTTGTAGTGCCCTTCCTTTCCGCATTTCCATCACATCTTTACAGGTTTTCCTGGAGATTTAGATCTCTCACTAGAGGACTTATTTTCATTTATGTTCTTGGACTGTCCTTGTACAGACAAGGCATCACCATTCTGGCTCTCCATTTTTTTCCATCTCATCTCCTCCGTCAGCAAGGATGAGACTATTTCATCAAACCGCAAGGAAGTTGCATTGCTACCTATTACAACAACTATACTATCCCATGAATCTGGTAGAGAACACAACAAACTGATGCACTTATCTTCATCTAAAATTTTAATATCAACAGATAATAATTGTATTACCACAGTATTAAATGCATTTAGATGTTATTTCACTGAGTCTCCATCTTTCATCCTCAGGTTTTACAACTTTTTCCGTAGGAACAGTTTATTCACCAGAGACTTATGTTGGTACAAAGTCTCTAACTTGTCCCACAAAGCCTTCGCCATAGCTTCCCCTGATACATTCAACAATACTGAATCTAAGACACACAATCGTATTGTGTTTTTTTCCTTCTAATCCAACTTCTTCCAGTATTTATCGGACATTGTTTTTGGTTTAGTACTCGGATCTACTGTGATCCTCTGATCTTTATCCACCAACAGTTCCTCCATCTTGAGTTTCCACAACTCAAAAATTTGACCATTAAATTTCTCGATCTCTATCTTTCCACTGCTTTCCATCTTCTTTCACCACAAGAACCGATCCCATAGATCTCCCACTGAACAAGGTCTACTACAGGCGCAAGCAAAACCCCTCAGCAGCAAAGGTGTCCCCTTGAATCCAAAAAATCTATGATACCAAATGTAGGTTTTAACCCTGTACAGAAATTACCTGCATACAAATTCTAAAAACAGAAAATAAACAATGGCAAGAGCATAACACATCAAACAAATATACACAGATATTTTCCCCTGGATCCCAAAACTGGGACTACCAGATTGATTTTTCATTATGTTCCTTTCAATGTTACAATACATATATATACATGTCGAAGCATCCATAAACCCCAATCCATTAACCCTGGATTAGAACATAACCATAGTTCCCTTAACCGAATCTACAAAATACCATGGACCAAAAACCATCGTGCCCAAAAGCATGTGTGAAATCCATGCACAAAACCATAGGTAGGTCTGCCCACCCAATATAGGGTCCAAAAAAAAATTTCTTGGGCTGCTGCCCCGGGCCCCATAGAGGGGGGCTACTGCCCCCTGCTACACTTGGCGCAACGAAGGGGGTACTTCCCATGCATGGGCTAGTCATGGAAAGAATATAACACAACCAAACACCTACAAAGTAGAGAAATGGATTGGTTTCTCCTGCAAATCAAAGGGGATTGGTGTCTCATGTAGGTTAGTGCCTAAAGATAACTATCATCTAAACAAGTTTTTGGGTTTTCTCCCAAAATGGTTTCCACAAATATCTTGTGTTTCATGTTCTATTTATGAGATTGATATTTTATGGTGCTTACATGTTGATGTAACAACCCCTGGTTGATTTTCTATGTAAAAAAATATAAGACCAAGGTCATGGGACATGTATTCCGAGCTGAATGGTGGGAAGATATTATAGTGGCGATAACTTTCGGTTTATTTATGGCTAAGGAAATTTTCGAAGGAAAAGAGGCAATAATTGATGCTTAATTATGGAAATAAAGGAAAATAGGAGAAAAGGAAGGTGAAGAGACATAGATCTGCATGCAAGGGAAATTAGAGGAAAGATGAAGGAAAATTAAGAAAATAGAGGCCTCAATGATAAAAAGGCTTTCGAGGACCAGTTCATAGCCTTTTGAAAATTTAGTTTTGGAGCTCTCATTTAATTCTCTCATTCTCTCATACTCTTGCACACTTAGAGAATTATTAGAGCACTTTGGCATATAGTTTAGATTTGGAGAAAGAAGGAAAAGGAAAGCAAGAAAGTGAAAGGAAACAGTTGGATCAGTAGCTACAGTTGGATTTCTTGGCAGGTAACATGTTGCATGTGTGATCTCCTTGCTTATTTCTAGATGCATGGGATTTGCATGTGATTTTCTCGTTCTGTGTTGTCATGGGCATGGATATTTGTTTGGATTGATAGTGGTTTTAGCCTTGCCTTTCCGTTTCCTGGATAGCCATGGTGTTATGGGTTTTTCCACTTGATTGTTTTTCTTATTGGTGCTCATGTTCCTTATGGCTATGGGTTGGAACAAACGTTATGGAAGCCCTAGAATATCTTGGGTTGAGTTACTAGTCTTGGAGCCTAGGTTGGGACAAACACTTTAGAGCCCTTTGTGGGTTGAGTTACTAGTCCTTGGAGTTGGGTTGGACAAATTATCTAGAGCCCTGGAAGGTTGTGGGTTGAGTTACTAGTTCCTAGAGCTCTGTACAACTTGGGTAGAGACTGACTTGGTTTGCGTTAGTGATTTATGATTGTAAAGGTGGAATCACTGTGATTGAGGGTTAAGGTGGTTTGGCCTCTAGAAGCCCTGGTTGGTTTTGTTTTGGATTATTCCTTGAGATCCCCAATTCATGCTTGGAATATGGCATGGGGGTGATTGACTTAAAGATAGATTTGGTTCAGCCCAATCTATGGTTGGGTGGTACGTGGAAGTCTCTCACTTGGTTGGCATTTTCATATATTAATAAGAGTTATCTTCCTACTGCAATTTATGAATACTTGTAATGATTAAGTTGGTGATGTTATGGCTGAGTTGCCATGGTTTATATGCTAGTTACTTTCTAGTTATATGATGGTTATATGATGTATTCTATCTATGGCTCTTGTCATGACTTGTTAATTAATCGAATGATTGATGTATATATGGACTAATAAGTGTTATTACAACTCGCTAAAGAAGGTTTAGTGCCTTCTAGGTGATTCTCAGATAAATACTCTCAGTCTATGATTATATATACATTCATGACTTGTAGCTTAGATGTTTTCCATATGTTTGACAAAATATCTGTTATGGATTAGGCATATTTGGTTCAAGTTATTGCTTGAGGTTTGATTGACTAGTATTTTCAATACCTTTGATTTCATTCTAGAAATTTTCAGGCAATTTTGGGTAGTGGTCTAAAGGCTGGCTTGAAAATGTGGCACAAATCTTGGGACCACATGCTCAAAAATGAAGAGTTTAGGCCATAACCTCATGGAGGAAATCCAATGAGTGCAGTTATAGTCTCATAACCACATGGTATTAGTGTCAAAGGTGTGATTGTTGGTTCAGGTCAGTGAAACAAGGTTCCAGCTCAAGGATTGACCACCCGGGGTGGTTGTTCAACTCCTAGGTGATATGTAGTCCCTGAAGGATGTTAGTTTGTTGTCAGTTTGTAGGACCCACTTCTTTTTGAAGGCATTTGAGTCCGCCAACATTGTAAGGGGATCTACCCTATGTGAAGTCCCAATTAGACCTAACAACATTTGGTGTAGGAGTCCCATCCAGTCATAGGTTCAACCACTGTTGGAATGGTTTTCCAGGATATGCCTTGGTTATAATTGGACATAAGATAATACAATGCCTATTTGGGTCAACAAGAATGTGAGATTTGTGAGAAACCCAATGCAAGGTGTATAGGGAGACTTACACCGCTAGTGAGGGAAATGAGCCTTCGGTTAGAAAAGTAATATTACTATCCTAAAGGGGGGCCCAAAAATAAGGAGAAAGACTTGCTAAGTACTTGTAGATTAGTCCACATAGTAAACAATAATCATTTAAAACATAACGACATTCATTCAATAATAGTCATAGCTAAGAAACAAAATAGTTCATTAACTTACTATGTGAATATAGCAACATATACCATAAACATAACCATAATAGTCCAACTACATATGAAATACATGTATGAAAGAATGTCGGTTCATTGAGATTTTGATTATAAGTATAAGACCCCAAGTACAATGTTACATAGATGAAATATTTTATCCAATAGTGGAACATGAAGCCATGACTTACTTCTCCAAAGAATAATCTATCTCCTATGTAGTAAAAGAGAAGCTAAAGCTCAACCTCTCCAAAAATCCATTTTCTTAAGTTATGAGGAGCTATTTATAACAAACACAATGACCTTTGAGCTTCCCATGACTCTTTGAATTCTATGAATGTTCACATTATAGCATGACTCATTACATTCCAATGTGTGGCTTTTCATATTCCACATGTGTCCCTTGGACTTCATCAAATAACATTTATTACATCAGGAAATTTACAAATGAGATGGTGGCCTAATAAGACAAAACTGCTAAATGGACAAAGACTCATAAAATGGATAAATTATTTGCTTCTTGATGGAGTTTGTTTGTGATGTAAGTGTGCCATGCTCTAAACTCCTTTGTGATGTCTTCGATCCGATATGGAAAGTCCCCTTTGTAGCGCATCTTCACCTCCAATGCCTCCATTAGTATGTTCTTGGAACTTGACTATACATTATTCCACAACCATGAAAGTTTCATGTGCACTTTGAATAGTGCAAAGGCATACTATTAAATAATGGCTTTGGTTACCTCCAATCCTTCCCATTTTGTTGCTTGCTTGATTGTTTCAATGCAATCATTGATCTCCTGGAAGATGACCTCCCCTGCCTCTGATTGCTTCAAGAGTTTCGATGGCAAGCATCCCATGTTTTTGTGTTAGAGACTCAAACCCATTATGTAGCCGGTTGTACGCAGCCATAGTACTAACCGAATGTACTCCAACATAAGAGTAATTTTGTAGGTGGATTCTCAATTGAACTATGTCTATCTTAGTGGAAACCTTA
This sequence comes from Pinus tabuliformis, assembly GCA_031772625.1. Classification (NCBI taxonomy): domain Eukaryota; kingdom Viridiplantae; phylum Streptophyta; class Pinopsida; order Pinales; family Pinaceae; genus Pinus; species Pinus tabuliformis. The sequence continues at coordinate 33,239,084 of CM062804.1, forward strand.
TCTTTCCTTTCCAAATATTATGGAGCCTCCAGATATTTGGCAGCTCACTCCTACATCTAATCAACTACATTGTTTGTTGTCTTTAGGAGCTTCACCACTTCTAGTGTGTTCTTGTGAATGCCAATGAGAGGATCCATGACATGTTGTATAAGTGTCATCTTGTCATATAGTCATGTCATGGTATCCTCCATTGGTCCCAACTCTTCTAGCATGGTTGACTGCCATCCTGCAGTATTGAAGTTTTGTGATGACAGTCATTGGTTCTCTGCCACGAGATGTTCTACCTGTTGCTCCACCACAACCAATTCTCTTCTCAACTTGACATTCTCACCCAATAAGTACTATGAGTTATCCTGTGCCGCTATAGAGAATACAACATTTTCCGCCATGACCGCCCTTGGATTCCTTCTGGTGTTAGAGGTTATCACCTTCTTTGTAGTGACTGAGACTAGGTTCTGAGGATCATTGGGAAAGTATCTATGTATTTTTTGCACAATCCTCTTCTATAGTTGACCAACATTATGTTGGAAACATCTGTGACTCTATTTTCTGGTGGAGGTGTAATCCCCATCTCTCCAAATGGAATATGACCTCATGTGAATGGTTATTCTTATGGAGTGTCTAGCTCATCATCCATGGGTTGGATGGTGTCTTCTTCCTCAAACTATTCCTCTTCCACCTCTTGAGTCAAACTTTCTTCTTCGAGCCTTTGTGTTTCTTCCTCCTCCTCAGAATTCCTCTTCTGCTCTTCTTCTATCCTCCTCCTCTCTTCTTCTTCCACCTGTTGCTTCTCAAGCAACTCATCTTGCTTCCTTTTATCCTCTTCTTCTTCTTCTTCCCCTTCTCTCCTCTCCAAATTTTCTTGAGTAGCTCATATGTTTAAAGGATTGGCCTTCCATTTCCTCCTTCTCTCGCCCAATGAATACTTGATCTTTTTCCTGGGAGCCATCTTCTTTTCTTGAAGTGTTATTTCCTCTTGTTGTTGCTTCTGCAAGTCCTTAGCTGGTGGATCATGGGGTGAACTGGTCTCCATGGCTAGATGTGTCTTCATTTTGACATTGTGTCATTCCTTTATATTTTCATCTTCGACTTTTGGTAGTGATGACCCTATATTATAATCAATCCTTTGAAAATTTTGTCTGAAAATTCGCATGGAATCATATGCATGGAAGTATTTGGTGGCGAAGGGTAGGGATCCAGCTCTTTTATCTCATTTTATGTTTCCTCGTGACTCTTTAATTCATACAATTTGACCCTCAATCGAAAGATAGGTCAAGGTTTTTTGAAGAAGTCCTAACAATCCCTTGTCCAACTGATTTTCCACTTCCTACATGACCACCTTGTTTATCACATATTGCAGCATAAGATGAGGGGTTGTTTGACATCAAAGCATCTAATGTATGTACCCTTTGGATCTGCAAACCAGTCCGCAATATCTTGAAGTGACTGCTTCACTTGATCTGTCATGCATGACGGATTGGTATTGAATATCATACGAAAGGTGACTACAAAGAAGTGTTCAGCCAATCTGTCATATGCGCCTTTGAAGCTTCCTTCTCATAACACATTGTAGTGGAAATAGATTGGGAACTTCTCTTCAAGAGTCCAGTTCCAATATAATTTTGGGAATGCATGTCATGCACAGATTCCATCTAGGAGAAATGTAGACATGTAAAATTTTGGTGCTTGGTTCACCTGTAAAAAAAATTTGGCCTGCCCCACCTGACGCTACAATTCGTATGATAATATATTCGCCCAATTGAAATATTTACCACATGTCACCACTAAATTGAGCATATATATCCAATTCTCTTGAAACACCTCAGCGTTATTGCACCCAAAACATCTGAAAATACATGGATATCAAATACTGATATACATCTCTGAGAATCTTTGTCGGATAGACTGTGGATGGGCGATGGAAAAATTTTGCAGGTTCTCGACACCATGATTTGATAACATTACTTGTCTCGAGGGTATCCCATCTCGTGTAAAAGTTGTCATTTTAATATTCATTGGACTTGAACATCTTATAATATTTTTGCATATCCTCACCATAATAGGTGGCGAGTTGACTGCCACTCTCACTGCAAAGCACAAGGTGAGAGTCATCCATATGTGTGATGATCCATTCAATAGCTTTTGCACATGGCATGACCAAGAATATTTGTGAGATCCTATGCATCATGGAATTCTTAATGTTGATGTATGCATGCACATCTTCTAAGTCCTTAGGAAACTTCTCTTGCATGAATGTGTTGTAGATCTTGCTCCATGTGACCTTTGTAGTCTTGTCAATAAAGCACTGAGTGTCTGCATATATAGGAATATTTGGCTTTGCAACTTCAATAGGATCATCAATGCCTGGTTCTAAAAGTTATTTACTTTACAAGGCGACATGTCTCCAATAGATGATGACAAGGTGACAACACTTGTGGCATGGACACTTGTTTGTGGAATCACACTCATAACGAAAAGATTGACTTAAAACAACTAACTATGCAACAATACTTGTAAATCACGTTCAAGGAGCCATCACAAATGATATATCATGAAAAAAATATGAATGAAAACATAAAATAACTTGCATGCAAGAAAAAATACACATGCAAACTAGGAGGGTGCACTTTCAAAGCACGAAGGGGACATGCATGGTAATTTTTGGGCTTCGTAGTGCACTCATGCGCTCAAGAAAGGAAGAAAAATCAATATGGGTGCACTGTCACACCCTTAAGGGTCAAAGGGGGGAGAAAAATGGGCCTTCAAGTATTTCCTCTGTGCCCATGTGCTCAAGGAGACAATGCGGGTGCATTGCCGCACTTTGAAGGGATGAAGGATGAGAGAAACAAAGCTCTGAGTCTTCACAATGCGCCTATGTGCCCAAGACAAAGGAGGGTGAATTGTCACATGTTGAAGGGTTGAATGAATGTTGTTTTTTTCCTTCATGATGTGCTTATGTTCTCTAAGGAAAAGAGGGCACACTGTAGAACTTTGAAGGGTCAAAGGGAAAGGCTCTGTGATGCACTCATGCGCTCATGAAGAAAATTGGTCACATAGGGCACAATTTTCGAGGCTAATGGAGATCCAATATCAAAGAGTGTGCTTTACTTATTAGAAGCTTAGGAGAAAGTTTAAAAAATAGAATTCGATGATCGGATGAGGAGGAGAATGATCTGCAAGGCTTTATAGTTGTTGTCGCATGCATGGTGGAAGATGGAAGGTTTCAATAATGTGAAGAGTTTCTTGCATGCGACAGTGGATTAACACTTGCAAGATGAAGATTCAGTAAAAATGCCAGAAAAAACTACAAAAAAAGTGATTGACATCAAGAAAAGCAATATTTTATAGTGAAATCATGAAAAACAGTGAAAAGATTGAGCATGCAAACTTACTTGTTGCATTGGTTGATGAAGAGCTTCTTGATTCCCCAGCTGTGTGCTCAACTCAGATGAAATGATTATGCAAAGAATGATTAATTGAGTTTATTTAAAGAAATTAACATGCAAAATTGATTCATGCATGAGTGCCACTTGTCGTTGCATGAAAGGGTTAGTTAAGAGGAGTTAAGGGGGATCCTATTTTCTAGGAGTGTGCCCTCATGCAACAAGTTCTCTCATGCATGCAACTAGACAGGGTGCATCTCTTCGACATGAAGGAGTGTGCCCAGGTAGGGCGCACTTTCTCATCTTGAATGAATGTGGTCAAGGAGGGCGCACTCCTTCAGCTCGAAAGAGTGTGATCAACTCAAGTGTGTGTCTTTGTCAACTTAAAGTGCACTTTTTTTCTTTTGTGAGTGATTGTATTTCTTTTTCTGCTTTTGTGTGCTTTTTGAGTGTGTGCATGGCAAGAAGGCAAGTTTCTAAGTCAGGAAGAACCATGAGTTCACCTAACCATAAACTTACTAACTTAAACACTTCCCCTGGTTAAGTGACAATGCTTGATAAACATTGACTCAGGAAGATGTGACATTAGGAGAAAACACATAAATAACAAATCAAACCACATGGTGACACAAGGGGGCTTGAAACGATAGTTAGTGTAGGCTCCAAAATTGACATAGGCAAGAAATTTGGAGGGTCGATGTTACAACAACAACACTTCCTTAACTAGAACGAGGAGGTCGAGTCATATAATAGTGACACTTGTCTCATGTTTACCTTGACGAGCTTGTGAATTTGGCTAAATGTGGGAGGGGTGGTTACAAGGCAGTATCAAAGTAGGTTTCCATTCTCTTTGGCTGAGATCTGATGCCACAGAGTGGTATCATAGCTTCCAGTTTCAAAAACTTGGACTGTATGAGCTAAATGTATATGGTTATACATGCATAGTAGGTCAAACATTCATCGTGGTGGTAATTATGTAGTTTGTGTCATCATGATGTTGTTGGTATGTTATGATGTTGATATGTTGGTTGAGATGGAGCATGATATGCAGATTATAAGAGCGAGCTTGCAACATTGGGCCTTGGGGTAAAAGCATATCTTCATACATGTATTGTATATTTGGCATGCATGTATGATGGTTAATGGTTATTAGATGAATTTTGGTTATATGCATGTTTTTCATTCTATTGTTGTTGTGGTTACATGCATGATAAATGTTAGTTTATCAGTGTGGTCATATGCACATACGTCAGATAGAACTGCATGGTAGTTAATTTGTTGTTATATGCATTTCGATAATATACATGATGAATATGGTGATTGTAGATACGATATTGATGTTATATGTATCATGTTAATTTTGATCAGCCTGTGTAGAAGGTTATGGTTATGATATTCAGGTTTGAGGCGATATACTTGTGATATTGTGTCGTCTACTCTAGACTGACTGTACAAATGTGATAGCCTCCCCTGAGATACATTGAGGTATGAGTGTGATTATGAAGTCTATTTATTTTATCTAACATGGTGTGTTTTCAAGAAATAGAAGATCATGGATGAAGAGAATAGTAGTGGACTACGGTTCACATGACTCCCTTTACAAGCCTGACGTGAAATCTATGGAATGGAAAAGTGGCATGATTATGTGGTATGTTTTCAAGTAAAAAATGTATGAGAAATGAAAATCAAGTTTTGGAAAGTGTGGTTAAATTTAGTAGAGCTTTGGAGATCCCATTTCCATAGTTGGACATTGGAGATCAAGCCATTATGGTAGCTTCCTCCTTCTACCTTAGTGTGGACCATGGATAGTAAGGGGTTATGTTTACATGTTGTTTGAATGTTTGATTAATTGCATGATATGAGTATGTGTCTATAATATTACATGAAGGAATTATCTTGTTTTAAGATGGTTGTAATAACAAAATATGTGCTAAGACAATTGATATGCACTTGAGTGCAAGTGGGTGCTAGTTGCAGCATTATGACTAATGATGGTCATTGGTGAGTTGATTGTATATTATGACATGGCTATTAATATTGGTCAAGGATGATTTCAAATTAATAGACACGATGTCTTGATCTTTGGAGCATATGACTGACATATGTGAACAATTGTAGGGAAACATGCTTGGTATTAGCATGACAAGGTAACAATTGATTTGTTTATATAACTGACATTTGGGTGATGTGATAGCACATAAGAATACTCAATTATAACAAAGATAAAGGTAAAAGAGAGGAATTGGGTGAGAATCCATTTGGCTATGTTTAAAAACCACAATTCCAAATGAATGAGTGCTTTACATGAATACAAGAATTTTTCTTAACCTTGATTTTGTCTGACATTATGTGGATATGTGCTATATTCATGAACATATATTTGACATGTATAAAAACTAGTTTCTAGTTATGGATGGATTTTTCAAGGAATTGGAGTCCTTTGAGAGATGATATATGTATGTCTTCAGTTACAAGTCAGCGTGCTAGGTACAACAAGGTAATGTAACTAATATATTGTTATGTTTATTTAGGCACTGATAGTTGTGTATTTATAGTAGTATGATGTAGGGGATTACAAGGAAAAAGAGACTGCCATGAAATCTTGAAGAAGGATCGGGTTGAGCTTTCCCTTGGAAGCATTGGGAACCCATGGCGTTGATTCATGGTGTTTTTTTTCTATTTTTTTGCTAACAATTCCTTGTGATTTGTTTGCGCTTGATTTGTAGTTTTGTTTATATCTGGTGTATGGCCATGCCACCTTGTTTGTGGTGTCATATTTCTATTGGTTTGTAATGGTTTTATTCTTCTTTATTTCTTGTTCTTTCCTTTTATGTTTTGAGGGCCTTGGGAATTGGTTGGGGAAAGAGGAAAGTTAATGGAGCTTGGGGATAGTTGAATGAAATCCAAGAGGTAATGTAAGACATGGATGAAGCTCGGTGCATGTATAAGGGAAGATGAAGGCAAGAATATGACATCCACTTGGATTGGTTTGGTCCATTAGGGTAAATGGATGGTGGTAGGACAATCATGAGAAAGATTACAGGAAAGTTAAAGTAAATGGATTTGAGGCGTCATATGCCTTGGCTATGTTGGAAATTATTGTTCACAATGTTGTGCATGTTGTGCACAGATAAAGGGATTTCTCTTAACCTTGGCCTTATGATATATGGTAATTATGTTGTGATCATGATTTTGTTGATGTATATATATGTATACATATATGTATGTATGTCGTTGTCTAACAGGATCATCAGGGGTCATGTTTTTGGAGTAATGATTGCTTATCCAGGAGAATAACATGAAGAGGTTCCCAATTTTATGAGGAATCAAGTGGGAAGAGTAGCCCTGACAGATCTATGAGGTTAGTATCATGTGTATAATATTTGATATTATGTGCTTAACACTATGCCTATTTTTACGTTATGGACAGGAAATGTTAAGAGATACATTAGTGGAATGAAAACACTGTGATCTGTCGCATGTTGGGATAAGCATGGATAATGGAAAGAGCCACATAACAAAAATTTGGATTGTGGATGCACACAGTAAGGCGTGGGAAAGACACTAGAATCAAGGTTGCTTGGTAGAGATAGTGTGATCTTCAAATGTGCAGTACTGCTATTGTGTACATGTGGTGTTATGTACATGTTATACATGTGGTGTTTTGTACATGGTGTATATGTGGTGTTGTGTACATGTTATACATGTGGTATTGTGCACATATTGTGCAGGTGGTTCTGTGTACATGTGGTACATGTGGTGTTGTGTACATATGGTGTTATGTAGGTGTTGTTGTGTACATGTGGTGTTGTGCACATGTTGTATATGTGGTTTTGTGTACATGTTGTACTTGTGGTATTGTGTATATGTCATACATGTTGTGTTGTGTACATGTGTGTTACACTAAAATTTGTCACCATGACTATTTGCAGTCAGTATGGCTCCATCAATAACCATACTGTCCTCCTTGGCAAGTCTTATACCTCTGCTCCTCATGTCAAACTCCAAAAAAGAGAGAAAGCCTTTAAAAATCAATGTAACTCTGGTTCCGCACTTTCTCTTACTCTTACCTGCGTGTACGCACCTCAAGTACATATTACCTGCGTACTTGTACGCTCTGTCTGTAAAGGGGCGGGTGCGTACCCCTGTAAAAGTCAAAAGGCGCAAGTTTTACTTCAAAAAACTTACTTGCGGTCGATTCTAGAGCATTCTAGAAGATGGTTTGACGTGGATTGAGCGCCTCCAGATGGTTCATGCATCCCAATGAAAGAGGAACTTATCGCATGAAGAGGGGAGTTATCCCTTTGAAAGAGGGGCTTATCCCATTGATGGTGGACCTGTTTAACTTCCTCCAAAGCATTATAAATACAGGCATTGGGCCAGAGGGAGGGGAGGTTGAAAGCTGAACATTCCTAAGGGTAGATGCTGCTGAAATTAGGACTCCCTTATAGAGCTTGAGAGGAGAGATTCCAATCCTTTCTTAGCTTCATTTGGAAGTGGGTGAGCTGATCAAAGTAAAGGAGAACTCTTGCTGGACCCTGGGAGGGACCTGCACAACACCAAGGCACTGGTTGTAATGGTTTCTTTTGTTTCCAATTAATACAATTAAGTTCATTTTTCTCAACAAGTTGTTATATATAATTTGTTTCATAAACTCCTTGGTCTTTATGATGAATATGTTTTATTATATGAGTTATTCAGGTGCTATGTAATTGTTTGCTTGTTAGTGAATGCAGGCTTCAAGGAGAAGGAGGAGCTCATCTGGATCGGAGAGGCTTGGCTGCTACAAACAGCGTTGGACTAAAGGTATGCTTTGTACACCTGGTTGCTTTTATTTTAAATGCATATTTAGGGAAAGATAGTGCTTGATTGTCTTGTTTGTCACTAGAAAGCCTTAGCTTCTAGGGAGGTCGGTTTTGTCCACAAAATTGACTCTTTCCGCATGACAAAATGGCGACTCCGCTGGGGAATCCATGGATTTGATTGATTTCTCTTTTGGTTGATACTTTGACCAGAGAAACTATATTTTCTGTTTCTGTTTTTAACTTGATGATTGTGGGATTGGGTGAATTTAGTTAATTTTGAGTTAGTTTTCATTTTTCATAGTTTTGGGAGAGGTACGCACCCTCTGAGTTAAGCACAGTGCGTACCTGTATGCACTTTTGCTTTGTGCACAGAGCGTAGACACACCTGTGTAAACAGGTTGCCTGCGTACCCTGTCAAAAATTTGAAAAATTTTAAATTTTTCTCTTTTTTATCAGTTTAGAATTTGTTTATAGGTTTTAGCCATTGCCCAGACCTGCTTATTCCCTGTCAAAAAACTTTCCTTGGTTAATTTCATTGGCATTCCTACTTTAAGCTTTTATCAATTGGGTGTTTTGAGTCTCTTTTTTGAGAAATTCTTAATTTGATTTCCTTTGGTCATTACTTGGAGGTTTGTCTCAGTCTTTTCACAATTTTGCATCTTTTTGCTTTTGTTTTTGCAAAAAAAATTTCCCCCTCATTCGCCGGGGGGGGGGGGCTAAATTGTGTATGAGTGTTAATCGCCTTTGAGTGTTTTTATTTTTGATCTTTGGAACTCTCGCCCAATTTTCTCGACTTGCACTTGATTGGTTCTTAGATTACATTAGAATCATCTTGTGTTTGAGAATTCTCTTGCATAGATCACATTTGCATAATTAGAATTCTCATTTTCAGAATATTAATGAAAAATGTGCATAGATTACATTTGCATACTTTTCAAGTGAATTGTGCATAGATTACAATTGCATAGTTTACATTCTGAAAAATCAATCGTAGATTTAGATCAATTTTCTTTGATTTGAATTTACACAAAAATAAAAATAAAAAAAAACTATTTTGGAATTGATTTGCATTAGTTTTTCTTGATGAAATTAGTGCATTAGAGAATTTGTTATATTTTCTCTTAGTGATCAATTTTTGCATTGTTGGAAGTGAATGGAAACTCTCTCCTTACTTTAGTTAGGATTCATCGAATTGAAAGGATTACATTATCATATTCGATTGCATTCAGTTTTGAGTCGGGTCATAACACCATTGGTTTCGTATCCATTTACCCCTTTGAGTAATAACAGCCTAAATAACACAACGCTTAATTAAAATTCATCTAGTAATTTTTACATTTCTAGGGCTCTGATACACCAACATAGCTTAGGCTAGTGTCTTGGAGTAGGGGAGTAATTAACTCTCCAAGACAGTAAAAACAAACAAGTAGCTTATCTTGTGGTAGGATAAATCCAATTGTTACATTTATGCTCTGGGAAAGCTCCTCTTAAAGGAGAAGCACGAGATCGTGTCCGAACCAGTGAGGGGATCAATCCTCCTTCATTGGGAACGACGCTAGATATGCACGTACTACAAACGGTAAACCTCGGATTAACCACTGTCGAGGAGCCTGGGGTCACTTGTCGGTAAACCTTGGATTATGTCAAGGAGCCTTCAAGGGGATTGAGCTTGCTACTCTGCCCTTGCGTGTGTATCGGATCGTAGACTGTTCCCCCAGGTATATTTGTTGCTGTTGGTGACCTTAGTGACTATTATATTTAGGATTCTACCTAAGGTGACGGTGGAGGGAAGATCCCACTGTACCTGGAGCAGACGTCGGCTAGACTCACTTGGATTTTCTGGGGGGTTCACTTCACTCGAGACGGTTAAGTGGAGGAACTTGGTCCAGTATATTCATTAAGCAGGTTGCCGGGGTAACTGTTCCACCTGCCATTTCTGTACTGAATTCTGCGATGTTGGATTTCATCACCAACTAGTGTTTTCGGTCCAGAAAGTTACTGTTTGTGTGTGGTTTGACTCCTAGATTTGATAGCGCGTGTTAATTTGTTGGTTTTTACTTTTAGATACCATAGGTGTGAATTGTGAATTTTAATTGTTAAGTGTGAATTGTGAATTGTTAATTTTAGTTATCAATTGTTAATAAAATTCACTGAAGTTGAATATAATGGCAAATGTTCCAGAATTTACCGACCAAGGAACCCCTCTTAACGAGAATCCTAGTACTTTTCCTTTCTTTGGAAATGTTGGTTCTCCTTATATGGCTACTTTGTCATTACCTGGATTTACAATAGGTTTACCGATATGGTTATTTTCAACTTCGTTGGCCCCAAATACTCCAATTTTTCCACCTCAACCGAATGCTTCACCTCAACAGAGTTCACCATCTCAACATCACCAACCTTCTGTTGACCCTTTACCTTCTTCGCCTAATTTTTCTTCCTCCATTTCTTCCTCTTCGCTTGGTAAAAGCCTTGATGCTAGTAACCAGGTGGCTAAGAAGAAGAAGAAAGGGAAAAGAACAAGAAGAAGAAGCAAGATAAGAAAGAGGTCAACCAACCAACCACGACTGTAAGTGTTAGTTGTGTTGAGGAAAACTCCGACATGCATCGTAAACCCAAATACCCTTGCAGGCTTTGTAAGGGTGACCACTTCCTTATCAATTGTCCTGGTATTCCAAAGGTCTTGGAAGTATGGTCAGAAAAATCTCATCAAGTTTCCATTGAACCATCAACCAGTGATAGTCAGGTTCCTGGGAAAAAGGGTAAAGTTAGGTTTCCTTGTAAGTTATGCAAAGGGGGTCATCAAACTCACATTTTCCCTCACATGGATGAAGCCTCAAAATTGTTGGAAAACCTTACTATTCCACAGCAAGAATTTCCAACTGGTTACCGTAAAATTTCTCCCAACCTACCGTCAACTTACGGAGTGATTGATCTAAATCCAAGTACAGTCGATCACACTCTTCCAATGGAGAGTGAAACTCATGTCACTCAGGTTGATGATCCATTAGTTGATCAAGTGGTCGATTCAATTTCACATTCGGTCGATCCCACTTTCCCTTTAGAGAGTGAACCTCATACCGCTCAGGTTCTTTTTGTTACATCAGATTCTTCTACGCCAGGGGGAATTTCACCTGTTTCTACAGAACCCCCTCCAAGTACTAAGGTCTTTTCCTTTGATTGGAATAGACTGACAGAACCTCGTCTTCCTTCCTCCATCCCTTTCCAAATCATTGTCAAGGCTGGTGGTAGGGACATACATCGTACTCAGGTAGATGAAGGTGCTTCTGTTAGTATTTTATCCTCAACTGTTTGGAAAGCTTTGGGTTCCCCTCAGCTTGCGCCTATTACGCAGAATCTAAAAGATTTTAACAGAACCATTAGTGAACCTTTAGGGATCCTTCCTAAGTTTTCTATTACCTTGGAAGGTAAAACTGTCTGTATTGATCTTATGGTAGTTCGAGGTCCCTTGGATTTCAATTTACTCCTTGGGTGAGACTATGTTTATGCAATGAAAGCTGTCGTATCGACACTCTTTCGCGTGATGTCTTTCCCTCACAATGGCAGTATTGTGACTGTAGACCAGCTTTCGTTCCCTAGTCTTGTTTCAACTACCAATAGTCTGACAGCCCTAAATGTTCCTGATTCTCAAGTGGTATCTTCCCCGCCATGGGTTAATTATGTGGCAACTGGTCCCATGTTTTCAGTTACCGATGTAAGTGAGCCTCTCACTGTTTGCTCATCTTCCTTTGATTTAGATCTGGTAATTGACATGGAAAACTCTATGGGATTACTTGAACACGATGTTCTTATCCCTTTTGAGTCCCTTGACATGTGTTCCTTCCAGAGAAGTATTCTTCCTTCTGATGAAGACCTCTTGGAAGCCATGATCAAGGTGTGTCCATTGACATGTCTTTCTTCCAGTTGGAAGCCATGATCAATGTTATGAGGAAAGTTCCTTTTACTGTGTCGACCTCGTTAAAAAATGAATCAGTGAGTATGAGGACAGTTCTTTTCCTGTGTCAACCTCGTTAAAAAATGAATCAGTTGTTCGAGGAAAGTTCCTTTTACTGTGTCAACCTCGTTAAAAAATGAATCAGTTGGTCAGAGGATAGTTCTTTTTACTGAGTCAACCTCGTTAAAAAATGAATCAGGGGCGAGGATAGTTTTTTCCTGTATCAACCCCGTTAAAAAATGAAACAGGCTGCCACGAGGATAGTTTCTTTTCCTGTATCAACCTCGAAATAGGTGTCCGCGAGGATAGTTTTTTCCTGTATCAACCTCGTTAAAAAATGAAACAGGTTAGTATGAGGACAATTCTTTTCCTGTGTCAACCTCATTAAAAAATGAATCAGTTGGTATGAGGACAGTTCCTTTTACTGAGTCAACCTCATTAAAAAATGAATCAGGTAGGTTTTAGGTTATATAGGTAGATTGTAGAAAGTAGTTGTTCGAGGAAAGTTCCTTTTACTGTGTCGACCTCGTTAAAAAATGAATCAGTGAGTATGAGGACAGTTCTTTTCCTGTGTCAACCTCGTTAAAAAATGAATCAGTTGTTTGAGGAAAGTTCCTGTTACTGAGTCAACCTCGTTAAAAAATGAATCAGGTGCGAGGATAGTTTTGTTCTTGTGTCAACCTCGTTAAAAAATGAAACAGGGTGTTGCGAGGATAGTTTTGTTCTTGTGTCAACCTCGTTAAAAAATGAAACAGGGTGTTGCGAGGATAGTTCCTTTTCCTATGCCAACCTCGTTAAAAAATGAATCAAGGTTTTTAGAGCATAGTTCCTTGTCTCGTGTCAAGCTCGTTAAAAAATGAATCAAGGTTTTTAGAGTAGAGTTTTTTGTTAGGTAGATTGTAGAGAGTAGTTATGAGCATAGTTCCTTATCTTGTGTCAAGCTCATTTAAAAAATGAAACAAGGGTTTTGAGGATAGTTCTTTTCCTGTGTCAACCTCACTAAAAAATGAAACAACTCCCACAAGTCTTTCCAAGATCTTGAAAGTAAAGCTTCATTCCATCCACCTCATTGAATGCAATGAAGCTTGGGGGGCATGTACCTCGTTTTGCGTCATTATGCTGGGGGCATGTGAACTTATAACAAGCATAGTTTTTCGTTTCAAGCTTGCATAAACATGAAACCGAATCCGAGCATAGTTCTTTTCCTGTGTCAAGCTCGTTAAAAAATGAAACAAATCCTCCCCTAATTGAGTCGAGAGTTTGGCTAGATCTCATAAATGTTAAGTTGTATATTTAGGTTAGTTATTTCACTTTTTTGCATAATTTTCTTACAGTTTTAGGTCGAGTCTGTCAAATGATCTCGTAACTGAACCTTCATTCCATCCAGCTATCAATTACCAGCAGTGTACTTAGTTGAATGAAATGAAGCTGGGGGGCATGCGCTCTAGCAGTTATGCTTAGGGGGCATCAAGCACAGTTTTCTCCCTGTTTCAAGCTTGTGTAAAAATGAAACTACTCTGAAGCATAGTTTTTCTCTATTTCAAGCTTTTGTAAAAATGAAACCTATCTCGAGTCAATTTCAGTTATTTTCAAGACTCGTTAAACTCATGAAAATCCCGAGATTATTTTGCTAGTTTTCATTCTCGTAAAACAAATGAAAATGCCGAGTTCTTTCCGTCTTTTCCTGCTCGTAAATTAAATTGAAAGTCGGCAATATGAGTACATTTTTATCATTTTTTTCGAACTCATTAAAACTTACGAAAAAATGAAAACCATGAGTACATTTTTATCATTTTTTCGAACTCGTTAAAACTTACGAAAAAATGAAACCTTGGAGTTCTCTTTTAAGCCCTTTTCAGACTCCTAAAATATGAAAAGATTGCCGAGCGTTTCTTTTACACTCGTTAAAACGGAATTAAAAGACGGTCTACTTACAGCTCTTTTCCGACCGTAAAAACATGAAAAGATTGCTGGATTTTTATCGTTTCAAATTCGATATTGGTTATAAAACGACGTGTCATTGATCGCTTTTTTACTTTTTCGGGTCAGTGACACTAATAACGAAAAGTACTCCTTGGTCGTAAAAGATCAAGCGGTTCTCTCAAGTATTATTTTATACTTTTTCGGGCTTGGGAGACACAAATTTACGAAAAAGGTCAACCCTGGAGTCTTCTTAAGTTTTTTCAGACTCTCTAAAATTGAAAAACGCCGAGTTTCTCTTATAATGGACTCGTTAAAATTTCACAGTAAAGGACCTGTTCGATTAAAAACAGGAACGGACCACTCCTTCTTAGGGTTCGAATCTAAACTAAGTTGGACTCATTCGAAGGATGAGCTTATAATCAAGCAAATGTTATCCTCCTCAAGCTTGTAAAAAATAAAGAGGTACTTGCCAGAAATGGTGGGGGAAAAGAGAGGAAAATGAGCCTATTTGTTATACTTTGTCTCGGAAAAACCTTATCACCACTCTTGAACACGACACTTTTCATTCACCTGGGTTGGGAAATCCTTTGCCTAACAGTTGATCAAACCACATTGAAAGTCTTCAGCCGGTTTCTAGGTATTAACTTTGGGTCAATTGTCACCAAGCCATCTGTTGTGTCGTTATGTGTTCAAGAGGTCACTGCAAATAAGCCATTCATCTGCAAAATATCTGTCATCCATCTTGACCATCCCTGAGTCAGTCCTTACAGCTACATTTCTTCAACTTGATCTATGATTTCGTGTTGTGGGCTTGCCTGCAACGGATCGCTTTCTATCGACATCAGCACATTATCTAGAAAGATGATCTAGGAATCATCAGTACCTTGAAATCTGCATGCCTCAATGGCAGGTTTCTCGCCTTTGACGACAGTTTACATCATTGACTTTCGATCAAAGGATTCTGTGACATGTTCGACATCAACACATTCATTCACATCTCATGGATTGTACTGGGTACTTTGAGAACCATTGACATCACTGGTGGTCTCTCTCACACTTGTTAACAGTTTACATCATTGACTACTAATCAAGTGGTTTCTACCATGTTCGACATCAACTCATTTATTCGCATGGATAGAATCGTACTATTTCGGGAAGCAGAAATGAAGACCCTGGATCTAGTTTCCGCCATCCAGGCTGCGAGGAGTTTTGTATTCATTATACAGTAGACTAATTATAAATAGATGGCTGCGTCCATACTGTGTCTACATGTGTCTATGATTATGATGTATTGCGAAATCATTCCTATATCAGAGCAGTAGTTATTTTGTTAGTTAAGTTTTTGATCTGAGTATGGGAATGCCTACCTCAGCGATGATATGATCTCATATATGTATTTTGTGTTGAATATTTGCAGGTTTCGACTGGGCTCTCCACAAGATAATCCTCGAAATGATAAAGTGCTTCACCCTTCCTAGATGATATAAAACCCTGATCTACTACAGACCTCGCACTTTAGGGGGCAATCTGTTACACTAAAATTTGTCACCATGACTATTTGCAGTTAGTATGGCTCCATCAATAACCATACTGTCCTCCTTGGCAAGTCTTATACCTCTGCTCCTCATGTCAAACTCCAAAAAAGAGAGAAAGCCTTTAAAAATCAATGTAACTCTGGTTCCGCACTTTCTCATACTCTTACCTGCTTGTACGCACCTCAAGTACATATTACCTGCGTACTTGTACGCTCTGTCTGTAAAGGGGTGGGTGCGTACCCCTATAAAAGTCAAAAGGCGCAAGTTTTACTTCAAAAAACTTACTTGCGGTCGATTCTAGAGCATTCTAGAAGATGGTTTGACGTGGATTGAGCACCTCCAGATGGTTCATGCATCCCAATGAAAGAGGAACTTATCCCATGAAGAGGGGAGTTATCCCTTTGAAAGAGGGGCTTATCCCATTGATGGTGGACCTGTTTAACTTCCTCCAAAACATTATAAATACAGGCATTGGGCCAGAGGGAGGGGAGGTTGAAAGCTGAACATTCCTAAGGGTAGATGCTGCTGAAATTAGGACTCCCTTATAGAGCTTGAGAGGAGAGATTCTAATCCTTTCTTAGCTTCATTTGGAAGTGGGTGAGCTGATCAAAGTAAAGGAGAACTCTTGCTGGACCCTGAGAGGGACCTGCACAACACCAAGGCACTGGTTGTAATGGTTTCTTTTGTTTCCAATTAATACAATTAAGTTCATTTTTCTCAAAAAGTTGTTATATATAATTTGTTTCATAAACTCCTTGGTCTTTATGATGAATATGTTTTATTATATGAGTTATTCAGGTGCTATGTAATCGTTTTCTTGTTAGTGAATGCAGGCTTCAAGGAGAAGGAGGAGCTCATCTGGATCGGAGAGGCTTGGCTGCTACAAACAGCGTTGGACTAAAGGTATGCTTTGTACACCTGGTTGCTTTTATTTTAAATGCATATTTAGGGAAAGATAGTGCTTGATTGTCTTGTTTGTCACTAGAAAGCCTTAGCTTCTAGGGAGGTCGGTTTTGTCCGCAAAATTGACTCTTTCCGCATGACAATGTGGTATTGTGTTATGTGTATTGTGCAGTTGTTGTATCATGACATGTGTATTTGTTGTGTTGTGCTCTATGTACATATATGTATTGTGTTGTACACTGGGTGTAGGTGTATGTATTGTGTGGTACACCGTGTGTGGGTGTATGCATATGATATACATTGTATGTATGTGTATTTGATTGAAGAGAAGAGAATGCATTGGGTGCTTGCCAGGTTTGGCAACCAATTTAGTGTGTACGGAAAGGATAAAGAACAAAGGTAGAAGCAAAGAATTATTCAAAGGATAAGTATCAATATTTTATTTTAGTTTTTAATTATGGTCATAATCTATGATTTTGATTTATGAGAGTTGGGATTTGAGCTAACCGGTTGTGATATGTTTATACAAGATGATTTGATCAAAGAGCTAGTTTGACTTGTTGTGACATGAAGTAAACAAAATTGCAAGTGTACCTTATTATCGGGCTACGAATGAGGCATGATTCGAATTGATTTTAATTTATTTTGAATCTAATGGAAATTATGTGCTTGGTAAAGGAAAGCATGGAAAATGCCCATTTTGGGTGGTTGAAACTGTCTGTAAGAATGTTAGCAGTAATGGTGGAAGGAATTGGAACATGCAATAATATGATGGTAAAGAACTTATGATTAGGGCCATTGCGGGACACTGGTACCCAATAAGGTCTATTGATTTCCATGTTTTAGGTAGGGATATGCCTTGGTTTTTAGACCTTCTGATGTGGGGAAACCTTGCCAAGGGATGGATTGCTTGAGGATTGTGTAGTAGAGAAGGGGATGCCAGTGAAACTTGGAAGGTATGTGACTGCACTTAAGGGGGTGACCGAATTTCCCGAGGGACTGTGTAGTAGTGAAGGGAAGGCCATGGAATGAATTTGTTTTGGTCATTAGCAATGCCAAATGGAATCAAAAGCATATTGGGAGTGTTCCCTCAAACAATGAGACAGTAACTGTTCACTGAGAGAACAAGTAGCACAAGGATCATAATGTTGGACATTGGATGTGCAACTGTCAGTCTCATGCACTACCTATTTCAAGAAATTTTCCTTTTGGTAGGTATGTAACAGCCTTGTAAATAACAAGTATGTTGCCTTGCTAGTTGACAGATTATTGATTGAGGCTATATCATAGCCACGATTTGGCAATTTCATGCCATATTGAAAGAATATGTCCATTTTCTCTTCTGTAACAACTCCATCCTTTGATTCTAGAACATGAACAAATAATGCATTAGTGGGATTATTCCCATCTTGCAGTAAGCCTGTAATAGCATGGATAACCTTTATAGTGATGGGGATTTTCTTATCCAGCCAAATCCCTCAAAATGGGTCCACAATAGTAACAACCTTACACACTTTCTCACCACTAGAGAGTTTCCAAAATATGGGACAAGCAATAGGTTAGTAATACTAGATTTTCAAAAAGGATTGAATTACATAAATATCCTGGTCTTGTCCCCCATTAATGTCAAATATTTCTTCAATGAAAAACCAGGGAATACCATAGGGTTGTGGATATCGTAATTCACCAATTGCACATGCTCTACATAACCTATGAGATGTTCATGCACCCACACATCAAGTCTCTTGTCTAGGAAGACTGGGTTATGCACATCCAGAATGGGGGCCTTCTCCCCTCTCAGCTTGTTCATCCAGGCTTTGTTGCCCACAGTGCCCTCGCTAATCATTGGCACTATGCGTGATGGAATTTTCCTTATGCCCCAATACTACTTTATTATAGAATCCAACTTTCCCCAACTCCTTCTTCCCACCAAATAATCCTTTCTCAAATTTCCAATTCAATGGATATTCTATAATCTCCACTTAGACTTGTTGTGGCTTCAATCCCTGCTGCTGGTTCATTGTCGAGTCAACTAAGGTAAACTGGCTAATTGATCACATAGTAAGGAGTAATTTTTCGTCGCTCCTGGTGTTAAAGAATATTATCTCAAGATAGAAGCGAACTTAAGTATTTCAGCCTAATAATCATAAATGAGATATTCATAATGACGAAACAACAAATGTGGGGGATTTCCTGGTCTCAACGTGTGATAGAGAGTGTAAAGTGCCTCTGGTGTGTGGCATAAGAAGAAGGTATAATGACAGTGTGGAGGGATCACATTTTGTAGGAGTAGGAGGAGTATCAGGGTCTAATTGTTGTATTTCGTGTTATACTTCAAAGGCATGTGTGACTCAGCCTACCCTCGAGCTACACTCACATCTAGGGGACAACCTCTATAAATGTAAGGTGTTGCATAGATTTGTGATTATTAAAACTAGACTGAGCCGGAGGAGGAGGAAATATTCCCCTGATGTGAATGGTCAGTCAGTTTTCAAAGGACCCTGAGAACGTAATAGCTATTTGGTCAGTAGAAAGGCACTTTTGACAGTCATGAGAACGATAACAGGAAAGGTAAAGTAAATAGATTTGAGGCATCATATGCCTTGGATATGTTGGGAATTGTTGTTCACAATGTTGTGCATGTTGTGCACGGATAAAGGGATTTTTCTTAACCTTGACCTTATGATATATGGTAATTATGTTGTGATCATGATTTTGTTGATGTCTATATATGTATACATGTATGTATGTATGTTGTTGTCTAACAAGATCATCAGGGATCATGTTTGTGGAGGAATGATTGCTTATCCAGGAGAATGACATGAAGAGGTTCTCAATTTTATGAGGAATCAAGTGGGAAGAGTAGCCCTGACAGATCTATGAGGTTAGTATCATGTGTATAATATTTGATATTATGTGCTTGTAACTATGTTTATGTTTATGTTATGGACATGCAATGTTAAGAGATACATTAGTGGAATGAAATAATTGTGATATGTGACATGTTGGGATAAGCATGGGTAGCGGAAAGAGCCACATAACCAAAATTTGGATTGTGGATGCACATAGTAAGGGGAGGGAAAGACACTAGAAGCAAGGTTGCTTAGTAGAGATAGTGTGGTCTCCGGATTTGCAGTACCGTCATTGTGTACATGTGGTGTTATGTACATGTTGTACATGTGGTGTTTTGTACATGTTGTATATGTGGTGTTGTGTATATGTTATACATGTGGTGATGTGTACATGTGGTATTGTGCACATGTTGTGCAGGTGGTTCTGTGTACATGTGGTACATGTGGTGTTGTGTACATATGGTGCTATGTAGGTGGTGTTGTGTACGTGTGGTGTTGTGTACATGTTGTACATGTGGTGTTGCGTACATGTTGTGCAGGTGGTGATGTGTACATGTTGTATATGTGGTGTTGTGTACATGTTGTACATATTGTGTTGTGTACATGTGGTACTGTGTTATGTGTATTGTGTAGTCGTTGTATCATGACATGTGTATTTGTTGTGTTGTGCTCTATGTATGTATATGTATTTTGTTGTGGTACATCATGTGTGGGTGTATGCGTGTGATGTACATTGTGTGTATGTGTATGTGATTGAAGAGAAGAGAAGGCATTGGATGCTTGCCAGGTTTGGCAACCAATTCAGTGTGTGTACGGAAAGGATAAAGAACAAAGGCAGAAGAAAAGAATTATTCGAAGGATAAGTATCAATATTTTATTTCAGTTTTTAGTTATGGACATAATCTATGATTTTGATTTATGAGAGTTGGGCTTTGAGCTAATCGGATGTGATATGTTTATACATGATGGTTTGATCAAAGAGCTAGTTTGACTTGTTTTGACATGAAGTAAACAAAATTGCAAGTGCACCTTATTAATGGGCTACCGATGAGGTATGATTCGAATTGATTTCAATTTATTTTGAATCTAATGGAAATTATGTGCTTGGTAAAGGAAAGCATGGAAAATGCCCAGTTTGGGTGGTTGAAACTAACTATAAGAATGTTAGCAATAGCAGTGAAAGGAACTGGAACATGCAATAGTATGATGGTAAAGAATTTAGGATTAAGGCCATTATGGGACACTGGTACCCAATAGTGTCTATAGATTTCCATGTGCATGCTATGACCAATATGATGGTTTTTAGGTAGGGATATGCCTTGGTTTTTGGACTATCTGATGTGGGGAAACCTTGCCAAGGGATGGATTTCCCAAGGAACTATGTAGTAGAGAAGGGGATGCCAACAAAACTTGGAAGGTGTGTGACTAGACTTAAGGGGGTGACCGGATTTCCCAAGTGGCATGTAGTAGAGAAGAGAAGGCTAGGGAATGATTTTTTTTTTTTGTCATTAGCAATGCCAAATGGAATCAAAAGCATATTGGGAGTGTTCCTTGGAACAATGAGATGATAATTGTTCACTAAGAGAACAAGTAGCGCAAGGATCATAGTGTTGGACATTGGATGTAGGTTTGACTTTGGTAGTGGATTTTAGACTTCCTAGGAAGGAGGTGAATCCTGGTACTACTTTTGAGGGTGGAAGAGTTAGCCTATGGATTCCTTGATTGACTAATGCAAGCATCATATCATTTTATTTGTTGGTTAGAGAAAATGTGCATATGTATATGTCTATATTATTGTAAATACTATATCGAGTTGTGGTTATAAATCTCCATAGATAGTATGATTATTTGTTGGTTAAAACAAATATGTATGAGTATATGTGGTTGTGATTATAAATATCGTTATGAGTTTTGTTATAAAGCCATATTAAATGGTATGTTTGTCATGTTTTCAATGGGATGTCATTGTCAGTACTATATCAAGCTATGTTATAAAGCTCCATAGGAAGTATGTTTTTTTTAGTGGTTTTTTGTCATAGGTGTCATAAAACACCGAGGATGGTGTTCCCCCAAGGGGGAGGGGTTTGTAACAGCCCCTCGTTGATTTTCTATGTAAAAAAAATAAGACCAAGGACATGGGACACGTATTCTAGGTTGAATAGTGGGCATTTATTATAGTGGGGATCACTTTCAGTTTATTTATGGCTAAGGAAATTAGCAAAGGCAAAGAGGCAATAATTGGCATTTAATTATGGAAATAGATGAAAATAGGAGAAAAGGAAGGTGAAGAGACACAAATTTGCATGCAAGGGAAATTAGAGGAAAAATGAAGGAAAATGATGAAAATAGAGGCCTTGATGATAAAAAGGCTTATGAGGATCAGTTCATAGCCTTTTGACAGTTTAGTTTTGGAGCTCTCATTTCATTCTCTCATTCTCTCATACTCTTGCAAACTTAGAGCATTCTTGGAGAAATTTGAAATACAATTTGGATTGGGAGAAAGAAGGCAAAGGAAACTAAGAAAGCACAAGGAAATAGTTGGATCAACAACTACAGTTGGATTGCTTGGAATGTAATAGGTTGCATGTATGATTTCCTTATTGTTTTCTGGAAGCATAGTATATGCATATAATTTTTTTGGTTATGTGTTGACATTGGCATGGAGATTTTCCTAGATTGACAGTGGTTTTAGCCTTTTCTTTCCATTTCCTGGATAACCATGGTGTTGTGGTTTTTTCTACATGTTTTTATTTTTTATTTTTTATTGGTGCTCATGTTCCTTATGGATGTGGGTTGGAACAAACACTCTGGAAGCCTTGAAACAACTTCGGTTGAGTTACTAATGTTGGAGCCTAGGTTGGGACAAACGCTCTGGAGCCCTTGGTGTGTTGAGTTACTAGTCCTTGGAGCTAGGTTGGACAAATGCTCTGGAGCCTTGGAAGGTTGTGGGTTGTGTTACTAGTTCCTGGAGCCCTAGATAGCTTGGGTAGAGAGTGATCTGGTTGGTGTTAGTGATGTCCAATCTTCGAGGTGGAATCATTGTAATTGAGGTTTGGCCTCTAGAAGCCCTAGTTGATTTTGTTTTGGATTATTCCTTGAGATCCCACATTCATGCTTGGAATATGGTGCCGGGGTGATTGACTGAAAGAGAGATTTCGTTCAACCCAATCTATGGTTGGGTGGTACGTGGGAGTCGTTGACTTGGTTGGTATTTTCATATATTAATAAGAGTTATCTTCCTACTGTCATTTGTGAATACTTGTAGTGATTATGTTGGTGATGTTATGGCTGAGTTGTCATGGTTTATATGCTAGTTATTTATTGGTTATATGTTGGTTATTTGATGTATTCTATCTATGGCTCTTGTCATGACTTTTTAATTTATCAAATGGTTGATGTATATATGGACTAATAAGCATTATTGCAACTAGCTAGAGAAGGTTTAGAGCCTTTTCGGTGATTCTCAAGTAAAGACTCAGTTTATAATCAGATATGCATTCATGACATGTAGCTTACATGTTTTCCATATGTTTGACGAAATGTCAATTATGGGTTAGGCATCTTTGGGTAAATTTCTTACTTTATTTTTGGTTGACTAGCATTGTCAGTACCTTTGATTGCATTCTAGAAAATTTTAGGAAATTATGGGTAGTGGTCTGGAGGTTGGCTTGAAAAGGTGGCACAAATCTTGAGACCACATGCTCAAAATTGAAGAGTTTAGGCCATGATCGCATAGAGGAAATCTTGTGAGTGTGGATAGCCTCATAACCCCATGGAAGTAGTGTCAAGGGTGTGGTTGTGGGTCCATGTCAATGAAACAAGGTTCCAACTCAGGGATTGACTACGTGGGGTGGTTATTCAACTCCTGGGTTAGCTGTAGTCTGTGTAGGATTTCAGTTTGTGGTCAGTTTGTAGGCCCCACTTCCGTAACTGGAACTAGGAGGTTGGGTCATATAATAGTGACACTCGTCTTGTGTTTACCTTGACAAGCTTGTGAATTTGGGTAAATGTGGGAGGGGTGGTTACGATTTAAATAAGTAAAAGTTGTATTATACTGATTCACCCAACCTTTTGTGTATATTTGTGAATCCATCACATACTTAATATACACATGGATTATTACATGTATAAGTCACTCCATGTCATTTGG
Organism: Pinus tabuliformis; assembly: GCA_031772625.1. Lineage (NCBI taxonomy): Eukaryota > Viridiplantae > Streptophyta > Pinopsida > Pinales > Pinaceae > Pinus > Pinus tabuliformis. The sequence continues at coordinate 33,262,590 of CM062804.1, forward strand.
ATGAGACATATAAGATAGGACCACTCTCACAACATGATTTCTCCTATGTTTCAACTCACTTCCAGGATGGGGATAATGTACTTTAAAATATCTCCCAAGCTTGCAGGTGGAATAATTCTTGTAGCCACGATCTCTTTCATTATGTATCTACCCTTGATGTTGTCTCATGTGCCTATTCCTTGGAATGTGAAATAGGAAAATGGGATTTTATATTAAGGTAAAGAGAATTTGTTTAGCCTTGACCCAATATTCATTACTTGTCTCCCTTCCTTTCACTACTCACAGTCATCACTTAAAAGATAGTTTTAATAAGGGTTGATCTATGCACTAAGTTGATTTCATTCGGTTATAGGGATGCTGATTTCATTTAAGATTATGGATTTCACCAAATTATGTGCTACCAAGTGTTATAGCTCAAATTGACAGTCGAAAATTTTCCTTTGCCTACTTCCAATATTTCATTAAATAGAAACTTGATCTTGGCAACCTGACAAATCTCCTTCACATTTACAATTTTTCTCTCTCCAAATAAATCTCACCACCATATTCCATTTAAATTCAAATTTTTAAATTCCCTAATCCTAAATACCATAAATATATTATTATCAAATAAAATTCATCATGATTCAATCCATGAGTTATCATAATATTATTGCAGCAAATGCAATCCTTTGATCCCAAGCCTTGACATAATCCATTTATTATTCCATAAAAAATAATGTCCTTAGTTGTGAATTTTTTTCCCACATCATGACATTTAATGAAAGTGAAATTTTCTCCTTAAAAAATCATATATATATAAACAAACTTATGTCTATGTGTTCTTGAAATAATACATAATATATTATTTGTTATTTGTTATGTATATAGATATACATATACTCAAAATAGATATATTTAATATTAAAAAATAACATATAAAACAATATATTGGAATACTCTTTAAGACCTTTCAAATAATGAATTATTTCCTTTACATTGATTAAAACACATGTCAATGGCCCACATCATAAAAGAGTTAAAGTGCTTTCACCTTGGTATCCAATATTTATTTTTAGCAATCAAGTATGAGAAGCTACCACCATCCAATCCATCCGATATTAAATATTACGCGTTGATGAGTATTAATCAAAACCATCTCCAATTCCTAAAATTATAATATAATGTATAAGAGATAACTTATTGAGTACATAGGGTTATTTAAAGAAAATCAATGATGTAATAAAAGGTGACAGCCGACAAAGTGAAATCAGGAAATAGATTTTCTTATAGATCAAAAGGAGTTCTATTTTGGGTCAAAACCATAATGTATATTCTAAATAAAAGGAACTAATTCTTATCAATTTATTTTTAAAGAAAATAAAATATATATAATTTTCTTGTTGGGCAGAAATACTTCAACAATATTAATTTTTTATTATTTTAGAATAAAATAAAGTTACAAGATCATGACACATGACAGGTCACTAAGAAGGGAAATAGAGGTTAATATTTTGTAATTTTATAAAAGAAATTAAAAGCATTAAATTTTTGTAAAAGAATCTAAAAATCATTTAATGTAGGTAATTATATAATTACAATAAAGAAAAAAGAAAAACTATATTTATTATAGGTAGTTGTATAATTACTATGGAAGGAAACCATGAAGTCATCAAAATGAGATTTGTTTTTTCAACTTAAAATGAGGAAGTTTTTACACAAGGAGAAAGAATAGTGCTCGGGTACCTGATAGGACTGAAAGCAGGTTTTGTAATTATTGATTATAGTCACAAGTAAATTTAATTTTGATTGAGATTCCTTACTTACTCTTACTTGATGGATATATTGAACATCATTCAATTAATGAATCATTGAATATTTTTTAAGAAATTATTTCTTTCTGAATTTTTATATGAGTATGATATACACCATTTCTCATGCATTATGAAAGTTGTGTTTCTTATGAATTAGGATATACACTATCATTCATTAGTCATGGAAATTTTGTTTCTTAAATAATCAAGGTTGCAAAAATTGTATTCGTTGTAAATTACTATGATTTTCATTCTTGTTATTATTTTATTTACAACAAATTAATATGTTTTTTTATTATTAAATTAGTAGGGAAACTACATGGTATTATTTATTATTTAATCTATTTGTGTCTAATGTGCTAGGTAATATTTACACTATTTATAGACATATTTTTCTTCTGAATTTTTCATTAACTTTTATCATTGTGGTAGTAATAAAGGTGCTCATTGGACGGGGTCTTGATTCCTAGAATTTATTTCAAGTGTTTTATAGTCTCTATTTTGTTATTAATTCTTCACCTTTCATCTTATACAGTGTCATGAATCTTGAAATGTGAAATCTTAAATGAATTGTTCTAAGATGATTTAAAATGATTATCTTTTGTGACACATTGAGGGTTACCCCCTCTAGTCTAAGGGCCAACTTGTGACATAAGGTAAGGAGGTCATATCAAGCTCCATTAGGTGCCTAGACTGCCATGATATTCATCTTTGTTATAGGAAGGCATTAACTAAAGACCATCCTCCTGTTCATATTGAATATTTGAATGAGGATGTCCAAAATGAAGAACTAGAACAAGAACCATCTCCTAGACCTTTGAATGATCATGCACACCCTGAACCCCAAAACCCACCTTATACAAAGAGACTAACCCAAGAGAAACCTATTACTCATCTTGAGTTTGACTTCTTGGAGGAACTTAAGAATGTTAAATCCTGGGGGGGGGGTGCTATTGAACCCCATAATTGATTCTTTTTTACAATCCTTTTTCACTCAAATCCTTCCTTTTTAACCCTCATAACTACAATTTGGGTATCAATTTACAAGGTTGAAAGCATAGCAAGTACATAATAATCTTATATTTCATAAATGTCATGTCTTTATTATTTAACTTAATATCTACTTGAGCTACCGAATTAAAGTGATTCTGTAGTTGATGAATGTTTACGCAGCTAAGTCCAAGGTTGCAGAGCCTCAACCAAGAAACAAGGCGCATGGGTAGTTGACAATTAGTGGGGACAACGATTTGTTCCTATTTTCAAAAGCTGGATCAATGAAGAAGGCACTCTATCAATTCGGTCAAAGGATAAGTCAACCATCGTGGAAGGCAAATCAAGCGAGTGAGATGCAAATTTTCTGCCTCATGATTTGCTACGTTGATAGCAAATCATGAGAAAGATTACGATATTTTATCTCTTAAGTTAATTATAGCCAATTTCAATTAGCATAGGCGTAAAGCTTTGAAAACATTTATTTCATAAGGGTCTTATAAATATGCCTCTCAGCATAGCTAAAGGAGACTTGAATTTTATTTGTAAGCACTCCGTTTTGATGTATAAAAACTCAGTTTCGATTCCATTCTATGTGTGATATCAATGTGTGGATACTTAACTTGTGAAAGCTTAATAGTGCTACTTGCTTCTTGTAGGAGGGCCCTATCGAGATAGTAAGGTATTCATTCATTAACAATTAGTATTTTAGTTTATATTTTCTATAGATTTTTGTCAATTCATTTAAGTAATTGAGTTTTTGATTCTTAGATACAAGTTTGAGATTGTTTCTGTAAATCATTTTATTTTTCAAGTGAAGAGATATTTTAGATGCACATGGATAGATTATAATCTAACATAGTAGTAGAAGTATAAGCTTTACATTTTAGTGACTTTCAATTACAGAACTAATCCTTCTTTAAGTTAGAGTAGATTCGTTTTTAAGTGTGATTTTACTGCAGAGAGTGATTTGATTCGAGTCCAAGTGTGATTTACATTTAAGCAAGTGTGGTTTTCAAGAGTGATTTTCATTCAAGCAAGTGTGATTTACATTTAAGCAAGTGTGGTTTTGAGAGTGATTTACATTTAAGAAGTTATGGTTTTCAAGAGTGATTTTTCATTTAAGAAACTGTGATTTTAAGAGCAAGAGTGATTTTATTTTAAAGCAAGTGAGTGTGATCATTATTCAAACAAGTAAAGTAGAATTGATTTCATTTTGTATAAGTTACATAGCTATAGAAAAACATGTGCATTTCGATAACTCAAATTAAATTAGGAATTGAATGAGTGGCAAAGACTCTTAGCACATACAGTGCACATACATTTCATCAGTTTACTATCCCTAGTTGATAATTCATGCAAGTAATTTAACATCAATTAAATTACCAAACATGGGGATGAATCAATATTTATAATTCTTTGTTGTATTTAAGGCCTTCACTTTTCACTATTGTAAAATTAGCAGATAATTATAAATTACACAAAATCAAATGAACACATATAACAAAAGAGATTTAATGTGGAAACCCTTATGGGAGAAAACCAAAAAACAATTTCTTCTTTAGATGATGATTGTAGGCACCAACCTATAGTTACAAGGTTTGTAAGCACCCACTTGCAGGAGACACCTATCCCCATTCAAATTTTCAGGTTGCAACCTATTGAAGAAAAAATTTCCAAGGTTTTATAGGCATCCACCTACATGGCTCTCTAGACCCCTCTTAATATTTAATTTAAACAATGTTTGTTATAGTATGATTTGATCTATGTTTTTCTCTTTCTTTGCCTCCTTAGCAATCACTCTCACTAGTTGTCTCATTCAACAAACAACCTTATCATCCCTCCATACATAAACCTACAACATTCATCCTCATAGACACATATTTTATTCCTCAGTGTTTACCTTTGTTGTCACACAACATACACATTTACCTTTGTTGTCACACAACATACACATTTTTTGCCTCTCATACTCTCTTGATAGCACATTCACACCTATAGTCCTACTCACTCTTGTTGTCCTACAATCTTTAACATTCATACTTGTTTCCTCCTCATAGTCATTGTCACAACACTAAGGCTTGTTTCCACTCCTACTCTTTCACATTATTAAAAATATCAATTTGTTTTTCAATGTATTTGTTATTTATTTTCTCTTTGGCGCTCATGATTTAGACCCATGGTATTAACTGATGGGAATGTCCCATGGTATTGTCCCATGGAGCATTACACTCCTGATCAAGTTACCTTTCAGATACTTCTGTATTTGATCCTGTGTGTTACCTCAAAATGAGAATCATGTTTCAACAAACTACACATACGACAACATCTGAATTACCTGGCGAGTGTCCCTCCTATGGACCTGTCACATAAATATGAGATTTGTGCATATCTAAGTAGGTGGTATTTATTTCCTCTAAGAATCTGCCATCAATAGATTTACTCTCCTCCTCCATCTGAGGGATTTCTTTAAAAGACATGTCTTGAATGGTATGAACTTGTGCAAATGAAACTTTTGGGAAGTTCATCAATCTGAAAGGTGTTGCAGTAGGTGCTTGTGAATCGAAAAAAAAACCTTAGCATCCTGGAGAAGTGAAAAACAACAAACCAACATTGTATTTAGACTTAATTCCCCTGAATAATTTGTGTACTCTTGGCATGTCGTTTGTAGAAGGATTCAATTTGATTGCATGCCTTTTCCAACAAACAAAGGGAGACTACAAAATACATGTGAATCCAATTCTTCATTCCAGGCAGTGACCTCGACAAAACTCTAATTGATTCTTCCTTTGCAATTTTTTCACAAAATTCAACATCATCATTTAGGTATTCGAAGCAAGGAACATTTATATTGATCAACAAAAACATAAAACCTTGAGGTTTAAACTAACAACAAAGAACATCAAGTTTTTAAGTAACATAATAACATATGTTAGCGACATGACAAAGTCTTCACAATTCCTATTCATAAAATTATGGTGCTATATATTTTTAAGGATATTTGGAATTACACCTTGTTAAAATATAGTCATATCAATAACCACATTCAAAAGTTTCCTAAAACATGTACCATGTTCATATATCTCTCTCAATCTAATCTCAATTACTTTGTATATGTTCCTCACGCTCTATTCTATTAAATCACTAGCATAATACTTGATTGCAACATAGAACATTAAATTGAAAAAATCGAGATTATTCTTCTTGAGCATCCTTCCTCAAGTGTGGATTCTCTTCAAATAATATTTATTCATGACATTAATTGTAGCAACTGCATAAACTACATTCTAGCCCATAATTGCAATAGTTGCGTTTGGTTATTGAATTGCAATAACGTTGCTAAGTAGAGTTGTATCTAGTATAGTTCATCAATTGGAATTGCAACAATAGGAATTAGATGAAGTTTAGAAAATGGGAGTTGTGGCAACAAGAGTTGCAGCATAAAAAATCAACATTGCCCCTTCAAATGACAGTTCTTCCTTTCCCATCAATCCCTTTCACAGCAATGAAAAGACCTTTTCAAAAATATCTTCCTTTGGCATTGATGGTAATGCTACTAGACATAATCTAGTCCACTTTATCTAAGAATTGGCCCTATCTATTGGCCAACTCCTCTTCTTCTTATGGATAGAGTTTTGTTGGCCCCCCTATCTTCTAGATGGATCATCCTCTTCTTATGGTTTCTTATTCTCCACCTTTTATATTAATAAAAAAGGGATACATTTCTACCACTCCCCCTCTCCCAATGACAACAAATGCCTTGTCTCAACTACTCCCCCTATGATTGTGCTATAGACGAAAAACACCTTTCTCCTACAATGCACCTTGTGAAAAGACATGGTGTGTTAGATTGCAGTAACAAATTGTTCCTTTTATTGACAAAGTGAAGGAGAGGTCATTCCCAACCTTTTCATAAGATATTCAAACCTCCCTCTAGGAAGAGTTTTGGTAAATATATCTGCAACCTACTTTTGTGAAGAAATATATTCTAATTTGACAGTATGATTAATAACTTGTTCTCTAAGAAAAGGATACTTGATGCCAATGTGATTTGTCTTAGAGTGCATAATATGATTTTTAGAAATATTAATAGCACTAGTGTTATCACACATAATAAGCATAAGTTGATCACAATTTACCTTGATTTCCTAGAGATTTTACTTCATCCATAAAACCTGGGTTGATACGGATCTTGGGGGGAGACCCCCAAGATCTAAAAAATTGAAATGGATTTTCGGGGAGAGGCCCCCAAGATTTGAAAAATTGAAATGCTAGAAGAAAAAGAGGAGAATGTCCAATAAAAAAAACCACAAAGAAATTTTTTTATTAAAACGAAGAATAAATGTAAGAGCTACATTGTGGTGGACAAATTGTCCTTTTACAAAATGCGACTTTTTACTTATAGTATTTTTCAACTACAATACCATGGGTCAACTCCATGGGTGAATGAATACCATGGGTGGATGTCACAATACCACGGGTCAATTCCATGGGTGAATGAATACCATGGGTGGATGTCATAATACCACGGGTCAATTCCATGGGTGAATGAATACCATGGGTGGATGTCACTTACAATACCATGGGTGGATGCCACTTACAATACCATGGCTAAATTCCACGGGTGGATGAATAACATGGGTAGATGAATACCATGGGTTGATGCATTTTCCATTCGGATCGTTCCTCCCTCCTTAAGAAGCAATGGTCCCCATTGTGTGAAGTTCCCTCCTATGAAGCCTTTGTTGAATATGAAGATCCACTGAAGAGAATGGTTTTATGTGGTTAACCCATAAACGTGATGAACGAAGATCCGAGGATAGAGATACCCTGTAATGCTTGTGACCAACTGTGATACTGATAGTATGCAGCCTAGAAAATTGACTTCGATGAAGTGTGGGTTTGTGGATGACCCATAACCATGACAATTCATGCCCTCCCACCCTTTTGAATGGTTGGTTATGCCTTTCGGATTGATGACTGCTCCTGTAACCTTCATGAGGCTAATGGATGACATCTTGCGGCCATTCACCAACTCATTTGTAGTGGTATACTTGGATGACATCCTGATCTTCAGCCAGAGTTGGGAAGAGCACCTCCACCACATCTGACAAGTTTTGCAAACATTGCGGCAACATAAGTTATGTGCCAATTTGGAGAAATGCACTTTTGGCATGACCCAGGTTCAGTATCTGGGATACATTATTGATGAACAGGGGGTGCATGTGTATCTAGCCAAGATCTAAGTCATTCGGGATTTGCCATCTCCAACCACTTTGATAGAGCTTCGTAGCTTTCTAGGTCTTGCCAACTTTTATCGCAGGTTCATGTTGGGATTTCTCATATCACTTGGCCCTTCAGTCAAGTCACCAAGGGAGGAGCGAAAGAAAAATTCTTTTGTTATGAATCTCAACAGAAGGCATTCATAGAGTTGAAAGATCACCTCTGCTCGACATCAGTTCTCGCATTGTTAGACTTGCAACAAACATTTGAGGTCAAGATAGATGCCTCTGACTATGCTATTGGGGCAGTCCTTACTCAACATAGGCATCCAGTGGCATATCACAGTGAGACACTTTCAAACACAGTTCGAAAGTATCCCACTTATGACAAAGAGATGTGTTCCATTGTGCAAGCCTGCCAACAATGAAAGTATTACATTTTGGGGAAGGAAACGGTCATCCACATAGACCACCGACCCCTGCAGTTCATACAGACCCAAGGGAAATTGCATAATGATCGCCATCAGAAGCGGTCCACATACCCGCAACAGTTCCATTTGAATATCAAGTATAAGAAGGGAAACAACAATAATGTTGCAGATTGCCTCAGACAACCATCGATCATGGCATTAACCACTGTGCTCAACTCTTGTGGGCATGAGACTTCTGATTGGCCACTTCTCTACAAAAGCGATCTATAATTCGGCCACACATACCAAGCACTCTTGGAGGGTCAACATGTTCAAGATTTTCACCTCCAGGATGCCCTATTATGCCACCCAGGTCACCTTTATGTTCCTTCAAGCGAGCGTGCCATGATGATTTGGGAAGCACACTACAGTCGTGCTACTAGGTATTTAGGGGTCGAGAAATTGGTGGCAGTACTGCAGAAGTATTTCTATTGGCCGAATCTTTGACAGGGTGTCGGGAAGTACATCAGATCATGCAGTGCGTACGCCATTGCCAAACCGATCATCAAGAAGCAAGGCCTCTATACCCTGCTGCCTACCCTTAGTTGACCTTGGGAATCCATCTCCATGGGTTACATGTCATGCCTTCCTTCCACTAAGCATGGAAATGACTGTGTTTTTGTGGTCGTCGACAATTTCTCGAAGATGGCCATTATGGCAGCCTACAAGAAGAATATCACAGTAGAAGCCACTGCTAAAATCTTCTTTGAATGAGTGTGAGTACACTTTGGGATCCCACAGTCTATCATCTCAGATCGGGACAACAGGTTCCTCAGTACATTTTGGTCCAGTCTCTGGTCGATGCTAGACACCAAACTCACTAAGTCCATAGCCTTCCATCCTCAAACTGATGGCTAGACAAAGGTTGTCAACAGGATGATCGTACACATTCTACGCATGTACAACTCAAAGAATCCACGCACAAGGGACGATATCCTCCCCTATGTTTAGCACAACTACAACCAGGCTCTCCACAGCTCGACTGACCATAGCACTTTTCAGGTGGGCTTGGGATTCCAGCCACTATGTCCCATTGATGTGGCCATGCCATTTGCAGCTACTCATGCAAATTCAACTCATGCCCAATTCGAAATAGATAAGGCAAACAACTTCATTGACAACATCCAACATATTCGCCAACAGGTCCATGACATTCTGGAGAAATCAAATGCCAAGTACAAGCAGTGACATGATCAACATCGGGTGCCACACAAGTTTCAGGTAGGCGACAATGTCTGGTTTCATTTGTAAAAGGAACCCCTTAGCAGGGCCTATCGGAAACTCAAACCACTTCGATATGGTCCTTACACCATTACCAAGGCTGTGGGAGACAATGCATTTGAGCTCATTCCCCCATTCCTTGGCATGCACCCAGTGTTCAATGTGGATTGCCTTTGGCCATACTTTCCACCATTACTAGACACATCCGACATTATAGAACAACTCACGCCCACAAATTTAAATCCAAATTGCATGGAACAAGATGAAACTGATCGAATCATGGACACACAGATCAAGCACACTCGCCAACAGAATATCCAACTATATCGAGTTGTCAAAGCAGGCCAACTCCTTCACCAAGGCAAGTGGCTCACTAGGGTCCAAGTTCAGCAAAAGTTTCCTCATCTCATGGAGGAACTCAACACAATGGGGACCATTGCTTCCTAAGGGGGGAGGAATGATCTAGGTGGATATTGGTGGCCACCCGCCAAGTCCACTTGGACCCCCACCATTGTTTCTTTCAGCTTTTCAGTTTCCTTAATTATAGCATAATTTACTATTTTTAGCAGTTTTTCGGGTCTTGAACTTCCAGATCCATTTTGAGGCCCTAAACGACATTTTTTGGGAAAATTGGGAGAAACATGGGTCCATGGACCCATGTTTCTCTTCCCAAATTTGTATTTCTTAGATAGATCTTTCTAACGAGATATTGTTCACGTCAAACAGATATCGTATGCCAAAGTTACGACCCCAGGAAGTTGATGTACCAATTTACCCAAACGGGACCCACAGTTTGGCATTTCATCTTCTAGGGTTAGGTTTTTGGATGTTTAGGGTTTTCCATTTATCAAGTTATGGATGCCATGCTCCAGGAGCTTGTTTTAGCCCATACAATGCCTTATTCAAATTGTACACATCATTTTCTTTATCAGTCAATTGGAAACCTTTAGGTTGTTCAACATAGACTTTTTCTTTGATATCTCCATTAAGAAAGGATGATTTGACATCCATTTGATACACTTTAAAGTTTTTATAACATGCAAGAGCCAAGAACATTTTGATTTCCTCAAGTCTGGAAACTAGAGAAAAAGTCTCCTTGAAATCCACACCTTCCACTTGAGCATATCCTTTGCAGACAAGTTTTTCTTTGTTCCTGATGACCTAACCATCCTCATTTAGTTTATTCTTGAAAACCCACTTGGTACTTATCACATTCTTATCCTTAGGTATTGGTACCAACCTCCAAGTTCGATTCTTTTCAATTCGATCTATTTCCTCATCCATGGCCTTAATCCAATGTTGGTTTTGACTAGCTTGATCAAATCCTTAGGTTCCATTATAGATAGCAAAGAAAACTTGGTATTGCTAGGGGAGTTTACAAAATCCCTTATTGTCTAAACTCCTACTTCTTTATTTCCTAAAATTTGACTTTCAGGATGATGCTTTTGTACATACCTTGATGAAGTTTTAGTAGGTTGTGGATCAACTCTATCATTTTCTTCTTCATGGTCCTCATGCTCTCCTTGTTCATGTTCTTCTTCATCTTCAGGTTGATAGCTGATTGGAACATTTGGGGATTTTGTTGTTCTTTATGTACTAAGGCCTCATCATTTCATTTAACGATATTACATAATATTTTATTGTAGAATTTGTATCCTTTGTTTCTAGAAGAATAACCTAGCAGTATTCCATTGTCTACTCTTGAGCCAAACTTTCCAAGGTTATCATCATTCTTCTTAATATACCATTTGCTCCCAAATTTCTTAAAATTGTTTATGGAAGTTGGTATGCCATACAATAACTCATAGGTGTTTTATTAATATTTTTTCTTAAATGTGCCTTATTTAAGATATTGACAATTATTTGGACAACTTCTCCCCAAAAGGTATATGGCACTTTTGCTTCGTCAAGCATTTCCTTGGTCGTTTTCTCAATGCCCTATTCATCCTCTCAACAACACCATTTTGTTGCAGAGTCCTTGCAACTAAGAATTGCCTCTTTATCCTATGCTTCTCATAGAAATCATAGAATTAATATGAGGTAATTCCTCCTCCTTGGTCTAATCTCATGCATTTTATCTTCAGTTCCATCTCATTTTCTACTTGTGCCTTAAATATTTTAAATTTCTCAAATGCTTTAGAATTTTCTTTAAGTAGACTAAATCATGTTATTGTGGTAATATCATAAAATAAGAACATGAAATAAATCTTACCTCGTGGAGATTGTTTTCTAGTGGGACCATAAAGATCAATATCAATGAGCTCTAGAGGATTGTTGTGGAATGCTCCTTTTCTTTGAAATGTACTCAAGTTTGCTTCCTGAATTGGCATTGCTGACAATGTTGTTATGTGGTTTTGAGATTTAGAGAAAATTTCTTACTGCCTCTCTCTTGTTGAGTTGTACTAAATGATCAAATCTAATGTGTCTAAGCCATTTAAACCATAACCAACTTTCATCTTCCTTTTCCATATGACAATTTTCTTTGCTACCTTTTTGCACATAGACATTGCTTGGAGTCCTTACTTATTTCACTATATCTTTTCCTATATCAACTTCCTTCTCCACACAACAATCTGATTTGAATATAACTTCATGTCCTTGGTTACACATCTAATTGACACCTATAATATTATGACTATGAACATCTACATATAACACATTTTGAGCCTTGGTCTTTCCCTTTTCCAATACTACTGTTCTTTTACCCATTATTCTTGTTGGTGCATTATGTTAACAATGTTCAAAATTCATCAATCAAAGGGGTCTCCCCAATCTGAAGTCCCAATTAGACCCCCCACCTTTTGGAATAGGAGCCCCATCTAGAGTATCATCCTGGTTGCCATATATTCTTATATATTTTGGATTTAGTTGTCAACAAGAGAGATAAGTGTGCATGTGCCTTTGAAAAAAGAAAGTAAGTGTGCCTAGTCAATGTTCGATTCCAGGTGTATCAAGGTTCTTCTACTACAGAGGGAGAAAAGGTGATTCTCTAAGAGAGAGAGCTAATAATACCACCCTAGTAGAGGCATACACAAGATAAAAGAGAATCACCTAACATCAAGAAGAATAGTCCACATAGATGCGAAAATTGTTTCAACCATTAAAACACATTTTCAATCAGATAAGCACTAAAATAACCAAAATAGTTCAACTACTTTAGTATGGGTGAAATAAAACATCAATCATAAACATTCACAATCCATGCATGAAAACGTGCTGGCCATTAGGCTTCAATAATTAAGTAGAAGTCCCAAGATACATGATACAATGAACGCCAATAGCTCCAATAATGGAGCATTAGAGCCACAACTTTCTCCCCAAAAGTACTGACTTTGTCTCTCTAATGCCTTATGGCAGAAGCCAAGGTGAAAAGTCCTTTTCTTGTACAATGAGGGTGTATATATAACAAGTGGAGTGATCCTTCACCTCCCTTGTGACCCTTGGACTACCTTCTGTTGGAAATAATACTGAGAGGGGGGGGTGAATCAGTATTATCAGATTAATCAAACTTTTCAAATGCTCAGAAACATATACGCTACTTCAGTTAAGTGAACCAGCGTGTACACGCTACTGTGACGAAGTAAAACAACGTATAAGAAGAAAACTCACAATTTAGTTAGCTTATTCTTCAATTAAGTGCATCAGGACATTATTCACCACATTAACAGTAAACATGTGCAGTATAACAGAACAGATAAAAAGCCACACACATGAACACCAAGATATAAGGTGGAAACCCAATGTGGGTGAAAACCACCTGCTGCAAGTTGTCTCTATCTTTCTTTAATATGAAACTTCAGTTTACAATCTTTTGTACTGGTGCAGCCTTATACCAGTACGCAGGCTACAACCTGCAGAAGGCTACAACCTTCTCTCGTTCTCCAAACTTCCTTGGAAGGGATCTCCAACCCCCTTTGCTCTTGTACTAGCCAAGATACTAGTACGTAGGTGCTGACCTACAATCTTCCTTCTTTCAGATATCACTTTTCATACATTTTCAGACTTGGATATTCCTGAAGCACAACATTACAATCTGAAGACCACAAATCATTCAATTTCCACAACAGATCATTGAAGCATAAAACAACCAAACTTTGAATCACTGAACCACTGAACCTTGTCAATCACCAGTTACCAGAACACAGAGCAGACTACAGAACTCTGCAATAACAGTCAGACCCCACTGTAAACCCAAAATCAAGCTTCAAAAGATATACGCTACTTCAATGAGCAAAACCCGCGTATACACGCTCTTTTACCGAAGCCAACCTGCGTACAGATCTAAAAATAAACTTTCTCAATTTGCAGCTGTACCAGACATTAGTTAGATCCAAAACGTAACATTGCGACAATATGCAGATCTAGAAATACGCATAATCAACCATATCATGATAGTGCATTTCAAACCATTAGATCCCGATCTATCCTTAGATCTAGTCTTCCATCAACCGATGTGATCTCTCCTTGGCTTAGATCAAGCAACCCAGAACCTGCATATCAGATCTCTTTCTCTCTTAGATATTCAAGCCTTGTCGAAAGATGATGTTTTGCCTAATGATCTTCTTCTCCTTATATAGTCTTAGGCCTAGCTCAATACCAAGAGCCAAAACCATAGTAACACAATACCATCAACTTCAAAACTAGGGATCGACACGCCCGTCGAGACATAATGGTCCGAAATCATAGGCACAACTTCCAAGGACTAACCACCATGGACCAAAGGAACCTTTCCACATACACGCGCTTTTTATGAATCTAACTAGCGTGTACACGCGACTTGGGCTTAACGAAACGGCGTGTATGAGCTTCCTTGGCATGCTGTACTGAGATCTGTCTTCTGATTAAGTTGCCATCACCTGTACCAACCTCTGAGCACCTGTACCATCCTCTGAGTGAGTTGCCATCAAGGACAACACTTGAATCATAATGCCAACAATCTCCCCCTTTGGACTTGATGGCAACCACCACACCAAGTTACTCTCCCCCTTTGACATCAAGGGCAAAGGGCTGTGCTCCCCCTGAGGACATGCTGATACCTCTGCTTGGCTGTGCTGACTCGTGCTCCCCCTGACGGTAGGCCAGATCTGAAAAAGATGTTCTTCAACAAGAACCAAGACTTATACACCATAAGGGACCTTCCTATCACCAAAAGACTCAATACATACATCCATACTCCCTACCAAGAGGGGACATATCAGAAACAACCAATTATATTACAGCATTCATCCCAGGCATAGTGGGGAAACCAACATAGGCCGTTACATGACCTGACACCATAAAAGAGATATGACAAGAGAGATACATGACATAGAGACAATAGATCTAGACCAAGACTTAGGAAAGACACCAGCAGCATCTGATAAACATCTTGTTAGATCAGCAACCAGAATTTCTTTCTGAGCTCCTTCTCCTGAAACCAACAACCAAAACATCTGAATGCCAACAATGCTTTATGAGACTTTTGAGCTGCTCCCCCTGAACCTGTGCCTGTTGCACTCCCTGAAACTGTGCCTGAAGAATTCTGACATTCCTATTGCTGTTCAGAACTTCAGAGTTTTCTCTTGCTGTTCAGAACTTCATATACGCGTTTTATCCTGTATAAAACAGCGTATGTACGCGGATGTTCTTTCTGCAACAAGCGTCCAGCATACACGCGACTTACCCATCATGAATCCGCGTGTATACGCTCATATCCCTTCCGTAACCTGCGTATACCAACTTTTCTGTAGAACAAACAAACTTTAACAACAGGATGAAGCATCAACTACTCCCAGCTTTTGTCTGAGATATTCAAAAGTTTCCCTGGGCAGTGGTTTTGTGAGAATATCAGCAACTTGCTCCTTAGAAGGAACATACTCCAACTTGACCTTCTGCTCAAGCACTTGTTCCCGAAGAAAATGGTACTTGATTGGTATGTGCTTGGTCTTTGAGTGCATGACAGGATTCTTTGAAATGCTGATTGCACTTGTATTATCACATAAGATAGAGACAGGTGGAGTGCAAGTGATTTGAAAGTCCTGCAAGGTCTGCATCATCCAAAGAAGTTGTGTGCAACAAGATGCTGCAGCCACATATTCTGCTTCAGCTGTAGATAAGGCAATCGAACTTTGTTTCTTGCTGAACCAAGATACTAATCTGGAACCCATGAAGAAAGCACCTCCACTTGTGCTTTTCCTATCATCCACACTTCCAGCCCAATCTGCATCTGTGTAAGCATGAAGAGTGAGATTAGTATTTCTAGGATACCATAAGCCATAGTTTTGGGTCCCTTGAAGATATTTGAAGATTCTTTTGACTGCCTGAAGATGAGTTTCCTTTGGGTTGGCTTGAAATCTTCCAACCATTCCTACTGCATGTGTAATATCTGGTCGAGTACCTGTCAAATAAAGCAAACTCCCAATCATGGATCTATAAGTGGGTTGGTGAACTGCTGCTGATTCATCATTTGCACTGAGGCTGCATCCTGTAACCATGGGTGTACATACTGGCTTTGACTCTTCCATGCCATACTTCTTCAAGATCTGCTTGAGGTATTTGGTTTGAGACAAGAAGATACCTCCTTCATTTTGTTGGATTTGCAATCCAAGAAAATATGTCAATTCTCCAAGAAGTGACATTTCGAATTCTTTCTGCATAACCAAGGCAAAGTTTTGACTCATGGTCTCTTCATTGCTGCCAAAAATAATATCATCTACATAAACAACAAGAATTAGCAATTTGTTATTTTCAACTTTTATATAGAGATTGCTATCTGCTGATCCTTTTGAAAAGCCTTGTTGGTGAAGATATTTGTCCAACCGATAGTACCAAGCCCTTGGAGCTTGTTTGAGCCCATAGAGTGCCTTTTTCAATCTGCATACAAGGTTTGGATCATTTCCAAGAATGAACCCATCTGGCTGCTCAATATATACTTCTTCTTCTAAGTCTCCATTCAGGAAGGCTGATTTCACGTCCATTTGAAATACCTTGAAGTTTTGAAAGCTTGAGAGAGCAAGGAACATTCGGATGGCCTCTAGTCTTGCCACAGGAGCAAAGGTCTCTTCAAAATCTATTCCTTCTTGCTGTGCATACCCTTTACAAACAAGTCTGGCCTTGTTTCTAATTACTTCTCCATTTTCATTTAACTTATTCTTGAAGACCCATTTTGTTCCTATTACATTCTTATCTTTTGGTCTAGGAACTAATTCCCAAGTGTTGTTCCTTTCGATTTGCTCAAGTTCTTCATCCATTGCTTTGACCCAACATTCATCTTTGCATGCTTCTTTCACATTTTGTGGTTCAATGGAGGAGAGTAGAGCCAAGTAGCTTGAAGCTTCTGCAAGTGTCCTTCTTGTTTGTACTCCTGCTTCTTTCTGCCCCACAATCTGAGTTTCTGGATGATTCTTTTGGACATATCTGGATGGAGTCTTCTCTTCTATTCTTGTCTGCTCCTCTGGTTCTTCTTGAGATTCTTCTTCTTCTTGAGGTTCTTCTTCTTCATCATTTCGCCTTTGAGAGTAACCTTCATCTTCTTCAATGTCTTCATGATGAACTTGCCTAGGAATATATCCCTTCTCATCAACCACTATATCAATACTGTCAACAATTCTGCCAAGTCTTTTATTGTAGCACTTGTATGCTTTGCTATGTGGAGAATAACCAAGAAGAATGCCCTCATCTGCTCTAGGTTCAAGTTTGCCAAGTTGCTCATCAGTATTCTTAATATAACATTTGCTCCCAAAGATTTTGAAATGCTTCACGGAAGGAGTTTTACCACTCCAAAGCTCATGAGGTGTTTGAGTGCTGTTTACTCGGACATTTGTTTTGTTAAGAATGATAACAGCAGCATGTGCAGCTTCACCCCAGAAGGTTGCAGGAGTACCTGATTCATCGAGCATAGCACGAGCCATTTGTTGGATAGTTCTGTTCATTCTTTCCACAACCCCATTTTGCTGAGGAGTTCTAGCTGTAGAGAATTCTCTTCTTATCCCATGTTCATCGCAGAAATCGAAAAATTCATTTGATGTGAACTCCCCACCTCTGTCAGATCTGAGGCACTTAATTTTGTGTCCTGATTCATTTTCAGCCAATGCTTTGAAGGATTTGAATTTTTCGAATGCTTCATCTTTGTGCTTCATAAGCCCTAACCAAACAAACCTTGAGAAATCATCAATGAATAATATCAGATATTCTTCTCCTCGAGGTGTCCTTTTCCTAAATGGACCACATACATCTGTATGGACTAGCTCAAGAGGCAAGCTAGCTGATCCTTCCTTTTCTGGAAAGTTAGTTCTGGTTTGCTTTCCAAACTGACAAGATTTGCATATGGTGTTGTCTGGAATTTTGATATCTGGAAGATCGCGAACTGCCTGATATTTGCATGCTTTTCTTATTTGTGAGAAGCTTAGATGTCCCAACCTTCGATGCCATAACCAGTGCTCTTCATCCTTGCTAAGATAGCATTGTTGTTGTCCTTCTTCAAATATGTACAGATTATTTGGAGTTCTTTTGCCTTTGAGAACTGTTTTACCTGTATCAAGATCACGAACAAGACATCCATTCGATCTGAAAATAACCTCGGTTTTTTGATCACACATCTGACTGACACTTAGAAGATTATGCTTCAATCCATCAACATACAAAACATTTCCAGCCTTGACCTTTTCTTTCAAAGGAGCAATACCTTTTCCTTTTATAGTTGCAGGAGTATCATTTCCAAAAGAAACTTTCTTTCCCTTTTCTAAAGTAGAATAAGATTCAAGTTTTTCTTTATCACCTGTCATATGTTTCGAACATCCACTGTCAATGTACCATAGATTTTCCTGTCCTTCTGCATAAAACGCTATCCCACATCTTTCTGTCTGAGGTTCTTTTATTCTCCATTTTTTGGTGCTCGTGGCTTGTTCCTTTTTCTCCTGAAACCTGCTCCTGCATTCAGATTCTTTATGACCAAAATTATTGCAAATAGAACATTCAACTTCATTTTCAAGAACCGAAAAGTTGTTATAGGTCCTCTTTGTAATCCCTGTCATACTTCTTTGTTTTTGAGCTTCCCTAGTCATGATTGTTTTATATGCAACACATTGAGCTGCTTTGTGACCAAAGTTATGGCAAGAAAAGCATTGTCCATTGAAGAAGCTTCTGCGGTTATTGAATCTACCAGCCAACTGATTGTAATTTCTATTTTCATCTATTCTTGTGCCAAACTGAGAAGATTTTACCTGTGGTTGGTTGTAGCTTTTGTTCACCCTTAAGAAGGATTGTCCCTGATAGTTTCTGTTTGTAATTCGTCCCTGCTTTACCTGATTATCTTCATTGTTCTTCTGCTCATTTCTTCTTGCTGCATCAAGATAACTCTTTGAGGTGGATGCTTGAGAGGTTTCTCCATTATAGCCCAAACCTGTCTTGTTTAGAGGAGACCGCTGCACATTGATAATCTCATCCAAAGTTTCAGATCCTTTGACAAACTTAAGATTAATAGCTTTTGTTTTCTCAATTTCTTTTCTGAGACCAACAATTTCACCTTCTAGTTTTTCAAGATGTTTTTCCTTTTCATCAATTTGGAATTGCAAAGTATCAATGATCACACTCTTTTCTTCTATGCATCTCTTGAGTCTAGTGATTTCATTATAGAGATTATCCACATCTACAACATCCTCATAATCATCATCTTCAAATGCCATTAATAGCTTATATTTATTACCTTGTTCATCTTCATCACTGTTTGATAAGCCATCACTATCTTCATGGGTGTAGTAGCTTTTCTTATTTGCACTTTGTTTCTTATTCCATCTAGCAGGTTCTTTTCCTTTATCCTTATTAGGACATTTTGCAGCATAATGACCTACTCTTCCACAAGCAAAGCATTTGAAAGGTAGCTTACCTCTGAACCTTCCAGCACCCCTTTGAAGATTTCTGACAAAATTTGATTCTTCTTCCTCTTCTTCTGGAACATGGCTTGCTTCATAGTAATCTTCTTTTCTTGATGCCTTAAAAGCAGCTTCCCTTCTGTCTGATGGACCTCCCTTTCTCATTTCATAAGCAGTTAGAATTCCATGTAGCTGAGACATAGTGAGAACTTTGAGATTTTCCTTTTCTTCTATTGCAGATACTTTAGATTCAAACTTGGGGGATAATGATCTTAGAATCTTTTGAACTACTATAGTCTCTTTTATTTCTTCACCCAAATTTTTCATACAATTAACAATCTCATCTACCCGAAGAAAATAATTAGCCACACTTTCATCATTATACATCTTGAGGGTCTCATATTGAATCCTGAGAGTTTGAAGTTTAGCTTGCTTTACCTGTTCATCTCCTTCATAGCTAGTGATCATTTTGTCCCATATCTCTTTTGCTGATTTGAAGTGCATGACCTTCATGAATTCTGTTTGAGATATACTTCCTAATAGAGTACTGACTGCTTTTGCATTTGTTTCATATGCCTTTTTCTCAGCTGGATCTGTAGGAGTAGCTGAAGGAAAAGCATAGCCTGTTTCTACAATGTCCCAAACTTCTGTACCAAGAGATTGAAGATATGCAGTAACTCTTACCTTCCAATAATTGAAATTTGTTCCATCAAAAACCGGTGGCCTGATTGATGCTTCTTTCTCGTAGTTGCTCATGATGAATGATCTTCCTTCAAGCGATCAAGCTTCTCTGAAGGACCTGCTCCGATACCAATTGTTGGAAATAATACTGAGAGGGGGGGTGAATCAGTATTATCAGATTAATCAAACTTTTCAAATGCTCAGAAACATATACGCTACTTCAGTTAAGTGAACCAGCGTGTACACGCTACTGTGACGAAGTAAAACAGCGTATAAGAAGAAAACTCACAATTTAGTTAGCTTATTCTTCAATTAAGTGCATCAGGACATTATTCACCACATTAACAGTAAACATGTGCAGTATAACAGAACAGATAAAAAGCCACACACATGAACACCAAGATATAAGGTGGAAACCCAATGTGGGTGAAAACCACCTGCTGCAAGTTGTCTCTATCTTTCTTTAATATGAAACTTCAGTTTACAATCTTTTGTACTGGTGCAGCCTTATACCAGTACGCAGGCTACAACCTGCAGAAGGCTACAACCTTCTCTCGTTCTCCAAACTTCCTTGGAAGGGAGCTCCAACCCCCTTTGCTCTTGTACTAGCCAAGATACTAGTACGTAGGTGCTGACCTACAATCTTCCTTCTTTCAGATATCACTTTTCATACATTTTCAGACTTGGATATTCCTGAAGCACAACATTACAATCTGAAGACCACAAATCATTCAATTTCCACAACAGATCATTGAAGCATAAAACAACCAAACTTTGAATCACTGAACCACTGAACCTTGTCAATCACCAGTTACCAGAACACAGAGCAGACTACAGAACTCTGCAATAACAGTCAGACCCCACTGTAAACCCAAAATCAAGCTTCAAAAGATATACGCTACTTCAATGAGCAAAACCCGCGTATACACGCTCTTTTACCGAAGCCAACCTGCGTACAGATCTAAAAATAAACTTTCTCAATTTGCAGCTGTACCAGACATTAGTTAGATCCAAAACGTAACATTGCGACAATATGCAGATCTAGAAATACGCATAATCAACCATATCATGATAGTGCATTTCAAACCATTAGATCCCGATCTATCCTTAGATCTAGTCTTCCATCAACCGATGTGATCTCTCCTTGGCTTAGATCAAGCAACCCAGAACCTGCATATCAGATCTCTTTCTCTCTTAGATATTCAAGCCTTGTCGAAAGATGATGTTTTGCCTAATGATCTTCTTCTCCTTATATAGTCTTAGGCCTAGCTCAATACCAAGAGCCAAAACCATAGTAACACAATACCATCAACTTCAAAACTAGGGATCGACACGCCCGTCGAGACATAATGGTCCGAAATCATAGGCACAACTTCCAAGGACTAACCACCATGGACCAAAGGAACCTTTCCACATACACGCACTTTTTATGAATCTAACTAGCGTGTACACGCGACTTGGGCTTAACGAAACGGCGTGTATGAGCTTCCTTGGCATGCTGTACTGAGATCTGTCTTCTGATTAAGTTGCCATCACCTGTACCAACCTCTGAGCACCTGTACCATCCTCTGAGTGAGTTGCCATCAAGGACAACACTTGAATCATAATGCCAACACCTTCATGATTGTTCGACTTCTCTATGACCTTTTGACTTCCTACATGACTTTTCAAATTACATGAATGACTCTTGGACTTCCACTTTACATTATATTTATCCATTATAGAATTTACATAATCCACAAAATGATGTGGCACATGATGAATCATGAAATAACATGACACGACATTAATGATTTGGATGGCATGATGATGTAGCAATGTTAAGTCACTCTATGCTGCTAATTGCTTTGTGTATTCACGATAGATAAAACATGGTATTTTCTTTCTCCTCCTCATGCCTTGAAGATAAGGAATCTTCAATGTGGTCTTGATATTTTGTCTTCTGTTGTAATATTATGTTATTTCATCTTCTCGCCTGATGATCATCCAGTTTCTTTATCTTCATAGGTATCTCTTATAATGATTTCCTTCTCCATCTCTTTTATCATCATCCTGTCATAGAATGGAAGAATACCTGCGACTGCAATCCACTCATGACAAGATGAAATCAGTCTAATAAACCCCTAATCTAACATGCTTCATGAAATCACTTCTTGGGGCTAGAACTGGTGACTCGTCGAGTGACTAACTTAGCGATTTCACAGTCCTAGAGGAAAAGGTTTGGGATTGAGGCTTGAGACTGCATAATGCGCAATTCTGGTGTCCTGGGCAGAGGGGCTATGTAGTTGAGGGACTCAAGAGATCAAGATGGAGGCTTGAGGCTTGAGATTGTGCAGTGTGCAGTTCTGAAGGCCTAGGTTGAGTGATTGCATAGTTGAGAGACTCAGGATTTCAAGCTTGAGGCTTGAATTTTCCTAATGCATAGTTCATATAGGAGAATATCATGGGATTTTGCATAGTTGAGGGTTTTAAGGGCTCAAGCTTGAGGCTTAAAGTTTCCTAATGCACATTTAAAGATGGGAAAAGGCGAAGTGATTGTGTAGTTCAAGAGCTCAAGGTTGATGCTTGATGCTTAAGACTTTGCAGTGCACAGAGAAGGCTGGTTGGAGGCAAGGATTTCACAGTTTTGGAGCTCAAGGGCTGGGGTTGAGCACTGAGATTGCACAGTGCACAGTTTTGGAAGGAAGAAACTACACATTGCATAATGCCAAGAGACAAGGCTACTGCTTGAGGGTTGAGACTGTGCAATGCCCAGTTCAGGTTGGCTAAAGTAGGCTGAGTGGTCTGGTCAGAGTGTTTTCCTATTTTGACTAAGTGTTGGATCAGTAAGAGTAATATAAGAAAAAACATGACTCTGAACATGATCCCACACTTAGATCACTTGAGGACACAACATGGAACACTTAGAACACATGAACAACATCCTTTCCTTAATGCAACAACTTTGAGATGACCTACACCAAGTACGACACCAAAGATACACTTTAAGATGACTATGACAACACTTGTACAATAGTGATTGAAAATTTGGAAATGATTTTGATACATTTTCACATGGTAAGACCAACTCATTTACATAAAGGTTACCCCTTGAAACCACCAAAACTAGCTTTTGTGCATTATGTGACACTCAACATGCTAAAAGATGACATCTACTATATGAAGAGAAAAGTGCAAATGACACTTGCGATACACAAATGAAAGTGAAAGAAACACACGACAGAGTGAATATAACATTAAATCGACACTAATTAAAGCGAAATAAAGTGAAAGCAATAGTCGAAAGCATGAAAAGTACACTCGTGAAAGTGAAGGTGCATAAAAGCGACAGTTTGAAAAACTCACCAAAATAGAAGTACAAATGCAACCAAAACTGGAAGATTGCCAATGAAAGTGAAAAATGACTATCGATATAGGTTGATTATTGCACAGGAACTATCTTCGTCGACCGTTGCATGCTTAGTCAAGCTTGCATAAAATAATACGCTCACGAACTTGTTGCACATTGAGCATGTGTCAACAGGTGACTTTGACACTAACAATTCAAAAGGGAGCTCAAGAACTTAAAAAAACATCAACCGAACAAGAAGTGACTATGGAATGACCAATCATAAGATCCATAGTAGGCTCCAAAATTCAAGTGTAAGAAAATTTTTGGAGGGTGTTTTTCGTAACGATAACACTTGGCAACACATTGGTAGAACTCCCACTTCTTTGCCTTTGTCAATTCTTTCATGCAGGGTCCATTTCTTCAAGGAGTATTGATTCATAGTTCAGATTACCATGCCTTCCCCACTTACCCCGTACATAAACATATTCCCCTTCATTCCTTTACTCGATTAAAAACAAACATAAGGTCAACGTTCACACAATGTTTCGAATCAGGAAAGGGTAATGAAGCTAGCGAGCTTTAAATTTTCAGAGTGTAGTTTATCATCTTTGGTGTTGCTCTGCTACAAGTAGGCCTAGACAATACCCTGATAAAGTCACTTCAGGGACACAAACATTGCTCCAATGCTAATAATCTTGGACAATACCTCGACGGATTTGCTTGCTTCACCTCTTTGTGTGGGAAGCCTTTCACTTTTTTCACCTTTATTTATTTATTTTATATAGTTATGTGCATCAACACTTATTTATTTCATGGGCAGATGGGGGATCCTGACTTATTGAGGGCAGAAGAGGTTATCCCTTCATAGAAGCATATATAAGACCTTTCATATTGGTTTGATCATTTAAATTTTCCCCTTGTCCTTCTCTACTTGATTGGATCAGCTTGAAAACACTGAAACATCAAGACCTGAGTGTAGGCATGAGGTTTCCATAATAGACATGGAAATCATGGTTATACACAAGGATTTCCTTATGAAAGGATTATATTTTATGTCTTAACATCATCGAATAAAAGGTATAACCAAGACAAGGAAGAAGGACAGAGAGCTAGCCAAATGTTGCAGTGTCACAAAGTCCTTTTCTATTTTGCCACACTATCTTTCAAGCCCAAATAGGACACCCTTCATGCAAAGTCTCATTAAAAAAAACACAAAAGAAAAAAAACAAGGAAACAAAACTAGGAGGAAAAAACAAAAGTAGGCTAACCGAAAAGATGATGTGGAACAAAATTGAGAAAACACAAGACAAACTACAGAAAATTAATGCAAGATGAATGTGTAGGTAAAATAATATGCAACTATACCTACTCCTAATTTAACCAGCTAGAAGGTCAAGATAACGTATAATGAATATTCTAATATAGCCACCGTAGTTGTTCCAGACCTACAATCATGAAGATATGATCGATTAAAAATGAGATAAAAAAATATGCAACATAAAATATAAGAGCTTGAATATTCTGCACAACAAATTGAAGGTATTTCTTGTCAACATAAAGATATGTCATAACCACTACTTTTAACCATTTAACACTCTTACCTTTTTTCTAAAAATCGTAAGAAGACAAACCTCGGGGGTTTCTTGCAAATGTATATTAATCTGCATTGTACTCCTTAGAAAGCATGAGAAAAGGTTGGAACTTGTTATTTACGACAGAGCTTGCTAGGTAATATTTTGCCAACCATTCAGTGATTGGATCATGAAACTCAAAATAGGTCTCTTGAGAATCCTGAAATCTTTGAAAAGATGAGTTTTCAATTAAAAGTTCGGGATGAGGATGATAATCTTGTAAGGGAAAATGAATTTGATCATATTCAAAAGGCTTTTCAAGATAGTGAGGGCTTGACATAACGATCACCAAAGGTTGAAGTGCCTCAGTTTCTTGACAAGTATCTAAACGGTGAGATAAACCATAAATATTAATCAATGTGAATCAATTGTCATCAAATATATTGGCGTAAAAATGATAAAAATAATAACAGTTAATATTATGATCAGATGTACCGTTTGTGGCAAGAGATTCTCATTTAGAAGATAACAAAGATAAATTAGTTTGAACATCTTTATGAATTCCTTGAACAAATGAATTATCTTCTTCACATGATAAATGTAACAAACAATTTCCTTATGATTGGTCGCATGTTGTACTGGAAGCGTAATGAAAAGGAATGCCAATACAAAAAACACATGAGACGAGTTAGGACACAGTGAATGAATAATAGTTTCATTCACACAATAACTCATGAATTCGTTAGCACTCAGGACGATTTTAGGTGTGATGAAGAAAAATATTCACAATATAACATTCACAAGAAAAACTAGGAGCTAACTATTCTGAAATGAATCTGATAGACATGATTGCTTCGGCCAAAGATGATTTTCAAAATGATTAACTTCATAGTTCCATGATTCTATGAGAGATACACATTCCAAACCCAAGTTTAATACATGGTATTTGCATGAAGATGAATCAAACGAGGAAGGTTCATGAATCCAATCAGAAATAAAATCTTGAAAGCTTGAGATACTACATCTGAAATACCAAACATCTTTCAAGAAGAAATTTTCATTGAGTGAAACCATGCAAAGATAATGATTTTGCGAGAGAAACTAGATCTAACTTAGTTTGGGGACCTTACCAATGTTGCGAGATCCTGTCATAACCATCAACGAAAGTTGAAGTGCCTCAACTCCCTGATAATTTCGAGAACTTTTAAGGATTGTATAATCTCATTTTGAAGATTGAACCAAATCATGCATGGTGTGAGGATATCTACTACCATTTATTTCAATAATAATATTACTTACCAGATGGAAACCATCTCTATCACTGATTTGGTTGAATTTTACAACAATATCTAGATTACTCAAGTCGAAAGATTCTCTTGATCTCAAATTTGAAGATGATAACTAGATTCATGAGCAAGTTTATTTGAAGAATTGTCTTCATGAAAACAAGAGATGATGAGGGATGGAAAGAATACTCAATGATTTAATTGTTTTCATTTTCATCATGGATAATCTTAGCAGGCTTGTGTTAATTGAAAATTTGACTCTTTAGATGGAGAACTTGAAGAGCGCAGAGTATATTCATTGCAAATGAATGCATTACAAATGAGAGAGTACAAGGGATAGTGAGATGAAGAGGAAGTTTTGATAATAATATTTTCTTCTACTAGATCAGATTCCAGATCTAATTCTATTAAGTCAACATCTTCTGAAGGAACAAAAAGATAAATGGGTGCACTTTGGCATACATCATCCCATACAATAATGGAGTTAGAATCATCAGGATAATGGTTGTCCAAGACTTCAAATTGGTCAGTCAAGTTAATTTTATTCGGTTCATCACCGAGATTCTTAGATTCATTATAAACCAAGAGTGAAGAAACACCAACTTCACACAGAGTACTCTGGAAGAGGAAAGATATATCGAAAGAATCCTCACCTTCTTTCTCCTCTACCTATGAAATGTGACTACCTTTCACCTGTTCATTGCTTAAATTTGGAAGAGATTAATTGGGAAGATTGAGGGGCAAGGGGTCATGAGAAAGAGATGGTAGAGGATGAAAAGTATCCAAATGAGATTAAAGATTGTATTATGAGAAGTAATATCATCTTGTGAAATGGAGAAATTAGTCTTCACCATAGGCTTCATGAACCATTACTTGATTTCTTCCATGGGATTTGAATCATGAAAAGTAGAAGGGGAATGAGAAGATGGATTAGGAATTTGATTACCAGATTTCCCAACTTTATTATCAACGTAAGGAGTCACCCTCATCATAACTGGAAAAAGAGGAGGAAAAGGAACAAAAGGAGTATTAGGTTCCTTATATGAAATTCGAAGTGTCTCATGATTTACAAGAGTTGGGGAAGTAAAAAAATCAGGGGGTTCAGATTCACCATGCAAAGAGACATGAACCAAATGCTTAAAATTTTGTTTAAAGAAATACTAATCCGTGTATTATCCCAGAATTTCATAACAAAGGTGAAGGAATCGATCAGAAAAATTCTAAATTGATTCATTAGGTTTCATTCTTAGTTGATTGATTCTTTTAAGAACATCATGGTAATCATACTTATCAAATGCTTTATGAATCTCCTTCGTAAGCTAGTCAAATGAATGGATAGAAGAAATGAGCAATGTATGATACCATCTCTTAACAAGACCTTCAAATGTGAGGGTGAGAAATATAGTCATGACATCCTTGCAATGTATTCCATTAGAAAGGCAAACGCAGACAACTTGAAACAAATGTTTATGAAGAGTTAATTCACCCTCGCCATCAAACTTAAAATGGGACAGGTTATGGAAAACTTTTGCAGGGAGCTCTTTAGAAAAACATCCAAGGATTATGATTTGGGGAAGAGGCATTTTGGATAAGAGATTCAAAGCAGACTCAATGGGCATAACCTATCTTTAGGACCTCCTTCTAGCACCATTTATTAATAGTGCTGGGAATTCGTCAACCAAGGGGTTCTCCCCAATGTGAGGTCCCAATTAGACCTCACACCATTTGGAATTGGAGCCCTATTTGTATTATTGTCATGGTTTCCATCTATTCTTAGATATTTTCCTTGGCTTTAACTATCAACATGAGAGAGAAGCATGCATGTACCTTTGCGAAAAGAAAGTAAGTGTGCTTAGTGAATGTTTGATTGCTAGTGTATCAAGGTTCTTCTACTGTAGAGGGAAGAAAGGTGATCCTCTAAGAGAGAGGTAATAGTACCACCCTAGTATAGTCATACACAGGAGAAAATAGAATCGCCTAACATCAAGTAGAATAGTCCACATAGATGCGATGATTGTTACAACCATTACAACACATTTTCAATTAGATAATCACTAAAATAACTAGAATAGTTCAACTACTTTATTACGGGTGAAAGAACAAATGAATCATAGACATTCATAGAAAAGTCTTACAAATATTCACAATCCATGAATGAAAACGTGCAAGAAATTACGATTCAATTATTAAGTAAAATTTCCAAGATACATGAATATAATGAACATCACTAGCTCCAATAATGGAGCATTGGAGCCACAAATTACTCCCCAAAAGTACTGACTCTGTCTCTCTGATTCCTTATGGGAGAAGCCAAGGTGAAAAATAACTTTCTTGTACAATGAAGGTGTATATATAACAAGTGGAGTGATCCTTCACCTCCCTTGTGACTCTTGGACTACCCTCATGATTGTTCGACTTCTATATGACCTTTTGACTTCCTACATGACTTTTCACATTACATGAATGACTCTTGGACTTCCACTTTACATTATATTTCTCCATTATAGAATTTAAATAATCCACAAAATCATGTGGCACATGATGACTCATGACACAACATGGCTTGACACTCATGACATGGACTACATGGTGATGTGGCAGTGTCAAGTCACTCTTTGCTGCTAGTTTCTTTTTGTCTTCACGATAGATAAAAAATGGTATTTTATTTCTCCTCCTCATGAGTTGAAGATAAGTAGTCTTCAATGTGGCCTTGATATTTTGTCTTTTGTTGTAATCTTATGTTCCTTCATCTTCTCACCAGATGATCATCTGGTTTCTTTAGCTCCTCTCTTAGCATGGTCTCCTTCTCCATATCCTTCATCATCATCCTATCATAACACAAAAGAATACCTGCGACTGCAATCCACTCATGACAATATGACATTAGTATGATAATGTAACACCCTCATCCCACATCTACCCAAGTGACTGGCCAACTAGGGTTAACATGTGACGAGAGGCTACTATGATTGGATTCAACCTCCTAAGTGACCTTAAGGAAGTGTAATCAATGGAAACACATCATACAGACCTTCCACATTAACAACATGACTCCTAAGAACCATCCCAACATTTCTGGTAACTAGCCGCTGGCTCCCACTGAGGTTTTAGACCACTTGAACCCCAGACGCTCCCATGATATGGGCTTGAGAGCATCTAGGATGCTCTGGAAGCTCTCATGACAAGGCATGCCAGCATCCAAGGACTATTTTTCTCAATTTTGTGCCATTGTCCCCAGGATTTGAACCACTTTTTCAGGCCCAGAGCCTAGGTCACTACCCAGAATTGAGCAACACCTCTAGAACATAAAGATAACAAGGAAATGATTATGCAAATGAAAATACTTGAACAAGCCCTTAACTGGACCCCTACTAGCCATGACAGACATTTCGTCAAATATATCATAAATATGTAATCTACAAGTGTAAACAAAATATTTAAGTATAGGGGTCTCATGCTTATCTTAGAATTGCTAAGAAGCATTGTTCCCTTATATCATTTTCTGCAGTATCATCTATTAGGTCATAGATATATTGTTCATTCATTTACGAGTAAAAACATGATGAGATCCATACATGGTCACTACCATAATATATGCTTATAATCAACATAATAACAACAGAAATATCAAGGATACATCAACCATATAATCCACATATAAAATGGTATATTTATACAAAATATACCAAGGAAAGAACCTCTTATTAATGAATGAAAAATCCAACCTGGTATGGGACTACCACATTCCACCCAACCGTAGAATGTCTGAGCCAAATATATCTTCAACCATTCATCCCCGTTCCACATTCTAAGCATGAATGTGGGACTTAAACTAAAAGAACCAACCAGGGCATCCCAAGGGTAAACCACCTCACCCTCATAAATACAAACCAGGCTTTACCATAATCCATTCTGGATCACTAGGACAACACAATAAACATGTAATAATCGGCTTTCCCATGATCTCCACCAAATCACTAGGCCAAAACAAGCATGGATTCCACCCAATTTCTCCACCTACACCATGAGGAATTTTCATGTCTTCTAGTCTCTCAAGATTTACCGTAATCCATGCCAGATCACTAGGCCCTAAACCAAGACCCACTCTTTTGGCTTTACTGCATATACCATCCCAAGATTACTATCCCTGATGGAGAGCACACACCTCTAAGATTTACCATATATCCAACCATTCACTGGTTAAGGATTCCTAGGCCCACTCAGGCAACAAAAAATATGGCTTTTCCGAAACCCACAGTCTAGTTCAGGGGTTACTAGGCCAAGTGTTCTGTCATTCGGAGATCCACCTCACTCAGGTTCGAATCCATTTGGAAATCCAACTTAACCAAAACATGAGAACCCCATCGAATCATGGCTATCCATAAATGGTAAGACTTGGCTAAAAAGACAGTCACACTTGGAGAAACCCATGCCATAACAACAAATAACCACATGCAATAGCATGCATGCCAAATCTAGCAAGGAAAACACACATGCAAATTGATACCTGCAAAGAATCCTGCTGTAGGTGCTTGATCCTACTCTTCCTTGATTGATCTTTACTTGCTCTTTTCCTTCTTTTCCTTTCTTGATCCAATTTTGAAGTGCTCCAAGAAAACTCTAAGTATCCAAGAGTATGAGAGAGAGAGAGTAGAAGAGAGCTCCACCAAAAACTTATCAAAAGCTTGCCAACTGACCCTCAGAAGCCTTTTTATCAATGAGACCTCTATTTTCTTCAATTTCCATTATTTTTCTTCAATTTCCTCGTCACATGCAACCTATGACATTTCACCTTCCTTTTCTCCTAATTTCCTTTATTTTCATAAATAAATGTGCCAAAAATGCCATTTTGCCTTTTCAAAGCCTTATTCATTACCTTTGCCATTTTCGTTAACCATAATAAACAAAATAAACACCCACTAGGATGTTTTGCCCACCATTTAGCTTGGAATATGTGCCCCATGGCCATGGTCATATATATTTTTTCATGGATTTTTAACCAGGGCGGTTATAGAACCCTCCCCCTTGGGGAAACACTGTCCTTAGTGTTCAGGGATGCCTATAACCAACAAGGCCGCTGAAAAAAGACACACTGCCCATGGAGCTTTATAAAATAGCTCATTGTAGTATTTACAATGACCACTCCTGAAACATGAAAAACATACCATTTACTAGAGCTTTATAACATAACACGTTACGGTATTTACAATAATAACCACATATGCACACATACACATTTTCTTCACATAGAAAATAACCATACTATCTATGGAGCTTTATAAATCTAACTCGATACAATATTTATAATAATATACACATATACACATATGCACATTTTCTAAACCAACAAATAAAAGGATACGATGCCTGCATCATCAAAAAGGGAATCCAGAGGCTCACATCTCCACCCCAAAGTAATACCAGGATTCACCTCCTTCCCAAGAAGTCCAAAATCCACTGCAAGGTCAAATTTGTATCCAATGTATAATCTTACGCCACTTTTCCTCTCAGTGAACAGTTATCGGCTCATTGTTCTAGGGCACACTCCAAATGTTCATTTGATTCCATTTGGAAATGTTAATGACCAAAACAAATACATCCCCGAGCTTCCCTTCTTTTCTACACAGTCCCTCAGGAAATTTGATCACTTCCTTTCATGCAGTGACTCACCTTCCAAGTTCCCTGACATCTGCTATCCCAGGCAATCTATTCCTTGGTAAGGCTTCGTCGCATCGCGATGTCAATAACCAAGGCATAGACCTGCCTCAAAAGCATCATACAGGTCATAGCATGCTCATGGAAATCAATGGACATTATTGGGTACGAGTGTCCCACCATGGCCCTGCTCTTGAAGTGATTTACCAGAATAATGTTGCCTGTTCGAATTCATTTTTTCATTGCTTCTAATGCTTGCAGTCGATTTCAACCACCCAACTAGGCATTTCCATGCTTCTTGTCCATTAGATTAAAATAAATTAAAATAACTTCAAATCATACCCCATTGGTAGCTCGCTAATAAGGTACACTTGCAATCCTGTTTACTTCCTGTCACAACAAGTCAAACTAGCATTTTTGACCAAATCTTCATGTATAAATATATCATATTAGGTTAGCTCAAAACACAACCATCATAGATCAAAATCATAAATCACATGTAGCCATCATAAACTAGAATCATAAATCACCTGTAATCATCATCGACCAGAATCATAAATCACATGCATAAAAAAACTGAAATAAAATACCGATAATTATCCTTCATCGATCCTTACTTCTGCCTTTGATATTTCTATGAATACACTAGATCAATTTCCACACCCGACAACCACCCAATGCCTTCTCCTCAACCATGTGCACATACACATAGTGTGTGTCACACACATACAACCACACACGACATACAACACCATGAAATACATGCACTTATACCTGACATACAACACATACACCTACACCCAGTGTACAACACAACACATACATACACCTACACCCAGTGTATGGCACAACATAATACATACATACACCTACACCTAGTGTACGACACAACACATATACGTACACAAAGTACAACACAATGAATACACATGTCATGATACCACGACTACACAATGCACATACATAATACCACATGTACACAACACAACATGTACGACATGCACATAATACCACATGTACACCAGTACCATAGGTACAACATGTATACAGTACCACCTGTACAAACCAACACCTACACAATGTGTGCACAATATCACATGTTTATGGCACCACCCCATAACGTGTACACAATGCCATATGTACATCATACCTCCTATATAGCATGCACACAATACCACATGTACACAGTACCACATGCACAACATGTACACGACATCACCTGTACACAACATCACATGCATGACATGTGCACAACACCACATGCACATAATACCACATGTACAACATGTACATGGTACCTCATGCTCACATTTGTTGGGATGGGGTCTCCCAGGTCTAACTTTTGTCTAAATTTTGAATCAATTTTGATGTAATATTGTAAAGTCTCTGCATTTTGAGGAGTAGAGCATGAATAACGCAAAAATTTAAGAGTCAAAGGGGCTTTTAGGCAGGTCAAAGCCCCATATTTTGTAAAGGGATGGGTTGTTTTGATTAAGTAATGAGCTCCTCCCATGGTTCACGAACCATGGTAATGTAATGTAAAATCTATAAAAGGAAGTCATCTAGGAGTCATTAGGAAGTTCATGAATGGGATTTTGAGTCTATTTTGTCTGTAATTATATATTCTGGTGAAGGGGAAGGCTCCTGCAGCTGAGTGCGAGGAGACCTTGGCAACTCCGCAGCTGAGTGCGGGGGCACCTGCAGATGTGTGCATAGGGTTAGAAGAAATGTATTCATTGGGTATCTGAAGTAATCAAGCCAATTTGAAGCAATTTCGTGCGTTCTCTATATATTTATATGTTTTTGTGTTTATGCCTAGTGATGATTCGATTCTTTATAATATGGTTTTAGTTTCATCGCGAAGGTCCACATCTACTTTTGTATGATAACTTATGCATGTTAGAACAATTAGGCGAAGCTCATATATCTATTTAAGTAGAAATTTCTTTAAGTATGTGATTCTAAAGATAAGGGTTCGCGAAGGTCGTATCGAGCCTTAGATGGAAGAAATGCGTTGTTGCTACATTACATAGCCTTCTAGATGCAAAAAACTGGTTCTAACATCCCCTAATACTTCCTTGGGTGAGACTACGGTCTGCACTAAGCGGACTATTTCTGAAAGGGTCGGTAGTGTAGGGTTTTGTTGGTTAGCGTAGCTAACTCTGAACCTGGGTCCAAGCCCCCTCAAACCAAAAAATGGTTATGTTGTCGAGACTAGGATCTATCTGAGGGATGTGTGATGTGGCATCCGTGGAGACCAACTAAGAAAGAACTCCATAATTGGGTAGATTGGAAGTTGCATGAGTTTGCAGCTTAGGAAAATCAGAATCCACGTTGGTCAAAATATAAGTGGTTATAGAGATATATCTACATAGAAGAGCACGAGATATTTTTAGCATCATTCGCTAACGAACTGTATGAGTGGATTTCAAAGTTAGTGGACAACAAATCCACTTGGAAACACGACAAACATCCGATGTGGACTCCTAAACTGATCAATTGTCTTGAAGAGTCTGATCATAAGTTTGCAAGGGTTTTCAACTATTGGATCGATAGTATTTTGGGAGGTTTCATCATTGAATTTGCAATTGACACATCTATATCTTATAGCGAAGCTGAACACTGATTCTTTAAGGGTCCGAGAGGTAAGTACCTAAAATCGCTAAAAACTTGGATTAAAATGTTTTTGTGTGAAAAGGGTGTTATGCCTTTGAATTAATGATCAAAAGAGGCCAGATGGGATCTACGTGAAGTGGAAAAAGGTTTCGAGTAGATCGTGAAAGATACACTGAAGGTGAATATAGTCCGTTGTTAGGGGATTCAGAAACTGATGAAGAGGGAAACCCTAACACACCTAGAGGTGCACCACAGATAGAAGGTCAAGGCACTTAGGATTCCGCATCCATCCACTCCACCTCCACCTCCACCGCCACCTCATACACCTACAGCTACACCTCCACCTCCACCGCCACCTCATACACCTATTGCTACACCTCCACCTCCACTGCCACCTTCATCATTTAGTATGGAGAATACGATGAAATTGCATGTACTCAAGGGCCAGGGATCAGAGGATCCTGATTAGTTTTGGTTCGTAGCAGAAGCTATGTGGAAGGCGCAACAGGTCAATGATGATGACATTAAGAAAGAGCAATTGGTTACAATGCTACAAGATAGAGTGCTTACATGGTATATCAAACATAGTACAACCCATCTGAATGCTACATTGGCTGAGACAAAGAAAATGTTGAATGTAGAATTTAGAAAGCCAAAATCACAAGCTCAGTGTGTTACTGAAATAAAGGAGATCAAACAGATAGTTAATGAGTTTGTTGGGCAGCGGGTCCCCCGCGTAACAGGTTTTTGGCTTAAAGCCCACAATTTTTGGGATATTGGTATTGTAAAGGCTTCATAAAGTGCATGGAGCGTGAGTTGTAATAAGTCAAGTTAAAGGGTAGTCCGCCCGAAAATAAGGTAAAATAATAGAAAGTGAGTCAACCTGCCCATGGTCTGTGGACCATGAGAATGTATAAATAAAGCAAGACTCTAGGTGTAGAAGAAAGTTTTAGAGAGGATTAAAGTAGATCTATAGTGCATGGGTTGTTGACAGTGACAATTGCTCTGAATCTGTAAGTCTGAGTTGAGGGTTGTAGTAGGGATAGAGGCTCCGCAGCTGTGTGCGTGGAGGCCTGGTAGAGTCTGCAGCTGTGTGTGCGGACCCCTGCAGCTGTGTGCGCAGGGTAGGAAGTGGATTGTAACTGACAAAGGCATTAATAAAGATAAGTTGATTTTGGAATATTGAGTATCTATTTCTATATTCTGGTTTATGCATCTGTTCATGATTTATGATTACACACGTATCTGTTTATGTTAAATGATAACTAAAAGTACGGTGCCTTCGTAAGTTAACACAAGATCTATAATAATATTAAGCACAAAAAAGGGTAAATTGCATTTGCACTTGACTAAGGTAGTTACTCTGAGAAGATAGCTGCGCGGAAGCAACACAGCACATAGGATTGATCCGCGCAACCCTAGACCACATCAAGACATCCCCAGGGTGTGGAAACCTGGTTCCAGCACCCTCCCATACTACCTCGGGTGAGACTTTAGTCTGTGCTCTGCGGACTATTGCCAAAAGGGCCAGTAGTGTTAGGATTTGTTTGGCTAAACATTTCTAAACCTGGGTCAGGCCCCATTAAGCCAACAAATGGTTCCATTGCCGGGACTGGGATCTGCCTAAGGGATGTCTGATGTCAGAACACTGGAACCCTACGAAGAAAGAAATTGAAGATTGGTTGGATCAGAAGTTGCACGAGTTCGTAATACAAACAAAACTCCACAGATATCCGAGAGAAGGTGGTTGGATCACTTCATATATACAGAAATCCACGAGGTCTTCTTCGAAACATTCTCTTCAGAACTATATGATTAGATTGCAAGGCTAGCAGATAGCCAGGGAAGGTGCAAGCTTGATCAACTGATAGTGTGGACTCCGAAGTTGGTGCACAGGCTAGAGTCATCTAAAGATAAGTTCACGCGGGCCGTAGATCATTGGCTGGATCAAATAATAGGAGGGTTTATCACTAAATTTGCGATAGACACGATTTTTAGCTACAGGAAAGCAGAAATACGTTTTATCAAAGGACCACGAGGTAAGTACATCAAGTCTTTGAATACCTAGATTATGATGTTGTTGTGTGAAAAACGGGTGATGCACATACATTAATGAGCAGAACGACATGGAGCAGAAGGGTCTACAAAGGGATCGAAGGGTTAGGAAATAGTCCTTTAATTTCACCGATGTAAGCAAGTGAGGAAGAGCGCGCTTGGGTTTCTCCAAGGAGTGCGGTCAGTTTGATCAGGCAGCGCATTCCATAGTTATCATCTCTGCTAACACCACCACTCCCATCACCTTCTTCACCTCCAACTTCACCCACTCTGCCTCCACCAAACCAGTAGTTTAGCATGACAAGTGTGATCAAGTTGCCTGTATTAAGAGGAGTAGGAAAGGAAAACCCTGATCAATTTTGGTTCATAGTAAGAGCAGTGTGGGAAGCGTACAGGGTTACGCATGATAACATTAAGAAGGCCACATTGGTAAGTGCACTGCGAGATCGTGCGCTGAATTGGTATATCAAGCACTCGAATGATCATCCAAATGTTGGAATAGCAGAAATTTAGATTGCATTGAATAAAGAATTTAGCCGAACAAAATCAGAGACGCAGTGGATCATCGGATTCAAGGAGATCACAGTGCTTCTAGGTGAAACCCCTTGGGATCTAGATCAAAGGCTAAAAAGTACGATCCGTGAGGCTAATATGACTTTGACGGATGCACAATACCGTGCGTGGTTTGTGTCATCTTTGACACCACACCTGAGGATGGCACTATAACAATAGAAGCTCTCAACCTAGATAGAGGCATTAGAAATGGCGATGAGGCTGCACGAAACACCAATACAGGAACCGAGGTTGGGAGTCAAACAAATCCATGCGCAACTACAAAACCTATGCTTGGAGATGCAAAGTTTGAAGCAGGATAGGGTGCTCCGGCCAAAGGCGTGCAAACAAATGTGGTGTATAAAATGTAAAGGCCAAGGTCATGATAAGGATCATTGTCTTGTATTCGTGAACTATTTGGCAGGAGGGGGACCAATGCCATTGAGATTGGAGGCACAAGTGTAGAAATTTTGAATAATATAACACTTATTCATAGAGATTATCCTGATTATAACTATTTGCGGAATGCATGCATAATACATAACCTCCTCTACGTTGATCATGAATTTGCGGAATAAAAAACAATCGCATGCGCACATTGAAACATCAATCACACATATCAACACAGTATGTACTGGGGAAAGCATACAGCTGAAAACCCCCAACTATCTGTATATTATAATGATAGAGAACATGTAACAATACATAGTACAATACTCCTCACAAGTACTCAGTACTATCTCCACCTGTTACACACAAACTAGCTCAGATCTGAATCAATTCACAGGTT
The DNA here is from genome assembly GCA_031772625.1 of Pinus tabuliformis. NCBI lineage: Eukaryota > Viridiplantae > Streptophyta > Pinopsida > Pinales > Pinaceae > Pinus > Pinus tabuliformis. The sequence goes on from CM062804.1 coordinate 33,300,671, forward strand.
CAAATCTCCTCCGCTGTTTGCGTGCCTCTACTGCGCAATCCAATGTGAGAATAGGAATGATCCAAGCTCGTTTTCCCTTGGCTTGTACTACGCAATCCTCATTGGCAATCTCCATCATTGATTGTGAAAATCTCATGCATAGTTATAGTCACAACTGATAGTAGTCTCCACCTCTAACACCTGTCTCCACTGAATTGTCCATGCACTGAGTTAACTGATGTATTCTTTAGTTGATTTATGAGTTAATAATTAGTGAATTAATTAACAATTAATTCACATCACTCATCACTAGTATATTCTGCAGTTAGACTAAATACAACTAGTTCAACTAAGTCAAACTGAACACAACTCCATCAACTCCTCAATCAACTCCACCAAACTCAATCACTTGAGTTCTAACTGAAGTCCATCATGCAATAGCTCAACTGACCCATAAGAAAAGAGTATTTCCTTCTGGCAGTTGCATGTGCCACATTCGTAGCTCGAACTAAAGTGCTCCAAGAGGATAAGATAATGTTTATAGTCCAAATATTATTAAGAGCTAATAATATTCGACTGTTCTATTTTTAGACTGGCTGTCTAAAAATAGACTCCGCCCATATGTCTAAAAATAGAAGTCCATCTATTTTTACCAACATGACCAATCATCCACAAATAGCATCCTGCAACTCATAGACCATGATCCATATGTCTAAAAATAGACATAGTCTAAAAGTAGACTTTGTGCCAAAAATAGCCTGCGGGCACACTGAACTTGTGTGCGAAGATGTCAACGACGATGAGCTGGACTACATTTACTAGATAACAACACAAGACCAGGATAGGGTAAACCCGACAGAAGATGGGAGAATCTCATGGGAGCGCGATAGTTCCTGTACTTCGGATTCAGATGAAGAAATAGAACATTGGCAGAACCAACTACATGAATTATCAATGCTAAATTGCAACATGATGATTAGATCACTACAGTATGTGACAACTGAAGCCAGGGAACTGCCAACATATGATGGGGGAAAAGGTGGGAATGAACTCTTAGACGAAATTGGAAGGTTAATACCAAAACAGCAACATGCGATGGATTGGGCATTGCGCGCGATTCTCGCACAATGGTGGTAGAAGCACCAGAAGAATATTGGAAGCTGGTGTGAACACAGAAAAAGGATGCACTTGTAGTTTCAAAATCCCTAGCGTCAAACGTGGGTCGGGCAACCAGGGCAAAGCAGTTTGTGCACCCACCTGTGTCGATGGGTGTAGTCGCATGCTGGGCAGGAAAAACCTAGGTTGAGGATAAAAAATAAGGACCTGATGCGGCAGCAGAAAGAGCGACGCACACCACAAATAAACCATGACGGAGCATTCACAAGGCTATGTGGGATCGTGAAGAGAGTTTACCAGGTGGGACGATCAGATGGGGACCTGCACGTCCCAGTGGTTCGATGGGCTGATAGAACCATAAGAAAAAACTGGAACGCGGAAATGATTTCAATGATGACAAGAAGAGAGGAGATCAGGAGGGTAGAAAAGAATACCTGGACTACGGCTCCTGTAGTCAGGACAGGATGCGAGGACCTGGTTAAAGGAATTAGGCAGTTGCAAGAAAACCTTTGGCGCGGAAGCATGAAACTTCGTGAACTCGATGATGAGTGCACAAGGCTAAGGAAGAGAAGTATGACATTGGATAAAGAAATCTGCAAACTAGAAACTGAAGTCATGCAAGCGGGCCACGAGAAACTAAGTATGATGAGACCGAGTCTAGCCAGCCCTACTACTGCGTTAGAAGAAATTGCGACCCTGCTATTATGGCTGCAACTGCACCTTACTAAACAAGGGAAGGTACCATACAAAGAGGGACGTGACGCAAAGGCATGTGGAAGGTGCCCACAGCCCAGGCTAGCAGGAAAAACGAAGCCTCGCACCAGGGGTGTGACCACCTGACTATCTGTAGAAGGCACAATCTCAGTGCTCTAAGCAATTGAAAGAAGGTGCAGGACTATAAACAAGGCTGCAGGAAATCTGAATGGAAAGGGGATTCCGCGTAGAGATCGTCTGTCACAAGGCTCGAAGTTGCGCTTAAGGGGATGCGCTGTGCGTGGATAGGCTGGGGGTGACCATTAACGACACTGTTCATGACAAGAAGGCTGATTTAATGCGGAAAAGAGCGGGCAGTGGACCATTAAGACATGAATTACAACTAGATTCGGGAAGATCTACCGCAAAGCAGGTACTAAGGACTCAAAAATGGAGGGAGGGGCTAAATTCAATTCCGACTATCACTATAAAATTCCACGGGGTAGTTTTCAAGAAGCTCTAGGGTTTTTAATAATTGAGGTAGTACAGAGCAGTGAGTCCCAAGCTACCTTACCACCTGTGACTGTGCGACTGACCGAATCCAGTATAAACACAATGTTGAGAACCAGAGTGCAAATTATGGGAGGTAGCCAAGAACCCCGGGTGACCCAGGAGGAGCCCAAAGAGACAACAGGTGCACCAGAGGTACCGAAGTCCCCACACAAGCTGCAACCATAGAAAAAAAACAGCCAATGGAACCCATCTGGGTATCACGACAACACCGAAGAGTTAGTGAAATCTCGCTGGTCGAGAAGGGAAAAGCTATCACTATTGAAACAAAAGAAGAGGAGGAAGATCTGCAAGACTTGATAGCTCAAATTTAGGCACAGGACGATGAGGTGGAAAATGTATCCCAAACATCTTCAGTGATAGAGTTATCCTCCTACATTCCCCCATAGAAGGGAACAACTATTACACAGTAATTTGTCACTACCTTCACCCGAGTCCTTCTACTGTGTCATGTGTCCAGTAAAACATGCTCATATTGAACAAATGCTCTCTTATGTTGCCAATTGACCCTATTTTCCTAAGTTTTCTGCATCATCGCAAGAATACATTTAATATACGCGACGGACCCTTGTCATAAACAGTCCTATCGCGCCCTCGTCGCAGGAGTACATATTTTTCCCGCAACGGTTAGATTTCATGCCCTGACGCGAGGCTATTTACTATATTTAGTGACAGTTTGACTGAATACATTGCTTCTTAGCGATGTCGTCGCTAAAGCTTAGTTATTCACTAGTGACAATCCAGATTGGGTGAATTCATTCCAACAGTCGGCCTTCTGGATGTCTTTGGACCTGGTTGTTGGGTCAGTTTGGGTCGCCCTTCCCCCTCTAGCATGGTAGTTCCATATTTTGTGCTACTTGCTCTGAGGATAAGTTCCCTCTCCCTCATTTCATGGAGACTCCTTCTCCTATAAAATCACTCACCATTGCTATCATCTGCTAGTTCTTTTGGGCTGTACAGTGTTGCTACTGCTTTTGAGTTTGGTAGATAGTTTTGGTGTGAGTGTGGCAAGTGTGGGATTGCTTTATAGTTTGCAAGAAGGTGTGGAGTGCCCTTAACCTTGTGTTAAAGCTTGTGAATGAGAGAGAGAGATATATATTGCTATTTGGGAGACCCATCTTTGAGAGCTAATGCTTGAAGAAACACACTGGTTGGACCCTTTGAGAAGGCTTGCGACATCAAGACTTGGTTGTAAGCTTTGCTATTGATTTATTATTAATACAGTAAATGATGATTTCCTATGTCTTGTGTGCAATTTACTTGATAGCTCATGACTTCTTGACTTTATGAGTAAATAAATCATTGTTGTTTCTTGGTTACATGTTCTGTTGTTTCTTTGTGGTGTTTCAGGTTGATCACTTATTAAGGAGAAGGAGACGAAAGCTGGAGTAGTGAAACGGAACTTCATCGACCACCAGTTTGAGGTAGGCCTCCAACGATGACTATTTAAGGGAATTAATTGTTGTTTTGTCCTTGTTGTGACTAGACCCACTCTAGGGCTAGAGGGGTTGCCTCTGTCTGCAGAGGGAACACTTTCCTGCATCACAAGTTGGCGACTCCACTGGGGAGTCCTTTGCATGTTTCTTCTCTTGTTTGCTCTTGTTTTGGTTTTGATTTGGTGTCTCTTGAATTTTGGGGATAAACTATCAGTTTTTTGGGTTACCTGGGTCAATCTGGGAAATCCCTCTATTGTCTGTAGGATTGACTGGTTTTTGTTTGGGAGTTTCTTGTTCATCTGTCATAGTTTTCAAGATCATCACTGAAAATAGTTTAACAGTCGCGCTGACGTCGCTTTGTCTCTGTTGTGAAATTCTGTGCATCGCTGAATCCTGTCATACAGTCACGACGACTCCTGAAATTGTCCCGTCGCAGAATACATGTGTACTCTCACGACGACGTCGCTCTGTTGCTACAGCTAGTGGCTGATCGTCCCTAGTTGCTTGTGTAATGCCCACGACGATTCCTGTAGAATTGTTTTTTCAATTCTACCTCCTGAATTCACCAGTCCTGTTGATCCCTTGCTTTCTTTCTCTTGCTCAGTAGCTTGTTTTTGATTGCTTATGGTTAAGGTGCTCTCTCTTGGGTTTATTGAGTGAATCTTGTGTTTTTGGCTTTGTGACCTAGTTTTGTTCTTTCAAGTTCTTGAATTACTTGGCTTGGTTGCTTGTTTGCCCAAGGTTCATTTGCAGCCTTCTTGTCGATTTGTTTGAGCCTTCTTTATTGCTTGTTTCTTTCTGGTTGATTTTAGTGATGATTATTGAACCAATCTTTGGTATTGATTCAATTTCTTTTCACTACCGAACATAGATCACAATTGTTTGGATCGACCGGTTTTCAAACTTGCTTGTTTGTTTCTTTTAAATTCAAAAGCATCAAAATCAAAAGACTGCATTCATTTAGTATATGAAAGTGAAAGTGTATTTGCATTTCAAGTTTGCATATTGGAAAGCAAATGATAAAAACTATCATCAGTAGTATCCATGCACTGTAGGGCTGATGTGTTTATGCATTGTGTCTCTTTGCTTACCTTGGTTTTCTTGGTTTGGGAATGATCTCTCTACCCTCCCGTAGGTAGTTGTTCATTGAAGTGAAAGATGTTTTACTCATTCTAGCTACATCCTAGGTTTTGTTGTATACATACGGTAAGGCCCGAAAACTGAAACATAATTCAAGATCAACTCTAAAATGAACTGAATGAACTTAACAATGAATTGGAACATAATACACACTATTTAGAGGTCTAGGCTAGAGACGTGCTCCGATGTCGTTAAACCTAGTCAGTATTGTTTTCACTCAAGGTTGGGTGATTCCTCCTTCTGCGACTCAATAATGGTCTAGTACAGAATTGTGCTCCCAGTACCATCGAGTATACATTGGGAACCCCACTAAGTTATCATCCTATATCCCTAGGAAGCCGTGTCTGCCGCCTTGCAAACCGTAATGCACCGAACACAGCATTTGGGAAGATTGACTGCCATACGAAAAGTCCTTGGTTTTCATATGATTGCCAAGGTGTATATGCAGTTTTACGGGATGTTTGGTAAACCTTTTGCCTAGTTTCTCCAGAGCAGCCACTTTCGTTCCTTTTTAGACTCCTTAAAAGAAAAGGTCCATCTGAGCACTTGTCACTTCAGGCTCATTAAATATTCGAAGGTGACTAGAGTCATATTTTTTTCCTTTTCTTGACTCTTTAATGATGAAAATGTCAAGTTCTATTCCTGTGTCTTAAAATTTATTCGGCCACATTCACACTTACTCTGTTAGATCTTGTTGCATTTTAGTTTGCGTAGGGTTGTTTCTCATTACCCAATTAGTTCTCTCTAGGGCTTTTGAGTTAAATCATCCTGGCGGAATCACCGATCCCGTCTCCTGTTCCAATCAACCAAGGATCCCCATCTTCTGTCGCTCCTGAGGTACCGGTTGCTAGTGATACTTTTCCTGTTATTATGAGTATCCAACCGCTTAACTCTCATGCTCTGGAAGATGAGTCTTACAATATTCATTGGAACCCCATTTGGGAGCCTTTCTAAGAAGATTTTCCCCTTACTTCTCTTGGTGTTTCGGTCTCAATGTCTTCTTCTGACATGGATGAGACGAACCCCATCATGAGTGAAGAGTCCTTTATGGAAAGTGGTGAAATTCTTATACCTATGGAAACTTCACCCTTTTGTATCACCTCCCTTGGTATCACGCTGCCTTTATGCTATAATGCTTTGGCTAATATCATAGGTTCTAGGTATCCCCTTACAAGTTCCATGTGGTCTCGTACTATCACTCCGACTTCGGGATCTTTCACTCCCCAGATTCACAATGTGACATCTGTCCCGACTATTCCAACCATTTGTGTGGCTTCCTCAGCCCCCGTTGTTAGTGCCGTCACTGCATCTTCAGTTGTGACCACTGTTGCTGGACCTTCGGCAGGTCCTTCACATAGTGGCCCTTCGGCATCCATATCCAGGGTTGTTGACCCTAGCCTTAGTGCCCCACCTTCTTCTAGTCCCATTCCAGCAGGGGGGCATATGATCAATATCTTCAAGCTCTTCAGAATCTGGATCCACAAAATCCGTATAATTACTATGATTCTCGAGGAACCCATATTTACCATCCTGGACCCATAGCATCTCAACCTTTTGTTGAGGTCTCGGTTCCATTGTCTGTTGCTTGGGGTACCACAGCTTATCATGGTGGCCAAGCACAGTCTTCAAATTTTCAAGGACCACCCTATCAAGGTCAACCATCTTACGGAAAACAGTCTTACGGACAGCTGTACTATGGGCAACCTTATTCAGGGAAAACTGTTGGCCCACAAGGACAACCCATTTAGGGACAACCTTCGGCCTTCAGTGGGTCTTCTTTCACATACTTCGGGCAACCTTTTGGTAACCCAAGACAACCTTACATTCAACAAGGCCAACTTGGTACCCAGCAAGGCCACCTTTCTGGAAAAGTTGGTCAGCCTCAAATTCAACAAGGCCAGCCAATTGTCCAGCCTACTCAACCATATGGTTAGTCTAGACAGCCTTCGGTTTCGCAAGGTCAACCCAATCCCCAACAAGTCCAAACTTCTGGGAAAATGGGCCAACGTCAACCTCAACTAGGCCAACCTTCTAGCCAGATGGCTCAACCTCCATCTTCTCAAGGACATCTGTCTGGGCCTGCTCAATCGAGCACTCAAATGATCGTTGCTTCTCAAGCTCCACCCGGTTTTCAGCCCTAGTCTGGGCTCTAGACCCAATCCAGTCTCCAAATTCAGGTTGGATCCCAATCCCAATCTGCTTATCAAACGCAGTCTGGTCCCCAGGCTCAATTTGGAGCCCAACCGCCTTATGGTTTTCAACAATCCCAAGGGCAAACTCAATTTTCCCCATGCCAAAATTATCAAAATCCGCAAGTTAATCCTTATCACAATTTCCAACAACCATATGTTGCTCCTACAGGCCAAGTTGGTAATCAATGGAATGCTGGGGGTCAAATCCAGGGTCAACCGTCCAGTTACATTTATAACCCCTATGGAAAAAATCCCTATGGACAAAACCCTTATGGGCCGAATCCGTCTGGACCAAATCAATGGGGGCAACAAGAAACTGGGTGGAACCCTAGTGCTACTTCCTACCCGCGGCCTCAGATGTCCTTTAACCCTCAATTACCCTTTTTAGCAATGTTGGAATTATCGGATGTGTCGAAACTGACAAACGATCCCATTCTTCATAAGCCGTATTGGCCACCGGTTCCAACTAAAATTCTCGGTGATTGTCCCAAGTTTGACGGTAAAGCTGGAGAAGATCGCCAAGCCCATGTCATGACTTATCATCTATGGTGTTCATCAAACTCATGACTTGATGATTCAATAAGGCTCTGCCTTTTTCAATGGACTCTCACTGGCTCTGCTGTGAAATGCTATATTAAGCTAGCTTGCAGATCTTTTCAGGACTTTAACTCATTGGCTATGGCATTTTTAACTCATTTTCAGTTTCCGATTCGATATGAAATGGGCACACATCTCCTGACATCCTTAAAACAGACCATGACCATGCATATCTCTGATCATATCCATGAATGGAGGAGATGTCGCCATTTGATTAAGTTCTGGATTTCTGATCAGCTTCTAACTAACTAGTTTACAACCTCATTTGTCGGTTCGATAGCCCGGGACATTGCTATGGGGGCATGTGTAACTGAAGAGCAAGCTATCACGCATGCTTAGTACCTTGACTTGGTTTACTCCCAGTCTGGTACACTATATGATTATTTTCCTGACGCTCCGAGACCTGGAACTTCCAAAGCCCCGTCAACGCCATTTGTTGACGGTGTCATCGGTTCTATCAATACGTCCTCTAAGAAATCTTCCGCGAACCCTGGGAAGCAAAAGTCGAACGCTTCGGATGAAAATGCTTCTCAAGCCGTATCCAATTCTAGTAACACTTCCAAGGTTAATGCCATTCAGTTCACCATGACGGACAAAGCTTCGAAAGGAAAAGAGAAGGGAAAAAGAAAGAATAAAGCTAATCAACCGAAGTAAGATTCCCCTAAACCTCCACCTGAGGAAGGTTCCAAATGCAAGCCTAAGTATCCTTGCCTTATTTGTGATGAGGATCACTATACTAAAGACTGCCCCAGGCGGTCTGAACTTGGTCATTCGTTAAAAGATGCCTCTAGGACTCTTGCCATGCTCAAAGAGCCTTTTCCCTTGCAGCAAACTCAAATGGTGGTTGATCCATCTCAATCCTCTTCTCCCTTTTGTTCTCAGGTATTTATGGCTGGGACAATTCCCATCCATGTTAGTACTCAGTCAAAAGAGTATCCATCGCCTGTCGGGAAGGAAACTGAGGTCCCCTCTAGTGCTCCTTCGTCTAGTTCTATTCCCCTCCATATCGAGCGACCCAACACTGAAGTGGTCATCCGACCTCCTCCTAGAGGGGTGCTCCAGAAATCCTTACAACCCTAATGCTCGTGCCACTCAGCACTATAACATCATTGAGGACTTATCCCAGGCTCCATCAGCTATGTCTGCATTAGAAGTCCTCTAGAGCTGCCCCTCTCAGAGGAAGTCCTTGCTATCGGCCATCAGTGGCATTGACCCGACCGACTCAGATTTAATCACATTTGACCTAGACAGTTATATACTGAGACTGCCTCACTAAATTGCCTTCCTTATTCAGGTCATCATCAATTCTAAAATTATTCACCATAGAGTCATTGATGAAGGTGCTTCTACTTGCATTATCTCTGTTTCTTGTTGGAAGGCTATCAGTTCTCCGACTTTGAACCAGTCTCCCACGACCTTGGAAGCTTTTGATGGGAGAGAGTCTTGTCCTTATGGTATCCTCCAACGCTTGCCTATTACTCTGGAGCCGAAGACAGTCAAAGTGGAGGTCGCAGTTGTCGATGCCGATTTAACTTACAACCTCCTTTTAGGACGAAGGTGGACATATGCCATGTGAGTCGTGGCTTCATCTCTATTTCGTGTTATTCATTTTCCTCATCAGGGGAAAATCGTCATGGTAGACCAGTTGTACTTCTTTGCCTCTTCCTCCTCTGATGGCAACGTGCCTTTCGTGGAGCATACCTCGATTCCATATGAGAGTGTGGGAGATGGAATCTTTAAAGATCCTGCCCTTATGGGTGTTTTTTCACTCCCACCTCCCAACATCGCTCCCGTTAATATGATTTATGTTCGCTCTGATCCTTGGGTTCTTCCTCCTATTGATCAAATAGAATCCTTGGGCAATGAGATGTCATTGAGTCCTGTTGAGCTCAATTACGTCAAAATTGTTTCCGTATACCTGAACCTGCTCCTTCGAGTAGAGCTCTCGACTCATACGTTCAATCCCCTTGGCTTGGAGATGGCACTTCTTCAGATCCTCTAAAGGAAATTTTTCCTTCTGATGAAGCAATTATTAAAACCATGTCTTTTGAGGAACCCCCTTGGTTTGATCATCACCATCATTCCTCGTTTCTCCTTACCCTTCGAGAAATGCTTACTTGTCTCGAGCAGTTTGCTCCTTATCTCCCATCCCAACCCCTTCATACACCCATCCAAGTTCATCAAGTGTCTTCTGAAGGGAATATGGGGAACATTATGAAAACTCAACCAATCGACATCTTTGTTAAACCAAGGATTGTCAAGCACATTCATGTTGGAGTAACTTGTACTCTGCAGGAGATTCAGTTTTATACTGATCTTTTTTGCGAATTTCGTGATGTGTTCACTTGGTCTTACAGAGATGCCCGGCATTGATCCTAGCATCGTGGTGCATGAAATACCTACGTATCCGGGTGCCAAACCTGTCCAACAGTGTCTATCCCCTGTGCACCCGCGAAAGGCTGCAGCTATTAAAGCTGAAGTCAAAAAGCTTCTTAAGGCTGGCTTCATTTACCCTATCCTGCTCATAGATTGGGTTTCTAATATTGTCCATGTGACTAAAAAACAGGGCACTATTAGGGTATGTGTTGATTATCGCAACATTAATCATGCCTGTCCCAAAGACAACTACCCTATGCCTTTCATTGACCAGCTCATTGATGAGTGTGCCGGGAGTGAGATATATTCATTCATGGACGAATTTTCCGGTTATAACTAGATTAATATCTCACTTGCGGATCAACACAAGACAACCTTTATCTGTCTGTGGGGCACTTTCACTTATAAAAGGCTCCCCTTTGGTTTAAAAAATGTCGGTGCCACCTTCCAACGCGCAATGTCTTATACGTTTCATGATATTCGACACCTTGTGTAGCCTTACCTGGATGACCTTCCTGCTCATTCAGCGAAATGCTAAGACCATCCAACCCACCTTCACGAAATTTTTCTTCACTATCGACACTATCGTATCCGTCTTAATCCACATAAGTGTGTCTTCTGCGTAGAGTCTGGCAGGCCTCTCAGGTTTATCGTCTCCCAGGAGGGTATCCGTCTAGATCCCCTTAAATTCGAAGCCATCCTGAATCTCCCTCCCCCTGCTTCTTTGCAGCAATTGCAGAGTCTGCAGGGTAAAGCAAATTTTCTACGACGATTCATTCCGAATTATGCTGAAGTGGCCAAAGGCTATACGCGGTTATTAAAGCAGGACACCCCTTTTCTTTGGGATACCGCTGCACAAGAGTCATTAAAGCACCTCAAGGCCCTCCTTGTTTCTACTCCGTTGTTACGTCCGCCTGATTATCACCGTGACTACACTCTTTATTTAGCCGCTGCCGATACCACCATCGGCATGGTTCTAGTCCAAGACGATGATGATGGTATTGAGCATGTCATTTACTATCTCATCCACAATTTACTTGATACGGAAACTCAATATGCCTATGTCGAGAAGTTGGCATTGGCCACTATTTACATCGTCCAACATTTCTACCACTATATATTATTGCGCACCATGACGGTGATTTCTGATTGCAACCCAATGACGTACATCTTGTCACGTCAGTTATTGGGGGGAAAATACTCAAAGTGGATTGTCATCCTTCAAGAGTTCGACTTGGAGTTCACTACAACCAAGTCTAAGAAGTCCCTCATCTTCGCTGAGTTTCTTTGCTCCCTACCATCTATTACCACGTCCTCTCAGTTAGAGGACCATATTCCGGATGAAACTCTGTTCTTGATTAGTACCCTTGATCCTTGGTACGAGGATATTATTGTCTATCTCTAGACGTCCTATTTTTGTCTAGATTTGTCCAAGGATGCTCGACGATGGATTCGCCATCATTCTCAACCTTATTGCATTATTGGGGACACCCTGTATCGTCTCGGCACCAACTCTATTCTCCGTTGATGTTTAATGTTCGAGGAAGCCGAACGAGTTCTAAATGACTGCCATTTCGGCACCTGTGGTGGTCATATGTCCGGGTATGCTACTGCTCAGAAGATCCTCCGTGCTGGTTATTTTTGGCCTTCTATTTTTAAGGATTGCATTCTTGCTGTCCACTCTTGTCATGAGTGCCAAATCTACCAATGGAAGATGCACGCGCCTCCTGCTCCTTTGCACCCTGTCATTACCGTCGGCCCTTTTTCCAAATGGGGCATTGATTATATGACCTGTAACCCTCGCTCGGCCAGGGGGCATGGGTATATCATCGTTTCCGTTGATTATTTCACGAAATGGGCCGAGGCGATGCCTACACTATCCGAGGACGGTCAGACAGCGGCGCAATTTTTATTCAATCATGTCATTTCACGATTTGGAGTCCCTCAGGCTATCGTCACTGATCATGGAAAACATTTCCGTAATCATATGATGACTGAGTTAACAACCCAACTGGGCTTGCGGCATGATAGCTCAACACCATACTATCCTCAGGCCAATGGCCAAGTGGAAGTTGTCAACAAATTTTTGGTCAGAATGCTTCAATGCACCATCAGCATGCACAAGGCCAACTGGAATTTAATGTTGTTCTCTGCCTTATGGGCCTACTGAACTTTAGTGAAGGATGCCACCAGGTTCACCCCGTTCCAATTGGTTTACGGTCTGGAGGCTACCCTTCCGATTGAGTGTGAGATCCCTTCTCTTAAATTAGCCATCGAATTACTCCCCAACACTACTCTGGTAGAAGAACGTCTTCTCTACCTAGAGCGGTTAGACGCGACTCGTCAACTAGCCTCTCTAGTCATTGAAGCACAGAAGAAGAGAGTGAAAACTCACTTTGACCAAGCTGCCAATCCTCGTTCTTTTGTTGAAGGAGACTTAGTCCTACTCTATGATCAAGCAAATGATAAGATAGGGGCATGAAAATTTGAGCCTATGTGGCATGGGCCTTACATTGTGAAACGAGTTTTCCAAAAAGGGGCCTATGAGTTGATTGATTATGAAGGGAACCCTCTAGATAAGCCCTGAAATGGGCTTTATCTAAAAAAATATTACGCATGAATCTCATGCATTTGATTTGTACATATGTGTGTTTTCAGCAGGTGTGTTGTCAGTGTGTGCTTTCATGATTGGCTTGGTGTGTAGGCATAATTGCCGCTTATTGTGTCTTTTTGCTTCTTGTGCAGATCTCTGGTACACCTTACGTTGGTTTCACTGATGGTGTCTGTCGTAGTACCCATAACCTTTCTTCTGCAGCGTGGGTGATCTATGATCTTCACGGTGAGTTAGTAGACCTTCAAGGTGTTTGTCTAAGTTGCACCACAAACAATGTTGTTGAATATAGTGCTGTCATTGAATTACTGACTGAGGCTATCAATCTTGATATTCATGCACTGGTTGTGAATCTGGATTCTCAACTTGTTGTCCACCAGCTTAACGAGCGTTATTCCATCAGAGATCATCGCATTTTAAGGTTGTATTTACGTGTTAAACTATTGGAAAGAAATTTTGATTTTATTACATATCAACACATTCCAAGAAGATTAAACACATTAACTGATGCATTAGCAAATTATGTATTAGACAGATATTTATGCAACATGTAACCAAAATAGTATATAGAAGCATTTAAAACAGAATAATGCACCATAGAAATATATATATATATATATATATATATATATATATATATATATATATATATATATATATATATATATATATATATATATATATATATATATATATATATATATATATATATCTATATATATATATATCATGTGGCACACCGAGGCGCTCAAAAAATAAGTGTATATGTCCAAATAGAGTCTGTTCTCTCCATACATCCGAGACACATGTCTCTAAAAAAATCAACAGAAAATAAAACCTAGGCATCTATTGCGGTGGGTTATGCTCTCTGTAGCACACCACTACTCGTGCGACTCACCTCAAGAGTCTATGCACCCTAGGTATCACTCCTATTGTATGTATCTGATACTCTATAGGGACCTCCTCGATCCCCCTATAATCAGGGACCCCTCTATCAGGCCCTCGAGATTGCGGGCCACTGTCTCCACTGAACTACTAGCTGGGGGAACCAAAGCCAACTCTCTGATGCCTTGTGGATCCCTCCGTGTCTCTGGAGCTAGTCCCACAAGCCTCTCTGGTCCCACATCTGCAAGTAACATAAGATACATCATTAAGACATATGCATGAAAAAATCCTAAAAACCACATAAAAGACAAAATACCAAAATAGTGTGATCAAGTGTTTTACCTCCATCGTCCCACTGCTCGCCAGTGGGTAGCTGCATGTCGGGGTCTCCATGAAAACCCATACCTGCATATGGCCAGCCCTCGATGAAGATCGTTTGGCGATCCAGCCACTCTCAGAATAGTGTCCCCAATGACACTGGTCATCCGCCACCCCCTCGTGGCATGACATGTGCCCAACGAGTGATCCAGGTCTCTCGTAGTCTATGTCTGTCTAAGTCCATGTCCTGTAACTAAAGGGACGACACTCGCTCTAGCATGAGCAGAACCAAAATGGATCCATAGCCAAATTGCTTTGCCTCTCCGCGACGGCATTTAGTGAGCTACCTCTTCATGTTAATGGTCACTGCTTCCACCCAGCTGTACATGGTTGGGTTAAGGCAATCAAGAGCCAACCGAAGGTGGGTCTTTGTTGCCTCATGTTGGGCTTGGGAGCCCACTACCATCATCACCATAAATAGAACTGAGCGAAGAACTAGGTCTTCTATTGTTGGGATCGCCACTTTCCAGCTAGAGTTTGATTTACGTGCCCCTAGGCACACCCGTGCTATCAGCATCTCTAGTGATTCACCGCCAGTTTGTTGGCCCTCTAGAATCAGCCTCTCACCGTGACGGGACAATCAAGTCAGGAAATATATATCCGTAGCATCAAACTCAATATCTCTGCCCCGAATAATGAACTTTTTGTTTGTTGGGTTCCAAGCACAAATTAACAACTCTAACAGGTCGGGTTGGGCCCGAAGATGCAGAGTGAGGAAAAATTTTAGTAATCCACAAGCACAAAAAGCATTTTGGCACCCAATGAATTAAAAATATTTTCATAAGTTCAAATCCATAATTTATAAAAAATTCAACTTCACGTCACCGTCACGGCTATTTTCTGAACAGCGGCGACGATGCAAGGTCAATAGTTTATTTTTCCCACGATTGTCTTGAGAGTACATATGTTTCTCGCAACAATCACGGAGGTGGTGCGTGTTACCACGCTTGGTTGTCGCGAACCCGAGCGGCTTTTTCGCGACGACCAAGAGGCAGACTTGGATTTGAAAATCTACCTAAAACCACCTACCTAACACTAAATTGCATAAAAAAACCACTTAAATGCAGTGCAAGGAAGAATGTACTTACTTGGAGAAGGTTTCAGGAGGAACTGTGGACTGATGATGCCGAAATCAACTTGAGAAGTCCACTCAGGTTGGTGCTCCAAAAAGCCAAAGGTAAAATGTGCAATGTAAGTGGTAAAAAATGAATTACCACACCCCTTTTTATAGTAATTTTTTGAAAATTAAAAAATTGTATTTTAGGGTGTGGGTTTTTCATTTATATCACATTTTTAATTAGGGTTTTTTGGGTTTTGACCGTATTTTCCACATATATAATCTATTTATGTCGAATGGGTCTTATGTTTGACATGTTTTGTGTAGAGCTACAGGTGGCGGGGTTATGTCATACTTTGTATACACTTGGTCTGTATTTTCCAAAAAGTCTTCTTTAATGCTCTTTTTCGACTTAAAAGACAAAAATATTTCCGAGCTATTCCTTTTGACTCGTTAAACGAAATAAGAGGCGGTCTGCTTTGAGCTCTTTTCCGACTGTATAAACATGAAAAGATTGTCGGGCTTTTGTCATTTGAAGTTCATTATTGGTTATGAAACAACGTGTCTTCGATCGCTTTTCTACTATTTCTGATCGAGGTCACTAATGAAGAAAATTATTCCTTGATCGTAACGGTCAAGTGGTTCTTTCAAGTATTGTTTTATACTTTTTTGGGCTCAAGAGACACAAATCTACGAAAAAGGACCCCCCCTGGAGTTTTCTTTTCCGTGTCTTTTTCAAACTCTCTAAACATGAAAAAGAATCTGAGTTTTACCTATGTCGGAATTGTTAAACCCTAATGACATTGGACTCGTCACCATGATGAGACTCAAGCTTCTGCTCCCTAGGGCTTGTTAAACTATTACTAGGTTGGATTCGACTGAAGGTCGAACTTATATTACAAGCATATGCTATCCCCTTCAAGCTTTTTTTCAAAAATAATTGGGGTACTCGCCAGCAATGGTGGGGGAAAATTTGGAAGTCATCATTGGTTACCTGCGGCAGCTAGTCACTCTTGAACATTGACACTTTTACTTCTTGTCGGGTTGGGATATCCATACATCATCACTTGGCCTTTTGGGGTTTTGGGTTTCCATTTAGCCTCATTCCATCTAACCCATGCTGTCTCCATCAAGCCTCTAATCCCTTGATACCTGAATGCTGCCACCCTCTAGAGTCGTGTCGCCGACATGTTCAAGAGTATAATCCTTCTACAGTTCACGTCCTTACCTCCTCCTCTGATACTCTGCTTCACCATCTACCACTTGTTCCTTATCTCGTGTCATTGATGGGGGAAACATTATGGACCTCCTGTGACGAGTCATCTCTTGTCGAGACCAGCCCATTATCCAAGAGACTGATCTAGAGGTCCCTTTTGGTACCTTGGAACTTGAATGCCTCAATGGCAAGTTATTCGCGCCTGATGGTCGACTTTCATCATTGGTTGTCGATTGGGTGATTCCACGAGTGTTCGACTTCAGCTCATTCTTCACACTTTGCAGATTGTAATAGACACTACCTTGAGAGCCATTGACATTATTGGTGGTTTATCTCGCGCTTGTTAACGATTTTCATCATTGACCGGTAATCAAGCGACTTTCTATCATGCTCGACCCTAGCACATCTGTTCGCATGGTAGAATTTGTACTCTGATAGGTTGGGTTTCAAGACCCCGGACTAAGATTACACATGTTCGGGCTGCGTGGATTGGTTCGTGATAAAATACATGACTCTTTGATGGATGGCTGCGACCATACCTGAGTCTTCATGGATGGCTGTGACCATACCTTTATTATTATCATGGTTTGGATGGCTACGTCCATATCGCAGAGCTAGTTAGTATGTCCTTTGGATGGCTGTGCCCATGCCTAGACTACATGTATTTCACTATCAGAGATATCAATTGTACTTGTGTCTGCAGGTTCTTCCTGGTGGTGTTCCAGTTCAGACAGTTTCGTAAAGCATTTCACCGCTCCCACTCTCTCGGGCTTGATACTTTAGGCGGCATCTGTTACATAGTAGTTTGTCACTGCCTTCACCCTAGTCCTTCTACTGTGTCATGTGTCCAGTAAAACATGCTCATATTGAAAAAATGTTCTCTTATGCCAATTGACCCTCTTTTCCTAAGTTTTCTGCCTCGTTGTGAGAAGACATTTAATATACGTGACGGACCCCTATCATAGACAGTCCTATCACGCTACCATCATAGGAGTACATCTGTTTCTCGTGATGGTCAGATTTCATGCCCCGACGCGAGGCTATTTGCTATCTTTAGTGACAGTTTGACTGAATACATTGCTTCTTAGCAATGTCGTCACTAAAGCTTAGTTATTCACTAGCAACAATCCCGATTGGGCAAATTCGTTCCAACAGTCGGCCTTCTGGATGTCTCTGGATCTAGTTGTTGGGTTAGTTTGGGTTGCTCTTCCCCCTCTGGCATGGTAGTTACGTCTTTTGTACTGCTTGCCATGAGGATAAGCTCCCTCTCCCTCATTTCATGGAGGTTCCTTCTCCTATAAAATCAATCACCATTGCTATCATCTGCTAGTTCTTTTGGTTGTACAGTGTTGCTGCTGCTTTTGAGTTTGGTAGATAGTTTTGGTGTGAGTGTGACAAGTGTGGGATTGCTTTATAGTTTGCAAGAAGGTGTGGAGTGCCCTTAACCTTGTGTTAAAGCTTGTGAATGAGAGAGAGATATATATTTCTATTTGGGAGACCCATCTTTGAGAGTGAATGCTTGAAGAAACACACTGGTTGGACCCTCTAAGAAGGCTTGCGACGTCAAGACTTGGTTGTAAGCTTTGCTCTTGATTTATTATTAATACAATCAATGATGATTTCCTATGTCTTGTGTGCAATTTACTTGATAGCTCATGACTTTTTGACTTTATGAGTAAATGGATCATTGTTGTTTCTCAGTTACGTGTTCTGTTGTTTCTTTGTGGTGTTTCAGGTTGATCACTTATTAAGGAGAAGGAAATGGAAGCTAGAGCAGCGCAACAGAACTTCATTGACCACCAGTTTGAGGTAGGCCTCCAACGATGACTATTTAAGGGAATTAATTGTTGTTTTGTCCTTGTTGTGACTAGACCCACTTTAGGGCTATAGGGGTTGCCTCTATTCACAGAGGGAACACTTTCCTGCATCACAACAGCCAAGATACCAAAGGACCTGGAGGCCACGAAGAATGCGCTCCAAACCCCGCTCCTTTTGGATGATATCAAGTTTGATGGTACACTGCTGGGATGGGTACTGAGTATAAAATTCGAAGACTGGGACTTGTGGATAGTGAGAAGTTCCCACAGTTGGCCGCGGAAAGGCTACAACAACAAAAATGGTTGTGAGGAGTGGAGAAGGCAGGGTTACTACATCTGCAGTGGATATCCCACTACCACCACGCGCCTATCACTATCTTTGTCATCCGACAACTACTGTGTCTAGTACATGATGGGTATCTGTGGCTGGAAGAGCCGATTCCCATCACGGCTGACTTAATTCACAGAATTTCGTGGCTGCTGATTAAAGGAAGCAATCCCGCAGACATAGTCGGAAAGAGTAGTGGCTTCAGCCTCGCGGAAGCTATGAAGGTCAAATATAAGCTAGAGAAAAAGAAGCGAGGGTACGTAATGACAAGTATCAAAGATCGAGGGGTGCGCATTGCAACCCAGTTGCTGGCCAACAAGCTCATGAGGAAATTCCATGCAGACAAAGTACCGACATTTATAATTGTGTTGGCAGAGCAGTGTGTACAAGGGGTCCAATTCAATTGGGCGTCATTTCTCTGTGATGAATTTTTAAGAAACTACAGGGAAGCACAGGACCAGGGTAAGACCTTCCACTATGAGTGGGTGCTCTTATCCATCCTGCTTATTGCCAGGAAGCTGCCAGAAGATAGCCAGTTTCCCATCGTAAAGCTGAACATATACGAGGCCGTGAGGTATACCTCGCTCTGGGCGACCAAAGATGTAGCAAGGATCCAGCAGATAAAGGTATTTTGGACATTTGTAGAGGTAAGTTTACGAACATGGATCAACTGTAGGCCATGCTTATCCCCGATAGTATATAACACTTTACAGAGTGTGGAGGAATTCAAGGCAGATATGCATAACATGTATATCCGAGGGCGCAAGGATCCAGCCTGAGCATGGGAAAAGTTGCCGTTCATTGCCATAGATGACACAATCTTCAAAGCAATGGTGTCATAGTCTTTGGAGTGGCGTACCCCGGACTTGGCGGAATTGGAAAAATTTGCGGCACAATAGGAGAAGAAGGAGACCAAGTTGTGCCTCACGAAGCTAGTTGAAACAAAGCGTCATGAACAGGAAGCGGTCATGCAGTAGACGACGGCTAAGGCAGCCACGCTAGAACAAATGACACAGACCACAACCGCGCCCACTGAGGAAGCCGAGGAAGGCTAAGAAATGCCCATGGAGCAGAATATACAGGGGGAGGTGGAGACACAGGAATGCACAAACCTTACGACAAATGTGACTCAACTCAAGAGGTCGCGCATCCAGGAGTAGCCTTCCGCGCGAAAGAGGACAAAGGCAACAGAGTCCATGGGAGGAACCTTTATTGACAAGGATGCTCTAGCAGAGTTGATGACGGAGCAGACGACTATGTTGGGGGTGCTCAGAGTGTAGTTGCAGGCATTACAGGTGCAACCCCCAGGAATGATGACACCGCACCTTGCGGAAGGTATATCCGAGGTTGAACAGATGCTACGTGCAAGCACAATGAACACTTTGGTGTTACCAAAAGGAGTCGTCTTAGCAGCAACCAAAGGTGACATAAGGGGCTGGGGGTTGAATTTGGCTGCCCTTCCTAGAGAAACCCTACACCAGCTGCAGGAAGGGGTAACTGCTGAGATTCGTGCCAGGGAGGGCTGCGCTCTCCAAATCTTGAGTGAGCAAAAGGCAAAGCTAGAACAGCTCAGCCTGTAGTGCGATAGCATGGTAGCCCAAAACCAGGGAGTAGAACAGGCAGTGGAGGAAGCCTATAGTAGTATTGCAGAGTTGGTCGTACCAGCAAAACTCCCCACGGTAGAAAAGATTCGCTAACTAGCGGCTAGAGTTTGTAGGACCCACAAGGAGACTACGAAGGTGCAGTTGGAGCTGAACTTGCAGATAGCAAAGCTGCGATTGCAGGTGCAGTCCTCTATAACCCCAAAATTCAGAGAGCAGCACCACCAAGCCATTCAATCGGGGTTGAAAGAGATAGAGCATGCAGTACAAGACTGCACTGGCTTGTTGGACCAGTCTCTCTTAACACTCACTTCACTCTAGGAGGACCCAATGCTACGGTAGCTAGAGACGGAAGCGTGAGTATTGCAACATGCTTATGACAATGTTTGGGGAACTGCGCAGATGGTTGCCCTCACCCAACACTTCGCCAAGATAAGGGAGGCCTAGGATCTAAAATAAAGAGTGGACGCTACATGATAGAAAGAAGCCGAGCTTAAAGCATGCATCCAGCCTTAGCTCAAGGAAGCGTTCATGGGCACTGCCACAATAGAAGGCAAGCTGACCTAGATGCAAGACACATATGCAAAAAGGCAAGTGGACGCTGCTAACAACGATGCATTAGAATGGTGTGCACATTTGATAAAGTAGATAACGGAGGAATGTGTTGTGGACGTAAGTGAAGTGCAGAGATTGCTAGATGAACTTCGCACGAAGATTACTGCACTAGCTAGGTGACTCAGGACGAGTCACGATGTTTGTGTTGGGGGCCTATTGGGCAGCGGGTCCCTCGTGTAATGGGTTTTTGGCTTAAAGCCCACAATTTTGGGGATATTGGTATTGTAAAGGCTCCGTGAAGTGTGCGGAGCATGAGTTGTAATGAGTCAAGTTAAAGGGTAGTCTGCCTGAAAATAAGGTAAAATAATAGAAAGTGAGTCAGCCTGCCCATGGTCTGCAGACCATGAGAGTGTATAAATAAGGCAAGACTCTAGGTGTAGAAGACAATTTTAGAGAGGATTAAAGTAGATCTATAGTGCATGGGTTGTTGACAGCAGCAGTTGCTCTGAATCTGTAAGTCTGAGTTGAGGGTTATAGTAGGGATAGAGGCTCTGCAGCTGTGTGTGCAGACCCCTGCAACTGTGTGGGTAGGAAGTGGATTGTAATTGACAAAGGCATTAATAAATATAAGTTGGTTTTGGAATATTGAGTATCTATTTCTATATTCTGGTTTATGCATCTGTTAATGATTTATGATTGTTGGGCAACTTAATTTCTTAAATTGCTTTCATTAAATTATCAACCAGGGAAACTCGTAAGCTTGTGATGATGCCAGAAAAATATATGCAGGAGTAGGAAACTAACTCTATGACTAACTAAATGATTTTTTTATTCAATATAATATGCAAGGGAAGATGCTCCTAATTGAGGAGGTCCTGGTTGTCCTTCCATACAGTATTATAGATTGAAAAGAAATCATTGATTACATAAAACTAGAAACTTGAAATAAAGACAAGAGAATGAATTTAATTGTTGTTCAGATTCAAATAGAAAGAGAGACTAACTTAGTCCCTTGATTGTCCCCTCATATACTGATCCAAACTAAACTAATATTCATTCATAAGCATAGGAAATGAAATAACTTGAAACTTAAAAGCAAAAGAATGAATTTCAATTATCCTACAAATCAAACAGAGAGAGAGAGCCTAACTTAGACCCTTGGTTGTCCCCTCATATGCTGATAGGATTTTAATTTAAAAGTCATTCATCAATCATAAACAATCCTCAAACATCTAGGCAATTAAATGAAATAAGATCTATTATGAAATAAAATGTTTCTTTGATCTTTTTAGAGTGAGCTCAATTCTCTTAAGAACAAAGTGACAAGCTATTCCATATACTACATTAAGACAATTTATATCTAAAACTATAGAATGGAAATTTATGCAAAAATGAAGCTTTATTCTATTCCATCATAAGTTGGATACATGCTCCAATAGTCCTCCCTTTGGAATGGAGGAGGTGCTCCTTTTATACAAAAACTATGATAACAAACTCATAAATGTAGACCCACTATTCCCTCCTTTGACCCACATATTTCTCAACCAATGGTGACACATAACCCTATCCTCCATGATCTCCTCCATGAGGTTCATGATCTTTTACATGAGGTCCATGATCTTCTCAAATTCGAATTTGAACATAGAGTGCCACATAAAGATGCCTTGGAATCTTCCTTTGTACCTACACGTGTCAACAAACTCATTCTAATTGTTAGGTATAAGTATAGGCATATTATTTTCTAAAGTTTAACCATAAATCCACTTTAAAATGTTAAGAAATAATAAACTTTGGAAAAGCATAGTTATAACCCAATGATGAGGTAAATGTAATGATGTGGAGGTGGAATGGAGGTGACATGAAGGTAATATGGAAGTAATGTGAAGGTATTGGTGAATAATGGAGTGAGAATAAGGACTATTTTGAAGCCCAACATACCCCCAAACTGAAGATATTGCATGTCCTCATGCAATCTATTACATTACTTTTTGATACTTGAGCTTGGCTTAAACTCTGCATGATATCATTTACTTAACTTTTGCAAAGCATTTTTGATGAACTGCAACTTGGTTGGTTCTTGTGTTTCAACCATATTTTCTTTGTTGCATTCAATTTTAATGTATGATCTTTGCATATTGATAATGTGATTTTTATTGCAGAGTATTTTTGTTGGAATGCATCATGGTTGGTTCTTGTGTAACAACCATGATTGTGTTGGCATCCAATTAACTTATAAATACTTTTGACAAAGCCATTTGTATGCTCATGTAATAGTGAATATATTTTGAAGGTAAGTGGGTTTTAAAATGTGATATATGAATATGGATGTTATATGAATGTGACAAAGTATGTATGTAAATGTATCCTTCCCCTTAAACGGATGGTTTTGGAAGTTATGTGAAATGAGGAAAGGAAGTGAAGTTTTTCCAAAAATTATTATTCTAACTTTTCAAGGAATTTAATGGTTAAAAGTTAGAAAATATCATACCTTAACTTACCCTTCCAAAAATGGATGAGAGTTGTGCACGTGTGGCTGCAAAAATGTTGTTCATAGTCTTCTTTACTTGGTTGTGAAAATGGTGGATGAAATCGAAAAAGTGAATCTTTTATTGTTGCTGCATTTGTTGCTAGATCCGCTGTTGGATCTTTTACTGAATGTTCAGAATCTGCTGCTAAATGCGGCTGAAAATGTATAAGGCTTGGAAGGTATACAAAATATAGAAGTTACATTTCCTCACAAATTTTATATATGCAGTGAAGCAATTTCATGAGTTATTTGATGAATGTTGACATATATAAAGTGCGCCATTCTTTGAAAAAAATCTCTGACATGATATGCTTATGCATTCTCTTTGGTGCGTTGACAAGTCTTTGAAGGTCGAAAATGACATGATACCATTGGTAACTTCTTTCATGGTCACTTTATTGCAGGTTGAAATTTTGTTTTTACAATCACTTTCGTACAATGGTTCACATATTAAATGTAAATTGGTTCATATGTCTTATGCATATGCATTGACTTTGTATGTGCGCTCCATTCAAGCATTTGATATTTGTTCATGTGTAATGTTGTGGGTTGGTGATGTTATGGTATATGGGCAAAGCACAGAAAATCACGACACGGCGAAACTTTCGACAAGGAGTAACAATTAGTTTTCTTTCTGAATTTATTTTTATTTTTATTTTTATTTGACGCATCTGTATTAAACATCTTGCAATTTTTAAATGATGCAGATTTTGGCAAATACAAGATCGAGGACGACATGTGAAATTCGATATCCTCGACGCAAATCATGAAACAATTTCAACTATGTTCGGGATTTGCAAAAGTTACATAAGAAGGGAATTAACTATACTCATTTCATATTTGAAAATGGATTTGTAAAAATCATGCAATTAGGCTAACTTACACATTTGATTTTATTTAAATCTGTTTCATTGGTGTTTAATTTTTGCATAAAAAACTAAGTAGAAATTGATCACTTTTGCTTGGATATATTTATGTTTTGTGAATGCCAAGTTTTTGCAGGTTTGCGTTAATCAGATGACCATTCAAGGAGTCTTCTTTCTTAACCTTAACACCTTCCAAGAGAAGTCTAAGGGTCTTGACATTGGACAAAAAATATTCAATGGAAGAAAAATTATTGGGGCCCAACGTAAGCAACTCATTTTTGAGTTGATGGGCTCGAATTTCATTTTTAATTTTGAAAACTTTAGTGAGTTGTTTCATTGCTTCATTAGGGGTATTAAGTTCTATGATATGGAATCTAAGGTCTAGAGAAATAGACATCCCTATTAACCCACATGCTTGATCTTGCCTATTTTCCCATTTGGCTGCCTTATCTTCATCTTTAGGTTTAGTTTATTGGAATGAGGCTATTCTGTAAAGACATTTACTTCTAAGTAAATCCACAATGTAGGACCACCATTGGAAGTATTTGGTATTGTCAAGAATAACTTGGCATGGAATTTCCATTTTAATATAAACTGAAGCTATAGATGTTGAAATTAAATGTTCAAATGGAAAGATCTCGAAAAATTAGGCCGATTAAAAAAAAACGGCTTCCAGATGAAGAAGTTATGGCTTTTTGAAGAAAAGTTGTTGATGATGCCAATGAAGTGCGTGAATGTGTAGAAGTGAATGATAATGCTACATTTAAAAAAAAACCCTGTTGGGCAGCAGATCCCCCGCGTAACGCTTTTGGGGCTTGAAGCCCACATTTTTGGGTATTATATTGTAAAAGTTCAGCGAAGTGCACAAAGTGCGAATTGTAATGGGTCAAGTCCAAGGGTAGTCTACCCTAAAATATTATAAGTTAATCTAGAGTGTGTTGGCCTACCCATGGTCCGCAGACCATGGGAATGTATAAATAAGAGTAAGGCTCTAAGTGTAAAAGGTAGCTTTTGGGGAATAGAAGTAATATGACTGTCTGAACGTGATAGTAGATTTGAGTCTGTAAGTGCAAGTTTGGTTGTAATAGGAGATAGAGGCTCCATAGCTGTGTGTGCGGAGGCCTGGCAGAGTCCACAGCTGTGTGCATGGACCCCTGCAGCTGTGTGCGTAGGGCAGGAAGTGAATTTTAACCGAATAAAGGTATTAATAAAGATAAGTTGATTCTAAAATATCATGTATCTATTTTTATTCTGGTTTTATGCATCTGTTCCTAACTTATGATTACGTGCATGTCTGTTTATGCTAAATAGTAATTAAAAGTGTTGTACCTTCATAAGTAACCAAAGATCTATAATAATATTAAGCACAGAAAAGGGTAAATTGTATTGGCACTTGACTAAGGTAGTTGCCCCGAGAAGACAACTACAAGGAAGCAACGCAGTGCGTAGGATTGCTTCGCAAAAACCTAGACCACATCAAGACATCCCTAGGGTGCGAAAACTTGGTTCCAGTACCCTCCCATACTACCTCAGGTGAGACTTCAATCTGCGCTCCACGGACTGTTGCCGAAAGGGCCGACAGTGTTGGGATTTGTTTGGCTAAACATTTCTGAACTTGGGTCAGGCCCCATTAAGCCAACAAATGGTTTTGTTGCTGGGATAGGGATCTACCTAAGGGATGTCTAATGTTAAGATGTTGGATCCTGTTATCACTGAAAAAATTTCAAAAAACAATTTGGACAACTTGTATGGTTTCAAAGTTGTAAGTCATGTTCAAGTCATGGTGAAGTCATTTTTATGTTTTAGAGTCTAAGTCATAGGGTTAGAGTCTCATGTCCATCTTCAAATAAAGTTTGATAGCCTCATTCCATGTCCTAGAAGCCTCACCATGTGTTTAGAAGACATATCTCACATAATTTCGGAGAAATTTTGAAACTAGCTACGAATCCACGTTTTCGTAGCGCAGACAGTGTAAAAATCCTATTTTGCGCTACGAAATCAGTGTTTTCATAGCGCTACGAAACCCCTGTAGCACCCTGTTTCAGCAGAAAAAACTGTTTTACTAGTTAACTTCCAGAAGCTTTTCTGAGCAGTTGAAAACTCATCTCTGAAAATTGAAAGAGGTTTTTATTCCTAAGATACTAAAGTACAAAAAAATCTTCCACTTTATTCAAATCCATTATGATTTGGGAGAAATGAAGGACCAAAGTTGTGCTACGAAACTGCTGTAGGTACAGTTTTTCATCTCCTGTTTTACACCTATTTTTCAAAGACTCATTCTGGGCGGTAGAAAAGATGTTTCAAAAAATCAGGAGAGGTTTTTGTTAAGCACGGATTGGTTCACAAAAACCTCCTTCATTTTTTTCAAATACATTTTTTACGAAAAGTTATGACCTCTGTCCCAAGACCTATTTTTCAGCCAGAACAGAGCAAGGGACAGTTTACTGTTTGACACGTGTTTGTCAAGGACAGTTTCTGGACATATGGAGAAGTTTTTTAAAAATACAAGAGAGGTTTTTGTTCTAGACAACATGGGCTAAAAAAACCTCCTTCAGTTTCGTAAAATTTGTCATGGATGAAGAGATAAAGGCTCTGTCCCACGTGCCAGTTTTCAAGTATCTAATCCTAAAAACAGGGAAACATGTTCCCTAATTTCTAGGGTTTGTCTAGGGTTTGTCATCAGCAGTTGGGTGACCACGTGGGAGGCTTCATCAAATTCGACTTCATGGAGTGTTAGGTGTCAAAGAATGTTTTAAATGTTTAGATAAGTTTGTTGTAATCATAATAAGGAGTTACACTCCTAGTTGTATTAGGTCTCTAGGACTGCTAGTTAGGTGTCAAATGCATTTAGAGTCTTGTTTTATGGTTAGAATAGGTGTCACTGATGGTAAATTCGAATTCCCCTCATGATGGAGGAAGGAATCCAAGCATGTAAAGAGCTCTATATATAGAATAACATCTGATGTACAAAGGGTTGGAAATTTTTATGGAAAAACTTGTATTTGGCATATGTATGACTCATTTTCAATAATACATGCTTGACTTTGCTTCTCAAGATTCATGAAGGGTTTTTCATGTTCAGAATATGTGATGTTGTCCTTTTTCTTAATTCTTACAGTGGTATGGATGTATAATCACTCAGAATTCACTGAATGTGCTCTGACTTCCTGTATACATGCATAAACTGTGTGTCCCATATGAGTTTATGTTTTGAATATTTAAACGCTGAATGCCCTGACTTCCATGTAAGGTTGAGTTCATTGTTATATTGAGGTGTTGTTGACTCCATAAGCCCAATGGATTTTTACTGATCATGTTCAACCATTCATATTTTTCATACTTGTTTCATAGAGTTAGCCATCTAATCTTTATCAAAATCATTAACCTTTGAGAGAGCCCTCTCAGGTTGAGGAGGTTAAGCCTCAGCCAAAAGTTGGTTTGAAATAGTTACACTGAGATAGTCTGATCAGCAGCCTATCAGGGTCCTATTTTGGTGATAACAGATCCCTAAAAAGAAATAACTTGAAGATTGGTTGGATCAAAAGCTGCACGAGTTCGTGATACAGGAAAACAAAACTCCACAAATATTCGAGAAAAGGTGGTTGGATCGTTTCATATATACAGAAATCCATAAGGTCTTCTTCACGACATTCTCATTGGAACTATATGTGTGGATCGGGAGGCTAGTAGACAACCAGGGGAGGTGCAAGCTTGATCAGCCAATAGTGTGGACTCTGGAGTTAGTGAGTAGGCTAGAGGCATCTGAAGACAAGATGGCGTGGGCCGTAGATCATTGGCTAGATCGGATAATAGGAGGGCTTATCACTGAATCTATGATAGACTCGACTATCAACTACAACGAAGCCAAAAGATGCTTTCTTAAAGGAACAAGAGGTAAGTACATCAAGTCTTTGAATACCTGGATTAATATGTTGTTATGTGAACTAAAGGTGATGCGCATACATTAATGAGCGGAACAACTCGAAGCGGAAGGAGCTTCAAAAGGATCAAAGGGTTAGGAAACATTCCTTTAATTTCACCACTGCGAGCAAGTGGGGAAGAGTGCACTTGGGTTTCTCCGAGGAGTGCAGTCAGTTTTATCTGGTAGCGCATTCTGCAGTTATCATCTCCGCTAATGCCACCACTCCCATTACCTTCTTCACCTCCAACCTCGCCCACTCTGCCTCCACCAAACCAACAGTTTAGCATGGCGAGTGCGATAAAGTTGCCTGTATTCATAGGAGTAGGAAACGAAGATCCCGATCAGTTTTGGTTCATAGTAAGAGCAGTGTGGGAAGCACACGGGGTTACATTTGAAAACATTAAGAAGGCCACATTAGTAAGTGCACTGCAGGATCACGTGCTGACTTGGTATATCAAGCACGCAAATGATCACCTGAATGTTGGAATAACAAAAATTCAGATTGCATTGAACAAAGAGTTTAGTCGACAGAAATCAGAGACGCAATTAATTATAGGATTCAAGGAGATTGAGATGCTTCCAGGTGAAAACCCCTGGGATCTAGATCAAAGGCTAAAAAGTACGATCCGCGAGGCTAATATGACACTAACGGATGTGCAACACCACGCGTGGTTTGTGGTGTCTTTAACACCACACCTGAGGATGGCACTGTCACAACAAAAGCTCTCAAACCAAGCAGAGGCATTGGAAATGATGATGAGGCTGCACGAAACACTGATACAGGATCCAGGGTTGGGAGTCCAACAAATCCACGTGCAACTACAAAACCTATGCTTAGAGATGCAGAGTTTGAAGCAGGATAGGGCGCCCTAGCCAAAGGCGCGTGAAGAAGTGTGGTGCATAAAATGTAAAGGCTAGGGTCACGATAAGGATCACTGTCCTATATTCGCAAATGATTTGGTAGGAGGGGGACCGATGCCATTGAGACTAGAGGCGCAAGCAGGACCAAGTGTGTTCTTTGCTCTCTGGTGCATGATTTTTCAAGTGGAAGGAAAGTACGCAACGGACAACTGTCACCTGTTGCAAAAGTACACCCAGACTCTACAACAACTATACTGTAATTTTTGTAGATCAGTGGGTCATGATGAGCGAACATGTCGAAGCTATGAACTAATGATGGATAGGACCCCATCTTATCGAATGTAGACAGAAACGCAAGGCCTCGATCCAGCTACAACAATAGCGTGGGGTGGCTTCCAAGGGCGAGGTTGAGGTCGCGGGGGAATGGGGCCTAGGAGGGGCCATAGACAGCTAATTTGTTACAATTACGGAGGACTTGGGCACTACACTCGTGATTGTACCAACTTGATGAGACTATATTGCCCGTACTGTGAACAGTTTGATCATGAAATGATAGATTGTTCGACGTTGATCACACAAATGCGTGAAAAAGGGGTGCTGCAGCCCACTTCGATGCAAAATATCCAAATAATGAGGTCCAAACCATGCGAAGAGGACCCTAATGTAAACATGGTGCTCAGAACTAGCGCGATCATGGGGGAAGATAAGGGGAAGAAGCCTGAAGAGGATACCTGGGTATGTAAGGCTCCTGCAAAGGAACTTGAGTTTGACTTGGACCATGCAAAAGAAATGTTTATGGAAGCTAAGAAGAGCTTCACGGAGGTCTCTACTTCAGGTAGTAGGGATCAACCAGAGATGAACCTGGATCCCTCAATGGTAACTACCTTTTCAGAGACATGTATGAAACTTCTACGTGTAATAAGGTAGTTAAAGGACTATAAGAGTTGATCACTAGGTGCGTAGGGTCAGGGGACCCTCACATAGTTTGAAAAATGGAGAAGCATGCTCTGCGCACCAGATGGGAAATGTGGTTGATAGCGCAAATTGGCGAATATGAGATGGATCAAGTAATCTTAGACCTAGGTTTGGACGCGAACGTATTACCAAAGAAAACTTGGGAACGCATGGGCAGGCCCACACTACAGTGGTCTCCCATTCAATTGTGGATGGTGAACCAACAAAAGATCTTGCCCATGGGAAGATTGACAGGAGTAACAGTGGATATCGATGGTGCAAGCACACAGATAGATTTTGAGGTAATAGAGATTGTAGATGACAGTAACCCTTACCCCACATTACTCGGAATAGACTGGGCAACAGATATGAATGGAGTCATCAACCTAAAGAAGCGGAAAATGATTTTCAAGAAAAAGTCCCTATGTGTGATAGTTACTCTGGATCCGCTGAAGGAAAGCGTTACAAAGAACCTGTGCGCAACGATGGAAGCAACGAGGAGTTAGATTGTATATATAAAATGACTACACAAAAATAGGATTGGCTAAATCTGACTACAAATGAAAGGACTTTGTGGGAGCATGCAAAATCCTGCCTGTCGGAGTCTGACGAAGAATATGAGTGATGGCACAAGTGGTTGAGTGAAGCAACGACTCTAGATTGTAATATGATGACCAAATCACTGCGTTGCATAACCACCCAGGCTCGAGATCTCCCAACATATGATGGACTAACAATGGTGGACGAATTCTTGAGAAAGTTTGAGAGTGCAGTACTAGAGCACCAGAGGTTCGATGCATTAAAGTGGGTGCTGCATGCAACACCTGCGCATTGGTGGGGAACACATGAAGGAAATTTTGAAAAATGGCATGATTGCAATAGGATGATGCAACTAAAGTTTGGGAAGCTAGAGTTATGAATAACCTAGAAATACGATGGACGTGATGACCCGCGCATGCACCTCACAAAATGGAGAAAAGCCTATGGCGAAGAGCCCTAGCCTGAATGGGTACACTTATTCTATCATACCCTGGATGTCATCTCCAGAAACAGGTATACTAAGACAAAGCTCCGAAATGGTACGAGTGAATGGGATATCTTGTGTGAAGGGTTTTTATTAATGTTCTTATTTGAAGACCAATGGATGGATACTGTTGATGATGCGCTGCAAATTGTGAAAGTTGCTATCTTCAAAATACCTTAGGAACCAGAAGCAATAGTTCAACTAGAATGGTCGCATTAGTTAAGCCATGCCCTAGAATGTTACAACATGCAAGTGGAGGATGACGATGATGACCCCCAAAACATTAAAATTCTGGAAACAAAAGGGAGTCACGAAATTCGAGGACCATCGATTGAGGACCCCGACATCACAGCACCAATAAAAATGAAACAGGTGAACATTGGTATAGATGAGGAGTTGAAGTACGCGACCCTGGGGGACTATTGGGATGATACCACGGTGGATAAGGTCGTTGATTTACTGCATGAATATCAAGACTTATTCTGACCAAAATAATAGAGTTAAAGGGGATTCTTGGTGACTGGGAATGATGAAGATAACTCTGAAACTAGACGCGAAGCTAGTTAAGCAGTGTCCTTACCATTTGAATCCAAAGTATAAGGAAAAAGTTCGTGAAGAATTGGACAAAATTCTTGCAGCAAAAATGATTGAATTGGTGGAAGAGTTTGACTGGGTGAGTCCTATGATAGTGCAGGAGAAAAAACAAAAGGGTGAAATTCGAATTTGCATGGACCTTCGAAAATTGAATGATGCCTACGTTCATGACCCGTTCCTGACCCCATTTACAGATGAAGTCCTAGAGAATGTTGGTGGACAGGAAGCATACTCGTTCACGGATGGGCTCTCGGGGTACCATTAGATCAAAATCGCGCCAAAAGATAGGAGCAAGACCACCTTCACAACTGAATGGGGATCTTTTCAGTACACCGTTATGCCCTTCTAGTTAAAGAATGTGCCAATGATATTTTCGCGCCTAGTAGTGGCCGCGTTCAAAGAATTCATTCATAAGTTTTGGAGGTTTATTTTGATGATGATTGGACTGTATTTTGGCTAGTCAAGAAACATGTAGCGAGCTTATGGTTGATGCTGGATATGTGTTGATGGCACTAGATTGCACTAAATCTTAAAAGGTGCACATTCCTTGTCCCTTTCAGCAACTTAATTGGCCATGTAGTCTACAGACAAGGCCAGATGGTGGACCCTACGAAGATTGTTGTCATACTCAATCTGTAAGCGCCGCATAGTGTTAAACAACTCCATAACACATTGGGACACACTGGCTACTATCGAAAGTTTATTAAGGGCTACGTGCAAATCACGGCACCAATGGAACAATTTTTGAAAAATGATGCTACATATTGTTGGAATGATGACTGTAAGAAGAGTCTAGAGATTCTAAAAGAAAAGATGGCATCCGCCCCCATTTTGGTTTTCCCAAATGGGACATTTAATTTCATGTACATGTTGATGTGTCATGTATTGCGTTGGGCGTTGTACCCACACAAGAAGGAGCAGAAGGCATTGATCACCCGATCGCGTTCGCAAATCAACAATTGTCTAAAGCAGAAAAGAACTACTCCACTACTGAGCATGAGGGGTTGGCGATGGTATACGCGCTCCAGAAATACCACCACTATCTACTCGGTGGGAACTTTAAAATGTATATTGATCACTCCGCATTGAAATACCTGGTGAACAAGCCTATGTTGGGGGGGGGGGCGCATTTGTAGATGGTTGTTACTGTTTCAAGAATATGGTTTTTAGGTCATTGTAAAGCCAGGACGCCTAAATGCAGGCCCAGATCATCTGTCCCGAATTGAGAATAGTGAGGAGCCAAAAAATTTGGAGGAAGGACTACTTGATGCACAGCTCTATGTAGTGCGCATCGTGGATGGCCACTTCAAGGATATAATCCACTTCTTAACCACAGGGACTGTGCCGCAGGGATATTCAGTTCAGCAGAAGAAAGAATTGGTGGTACGCGCGACAGATTTTAATTTTATCACGGGGCACCTCTACAAAATGGGAAATGAAGAAATATTACGAAGATACGTACCTGAATTTGAACGAGGATAGATCCTCACAGAAGCACACGGGGGGGTTTCAGGAGGACATTATGCGGGACGGGTGACAACACAGAAGATTCTTCGGACCGAACTATGGTGGCCAACCCTACATCGACTCAAAAGCGTACTGTCGGGCTTGTGACATATGTCAGTGGATTGGGAAACCAACACAAAGGGGTGAGATGCCACTCAATCCATAGATGAAACTGCAACCATTTGAAAAATGGGCCATAGACTTTGTGGGGCCTATCACCCCTCAAGGGAAGACAGGTGCGCGCTATATCATCACTATGATAGAATATTTAACTAGATGGGTAGAAGCACAACCGGTTAAGGACTACACGGCTGCTACAATTGTGAAATTCTTATTTGACAATGTCTTGATGTGGTTTGGATGCCCGAAAATTCTAATGAGTGACCGTGAAACACACTTCCTAAATGAAACTAGCAGTGCACTTACTGGAGAATTCTAGGTGTATCATCAGCAAAGCATGCCATACCATCCGCAAGAGAACGGGACCATAGAAGAATTCAACAAGATTCTGGAGATCGCATTAACCAAAGTATTTAACGTGTAGCGAACTGATTGGGATTTATTCATACCTGCCGTGTTATGGGCATACAAAACCACATGCAAAAAATTGACAGGGCAGACACTGTTCAGGTTAGTCTACGGCACGGAAGCCATCATGCCAATGGAATACATGGTACCCAATTTGCGGATAGTAGCGATGACAGGGATGGCTGACTGCGAAACCTTGGAAGAGAAGCCCCGCAACTGGAAGAACTAGAGGAAGAACGATTTCTGGCAGGTTTCCATCAGCAGGTATAGAAACAACGTGAGAAAGCTTGGAACGATTGCCACATCAAGTTGCACACGTTCAAAGTCAACGATTTGGTATTACTGTATGATATAAAGTTTGAGAAATTCCCTGGAAAAATCCGAATGCATTGGTTATGACCATATGTAGTCAAAGAAGTCATAGATGGTGGCGCAGTCCAACTCGGCAAGCTTAATGGGGAGCCCATCCCAGGAAAGGTAAATGGCAGTCGCCTGAAGCTCTACAAGAGTGGGAAAACTGCCTAACTAATCGACCAAAGTATAGTCTCAACACTTCAAGAAGTTGAAAGAAGGTGTGGGACTATAAACGAGTCTGTAGGAAAGCTGCGTGGAAATAGTGTTTTGCGTAAGAAGCGTTTATTACAGAAGCGCAGTCATGCATAAAGGGTTGCACTACTACGCAGAAAGGTGGGCAAGTGACCATTGAAGTCACTTTTCATGACAACATGGTCAATCTGAGGCAACAAGGAGTGGACAACGGGCATTTAAAACATGAAGTCAGTACTGTATTTGAAACAATCTCCAGTACATATCGCATTAATGAACCCGAAAAGGAGGGAACTGTCGAATTTGAATATTGGTTGGCTTATAAATCATATATAGTCATCTACTGAACAAACCATGGCACTGTGCAACTTAAGTAATTGAGTTTCCTGATAGATATGGACCCGTCCAACTTCGATGACTTGTAGGACCTTTGGGACAACATAATGCTGATGGTCGAAGTCCTTGTGCTAAGCTCAACAAAAGTTGTAAGAGACATACTGCAAATTCCTAGACAAATAGCAAGATTGGTCTGGATGTCGCCGCAAAACCTGTGGTCGGGTAAATGATCTATGAAAGATAAGGGTGAGATGGTGAATCTTGGGATATCGTGGACAAGTGCAACCCTGGGCTACGTGCCTATGACGAACCTTGAAGATTGGGACCTCGCGGACGACAACATCTCTCTTG
Source organism: Pinus tabuliformis (assembly GCA_031772625.1). NCBI lineage: Eukaryota > Viridiplantae > Streptophyta > Pinopsida > Pinales > Pinaceae > Pinus > Pinus tabuliformis. The sequence goes on from CM062804.1 coordinate 33,335,233, forward strand.
CAAAAATGCAACACAATCTGCAAGAGATATTGAGTATACGAGACCAGAGATTGCAAACTTGTTGCACGTGCACAAAGAGTTCATGGCTTTAGCATCTTATCTAGAGCTAAAATCCTATGAGGAGCCACTTTGTGTTAATCGAGTAGAGTAGAATGAGCATCATGGGTTAGGCAAACTAGTAGGGGCAATGGAGCAGGAGCTTGAAGAAGTGTTGCAAGAAGCAAGGATGGAACAATGAAGCGCAATACATCACTCACAGGGATGGTGAACCATTAAACCTTGGCAGCGTGTCTCGCCACACCGACAAGTGACTCGGGACGAGTCACGATGATTGTGTTGGGGGCCTGTTGGGTAGTGGATCCCCCGCGTAATGGTTTTGGGGCTTGAGGCCCACATTTTTGGGTATTGTATTGTAAAAGCTCCGTGAAGTGCGTAAAGCACAAATTGTAATGGGTCAAGTCCAAGGGTAGTCCGCCCTAAAATATTATAAGTTAATCTAGATTGTGTTGGCTTGCTAAATAAGAGAAAGGCTCTAAGTGTAAAAAAGGTAGCTTTTGGGGAATAGAAGTAATATAAGTGTCTAAATGTGATAGTAGATTTGAGTCTGTAAGTGCAAGTTTGGGTTGTAATAGGAGATAGAGGCTCCACAGCTCTGTGTGTGGAGGCCTAGTAGAGTTCGTAGTTGTGTGTGCGGACCACTGTAGCTATGTGCACAGGGCAGGAAGTGAATTGTAACAGGATAAAGGCATTAATAAAGATAAGTTGGTTTTGAAATATCATGTATCTGTTTTGATTCTGGTTTATGCATCTGTTCCTGACTTATGATTACGCGCATGTTTGTTTATGCTAAATAGTAACTAAAAGTGTTTCACCTTCGTAAGTAAACAAAGATCTATAATAATATTAAGCATAGAAAATGGTAAATTTTATTCACGCTTGACTAAGGTAGTTTCCTTGAGAAGACAACTGTGCGGAAGAACACAACGCGTAAGATTGCTCTGCGAAAACCTAGACCACATCAAGACATCCCTAGGGTGTGAAAACCTGGTTCTAGCACCCTCCCATACTACCTCGGGTGAGACTTCAGTCTGCGCTCTGCAAACTATTGCCAAAAGGGCCGGTAGTGTCGGGATTTGTTTGGCTAAACATTTCTGAACCTGGGTGAGGCCCCATTAAGCTAACAATCCCCCCTTCCCAAAATTAATCTAATTATCTCACTTAAAAAAAAAAAATTGTGACCCACTTTTATAAATAAGTGAAAGTCACTTTTACAATGGTACTTTATGAGCTACCCACTAAATTGTAACTTAAATAAAAGATAAAGAGACTTTAGAAATATAAGCGACTCACTTTTTATAATGGGTGAGAACACTTTTATGTAAAGTAACTTTAAAACATAAGATACATGTTCTTTTTGAAAAATTAACTCCACAAAAAGAAAAACTTGAACTCAGAACCTCTATTCTCATAAAGTAACTTTGGACCAAGTGAGCTAGTTTAAAAGGTTAGTAATTTTTGGAAAAGAGAAAGTTTTTTTTTTTTTTTTTTGCGTGCTTACTTGGAAAATCCCTTTTTACCTACATAAAAAATCCACAAAACCCAACATGGACATACAAAAAAACAAAACCTTATGGCTTGATGTTAACTTTTGCAGGAAACTTTCCTCAATGTTTCTAATTTTCCGAGATCACACTAAGTTGCGGCAGAAAGAGCATACGCATGAGAAAAATCCTTCCTTTCTCTTTCTGATTTGCCTAGATCACACAGAGTCATGATGCAAAGAGCATACATAGAAATCAAAGGTATAGATATGGTAATAAAAAATAGAGAGATAAACAAATCGAAATGAACAAAGAGAAAATAACTAGAACTGCAAATAAACAATGTATACCTCCAGATCTTAAAAATCACGTATCTAGGGCTACTAGAAACCTTTTTGCGTGAAACGAAAGGGGTTCCTCACTGGAACAGATGATCCTAACACAATAGAGAAATCCTCTCAGCCCAAAAGTAGTCAGAAACAGTGGATCTAGGAAATGACAGTTAGATGCAGTTGTACCAGCTTCGGATTTGGATCACCAATGGATGCAACCCTTAAATATCTTTGATACCATGTAGGAATTTAGAGTGTAAGTTCCTTAGATAGAACACCAAAGGACACCGCTCACAAAAAGATCACATGGTTAAAACCCTCAAAGAGGGAAACAGTCCATGACCTGAGTCAACGCGACCACTTCAAACAATTTATTAATAAAAGAAATAAAATTTACATAAGCTTCTCCCATGAACGGTTACCCTAAAAATGACCCTCCATGCTCTTTAAATAGAGATCACGGACCAATTGGGTGTTAAGCCATGGATCAAGTGTCGGTAATACTGAGGAGAGAATGAATCGTTGGATCACTTCATGTGTAGAAGATATCGTGACTGTCAGATTGAAAGTTACAAATGTACATAGTAAAGAAACACACTTTACCTAACTCTACACTAGACAAAGTTATACTTAAAAATTTCCTATGTGTCAAAATATCCTAAAAGTCTATGTGAGATATAGATCATAGGTTGAAGTGCTTATTGAGACAAGCTAATCTTTAGATTTCAGTTGAACAACATAAGGAATGGTACATAGCTATGCTATTGCCACACTTAAGATTGCCTTCGTATCAACAGAAGATCGGATCTCAGGCTAAAGCATTAGAGATTTCGATGAAGCTCAAGGCTTTTTTGATCCATGACATAAATATAGGGGTCCAACAGATCCAGTTATAGTTAGAAAGCCTACATATGGAGTTGCAGGATTTGAAGAAGGGAAAGGAGGTTCAGTCGGGAATATGCCCTGAAGTTTGGTGCATGAAGTGAAAATCTGTAGGCCACAATTAGGATCAGTTCCCTATGTACCAGGACTATGTAGTTGCAGGAGGTCCCAACCCGACTGGTTCAAGTGTCTGGTGTAGTATCTACCAATTGTCAGGACTACACCTGACAAACAACTGCTAACTCTTTTAAAAGTTTGTACAGTCACCAAAGCAACTATTTTACAAATTTTGTAAATCGGTTGGCCATGATGAAAGAGATTTTCGAAGCTATGACTTGATGCTAGACAAAACCCCAATGTATAAGATGCAGGTTGAAAACCGTGTGAAGAATGATCAAGGATCACCTGTGGCTTGCGGAGGATACCAAAGATGGGGAAGAGGATGAATAGGAGGCACTAGAAGAGATGAGGGCCAGATCTTCTACTACAACTGTTGAGAACTAGGACATTTTGTGTGCGGCTTTCAAAATCCAACCCATCCTTCTTGTCAATACTGTAAGAAATTTGATCATGTTATAGAAGATTGTCCTGTATTAATAGCAAATATGCAAGAAAATAAGAACCAACAACTGATGCAGAAAATTCAGATGATGAGATCCAAGACCCACGAAGAAAATCCTAGTGTCAATATAGTCATGCAAAGCGGTATAGCCACTGGTGAAGACAAGGTAGAAGGAAAGCAGCTAGTATCGGATACATGGGTTCGCAGGGCTAGCGAGAAGAATGTTGGATTTGACTTACAAAGAGAAAAGGAGACATTTATAGAGGAAAGAAAAAGTTTTATGGATCCAGGTGCTTCCATATCTAAAATTCAAATACAAATAGTTCCACGAAAAAAAAATATGAAGAAATTACTGCAAAAGAGGACTCTCATCCCACAGTGCTAAAGTCATTTATGCAAACATGAATGAAGATTTTTATGGATTAGAAGGTAGTTGAAGGACTACAAGAACTAATAGATAACTATGCTAGTGTGGTGTAGGTAAATTCTCAGTGCAGACACAAACAATTCCTCTAGCCCGAGAGAGCGGGTCTAGCCACAAACAAACAATCTATGGAAAATCTCCTTAAGTTAGAATCAATTAAGAGGTCCTACCTCTTAGAACGCTATTTCGCTTGGTGATGATCCTGCTTCCTCACTCCAGCTATCTTCTATTTCCTTCCTTCGAATACCTAAAACAAGAAAACAACAACAACAACAAACGTGATAGCATACAATATTGTATTCAACCTACTTAATAGGTCAAGGAACATTAAGCCATAAGGATGTAAAATGACACTTCATGTAGGAAATAAATTGATAGTTGCATTAATATAAATCAGAAAGAGATTACAATCGGTGCCTTGACATTGCTGGTCTACTCCGGCGTATCTGGGTTCCCACTCTTCTTCTAGCACTTCATGGATAACCCTAATAATGGAATCTTTAAGGCCTCTTTCCCTCTAGTCTCAAACCAAACCAAAATCACACTATTCTCCCTCAAACACACACTAGAAAAGTACAAGCTATAAATGATGCTAGTTATTCAAACTTGCTCCAAAACTCCAACTAGCTTTTGCTTGGGAAAAAGAGAGGCTTATATAGCTTGGAAGGATGGGAGATGGTTCCTTTCATCATGGGAGATGGTTCCTCTCATCATGGGAGAAGGTCTTATCTCTTGAGTTTGTTCCATCCTAATAAGGGAAAGGAGCCCAAACTGATTTTCTCGGCTCTATCTGGCCCAACCATCTACCAGACTTCCGTTACGAAGCTTCTAGACATGCAAGCTTCAGTTCCTTATTTAGAAAAACTTCCAAAAGAGGATCAACATGACTAGAAAAGGGCTCAGTCGATACGATCAGTGCGAGGGCTAGTTTTAACCTCTGTAAATCAGCATGAGGAGAAAAATCGTCAGTAGCGCCGGTCTTATAAACTGGGATAGAAGAAAGATTCTTGGGAAATGGTGTAAAGGGGAATCATTCTGCTCATGAAGAGGGACATACTGGGAGTTTCTTCATGATGGGAAGGTATGTCGGGTACACTGTAGAGGTCCTCCAAGATCATAGATGGGGAGTACAGGGACAGAGACAAAATGTTGTGTAAGAGATGCCCCCTAAAGCGTGAAGGTTGGACTAGAGTGAGGGGTGAAATTTACAAGTAGAAGTGGGGAACCAGAGTCCGTCATCAGAAAACTTGCAAGCAAGCATAGATACATATACATCACTAAAAAATTTGAATAATGATACATGAATCATGGTATGGATGCATCCATCCAGAGAATGATCATGTAAATGGATCCAAGGCATGGGTGCAATCATCCAGTAGAAAGGATCATAATGAACGTAGGGTATGGTCACAACCATCCAATAATGACAAGGATCAAATATAACAACTCATGGTATGGTCACAACCTTCCATTTGAAAGAGACATGTATATTAACATGACCATGTCACATCGCCTCGCAACCTGGACTTATGTAATCTTAGCCCAAGGTCTTGCACTCCAAATGACCCGATCAAAATACAAATCCTAACATGTGAATGAATGCGTTGAAGTTGAACATGCTAGGAAGTCTATTGATTACCGACCAATGATGTGAACCATTAACAAGTGTGAGAGAAACCGCCAATAATGATAATGGCTCTCAAGGTACTAGCAGCACAGTTCACAGAATGTGAATAAAGGAATTGATGTCGAATACCCATGAAATCACCCGATTGAAAGCCAATGATGTGAACTTGTCGTCGAGTGCGAAGAACTTGCCATTAGGGCATGCAAGATCTAAGGTACTAGGAGGGAGTCTCTCGACCAACTTCCTGGATGAAGAGCTGAAGTCGACAGGAAGTGACTGTGTCAAAGGAGGGCCATGATGTATCCCACATCATCAACACGAGACAAAGGGATGCAAATGATTTCAGATGATACAGAGAATCAAGAGTAAGTGTAACTGTAGAGGGACTGACTCTTGAGCATATCAATGACACGATTCCGGAGTTTGGAAACATTTGGATCCATAGGATCGGTGGCCATGATGATGTGGCAGAGATCAAAAGGAAGGCAAAAATGGGTGGCCCAACCTATGAAGGTCAAATGAAAAGTAGGATATCCCAACTCGACATGAAGTAGAAAGTGTCATGTTCAAGAGTGAGCTACTAACACGACTGGTAGAATTTCCAAATTCCCCCCCACCACTTTTGGTAGGTACCCTTATTATTTTTTATTGCAAGCTTGAAGGGGATAGCATATGCTTGCACTGTAAGTTCATCCTTCGGACAAATATGACCTAGTAATTTTAATGAGCCCTAGGAAGGAGAAGCTCACGTGCATCATGGTGACGAATCCAATGTCGTTTAGTGTTTTAACGAGTCCGACAAAGGGGTAACTCAGTATCTTTTGCATGTTTAGATAGTTTGAAAAAGACATAGAAAAGAAAACTCCACATGGTCCCTTTTCATACATTTGTGTCTCTTGAGCCATAAAACGTAGAAAACAATACTTGAGAGAATTGCTTGACCATTTCAGTCAAGGATTACCTTTTTTGTAAATAGTGCATCCTAGCTTGAAAAAGGGGTAAACGTATACTGGGTGCACAATGTTTCACAGCCTTTTATGAGTTAAAAATGACAAGAGCTCGACAATATTTTCATGTTTAAAGAGTCGGAAAAGAGCTTGAAAGCATACCCCCTGTTAGAGCCTAGATTGGCCTCAGGCTGAAGGGAGGCAATCCTAAGATAACCACAAACCAAGCTTAACCTAGTAGCTAGCCCTACCAGGTCAGAAGAGGGCTCTTTCCTTGTGAATCACAGTCAAGATGACTGAATCAGATATGGATTTTAGGCTAGGTATAGTAGCTCTAGGGTTTTTGATTGATTTTTTTGGTTTTGTTGCTGGATCAAATGGAGTAGGCAGCTTTGGGTCCAGGAAATCAAGCCAGGATGCAGGGTGTTCTATGGGGCGAGGTAGGTAGGTGTTTTGGCACTTAGAATTGAGTGATATGAGAGGTCTAAGAGTGGTGAGGAGCAAAGGAGGGCATGCAAAGATCACACATCCTTCTCAAATAGTAGAAAACATTAAAAACTGAATGGGTTCCCAAGGCAGAGAACTGTAAACAATGTATTCTACCTATCTATCTTGATATCATTCAGCTAGAAGAAATGAGTTAGATTGTGGCACACATAACAAATGAGAAAAAATAATAACAGAAGAAGAAACCAAGAAAAAACACTTTACCACAAATATCCCATAAAAATAGCTGCAAATCCTGGTTTATTTCCTTGCCAAACTGTTGATAAGAATGTACAATGTAGCTCAGAGAATCCAAGACAGTCCAACCTTTGATAGTGATAGAAAAAATACATAATATAGACATAAAACCACCTATGCTAGCCATTAGGGGTTGAAACCAAGAGAAAAGGAGTTATTACAACCATTTCCAAACAAGGAATAGGAATATAGGTAGTGGAACAACATGCCTCTATAAGCATGGAAACTGATTCATTGACCGCCAAACCACCTCAAACTCATGAATCTACCCTCTAAGATAATTTCACTATTAAATTTACATACCAAGGCATTAATTACAATCATAAATTCATCCATGAAGAGAGAAAAAGTCAACTTGTAGTGAAAATAGGTGAAAACTGGATTTTTTGACAAACTGGCTCAATGCGCAGCACCACTGGCCAGATGCGTAGTGCTGCTTCACACCCACTTTTGGAGGCCTTCCCCTTAGCCAATTTGAGAAAAAGATAGCTCATTGGAAAGGTATTCCTGTCTGGTTTTTAGAAAATCTTGAATTTTTGCATTTGGAGGTCACTTTCCCCCTCAAGAGTTTAATCTCCCAACGCTGCTTCTGTGTGTCCAAAAAGAGGCAGAGAGGTCATTTTTTGGTAGTTTTTTGACCTTTTGATGACCTAGTTTTGCTCCAAAATTGCTAAACTTTTCTGGGTTTTATGCTCTCATCATGATGAATCTAAATATATAAGCCTTTCCTCCAACAAGTGCTCCAGGAAAAAGTGTAGCGCCACCACGCATCTAGGCCAATTTTCTATTTTGAAAATTTCAAAATTTGAAAAAGACAAAAATTCATCAAAACTTGCCCAGATTTGGTATAGGACACCACCATTAGCTGCTTTGATTGGCTAGTGAGGCTTCAGCCAAGATTTTCAACTTATCTTTCTCCTTTTTGCTCTTTAAGGCCTTCCTCAACCTAGCCTTAAGCTTCCTCATCCTTATGTTGCAGATTTTGTTGCGAGTCATGTAGTGGTAGGCCATGTGGCGAAGCATCTTCTTGTCTCTGTTAGCCTTGTCAGTAGCCGCTCAAGGTGTATATTAACCCTCTCAAGCCAAGTTTCCCTATCATTCTCAATCTCTTGTTCAATCGAAGTCAACTTGACATTTGCTTCCTTGGCATTTTGCCTGATTTCCTTGATCATTTGCAACTCCATGAGGACTTGCTTGTCGCTCAATTGTTTGTTTTCTTGCTTTAAATATTTGATGATCCAGTTAGCTCTCTCTAATTTATCTGACAAGGATTGTATCTCAGCCTCTTGTTCCTTTATGATCATGTCTTTGGTAGTATTTGGATCCCAAGTTTCCAATTCAATGAAATCAACTCCTTGATGAGTGAATTGTTGTTGTGTTTCCTCATGATCAACAAGGTTAAAATATCTTTCTTGCTCATCACTAAGATCCTTCTTTTTCATCTTTTTCTTGCCCTTACCTGTACCCTTTCTTTGCTACTCAACCTGTACTTGTTTTGTTGAAGAAGAAGGCAAAGCCCCTTCCACACCTTGTGGAGATATCATTTGCCTGTGGCCTGATGACGAAGGCGAGACCCCTTCCGCACCTTGTGGAGATAATACTCACCTAGCAGCTGCAAAAATTTTCCTGGTACCCCTCTTGTATGTCACAAACACTGCATTCCAACAGTTTCAGTCTCTTTGACCTTTTCCTGTCCTGAAGGTCCACCTTCCTCATGATGTACTGATGAAAAGATTTGCGGGCATTTGAACATCTCATGAGAAATGAAAGTCTCCCATGGCATGTTAAGAGGGTTCAGCTGATGTAGAACAATGATTTTAATCAAAGAGTAATGGAAAATGTTATTCAATTGTTGGGGGTATGGTTTCCTCTTTATAGCATGTGCCATTTTCTCAATGTTTCTAAACATGATGTAAGGGATATTCATCATTCTTACTCTAGTGAAATTCATCAGCAGTCTAATGTGGTAGGCATACAACTGGGAGAACCTACCTTCACAAGTGAAGTACTTGATAATGATTTTCATCAATGGAGCAAACCTGTCTTCGAAAAACTTGAAGGGGAATACTCTCTTCATTTTGTCTTTGTACCTAGCCTTAATGTAAGTTTCATAGTACTCCCTATCAATATCCTGACCTTTGTTCCATTTTTCACCCACATCTGGAATACTTGTAGCCTCTGAGATGACAGTTGGTGATATGGTGAATGTTATTCTAGCAAGGGTTACTTCATTACTGTGCAAATGAGTCACAAATAGTCTAGCCAACTCATGATGAAATTTGACTCTTTCTATCATCTCACAAAAATCAAAACTTGCTTGGTTTTTAAAGCAAGAAATGGCAAGTGAACAGGCCTGCAACTCCCTCAAACTAGTGGGCTCCTCTCTGATAATCCTTCCTCCTTTATGAGGCTTCCTTTGTTGTATTTTTATCTCCCTGGAACTGTCACTAAGGGTGTCTTCTTCAAACTCATACTCACTGTCTCTTTCCATTACTTTTGTAGCTGTTAACACTTGTGGTCAATGATGGGAAGGGTGAATGAAATAAAGATGAGTATGAAGAGATTTTTAAGGATGCGCAAGTGAGAATATGATGTGTAAATGGGGTTTAGGGAGTGTGGATGGGATTTTAGGAGAGTGGGTAGGGTTTAGTGTTGTGAATAGTTGTAGGGTTTGGGAAGAGTGTAAGTGGGAATGGGGAGAATGTATGAGGGGAATGGGATTAGGGAATATGTAAATGTGAATGGTGTTTAGGGAGTAATGGAAAGGATAGGGTAAAAAAAAAAAACAATAGAGAGATGAGGAAAACTAGGGTTTCAATTTTAAGAACACAAAAGACCAATCTTAGCAAACCAAACCCTAACACATAAGATAGGATTAATGTACTTACATATTTAGAGGGAGAAACTGAAAATTTGAGGTGAGTTGGCAATTTGGTGAAGTTTTGAGCTTGGCTGGGCAGATGCGCAACAGCTCACATAGGTGCGCAGCGCTTCCCATATGCGCAGCGCCCATGTAAATTTACACTTGAAAACATTTCTAGATGCGTAGCGCCTCCCAGAAGCGTAGTGCCAGTCTCAGATGCGTAGCGTCGCCCTGAATTTCTCCAAAAATGCAACGATTTCACTCTTTTGCTCAACGACACTTAAAAATCGCTCCTTAGCTCTCCTTTGGAACTTTGACTTCAACATTAGCATAATGAAATGATCAATAGAGGTATGGGCTTTATATGGCTTTCACTTTTTGATTTTTGATGGTGAAAACCCACTTTCATAATGTCTATTTTCTTTTTCAAATACTTTGTTTTTGAATGCTTGATCTTTTTCCTTTGATAGGTGTGGACTAATGCTCAAATTATTTGACTTTTGCAGGGGCAAGTACTTGGCAATATCATCAGGTTGACCAGGAATATCATGGAATCATTTATTACATATGAGAACAATAAAATTACATCAAATTTAAACATGAAATACAAATGCTCTGTTTTCACCTCAAAACTAGTTTTGAGGTGAGAACTTTATTAAGCTTACAAATTAAGAAATTATAGCTTTCTGATCATTATTTTCATCCTCATGTGTCTGCTGACCATTATTTGCAATAATCACTGAATTTTGACCATGGTGAAAACCATAAGACCTAATGAGACTAAAACCTTATGTCATTGATGAAATGAACTGAAAATAGGCATGAATCATTGACTGAAAGGTATGAAAGGAGGTCAGCAGATATATATCATGAGGGAAAAACTGAAATGAACCCTACCATCAGTAAATCCATGATCTAATGGAATGCAACTCATCAAAATGGGACTCCTAGTATGAAATGAAAAAGAGTAAATTTTGACCACTGATGGCAGTGTGAAGACACTGACACTAACACCCCCCATTTTATTCTCTTTTACGAGTCAAAAAGGGAAAAATACTTGGCAATATTTTCATTTGAGTTTTACGAGTCGAGAAAAGAGATGAAACACGACTTTAGTACCATCATCGTCAATATGTCACTTGTCGCTACATAGGAAAGGTAAATGCATTATCTAGTCCTGAGGCAAGATAGGTCAAAAAATACTCAAAAACCCTAATATTTCATGAAAAAATGAATAAAATGGGGCAAAATTAATTATTTTTTACCATTTACCATTTTACCTTTGTGTGAAGAGCTTTTTACCCACTTGTGCCCTAATTTTTCCAGAGCAGATTGTGGAAAATCCAAGAGGTCATTCGCTGAGCCGTCAGTTGCAGGTAAGAGCCAAGACCTTAAGCTCCATTTTCATACTGATTTTTCCTGTTTTTATCCATTTTTTGGGTTTCATGGGGAGATTTTGGCAAAAAAAATTCTCCCTCGACCGTCGCGAATTCCGGGCACAAAATCACATCGATCGGGGATTGCTAAGACTGCCAATCGTGCTGTCAGCGCCACTATTTTTAAAACAGTCACGTCAATACTATGAAAAAAGAATTTTCATGTTTTTTGCTCAATTCTACCATTTGAACCCAAATTTTTCCGGCCAAGGATGATCATTAACTTGATTACATGGGTTTTGCAGGAAGAAATCGTGAAAAATGGTGGATTGGAAAGAACGCGAGCATGAGGATATTGACACTCAAGCAATAGCTGACCCGAATTGCTTGGAGGATTTGAGGAACTATGGACTCCTCAAATTATTTCTTACACTAGGTCTACGGGCTTAACAGGAGTTGCTACGGTACCTGATTAGTCTCTAGGACATGAATAGGAAATTTTCATCATTGGTGACCAAGAGTTGGAGTTGGAAACTTCAGACATTTATTTCATCAAAGGACTGTCCCGAAGAGGGGAACCAGTCAATCTATATGGGTTGAGGCCGATTGGGGCAAGTGTGACCATGCTTCTTGCCGAACATTTCCCAGAAGCTCTCAAATCCAAAAGTGGAAAGATCGAGATTATGACAGTTCAGGATCTAGTGTTGAGAGTGTTATTGTTGACCATCAACAGAGTGGCTGGGTCCCAACCACCGCATTAGACCAACAAGTCAAATTTTCAGTAAAATATCAACTTCCCGACGCCCACAATACTTAATTGGGCGGAATCTATGAAAATCAACATGAAGTGCCAACTATCAAAAGTTAAGGTGGGAGACCTAAAGTATTTTTTCTTCGGGACTGTGCTAGTGAACTTCTTCCTAGAGCAGGTTCCGCTATTCCAATACCAGTTGACTGAGGTGGATCCGTCGATGCCACGAGACCCATAGATGGTCTGTTGGAGTGAGTTGATGCCCAAGGTCACCAGGGGCCAACAAATGTCCTATAAGCCTTCCTTTTTCTTGTGGCTATGATGAAAATTGATCATGGTGGAGGATTGGCCTTATAGTGGTATCGACTTTCGCGAAGATCTGGATATACTACTCCCAGAGGGGGAAGATTTTGGTGATGGAGGTAAAAAACACACAATTATTATATTTTTTGATGTTTTTTATTGTTTTTGAGATATATGTGTTCATGAAATTTTGATTTTATGAATGCATATGTTGAACCAGAATGACCTGCTGGGATGTCCCCAGTTGCTAGGCGTGTCGCTTGGTAGTTTTATGTCGCCCCTTATCAGGAGGGAAGCGATAAGAAGGAGGAGATTTCATGAAATCTCGAGGGTTTGACCCATGGGATCCTAGAGTATGCCTGGATGGGTGATGTCCCACTCTAATACCAGAGGCATACAGTGGGGGTGTCAGATAGGATCCGTCAACTGCTGACTCGCATAGTCTAAGCAGTTACATGCTATCATGAGCATCATGCTATTTAGTGCATAGGTCTAGTATTCCACATTTTTGAGGCATGCAATCCATGGATGTATAACGCCTGCGATCCATCGATGCATTTTGAACACACATATTATATTTTTTAAGTTTTGATGTATGATAATCATTACCGGCACACACTTTATGAGTTTTTACATGTTTCGCAAATGTATAACCAACACATAATTAGCTAATGCATCTATTAATGTATTCAGATGTCTAGGAATACGATGATATGTAATGTAATCAAAATTTCTCTCTAGCAGATGAATACACAGATACATTCTTAATATCTGAGGGTTTTTGATGGAATATTGCTCGTTAAGTTGAAGAACAACAAGCTATGAATCAAGGTTGACAACCAATTATCAGATACCAAGAGTGATATTTTCTAACAATAATTTTATAACCACGCTATACTCAGCGATGTTATTAGTTGTTCGACCTAGACATATACCTTGAAGATCAATCGACTCACCATGGGGTCATGACGTAGATGATAGATTTCGGGTACTAAGGCAAGCATCATCGTCTGTGTCATGGCACATGACGCAAATGATAGATTTCGGGTACTAAGGCAAGCATCATCAGCGAAACCGATGTGAGGAGACACCGACATCTGTAAAGCAGGCAAAAACATAATAAGTAAGAAAGCTGCTTGCAAAATAACACACCAAACCACACTGTACAAAAATGAATAACACACTATTGTACAAAAGTAACCATGCAAGATGACTTAAGCATAGTACTTTTTGAGATAAAGCGCATTCCGGGGCTTGTTTAAGGGATTTCCCTCGTAGTCAATGAGATGATAGGCCCCCTTCTGTAACACATGTTTAACAATGTAGGGCCCATGCCACATGGGTTTGAACTTTCCTGCCCCCAACTTATCATTATCCTGATCATACAAAAGAAACAAATCACCCTCGGAAAAAGCTTGAGGGGAGACAGACTAATCAAAATGGGACTTGACCTGCTTTTTCTGTGATTCGATGACTAAAGAAGTAAGATGACGAGTTTCATCAAGTCGTTATAGGTACAAGAGATTCTCTTCCTGGGGTGAGGTCTCGGGGAGAAGCTCAATAGCCAGCTTGAGGAATGGAATTTCACATTCAATCAGTAAAGTTGATTCCAGACCGTAGACTAGCTGGAATGATGTGAATCTAGTTTTGTCCTTGGTCGAGGTTTGATAAGCCCACAGAGCTGAAAAGAGCATGAGATGCCAATTCGGCTTGTGCATCCCAATGGTGCACTGAAGCATTATGACCAGAACTTTGTTCATAGCTTCAACTTGGCCATTGGCCTGAGGGTAGTATGAGGTTGAGCCATAGTGGCACAAGCCCAACATAGAATTTAGCTCATCCATCATGTAAACTTGAGAATGGGACCCATTTTCAGTGAAAATGGCCTGAGGCACTCCAAACCTGGAAATTATGTGATTGAATAGAAATTGAGTTGCCATTTTACTGTCCACAGAGTATGTAGGCATCGCTTTGGCCCATTTGGTGAAATAGTCCACATCAACAATAATATACCCATTCCCCCCAGCAGAACGAGGATTACAGGTCATATAGTCGATGCCCCATTTGGCAAAAGGACCTATCGTAATAATGGTGTGTAGGTGAGCGGGTGGGGCGCGCATCTTACATTGATAAATTTGGCACTCATGGCACTTGCAAATGGCAAGGATGAAATCCTTGAAGATAGAGGGACAAAAATAACCACAGTGAAGGATATTTTGAGCAGTAGCATATCCAGACAAGTGACTACCACATGCACCAGAATGGCAGTCATTCAAGACTCTCTCAGCCTCCTTTGGAGTGAGACATCGGTGAAGAATGGAATCAACAACGATGCAGTATAAAGTATCTCCAATGATACGGTAAGGTTGAGTTTGATGCCAAATGCATCGATGATCATCCTTGGTCAACATAGATCAGAAGGTGGATGTATGGAGATATACGATGATGTCACCATACCAGGGGTTGAGAGTGCTAAATAAGAAAAGAGTCTCGTCTGGGAGCTTCTCATCGGCACCAGCAGCGAGAGAAGCAGAGAGAAGGGAGCAAATCAACTTAGAAGACACTAGTGATTTCTTAGATTTGGCAGTAGTAAACACCAAATAAAATTCTTGGAGGATAACAATCCACTTCGAATACTTTCCCCGCAGCAACTGACGAGTCAGGATGTAGGTCATGAGGTTGCATTTTGAAATCACAGTGGTAGTGCAGAGTATACTGTAATGCCAAAAGTGCTAAACAGCCTATACGACAGCCAAAGCCAACTTATTGACATGAGAATAACGTGTTTCGGTGTCGAGGAGATTGCAACTGAGGTAGTAAATAACATGTTCATTGTCTTTGTCATCATCCTGTACCAGCACCATGGCGATGGTACTAGAGGCTGCAGCTAGAAAAAGGAAGTAATTGCGATGATAGTTCGGGGGATGCAACAAAGGAGCATTGATGATGACAATATTTAGGTCATCAAAAGACTTTTGAGCAACCTCATCCCAAACAGAATGGGTTCCTTTCTTGAGCAACTAGGTGAACCCTAAAGCTAGCTCAACATAGTTCGGTACGAAACAACTGTGGAGATTTTCTTTTCCCTGTAGACTCTGTAGTTAATGAAATGAAGATGGAGGGGGTAAATTAACTATGGCCTCGACTTTAATAGGATCGAGGCAAATTCCTTCTTTAGAAATGATAAAGCCAAGGAGTAATTTGGATTCGACGCAAAATACACATTTATGTAGATTCAGTCAGATATTGTAGTGTCTACAACGAAGAAAAATTTGCCAGAGATGATCAGGGTGATCATGGCATTTACGAGAATGAGTGAGAAGATCATCCAAATAAGGTTGAATTATGTTTCAAATGTCATGGAATGCATAAGACATCGCTCTCTGAAATGTGGCCCCAACATTCTTAAGGCCAAAAGGGAGCTTTTTGTATGCAAAGTTCCCGCACAGACAGATAAAGGTTGTCTTATCTTGATTAGCCGACGCAATGTTTATTTGGTTGTAGCCAGAAAATTGTCCATAAGAGAAAAGAATTCACTCTCAGCACATTCGTCAATGATTTGGTCAATGGAGTGGGGTAATTATCTTTAGGACAGGCATGATTGAGATCACGGTAATCGATGCAAATGAAAATAGTGCCTTGTTTCTTTGTCACCGGTACAGTATTCAACACCCACTTCACCCTTAATGGCAGCCACTTTTCGAGGGTGCACTGGATGAAGCTGTTGGCGAACAGACCTCGCATGAGGATAAGTTGGAACCTCATGCACGACTATACTTGGGTCAATGTCGGGCATTTATTCATATGACCACGCAAAAAAAATCCCGAAATTCTTGGAACAGACGAGTATAGATGTTGATCTCTTCTAGAGAAAAAGTTACCCCGACATGGACATTTCCAACGACACCAGGTTTGACAGAAATATCAATTAGCATCATTTGGGTAATGTTACCCATGTTCCCTTCTGACCAAACTTCATGAGTCATGATCGGCATCTGAAGTGGCAGGGACGGGAACTAAGAAGATAACTCCTCGAGACAAGTAGTCATGACCTCCACGCTAGGAAAGAACCAGGAACCATGATGAGTGTCGTTCCAAGATACTTCCTCTAGAGACATTACTTCCATGATACTCTCGTCAGAAAGAAAAGTCTCGGCTAAGGGATCAGGGGATGCTGAAGAACCGAGCCACAAGGATTGAGAATACACATCGAGGGATGTTCTCGAAATAGGATGATCAGAGGATACCAAAGGTGAAGCCGAAACAATTTCCATGTAATCAGTTTAGCGGGACTTAATGGCATAACCTCACCCCATGTATCAACAAGATCTGACAAAGGAATGACCCAAGGATCAGACTTGAACGAAATCATGTTGACAGGGGCAACATGAGGAGGTGGGTGTCAAAATATGCCCATCAAGGTAGTATCTTTGAAAAGTCCTGCACCCACACTCTCATAAGGAGCACCGGTGTGCTTGATATACGCAACATTGCAATCCGAGGAGGAAGAGGCAAAGAAGGATAGTTGGTCTACTGTGACTATCTTCCCTTGATGGGGAAAATGAATCACGCGGAAGAGGGAGGAGGCTACAGCATGCATGGCATGGGTCCAGCTCCGTCCGAGTAGAAGATTGTAGTTAAGATTAGCGTCAACGATCTCTACTTTGACATGTACCGTCTTGCCCTCCAATGTAATGGAAAGGTTGGGAAGGACACCAAATGGTCGTGAATCGTGCCCGTCAAAAGCTTCCAGAGTGTTAGGGGACTGGTTCAGAGTGGGAGAACCAATTGCCTTCCAACAAGCAACAGACATGATGTGGGTAGAAGCACCTTCATCGATTACATTCCTATGAATGATTTTCTCATTTATGATTACTTGAATGAGAAAGGAAATTTGATGAGGTAAATGCAGAACATGGTTTTCTAGGTCAAAACAAATGAGATTAGAGTCAGCTGGATCAATACCCCCAATAGCGAACAGTAACGATTTCCATTGAGAAGGAAAACTTTGAAGGACTTCGAGAGAAAACATAGTTGATGGTGCTTGTGCCAAATCTTCAACAATTTTATAATGTTGAGCAACTCGAGCATTGGGATTGTATGAGGACTTTTGAAGCACACCTCGAGAAGGTGGTCGAATGGCAGAATCAAGATTAGTGTTGGGTGTGGAGCTGGATTATCTTCTGTATTCAAAGGTATCACCACATTGGACCCCAGTTCATAATGGAGTGGCAATGCCACCCGTAAATTATTTGCCCCCCTTGGCAGGGGGATCGGGGGCAGTGCCCTCGAAGCTAATAATAGATGTAAAATTTCCTTGTAAAATGTTGTAATTTCGTAGTCAATCTGGGCCATTCATTAGGTGGAGATTTGACGGTAGAAGTTATGTTTAACTTAGGGTTTTTTCCCCTAGAAGGCAACCCCTCACTATATATGAGGGAATTGTATTGCGTCTATGTAGATCTGTATTCTGAGTGAGGAAGAGAGAGGAGATTGAGAGAAAAGAGGGAATTATAGCGGATCTATTGTAGGTTGTATCTCTTCTATTTGCTGGATAATATAAAAGGAAGGACTGGCTGTTTCTCCGTGGACATAGCCCAAACTGGGTGAACCACGTATATCTATGTCTCTCTTGTTTTATGCGTTTTTTGTGTTTTTATTTCTGCAATATATTCTGTGTGTTTCGTTGCTCTATAATATATAATTTTCTAATAATTAGGTTGCTCTATATGGAGAGGACTAGAATTGGATGGGGCAGAAGAAGAAGGGATACTTTCTTTCTCTTTCCTTGCCGACAGGGTATGAGTTTGATAATCTTCTGACCTGGTAGCGATGTTGATTGGGGTACCCATCATGAACACTTGTGAACCTGAGGAAGTAAACGACTGAGGCTGGTCTACCATTTGAGTCTGCTAGGATGGAAAGGGATCTTTCAGGATAGTTGGGGTACCTTTGAGAAAATGACTAACTTCGGACCATCTCAGACAATCCTTAGTATAGTGATTCTCCTCACAAATGAGGCATGGATACTTAGGTTTCCGTTGGGAGGCATCACCAGCAGAAGGTTTAGGAGGACCCTATTTTAGGGCATTGGCTTTACCCTTCCCTTTTCCTTTATTCTTACCTTTAGAGGATTTATCCACTGCGGTAGACTGGACAACGTGAACGTCTGAGGTTTTACCAGGGATGGATGCATTGCAAGAGGAATCATTGGGAGCAGTGTTAGAGACTGACTTCTATTTGGAAGAATATTTTGCAGGGGTCTGAGTCACTGAACCAATTACTCCATCAACAGGAGGGGTAGCGGGAGACTTAGATGTCATCGGATCAGACGATGGTCTGGGTGCACTGGGTAACACATCACATAATGTGCCGGACTATGAATAGACAAGGTCTAGATACTAGGCACGCACGATGGCTTGTTCCTTAGTGACGCATCCACCCATAGCAATGTCCTCAGCAATTTTTTTGACAAATGATTTGGTAAACCACTCGGTCAACAACTGATCAACAATTTCAAACTTAATCAGACGACGCCTACGTCTCCATTCATGGATGTGATCGAAGATGTGAGTCACAGTGTCTTGCTTGAGCAATGTTAACAGATGGGTGCCAGTTTCATAGTGAACTGGCAGCTGGAAATGTGTGAGTAAGGCCATGGTGAAAGTGTTAAAGTCATGATAGGTATTCCGAGGTAGCTCAATATACCATTTGGATACATCCCTTGTAAGAGTTTGTTGGAAAATACGAAGATGAATGGAATCATCAACGTAGGAATTCGAGGAGCACCAAAGGTGATATGTCATCGTGTAGGAGGTTCCCCTTTTTATTTACCTTCAAACTTTGGACAATCGCTCGGAATCTTGGACGAAACTAGATTCCAGTATGGCGAATGAATAATCAGGTTATTCGTGAGTCTAGACACATCTAGCAATTCCAACATAGCCAAGAATGGCAATTGAGTATTGAAAGGCATTTGAGGTTGATAAGGGGACCCAACTGGCGGGGCCCATCCCTGCTGGTAAGGATTTTGTCCCCACAGTGAAGGGTTTTGTCCATAAGGCATTTAATTTTGACCCCATTGTAGGTTACTTTGCATGTAGGGAGGATTCTGACCCTGCAAGACTTGAAACTGTCCGGCTAGAGGCAATTGATAAGCAACATACTAGTTAAAAGGCTTTTGAGCCTGCTGGCCTTGGACATATGGATTTTTCACCTGATGTCCCTGAGCATAAGGGTTTTGGAATTGTTGTCCTTGGAAAAAAGGATGTTGAACCTATTGCCCTTGGACATAAGGATCCTACGCCTGTTGTTGCAGGACTTGATCCTGGCCCTGCCCTTGCAAGGTTTGACCTTATTGATATGTATAAGGGTTGCTACTACCTGGGTTGACCTTGTGGCTGCAACATTTGACCTTATGTCTATAAAGGTTGTCACTATGGCTACAGAGGTTGACCTTGCGAAGGCATAGGTTGGGAGGATTGTGGTGCATACAGCAGTTGCGGCTGCATGGTTAACTCAACTATTGTGAGGGTTTCCCCTGTGGTTGTTGTAGTTATCCTTGCTACGACATGATCTAGCCTTACTACTACATGGATGGCCCTTGCTGCAAGAAAGGTTGCCCTTGCTACTGCATGGATGGACCTTACTGCAATGGAGGTTTCCCTTGATGCTGCAGGAGTTGTCCTTGCTGCTGCAAAGGTACTTGAACAGTTCCAGGAATGACAACTTGAAAGTTCCCGAACTGTATTTGGTTATACCCACCGGGAGTGGCGGATGGACCAAGCTGGACATAAAGTCCAAGCTAAGGGATGTATGACAGATTAGCCATCACTTGTGAACCATATGGAACATAAGGAGGTTGGTACTGACCTTGAGCCATATTGGCTTGTTGGTACTGGACATGACTTAACCCAAACGAACAAACTTTGGGATGTTGGCATTGGACATGACTTGATCCAGTAGGGCCAATAGGATTTGAAATGGCACTCGAAGAGGGTTGGTTCATCCCAACCATGTGAGGTTGTGAGCCACTCACACTAGATGTGCCAAACATCATAGAAACATTTGGACTCTACCCCCTATGCGGTGGAACAACCTGTCCACTTACTGGAGGGATCGAAGAACTAATAGCGACATGACTCGAGATCGCCGGTTGAACCGGATGGGTCACTTGCACTGACGAAACGATAGGATTGGGAATGGTGGGTTGCACCAGGACTGAAGTAACTGTAGAAATCATCATTTGTTGGGAGGTCAGGTTTTGAATGAACGAACCTGTGGTATGCATAGTGCCAAATGCCTAAATAGGGTTGTGATACAATGATGAGGTAGTAGGCATGCCCAAAACCAACTGAGCTAAAGTCACGTAATTACGTGGTAACATAGGATGAACACTAGTCAAAATGCTTCCCATCTAAGGGAAACCTTCAAGAGGGAAAGTATATTCTTGCTCCTTGACTATGCGCGGAGTGGAAACCTCCGAGTGACCCGGAGAGGAGACTGGGATTTCACCTTCTGATTCCATGGGTGAAAATAGACGACAACAGACTACCGAAGATGTTCGAGGGGATAATTCCAAAGGAATACCCGGCTGAGTGTACGGACTGTATGAACACTGTGGTGATATAACAACAGGATTGAACAAATTATTTGTAGGATAAACAACTAGTCCAAGCTGACCTTCAGAAGTCGGCAGACTCTCGAGAGTCTGGATAGAGTTATCCAGAGATTCCAGGCCAATGTTAGAAAGTGACCCAGTAGCTAAAGGGAGAGGATGAGGTGAAAGAGGTTGAATACTCAGAACAATTCCAAGCTCAACACCTTTGTCCTCAAGCGACTGTGGAAATTCAGGAAAAGGCTCCTCAGACAATATTTCAGACAGAGGAGAGGAAGAGGAACTAGGTGAACCAATTTGTTTAGCCACGAGAATCTTGTCTCAAATAACCAAAAGAGAGATTGATTTGAAGGGCTTTAAAATGTATTTAAAGGGATACTCACGATGTGGTCTAAAATAGACAAACATGGACGTTATAAGATTGCGGGCAACAATTTTTTAAGACACAGAAACAAATTGGTTCTCTTTCATGTTTTAAGAGTCGAGAAAGAAGCAAAGGTGAATCTATCACTTTCGGTTTGAAACAAGATCGAAAGGACAAGCGCTTGGGTGATCTTTTATATTTATGGAGTCAAAAATATCAAAATGACTACTCAGGATGATCTAGGTAAAAAGGATTACCAGGTAACCGTGAATTGCAAAATACCTCCCAGCGAACTGAGAAGTATGGGCAGGCAATCTCCCCGAATGCTGTGTTCAGTGTATCATGTTTACAAGGCGGAAGACTCGACTTCCTATGGATAAAGGATTGCAACCTAGTGGGGTCTCCCTTTATATACTCGACGGTATGGGGAGCACAAGTCTGTACTAGCGCTGTCTAGTGCTGAAGCAAATGACAACTACTAGGTTTTAAGACGCTGAAACATGTCTCTAGCCTAGACCTTCTAAGATTTGATTGTTAGATTTCAAATGTGCCTTAGGTTAATTGAGTACATTTTAGAGTTTATCTTGAAATTATGTCTCAGTTTTCAGGCCTTATCGATGTGACTCAAAGACACCTATATGCAGCTAAATGTGACAAGACCCTTTCAATTCGATGAATTGTCTACACTAATGAGAGTAGAAAACACACTCAAATGCAACAAAACAAGCAATTGAAAGAAGAATTATTTTTCACTATTTCCTTTTGAAAACAAAAATGATGAAAAACTCTTTCAAATTCCTAACTTTCCTACCAATTGCACTTCAAGTGGTCCTTTGACTAGTAAGAGAATTCATTTCTTTTCTAATGCAAGGGACGATGCAATTCGAGCCTTCAATTATTCTATCTAATGTAACATATTGATTCAGCGAAGTAGAATTATGTATTTTTCAATGAAATGATGGAATGAATATTTCACAAACACTTCAATGAAATATTCGCAATAAAATCAATCACAAACAAATGCAAAGCACAAAAGAGAATTCCTTTCAAAAATAATGAAGCAAAGATTGAACCAAAAACAAGATGGGAAATGCGATCTATGGTTGAAAAGAGACGCTCAAACACTAAACGAAACTTTTCAAACTTGTTAAATGGAAATCAAAGCAACAAAAGGACTAATCAAACGAAATGCAAGGAGAAAATTTGACTATTAGCTTGACTTTTTGAGCAGGAAAACAAGAGAATGGGTGATGACCTAGATGCCCTATGGTTATACATCATCCAAGAACTCAAGAAACCAAGTGAAGAAAATGAAAATCAACCAATAATACAAACTGAGCTAAAAGAGCTTTCCAGCTAGGGAGAACACAGTCAAAACAAGCTGAGAGACAGAAATCAGAAGGGAAAGACACACTGGCTATGATCTAAGGTAAACCCTGATCTTCACCTACAGGAATTGGCGTGATTTCCTAATTGACATCATGCGCCAAAAAGGGGTTGGTGAAACTGTTTTTGAGAAACTCGTGTTGATCGGCGCAACTGTTAGAAAAATAAATGTGTTTAACGAGGATTCAAGGAAAAAAATAAAAATTTTCAAAGGCTAAGACCAGACTTTCCATTGTAAGTTTTGGGCTTAGAGAAGTAAACCAGGCAAAGCAGAGAACACTAAAGGGAAATGGTGATACTAGAAAAGTTCACACAAAACCATAAAATGACAATCAATCAAACAGAAGGATTGTCTCCCCAGTGGAGTCACCAATTTGTGGGCCGGTAAATTCTCAGTGTGGACAAAAACAATTCCTCTAGCCTGAGAGAGCGGGCCTAGCCACAAACAAACAATCTATGGAAAATCTCCTTAAGCTAGAATCAAGAGGGCCTACCTCTTAGAATGCTATTCCACTTGGTGATGATCCTGCTTCCTCACTCCATCTATCTTCCATTCCCTTCCTTTGAATACCTGAAATAAGCAAACAACAACAACAACAAACGTGATAACATACACTATTGTATTCATCCTACTTAGTAGGTCAAGGAACATTAAGCCATAAGGATGTAAAATGACACTTCATTTAGGAAATCAATTGATAGTTGCATTAATATAAATCAGAAAGAAATTACAACCAGTGCCTTGATGTTGCTAGTCTCCTCTGACGTATCCGGGTTCCCACACTTTTGCTAGCACTTCATGGATAGCCCCAACAATGGAAGTTTTAAGGCCTCTTTCCCTCTAGTCTCAAACCAAACCAAAATCACACTATTCTCCCTCAAACACACACTAGAAAGCTACAAGCTATAAATGACTTGTTGGTTATTCAAAGTTGCTCCAAAACTCCAACTAGCTTTTGCTTGGGAAAAAGATAGGCTTATATGGCTTGGATGGATGGGATATGGTTCCTCTCATCATGGGAAAAGGTATTATCTCTTGAGGTTGTTCCATCCTAATAGGGGAAAGGAGCCCAAACTAATTTCCTCGGCTCTATCTGGCCCAACCATCTACCAGACTTCTGTTACGAAGCTTCTAGACATGGAAGCTTTGATTCCTTATTTAAAAACCCTTCCAAAAGATGATCGGTGTGACTAGAAAAGGGCTCAGTCAATCTGATCAGCGAGAGGGTTAGTTTTAACCTTTGTAAATCAGCACGAGGAGAAAACTGGTTAGTAGCGTCAGTCTTGTAAACCAGGATAGAAGAAAGATTCTGGGGAAATGGTGTAAAGGGGAATCATGATGCTCATGAAGAGGGACATACTAGGAGTTTCTTCATGATGGGAAAGCATGTAGGGTACACTGTAGAGGTCCTCTAGGATCATAGACAAGGAGTATAGGGACAATGAATAAATGTTGTGTAACAGCTAGCAAGGACAAGTTGTTACCGGAACAATGCGCAGTGAATAAGGTGAACCGAAGCAAGAAGAAGACTATTAGGGAGATGTAGTTGACAACACAAATTGGTGATTTTGACATGGACAGGGAAATTCTTTAATAAGTCAAAAGAGAATGCAAGAGTCCAAAATAGTGACGTAAGGTGGGGCCCTGACCCATATTAAAGTTCGAGCGGTAGCAAAAGAATTAAATAAACATGGGTTTGAGAGGCAGATAAAGTGCTCTTCGGGGAGCAACGAGCACAAGTTATAACTCAGGCTCAACCCTTGCGGTTGACCATGACATCATGGTGTTTGACCAAGATCTGCAGCCTGATATTGCTGCGGGGGTTCAAGCCTGATGACCATCTTGTACACTCCCTAACACCACAACGGGCCACCACCATCGCTCCACTTCATCTCATCTCCTCCATGTCATCCACCACCTTCATTCATTACTATCCACCTCATTCACCATAACCTATCACCTCATCTGCAATTCCATAGATACAGTGTTGTTATGGCAACCATTTTAGAATGCTTGAAGAATAAGGACTTGGGTAGAAACAACAGTTCACCAAAGACTCAACGTACCCTATTTCTTGAGGCAATCACTCATAGACTGCAATAGCAAAGTAAAGGAAGGGAATTCCCAACAATTGGCTCACCAAGGGTTGATCAAGATCCTTAATAAGGATTCCCTCCAAACCTTCAGGATCCATATAACATGGCTGGTCTTAAGAAACTTACCAGTGGAGGATGACATCAAAACTCTCACCTATGATGTTAGTCCCTCTGTTAGTGAGGAGGAGTTAAAATAAGAAAAATAATATACCGAGCTAGATGGGGATGAGATGGATGAAGAAGATACTAATCCAGAGGAACATGATGAAAGGGAACAAAATGAGGATGATGTTGAAATAGAGGAGGAAATGAAGGAAGAAACTGATGGAGATCATAAGAATAGCAAAAGGAAGAAGATAAGAAAAAATAGAGAGGAAGAAGGCATTGAAACAGAAGGGGAAGAACAAAAGGAGGAGTCACCTAGGGTGTCTATAGAGGTCCCTTAGGGGGAGGCAACAATTGGCATCATTTCTCTCAGCACACCAATCAAGCAAAAAGGAAAAGAAGGAGGAAAACCCCTCTATATTTCAGAACAAGAAAGAGCACAAGAATCAAACAAGGGAAGCCACAAATATCAACAAAAATACCTATTAAGATTGAATATTCCCCTACACCAAGGGACATAGAAGCAATAATGAGAGATCAACTTGAGAGGGAAAAGGCATGGCTGAGAGGATAGCCGCAGGAAAACGGAAGCCAACTAGCATATATGGCTAGCCTCTCCTTGGATGCCATCTAGTGTACGATTCCAGCTAAATCCTATGCTCTTTACCTCAGAGAACAATGGCTGCAATTTCAGATTAAAACACTAGCACAAAGGGGCACCATGCCATTTCAGGACTGCAGGTAGTTTATTAATATTTATGATCAAAGTGCACTAGAGGATAGGGTCAAAATGGCTAAGTTTTACTTGCACAACATGGCCCTCATAGACATGAATATTTGGGATCATAAAGCAGAGCTAGGAGATATACAATTAATGGCTTTGACATCATTCGATGAACCATGAGAAGTCAAGGGCTGTAGAGACGAAGAGAATATTGGCTAGAGAGTAAAATGAACCTTTTTTCATCAGAGTTGAACAATCAAATCCCAGGGCACTAATCAGCACCCATAATATAATTGCAAATGATCCTCAGCTGGCACCTAGATACCTTGCTGCCCAAGAGCAAGCAATTCCATGTTTTGAGGATATGTTTAGGCTGCTAAGAGATGACAATATACATTCCTGCTAAAGGAGATGGAACACATTGCCACACAACTTGAAGATCAAAGAATATCATTCCCCTCAAAGGTTAAGAGAGGCACTAAACAAGACACCTATGTATAAGCAATCAATGCAAAGTTTGAAGGTCAATTGGATAGGCCTAAAACTCAGTCCACCACTACTCCTAGGGATGCTAGAAGGGAGAAAATAAGAAGACGAAAAGAGGCAGTGGGAAGAAGTAGAAAGGAAAGCAGGATTCTATAAACAAGAAGAAGAGACCAAAGTAGAAGCATGGGATGTCAGAGAGGCTACCAGAGCCATGAAGGACATGGACATTGACTAAGTTGCTCAAAGGATGAGCAACACTTTCAGTAGGGGGGTGATGATGAGCCTCATCATTCAGTAATTATATGGGCCTTAATTGGCCTTAATTCACCTCCTAGCTTAGTCAAACCAACTATTCTCACAACTTATTGCATACTTTTGATTATATTTTGTTTATGAGATGAGTTAGAGTTGGATATTTTGCTTTGTGGTCTAATGTGCATGTAATGTAGGAATAAAGGATAAAAGCAAGGAATTGTGGCAAAGACCTTGGTCAAAACTTGAATGGGACAAGGGAGAGGAATTATAAGAGGTAAATCCTCCTCATTTACTAACCTCCATTCGAATATTCCTCCATCATCTCAGAGTGCAAACAACCAAATCATGATGACTAAAAGACAGTTGAACAAGTGAAAGTGAGAGAAACCAGTTTATCTTGAGTGGGGAGCCAAGCCTCCCTAATGGGAAGGAAGTCATTGGAGACTTCAGATGTATAGGTATAGAGGCTTAGGACCTCAATAAAATTCAGATTCTTATTGTAAAACTCTACTTTATTTCTGAGCTGCAAGACTTGCGACGGTTTTTGATGTAATCCATGGTTTTTATAATAAAGAGGAGTTCTGTTTTGAGCCAGGACTGAGTTAACTCAGAGGGTTGAAGCTCTTGGGTTAGGGCCCAACCCGAGCAGCTAAATATCCTCTTTATTGTACATGTATACTAGCATATATTCCTGGTTCTGTTCATTTGCTTAAGTAGCTTCCTCGTTTTCTGTTCATTTGCTTAAGTAGTTGCATTTTCATTACAACAGTATAACGTAGATGATTTATGGTTCTTCTGTTCATTTGCTTAAGTAGCTACATTTCGCTTACAGTAGTGTAGAGTAGATCGATTGTGCTTTAGTTTACCTCCATTTGTGCCTTCTTTCAATTAGCAGGTTAGCTAGGAGAAAAATATCACCATAAGGTTGTCCGCAGGTGTCTTGGCCTCATCTCCTCCCTCTGGGACCATGACTTGAGGAAGAGACCCTTCAACAACCCCAAAAACACAGGTTTCTAGTTCTCGCATGAGCTATGGAGTTTGTTGTTTGATGCAGTTACTTGTTCACCCTCACTAGTTTTTCTGTCATTTTCATTGAAACCTCCTTCAGCACATTCTTCATGCATAATCCCCTTACCATCTGATCCACAACAAACCTACCCAATCACCATCTGATTCATTAGTTTATCCAACTACCACCTCGTGTGAATTCTTCCACCTACTTTATGCGCTTTAAATCCCCACTGTCGATCTGCCTCGCCTGATCTGACGGCTATCGCGTCACCTCAACACTTTATGCACTTTAAATCCCCACTATCGATCTGCCTCGGTTGATCAGACGGCTATCACGTCACCTGATCACCAAGTATCTTGGTCGATCTCCATCATTAATCAGCCCCGCCTGATCCAACCACTATCGCACAATATCACACGGATTCTTGCACGACCGTCATCCACCCAAGAGCATGCGAGAAAAGTGGTTTTCTCATGCTACATGTCTCAGAGTTAGGCTAATCGCATGAAATTTCAAGATACAGCTTACAGCTTTAAGGGCGCGCGAGAAACTACTTACCACCTTCGAAACCCGCTCCATCATTTCCATACGTTTTCTTCCCACGATAAGATCTCCGCCATCCATCCTCCAATTAATCTTGTCCGTCCATCTCTTGACTTAATCTTCATGATAAGATCTCTGCCATTCATCTCCTGTTAACCCTGTTCATTCATCTAGTCACTAAACCACCCGCGATACGATCTCCACCGTCCATCCTCTGATTAATCATGTCTGTCCATCCATTAACTTAATTCCTCGCGATAAGATCTCCGCTGGTCATCTTCTTCATTACCCTGTTCTTCCATCCATTCACTTAATTCATTGCAATAAGATCTCTGTCATTCATCTGCTTCGCTCCGTCATTCATCTGCTTCACTCCGTCATTCATTTGCTTCGTTACCCTCTTCGTTCACCTATTCACTAAACTGCGCAAGATCTTCGTCTTTCATCCTATTTGTTAACCCTATTCATCCATCTATTCACTTAAGCCCCCATGATAAGATCTCTATCGAGTACTGAAGAAGGTATGTTTTTATTGTTTATTTTGTCATCTCTTCTTTAAAGCTCATAACCTCTTTGCATCATGAACTAGGTAGATAATAAGAAATTATGACAAAATCTATGGGATTTGTATGAGAAAATGGAAGATTTCCATCCTAAAGGAAAAGACAGGACAAAGTTAACTGCTATCCCTTTGGCAGGAAACCGCATGCAAACAAGGCGATCCAAATTGGAGCGTATCAGCCAGGAAAGGGAAAAGGAGATATCAAATCGGCACAAGAGAACAAGAGGATAACTGAGAATTAACAGTCTGGCGAATCCCTCAGGATCCTTTGATCCTGAGGGATCACTATCTTAACAATTTTTGCATCATTGATATCTCCACTCGGCTATTATAAGAAGGGGTAGCACTACTAGCCTGGGGGACGACTTGTTGTTATTTTTATGTAATTCTCCTTTGTATTTGAAACTTTGATCATCGACTCTCATTGAAGAGTGATCCACTGTAACTCTGTTTTGACGTTTTAATATAAATCTGGTTGCCATTCCATCTCTGA
Source organism: Pinus tabuliformis (assembly GCA_031772625.1). Taxonomy (NCBI): domain Eukaryota; kingdom Viridiplantae; phylum Streptophyta; class Pinopsida; order Pinales; family Pinaceae; genus Pinus; species Pinus tabuliformis. The sequence goes on from CM062804.1 coordinate 33,364,229, forward strand.
TTCTAGAGTAATCTCAAGCAGTGTGTCCCTGGAGGCTAAGGGCCCGGCCCTAGTGGAACACTTGCTCCTGTACCATTATCTCTAATTCATGTGTGGTTTTCATTATTAGCTCTATTCGGTAATCTGATGTGTTTTGGTATTTTACATCACGATTATGTTATATTTCGTTTATGCTCAACTGAGTAATGTTGCTCTCTGTAACAAGAATGTTGTGTTGCTCATTCTGACTTTGTAATGCATTGTTGTTCCTTTAACCATTGATCGTGCTGTAACATTCATAAGTTGGTATTACTGTATTTATCTACGGCTTACACTTAATCACAATTTTTGCTCAACTGGCGTTGCTATTCCATTATGAATTACAATCGTTATTCTTTATGACTGAGATTTATACTTGTTGTATCAAAGTCAGATTATTGTTTCTTCTAAATACTAAGTGTGCCGTGTGTGATATTTGTTTTGGTTTACTATACATTTATGTTTAACTCTAATTGTTGTTCCATATTTCATCTCTGTTCATTGCCATTCCATTTCCATTGTTGTCTGATTTATCTTTAGAGAAAAGATTGTTATCTAATTCTTGTAGGATACGATTGCTGCATTTATTTCTGTAGACTAAGGTTTTGCTGTTCAATCTTGTTCATAAGACTAGTTGTTGTTCCATTTCCTGTCATTCGTATTATCATTGCTTTGGTGTGCAGAACGATTTGAGATTGTAGTGAACATTGACATTTGTTGTCTAGTTCCCAGATTGACGATATTTTCCTTGATTGTCTTTAATTACATCAGTTTACAAAGGGATGAGTTACCATTACTATACCCTTGACTGATAAATTGTTGAGTGTATGATTTGAGTTTTAAGGTTCTTTTTTGTAAGTAGATCTTATTTCAAGCATCCGTTTACTCTTGTATTTAGAACACTATACTATTAACATTACTCTGACAAATGACCGGCTCAAAATGAGTACACTCTTTGAGATAACAAATCGTTCCTAGATTGATAAGTTAATGTAGGGTAAATAGAGGTGAAAAGACCCTTTTTACTGCTTGACATTTTGTCACCATTGCTGAGGAAGAGTGTAGCCATTTGTTTCTTTTTCAGAGTGATGTAAGAACCTGCTAGGTGAGAATTGGGTTTTAAAAACGGAAGGTAAGAACCTGCGTACAGAGCATGTAATAGCCCTTCTCCCCTGCTCACTTTCCTACAGATTTGTTGTTGTATTTTTTGGGTAGAAATTAGCATTTGATTTGTGTGCATGACTAAGCAGAAAAAGCCTGAAAATAATCCTAAACCCGTACCCAAATCTGACAAAGCTAAGGGGCCGGTGACCCTTGGCCAATTGACCTTTATAGACGAAATCCTTAAGAAAGCAGAATCTCAACCTTCAATAGGACCTAGAAAGGTTGCTTCTAGACAACTTACTAGTTCCGTTCAGGCCACAAGATCACCATCTATAGCCTTTGCTGAGGTGCATAGTCAAACCGAAGAGCAAGATTTTCAAGAAATTGAGAATTCTAGCCCAAAATCAGTGCAAGAAGGGAACCTTAGCAACCTTTGTGAAGGAAGAGGAGGAATAGGAGAAATTGAAGAACCAAGATCTCCTCTTGGGTAATTCAGCCATTAAGTAGCCCAGATAAGGGAAGTGCTGCAAAAATCATTTATAACGAAGTTGAAGAAACTCAAGAACCAAAATTCCCCCTAACATCAGGCACTCTCATCATCCAAGATAAAGGAAATGTTGTTAAGGCCATTCTTGTTAAAGCCATTCCCCCCTTGACAGCCTAGGAATACCCTCTTAGATATCCCAGAAGGCTATTGGCATATATTTGACCAAATGGCCTAGAACCAGCCAAACACCCAAACTTCTACACTACAATACCCCATTGTTGATACTGCACCTAGTGCACCTATGAAAGCAATTCCTCTCCAGCACATCCATACATTCCATGGCCTTACATCAGAAGATTCGGATGCATTCTTATTTGAATTTGATGTGCTGTGTAGAGGATATGACTATACCACTGATCCCCAGAAACTGAAATTGTTCCCCTCTACATTAAAAGGGGTTGCTTTAAGATGGTTTATGGGATTGGGTGGTGGTGTTATAAACAATTGGGATCAAATGAAAGATGCTTTTCTAAAGAAATATCAGGACTATTGCAGGTCTAGAGAATTAAAAGATGAAATATTTTAGATGTTAGCTAGGCCAAATGAAACATTAGAAGAATATGTTGAACGTTTCCAGTATAATCTTCAAAGATCTCCTTATGCATCATTACCCTTACCTGATAATGTATTAAAAACAACATTAATTAGGGGAATGAAGGAACAATGGATTGAAACACTAAATATTATGGGAAAAGGAGACATCTATCAGGAAAATTTTGTTGACATTATTGATTTATGTATCAGGAGCTCAAGAGGTAGCACAAGACTAAAACCAGCGGAACATGACAGGTTTACAAGAGATATCAAGATCTCTGCAGAGGGAGTAACTTGCGTAGAAATTGGAAATTTATTAGAAAATTTTAAAACTGACATATTGGGGACACTAATAACACAGCTTGATATTATGCAGGCCAAACAAAAGTAAGCAGAGGCAGAAAAGAATTTGGTAATTTTCTGTCCCAGATGCAAAAAGAAACACAGCCACAAGGAGTGTCCATTAGATGCAGTCCAAGTTTGCGCCATTTGTACAAAAGACCACTCTACATAGAGCTGTCCCTCACTTCTTGGATTGAAAGCAGTATACAAGGAAGCAGAGGAAGAACTAGAACCAGTGTACCTACTCAATCAGCACCATCAATGGCAGCCGCGACAATCAGATATGTTCCCAGATCCAGTTTCTTCTTTTTAGCCTCCACAATATCATGCTCAACAATATAATACAATGTGGCAAAATCAACCTCCCTTTTCGAATTGGTCACAACAACCATTTCCTTCATCATCGCCATGACCAAACCAAACAAGTCAACCCAGTTGGCCAAATTTTCCCTATACTCCACCATATTGGCAAAACAACGTATATCCAGCACAATGGTCCCCTCCTACTTCACAGAGTCAAGCCTGGCAGACAAACTAGCAAAGACCGATGAATCAGCCAGTAGGAACCATTCCGCTCCACCAACCTACATTGCAATCATTACAAAAAAACCCTTAGTCTAATTTAAGGCCGCAACTCCCGGCCCAGCCCAACCCTAATCCAAATAATAGATCAGTCCAATCTATCCAAATAATTGAAACACTAGAGCTAGAAACCAATCTAAAGGAGTGTAATGATTTTCAATTAAGATCTGGGTGCATTATAGAAACAGAGGGAAATAAAACTGCTCAAATTGAAAATCAGATACCTATAGAACAACCACCAAAAGAAGAGGATGTGACCAGACAACAAATTCATGATCAAGCAACCATATATTCTCCCCCATTCCCAGAACGATTAATTATACCTCGACCTATACAACATCCTGATTTTGACATTCTGGGAGAACTAAAAAATTTGTACATAAAAATCCCATTCCTCCAAGCCATCCAAGGCATTCCAATATATGCAAATACCATCAAAGAGCTATGTATAAAAAACCAAGGAGGAAAATAACAAATAACCCAAAAGTCCAAGTAGTTGGTACCTTATCTGATCTACTATCAGGATAAGAAACACCCGTTAAATATGGAGACCCAGGAAATCCAATAGTAATAGTACAAATCAATATCTTAACAACCATCACTTGTCAAAAACTGGGCATTACATCAGTAGAACCGACTTCCACTTTATTAGAATTGGCTGACCGATCTGTGGTTAGGCCAGAGGGCACACTACATGATGTCATGATATCCGTTGATTCCTGGGAGTATCCTGCTGATTTTCTGATAATAAACCCCAAAAACCGACTTGATGGACATCCATTGATTTTAGGTAGACCTTGGCTTGCAACTGCTGACGCTTATATTGGCTGCCAACAAGGCAGTATGACCATAACTACGGGGGCTAATATCAAGAATCTAGCTTTATATCCTCTAGACCAGCCAAGTGTCACAACAATAAAAACTAACAAACATCCTGTATCATGCCTCACTGAAAATATTAGATCTCCATTAACCATAGAAGATGCCCTTGGTTTCAAAGATAAAACAGAAGATGATGGCATTAACAATTTCATTAGCCATGCTGAATCCAAATCCCACATACAATGTCACATGATAGAAGCAACATTTGATAATGAATTAGAAGAAGATCCTCTTAAATATATTCACGACCAAACAATACTTACTACCTCTGTCTCAAATAGAAAAATTGTAGAAATTGAGCCAGGAAAGACTTTAAACATCAATGCCAACCTGACTTCCGAACAAGAAGAGAAGCTGATCCAAGTACTGAGGAAATACAAAGAAGCATTTGGATGGGACTACCCTGACATGAAAGGAATTGATCCCCAGTTCTATACACACCACATTTACATAGAGAAGGATGCAAGACCCGTTCACCAACCACAAAGGAGACTTAACCCTCATCTAAAAGACATTGTAAAAGCCGAACTTCAAAAACTTTTAGATGTGAACTTCATCTACCCTATCTTCGATAGTAAATGGGTCTCTTCACTTGTTGTGGTGCCAAAGAAGAATGGAAAGTGGAGGATTTGTGTAGATTATAGAGAGCTAAATAAAGCAACACGAAAAGACCACTTTCCCCTTCCATTCATTGACCAAGTATTAGACACTTTGGCAGGAAAGAAATTCTTTTCTTTCTTAGATGACTTCAGTGGATACAATCAAATTCAGATTGCCCCTGAAGACCAAGACAAAACTACTTTTACTTGTCCTTGGGGAAAATTTGCCTACAAAGTTATACCTTTTGGCCTATGCAATGCCCCTACCACATTCCAAATGGCTATCCTCAGCATCTTTTCAGATTTAATAAATGAAGGGCTTGAAGTATATGTTATCACTCAAGAAAAAAAATTTTAAATCGTTCACATCAGTTCGATTGTTTGCCAAAGGCACATAAATCCTTTTTAGCAGTTTCGCAGCGCAACATGTTTTAGATGATTTTGTAGCGCATAATTCATATTTTGCACTGGCTGCGCTACGAAATTGGGGATTTGTTCGAATCCATAGCCATTCTTTCACAGCTGTCATATCCATCAAAATCCATCAACAGTTGTCAGCCTATACACTTTGTCTATCATATCCGATAGTGCTGTAGTGTTAGCTACAATCAATTTTTTTCGTCTAGTCTTGAGCCATCTACATCTGTTGGTGACACGTGCTCCAATACTGTTTTCATCAGATTATAAGCATTTTTATTGTTGCTACAGTGACCCTTCATATGTGAAGAAATTGAAGCTTGATATGCTTACAGCCGTGGCAAATGAGAGTAATACATATGATATTGTGACGGAGCTCAGTGAATATGCTGCAAATGTTGATGTGGCCATTGCAAGAGAGTCTGTTCGAGCAGTTGAAAAAATTGCATTGCAGCGGTATGATGTCAATGCCATTGTTGACCGCCTTCTTCAGTTCCTAGAGATGGAAAAGGATTATGTCACTGCAGAAACTCTGGTTCTCATGAAAGACCTTCTAAGGAAGTATCCGTAGAGCGTGCAATTAATCCACCTAAACAGGCAGTTTCTGTATTTGCTGATAGATCGGGAGCAGTGAAGATGAGAGAGGCCGTCAGGCAGAGGATTCTCAGCGTGGGAAGAAATCATTTGAATTTCATACGCACAGATGGGAAACAGAACATTTTGTCAAGGTTGCGCATTGGTCTCCGTCTCCAGCACGCCCTTTGCAGGGCCTTTGGAAGGGCATTTTTGATTCCATGGGCTTTGATTTTATCCTCGTGTCATACGATGAGTATGGTGGAATAGTTTGCAGAAAAGTTGGGGAATTCTCTCAAACATTCTCAGGTTGTGGTTCAGTTTTCTGGACAGCCGATTCTGCATCTTTTGTTGGGCTTCCTTTTTCGGCTAAAGAGGAGGAATTATACAGTAGTCGCATGCATATACGACCCAGGGATTCTACTGACATAGATAGCAGCAAATGCACTCTGTACGAAGATAAGGATCACTGGTATAGACTTGGAATTGAAGCCCTTCGGCAAGGGAATGTTGGCATTGTTGAATATGCTTACCAGAGAACAAAGAATTTTGAAAGACTTTCATTTTTGTATCTTATTACAGGCAATATGGATAAGTTGTATGATTGTTTTCAAGTTAGAAAGAGAAAGACCTGCCTTTGTTGTTTATGAGGGTAACCTATACTACATCAAAGATCGTTTTCTGCGGGCTTATGAATTTGCAACTCAAAAAGACACTCAACTTATACCAATAAGAAGGCCTGGATCCACGGGAATGAATCAAGGACCAAGATCATTGTCTTACAGTCCCTTGGAGAATGCTGTCCTGGTATGTTCAGATGTTGATGGTGGATCATATGAACTTTATCTTGTTCCAAAGGATAGTGTTGGCAGAAGTGATACAACACAGGAAGCAAAGAGAGGACTTGGAGGATCTGCTGTCTTTGTTGCTCGCAATCGATTTGCAGTCCTTGACAAGATTCATAACCAAGTGATGATAAAAAATCTCAGAAATGAGGTGACTAAGAAGTGTAGTCTTCCAGCAACTGTAGATGCAATCTTTTATGCAGGTGAAAAACTTGGCAAGGAGCAGCATAAGTGATCAATCAAGTCTGAGTGCTGCTGTTTCTGAAAAATGGACATCTGAGCCTGTACAGATGGCTGGAGTGTTTGGTGCCATGACCAGTGCTGATGCTTTGAAGTGCCTACTAAAAGCACCTATGCTATCAGATCTAGAGGAGTGGTCACACTGGGATCATGTATTTTCTCCTACGCTTGGTCCAATGCTGAACTGGTTGGACAAAGAAGGTGCCAGTAATGATTTACTTTGTCTTGTGTTAAGGAGTGGAAAAGTTGTTCGTATTGATAGTTCAGCCACGATGGAAGACTTCTTGGCAGTTGCAGTGAAGGGCTCCGCAAAGAAAATGGCAGCGCAGCTTATTTCTATTGTGTCTCTTTATGGTGGCACGCATCATGCTCCTGTAGCACTCATGAAATCACATGCTTGTCAAGCGATAGATATATTGGTAAAGAATTGTGTAGACTGTTTTGATCATACAACTTTTATGCCTTTGGATAAGACAGAAAATTGCATTAACTGTAAGAAATATCAGCAGAGGGAGATGAATGTTCATGATGTTTCTGTGCATGCATCGGTTTTAGGAAAACCACATATTCTACATGATTATAATGACAGATCTCAGAAGGTTGATCAAGACACTCAGGCTCTCAGGGTTGCTGCCAGATTTATATTGGACTGCCTTGTTTGTATACCTTCAGAATTCCGCACCTTTGCTGCAAATATATTTTTGTCAGGATTGAGTACTTTAGCAGCAGATGCATCCCAAGTACTTTTACAGGAATGTGCTGGTTATCATGAACGTGTTATGCTGCATGAACTCGGTCTTTCCATAGGTATTATTAATTGGATAAAGGATTATCAACTTTTTTCACTTGATGCAGAACATTCTAGCATGTCTGAAGAATGCCATGAACTAAACAGTACTGTCAAGAACAATGGTCAATTTGATACAGAAAGAAAATATAGAGCGCATCAATTGAAATGGTAGCTGTGTCACTTCTGATTCAGATATTAAAAGACAAGACAATCCGGTGCTCCTTTTTCAAGCAATGAAATTGAAGATGGGGTATACAAACAGAGTAAAGGAAGATTGTATTTTTGAAATTACACAGCAGTTTCGTAGCGCGCTACGAAACTGCTGTAGCTGCATATTACAATCCAGTTGATCAATTATGATTGACAAAGCGGCAAATCTTTTTGAAAGGTTTTGTCATCACACAGGTACATGAAATGGTGGACAGCACATCAAGGACGTGGCAGCTGAAGACATGTTTCTGAGCATTCGAGTACTTTGGAGAAAACTGAAGCCGAGAAACCAGGGACATCTCCTAATACTTCTGAACAGTTAAAAGATTCAGCATCCAAGGTAAACGTGGGGCATTAAACATCCATCTCAGCTATCTCAGCTAGACTCCAGATGTCAAAGAACGAAGAGAAGCCATCATGAATATAATATAGAGTTAGAGTCATAGTAGATTTAGAACTCTTAAAAACTACAGTCAGCACTTTGTTGCATTTATTAGTTAGTTCAATAGCTGATAGGTGTCAGTAGAGGTAGTTGTCGACTCCCCTCATGCTGGAGGAGGAAGCTCGAATTAGTTAGAATAAGGATTCTATATATAGCTGAAACAACAATGTAATGGGGGTTGGAAATTTTATAACAGAGTACTGTTTTGGCTTATGTAAAGACAGAGTTCAGTAATATAATTTGGCTGCTTTTCTTCTCAGGATTCATGAAGGATTTCTATGTTTAGAATGTATGATTTTATCTTTTCCTTAATGTCTTTTACAGTTGCATAGGTGTACAATCACTCAGAATTCACTGATTGTGCTCTGATTTCCTGTGTGCATTTATGAGCTGTGGTTCCATATGTGTTGTGTTTTGAATATTCAAATGCTAAGTGCCCTGACTTCTATGTAATGGCAGTACCATTGTTTACTGAAGTGTGATTGACTCCATAGGCCCAATGGAAACTTATGAAATGTTTGTCCAGCCTTTATATTTGTCACTGTTATGTCACAAGAGTTAGCCATCTTATTCTTAACCAAAATCAATAACCCTTTGAGAGAGCCCTCTCAGGCTAAGGAGGCTAAGCCTTAGTCAAAAGATTGGTTTGAAACAGTTACTTGAAGTCTTCCTGGTTTGCAGCCTTCCAGGGCCTGATTTTGAGATAACAGTATACATGGATGATTTTACACTATACGGAGATGATTTTGACCTAGCATTGGACACACTGGAAAAAGTGTTGCAGTGCTGCATTGCCACCAAGCTTTGTTTGAGCCATGAAAAATGTTACATGATGATGACTGAAGGACTTATTTTAGGCCATTATATCTGAACAGCTAGAATACAGGTAGATTCGGCCAAAATCCAAATAATTTTGCTAAGTCCCACTCCTACCACTTAGACAGAGGTACGCAGTTCCCTTGGATTTTCTGGTTACTATAGAAGATTTATAGAACATTTTTCTCAGATTGTTGCACCCCTATATGCACTAACGAGTAATGTTAACTTTCTTTGGATATAAAAATGTGACCGTACTTTCCAGGATCTGAAAAATCTTGTGTCAATAGCCCTAGTCCTTAGAGGTCCAAATTGGGACCCGCCATTTCAAATTTCATTAAACGCTTTAGATACAGCTATTGGAGCAGTCCTTGGGCAGGAAGAAGATAAAAAGCCATATGTAATTTATTATATTAGCAAGAATTTATCTCTTTCTAAATTGAACTATACTGTTACTAAAAAGGAATTTTTAGCTGTAATACATACTGTCAATAAATTCAGGCATTATATTATTGGATATCCTGTTATCTTGTATACAGATCACTCTACCATAAAATACCTAGCATATAAACCAATCACAAATGGTAGAGTAACCAGATGGCTGATTTTATTGCAAGAATTTGATATCACAATAAAGGACCAACTTGGAAAGGAAAATCCTGTAGCTGACTTTCTCTCACGAATGCCAAAACTAGTGGACGTAGCAGCAGTTGAAGATCAATTTCCAGATGAGAATTTGTTTGCTGTCGCTATTAAAACACCCTGGAATGCTGATGTTGCAAATTATTTAGCAGTAGGAAAATTACCAAAACATCTGAACCCCAATGAATGAAAACAGATTGTCCACCGAAGTACTCGATTTTCTTGGATTGGGGCAGATATGCACATCAGGAGATGCGTCCGCGAAGATGAAATTTTTGACATTTTGAAAGCTTGTCACGATGGACCATGTGGCAGACATTTCGCCTATCGAAGAACTGGACACAAGGTGCTGCAAACAGGGTATTATTGGCCCACGATCTTCAAAGATGCAAAGAAGTTCGTTCAAGCTTGTGACAATTGCCAAAGAGCAGGATGCCCTGGATAGTTCGACAAAATGCCCCTGAACCCACAGCTAGTTATTGAACCATTCGAGCGATGGGCCCTCGATTTTTTTGGTCCAATTAACCCATCATCAAACTAGAAAACATATATTTTGGTAGCAACAGAATATGTCACCAAATGGGTTGAAGCAGAGGCATTGCCGAGAGCTACAGAGGATTCCGTCATACAGTTCCTGTTCCATATATTTGTGCGATATGGGCTCCCAAGAGATATAATCACAGATGGTGGACCACAGTTTGCTGGTAACAAGATTGCTGCAACACTAAAAAACTATCATATCCAGCATAAAATTACTACTCCATACCACCCACAGGCAAATGGTCAAGTAGAAAGCAGCAATAAAATAATAGAAGCAATCCTAACAAAAACCATTGCATCACATAGATGCGATTGGGCTGCAAGTTTGCCAGAAGCCTTGTGGGCTTATAGAACAACATGGAGAAGCACTACCAACTATTCACCATACCAACTAGTATTTGGAAAGTAACCCATCTTTCCGATAGAATTCGAGATACAAACGCTGCAAACAACCTAAGAAGTCGGTCTAGATCTAAATGAGGCACATATTAATAGATTACAACAGATCAATATGAAATCAGGCTCTTTGCCCTTCAACACACTGCATTAATCCAACAACAGCGAGCTAAATGGCATGACGCTCTCATTAAAAAGAAAGTCTTTCGCGAAGGAGATTAGGCACTCCTATACGACTCCAGGATTCATGATTTTCCCGGGAAGCTTTAGACTCGTTGGCTACGGCCATACAAAATCCAGAAGGTACATGATAATGGCACCCTTACTCTAACCACCATTGATGGATCTGGACATACCTTCAAAGAAAACGGTCACTGAGTTTGACTATACCACAAGCCACTTACTCAGGAATCCTTCTACCAGCAACTCTGCGAAGACTCCAACATGCAAATTTTGATGGAGGAAGGGGAATCTTCCTCACCTCTGGTTCATTAAGTGATTCAACTATTCTTACATTTTGTATATAATTCTTTTCTTTTGTTAGCATAAAACTGTCCTCTGTACATATTTTTTTGTATTTGCACTTTGCTGTTCCTTTTAGGAAACAACAACATTTTTGCCGACTTGTTGTTCCTTTTTCAAGGAACAGCAACTCTGCATTTTGTTGTTCCTTTTCGAAGGAACAACAGTTTCACCATTTTGCTGTTCCTTTTCCGAAGGAACAGCATGTGTGTGCACTTTTGTTTTTCTGTTGTTCCTTTTTCGAAGGAACAACACTTTTGTTTTGCTATTCCTTTTCTAAAGGAACAACACTTTTGGTTTCTGCTGTTCTTTTTTTTCACTTGCATTTTCTGTTGTTCCTTTTCCAAAGGAACAACACTTTCATTTTGCTGTTCCTTTTTCCAAAGGAACAACACTTTTGTTTTTTGTTGTTCCTTTTCCAAAGGAACAACACTTTCGTTTTGCTGTTCCTTTTTCCGAAGGAACAACACTTTTGCTTTCTGCTGTTCCTTTTCCAAAGGAACAACACTTTCGTTTTGTTGTTCCTTTTTCCAAAGGAACAACACTTTCATACACTTTCGTTTTGTTGTTGTTCCTTTTTCCAAAGGAACAACACTTTCGTTTTGCTGTTCGTTTTCTGAAGGAACAACACTTTTGTTTTTCTGCTATTCCTTTTTCCGAAGGAATAGCACGTTAATTTTTGTTGTTCCTTTTCCAAAGGAACAACACTTTTGGTTTCTGCTGTTTCTTTTTCCGAAGGAACAACACTTTCATTTTCTACTATTCCTTTTTCAAAGGAACAACACTTTCATTCTTTGCTGATCCTTTTTGAAAGGACAACATTTTTGTATCCCTTTTACTTACGCTTGTTCTCCTTGTTGTTCCAATTAAAAGACAATTGTTTTTCCTCTCAATATACAACAGTTTCAAGTCCTTTTCTTGTGATTTGGAGCACAGCTATACACTTGTGCAATGGATACAAAACTAGAGCATACTGAAATCAGCAAATTACATAAAAATCGCTATTTTTTTAGAAATTGCTTTGAATTGATAGCAGAAAAGAGGAAAGGACACAATTATTCATGGCTTTGTTTTCATTATTCCATTAATACTGATTTGATTGGTTATCTTTATCATGGTGGTTCTTTTTAATTTCCCATAATCTTCTTTAATCATTATTAAGGAATAATAACAAAGGGTATATTTTTCTATTGAGATGTTAAGACTTCTTCCACCATTCCTACTCTTAAGGAGTGCTGAACCACCCTTTGTGTAAAAATAGGAAAGTACATTATAAAAGAGAAAAAAGAGAAAAATGTTTATATGATCTACTAATATGGGTTGTCAAATGAAGGATAGGGGGTCTCATCAAGAGCCAGCCTACCATGATCATAAGGAAGAAAGTGAAGTGGCATTCTCGCTATGGCCACCACACCATTGATATGATCCAAGAGGCACATCAGAAAAATAAAAAGTCCTTGGAACAAGAGGTCTCATCATGAGCCAACCTACCCACCTTTCACTCCTTCCTAGTGAATGGCATTATGGTTTATATGGTCATTAAGCTAGCATAATGACCTCCATTTTGACATTGTACAACACTTACTAAGCATACACAAAGGATCATGGTTCCATGGGTGAAACAAACAACCCTTTCAAGGTTATGGACACCTGTGGGCAACAGAGCTCCATTGATGGTATTGAAGTCACATTCCTTATACACCAATAGTAATTATTAAGACTCTTCTCTGCCTTATACCTTTGTAATAGGTCAAATGAGATTATGTATATAGCTTCCCCGAACCTTTAAACACATGAAAATCTATCACAACCAATCATGACGGAAAAAGTTCATAATGACCGCATCAGACTTTTTGTGCACGTCAGCCGTCCTATCCTCCCAGCCTCACATCATATCATGACATTCTCTTATTTATTAAGCGATTCTATTATACACCTCGATTTTGGAAACTTGTTCCTTTTGTGAACATGGCATTTCGGTATACGTTGTTCCTTTATGACTTTGTACCATGGCAGTTTGGCACGCTACTCCCTCATTTGACGGTCAAGGATGACCTTTCACATTCCAGGGGGGAAGCAGGTGACATCATAATTTGATGGTATATGTGTCAGATTATTATTCGGAGAATTTTTACTCAAGAATAACAAGGCTTAATGGTATATTGTTTTCCAATTTGCATGGCTTGCTATTCCTAAGCTATTTCCATATTATGCTCTGCAACAATTAGTAAGTGACTCAGATTTTGAACGAGCTTGTTGTTTCGTTATTTTCTCTGTATTTTCTAACAGTTTGAACAACCTGCTATTCCATTGCCATCTCTGTGTTTTTTACAGTGTGCTAAAGCATGGGAGGAAGATCAATTCGGAGAGAACCACAAGTATTGACAGTTTCTGATGCTGCACGGGAAATCCTAACAAGGGTAGGATGGATAGTTTATCTCAATCGTTTACAAGAATCCAACGAGACCATAGCAATAGAATTATTATAGAACTTGCAAGAATATCACTCCATGGTAAGAGGGAGACACATAACAGTCATCGATGACATAATTGTAGAGGTCTCAGGACTGCCAGCCACTAGACCTGTGTGGACTCTAAAGAAGGAGAGACTATGAAAAATCATAAAAATCTTCCAAGATGAAGGCCAGAACCTGACTGTAAGAGGAAAGGGAGTTCTACCAGCAACATTAGGAGAGCTGTGGGCAGAATTGGCAAGAGTCATCCATAGCTACATCACCTGTGAAGGCAGGAAAGATGTGGTAAGACCACGACACCTTAAACTTTTAGCCGTATTAAAACAAAAATGATCTGTGAATTTTCCTGCATTTTTAAATTCTTTACTACATGATGTTGCCCGAAGCATGAAAAAATCACGACACGTAGAATTGGTAGTAAGTCACCATGGACTGATACGATTAATAGTTAGCTACAGTCTTGCTCAGTAGCAGAGAAGTTGGGAAGAACTGATTGTCACGATAGACGGGGGACTGGCTCTACCAGCCCCAAAATGAAAGCATGCTACCAATACACCGAATAGACCATTGAAACGAAGGAAATTAGTTAGATTGGCATGGATCAGAGGGATGCTGGAAAATTCCCAAGGGAATACTAGCCAGCTAGTGGAGATAGATGATTCAAGGGATGAGCAACCCCCACAATTGGAAGGAGAGGAGAATGAAAAATAGTTGGAGGAAAATGAGGAAGGAAAAACAGAGACCGAGCAGTCCGAGTAGGCGGAGGAAGAGACAGAGAAATGCAAAGAGAGCCCATTACAAAACCCATTGCAGGAGGACGAATTGGCCCAAATTCTGGTCAATATGGGCGAATATGCTCAACCTCTTAGCCCGCTAAACCTCCACACCGAAGAAGAACCAAAGGAGCATTCTGCTCATGAAAAAGAAGAATTGTCTGATGAGGAAGAAGAAGAAGAGAATCACTCTGGTCATGATGAAAGTATGTCCGAGAGGAAAGTGATGAAGATACAGAAGAGGACCAATCTATTCCCAGTTAGACTACACTAGAAGAATTTGATGTAGGAGAAGGGGTGGAAGAAGAAGTCACCCAGGAAATAACAGAACAAGCTAGGGTTTTTACTCCTGAACAACCCGATCAGAACAATGAAGAAGCACCCCAAGAAGAGAACCAGGAAATTGGCCAAGATAACAGTCCAGGCCCGAGTAAACAGACAGCTGTTCTTTCTAAGAAAACATAAGAAATTAAAAAATTATGAAAAGAATAGCAAAGACTACTAAATGTGATAGCATGACTTCAACAACAAATCAGGGTTTTGAAAATGGGAAAGAGAGCAAAAAGGACCTCGGGGGTAAGACATGCAACCACCCTGGTGAAACCCCTCAAGAAAAATATTAGGAGGACTCAAGTCCAGTCTGCCGTTCAAAACCAAAAGGAACAACATTCAGCTGTTGCCCATGTTGAAGTACAAATAGATGATATATCGGCCTGTGACAATGAAGTTAAAATAGAGGCACGGTCCTCTGAAGGAATCCGAACCATAAACACGAGACGATGCAATAAGAAGATTCAAGTAAACCTTCTGCTTACAAATACCATGTGGTATAGCGATTCGAGGATAGTAACCCTATGAGAGGGTTTGATGCAAGCCCAGCAAGCAATAGAAAAACTTACAAAACAAACAGTCTCTCGAGAAAAGTATGAAGAATTACAACAATAGTTGAGGAATGTCAACTTATCCAAAATCCAAGCCTTTGAAGGATGGCGAAAGGAAGAACACAGGGTCAAAAAGGTAACTCATTGACTAGATGTAGTTATCAAACAAATGGATACCTTATGCTCTTTGTATACTGATGTCCTAGCATGTAGAGCGCCTGCTAAGAATTATGCCTTGTTTTTAATGGAACAATATTTGCAATTGAAAATTAAAGTTTTCAAAGCAGGAGCCTCTATAGAAATAAATACTATTGACAATTTCATAAATTTTTGTAAGCACTATGGGGTAAAGGTTCAGAGATTGTTATGTGAGTTCTATTTTCACAATCTTGTGTTAGACCAAGAAAGAGAGCAGAACCCCAACCCTTTCATTGGGGATATCCAACTGCAGGTATTTATTTCAAATGGAGTTAATCAAATAAAATGGCTTAAAGCCTATAATGCCTTCCAAATTGGAGCGTATCAGTCAGGAAAGGGAAAATGAGATATCAAATCGGCGCCAAAGAACATGAGGATAACTGAGAATTAACAGTTAGGCAAATCCCTCAGGATCCTTTGATCCTGAGGGACCGCTATCTTAACAATTTTTGCATGATATCTCTGCTCACTATTATAAGAAGGGGTAGAACTACTAGCCCGGGGACGACTTGTTATTTTTATGTAATTCTCCTTTGTATTTGAAACTTTGATCATCAACTCTCATTGAAGAGTGATCCACTGTAACTCTGTTTTTACGTTTTAATATAAATATGGTTGTTGTTCCATCTCTGATTCTGGAGTAATCTCAAGTAGTGTGTCCTTGGAGGCTAAGGGCCCGGCCCTGGTGGAACACTTGCTCCAGTACCATTATCTCTAATTCATCTGTGGTTTTCTTTATTAGCTCTATTTGGTAATCTGATGTGTTTTGGTATTTTACATCACGGTTCTGTTATATTTCGTTTATGCTCAACTGAGTAATGTTGTTCTCTATAACAGGAATGTTGTGTTGCTCATTTTGACTTTGTAACACATTGCTGTTCCTTTAACCATTGATATAACATTGCTATTTCTTACAGAATTCTATTGTTGTTCAATTACCGAGTAACCATGCTGTAACATTCATAAGTTGGTATTATTGTATTTATCTATGGTTTACACTTAATCGCGATTGTTGCTCAACTGGCATTGCTGTTCCATTACGAATTACAATTGTTATTCTTTATGACTGAGATTTATACTTGTTGTATCAAAGTCAGATTACTGTTTCTTCTAAATACTAAGTGTGCCGTGTGTGATATTTGTTTTGGTTTACTGTACATTTATGTTTAACTCTAATTGATGTTCCATATTTCATCTCTGTTCGTTGCCGTTCCATTTCCATTGTTGTCCGATTTATCTTTAGAGAAAAGATTGTTATCTAATTCTTGTAGGATACGATTGCTGCATTTATTTCTGTAGACTAAGGTTTTGCTGTTCAATCTTGTTCATAAGACTAGTTGCTGTTCCATTTCCTGTCATTTGTATTATCATTGCTTTGGTGTGCAGAACGATCTGAGACTGTAGTGAACATTGAGATTTGTTGTCTAGTTCCTAGATTGACGATCTTTTCCTTGATTGTCTTTAACTACATCAGTTTACAGAGGGATGAGTTATCATTACTATACCCTTAACTAATAAATTGTTGAGTGTATGATTTAAGTTTTAAGGTTCTTTTTTGTAATTAGATCTTATTTCAAGCATCCGTTTACTTTTGTATTTAGAACACTATACTACTAGCATTACTCTGACAAATGACTGCCTCAAACTGAGTACACTCTTTGAGATAACAAATAATTCTTGGATTGATAAGTTAATGTAGGGTAAATAGAGGTGAAAAAAACCCTTTTTACTGCTCGACAATCTCCACCATCCATCTTCTGTTCGTTGATTGATCCAATGGTCCCTATGCACTACTGCATCCTTATGCCCTCCTTTCACCAATTTCGATCTCAGACTGCTCTTCCACTTGAAAACATATTTATTCTAGTTTCTTTGCTTGCACCTTAGTATAGTTTGATGCTCTTTACTTCTGCAACTTAGATAGTAACATTAGGTTAGTGATTGATTTAGAAATTATACTTAGCATAGCTATTTAATTGGTTAATTAGGTTATGGTGTGAGTTAGCATTGCATGTTGTTTTCTTCATTACTGCAGTAGATTGGCTCTCTCTTAGAATAGATTTGCTCTTCTTCCATCAAAGAATCAGGTTTCTTTTGACCCTATAAAATTCTAGATTAGAACCCCTGGGGTTTATTTCTAGATGAACAGTGATAATAGGCAGGACCTTCACTTCTACTTGTACATATAGCACTATCACCTCCAAGTTTGTACGAACCCCAAGTTGATAAGTAAAGCTAGTAGCCCTAAGAGTTGCAACATTCTTGTTGCAATACCTAGGCTCATCAGCTGGTCTCAACTTAGTAAGAATGGAATAGATAAGGCTACCATCTTCTTTCTTAACCTTAACACCTTCCAAGAGAAGTCTAACGGTCTTGAAATTGGACAAAAAATATTCAATGGAAGAAAAATTATTGGGGTCCAACATAAGCAACTCATTTTCAAGTTGATGGGCTCGAATTTCATTTTTAATTCCGAAAACTTTAGTGAGTTGTTTCATTGCTTCATTAGGGGTATCAAGTTATATGATATGGAATCTAAGGTCTGGAGAAATAGACATCCCTATTAACCCACGCGCTTTCTTGCCTATTTTCCCATTTGGCTGCCTTATCTTCATCTTTAGGTTTATTTTATTGGCATGAGGATATTCTGTAAAGACATTTACTTCTAAGTAAATCCACAATGTAGGACCAGCATTGGAAGTAGTTGGTGCTGTCAAGAATAACTTCGCATGGAATTTCAATTTTAATAGAAAATAAAGATATATATGTTGAAACTAAATGTTCCAATGGAAATATCTCGAAAAGTTAGGCCGATTTAAAAAAAACGGCTCTGAAAACAGCTTCCGGATGAAGAAGTTATGGCTTTTTGAAGAAAATTTTTTGATGATGCCGACGAAGTGTATGAATGTGTGGAAGTGAATGATAATGTTACATTTAAAAAAAAATCCCTGTTGGGCAGTGGATCCCCTGCGTAATGGTTTTGGGGCTTGAAGCCCACATTTTTGGGTATTGTATTGTAAAAGCTCTGCGAAGTGCACAGAGAGCGAATTGTAATGGGTCAAGTCCAAGGGTAGTCTGCCCTAAAATATTATATGTTAATCTAGATTGTGTCAGCCTACCCATGGTCCACAGACCATGGGAATGTATAAATAAGAGCAAGGCTCTAAGTGTAAAAGGTAGCTTTTTGGGAATAGAAGTAATATGACTGTTTGAACGTGACAGTAGATTTGAGTCTGTAAGTGCAAGTTTGGGTTGTAATAGGAGATAGAGGCTCTGCTGCTATGTGCACGGAGGCCTGGCAGAGTCTGCAACTGTGTACGTGGACCCCTGCATCTATGTGCATAGGGAAGGAAGTGAATTGTAACCGGATAAAGGCATTAATAAAGATAAGTTGATTCTGAAATATCGTGTATCTATTTTGATTCTGGTTTATGCATCTGTTCCTGACTTATGATTACGCGCACGTTTGTTTATGCTAAATAGTAACTAAAAGTGTTGTACCTTCGTAAGTAACCAAAGATATATAATAATATTAAGCACAGAAAAGGGTAAATTGTATTCGAACTTGACTAAGGTAGTTTCCCCGAGAAGATAGCTATGCGGAAGCAATGCAGTGCATAGGATTGCTCCACGAAAACCTAGACCACATCAAGACATCCTTAGGGTGCGGAAACCTGGTTCCATCACCCTCCCATACTACCGTGGGTGAGACTTCAATCCACACTCTATGGACTGTTGCTAAAAGGGTCGGTAGTGTTAGGATTTATTTGGCTAAACATTTCTGAACCTGTGTTAGGCCCCATTAAGCCAACAAATGGTTCTGTTGCCGAGATAGGGATCTGCCTAAGGGATGTCTCATGTTAGGACATTGGAACCCTACAAAGAAAGAACTTGAAGCTTGGTTGGATCAGAAGCTTCATGAGTTCGTAATACATGAAAAAAAACTCGACAAATATCCAAGAAGAGGTGGTTGGATTGTTTCATATATATAGAAATCCACGAGGTCTTCTTCGCGACATTCTCATTGGAACTATATGCATGGATCACGAGGCTAGTAGACAACCAGGGGAGGTGCAAGCTTGATCAGCCAATAGTGTGGACTCTAGAGTTAGTGTGTAGGCTTGAGGCATCTGAAGACAATATTTCGCGGGCTATAGATCATTGGTTGGATCGGATAATAGGAGGGTTTATCACTGAATTTGTGATAGACACGACTGTCAGCTACAGCGAAACCGAAAGATGCTTTCTCAAAGGACCACGAGGTAAGTACATCATGTCTTTGAACACCTGGATTAAGATGTTTTTATGTGCAAAATGGGTGATGCACATACATTAATGACCGGAATGATGCGAAGCGCAAGGAGCTTCAAAAAGATCGAAGGGTTAGGAAATAGTCCTTTAATTTCACCACTGCGAGCAAGTGGGGAAGAGGGCGCTTGGGTTTCTCTGAGGAGTGCGGTTAGTTTTATTGGGCAACGCATTCCGTAGTTATCAACTCCGCTAACACCACCACTCCCATTACCTTCTTCACCTCCAACTTCGCCCACTCCACCTACACCAAACTAGCAGTTTAGCATGGCGAGCGTGATCAAGTTGCTTGTATTCATTGGAGTAGGAAACAAAGATCCCGATTAGTTTTGGTTCATAGTAAGAGCAGTGTGGGAAGCGCATGGGGTTACATATGATAACATTAAGAAGGACACATTGGTAAGCTCGCTATAGGATCGTGCTTGACTTGGTATATCAAGCACTCAAATGATCACCTGAATGCCAGAATAGCGAAAATTCAGATTGAATTGAAAAGAGAGTTTAGTCCACCGAAATCGGAGACGCAGTCGATTGTAGGATTCAAGGAGATTGCGATGCTTCCAGGTGAAACCCCCTGGGATCTAGATCAGAGGCTGAAAGTACGATCCGCAAGGCTAATATGACACTGACGGATGTGCAGCACCGTGCGTGGTTTGTGGCGTCTTTAACACCACACCTGAGGATGACACTGTCGCAACAGAAGCTCTCAACCCAAGCAGAGGCATTAGAAATGGCGATGAGGTTGCACGAAACACTGATACATGATTTGGGGTTGGGAGTCCAAAAAATCCATGTACAACTACAAAACCTATGCTTAGAGATGCAGAGTTTGAAGCATGATAGGGTGCCCCAGCCAAAGGCGCGCGAAGAAGTGTGGTGTATAAAATTTAAAGGCCAGGGTCATGATAAGGATCACTGTCCTGTATTCGTGAACTATTTGGCAGGAGGGGGACCGATGCCATTGAGACCAGAGGTGCAAGCAGGACCAGGTGTGTTCTTTGCTCTCCGGTGCACGATTTGTCAGTTGGGAGGAAAGCATGCTACAGACAACTGTCACCTGTTGCAGAAGTACAACCAGACTCTGCAGGAACTATACTGTAATTTCTGTAGATCAGTGGGTCATGATGAGCAAACATGTCGAAGCTATGAACTAATGATGGATACGACCCTAGATTATCGAATGCAGACAGAAACACGAGGCCTTAATCCAGCCGCAGCAATAGCGCAGGGTGGCTTCCAAGGGTGAGGTCAAGGTCGCGGGGGAATGGGGCCCAGGAGGGGCCACGGACAACTAATTTGTTACAATTGCAGAGGGCCTGGGCACTACGCTCATGATTGTACCAACTCGATGAGACTATATTTCCCATACTGTGAACAGTTTGATCATGAAATGATAGATTGTTCAACATTGATTAGACAAATGCGTGCAAAAGGGGTGTTGCAGCCACTCTGATGCAAAATATCCAAATGATGAAGTCTGAACCGTGCGAAGAGGACCCTAATGTAAACATGATGCTCAGAAGTGGCATGACCACAAGGGAAGATAAGGGGAAGAAGCCTGAAGAGGATACCTGGGTACGTAAGGCTCCTGCAAAGGAACCTGAGTTTGACTTGGACCATGCAAAAGAAATGTTTATGGAAGCTAAGAAGAGCTTCGCAGAGGTCTCTACTTCAGGTAGTAGGGATCAACCAGAGATGAACCTGGATCCCTCGATGCTAACTACCTTTTTAGAGACATGTATGAAACTTCTGCATGATAATAAGGCAGTTAAAGGACTACAAGAGTTGATCTCTAGGTGTGCAGGGTCAGGGGAGCCACACGTAGTTCGAAAAATGGGGAAGCATGCTCTGCGCACCAGATGGGAAATGCAGTTGACAATGCAAATTGGCAAATATGAGATGGATCAAGTAATCTTAGACCTGGGTTTAGACGTGAACGTATTACCAAAGCAGACTTGGGAACGCATGGGCAGGCCCGCACTAAAGTGGTCTCCCATCTACAGATGAAGTCCTAGAGAATGTTGGTGGACAAGAAGCATACTCGTTCACGAATGGGTTCTCGAGGTACCAACAGATCAAGATCGCGCTGGAAGATAGGAGCAAGACCACCTTCACGACCGAATGGGGATGTTTTCAGTAAATTGTTATGGCCTTCGGGTTGAAGAACGTGCCAGTGATATTTTCGCGCGTAGTAGTGGCCATGTTCAAAGAATTCATTCATAAGTTTTTGGAGGTTTATTTTGATGATGGTTGGACTGTATTTGTGCTAGTCAAGAAACATGTAGTGCACTTACGGTTGATGCTAGATACGTGTCAATGGCACCAGATTGTGCTAAATCTTAAAAATTGTACATTCCTTGTCCCTTTCAGCAACTTTCTTGGCCATGTAGTCTACAGACAAGGCCTGACGGTGGACCCTGTGAAGATTGCTATCATACTCAATCTGCAAGTGCCACGCAGTGTCAAACAACTCCGTACCACATTGGGACATGCTAGCTACTATCAAAATTTTATTAAGGGCTATGCGCAAATCACGGCACCAATGGAACAATTGTTGAAAAAGGATGCTACATATTGTTGGAATGATGACTGTAAGAAGAGTCTAGAGATTCTAAAGGAAAAGATGGCATCCACCCCCATTTTGGTTTTCCCAAAATGGGACATTGAATTTCATGTACATGTTGATGCGTCATGTATTGCGATGGACACTGTACTCACATAGGAAGGAGCAGAATGCATTGATCACTCGATTGTGTTTGCAAGTCGACGATTGTCTAAAGCAGAAAAGAACTACTCCACTACTGAGCATGAGGGGTTGGCGATGGTATACGTGCTCTAGAAATACCGCCACTATCTACTCAGTGGGAAATTTAAAGTGTATACTAATCACTCCGCGTTGAAATACCTGGTGAACAAGCCTATGTTGGGGGGGCACATTTGTAGATGGTTGTTACTGTTCCAAGAATATGATTTTGAGGTCATTGTAAAGCGGGGACGCCTGAATGCAGGCCCAGATCATTTGTCCCGAATTGAGAATAGTGAGGAGCCAACAAATTTGGAGGAAGGACTACCTAATGCATAGATTTATGTATTGTGCATTATGGATGGCCACTTCAAGGATATAATCCACTTCTTAACCACAGGGACCGTGCCACAGGGTATTTAGTTCAGCAGAAGAAATAATTGGTGGTACGCGCAATGAATTTTACTTTTATCATGGGGCACCTCTACAAAATGGGAAATGACAAAATATTACGAAGATATTTACCTGAATTTGAATGAGGAAAGATCCTCACAGAAGTAAATAGGGGGGTTGCAAGAGGAAATTACGCAGGACGGGCGACAACACAGAAGATTATTCGCACTGGAATATGGTGGCCATCCCTACATCAAGACTCAAAAGCATACTGTTGGGCCTATGACGTATGTCAGTGGACTGGGAAACCATCGCGAAGGGGTGAGATGCCATTCAATCCACAGATGACACTGCAGCCATTTGAAAAATGGGCCATATACTTTGTGGTGCCTATCACCCCTCAAGGGAAGACAGGTGCGTGCTATATCATCACTATGATAGAATATTTAACTAGATGGGTAGAAGCACAGCTGGTTAAGGACTGCACGACTACTACGGTTGTGAAATTCTTATTTGAATATGTCTTGATGTGGTTGGGATGCTAGAAAATTCTAATGAGTGACCACAGAACACACTTCCTAAATGAAACTATCAGCACACTTACTGGAGAATTCCAGGTGTATCATCAACAAAGCATGTCGTACCATCTGCAATCGAATGGGACCGTAGAAGCATTCAAGAATATTTTGGAGACTACGTTAACCAAAGTATGTAAGGCGTAGCGAACCGATTGGGATTTATGCATACCTACCATGTTATGGGCATACAGAACCACATGCAAAAAATTGACAGGGTAGACACCGTTCAGGTTAGTCTACGGCATGAAAGCCATCATGCCAATGGAATACATGGTGCCCAGTTTGTGGATAGCAGTGATGATAGGCATGGCCGATCGCGGAGCCTTAGAAGAGAAGCTCGCGCAACTGGAAGAACCAGAGGAAGAATGATTTATGGCAGGCTTCCATCTGCAGGTACAGAAACAATGCGATAAAGCTTAGCACGATCGCCACATCAAGTTGTGCATGTTCAAAGTCAATGATTTGGTATTACTGTATGATAGCAGGTTTGAGAAACTCCCTGGAAAACTCCGAATTCATTGGTTAGGACCATATGTAGTCAAAGAAGTCACAGATGGTGGCGTGGTCCAACTCGGCAAGCTTAATGGGGAGCCTGTCCCAGGAAAGGTAAATGGCAGTCACCTAAAGCTCTATAAGAGTGGGCCGACTGCTTGACTAATCGACCAAAGTATAGTCTCAACACTTCAAGCAGTTGAAAGAAGGCGCATGACTATAAACGAGTCTGCAGGAAAGCTGCGTGGAAACAGGGTTCTGCGTAAGAAGCATTTATTACAGGAAGCGTAGTCGCGCATAAAGGGTTGCATTGCTATGCAGAAAGGCAGGAAAGTGACCATTGAAGTCACTTTTCATGACAAGATGGTCAATCTGAGGCAACAAGGAGTGGTTGAAAAGAATTTAAAACATGAAGTCAGTACTGGATTTGAAATGATCTCCAGTACATATTGCATTAATGAACTAGAAAAGGAGGGAACGGTCAAATTTGAATATTGGTTGGCTTATAAATCACAGCTAGTCGTCTACCAAACAAACCATGGCACTGTGAGACTTAAGTTATTGAGTTACCTGATAGATATGGACCCGTCCAACTTCGATGATTTGCAGGACCTTTGGGACAGCGTAATGCCGACGGTCAAAGTCGTCATGCTAAGCTCAACACTAGTGGTAAGAGACATACCGCAAATTCCCAGACAGATAGTAGGACTGGTCTGGATGTCGCCGCAAAACCTGTGGTCGGGTAAGTGATCTATGAAAGATAAGGGTGAGATGGTGAATCTTGGGATATCATGGACAAGTGCAACCCTGGGCTACGTGCCTATGATGAACCTTGAAGATTGGGACCTCACGGACAACAACATCTCTCTTGCAAAAATGCAACACAAGCTGCAGCAGATATTGAGTATACGGGACCAGAGATTGCAAACTTGTTGTACTTGCACAAAGAGTTCATGGCTTTGGCATCTCAGCTAGAGCTAAAATCCTATGAGGAGCCGCTTTGTGTTAATTGAGTAGAGCAGAATGATCATCATCGGTTAGGCGAACTAGTAGGGGTAATGGAGTAGGAGCTTGAAGAATTGTTGCAAGAAGCAAGGATGGAAAAATGAATCACAATACATCACTCATAGGGATGGTGAACCATGAAGCCTTGGCAGTGCGTCTCACCTCACCGACAAGTGACTCGGGATGAGTCACTATGATTGTGTTGGGATCCTGTTGGGTAGTGGATCCCCCACATAACGGTTTTGGGGCTTGAAGCCCACATTTTTGGGTATTGTATTGTAAAAACTCCGCGAAGTGTGCAGAGCGCGAATTGTAGTGGGTCAAGTCCAAGGGTAGTCCGCCCTAAAATATTATAAGTTAATCTAGATTGTATTGGCCTACCCATGGTCCGCAGACCATGGGAATGTATAAATAACAGCAAGGCTCTAAGTGCAAAAGGTAGCTTTTTGGGAATAGAAGTAATACGAGTGTCTGAACGTGATAGTAGATCTAAGTCTGTAAGTGCAAGTTTGGGTTGTAATAGGAGATAGAGGCTCCGCAACTGTGTGCACGGAGGCCTGGTAGAGTCTGCAGTTGTGTGTGTGGACCCCTGCAGCTATGTGCACAGGGCAGGAAGTGAATTGTAACCGGATAAAGGAATTAATAAAGATAAGTTGATTCTAAAATATCGTGTATCTGTTTTGATTCTGGTTTATGTATCTGTTCCTGACTTATGATTACACACATGTCTGTTTATGCTAAAGAGTAACTAAAATTGTTGTACCTTCGTAAGTAACCAAAGATATATAATAATATTAAGCACAAAAAAGGGTAAATTTTATTCGCGCTTGACTAAGGTAGTTGCCTTGAGAAGACAACTGTGCAGAAGCAACGCAGCGCGTATGATTGCTCCGCAAAAACCTAGACCACATCAAGACATCCCTAGGGTGCGTAAGCCTGGTTCCAGCACCCTCCCATACTACCTCGGGTGAGACTTCAGTCCACGCTCTATGAACTATTGCCAAAAGGGCCGGTAGTGTCGGGATTTGTTTGGCTAAACATTTCTGAACCTGGGTGAGGCCCCATTAAGCCAACAATCCCCGCTTCCCAAACTTAATCTAATTATCTCACTTAAAAAAAATAAATTATGTGACCCACTTTTATAAATAAGTGAAAGTCCCTTTTACAATGGTACTTTATGAGCTACCCACTAAATTGTAACTTAAAGAAAAGATAAAGAGACTTTGGAATTATAAGTGACTCACTTTTTATAATGGGTGAGAACACTTTTACATAAAGTAACTTTAAAACATAAGATAAATGTGCTTTTTGAAAAAGTAACTCCACAAAAAGAAAAAACTTGAACTCAGGACCTTTATTCTCATAAAGTAACTTTGGACCAAGTGAGCTAGTTTAAAAGGTTAGTAATTTTTGGAAAAGAGGAAGGATTTTTCTTTTTGTGTGCTTACTTGGAAAAGCCCTTTTTTCCTACAAAAAAATACCACAAAACCCAACATGGACATACAAAAAAACAAAACCTTATGTCTTGATGTTAACTTTTGCAGGAAACTAAATATTTTCCTTAATGTTTCTGATTTTTTGAGATCACACTAAGTCGCGGCGGAAAAGAGCATACGCATGAGAAAAATCCTTCCTTTCTATTTTTTATTTGCCTAGATCACACAGAGTCATGAGGCAAAGAGCATACATAGAAATCAAAGGTATAGATCTGGTAATAAAATATAGAGAGATAAACAAACCGAAATAAACAAAGAGAAAATAACTAGAACTGCAAATAAACAATGTATATCTCCAGATCTTAAAAATCACGTAGCTAGGGCTACCAGAAAACTTTTTGCGTGAAACAAAAGGGGTTCCTCACTGGAAAAGATGATCCTAACACAATAGAGTGATCCTCTTAACACGAAAGTAGTCAGAAACAATAGATCTAGGAAACGATAGTCGAATGTAGTTGTACCAGCTTCGGATTTGGATCACCAATGGATGCAACCCTTAAATAGCTTTGGTACCATGTAGAAATTTATAGGGTAAGTTCCTTAGATAGAACACCAAAGGACACCACTCACAAATAGATCATAGATCAATACACCAGTATTATTGACATGGTTAAAACCCTCAAAGAGAGAAATAGTCCATGACCTGAGCCAAAGCGGCCACTTCAAACAATTTATTAATAAAGGAAAGAAAATTCACAGAAGCTTCTCCCATGAACAGTTACCCTACAAATGACCCTCCATGCTCTTTAAATAGAGATCATGGACCAATCAGGTGTTAAGCAATGGATCAAGTGTTGGTAATACCGAGGAGAGAATGAACTGTCGGATCACTTCATGTGTAGAACATATTGTGACTGTTAGATTGAAAGTTACAAATGTACATATTAAAGAAACACACTTTACCTAACTCTACACTGGACCAAGTTATCCTTAAAAATTTCCTATGTGTCAAAATATCCTAACAGTCTGTGTGAGATATAGATCAGAGGTTGAAGTGCTTATTGAGACAAGCTAATCTTCAAATTTCAAATGAACAACATAAGGAATGGTACATAGCTACGCTATTGCCACACTTAAGTTTTCCTTCGTATCAACAGAAGATTGGATCTCAGGCTCAATAATTAGAGATCGCGATGAAGCTCGAGGTTTTGTTAATCTAGGACATAAATATAGGAGTCCAACAGATCCAGTCATAGTTAGAAAGCCTACATATGGAGTTGCAAGATCTGAAGAAGGGAAAGGAGGTTCAGTCGGGAATACGCCCTGAAGTTTGGTGCACAAAGTGAAAAGTTGTAGGCCACTATAAGGATCATTGCCCTATGTACCGAGACTATATAGTTGTGGGAGGTCCCAACCCACTGAAACCAGAGTCTCCTATTGGATCAAGTACCAGTTCAAGTGTTAGGTGTAGTATCTACCAATTGTCAGGACTACACCTAACAAACAACTGTTAACTCTTGTAAAAGTTTGTATAGTCACCAAAGCAACTATTTTACAAATTTTGTAAATCGGTTGGCCATGATGAAAGAGATTTTCGAAGCTATGACTTGATGCTATAAAGAACCCCATTGTATATGATGCAAGCTGAAAACCATGCACAGAACGATCAAGGATCACCTGTGGCTCACGGAGGGTACCAAAGATTGTCCTGCATTAATAGAAAAGATGCAAGAAAAGATGAACCAACAATTGACGCAGAAAATTCAAATGATGAGATCTGAGACCCACGAAGAAAATCCTAGTGTCAATATAGTCATGAAAAGCAGTATAGCCACTGGTGAAGACAAGGTAGAAGGAAAGCAACCGGTATTGGATACATGGGTTCGTAGGGCTCGCAAGAAGAATGTTGGATTTGACTTACAAAGAGAAAAGGAGACATTTAAAGAGGAAAGAAAACGTTTTAAGGATCCAAGTGCTTCTACGTCTAAAATTCAGATATAAATAGTTCCATGAAAAAAATATATGAAGAAATTACTGCAAAAGAGGACTCTCATCCCACAATGCTAAAGTAATTTATGAAAACATGAATGAAGATGTTTATGGATTAGATGGTAGTTGAAGGACTACAAGAACTAATAGATAACTATGCTAGTGTGGTGTAGGTAAATTGTCAGTGTGGACACAAACAATTCCTCTAGCCTGAGAGTGTGAGTCTAGCCAATTAAGAGGTCCTACCTCTTAGAATGCTATTCCACTTGGTGTTGATCCCGCTTCCTCACTCCAGCTATCTTCCATTCCATTCCTTCGAATACCTGAAACAAGTAGACAACAACAACAACAAACGTGATAGCATACAATATTGTATTCAACCTACTTAATAGGTCAAGGAACATTAAGCCATAAGGATGTAAAATGACACTTCATGTAGGAAATAAATTGATAGTTGCATTAATATAAATCAAAAAGAGATTACAATCAGTGCCTTAACATTGCTGGTCTACTCTGGCGTATCTTGGTTCCCACTCTTCTTCTAGCACTTCATGGATATCCCCAATAATGGAATCTTTAAGGCCTCTTTCCCTCTAGTTTCAAACCAAACCAAAATCACACTATTCTCCCTCAAACACACACTAGAAAACTACAAACTATAAATGATGCTAGTTATTCAAACTTGCTCCAAAACTCCAACTAGCTTTTTCATGGGTAAAAGAGAGGCTTATATAGCTTGGATGGATGGGAGATGGTTCCTTTCATCATGGGAGGTGGTTCTTCTCATCATGGGAGAAGGTATTATCTCTTGAGTTTGTTCCATCCTAATAGGGGAAAGGAGACCAAAATGATTTCCTTGGCTCTTTGCGGCCCAACCATCTACCATACATCTGTTACGAAGCTTCTAGACATGGAAGCTTCAGCTCCTTATTTAAAAAACCTTCCAAAAGAGGATTAGCGTGACTAGAAAAGGGCTCAGTTGATCCAATCGGTGTGAGGGCTAGTTTTAACCTCTGTAAATTGGCGCGAGGAGAAAACTGGTCAGTAGTGCCGGTCTTGTAAACTGGGATAGAAGAAAGATTCTTGGGAAATGGTGTAAAGGGGAATCATTCTGCTCATGAAGAGGGACATACTGGGAGTTTCTTCATGATGGGAAAGCATGTCGGGTACACTGTAGAGGTCCTCCAAGATCGTAGATGGGGAGTACAGGGATAGTGACAAAATGTTGTGTAACAGATGCCCCCTAAAGCATGAAGGCTGGACTAGAGTGAGGGGTGAAATGCTTTACAAGTGGAAGAAGGGAACCGGAGTCTGTCATCAGAAAACCTACAAGCAAGCATAGATACATATACATCAATAAAAACTTTGAATAATGATACATGAATCATGGTATGGACACATCCATCCAGAGAATGATCATGTAAATGGATATAAGGCATGGGAGCAACCATCTAGTAGAAAGGATCATAATGAAACCAGGGTATGGTCGCAACCATCCAATAATGAGAAGGATCAAATATAACAAATCATGGTATGGTCGCAGCCATCCATTTGAAAGAGACATGTATATTAACATGACCATGTCACATCGCCTCGCAACCTGGACTTATGTAATCTTAGCCCAAGGTCTTGCGCTCCAAATGACCCAATCAAAATACAAATCCTAACATGTGAATGAATGCGTTGAAGTCGAACATGCTAGGAAGTCTATTGATTACCGACCAATGATGTGAACTGTTAACAAACGTGAGAGAAACCACCAATAATGACAATGGCTCTCAAGGTACTAGCAGAACAGTTCACGAAATGTGAATAAAGGAACTGATGTCGCTCACCCATGAAATCACCCGATCGAAAGCCAATGATATGAACTTGTCGTTGAGTGTGAATAACTTGCCATTAGGGCATGCAAGCTCTAAGGTACTGGGAGGGAGTCTCTCGACCAACTTCCTGGATGATGAGCTGAAGTCGGCAGGAAGTAACCATGTCAAAGGAGGGACATGATGTATCCCACATCATCGACACAAGACAAAGGGATGCAAATGATTTTAGATGATACAGAGAATTAGGAGTAAGTGTAACTACATAGGGACTGACTCTTGAGCATATCAGCGACACAATTCCGGAGTTTGGCAACTTTTGGATCCAGAGGATCGTTGGTCATGATAATGTGGCAGAGATCAAATGTAAGGCAAAAATGAGCGGCCCAACCTAGGAAGGTCAAATGAAAAGTAGGATATCCGAACCTGACACGAAGTAGAAAGTGTCATGTTCAAGAGTGAGCTGCCGACACGACTGGTAGAATTTCCAAATTTCCCCCCACCATTTCTGGTAGGTACCCCTATTATTTTTTATCTCAAGCTTGAAGGGGATAACATATGCTTGCACTGTAAGTTCATCCTTCGGACGAATCTGACCTTGTAATTTTAATGATCCCTAGGAAGGAGAATCTCATGTTCATCATGGCGATGAATCCAATGTCGTTTAGTGTTTTAACGAGTCTGACAAAGGGGTAACTCGATATATTTTTCATGTTTAGAGAGTTTGAGAAAGACATAGAAAAGAAAACTCCACATGGTCCCTTTTTGTGCATTTGTGTCTCTTGAGCCCAAAAATGTAGAAAAAAATACTCGAGAGAACTGCTTGACCATTTCAATCAAGGAGTACCTTTTTTGTAAATAGTGCATCCTAGCCCGAAAAAGGGGTAAACGTATACTGGGTGCACAACATTTCATAGCCTTTTACATGTTCAAAATGACAAGAGCTCAACAATATTTTCATGTTTATAGAGTCGAAAAAGAGCTTGAAAGCATACCCCCTGTTAGAGCCTAGATTGGCCTTAGGCTGAAGCGAGGCAATCCTAGGATAACCACAAACCAAGCTTAACCTAGTAGCTAGCCCTACCAGGTCGGGAAAGGGCTCTCTCCTTGCAAATCTCAGTTAATATGACTGAATCAGATATGGATTTTAGGCTAGGTATAGTAGCTCTGGGGTTTTTGATTGATTTTGTTGGTTTTGTTGCTGGATCAAATGGAGCAGACAACTTTGGGTTCGGGAAATCAAGTCAAGATGCAGGGTGTTCTATGGGGCGACGTAGGTAGGTGCTTTTGCAATTGGAATTGAATTGAGATGAGAGGTCTAAGAGTGTTGAGGAGCTAAGGAGGGCATGCAAAGATCACTTATCCTTCTCAAACATTAGAAAACATCAAAAACTGAATGGGTTCCCAAGGTAGAGCATTGTAAACAATGTATTCTACCTATCTATCTTGATATCATTCAACTAGAAGAAATGAATTAGATTGTGGCACACATTACACATGAGAAAAACTAATAACATAAGAAGAAACCATGGAAAATCACTTTACCACAAGTATCCCATAAAAGTAACTGCAAATCCTGGTTTATTTCCTTGCCAAATTGCTGATAAGAATGTACAATGTAGCTCAGAGCATCCAAGAGAGTCCAACCTTTGCTAATGACAGAAAAAATACATAATATAAAAATCAAGCCACCTATGCTATCCATCAGGGGTCGAAACCAAGAGAAAAGGATTTTCTACGACCATTTCCAAACAGGGAACACGAATATAGGTAGTGGAATAACTTGCCTCTATAAGCATGGAAACTGATTCATTGACCGTCAAACCACCTCAAACTGATGAATCTACCCTCTAAGATAATTTCAATATTAAATTTACATACCAAGGCATTAATTACAATCATAAATTCATCCATGAAGAGAGAAAAAGTCAACTTGCAGTGAAAATAGGCGAAATCTGGATTTTTTGACAAATTGGCTCAATGCACAGCACCACTAGCCAGATGCGTAGCACCGCTTCACACCCACTTTTGGAGGCCTTCCCCTTAACCAAATTGAGCACAGGATAGCTCATTGGAAAGGACTTCCTATCTGGTTTCTGGAAAATCTTGAATTTTTGCGTTTGGAGGTCATTTCCCCCGTCAAAAGGTAAATCTCCCAAGGCTGATTTTGTGTGTCCAAAAAGAGCAGAGAGGTCATTTTTTGGTAGTTTTTTGTCCTTTTGGTGACCTAGTTTTGCTCCAAAATTGCTGAAATTTTCTGGATTTTATGCTCTCATCATGATGAATCTAAATATATAAGCCTTTCCTCCAACAAGTGCTCCAGGAAAAAGCGCAGCGCCGACATCTAGGACAATTTTCTATTTTGAAAATTTCAAAATTTGAAAAAGACAAAAATTCATCAAAACTTGCCCAAATTTGGCATAGGACACCACCATTAGCTACTTTGATGGGCTAGTGAGGCTTCAACCAAGATTTTCAACTTATCTTGCTCCTTTTTTCTCTTTAAGGCCTTCCTCAACCTAGCCTTAAGCTTCCTCATCCTTATGTTGCAGATTTTGTTGCGAGTCATGTAGTGGTAGGCCATGTGGCGAAGCATCTTCTTGTCTTGGTTAGCTTTGTCAATCAGCTACTCAAGGTGTATATTAACCTTCTTAAGCAAATTTTCCCTATCATTCTCAATCTCTTGTTCAATAGAAGTCAACTTGACATTTGCTTCCTTGGCATTTTGCCTGTTTTCCTTGATCATTTGCAGCTCCATGAGGACTTGCTTGTCGCTCAATTGTTTGCTTTCTTGCTCTAAATATTTGATGATCCAGTTGGCTCTCTCTAATTTATCTGATAAGGATTGTATCTCAGCCTCTTGTTTCTTTATGATCATGTCTTTGGTATTATTTGTATCCCGAGTTTCCAAGTCAATGACATCAACTCCTTGATGAGTGAAGTGTTGTTGTGTTTCCTCATGATCAACAAGGTTAAAATATCTTTCTTGCTCATCACTAAGATCCTTCTTTTGCATCTTTTTCTTGCCCTTACCTTTACCCTTGCTTTGCTGCTCAACCTGTACTTGTTTTGTTGAAGAAGAAGGCAAAGCCCCTTCCACACCTTGTGGAGATATCATTTGCCTGTGGCTTGATGACGAAGGTGAGACCCCTTCCACACCTTGTGGAGATAATACTCACCTAGTAGCTGTAAAAATTTTCCTGGTACCCTTCTTGTATGTCACAAACACTGCACTCCAACAGTTTTGGTCTCTTTGCCCTTTTCCTGTCCTGAAGGTCCACCTTCCTCATGATGTACTGATGAAAATATTTGCAGGCATTTGAACATCTCATGAGAAATGAAAGTCTCCCATGGCATGTTAAGAAGGTTCAGCTAATGTAGAACAATGATTTTAATCAAAGAGTAATGGAAAATTCTATTCAACTGCTGGGGTTATGGTTTCCTCTTTACAGTATGTGCCATTTTTTCAATGTTTCTAAACATGAAGTAAGGGATATTCATCATTCTTACTCTAGTGAAATTCATCAGCAGTCTAATGTGGTAGGTATACAAGCGGGAGAACCTACCTTCACAAGTGAAGTACTTGATAATGATTTTCATCAATGTAGCAAACCTATCTTCCAAAACTTGAAGGGGAATACTCTCTTCATTTTGTCTTTGTACCTAGCCTTAATGTAAGGCTAATAGTACTCCTTATCAATATCCTTACCTTTGTTCCATTTGTCACCCACATTTGGAATACCTGTAGCCTCTGAGATGATAGTTGGTGATATGGTGAATGTTATTCCAGCAAGGGTTACTTCATTACTGTGCAAATGAGTCACAAATAGTCTAGCCAACTCATGATGAAATTTGACTCTTTCTATCATCTCACAAAAATCAAAACATGCTTGGTTTTTAAAGCAAGAAATGGCAAGTGGATAGGCCTGCAACTATGTCAAACTAGTGGGCTCCTCTTTGATAATCCTTCCTCCTTTACGAGGCTTCCTTTGTTGTATTTTTCTCTCCCTGGAACTGTCACTAAGGGTGTCTTCTTCAAACTCATACTCATTGTCTCTTTCCATTGCTTTTGTAGCTGTGAACACTTGTGGTCAATGATGGGAAGGGTGAATGAAATAAAGATGAGTATGAAGAGATTTTTAAGGATGAGTAGGTGAGAGTATGATGTGTAAACGTGGTTTAGGGAGTGTGAATGGGATTTTAGGAGAGTGGGTAGGGTTTAGTGATGTGAATAGTTGTAGGGTTTGGGAAGAGTGTAAGTGGGAATGGGGAGAATGTATGAGGGGAATGGGATTTAGGGAATATGTAAATGGGAATGGGGTTTAGGGAGTAATGGAAAGGATAGGGTAAAAAAAAAAAACAATAGAGAGATGAGGAAAACTAGGGTTTCAATTTTAAGAACACAAAAGACCAATCTTAGCAAATCAAACCCTAACACATAATATAGGATTAATGTACTTACATGTTTAGAGGGAGAAACTTAAAATTTGAGGTGAGTTGGCAATTTGGTGAAGTTTTGGGCTTGGCTGGGCAGATGCGCAGCGCCTCACACAGGTGCGTAGCACCTCCCAGATGTGCAGTGCCCATGTAAATTTACACTTTAAAATGTTGCCAGGTGCGCAATGCCTCCCAGAAGTGCAGTGCTGATCTCAGATGCATAGCGCCGACCTGAATTTCTCCAAAAATGTAGCGATTTCACTCTTTTTCTCAATGACACTTAAAAATCACTCCTTAGCTCTCCTTTGGCACTTTGACTTCAACATTAGCATAATGAAATGATCAATAGAGGTATGGGCTTTATATGGCTTTCACTTTTTTATTTTTGATGGTGAAAACCCACTTTCATAATGTCTATTTGCTTTTTCAAATACTCTGTTTTTGGATGCTTGATCTTTCTCCTTTGATAGGTGGACTGATGCTCAAATTCTTTGACTTTTGCGGTGGAAAGTACTTGGAAATATCACCAGGTGAACAGGAGTAGCATGGAACCATTTATTACATATGAGAACAATAAAATTACATAAAATTTAAACATGAAATACAAATGCTCTGTTTTTCTTACAAATTAAGAAATTATAGCTTTCTAATAATTATTTTCATCCTCATGTGTCTGCTGAACATTATTAGCAATAATCACTGAATTTTGACCATGGTGAAAACCCTAAGACCTAATGAGACTAAAACCTTATGTCATTGATGAAATGAACTGAAAATAGGCATGAATCATTGACTAAAAGGTATAAAAGGAGGTCAACAGATATATATCATGAGGGAAAAACTGAAATGAACCCTATCATCAGTAAATCCATGACCTAATGGAATGCAACTCATCATAATGGGACTCCTAGTATGAAATGAAAAATAGTAAATTTTGATCACTGATGGCAGTGTGAAGACATTGACACTAACACCCCCCATTTTATTCTCTTTTATGAGTCGAAAAGGGAAAAATACTTGGCAATCTTTTCATTTGAGTTTTACGAGTCGAGAAAAGAGATGAAACATGACTCTAGTACCATCGTCATCAATCTATCACCTGTCACTGCACAAGAAAGATAAATGCATTATCCAGTCTTGAGGAAAGATACATCAAAAAATACTCAAAAACCCGTAATATTTCATGAAAAAATGAATAAAATGGGGCAAAATTAATTATTTTTACCATTTACCATTTTACCTTTGTGTGAAGGGCTTTTTACCCACTTGTTCCCTAATTTTTCCAGAGCATATTGTGGAAAATACGAGAGGTTAGTCGCTGAGCCGTCAGTTGCAGGTAAGAGCCAAGACCTTAAGCTCCATTTTCATACTATTTTTTCTTGTTTTTATCTATTTTTTGGGTTTCATGGGGAGATTTTGGCAAAAAAAATTTGCCCTCTGTCGGCACGATTTCCAAGCATGGAATCGCGTCAATCGGGGTTTGCTAAGACTGCCAACCGTGCCGTCGGCACCACTGTTTTTAAAACAGTCATGTCGATGTTGTGAGAAAATAATTTTATGTTTTTTTCTCAATTCTATTATTTGAACCCAAATTTTTCTGGCCAAGGATGATCATTAACTTGATTACATGGATTTTGCAGGAAGAAATCGTGAAAAATTGTGGATTGGAAAGAACGCGAGCATGAGGATATTGACACTCAAGTAATAGCTGACCCGAATTGCTTGGAGGATTTGAGGAACTATGGGCTCCTTAAATTATTTCTTACACTAGGTATATGGGCTCAACCCGAGTTTCTACGGTACCTGATTAGTCTCTGGGATGTGAATCGAGAAATTTTCATCATTGGTGACCAAGAGCTGGAGTTGGAAACTTCAGATATTTATTTAGTCAAAGGACTAAATACAAAAGTAACCATGCAAGATGACCTAAGCATAGTACTTTTTGAGATAAAGCCCATTCCGGGGCTTGTTTAAGGGATTTCCCTCGTAGTCAATAAGCTGATAGGCCCCTTTCTGTAACACATGTTTAACAATGTAGGGCCCATGCCACATGGGTTCAAACTTGCCTACCCCTAACTTATCATTAGCTTGATAATACAAAAGAACCAAATCGCCCTCAGAAAAAGCTCGAGGGGAGACAGACTGATCAAAATGGGACTTGACTCAATTTTTCTGTGCTTTGATGACCAAAGCAGCAAGACGACAAGCTTCATCAAGTCGTTCTAGATACAAAAGATGCTCTTCCTGGGGTGAGGTCTCGAGGAGAAGCTTGACAGCCAGCTTGAGGGATGGAATTTCGCATTCAATCGGTAAAGTTGCTTCCAGACTGTAGACTAGCTGGAATGGTGTGAATCTACTTGCGTCCTTGATCAAGGTTTGATAAGCCCACAGATCTTAAAAGAGCATGAGATGCCAATTCTACTTGTGCATCCCAATGGTGCGCTGAAGCATCATGACTAGAACTTTGTTCACAGCTTCAACTTGGCCATTGGCCTGAGGGTAGTACGGGGTTGAGCCATCGTGGTGCAAGCCCAATGTAGAAGTTATCTCAGCCATCATGTAAACTCGAAAATGGGACCCATTGTCAGTGAAAATGGCCTGAGGCACTCCAAACCTAGAAATGATGTGATTGAATAGAAATTGAGTTGTTGTTTTATCCTCCACAGAGTATGTAGGCATCGCTTCGGCCCATTTGGTGAAATAGTCCACATGAACAATAATATACCCATTCCCCCCAGCCAAACGAGGGTTACAGGTCATATAGTCGATGCTCCATTTGGCAAAAGGACCAATGGTAATAATGGGGTGTAGGTGAGTGGGTGGGGCACACATCTTACACTGATAAATTTGGCACTCATGGCACTTGCGAATGGCAAGGATGTAATCCTTGAAGATAGAGGGCCAAAAATAACCAACGTGAAGGATTTTTTGAGTAGTAGCATATCCAGACAAGTGACTACCACATGCACCAGAATGGCAGTCATTCAAGACTCTCTCAACCTCCTCGAGAGTGAGACATCGACGAAGAATGGAATCGACGATGATGTAGTATAAAGTATCTCCAATGATACGGTAAGGTTGAGTTTGATGCCAAATGCATCAATGATCATCCTTGGTCAACACAAATCGGAAGGTGGATGTCTGGAGATATACAATTATGTCACCATACTAGGGGTTGAGAGTGCTAATTAAGAAAAGAGTCTCGTTCGGGAGGTTCTCATCGGCACCAACAGGGAGAGAAGTAGAGAGAAGGGAGCAAATCAACTCAGAAAAAACCAGTGATTTCTAAGATTTGGCAGTAGTCAACACAAAATCAAATTCTTGGAGGATAACAATCCACTTCGAATACTTTCCCCCTAGCAACTGACGAGTCAGGATGTAGGTCATGAGGTTGCATTATGAAATCACAGTGGTAGTGCGGAGTAGACTGTAATGCGGAAACTGTTGAACAACCTATACAATAGCCAAAGCCAACTTATTGACATGAGAATAACGTGTTTCGATGTCAAGGAGATTGTGACTGAGGTAGTAAATAACATGTTCATTTTCTTTGTCATTGTCCTGTACCAGCACCATGGTGATGGTACTAGAGGTTGTAGCTAGAAAAATGAAGTAATTGCGATGATAATTCGGGGGATGCAACAAAGGAGCATTGATGAGGACAATATTTAGGTCATCAAAAGACTTTTGGGCAACCTAATCCCAAACAAACTGGGTTCCTTGCTTGAGCAACTAGGTGAACCCTGAAGCTAGCTTAGCATAGTTCGGTACGAAACAACTGCTGAAATTTTCTTTTCCCTGCAAACTCTGTAGTTGATGTAATGAAGATGGAGGGGGTAAATTAACTATGACCTCAACTTTAACAGGATCGAGGCGAATGCCTTCTTTAGAAATGATAAATCCAAGGAGTCAATTGGATTCGACGCAGAAGACACATTTATGTGGATTCAGCTAGATATTGTAGTGTCTAAAATGAAGAAAAATTTGCCAGAGATGATCAGGGTGATCATGGAATTTACGAGAATGAGTGAGAAGATCATCCAAGTAAGGTTGAATGATGTTTCGAATGTCATGGAATGCATAAGAAATCACTCTCTGAAATGTGGCCCCAACATTCTTAAGGCCAAAAGGGAGCTTTTTGTACACAAAGTTCCCCCACATACAGGTAAAGGTTGTCTTACCTTGATCAACCGATGCAATGTTTATTTGGTTGTAGCCAGAAAAACCATCCATAAGAGAAAATAATTCACTCTCAGCACATTCGTCAATGATCTGGTCAATGACAGGAGTGGGGTAATTATCTTTAGGATAGTCATGATTGAGATCACGGTAATTGACACAAATGAAAATAGTGCCTTGTTTCTTTGTCACCAGGACAATATTCGACACCCAATTCATGAGAGGGATTGGATAAATAAATCCATCTTTCAGAAGTTTTTCAACTTCACCCCTAATGGTGGCCACTTTTCTAGGGTTCACTAGACGAATCCATTGACGAATGGACTTCACATGAGGATAAGTTGGAACCTCATGCATGACTATACTTGGGTCAATGTCAGGCATTTATTCATATGACAAAGCAAAAATATCCCGAAATTCTTGGAACAGATGAATATAAATCTTGATCTCTTCTAGAGAACAAGTTACCCTGACATGGACATTTTCAATGACACCAGGTTTGACAGAAATATCAATTGGCATCATTTGGGTAATGTTACCCATGTTCCCTTCCAACCAAACTTCATGAGTCATGATCGGCGTCTGAAGTGGCAAGGATGGGAACTGAGAAGAGAACTCCTCGAGACAAGTAGTCATGACCGCCATGCTAGGAAAGAATGAGGAATGATGATGAGTCTCGTTCCAAGATACTTCCTCTAGAGACATTACTTCCATGATACTCCCATCAGAAAGAAAAGTCTCGGCTAAGGGATCAGAGGATGCCGAAGAACCAAGCCACAAGGAATGAGAATACGCATCGAGAGATGTTCTCAAAATAGGATGGTTAGAGGATATCGAAGGTGAAGCTGAAACAATTTCCACATAATCAGTTTTGGTGAGACTTAATGGCATAACCGCACCCCATGTATCAACAAGATCTGACGAAGGAATGACCCAAGGATTAGATCTGAACGAAATCATGTTGACAGAGGTAACATGAGGAGGTGGGAGTGAAAATATGCCCATCAAGGTAGCATCTTTGAAAATTCTTGCACCCATACTCTCATAAGGAGCATCGGTTTGCTTGATATACGGAACATTGCAATCCAAGGAGGAAGATGCAAAGAAGGACAGTTGGTCTACTATGATTATCTTCCCTTGATGGGGAAAATGAATCACGAAGAAGAGGGAGGAGGCTACAGCATGCATGGCATGGGTCCAACTCCGTCCGAGTAGAAGATTG
Source organism: Pinus tabuliformis (assembly GCA_031772625.1). Taxonomy (NCBI): domain Eukaryota; kingdom Viridiplantae; phylum Streptophyta; class Pinopsida; order Pinales; family Pinaceae; genus Pinus; species Pinus tabuliformis. Next base: position 33,404,198 of record CM062804.1, read on the forward strand.
TAGTTAAGATTAGTGTCAACGATCTCTACTTCGACATGTACCGTCTTGTCCTCCAATGTAATGGAAAGGTTGGGAAGGACACCAAATGGTCGTGAATCGTGCCTGTCAAAAGCTTCCGTAGTGTTAGGGGACTGGTTCAGAGTGGGAGAACCAATTTCCTTCCAACAAGCGACATACATGATGCAGGTAGAAGAACCTTCATCGATTACATTCCTATGAATGATTTTCTCATTTATGATTACTTGAATGACAAAGGAAATTTGATGAGGTAAATGCAGAACATGGTTTTCCAAGTCAAAACAGATGAGATTAGAGTCAGCTGGATCAATACCCCCAATAGTGGACAGTAACAATTTCCACTGAGAAGGACAAATTTGAAGGACCTCGAGAGCAAACATAGCTGATGGTGCTTGAGCCAAATCTTCAACAATGTTATAATGTTGAGCAGCTCGAGCGTTGGGATTGTATGAGGACTTTCGAAGCACACCTCGAGAAGGTGGTCGAATGGAAGAATCAAGATTAGTGTTAGGTGTTGAGCCTGATTATCTTCTGTATTCAAAGGTATCACCGCATTGGACCCTAGTGCGTAATGGGGCGGCAACGCCGCTCGTAAAATATTTGCCCCCCTGCCAGGGCATTGCCCCCAAAGCTAAAAATAGATGTAAAATTGCCTTGTAAAATGTTGTAATTTCGTAGTCAATCTAGGCCGTTCATTAGACTGAGATTTGACGGTAGAAGTTATGTTTAATTTAGGCTTTTTTCCCCTAGAAGGCAACCCCTCATTATATATGAGGGAATTGTATTGCGTCTATGTAGATCTGTATTCCGAGTGAGGAAGAGAGAGGAGATTGAGAGCGAAGAGGATATTATAGTGAATCTGTTGTAGGTTGTATCTCTTCTGTTTGCTAGATAATATAAACGAAAGGACTTGCTGTTTCTCTGTAGACGTAGCCCAAACTAGGTGAACCATGTATATCTATGTCTCTCTTGTTTTATGCATTTTTTGTGTTTTTATTTCTGCAATATATTTTATGTGTTTCGTTTCTTTATAATATATAATTTTCTAATAATTAGGTCGCTCTATATGGAGAGGACTAGAACTTGACGGGGCAGAAGAAGGAGGGATACGTTCTTTCTCTTTCCTTGTCGATTGTGTATGAGTTTGATAATCTTTTGACCTAGTAGCCACATTGATCGAGGTACTCATCATGAACACTTGTGAACCTGAGGAAGCAGACAACTAAGGATGGTCTACCATTTGAGTCTGCTGGGATGGAAAGGGCTCTTTCAGGATAGCTGGGGTCCCTTTGATCAAATGACTAACTTCGGACCATCTATGACAATCCTTAGTATAGTGATTCTCCTCACAGATAAGGCATGGATACTTAGGTTTCCGTTGGGAAGCATCACCAAAAGAAGCTTTAGGAGGATCCTATTTTGGGGCATCAGCTTTACGCTTTCCTTTTCCTTTCTTCTTACCTTTAGAGGATTTATCCGTTGTGGTAGACTAGATAGCGTGAACCTCTGAGGTTTTACCAAGGACAAATGCATTATGAGAGGAATCATTGGGAGCAGTGTTAGAGACCGACTTCTGTTTGGAAGAAGATTTTGCAGGGGTCTAAGTCACTGAACCGCTTACTCCATCAACAGGAGGGGTAGCAAGAGACTTAGATGTCGTCAGATCAGATGATGGTTTGGGCGCATTGGGTAACACATCATATAATGTGCTGGACTGTGAATAGACAAGGTCTAGATACTGGGCACGCGTGATGGCTTGTTCCTTAGTGATGCATCCACGCATAGCAATGTCCTCAGTAATTTTGTTGACAAATGATTTGGTAAACCACTCGGTCAACAACTAATCAACAATTTCAAACTTAGTCAGATGGCGCCTACGTCTTCATTCATGGATGTGATTGGAGATGTGAGTCACAGTGTCTTGCTTGAGCAATGTTAATAGATGGGTGCCAGTTTCATCGCGAACCAGTAGCTAGAAATGTGTGAGTAATGCTATGGTAAAAGTGTTAAAGTCGTGATAGGTATTTCGAGGTAGATCAATATACCATTTGGTTGCATCCCCTATAAGAGTTTGTTGTAAAAGACGAAGATGAATGGAATAATCAACGTAGGAATTCGAGGTGCACCAGAGGTGATATGTCATCATGTGGGCTTGAGGGTCCTCTTTTTCTTTTCCTTCCAACTTTGGACAATCACTCAGAATCTTGGACAAAAGTGGAGGCCAGTATGGCAAATGAAGAATCGGGTCATTCGTGAGTCTAGACACATCTAGCTATTCCAGCATAGCCAAGAATGGGAATTGAGTATTGAAAGGCATTTGAGGTTGATAAGGGGACCCAACTGGCAGGGCCCATCCCTACTGGTAAGGATTTTGTCCCCACAGTGAAGGGTTTTGTCCATAAGGCATTTGATTTTGGCTCCACTGTAGGTTACCTTGCATGTAGGGAGGATTTTGACCTTGCAAGACTTGAAACTGTTCGGCTAGAGGCTATTGATAAGCAACATACTGGTTAAAAGGCTTTTGAGCCTATTGGCCTTGGACATATTGATTTTTCACCTCATGTCCCTGAGCATAAGGGTTTTGGAATTGTTGTCCTTGGACAAAAGGAGGCTGAACCTATTGCCCTTGGACATAAGTATTCTACACCTGTTGTTGCAGGACTTGACCCTGGCCCTGCCCTTGCAAGGTTTGACCTTGTTGATATGAGTATAAGGGTTGCTACTACCTGGGTTGACCTTATGGCTATAAAGGTTGTCCTTGCAGCTACAGAGGTTGACCTTACGAAGGCATAGGCTGGGAGGATTGTGGTGCATACTGTAATTGCAGCTGCATGGTTAGCTGCAACTGTTGTGAGGGTTTCTCCTATGGTTGTTGTAGTTGTCCTTGCTACGACATGATCTGGCCTTGCTGCTACATGGATGGACCCTGCTGCAAGAAGGTTTACCTTGCTGCTAGATGGATGGATCTTGCTACAACAAAGGTTTCCCTTGTTGTTGCAGGACTTGTCCTTGCTACTGCAAAGGTACTTGAACAGTTCTAGGAATGAAAACTTGAAATTTCCCAAACTGTATCTGGCCATACCCACCGGGCCCGACGAATGGACCAGGCTGGACATAAAGTCCAAGCTAAGGGATGTATGATGGATTAGCCATCACTTGTGAACCATATGGAACATAAGGAGGTTGGTACTGACCTTGAGCCATATTGGGTTGCTGATAATAGACATGACTTCACCCAGACGGACCAACATTGGGATGTTGGCACTGGACATGACTTGATCCAGTAGGGCCAACAGGATTTGAAATGGCACCCAAAGAGGGTTGGTTCATCCCAACCATGTGAGGTTGTGAGCCACTCACATTGGTTGTGCCAAACATCATAGAAACATTTGGACTCTGCCCCCTAGGCAGTGGAACAACCTGTCCACTTACTAGAGGGATCAAAGAACTAACAACGACATGTCACGAGATCACCGGTTGAACCAGATGGGTCACTTGGACTAATGAAACAAGAGGATTGGGAATGGTGGGTTGCACCGAGATTGAAGTAACTGATGAAATCATCATCTGTTGGGAGGTCGGGTTTTGAATGAACGAACCTATGGCATGCATAGCACCAGATGCCCAAATAGGGTTGTGATACAATGATGAGGTAGTAGGCATGCCTAAAACCAATTGAGCTAAAGTCACATAATTACGTGGAAACATAGGATGAAAACTAATCGGAATGCTTCCCATGTAAGGGAAACCTTCAGGAGGGAAAGGATATTCCTGCTCCTTGACTGTGCATGAAGTGTAAACCTCCGAGTGACCCGGAGAGGAGACTGGGATTTCACCTTCTGATTCCATGGGTGAAAATAGAGGACGATGGACTACCGAAGATGTTTGAGGGGATAATTCCAAAGGAATACCCGACTGAGCGTACAGACTCTATGAATGCTGCGGTGATATAACAAGAGGATTGAACAAAGGATTTGGAGGATAAACAACCAGTCCAAGCTGACCTTCAGAAGTTGGCAGACTCTCGAGAGTCTGGATAGAGTTATCCAGAGATTCCGGGCCAATGTCAGAAAGTGACCCAGTATCTGAAGGGAGAGGACGAGGTGAACATTTTTGAATACTCAGAACAATTCCAAGCTCAACACCTTGGTCCTCAAGCGACTGTGGAAATTCAGGAAAAGGCTCCTCAGACAATTTTTCAGATAGAGGAGAGGCAGAGGAACTAGGCGAACCAATTTGTTTAGCCATGATGATCTTGTCTCAAATAACCAAAAGAGAGATTGATTTCAAGGGCTTTAAAATGTATTTAAAGGGATACTAACAATGTGGTATAAAAAATTCAAACAGGGATGTTATAAGATTGTGCGAAACAATTTGTTAAGATGCAAATACAAACTGGTGCTCTTTCATGTTTTAAGAGTCGAGAAAGAAGAAAAGGTGACTCTATCACTTTCGATTTCAAACAAGCTCGAAAGGACAAGCGCTTGGGTGATCTTTTATATTTAGGGAGTCAAAAAGATCAAAATGACTACTCAAGATGATCTAGGTAAAAAGTATTACTAGGTAACCATGAAGTGTAGAATACCTCCCAACGAATCGAGAAGTATGGGTACACAATCTCCCTGAATGTTATGTTTGGTGTATCATGTTTACAAGGTGGAAGACTCAACTTCCTATGGATAAAGGATTGCAACCTAGTGGGGTCTCCCTTTATATACTCGATAGTACGGGGAGCACAAGTCTATACTAGCGTTGTCTAGTGCTGAAGCAAACAACAACTACTAGGTTTGAAGACGCCGAAACACGTCTCTAGCCTAGACATTCTAAGATTTGATTATTAGCTTTCAAATGTGCTTTAGGTTAATTGAGTACATTTTAGATTTTATCTTGAAATTATGTCTCGGTTTTCAGGCCTTATTGATGTGACTCAAAGAAACCTATATGCAACTAAATGTGACAAGACCCTTTCAATTCAATGAATTGTGTACACTAATGAGAGTAGAAAACACACTCAAATGCAACAAAACAAGCAATTGAAAGAAAAAATATTTTTCACTATTTCCTTTTGAAAACAAAAATGATGACAAACTCTTTCCAATTCCTAACTTTCCTACCCAATTCACTTCAAGTGGTCCTTGACTAGTAAGAGAATTCATTTCTTTTCTAATGAAAGTGATGATGCAATTCTAGCCTTCAATTATTCTATCTAATGTAACATATTGATTCAACAAACTAGAATTATGTATTTTTCAATGAAATGACAGAATGAATATTTCACAAACAATTCAATGAAATATTTGCAATACATTCAATCACAAACAAACACAAAGCACAAAAGAGAATTCCTTTAAAAAATAATGAAGCAAAGATTGAACCAAAAACAATATGGGCAATGTGATCTATGCTTGAAAAGAGATGCTCAAACACTAAACAAAACTTTTCAAACTTGTTAAATGGAAATCAAAGCAACAAAAGGACTAATCAAATGAAATGCAAGGAGCAAATTTTACTATTATCTTGACTTTCCGAGTAGGCAAACAAGAGAATGGGTGATGACCTAGATGCCCTACAGTTATACACCATCCAAGAACTCAAGAAACCAAGTGAAGAAAATGAAAATCAACCAATCATACAAACTGAGCTAAAAGAGCTTTCCAGCTAGGGAGAACACAGTAAAAAAAGTTGAAAGACAGAAATCAGAAGGGAAAGACACACTGGCTATGATCTAGGGTAAACCCTGATCTTCGCCTATAGGAATTGGCGCGATTGCCTAATTGACATCATGCGCCAAAAGGGGGTCGGTGTGACTGTTTTTGAGAAACTCGTGTTGATCGGCACGATTGTGAGAAAAATAAATGCGTTGAATGAGGATTCAAGGAAAAAAATAAAAATTTTCAAAGGCTAAGACCAAACTTGCCACTGTAACTTTTAGGCTCAGAGTAGTAAACTAGGCAAAGCAGAGAACACTAAACGGAAATGGTGATACTAGAAAATTTCACACAAAACCATAAAATGACAATCAATCAAACAGAAGGATTGGCTCCCCAGTGGAGTTGCCATTTTGTGTTGCAGGTAAATTCTCAATGTCAACAAAAGCAATTCCTCTAGCCCGAGAGAGCGGGTCTAGCCACAAACAAACAATCTATGGACAATATCCTTAAGCTAGAATCAAGAGGGCCTACCTCTTAGAATGCTATTCCACTTGGTGATGATCCTGCTTCCTCACTCCATCTATCTTTCATTCCTTTCCTTCGAATACTTGAAATAAGCAAACAACAACAACAACAAATGTGATAGCATATAGTATTGTATTCCTCCTACTTAGTAGGTCAAGGAACATTAAGCCATAAGGATGTAAAATGACACTTCATGTAGGAAATCAATTGATAGTTGCATTAATATAAATCAGAAAGAGATTACAACCAGTGCCTTGATGTTGCTGGTCTCCTCCGACCTATTCGGGTTCCCACACTTCTGCTAGCACTTCATGGATAGCCCCAACAATGGAAGTTTTAAGGCCTCTTTCCCTATAGTCTCAAACCAAACCAAAATCACACTATTCTCCCTCAAACACACACTAGAAAACTACAAGCTATAAATGACTTGCTGGTTATTCAAAGTTGCTCCAAAACTCCAACTAGCTTTTGCTTAGGAAAAAGAGAGGCTTATATAGCTTGGATGGATGGGAGATGGTTCCTCTCATCATGGGAGAAGGACTTAGCTCTTGAGGTTGTTCCATCCTAATAGGGGAAAGGAGCCCAAACTAATTTCCTTGGCTCTATCTGGCCCAACCATCTACCAGAATTCTGTTACGAAGCTTCTAGACATGGAAGCTTCGATTCCTTATTTAAAAACCCTTCCAAAAGATGATCGATGCAACTAGAAAATGGCTCAGTCGATCCGATCAGTGAGAGGGCTAGTTTTAACCTTTGTAAATCGGCACAAGGAGAAAACTGGTCAGTAGCATCGTCTTGTAAACTAGGATAGAAGAAAGATTCTGGGGAAATGTGTAAAGGGGAATCATTATGCTCATGAAGAGGGACATACTAGGAGTTTCCTCATGACAGGAAAGCATGTCGGGTACACTGTAGAGTTCCTCCAGGAGCATAGAGAAGGAGTACAGGGATAGTGAATAAATGTTGTGTAACAGCTAGCAAGGACAAGTTGTTACTAGAACAACGCGCAATGAATAAGGTGAACCAAAGCAAGAAGAGGACTGTTAGGGAGATGCAGTTGACAACACAAACTGGTGATTTTGACATGGATCGGGTAATTCTAGACTTAGGATCTGACACTAATTTACTGCTGAAGAAGACTTGGGAATCTATGGGGAAACCTAAGTTGCATTGGTCGCCAATCCATTTGCACATGGAAAACCAACAAAAGATAATCCCAATGGGCCGCATGCATGGGGTAGTTGTAGATATTGAGGGAGCCAGTGTGCTCGTAGATTTTGAAGTTATTGAAATAATAGATGACAATAATCCATACCCAACATTTCTCAGGATTGATTGGGATTTCAACATGAATGTTATTATTAAGTTGAAGAAGTGAAGCATGGTGTTTGAAAATAATGAACTTATAGTGGTTGTTCCATTGGATCCAACTAAAGGTGTGCGATACACAGAGCCAGTCCGTGATGACTATTATGACGAAGACATTGATCACATATATAAGCTGACTATGTGAGACGAAGACTGGATTACTCCCACTGCAGATGGGGGGATTAATTGGGAGAATGATAGTTCATGCTAATCAAACTTAGATGAAGAATTAGAAAACTGGGAGAATCTGTTACATGAGGTCTCTACACTACGATGCAATAGGCTTACAAAGTCTCTGTGTTGTATATCAACTAAGGTACATAAATTACCTTATTACGATGGGTTAGATGATGTCAATATTTCTATTGACCATTTTGAAAGAGACGTATTAGAGCAGCATAGGTTCCAAGCTCTAGATTTGGCTTTAAGAGCTATGCCTGCAAGATGGTGGGGAACCCACAAGGATAATATTTTTGATTGGAAGGAATATCACAGACTAACGAGATTAAGATTTGTTTTGCAAAAATGCGGCTCGGTGAAAATTACATAGCTAAGTATGACCTGCGCAAACATCTAGCTCAATGGACTAAGTCTTGGGGTGAGGTACCTCAACTGAAATTGGTACATATCTTTATTCATACCATAGATGTTATACTAATGAACTGGTATTTGGAGATGAAGCTATGAGATGGGACAATTGATTGGGATGAAATAAAGGAGAGTTTCATGCTGACATTCAGCGTTGAAAACGGGTTTGAATGCATTGATGAGGTGCTTTAGGAGATTAAGGCAACGATCTTCCGAACACCATTATAACCTATAACTTGGATGCATCTTGACTGGAGCATGCAACTACAACATGCTTTGGAATGCTACAATGTTACTATGGAAGGTGACGAGGATCTATGAAATATCCATATTCCTGAGTCAAAGGGACTGCGTGAAGTTGCAAGACATGATGTAGAGATCCCTGATATACCACAACCGGTAAAGTCAAAACAAGTAAATATTGGCTTAGAAGCAAAACCAAAGTTCACACATATTGGTGACTATTGGGATGAATACATGGTAGGCAATTTTGCTGAATTATTTCATGAATATTAGGATTTATTTCCGAAAACATTCTCTGAAGTGAAGGGTATAGTAGGTGAGTTGGGTATGATGAAGACCAATTTAAAGCCAGATGCGAAGCCGGTTAAGCAACACCCATATCAATTGAACCCCAAGTACAAGGAAAAGGTAAGACGAGAGATGGATAAGATGCTCATGGTAGGTATAATTGAGTCAGTAGAAGAGTTAGAATGGGTTAGTCTGATGGTGGTCTAAGAGAAGAAAACAAAGGGTGATATAAGGATCTATGTAGATCTGTGAAAGTTAAATGATGCATGTGTGCATGACCCCTTTCCTACACCTTTACAGATGAAGTTTTAGAAAAAATTGCCAGACAGGAGGCTTATTCATTCACAAATGGATTTTTGGGATATCACCAAATTAAGATTGCATCGGAGGATAGAAGCAAGACTACCTTCACTATAGAGTGGGGTTCATTCCAATATACAGTTATGCCTTTCAAACTAAAAAATGCTCCTACAATATTTTCAAGGGTGGTAGTCGCAGCATTCAAGGAATTTATTCACAAGTTTTTGGAGGTCTACTTTGACGATTGGACAATATTTGGGCTAGTTAAGAAACATGTTTCTAGTCTGCGCCTAATGTTGGATACATGCAGGAAGTATCAGATTTTCTTGAATTTGAAGAAATGTATTTTTTGTGTACCTTATGGAGTACTGTTGGGACATGTCGTATGTAAGTAGGGATTGATGGTAGACCCTACCAAGTGTTTGGTCAATTTAGTGATGTCTAAATTGCAACTTTTAAATGTCAACCCGGGGCTCGTAAGCTGATGAAGTGATGTGTACTGTATGTACTTAGGCAACTGTTTCTTAAGTTTTTGTCGTTTTTAACTTTTTAAGTTTGTTTTCAAATATATTTCGCCTATTGTGAGGTTGATGGAAATGAAATAAAGTGAGTGAAGTGTGTGTGATTGTGATGAGTTCTAGATGATTTCTTAAAACTTAAAAGTAATCTACAAGAAAGCTTCGAGCAACAACTGAAATGAAATTAACTCTTAAAGGAAAAATGAAGGCATCAAATAAAAGACCAATGGCATTGGCCCAGTACCTCTACTGCTGATAAAAATGAGATTGAAAATGACATCTACATTAACTCAATTAAGAAACAAGAACAACTACTTTAACTCCTCAATTAAATCTTAAGCAATGTACAATCTAAGTGACAAATCACACTACTTAATTTCCCCTTAACCTTTCTGCCTTCAGCTGGATTGATCATATAAGAAAGAGTTATGAGAAAGTTAGCAATGTGAGTCTTAAAACAAAATAAACCAAGCTGCACTAAGTGATGTTCTGGCTCCACTAAAAGTTAGTTGATTATGATAAAAAGAGCCATTAAAAGATAAACAACTTGATAAGCTATGAGCAGAAAATAAAGTGCAAACTAAAGCAATGATACTAATGGAAATCAAAAATAAAGATCAACAGTCTAGATAAGACGATCACAAATGCCACTAGCTGTAAAAAGAGAAGAAAGAAAACTGTCCCGGGCACCTAAGAAATCTGCAAAAACACACTGATCAGTCATGGAAAAGTGCAGAAATATAAATGAGCAGAATTCAAAGTTATATACAGCTATTGTACATGATCAAAACATAGCAATCAAAAGCATTCTGTACAACTATTATACATAAACTGATAAGAAGAAATGCTAGAAATGAAAAGCACTGTACAGGCCTTAAGTAAACAGGGGCCCTCTGCCTACTCCAGCCAGCTCAAAGATCGATTACACGCTCAAATGGAGAACAGTCTTCTCATATATTATGTAGCAAAATAGAGAGTACAGTGGGAGATCAAAATTACATATCAGCAGCTAACTAATCAGCGTTCAGAGACGCTTTATTTATAGCAGAGAAAACAAAACTAACTTAACACAAACTACGCTATTCTATCAGCTGTGTAAAAACACGTAATCTAGCACAGTCCTCGGATTTAGGCAACGGTCGTGGTGGGCATTAAATCTTCTGTTGGATTCGTGTTTCCCATCATCTGCGTGGCTGAGGAAGAGGCCAGCTGTTCTTCACGTGCTCTAAAACCGAACACGCAGAGCCGTGCCACCGCCAATGACCTCTGTTTGACCGTAGTTGCCCCCTCGTTGACCATGGGTTTTTATGACTGGTTTGGCTGAGCTGGAAGGACACACACCATGTCCTTGGTTCCACGAACTTGCCCATGCGGCTCTTCTGCCCAGAGGACACCTGGAACATGCCGTTTAATAAAACAGCTACGGAATCCGGGGTTGGCTGCAGAAACCGGGATCGGCTGCGGAAACCCTGTGTGAGCTGCGGAAAGTGCAGCACTTGAACCAAAATTCTAAACCAACAACACAGTCATTAGCATAATTAACAAACCATGTAAAAAGTCCTAAAATACAATGATTTGAGCAATTTGATGGAGGGAATGAGTGGCAAAAGAAGGAAATGAATAGGAAAAGGAGGCTGAGAGGATGTGTAAAGAAGTGCAGGTTTGAGGCTCAACACCAAGGTCATTGTAATTATCAATTTGGATCCACCCGGGAATGTAAATCAGATACACACAACTTTGGGTCATACAGGGTATTATAGGAAGTTTATAAAGGTGTATGTGCAGATCACTGTGCTAATGGATAGGTTGTTGAAGATGGATGCTACATTTTATTGGGATGATGACTATTAGAAGAGATTGGATTTTCTTAAAGAGAAGATGGTTACAAGGTCAATCCTAGTATACCTAGATTGGAAGAAAGAATTTCATGTGCATGTGGATGCATCTTATATAACGTTGGGAGTTGTTTTAGCTCAACCAGGTGAAAGAGATATTGACCATATAATTGCCTTTGCAAGTATGAAACTATCTAAGGTGGAGAGAAACTATTCAACCATAGAATGAGAAGGATTGGCCATGGTATATGCACTACAAAATTCAGGCATTATCTACTAGGTGCACACTTTAAAATGTACATGGATCATTTTGCATTCAAATACTTGGTCAATAAGCTTATGTTGGGGGGGAAGATCTGTAGATGGTTGCTTCTCTTCTGGGAGTATGATTTTGAAGTGATATTTAAGCCAGGGAGGATAAATGTTGGACTTGATCTCCTCTCTAGGATCAAGAACAACGAATAACCCAATAATATTAATGAAGGATTACCTAACGTGCAACTCTTCGTTGTTAGAGTTGTTGATGAACATTTTGTGGAGATTATTTATTTTCTATCTACTTGCGGAGTTGCTAAAGGATACACAACACATCAAAAGAAGGAACTAATAGTCAAGGATGCATATTTCTTAGTGATTGCATGACACTTATATAAGATGGGACTGGATGAAGTACTGCGTTGATATGTACCTCAGCATGAACGACACAGTATTCTAGCTTAAGCACATGGTGGTGTCGCAGGAGGACACTATGTAGGTAAGGAAACTGTGCAGATGATTCTGCGAGCTGGCTTATGGTGGCCTACGGCACATAAAGATTCTAAGGAGTACTGCAGTGTGTGCAATGTGTGTTAGAGCATTGGAAGACCATCGCAAAGGTATGAATTTACCTTAAATCCATAGGTCATGCTGCAAGCATTTGATAAATGGGAAATTGAAATTTTTCCACCAATTAATCCATCAGGGAAGAAGACAAGTGTACTTTATATTATCATTGTGTTGACGGTGCTGGACCCCCCAACATGTCAAGGGTGTCTCCTCGGTAAGAAGTCCCAATTAGATCTCAAACCATTTTGTGTAGGATTTCAAGTAGTGGGTTGTAAGGTAATGCCTTGATCGTGATGTCGCATAGAGGCAAGTAAGATAACTTTGTTAGTAGCAAGGGTTTGGCTAATGTAGAGAGTCAAGGAATGTGTACGAGAGGTTCCAATGCTTCGAAGGGAGAGGAAGGTGAAAGTGAGTTCTAGGTTGAAAGGGATTAGTCCCAACTCGAATAGGAACACACCACACAAAGGACATGCACATCTTCTGGCAGAGCAGTCCACTCGGATGTGGAAGTCACAGCATACGAGGTAAGATAACATGAACAACACCCACAGATCAGTCTGAGATGAGTGTGACGGTTGATATAGCAAGTTTCATGAGAAAGGTCCCTCTGATGTCCGGAAGAGCAGTCAACACGGATGATGATATCATTAATAACATATGCAACACATTAATAATAAGATTCATATAATTGCATAGAAATCAGTTCATACAAAAGTACGTAAGTTAAACAACATATATCATTAAGGCAACCGGAATTGTCTAACTACAATAACGACATATGCATGAAAATGTGTTGGCTCTTATTATATAAAGTAGTGTAAGTCACAATCATACAATACACCATGTAAACCTACTAGCCCCAACAGTGGAACGTTACAGCCACATCCGCTTGCTCCTCCAAAGAGATGTACTAGCTCTGTGCAGTGGAGAAGCCAAGGCATGCTACAATATTTTCCAAGCCTTCTTCAAGATAGTCTTAGTAGAAGATTTCCTGACCAAAAGCCTCTACAATGAGTTATGAGGGAATATTTATAGCAAAGCGTGGGGTGACCATTGACATTCCCCTTTGTGACCATTCAACTACCCTCATGACTTTTCACCTACTCTATGATTGTACATACCTCTTGACACTTGACTTACACTTGACATGAATCAACATTACAATGCACATGTACCCATGTGAACAATGTCTTAGACAAGCCAAAATATACATCATTCGAACTTAGACAACCATAGAAGTCCAATTTCTCAACATCCTCATGCTGATCAACAGTGACATATTGATGCCAAGATTGGTAGTCCTTGAGTGTGTCCGTGTGTTCTGCTGTGACATCCGTCTAAAACCTAAACCTTGCATCCATAGCATCTGGGTACACTTCTCGAGCTCTTCTTTCCAACTCGTTTGTGAGCATGCACATCATTTTCTTTAGTGTGGTCAGACCAGCAACATACTTGCACATGATGTCTTCACTGATAGGAAAGTTTGGGCTGGTGGCGGTGTGCATCAGCTCATTGAAGTACGAGTCAAACTCTTGTTGGACCTGCTTCTTGGTCTTCACCTGAGTGAGGGTCCCAAGTGATGGGATCACATGAGTGTGCACTATAACCTCCATGCTTTTGAATACTCATACATGGGAAGCCTATATGCTAGTGATGAGTTGTGTTAGGTCTTCATAGTTCTAGATCTAACGCTGGATACGTGATTGGAGCTCGACTGCATTAGCCTTCATCATCTTTGGAAAATGAAGCAAGGCTCCCTTGCACTTCATTGTCCATGCTCGCATGTTATCAACAATAATATGTATGTTCTTCAAGATGCATACTCTTCTTGCACATCACTGCTGCCATCCATGGAGATGAACGACTGCTTGATGCATGGTACCAAACTTGGAGTACAATGCTCATATAACTTTGTCCAAGGACAACACTTCATCCAGTATTTCCTTCTTCAGTTCAGCTTAGGCATAAATTGTCACCAAGTCTCCTCGGTTGGCCACCTATAGTTCCTTCACCCTTCACTCATTCTCAGCTATTGAGAAAATGAACACTTGAGCTAGTGGCTTTGGCATACACTCTAGTTGCATTAGCCAATGCAGCTGGATGCTTGTGCATATCAGTCACAATCACTTTCTCTTCAAATTGCATAGGGTATATTTGGTCTTCTAGAGTCGGTACTCTCTGAGACTGCACAACTCTGTGATGAGATTTTTCAAAGGAGATGTTGTGCATCTCTACTTCGAGTTGACCCCCAAGGATCTCAGTGCCTCCTTGGTCATCTGAGACTTGCTCATCGTCTGGATGCATTGATGCAGGTGAGTCAAACTCTCTTTGGTGAGGCATGAGGTCAGTGTCCTGTTCCAACCTTGCTGCTCCATGTTTGCATCCAAATGTTCAAGAGCCTGTTCTATGTCACGAGAAAATTCTTGCCCTTATGAGGGTTCACCCTATTCGCCTGATGCCAGATGTTCAGAAGAATCAATTACTTGTATGGGTGATGCTTCATCTGTCTGCATGTGATGTTCCCCTTGCTGAATCTGCTGCTACTATGTTTCCTTCTCATGTTGGTGCAACTCTTGTTCTTTCTGGAGTTGCTCCATCAACTCATGAAACTCCTTCTTTGCTTCTTCCATTATCTTCTTATCCCTCTACCTTCATGTGATTCGCTTGTTGCATTTTTATCTCTTATGTTGAATAGCCATAACTACTTCTTCTACAAGTGGATCTGCTTAAAACTTGCAGCTTTGTTCCTCCTCCATGCGGTCGATAATATTTCTCTTCGCTTTTTCGTGCACAGTTATGCTTGGCTCTGCTGTTTCTATTGTTGCTGCTACTATTGGTGTTTTCCGTGATGCTGCTCCACGCTGCTGTGCTAACCACTCTATGGTGAAACTGACCTATTCATTGGGTCTAGAGGAATTGAGGAAATACCTCCATGAGTCCTCCTCGGTCCAATGATATGTCCCATGGATTCAATTGCACTAAACTCTCATGCAGTGATCCTTCACAATGCAATGTGGGTCATACAGGTTGAAGCTTTGGAGGTCGAATGGGTACTTCTTCATCTATTTAGATTTGACATCTACTTGCTTGATGCTCCAGATCTCGTATAACCCAATCCGCAATGAAAGATTGGGCCAAGGTTGTTATGAAACCAGCTCAAGAAAAGATAGAAAAGAAAGATCAACGCCTTAGAATTCAGCCTCTTCGAGGGGGCAACCTCCTTTACATTACATAAATGAACAATTCTTGGATGATACAAATGAAAAAACCTCGTTTCTATATATAGGAGTCTAAGGAGTCACAATATAATCCAGCCGACCTAACAATAATAATATAAAGCCACAAAAATAATAATAGAGGGATTCTAAGGGGCACAGAAATAACAATATGTGGGTAATAGGGGCACAACAATATAAATAAGGGGTATAACTACAATAGTAATGGGGTAATCACTAGTATTATAGGGACCCAACATGCCCCTCTCCTTCAAAAAAGTGTTGTCCTCAACGCTTGAGCAGTTCTGGATACTTCTGCATAAAATTCTCATCCTCCCATGTGGAATCTTCAGCGGATAAGTTCTTCCACTTGATAAGATACTCTGAAATTGATCGATTTCATAGCTGTCGAGTTCTTGTTTCTGTGACTGCTTCCGGTTCCAATATAATTTTTCCTTCCTCGTCAAGTTCTGGCAATATTGTTTGAACTGGGAGCTTGTCGCCTATAACCTTCTTTAAACATGAAACATGGAAAACTGGGTGCAATCGAGAAGCTGCAGGAAGCTCCAATTTGTATGCCATAGTACCAATCTTTTCCAACACCTTGTACGGACCATAATACTTTGGTGATAATTTATTATCCTTCTTAGCTTGCTTTAGGGACATTTGCTTATATGGTTGTAGCCGTAGGAATACCCAATCACCTACATCAAAACTTCTTTCACTGCGATGTTGATCTGCCTGTTGTTTCATTCTATTTTGTGCCAACACGAGGTTATCCTTTAAGAGTTGGAGGACTTGTTGTTGATGTTCGATGTGATGTTCCACTGCCTGAACCTTAGAATTTTCTCTTAAATATGATGTGATTGATGGTGGTTGATACCCATAAAGTGCCATAAATGGGGTCATTTTTGTTGTTGTATGGAAGGAAGTGTTATACCACCATTTAGCCAGAGGCAACCATTTGACCCATTGTGTCTGTTTATCAGATACAAAGCAACGAAGATATCCTTCCAAACATTTGTTTACTATCTCAGTTTGCCCATCAGATTGAGGATGATAAGATGAGCTATGAGCTAACTGAGTACCAAGACAAGAAAATAATTCTGTCCAAAAATTTCCAGTGAAAATGGGATCTCTGTCACTTACAATAATCTTTGGGTTTCCATGTAGCTTTTGAACTGTTTCCATAAATGCAGTAGAAACTGTACTGGCTTTAAATGGATGTGATAATGCACAAAAGTGTGCATACTTGGTAAGTCTGTCAACTACCACCATGATGACACTTTTTCCCTCAGACTTGGGTAAACCTGTGATAAAATCCATTGAAACCTCCTCCCAACGTTGGCTTGGAATGGATAAAGGTTGTAATAGACCCGGTGTCTTAATTGTTTCAACTTTATTTTGTTGGCAAACCAAACATTCCGCCACAAACTTTTGAATATCTGATTTAAGGCCATCCCAAAAAAATTCCTTCTTAACCCTGTGGTAAGTTTTTAAAAATCCTGAGTGCCCTCCTAAGGGAGAAGTGTGCAATTCCATAAGAATCTTTTGTTTTAGCTGGGAATTCTTACAGAGGTATAAGCGATCTTTGTACCATAACGAATCATTTTGCCAGCTAAATGTATCAGAAGTACTGGAATCTTGTTGTAGCTTTCGAATAAGTGCCCACACTTCTTCGTCATTCTTCCATTCCTCCTTTGCTTCATTTATCCAATCTGGTTGGATAATAGAAATGGCACACAACAATGCTTCCACATCCTCATCCTTTCTTGAGAGTGCATCTGCCACCACATTTTGCTTCCCTTTTTTGTAGATGATTTCAAAGTCATAACCCAACATCTTTGTGACCCACTTTTGTTGCTCTTCAGAGGATAATCTTTGTTCTAAAAAGTATTTAAGGCTATCATGATCCGTTTTTACCTTGAAGTGTCTTCCCATTAGGTAGGGTCGCCATTTCTTAAGTGCATGGAGTATTGCCAACATTTCCTTCTCATAAATAGCTTTGCTTAAAAACTTTCCCTTGATTGGACGACTTTCAAAAGCAATGGGTCTTTCATCTTGCATTAGAACAACACCAATTCCATTTCCTGAAGCATCACATTCCACAATAAAGGTTTTTGTGAAGTCCGGTGTAGCTAAGACCGGTGCTTGGCACATTGCCTCTTTAAGATGTTTAAAGGCCTTTGTTGCTTCCAGAGTCCATGAAAATGAATCTTTCTTCAATAATGTTGTTAGAGGTGCTGCTATTCTCCCATAATTCTTAACAAACTTGCGATAATACCCTGTCAACCCAAGAAATCCTCGCAGATGCTTTATGGATGTGGGGATTTTCCATTCCTTAATGGCTTTAATTTTGCTAGGGTCTACCTTAACTCCTTCATGAGATACAATATGACCCAAATATTCCACCTCCTGGACTCCAAAGAAACATTTGGATCTTTTTGCATATAATTGTTTCTCCTCCAATAGTTGTAGCACCTTGTCAACATGTTCAACATGATCCTTCCAAGACTTGCTGTAGATTAGTATATCATCAAAAAATACTAACACAAATTTTCTAAGGAATGGTTTGAAAATTGAATTCATCAAACCTTGAAATGTTGAAGGTGCATTGGTAAGGCCAAAAGGCATGACCAAAAATTCATAATGACCCTCATGAGTTCTAAATGCCGTTTTCGGAATGTCTTCAATCTTCATTCTGATTTGATGATATCTCGAACGAAGATCCAACTTGGTGAAGTAAATTGATCCATGCAATTCATCCAGTAATTCATCAATGACAGGAATGGGGAACTTATCTTTAATAGTGAGCTTGTTGAGCTCCCTATAATCTGGACACATGCGCCATGATCCATCCTTCTTGTGCACCAATACTACTGGAGCTGAGAAAGAACTTTGACTCGGTTGAATTATACCAGCCTCTAGCATTTCTGCAACCATACGTTCAATTTCACTTTTTTGGACATATGGATATCTGTACGGCCTGATGTTTGGAGGAACACTTCCTGGAATCAGATGAATAGCATGATCATGATCACGCATAGGTGGGAGACCTTTGGGAGTCTCAAATACCTTGGAATGATTGTCCAGGACTTTTTGGAGATCTGGAGAAATAGATGATTCCAATGTGGAAACATCTAGCGAACATAATTGTGCAATTACACCTCTTTGCTCCTTTTTTAGAAGCTTTGTCATGCCATTAGAGCTGATTATCTTTCCTGGTTTCCCTGCAATACCCCTTAATTCAACTTCCTTTCCTTCCACAGAAAATTTCATGAAAAGTTCTTGAAAATTAAAAGCTATTGTACCCAAGGATTGTAGCCATTGGACTCCTAGTACAACATCAGCACCTCCCATTGGAATGGAAAGCATTGGGCTAGTCAATACATATTCTCCCATGGATAGCTTGATATTATGGCACTTTCCAGAACAATTTATTGTTCCTCCATTTGCAATCATCACTTGACACTCTGGTGCTGGATATAGGAAGCAATTCAATTCTTTTGCTACCCTACAATGAATAAAATTGTGGGTGCTTCCTGAATCAATCAACACTATTACCTTTTTCTTCTTGATTTGTCCTTCTATCTTGATGGTTTGAGGAGTGGTAATTCCCGCCAATGCATTACAAGATATGGTCGGATTTATTTGTTCTTCATCTAGGCTTTGTTCCTGGAATATATCCTCTTCTTTTGACCTTTCTTGCTCCTTTTCTTCTTCCTCTTCACAATCTATGTAGAATAATTTCTTCTCAGCACACTTATGACCTTTTGTGTATTTGCTATCACAATTGTAACAAAGCCCTTTTGCTCTTTTTTCTTCCAATTGTTGTGGTGTCAACCTTGTAGGTTGTGGAAGACTATGGGCAACAACACTTCCGTCTTTATAGTTGTGAATGGTATGCTTCCTAGTTGCCATAATTTTGCTTTCCATTTTTCTTGCTAACCTGAATGCCTTCTCTAATGAATCAGGTTCCCAAAGGCGCACATCATGTTGGATATTATCCTTTAAAGACCCTATGAACACATCAATCCTATGCTCCTCTGGAATATCTTTTACCCTTATGTTCAATTTTTGGAACTCCTCAATGTGCTCCATTATTGAACCCTTTTGTTTGAGACTTATCAATTGGCTAAAAAAAGTGTTGCTTTTTGTATCCTCATAATGTGCTATCAATTCTTCCGTAAAAATTGCCCAAGTGATAAATTGTTTACGAGAACAAAGCCATTGATACCATACAAACTGATTTGGTTCCAAATATAAAGTTGCCATACGTACCTTTTGTGTGTTTTGCACATTATTGAGATCGAAGAATTGCTCCATCTGTAATATCCATGTGGCGGGATCCTTGCCATCAAACTTCCTCATATTGATTTTTGGAACATGGTGAGTCTTCGATCCAACATTAGAGTCTATGGAATCATGATTAACATTTCTTTTGTTCTCATCATGAGTTTCCTTTAGTACTCTTTCACCCTTAGTGACTATTTCTTGTAGCAACTTATCCATCTTATCATCCATGCCATCAATTTTAGCGTCCATGCCATTCACCTTAGCTTCCATGCCATCCATCTTAGCTTCTACACCTTTCTTTAAACCATCCATCTTAGCTTATACATCTTTACTTAAACCATCCATTTTAGATTCTGTTGCTTTTTGTGCAAGTGACACTCGTTGCACTTGTTCTTGTAATTTTGATATATCATATAGCATTTCTTCTTCTTCTTCATGAGTCATGCTAGAGCTTTCAGGCTCCTTACTAGGTGTTTGCATTTTCTTTCCTCGGGGCATCAGTTACCAATAATAATTCTCTAATATGCCCTTTGAATTCCTTCAAAATAAATTTTCAAACCAAGCTTAAGCAAAAATTAAAGAAAATTTACACACCTTTTTTCACTTTGTAGGAGCTCGATATTTCCTCCGAGGTATCTCTGTACTTTCTGATTATCTAGTTCTGAATGTGTGACCTATAGTAACCCTCTATGTCCTCTTTCCAATGCCACAAGTCTGACCCAAATTGGATTCTCCAAGGAAGAGTTATGCGAAATCTCCCACAGTGACTTGATTATAGACTAGTTCAGTAGAGTGAACTTGTAAGACGTGCCACGTGTCACTGTTTCAACCTTTAACTCTAAAAAATATATAAAAGAAAACTACAGTCCATCCTCTTTCTGTACCTTCTTACAAAATTTCAATCCGATGCTCAGAAAGAAAGTTATGACGATTTTCCCCAGGTCACCTGTTTTGAGTGTAATTCAGGAGTCTGCAAAAAGACCAACTTCCTTAGATTATATCTCCGAAAATATTGCGCGAAAAACTCTGAAATTCAGACGCAAGGTTCAGCGCGATTTCTTCTCAAATGGGTTTTTTTTGCAACTTCTGAAACATCACAGAAACAAAGTTATAGCGAAAATTCCATGATGACCTGTTTGGAGCAGTGAAACCCTAGAATCCAAAGCTCTGATAGCAAATGTTATGAAACTAGCTCAAGAAAAGATAGAAAAGAAAGATCAACGCCTTAGAATTCAGCCTCTTCGAGGGGGCAACCTCCTTTACATTACATAAATGAACAATTCTTGGATGATACAAATGACAAAACCTCCTTTCTATATATAGGAGTCTAAGGAGTCACAATATAATCCAACCGACCTAACAATAATAATATAAAGCCACAAAAATAATAATAGAGGGATTCTAAGGGGCACATAAATAACAATATGTGGGTAATAGGGGCACAACAATATAAATAAGGGGTATAACTACAATAGTAATGGGGTAATCACTAGTATTATAGGGACCCAACAAAGGTACCTTCTTCTTCCGCTACAGCCTAGCTGTTAATCCTGCTGAGATATGATATGCTACTTCCTACACGATAAGCATGTCCAAAGAAAACTTTGGCAGAATATGCGAAGGCTTCTCCATACTGAACACTCTAATTAACATGCCGTCTGGCGAGGCATACCAATCTGTAATGCCTAATAATGCCTTCATCGCTTCTTCTGACATGCAGGGTGGATTGTGTTCAAATATCAATCTGTACAATGGGGTGACAAGATGGTCAGACATTTGTATGATCACTCCTCTGAAGCTGCACTTGGACAATAACCTGAAATATGTGCTCACAATAGTCTCCGCTGATGACCATGCCCACTCTAAGCCCGTGAACTTATGTTGGGCACGGACTGCATCTAGAATGTAGGAAGACATGTAAATCTTTGCATGCATGCCTCTGGGTGACTGTCAAGCCTTTGTGACTTGCTCCTTCAGCTGATGCGCCAGTATGCCAGACAAGTTGCATGGTCTTCCTTCTCTAGCCAGTTGGTCCAGTGTGACCACCCAACTATGAGGGAAGTTCTCAGTGCTCGCTTTTCTACTCATTCGACATGAGAATATGACCAAGTATTGGTATGCCTTCCTCAATATCTTCGTTTTATAGATCTGATTAGGGGTCATCATGAAACGAGTTGGATTCTTTACCGAATCCTTCAGAATGTCTTTGGAGTGGCCTCTGCTATTGGGCAAGATGAATGGGGGAGTCATGATAGTCATGGGCTCAGTCATCTGATACATCTCATCATAATATCATGCCCAAAATGTTGCAAACTTCATCCCAGTGACACTGCTTAAGGTCATCATCTCGGGGTTAGTGTGAGAGACAATCCTGTGAATCATGTCTCCGCATGGGAACACGAGGCATCTACATGCAATCCGGTACAAAACGGACTTATGAATGTTCACGTACACCTAACGGTATTCAAGTTCTTCCCCAAAAGTACCTACGAATGTTTCATTCACCTCTTTCCACTTCAGTTTAATGTACTTGTCTAGATATAGCTTCGTATCTTCATAGATCAACAGACTAGAGGACACCTACTCAACTGCTGCTCCAGCTTCCATACCATTAGTGTCCTAAGATCCTATTCTCTTGGAAGCCATTGAGACAGACGAACACCTAAAATATTTGGAAACAAGCAGCATGCATGGCAAGAAATATGTCAGTGAAAACAAAGCAAATCCGGGGAAGGACATAGCACATACCTGGGAAGCTAATGAAAAATATTGCACACATTTCACTGAGAGGCTGAGTGAATGGATGCCAGAATTGTGCAAAATTAATTTTGGACTGACTGGGAGGTTGGACTAGCTACTGGATCTGCGAAATGCACAATCTAGTTGGGCAGTTCGCTGCTGGGATTGCACAATGTGCAATCCCAATTGGGAAGGATTGCTGGCCCAAGAACAGATTTCTACAAATTCTTGGCCCAAGTAGCCACTACCCTCTAGCAATGCGCAAATCAGTCTAGTAGGCTGATGCTGGAAGATTCAACAAATAGATCAACATGCATGTGGGTGAGGTTGTTCCCCGGTTGGGCGAACATCTGTGCAAACCAGTTTCATGCATGTGACAGTAGTGAGATTGCAACGAAAATTGAAACATAGCTAGGGAAATCTAGAATATATGTAAACAACATCATGCATTCAAAGAAATCAAGCAAACATCACTCACATAAGCGAGTACACAAAAAGCTACAGAAATGTTGAAAAAGACAAGTTGAGGCCACTTACCCATGAATAACTGAGCTAGATGTATTGAAGAGTCATGGATGTACTATGGGATGTCAGAGCCCCAAGATTGATGTGAATGAATGGGCTTTGATGTGTCAAATAAATAAGTTTGGTCTCATGACGTGCATGCCACAAATCTAGGAAAGAGTGACACTTTGAGGGAAACTACTAAAACAACTTTGCATGTAACCCCCAACTACTAAAAATAGCTCCCTAAATCATGGCATGCCTTTTGCATGTTGTGTCTTGCTATTCTGGGAAAATCAAGTCATGCATGCATGCAAGTCAAGTTTCCTCGGTCCTGGGTGGAACTAGTCAACTAGACTATCCATGCATGCTAGTGCTCAACTGCTTGGGAAAAAT
Source organism: Pinus tabuliformis (assembly GCA_031772625.1). Classification (NCBI taxonomy): domain Eukaryota; kingdom Viridiplantae; phylum Streptophyta; class Pinopsida; order Pinales; family Pinaceae; genus Pinus; species Pinus tabuliformis. The sequence goes on from CM062804.1 coordinate 33,427,507, forward strand.
GTACATTCCTGACTATAAGCTGGGCTGAATGCCCAAGGGAATTGCACAATTTCTGGGTAGAGTACCTAACTACTACCTAGATTTGCACAAATCCTAGGCTGAATAGCTTGCTATTGGGAAAAATTACACAAATCTTGCTGGGAGGGTTGGATGGTAGGATTGCGCAATCTTGGAGCCCAGTAGGCTGTTAGAGAGGATTGTGCAATTCCTGGAGGGAAAGCTGGTTGACCTCTAGGAATGCACAATTTTCAAGGGTAAGCTACTCAGCCTATAGCTAGACCAAGTATGGGTAAGTAGCCTGTGAGGGGAATGGATCAACTGTGATCGACAGGCTGCCTTTGTGTGAGGAAAACACTAAAGCTTGAGTACTTGTCAAATCAAGACAAAGTGTTGTGTAAGGTTGGTAGGGAGGCTCCAAAATGGGCTAAGGAAATATTTTGGAGGGTGATTGTAGCTGCCACAACACTTGGTGACACACTGGTAGAACTCCAGCTCTCTTCATAGACCTTATCCGTGAAAAACGAGTCTAACACCTCCAGAAGTATTGTTCAGTTCTCACCTCATCTTGGATTCACACTAGCTTAATGTAAGGTGTAGCATCTTCCAGACTCTTGGTCTATTGACACACATTCCAAGCCAAGGAAACAAAAGTGCTTCGATTGGGGTTGAGAGGTATATAGGTGCACAAGCAGTATAGTCGTCAGAGTCTTAGTTTCATCTCTGTTGTTGCTCCACTACCAGTAGGCCTAGACAGTACCCCGGTGGAGTCACATAGGAACACAAGCATGGCTCCGTTACCAGTGATCCTGGTGAGTACCCCGACAGAGTTTCTTGCATCACCTCCCTGTGCAGGAAGCCTTTCTCTGCTTTTTCCTGATTCATTTTTCATTTTGAATATTTTGACTTTTCATTTTTTTTCATTTTTCATTCTCACTATGCATAACACTTAATCATTTCAGAGGTGTAAGAGGGATCCCGACTTATTGAGAGCATAGGAGGTTCTTACAGCAGAGAAGTAGTTTATTATATCTCTAACATGCCTGTTAAGGTTTTCACCCTCACCTTACTCTACTTGATTGAGGTAACAAGGGTTAACCCAAAAACAATCGACTAGAGGAGGTGACACTAGTTAGTGCACAAGCATTGTGTTTACAACAAGGTTCACTTCAAAGAGTACGTATTTTCCTTTGACATATCATGGACTAAGAGTAACAAGTTCATCATACAAAGGCAAGATGACAGATAACCAAGTAGTGATAGTTTTACAAACCCTCTTATATTTTACCCAGCTCGTTTCATGAGTCATGCGTGGTTTCATGTGAACTAACCTACGAATGAAACAAGTGAACGAACTAACAAAAATGCCAAGAAAAAGCAGAAAAAAAAAATGAGAGCAAAGCAAGAAAACAATCAAGGAATCAAATCATGAAAGAAAACAACTGAAAGAAAACACTACTCCTACTCCTACACTAACAATGCATGGGCTTGATCATGTGAAGTGATACTTCCAATGCATCTACCGATGCATTGGTAGACCCATGTGGTCGAAGGCTTGGTCCGCAAGTAACCCAATGGTGTAGACCAACATACAATAATGATATATTAGTGAAGATAGCCACACTTCATGTTTCAAATTGCCCACAGGACATAAGTGAGAGAATGTGCATGACAGACAGTCCATGGACTTATCATGGTGTTGTGTGACACTACGTGCAACTTTGAAGAAAAAGCACACTCTTGACTGATACATGCAAACAAATGAAAGAAACAAATATAACTTGCATCGTGAATGAGTGCTTACATTGTAAGACTCCTCCAATGCATGAGCAATCAGATCGTGCAATTTGGGTGGAGGAAGTGTGATCTATGTGTGAGATGGATCTTCAATGCATACAAATGAGTGATGAGGAGACTTAGGCGATTTAACGATTTCATGATCTGAAGTAAGAATAACCTCAAGAGAGTGAGGGTTTGACATAACCATCAGCTCGGGCTGAAGTCCCTCGACAGTCTTGGGTGTCTCAGCTTCATCATCAGGTAGATCATCATACATCGGTGGCTTCGAAAAATCAACTACAATAGATTCGTGATCATGATCAAAATTGGAAGCAAATGGATCACAACCACCATGAGAAAAATCAATGAATTCTTCGTCATCCTCATGATCAAATGAATCAAACAGAGGGATAGATGAAAAGTGAACAAACTCGTCCTCTATGTTTCTAGAAAAGATAGATGAAGGATAAAGTGGATCTTCAATTAGTAACTTATCCTCTTCATTGTCGAATGATGGACTAACATCCGATGAGTCCTGCGAGTGATCAACAATGGGTGCATCCATGGATGAAGACACACATGAAAAATCATGGATGGTGGGTTCACGAAAGAATCTACGAAAGAATGGAGGGGGCTCGGATGGAAGGGAGTCATCCTTCGTTGAGTGTTGATGTTCAAGTTCCCACTCATACTCTTCATGAATGAAAGTGCTTGTTGGTTGTGAAACACCAACTCCGTCAGTGGATTGTTACTCATTCACAACAAGTGAAGAGTCCAGAATGGGAAAACACAAGGCAACATCATCTGGAGGAACACCTGAGTGCAAAGATGGAGGTCAAAGAAAAGAATGCATATGGGAACTCGAAGGACTCACAACCAACTCTACGCGAAAATTGAGTGGAGTGATGTTGGGAGGGTGTGAAGGATGAACAGATGTGCAAACATAATCCTCAACATCACTGGGTGATGGTGGAACTTATGAATGAGAGGGAGGAGGACAGTCCATTGAGACAGTGCCTGCTCCCACATGGGATTGTGCAGTTCCATCAATGAATAAGGTTGAGCGAGGCTTGACATCAAGCTTTCTCTTGGAACGGGTAGATTTCTTAGGACAGTACTCAAAACGGTCCCAGAGATAAGCAAACTTCATCTCACTCCTCGGAGCTTGAAACTGCAAGTCATGGAAGCACTGCCAAAAATTAATAACAAATTCATGTGGAGCCCTCCGTTGTTGTAACAGTTTCCGGTCAAGATAGTCTGGATCAAAATGATAAAACGTGTCTTCAATAACATCACAGAAGTGCTCACATGTGTGCACAGTGTCAGCTGGTAGGCTGAGCACCCAAAAAAATGGAGATTCGTGAAGTGTGTATGCAAGAAGCAACCCGCCCTGTTTGTCAGTGAACTCATCTTCCTCATAAATCATGGAAAGAAATTTATGTAAGTGCTCAGGCCAGGCCACTTCACCTTGACCATCATATGTGTGAGTTGACAAGAGATCGAAAATCTTCCTTGACATGGAGACATCTACACAATTTCAAAAACACCTCAGGGGAAGAAGAATGCAGGGCTCCATGAAATATATGTAAAGGTTAAAAATTGGATGAGAGGACACTGCTTGTCATCAGGCCCTCCTTCTAGTGCTAGAAATGTTGACAGTGCTGGACTTGCCAACATCTCAAGGGGATCTGCCCCGTAAGAAGTCCCAATTAGACTTTATACCATTTGGAGTATGAGTCCCAACAGTGGGTCGTAAGGTATTTCCTTGACCACGATGTCGCTCATAGGTAAGTAAGATAACTCTGTCAGTAGGAAGGGTGTGATTGATGCAGAGAGTCAAGGAATGTGTATGAGAGGTTGCAACACTTAGAAGGGAGAGGAAGGTGAAGGTGAGTTCTAGGTTGAAAGGGATTAGTCCCAACTCGGCTAGGAACACACCAACAAAGAACGTGCACAACTTTCGGTGGAACAGTGCACTCGGATGCAGTAGTCACAACATACAAGGTAAGAAAACATGAACAACACTCACGGATTAGTCCGAGACGAGTGTGACAGTTGATATAGCAAGGTTCATGAGAAAGGTTTGTCTGATGTTCGGCAGAGCAGTCGACATGGACGATGACAACATTAATAACATATGCAACACATTAACAACAAGATTCATATAATTGCATAAAAATTAGTTCATACACAAGTACGTAAGTTAAACAACATATATCATTAAGGAAATCGGAACAATCCAACTACGATAACGACATATGCATGAAAATGTGATGGCTCTTATTATATAAATAAGTGTAAGTAACAATCATACAATACACCATGTAAACCTGCTAGCCCCAATAGTGGAACATTACAGCCACATCTGCCTGCTCCTCCATAGAGATGTACTAGTTCCATGCAGTGGAGAAGCCAAGGCACATTACAATATTGTCAAAGCCTTCTTCAAGATAGTCTTAGTAGAAGCTTGGCTGACCAAAATCCTCTATAATGAGTTATGAGGTACTATTTATAACAAAGGGTGGGGTGACCCTTGACATTCCCCTTTGTGACCATTCAACTACCCTCATGACTCTTCACCTACTCTATGATTGTTACATCCACTCTTAACACTTGACTTACACTTGACATGACTCAACATTACAATTCACATGTACCCATGTGAACAATGGCTTGGAAAAGCCAAACTAGACATCATTCGGACTTAAACAACCATAGAATTCCAATTGCTTGACATCCTCATGCTAACCAACAGTGATATATTGATGCCAAGATTGGTAGTCCTTGAGAGTGTCTGTGTGTTCTGCTGTGACATCTGTCTAAAACCTGAACCTTTCCTCGATAGCATCTAGGTACATTACTCGGGCTCCTCTATCCAACTCGTCTACGAGCATGCACATCATTTTATTTAGTGTGGCCGGACAAACAACATACTTGCGCATGATGTATGCACTGATAGACAAGTCTGGGATGGTGGCGGTGTGCATCAGCTCATCGAAGTACGAGTCAAGCTCTTGTTGGACCTACTTCTTAGTCTTTGCCTAAGTGAGGGTCCCAAGTGATGGGATCACATGAGTGTGCACTATAACCTCCATGCTTTTGAATACTCATGCATGGGAAGCCTGTATGGTAGTGATGATTTGCGGTAGGTATTAATAGTTCAGGATCTGACTCCAGATACATGCTTGTAGCTCAACCACATTGGCCTTCATCATATTTGGCAAATGAAGCGAGGCTTCCTTGTACTTGATCGTCCATGCTCGCATGTTATCAACAATAGTATGTATGTTCTTCAAGATGCGTACTCTTCTTGCACATCGTTGTTGCCATCCATGGAGATGAATGACTGTTTGATGCACGGTACCAAACTTGGAGTAAAATGATCACATAACTGTGTCCAAGGAAAACACTTCATCCAGTATTGTCTTCTTCATTTCAGCTCGGGAAGACATTGTCACCAAGTCTCCTCCCTACTTGGCCACCCATAGTTCCTTCACCATTCACTCATTTTCAGCTATGAGAAAACGAACACTTGAGCTAGTGGCTTTGGCATACACTCTAGTTGCATCGGCCAATGTAGTTGGATGCTTGTGCATATCAGTCAGAATCACTTACTCTTCCAATTACGAAGGGGATGTTTGGTCTTCCGGAGTTAGTACTCTCTGAGACTACACAACTCTGTGATGAGATTCATCAAAGGAGATGTTGTGCATCTCTACTTCCAGTTGACCCCCAAGGATCTCAGTGCCTCCTTGGTCATCCGAGACTTGCTCATCATCTGGATGCATAGAAGTAGGCAAGTCGACCTCTCTTTGGTGAGGCATGAGGTAAGTGTCCTGTTCCAACCCTACTGCTCCATGTATGCAGCCAACTGTTCAAGAGCCTATTCTATCTCATGAGAAAAGTCTTTCCCCTGCGAGGGTTCACCCTGTTCACCTGATGCCAGTTGTTCATAAGAATCAACTACTTGTATGGGTGTTGCTTCATCTGTCTGCACATGATGTGCCCCCTGCTAAATTTGCTACTGCTTCACTTCCTTCTCATGTTGGCACAACTCCTTTTCTTTCTAGAGTTGTTCCCTCAGCTCATGCAACTCCTTCTCTACTTCTTCCATTCTCTTCTTATCCCTTTTCCATTGTGCGATTCGCTTGTCACATTGTTGCCTCTTCTGTTGAATAGGCATAGATACTTGTTCTACAAGTGGATCTGCTCAAAACTTGTTATCTAGTGAGGCATACCAATCCGTAATGCCTAACTATGCCTTCATCGCTTCTTCTGACATGTAGGGTGGATCCTGTTCAAATATCAACCTGTACACTGGGGTGACAAGATGGTCGAACAGCCGTATGATCACTCCTCTAAAGCTGCACTTGGACAATAACTTGAAATATGTGCTCACAACAGTCTCCACCAGTGACCATGCCCACTCTAAGCCCGGAAACTTATGTCAAGCACAGACTACATCTAGAATGTAGGCGAACATGTAAATCTTTGCATGCATGCCTTCAGGTGACTGTCAAGTCTTCTTGACTTGCTCCTTCAACTGATGAGCCAGTATGCCAGACCAGTTGCATGGTCTTCTTTCTCGAACCAATTGGTCCAGTGCGACCACCCAACTCTGAGGGAAGGTCTCAGTGCTCGCTTGGCCACTCAGTTGACATGCGAATATGACCAAGTATTGGTATGCCTTCCTCAATATATTCTTTTTATAGATCTGATTAGGGGTTATCCTAAAACGAGCTGGCTCATTTACCCAATCCTTCAAAATTTCTTTGGAGTGGCCTCTGTTGTTGGGAAAGCTAAACGGGGAAGTCATGACAGTCATGGGCTCGGTCATCTGATACATCTCATTGTAATCTCATGCACAAAAGGTTGCAATCTTCGTCCCACTAACACTACTTAAGGTCATCATCTCGGGGTCAGTGTGAGAGCTGATCCAGTGAATCATGTCCACGCATGGGAATATGGGGTATCTGCATGAAATCTGGTACAAACCAGACTTATGAATGTTCACATACACCTGAGGGTCTTCAAGGTCTTCTCCAAAAGTGCTTGTGAATGTTTCATTCACCTCTTGCCACTTCATTTTGATGTCCTTACCTAGATACAAATTCTTATCTTCATAGATCGGTAGACCAGAGGAAACTTGCTCAGCTGCTTCTCTAGCTACCATACCATCAGTGTCCTAAGATCATGTTCTCTTAGAATCCATTGCGACAGATGAACACCAGAAAGATGTGGAAACAAGTAGCATGCATGGAAAGAAATATGTCAATGAAAAAAAAGAAAATACGGGGAAGGACATAACACATACCTGGGAAAATGATGAGCAAGATTGCACAAATTTCATTGGGAGGCTGAGTGACTGGCTGCCAGAACTAGAAAAAGGAAGTATGGGCTGATTGGGAGGTTGGACTAGCTGTTGGATTTGCGAAATGCGCAATCCAGTTGGGAAATTGTCTATGGGCTCAGGGACAGATTTGTGAAAATTCTTGGGCCATGCAGCCACTGCCCTCCAGGAATGCAAAAATTAGTATAGGAGGCCAGTTCTAGGCCAAAATGCACAAATATGGAGAGGAAGGTAAGCATTCCTTCTCCAGATTGCGCAATGCAGCCTTGGTGAATACAAAGACGGGCCAAGGTTGGCCCGACTCACTGACAAGCAACTAAAAGCAAGTAAGTCAATCAAATGCATAGCGACAGTGAGTGATAGCAGAAGTGATAAACCGTGCATGAAAAACATGAATGGAATATTCAACAAATAGATCAACATGGATGTGGGTGAGGTTGTTCATCGGTTGGGCGAACATCCATGCAAAACAATTCCATGCATGCGACAATAGTAAGATAGCAAGGAAAATTCAAACAGAGATAGGACAAGCTAGAATATATGTAAAAAACAGTAGGCGTTCAAATAAATCAAGCAAATAATACTCACACAAGCGAATACACAAAAAGTGACATAAATGTGAAAAAAGACAAGTTGAGGCCACTTACCTGTGAATAGCTGAGCCGGATGTGTCGAAGAGTCCCGGATGTGCTATGGGATGTTAGAGCTCCAAGATGAATGTGAATGAATGAGCTATAATGCATCGACTAAATAAGTTTGGTCTCATGACGTGCATGCCACAAATCTAGGAAAAAGCGACACTTGGAGGGAAACTTCTAAAACAACTTTACATGTAACCCCCGACTGCTAAAAATAGCTCCCTAAATCATGGGATGCCTTTTTCATGTTGTCTCTTGCTATTCCAGGAAGATAAAGTCATGCATGCATGCAAGTCAAGTTTCCTTGGTCCTGGGTGGAACTAATCAACCAAACTGTCTGTGCATGCCGTGCTCAACTGCTTGGGAAAAATGCACATTCCTAACTGTAAGCTGGTTTGAATGCCCAAGGCGATTACCGAATTTCTAGGTAGAGTAGCTAACTGCTGATGGGAAAAAATTTTCAAATCCTACTGGGAGGGTTGGCTGGTAGGATTACGGAATCCTGGAGCCCAGCAGGCTGTCAGAGAGGATTACGCAATTCCTAGAGGGAAGGCTGGTTGACCTCCAGGAATGCACAATTTTCAAGGGGAAGTTGTTCAACCTACAGTTGGACCCAGTCCGGGTAAGCAGTTTGTGAGGGGAATGGATTGACTGTGATCGATAGGTTGCCTTTGTGCGAGGAAAACATTGAAGCTTGAGTAATTGACAAAGTAAGACAAAGTGTTGTGGAAGGTTGGTAGGGAGCCTCCAAAACAGGCTAACGCAAAATTTTGGAGGGTGGTTGGATCTGCTACAATACATTGCAACAAATTACTTGACCAGATGGGCCAAGACATAGCCCATGAAGTATTGTTGTGCAGAAACTACGGTGAAGTTTATATTCAAGTATATTCTATCACAGTTTGGATGCCCAAAGATCTTGATGAGTGATCGAAGTTCACACTTCTTAAATGAAACAATTGAGGCGTTGACAGAAAAGTTCCAAATGCACCATTAGAAGAGTACAACATGTCATCCCTAGGTGAATGAAACTGTCTAATATTTTAACAAAATATTGGCGAATTCCTTAACAAAGATCTAGAATGTTAATAGGAATGACTGGGATGTGGCATATCGGTGGTTCTATGGGCATATAGGATGACTTATAATAAATTGACAAGGCAAACATCTTTTAGACTAGTATATGGAAAAGAAGTAGTAATGCGAATGGATTATATAGTGCCCAGCCTAACGATCATGGTGGTAACTGAGATGACAGATTGCGACTTCATGTGGGAAAGCTTAATGCAGCTACTTGCATTGGAGGAGGACCACTTTTTGGCTAGTTTTCATCAGCAGGTGCAGAGAGCTAGGGAAAAGGCATGGCATGATCACCACATTAAGTAGTGCAATTTTAAGAATGGTTGATTTGGTCCTAATGTATGATAGAAAGTTCAAAAAAATTCCTGAGAAGTTTCAGATGCATTGGCTAGGACCCTATGTGATCAAGGATATTTTGGATGGTGGTGTAGTTTAGCTCGCCAAGCTGAATGGGGAGTTGTTTCCTTGAAGGATTAATGGGAGTAGATTGAAGATATACAGGGATGATCCCACCCCTACAAGGATGTAATGACTATATGATAGCAGGAAAGTCTTAGTGCTTTAGGCAGTTGGAAGGAAGTAGGACTATAAACTACTTTTCCAAAGAAGGGTTTCATTGAAGAAGGAGGGCGGTGTGATGTTTAGGGAGATGGTGTAGGTGGAGAAAGCTACAACAATATAGTTGTGCCATAAGGGATGGTCCAGTGAAGTCTGCCCAAAATATGATCATTGGAAAAGCTATAGTTGATTTGATAATGATTTTTCCATTAAAGAGAGATGGAAGTGCATTTAAGGAGCATATTTATAGAAATCTGCCACCAAATTCACATCTATGAGGAGGATCTGAAGGCATTGAAGACCTTTGAAATTGAATTTAGCTATAAATATGGCATCCCTATCTACATTCAGACACTTTTCCTCTTGAAGAAATCTTGTGAGATTTTGCACCTAAGTCTAGGCCGAGAGAAGTGTTGCATGTCTGGTGAGGATTGGTAGGATGTCTACTAGGAATTTCTAGAATGAGGATTAACAAAAATCATGATTGTTACACCTCCTACACACACCATAGCTCCTAGATCGCTAAGGATGAAGCCCACAACTACAACAATGGTAGAACCAGCAGAAACAATAGCAGTGAAGAAGCAAAATAAAGCTCAAAAGCCACCATTAAGGCAGTCGCCTAGGAAGGTGCCTATTGAGAAGAGGAGCAAGGAAATGATGGACAAAGGGAAATGTGAGCAACCAATGGAGCTGGTAAACTTAGAGGATGAAGAACGTGAGGCAAGAATTGAGGACATAAGTGTCAATGAGGTCGAGCCAATCTCGTGGTTACCTCTGTATATGCCTCCGAAAAAGCCGACTGCTAAAGTGATAAAGGACCTTGATGCAGTAAAATTTCCATTTTTCACCTCTGCTACCAGAAGATATGACCTTTAACGGAGAGTTTCTGGAAAAGGTGCCACAACTATGCATGGAGGATTGGGATCTGGCGCATAGGGCAGAATTCCCTCATTTTGAGCCAAGTTAATATGTGAAGACGGTATATTATGAGGAGTCCAGTGTAATGAGAGTAGAACCAATGAAGTGGGTGGCTGGGATTGAGCACGCCGGTTTACTGAACATGTTGTATGTGCCTCATTTTGGGCGCAACAACATCAATACAATATGTGTGCGCCAGTTGCTGGCTTTGGTGCATGACAAAGCCTTATGGCTTGGGACAAAGATCCCAATTGATGATATGTTGATCAGGAGGATCACCGTGCTACCATGTGCAAGAGCAGACCCTGCCAACGCTTCTTTTGACAAGTCTCAAGAAAAGAATCTTGCAAACCAAGTAAAGAAAGATTTCAATGTCATCAAGAAGACACGAAACTATGTTGTAAGCTCAATTTCTGATAAGGTTGTCACCATTGTCGCATCCCTTCTGGCCGGTAAGATTATGAGGAAGTGTAGGTGTTGGCTTATCAGGCCCTGACCCAGGTTCGGAAGACTTTTTAGCCGAACAAATCCTATACTACCAGCCCTTTTGGCAACAATCCGCAGAGCATGGACTGAAGTCTCACTTGAGGTAGTATGGGAGGGTGCTGGAACCAGGTTTCCTCACCCTAGGGAAGTCTTGATGAGGTCTAGAGGATTCACAACCCAATCTATGCACTTATGCTATTCCGCGCAGCAGTCTAGCCTTCGCGAAGATCTGCGAAAGGGTGTCTTAGATCCTTAGTATTATTACAGTTATTATAGATCTGATTTATTCTTTAAGGTCTTTAAGCGAACATTTAATGGTTAAACCCAGAGCCCACAATCGTAAATGTTAAATATACTCATAAAAACCATAACATAAGCATAAACATTCAGATCTACGATTAGATACAAAATACTTTAGAAACACTTATCATTATTAATCTTTTGTTTAGTACAATCAAATTCCACCATGCGTACACAGCTGCAAGGGTCCGCGCACACAACTGCAGACTCTACTAGGCCTCTGCGCACACAACTACAAAGCCTACTCTTACCACTACCACCCACGACTCGGACTTACAGACTCAGAGCACTCTCGCTTTCACAAACCCATACACTTTAGATCTTTGACAAAGCTACCATTAAGAACTGCCCTTTAAACCTAGATCCTTGATCTATTTATACATTTCCATTGTCTACAGACAATGGGCAAGCCAACACATTCTAGATTAATCTCTAATATTTTAGGGTGCACTACCCTTGGAATTAACCCATTAAAATTCGTGCTCTGCGCACTTCGCGGAACCAATAACATACATTTACCCAAAATTGCGGGCTTTGAGCCCCAAAACCCTTACGTGGGGGGTTTGCTACCCAACAGCCCCCCAACACAATCATCATGACTCACCCCGAGTCACTTGATAGGTGCAGTGATCTTTGCATGGAGGTTATTCAGCAACTTTTGCGCTTCTCTTACTTCTGCAACACATTATTCTGCCATCTTCTATACTTGTTGTGCGTGAGCCTCTGATACGTCATTATCATCTTCACTTAATTCTCTGAGTTCGTATCCTGCCTGCATGTGGGCTAGCTTTACTTCGATGCTGGCGGTGACCGCGAATCCCTCATCAAGCCACGGCTGGATGTGTTCTTTAAGGACTGCTTCTTTCTGCCGAGCAGTGTCGACTTGTGCCTTGAGTGCCTAAGCCTCCCTCATATTGTCCAAGCACTGAGTAATGGCAACTATCTATGCGGCCCCCCGGACATTATCATAGTCCTGCGTCAACTCCCATGCTTCTGTTTCTACCTACTGCAGTGTTGGGTCTTCCTGCAGTGATGTGAGTGTAAGAAGGGACTAGTCCAACAATCCTGTGCAATCCTATATAGTGCGCTCCATTACTTCGAGTCCTTCTTGAATGTCATGGTGGTGCTACTCTCTGACTTTCGGTGGTGTAGGGGACTATGCTTTTAGTCTTAGCTCTGCGATCTGCAAGTTCAATTCCCATTGAATTTTGGCAGCCTCCTCCTGAGCCTTACGGAATCCTGCGGCTATATGATGAATCTTTTTGGCTGTTGGGAGTTCCGCTGGCATAGCCAGCTCTGGTACACTATTGCAAACCTCCGCCATGGCTTGTTCCAATTCTTGGTTGTGTGCAACCAAGTCATCGCGCTGGAGACTGATCTGGTCTAGATTTCCCTTTTGCTCTGTCAAAATCTAGAGGGCATGGCTTTCCCTGGCGTGGATCTCAGCGGTTACCCCATCCTGCAGCTGGTATAGGGTTTCTCTGGGAAGGGCAGACAAATTCAACCCCCAACTTCTCACGTTACCTTCGGCTTCTACTATGACGACGCCTACTAGTAATCCTAAGGTGTTCGTTGTGTGGGCGTGCACCATCTGTTCTGCTATGGATGTATTGTCTGCTAGGTTTGGTATCATCCCTCCTAGGGGTCGCACTTGTAACACTTGCAGCTGTGCTCTGAGTGCCCCCAACACAGTTGTTTGCTCTGTCATCAATTTCTCCAAAGCATTCCTAGTGATATCACGCACCGGTTCCTTTTTGGCAAGAAGACCTCCCTCCAAAGTTCTTGTTGTCTTCGTCTTTTTGCGTGCTAGTGGCTACTACTAGACACGTGATCTCTTAAGTTGAGTCGATGTTGTGGTCAGGTCCATGCATTCCTGTGTCTCCACTTCCCCTTGTATGTCCTGCTCCATGGATATTTCCTCCACAATCTCTTCAGCAGCTACAGTGATAGTCTCTGCTGCTGCCTCAGTCACCTCCCACTGTGTGGGTGTTTCCTTTTCATGGCACATTCTTTCTGCCAACTATGTAATGCGCAGCTTGAGTTCTTTCTTCCGCTACTGAGCTGCAATTTTTTCTAATTTGGCCAAGTCTAGAGTGCGCCATTCTGGAGGCCATACCACCATTGCCTCAAAAATTTCATCATCCGTTGCAATGAATGGAAGCTTTACCCATGCTCGAGTAGGATCCTTTCGCGCCCGAATATACAGATTATGCATATCCGCCTTGAACTCAGCTGTACTTTGCAACCAGTTGTATACTATCGGGGATAACCGCGGCCTGCGATTGATCCATGTTCGTATACTTGCCTCCATGAATATCCAAAACACCTTGATCTCATGAATCCTCGTGGCATCTTTCGTAGCCCAGAGCGAATTATACTGCACAGCTTCAGGTAGGTTTTTCTCAATGTCAGGAAACTGGCTGCCTTTCAGCAGCTCTCCTGCAACTAGTAAGATTGTTAGGAGAAACCATGTGTAATGGAAAGTCTTACCTTGCTCCTAGGCTTCTCGACAATTCGTCAAAAATTCATCACAAAGAAATTGTGCCTAGTTGAACTGAACTCCTTCTACGCATTGTTCCGCAAGTGCAATGATAATGGTTGGCACCTCATTTGTGTGGAATTTCCTCATGAGCTTACCAGCTAGTAACTGGGTGGCAATGTGCACCCCTCTGTCTTTGATGTTGGCTATGACATACCCTCGCTTCCACTTTTCCAACTTGTATTTAACCTTTATGGCTTCAGTGAGGTGCACGTCACTACTCATTCTGGCTATGTCTGCAGGATTATTTTCTTTAGTAGGCATCAGGGAGATTCGATGTATGAGATCAGTCGTGATGGGAATAGGTTCCTCCAACTAGAGATACCCATCATAAGACATAACAACTGTCGGATAACAAAAATTGTGATGGCCACATGTTGATAGTGGGGTATCCATCTTAGATTGAGTAATCCCGCTTGTTCCACACCCCATAACCGCTTTTGTTGTACTAATTTCTCCTTGGCTAACTGGGGAAACTTCTCACTGTCTGCGAGCTCATATTCTTCAAACTTGATATTTGGTATCCGACCCAGTGGCAGACCATCAAACCTTATTTCATCCGAAAGAAGTGGGGTCTGGAGCATACTCTTCGTGGCCTCCAGGTCCTTCAGAATCTTGGTCGTTCCTTTCCACGGAGAGATATATGGTGGTAGCATTATTGCCGAAGGTACTTGGGGAACATTTTCCTCTTCCTCATCCTGTGCTTCAATCTGAGCGATCAGAGCTTGTAGATCTTCCTCGTCCTCCTCGATTTCCATAGTGATTGCCTTACCCTTTTCTGCCATTGACAATTTACTGAATCGCGGTGATGCCCGAACTAGCCCCATAGCTTGTTTATCTTTCCAGGGTCACAACATATGTGGGGACTTTGGAATCTCTCAGGTAGTGCCCTCCTTTTCCGGCTCTTCCTAGGTCAAATAGGGTTCTTCCGTGAACCTTGCTCTAGTTCTAGACATGATTTTTATCCTAGATTCACTCAGGCACATATACATGGGTGGCTAGTTAGGGTTTTTATAGGACCATGTGAATTCAAATTCGACCCTTCCCTCCACTTCTGAGTCATTAACATCTTCCTGGCAGCAGATCTTTTCGTATCTAACTCGGAATGCTTGTCTTAATGGCCCGTCGCCTGCTCCTCTCGGCTATAAATCACATTTCTTGTCATGAATAGTGTTGTCAATGGTCACCTCCCAGCCCCTCCATGCGGCAGTGCAGCCCCTTATTTGTGACCATGATCTAGATGACAGACTAGTCCTGCGTGGAACGTCCTTTCTGCTCAGCTTTCGTGCAGACTTGTTTATAGTCTCGTGCCTTCTTTCAACTGCTTGAGGCACTGAGACTGGACCTCCTATGGATAGCCAGGTGGTCACACCCCCCGTGCGAGGCTTCCACTTCCCTGCTAGCCTGGGTTGTGGGCACCCTTCGCGTACCTTTGAATCTAGTAGCGTGTCGCGTTTTGTGCTTCCTCATTCAGTAGGGTGCGGTTGCAACCATGATAGCAAGGTCACAATTCATTCAAGTATCCTAGGAGGGCCGGTGAGGTCTGGCCCCCTTATTTTCAGATTTACGCGGCCCATTTGTGCGACTCCAATTTTTTTGTTTGTTGATTTCCTCATCCAGCCTCATGCTTTTCCTCCTTAGCCTTGCCCATTCTTCATCAAGTTCACGAAGTCTCAAGCTGCCCTGCCAAATAGCTTCATGTAATCACTGAATTCCTTCACCCAGTTTAATCAGAACAGTAGGGGTGGTGATCGGGGAAACTCTCTCCACTTTCCTGGTTTCATCCGTTCTGAGTGCAGATAGGGTCATCTTTGCATGCCTAGTTTGGTTTATGGTCTGATATGCCCACTGAAACCTTGGTACACATAGATTTTCATATGGCTACATCCCTTGTCATAGGTAGGTGCCCAAACCACTCTGTCCTAGCTGCCCAGACTGCATTCGAGGCTGAGGGTCTCTAACTCGTACATGTGGATGCCTTTTACGGTCGTGCCTATTCCACGTAATATTCCCAGGTTCTGTCCACCCTTGTGTAGCTGCTCGCGCAACACCCTTTCTTGCGCACCATGCCACTTCTACTCCATAAATGTAGTTCCCCAACGGTCTATGAATTATTCCCTATTTGTGGCACCGTCCTCTGCTGGGAATGCCCTTCCTTCGACTTTCACACGCCACATCGATCTAATCATCCTATTACAATTTAGTGTTGTAACTTCATGCAATCGATTCTGCCATCGCTCTATCTCTTCATCTAAATCCAATGTGTAGGAACTATCGCGCTCCCATGAAATTCTTCCGTTCACCATCAGATTCACGTGATCCTGGTCTTGTGCCATTATCTAGTAAATGTAGTCTAGTTCATCATCACTATCCTCATCACGCACAGGTTCAGTGAAGCGCGTTCCTTCGGTTGGATCCAGCGGAATAATTACGTGTAGTGACTTTTTCTCGAAAATCATTTTTTGCTTCTTCAGGTTGATGACTCCATTCATTTCCATAGCCCAATCTATCCCTAATAATGCGGGGTATGGGTTACTTTCATCCACAATCTTGATTACCTTGAAATTTGTCTTTGTACTCGTGCCATCAATATCCATAGTTACCCCTTGTAGTCTTCCCATAGGTACGATCTTCTGCTGATTTTCCATCCTCAATTAAATAGGAGACCACTGTAATGCGGGTACCCCCTTCTCATGCATCTGTGCAATCAACGTCAGAAAATCTACTGCTTCATGATCAAATTGATAGCAGTATGGGCAACTTATTTTGGTCAGATTTTTACAGTCACGTGCGTAGTGCTCGGGTCCTCCATAGTTATAGCAGATTAACTATCCGTGCCCTTGTCCTGGTCCCATCCCTCCTCGTCCTCGACCTCACCCTTGGAAGCCACCCCGCGCTATTGTTGCAGCTGGGTCAGGGCCTCACATTTCCATTTGCATTCGATAGGCTAGAGCCCTATCCATCATTAGTTCATAGCTTTGACATGTCCACTCATTGTGACCCACTGATCTACAAACATTATAGCATAGCTACTGCGGAGTCTGGTTATATTTCTGCAATAGGTGATAGTTGTCCGTCGCATGCTTCCCTCCTACCTGACAAATCACGCACCAGAGAGAAACGAATGCATTTGGACCTGTTAGTGTCGGTCTTGAAAGCCCTCCATCAGTGATCAAAACTCTTTGCATTTGCATTAGTAGGTGTCTCATCAGTGTCAAATTTTGCATCCCGTTAGGCATGCCATAACCCTGATGGAGGAGCTGGTCTATTTATACCCCTCTTGGCTTTGCTGGATCAGGTCATATCAGTCATTAAGCTTTTTCAAGATTGTCTTGTTTTGTCTTGAGGTCAAAGTCCTAGGTCTAGGGTTTTGGTCATTTATCTCTGCAAGGTCATGTCTTTGAAAATCCATGAGTACTTAGCAAGCCAGAGGGAGGTTTGCAAACGCGTTTCTTCGATATTTTTATCTTGTACAGTGAAATTTCACCTTGGATTTCAAAACTCTGTTTTTAAAGCCAAGGTCATTTTCTGAGTTTTTGTAAATAAGTGATGAAATTTCAAAAGTCTTCAGCGGACAAAATGCAACCCTGGTCCCCTTGCCAAGGTCCCTCAGATGATCTACCTGCAAAAAGAATCAAGTCAAAGCACTCAATGATTCAAATTCAGGATAAAGGAAACCAAAAGTCAGTGTTATAAAAGTGTCAAAGATAAACTTTAGAAAGTGGGTTTATGAATGAAATTTTTTCAAATGGAGTTTATAAAAGTTCAAATTCCCTCCTTTCACTCTCATTGTGCATCCTAACGCTTGCAAGAGAGGTTTGAGAGAGTGATTGAGAGAAAGGAGCAAAGGCACAGCGATTTTGGGCAGCAGAGAGGGGCGGGACCCGTCGAGCCAGGTGCGCGACCTGTTGGGTGCGCACGACCCATCAGAAGCTCTTCCACAGTTCAGAAAAACAACGTGCGCGACCCGTTGGGAGGGGCGCGACCCGTTGGGCGGCCTGCGCGACCCGTTGAACCGGCTTGCTGCAAACTTCAAAGAAATTTCCCAATCTCCCTCCAAATCATCTAATTTGTTCGAGGTAGGCTCTTTACACATTATTTTTGTGGTTGGTGATGAATGTAAGCCCTCATGCTTGTATTATAACCTCAAATCATGTAAGTGAAAGGACATTATATGGCTGCAATGTTAATGAGCAAACTGTGCTAGGTTTTGTGTTGTTTCAAGCTATTTTTCCCTTTGGTTTGTTTCCCTCCTTTCCCTTTCACTCACACTTATATGTTCATCTCTTTTCCCATATTATTTTGTAAATGAAATGCAAATCTTTCCCCATCCCTAGTCACTAGAAATGAAAACCCTACCCCTCTACCAAAGCATCAAAAAACAAAATTCAAAACCCTAATCCCCCTCTACCATATGCATGTGTAAATAAAAATGTTGGTAAATATGTCAGCATGTTTTATGCATGGTTTCCCTTTTTCCCCTATTAAACATGTATACACATTCCCATGTTCACTTTCATACATGTTTTTCCCATATGCAATAATCTTTGCAAATGATTTCCCAATTACAAATATGTGTTCCTATATGCATAATGATTTGCAAAATTTCCCTTTCCCTGTTATATTTATATATTCCCATTCCTTGTTAAAAGATCCCTCCCCTAACATTTCCCTCATGTCTTTTTCACCTTGAAACAGCATAGAGTTCAGCACTTTTTGCAGGCAGAGACAGCAGTTCATATTGTCCACTTTGCTCCTAAACCATGTTAGAAACCGAAAATTATGAGCAAAGTGATGACCATTCATCATCTACAGAGGTTGAGGTACAGAGGAGGCCTCAAAAAGGGGGTAAGGGTGGACATCATAAGCGAGAGGAGCCCACCTCTTTGGCAGAATTACAGGCCTGTCCTAATGGCAGTCACTTGTTTTTAGTACATGTCTTGTTATCAGTTTTGTGAGAGGATCTCTCGGATTCAACATCACAGAGAGTTGGCTCGCCTCTTTGTTTTACATTTGCATGATGGACATGTCAACCTAGCAGGGGTAGATTTTACATTGTCACCCGAGGTGATCTCACATGCTACAGGGATACCGAATGTGGGTGAGGTGTGGCCTAAGCGCAGGTTGCTAGATTTTGTTCACTTTGAGCCTTATGTCCGGCCACCATTCATGAGACATTTGGCGGGTGTTTTTCCATTCAGATTTCTCCGGAGCGAGTATGCTCCCATCATGAGGCTTATTATGCACTATTTTACCTGTGAGGGCAGATTTTCACAGGTGTACTCATATGACATTCGCCTCTTGATGCACTTCACCCGAGTGAGGATGGTGAACATCCTGGTTTTCTTCTTTCAGAACATTCAGAAGATGGTGCCCATGTTGCAGAGGAAGACCCCGGCCCAACAGTACAGGAGCTTATGTCATTATGGTTTGATTCAGCTCATAGTCTTGCATCAGTTGACACAGCAGGGTATCTCATGGGAGGAGTTTATCTCTCGTGAGTTTTTCACAGTGCCACCCCAGCCACATCATGAGGTCATTCATGAGGAGGGAGGACCATCTCAGCAGCCTGATATTCCGGTCACCCGACATGTCAGCTCCACACCTCTGGTAACCTATTAGAAAGGCCCAAGGGCCTTGTTTGCAGCAACCAGGCGAGTACTATCTCCACAGTAAGTGGAAGGGGTCTCGCCTTCATCATC
Organism: Pinus tabuliformis; assembly: GCA_031772625.1. NCBI lineage: Eukaryota > Viridiplantae > Streptophyta > Pinopsida > Pinales > Pinaceae > Pinus > Pinus tabuliformis. Next base: position 33,446,857 of record CM062804.1, read on the forward strand.
AGCACAGCGAGTGTTATCTCCACATCAGGTGGAAAGGGCCTCGCTTTCTTCACCAGCACAGGTACCACAGAGGGGAAAACATCACATGATTCATGAGGGTCCATCAGGAGTTCCAGACACTGAGGTGATTGATCTTGAGGCCAGTTCTCCTAGCCGAGAGGCAAAGGAGATCATTCAACATCTCAGGGCTGAAAATGATGTTTTGCAGAGGAAACTTGAGGGTGCCCAATGGACTATCACTTACTTGGAGCAGCGGAACAAACAGCTGGAGGAGGAGAAAGCACTTGATGAGCTATGGAGGATTCATAGTGACCGAGTCTTGAACTGAAGAAGACCTGGTGATCCATTGCCCGCTGACCGAGAGTCTATGCTTATCCAGGAGAATGCACACTTAGAGAGGCTATTGGCTAAGGCCAACCAAGATAAAAAGTTGCTGAGGAACATGAAAAACCATTACTGGGCAAGAATGCATGTGTGCAAGGCCAAGATGAAAATGTTTCAAAGGTGGTTGTCCGAGGCCCTAAAAGGGAAAAAGAAGACCAATCCACTCTGTATCTTGGCTGAGGCTTCACTCAAGGATCATGGCACTCATTAGCCTAGCCACAGCTCAAATCCCAAAAAATTCCGAAAATTTTGGGTAATTTTGGCAATTTTTTGGAAATTTACAGGTTTTGGCTCCTCAACGGGTCTCACCCCCGGTGAGACCCTTTGTCATGGCAGCTCCTTTTTGCAAAAACTCAGCATTTCTAGATTTTTCATGCAAAGTTACATATGCCTATGGATGGACTTGAGTTTTTATGGAGTTTTGGGCCTCCAAAAGGTCAAAATACATGCAAAATTTGACTTTCTGCGCCTTTTTTGAACTGCAGAAAGCTGTCTTGGGAGAATTGGTTTTTGACAGGGCAAATGAACTCCAAATTCACAAATTCCAGTTGGGTTGGAAAGTAGACTCACAGACCTTTCCAACAAGACCATGTTTTCTCAATTTGGCCACCTGCAAGTACCCCAAACAGATCTCCAAAGGGGCGAGACCCGTCAGGCAGGGGGGCGCGACCTGTCAGGCAGTTTTTTGCCAGATTGCACTGTACAGCCCAGAAAACGCAGATTTGACTCAGTTTGACTTTTTGGGGTTGAAGATGATTATCTTTGATGTAATTTTTGTAACTCTAAGACACTTTTAATCTTGTTTAACACTTCTAGAAGATTCATTCATGCAATGGGTAAATATGTAATGTATGAATTGGTTTCCAAGTTTATAGAGGCAAGTTGTTTTGATTGCCTAGTTTGTAGTGCTTAGTTTAGAAGTGGTTGAAACAGCTCCTAGAAGGATGAGCTCGACCCCTAGAGGCAAGGGAAGAGGTTGGCTTACCTATATTATGTATTTTCTTAATCATTTTCAGGGCTTGGAAGGTTGGACTCTTGAGGGAGAAGCTATCATTGTATTATTTCACTGTATCTCTGCAATTTTTGGCTAAGGAAGACCAGGGTTTTGCAGTGCTCTTTGGGATTCTTGTGGACTCATGTGTTGATGGTGTGTTTCTCAATGTTCTTGTAAGTGTGTTTATGTGAATCATTTCCTTTCCTTTACTGCTGCACATTAAACAAATGAAGTGTTAAAGTAAGAATTCATGCTTGCCATGCTCTGCTTTTAAATTTGTTTAATTTCTATGTTTTCTCCTGTTTAAGGAGAATTCAAAGTATTATTTGCTCTCCTTAGCTCCTCACCGGTCTTTTCCATCCACTCACCTCAATCAAAGGCATCAATACGGTCTCCTACCTCGCCCCAAAGAACCCCCTGCAGAAACTGTGTCAGATCCCCGCACCCAAAATTGCAATTCCTCAATTTGCCACCAAAAACCCAAAAAAACCCCAAATCAACCTTTTTAATCAGTTTACTAGCCTAATATTAGTGTTACCTTGTTGGTCATCTCATCCCATTGAAGATCTGCCGAGATTGACTGGAGAGAGCCTTCTCCTGCCCCGTAGGGCTAGCTACGAGGCTAAATGGTTTGATGTAGCCTTGAGGTTTACCTTTCTTAGCCTGAGGTGAAATTTCAAGCGGTAACATACTGGCGACCATACTGGGGAGAACAAACTAATCGTTTGCTCATTGACATGTTATTTCATAAGTCTTAGACGGAGCCTGAAGATACGCCAGGTAGCCTTCGAAAACGCTCTTGTTTTACATCAGCGTTAGTAGATAAACGCTGCTTCAGTCAATCTTCGTGAGCTTGTGAATATAGCACTTCATTTGCATTTCACCCCAGTATATGTATCAAGTTCAGATCTGGTTGTTGATAGTGGACAACGATCAGACATTTGAAAGGCTGAAATCATTCACTGGCGACTCCTTCACTGAAAAATCCAGAGATCAATGCTTCATGGTGACTTCACTGCAGAGAGATCAGTGGCTTTGAGATTTTCAAGATGGATTGGATCGCAAGAAGATACGCTCCCCTGAGCCGAGATCACATCCCTGGTTTTCCAAATAAAATTCCAAAGGTAGATTGGTCAAGGAATCTGCCTATATTTAATGATGATGGTAAGAAGGATGCTGCTTTACATCTGGTTAGATTTCACATGCATATTCGCAAGTTGAAGGTTGATTTTCCTGAAGATTGCTTGATGAAGATATTCTTGGCCACTCTGGAAGGTAAAGCCCAATCATGGTATGAAAGTTTGCCGCCTGCTTGTATTTACTGTTTAAAGGATTTTCATGCGATGTTCATTGAAAGATATAAGGACTCTTATCCATCATTGAATTTAGTTCAAGACTGTTGCAAGCATGCTTATAGTTTTATTGAAAGCCTTGAGAAGTTTTATGAAGATGATAATTTCATGGATGAAGAGATCATGGAAGCATTGTATGAACATCCAATTCAGCAACATGAAGAGAATCTAGTGGATACCCATCAAGATGATCAGGAAATTTTGCAGCAGAATCAAGATCAGCAAGCTGAAGATGGTCATATGGTGGAAGATGATGAAAAAGAAGAGCTTGTTTCAGATTTGCCAACAGAAGAAGACAGCATGCAGATTGAAGAATGTGATAATGTTAGGACAGCTACTTCAATTCTAGATTCAGATTGTGATGACCAAGCATACCTTGTGCTAAATCCTGAAAAGGAGAGTTCTGTTGTTGAGATCATCTGGAACGAAGAAGACAAAGTTATTGACCGAAGCCTTCATGAGGAGGTAATGCAGTCATTTCATGGAAAACAAGATGAGATCTTTGTTCAAGTAAGTGAAAAATCTTCTTTCAATCATTATTTGGATAGTTTGATTGCCATGTCATATGAAGATGATTAACAATGTTTCCAAGTTTCAGAAGATGAGGACTGTCATTCAGATTTTTCATATTTTGAAATGTTATTTCAAGAAGACAAGCCTTGTTTGAGCAAAAGAAAACGTCTCCTTTGTTTGAAGAGGAGATAGATCAGCTCTTGAAAGGTCATGCTACAACCCAAGCTAAAGCAGATTTGCAGTGCACACATGGTCACGAAAGTGTTGGTGAAACTTCCTCCTCTTTTGAAAATGATGACAGTCTTGTAATTAGTTTTATAGATCAGAAAACAGATAATATTTTCCTTCACAAAGATGATAAGGCTGTCATGTTTGATGATCTTGAAGATTGTTTTCTGTTTAAGAATGACCTAGACCATAAAATTGAGGAATATAAGCTTGAGAGAGACAATATGTAAAAATTTCTCACGGTCAAGGAATTTACAGCCAACACTCATATGGCAGAAGCTTATACTTCTCTGTACCTTCCTATCAATCAGCAACCCACTGTTCTTTCAGATCAGAATGAAGCGAGTACTTATATTTTTGCAGCTGGATCTCCAAACAAGGTAGTGCTTCAGGATTATCAAGATCCCTTTGGCATTCTTCTGCAAGCATTAGAAAAGATAAATGTTGCCTGGTTCATTATCATAAGCTTTGGTTTCAGTGGTTATTTTGAGTTGCCTACAGGTTCATCGTTCCGCCTGCTCGAGATAAGCGAGAGCAGAAATTTGGTATGTAGCCATCTGCTGGATTGGTTACATTGGAAAGCTCATTATACATGATTTTACATATTTCATTAGTATGCAGGTGGCTGTCATCATGATTCCAAATCTTGATGGATTGCTGCCGATTTTCCAAAAGCTTTGTAAAGTTTTGTTTTAAGTCGGTCATGAGTCATTTGTGTTTGGTCTGTTGAGTGAGTTTTTCAAGTTATTTCAGTTTGCCATCGAGTCAAGTTCCAGTTAAGTTTCAGTCAGTTTTCAGTCAGGTTTCAGTCAATAAATGAGTCAAAGTCTTGTGTCGTTTTCTGAAATAATGACTCCATCGCCCAATGGTTGAAAGCACTGGTCTACTCTCCCAGAGGTCTACGGTTCTTGGCACCTCCAAGGAGCTACCATCCCCATTGGAGCCAATGTTAGTGTCGGTCTTGAAAGCCCTCCATCAGCGATCAAAACTCTTTGCATTTGCATTAGTAGGTGTCTCATCAGTGTCAAATTTTGCATCTCGTTAGGCATGCCATAACCCTGATGGAGGAGCTGGTCTATTTATACCCCTCTTGGCTTTGCTGGATCAGGTCATATCAGTCATTAAGCTTTTTCAAGATTGTCTTGTTTTGTCTTGAGGTCAAAGTCCTAGGTCTAGGGTTTTGGTAATTTATCTCTACAAGGTCATGTCTTTGAAAATCCATGAGTACTCAGCAAGCCAGAGGGAGGTTTGCAAACGTGTTTCTTCGATATTTTTATCTTGTACAGTGAACTTTCACCTTGGATTTAAAAACTCTATTTTTAAAGCCAAGGTCATTTTCTCAGTTTTTGTAAATAAGTGATGAAATTTCAAAAGTCTTCAGTGGACAAAATGCAACCCTGGTCCCCTTGCCAAGGTCCCTCAGATGATCTACCTGCAAAAAGAATCAAGTCAAAGAACTCAATGAGTCAAATTCAGGATAAAGGAAACCAAAAGTCAGTGTTATAAAAGTGTCAAAGATAAACTTTAGAAAGTGGGTTTATGAATGAAATTTTTTCAAATGGAGTTTATGAAAGTTCAAATTCCCTCCTTTCACTCTCATTGTGCATCCTAACGCTTGCAAGAGAGGTTTGAGAGAGTGATTGAGAGAAAGGAGCAAAGGCACAGCGATTTTGGGCAGCAGAGAGGGGCGCGACCCGTCGAGCCAGGTGCGCGACCTGTTGGGTGCGCGCGACCTGTCAGAAGCTCTTCCGCAGTTCAGTAAAACAATGTGCGCGACCCGTTGGGAGGGGCGCGACCCGTTGGGTGGCCTGTGTGACCCGTTGAACCGGCTTGCTGCAAACTTCAAAGAAATTTCCCAATCTCCCTCCAAATCATCTAATTTGTTCAAGGTAGGCTCTTTACACATTATTTTTGTGGTTGGTGATGAATGTAAGCCCTCATGCTTGTATTATAACCTCAAATCATGTAAGTGAAAGGACATTATATGGCTGCAATGTTAATGAGCAAACTGTACTAGGGTTTGTGTTGTTTCAAGCTATTTTTCCCTTTGGCTTGTTTCACTCCTTTCCCTTTCACTCACACTTATATGTTCATCTCTTTTCCCATATTATTTTGTAAATGAAATGCAAATCTTTCCCCATCCCTAGTCACTAAAAATGAAAACCCTACCCCTCTCCAAAAGCATCAAAAAACAAAATTCAAAACCCTAATCCCCCTCTACCATATGCATGTGTAAATAAAAATGTTGGTAAATATGTCAGCATGTTTTATGCATGGTTTCCCTTTTTCCCCTATTAAACATGTATACATATTCCCATGTTCACTTTCATACATGTTTTTCCCATATGCAATAATCTTTGCAAATGATTTCCCAATTACAAATATGTGTTCTTATATGCATAATGATTTGCAAAATTTCCCTTAAAAATTCCCTGTTATATTTATATATTCCCATTCCTTGTTAAAAGATCCCTCCCCTAACATTTCCCTCATGTCTTTTTCCCCTTGAAACAGGATAGAGTTCAACACTTTTTGTAGGCAGAGACAACAGTTCAGTTTGTCCACTTTGCTCCTAAACCATGTCAGAAACTGAAACTTATGAGCAAAGTGATGACCATTCATCATCTACAGAGGTTGAGGTACAGAGGAAGCATCGAAAAGGGGGTAAGGGTGGACATCATAAGCGAGAGGAGCCCACCTCTTTGGCAGAATTACAGGCCTGTCCTAATGGCAGTCACTTGTTTTCAGTACATGTCTTGTTATCAGTTTTGTGAGAGGATCTCTCGGATTCAACATCACAGAGAGTTGGCTTGCCTCTTTGTTTTACATTTGCATGATGGACATGTCAACCTAGCAGGGGTAGATTTTACATTGACACCCGAGGTGATCTCACATGCTACAGGGATACCGAATGTGGGTGAGGTGTGGCCTAAGTGCAGGTTGCTAGATTTTGTTCACTTTGAGCCTTATGTCCGGCCACCATTCATGAGACATTTGGCGGGTGTTTTTCCATTCAGATTTCTCTGGAGCGAGTATGCTCCCATCATGAGGCTTATTATGCACTATTTTACCTGTGAGGGCAGATTTTCACAGGTGTACTCATATCACATTCGCCTCTTGATGCACTTCACTCGAGTGAGGATGGTGAACATCCCGGTTTTCTTCTTTCAGAACATTCAGAAGATGGTGCCCATGTTGCAGAGGAAGACCCCGGCCCAGCAGTACAGGAGCTTATGTCATTATGGTTTGATTCAGCTCATAGTCTTGCATCAGTTGACACAACAGGGTATCTCATGGGAGGAGTTTATCTCTCGTGAGTTTTTCACAGTGCCACCCCAGCCACATCATGAGGTCATTCATGAGGAGGGAGGACCATCTCAGCAGCCTGATATTCCGGTCACCTGACATATCAGCTCCACACCTCTGGTCACCTATCAGAAAGGCCCAAGGGCCTTGTTTGCAGCAGCCAGGCGAGTACTATCTCCACAGCAGGTGGAAGGGGTCTCGCCTTCATCATCAACACAACGAGTGTTATCTCCACATCAGGTGGAAGGGGCCTCGCTTTCGTCACCAGCACAGGTACCACAGAGGGGCAAACAACCCATGATTCATGAGGGTCCATCAGGAGTTCCAGACACTGAGGTGATTGATCTTGAGGCCAGTTCTCCTAGCCGAGAGGCAAAGGAGATCATTCAGCATCTCAGGGCTGAAAATGATGTTTTGCAGAGGAAACTTGAGGGTGCCCAATGGACTATCACTTACCTGGAGCAGCGGAACAAACAGCTGGAGGAGGAGAAAGCACTTGATGAGCTATGGAGGATTCGTAGTGACCGAGTCTTGAACCGAAGAAGACCTGGTGATCCATTACCCGCTGACCGAGAGTCTATGCTTATCCAGGAGAATGAACACTTAGAGAGGCTGTTGGCTAAGGCTAACCAAGATAAAAAGTTGCTGAGGAACATGAAAAACCATTACTGGGCAAGAATGCATGTGTGCAAGGCCAAGATGAAAATGTTTCAAAGGCGGTTGTCCGAGGCCCTAAAAGGGAAAAAGAAGACCAATCCACTCCGTATCTTGGCTGAGGCTTCACTCAAGGATCATGGCACTCATTAGCCTAGCCACAGCTCAAATCCCAAAAAATTCTGAAAATTTTGGGTAATTTTGGCAATTTTTTGGAAATTTACAGGTTTTGGCTCCTCAACGGGTCTCACCCCCGGTGAGACCCTTTGTCATGGCAGCTCCTTTTTGCAAAAACTCAGCATTTCTAGATTTTTCATGCAAAGTTACATATGCCTATGGATGGACTTGAGTTTTTATGGAGTTGTGCGACTCCAATTTTTTTGTTTGTTGATTTCCTCATCCAGCCTCATGCTTTTCCTCCTTAGCCTTGCCCATTCTTCATCAAGTTCACGAAGTCTCAAGCTGCCCTGCCAAATAGCTTCATGTAATCACTGAATTCCTTCACCCAGTTTAATCCGAACTGTAGGGGTGGTGATCGGGGAAACTCTCTCCACTTTCCTGGTTTCATCCGTTCTGAGTGCAGATAGGGTCATCTTTGCATGCCTAGTTTGGTTTATGGTCTGATATGCCCACTGAAACCTTGGTACACATAGATTTTCATATGGCTACATCCCTTGTCATAGGTAGGTTCCCAAACCACTCCGTCCTAGCTGCCCAGACTGCATTCGAGGCTGAGGGTCTCTAACTCGTACATGTGGATGCCTTTTACGGTCACGCCTATTCCACGTAATCTTCCCAGGTGCTGTCCACCCTTGTGTAGCTGCTACACGCAACACCCTTTCTTGCGCACCATGCCGCTTCTACTCCATAAATGTAGTTCCCCAATGGTCTATGAATTATTCCCTATTTGTGGCACCGTCCTCTGCTGGGAATGCCCTTCCTTCGACTTTCACACACCTCATCGATCTAATCATCCTATTACAATTTAGTGTTGTAACTTCATGCAATCGATTCTGCCATCGCTCTATCTCTTCATCTAAATCCAATGTGTAGGAACTATCGCGCTCCCATGAAATTCTTCCGTTCGCCATCAGATTCACGTGATCCTGGTCTTGTGCCATTATCTAGTAAATGTAGTCTAGTTCATCATCACTATCCTCATCACGCACAGGTTCAGTGAAGCGCGTTCCTTCGGTTGGATCTAGCGGAATAATTACGTGTAGTGACTTTTTCTCGAAAATCATTTTTTGCTTCTTCAGGTTGATGACTCCATTCATTTCCATAGCCCAATATATCCCTAATAATGCGGGGTACGAGTTACTTTCATCCACAATCTTGATTACCTTGAAATTTGTTTGTGTACTCGTGCCATCAATATCCACAGTTACCCCTTGTAGTCTTCCCATAGGTACGATCTTTTGCTGATTTTCCATCCTCAATTAAATAGGAGACCACTGTAATGCGGGTACCCCCTTCTCATGCATCTGTGCAATCAACGTCAGAAAATCTACTGCTTCATGATCAAATTGATAACAGTATGGGCAACTTATTCTGGTCAGATTTTTACAGTCACGTGCGTAGTGCTCGGGTCCTCCATAGTTATAGCAGATTAACTATCCGTGCCCTTGTCCTGGTCCCATCCCTCCTCGTCCTCGACCTCACCCTTGGAAGCCACCCCGCACTATTGTTGCAGCTGGGTCAGGGCCTCACATTTCCATTTGCATTCGATAGGCTAGAGCCCTATCCATCATTAGTTCATAGCTTTGACATGTCCACTCATTGTGACCCACTGATCTACAAACATTATAGCATAGCTACTACGGAGTCTGGTTATATTTCTGCAATAGGTGATAGTTGTCCGTCGCATGCTTCCCTCCTACTTGACAAATCACGCACCAGAGAGCAACGTATGCATTTGGACCTGTTAGTGTCGGTCTTGAAAGCCCTCCATCAGCGATCAAAACTCTTTGCATTTGCATTAGTAGGTGTCTCATCAGTGTCAAATTTTGCATCCCGTTAGGCATGCCATAACCCTGATGGAGGAGCTGGTCTATTTATACCCCTCTTGGCTTTGCTGGATCAGGTCATATCAGTCATTAAGCTTTTTCAAGATTGTCTTGTTTTGTCTTGAGGTCAAAGTCCTAGGTCTAGGGTTTTGGTCATTTATCTCTGCAAGGTCATGTCTTTGAAAATCCATGAGTACTCAGCAAGCCAGAGGGAGGTTTGCAAACGTGTTTCTTCGATATTTTTATCTTGTAAAGTGAAATTTCACCTTGGATTTAAAAACTCTGTTTTTAAAGCCAAGGTCATTTTCTGAGTTTTTGTAAATAAGTGATGAAATTTCAAAAGTCTTCAGTGGACAAAATGCAACCCTGGTCCCCTTGCCAAGGTCCCTCAGATGATCTACCTGCAAAAAGAATCAAGTCAAAGCACTCAATGAGTCAAATTCAGGATAAAGGAAACCAAAAGTCAGTGTTATAAAAGTGTCAAAGATAAACTTTAGAAAGTGGGTTTATGAATGAAATTTTTTCAAATGGAGTTTATAAAAGTTCAAATTCCCTCCTTTCACTCTCATTGTGCATCCTAACGCTTGCAAGAGAGGTTTGAGAGAGTGATTGAGAGAAAGGAGCAAAGGCACAACGATTTTGGGCAGCAGAGAGGGGCGCGACCCGTCGAGCTAGGTGCGCGACCTGTTGGGTGCGCACGACCCATCAGAAGCTCTTCCGCAGTTCAGAAAAACAACGTGCGCGACCCGTTGGGAGGGGCGCGACCCGTTGGGCGGCCTGCGCGACCCGTTGAACCGGCTTGCTGCAAACTTCAAAGAAATTTCCCAATCTCCCTCCAAATCATCTAATTTGTTCGAGGTAGGCTCTTTAAACATTATTTTTGTGGTTGTTGATGAATGTAAGCCCTCATGCTTGTATTATAACCTCAAATCATGTAAGTGAAAGGACATTATATGGCTGCAATGTAAATGAGCAAACTGTGCTAGGGTTTGTGTTGTTTCAAGCTATTTTTCCCTTTGGTTTGTTTCCCTCCTTTCCCTTTCACTCACACTTATATGTTCATCTCTTTTCCCATATTATTTTGTAAATGAAATGCAAATCTTTCCCCATCCCTAGTCACTAAAAATGAAAACCCTACCCCTCTCCCAAAGCATCAAAAAACAAAATTCAAAACCCTAATCCCCCTCTACCATATGCATGTGTAAATAAAAATGTTGGTAAATATGTCAGCATGTTTTATGCATGGTTTCCCTTTTTCCCCTATTAAACATGTATACATATTCCCATGTTCACTTTCATACATGTTTTTCCCATATGCAATAATCTTTGCAAATGATTTCCCAATTACAAATATGTGTTCCTATATGCATAATGATTTGCAAAATTTCCCTTAAAATTTCCCTGTTATATTTATATATTCCCATTCCTTGTTAAAAGATCCCTCCCCTAACATTTCCCTCATGTCTTTTTCACCTTGAAATAGCATAGAGTTCAACACTTTTTGCAGGCAGAGACAACAGTTCAGTTTGTCCACTTTGCTCCTAAACCATGTCAGAAACTGAAACTTATGAGCAAAGTGATGACCATTCATCATCTACAGAGGTTGAGGTACAGAGGAGGCCTCGAAAAGGGGGTAAGGGTGGACATCATAAGCGAGAGGAGCCCACCTCTTTGGCAGAATTACAGGCCTGTCCTAATGGCAGTCACTTGTTTTCAGTACATGTCTTGTTATCAGTTTTGTGAGAGGATCTCTCGGATTCAACATCACAGAGAGTTGGCTCGCCTCTTTGTTTTACATTTGCATGATGGACATGTCAACCTAGCAAGGGTAGATTTTACATTGACACCCGAGGTGATCTCACATGCTACAGGGATACCGAATGTGGGTGAGGTGTGGCCTAAGCGCAGGTTGCTAGATTTTGTTCACTTTGAGCCTTATGTCCGGCCACCATTCATGAGACATTTGGCGGGTGCTTTTCCATTCAGATTTCTCCGGAGCGAGTATGCTCCCATCATGAGGCTTATTATGCACTATTTTACCTGTGAGGGCAGATTTTCACAGGTGTACTCATATCACATTCGCCTCTTGATGCACTTCACCCGAGTGAGGATGGTGAACATCCTGGTTCTCTTCTTTCAGAACATTAAGAAGATGGTGCCCATGTTGCAGAGGAAGACCCCGGCCCAGCAGTACAGGAGCTTATGTCTTTATGGTTTGATTCAGCTCATAGTCTTGCATCAGTTGACACAGCAGGGTATCTCATGGGAGGAGTTTATCTCTCGTGAGTTTTTCACAGTGCCACCCCAGCCACATCATGAGGTCATTCATGAGGAGGGAGGACCATCTCAGCAGCCTGATATTCCGGTCACCCGACATGTCAGCTCCACACCTCTGGTAACCTATCAGAAAGGCCCAAGGGCCTTGTTTGCAGCAGCCAAGCGAGTACTATCTCCACAGTAGGTGGAAGGGGTCTCGCCTTCATCATCAGCACAACGAGTGTTATCTCCACATCAGGTGGAAAGGGCCTCGCTTTCTTCACCAGCACAGGTACCACAGAGGGGAAAACATCCCATGATTCATGAGGGTCCATCAGGAGTTCCAGACACTGAGGTGATTGATCTTGAGGCCAGTTCTCCTAGCTGAGAGGCAAAGGAGATCATTCAGCATCTCAGGGCTGAAAATGATGTTTTACAGAGGAAACTTGAGGGTGCCCAATGGACTATCACTTACTTGGAGTAGCGGAACAAACAGCTGGAGGAGGAGAAGGCACTTGATGAGCTATGGAGGATTCATAGTGACCGAGTCTTGAACTGAAGAAGACCTGGTGATCCATTGCCCGCTTACCGAGAGTCTATGCTTATCCAAGAGAATGCACACTTAGAGAGGCTATTGGCTGAGGCCAACCAAGATAAAAAGTTGCTGAGGAACATGAAAAACCATTACTGGGCAAGAATGCATGTGTGCAAGGCCAAGATGAAAATGTTTCAAAGGCGGTTGTCCGAGGCCCTAAAAGGGAAAAAGAAGACCAATCCACTCTGTATCTTGGTTGAGGCTTCACTCAAGGATCATGGCACTCATTAGCCTAGCCACAGCTCAAATCCCAAAAAATTCTGAAAATTTTGGGTAATTTTGGCAATTTTTTGGAAATTTACAGGTTTTGGCTCCTCAACGGGTCTCACCCCGGGTGAGACCCTTTGTCATGGTAGCTCCTTTTTGCAAAAACTCGGCATTTCTAGATTTTTCATGCAAAGTTACATATGCCTATGGATGGAATTGAGTTTTTATGGAGTTTTGGGCCTCCAAAAGGTCAAAATACATGCACAATTTGACTTTCTGCCCCTTTTTTGAACTGCAGAAAGCTGTCTTGGGAGAATTGGTTTTTGACAGGGCAAATGAACTCCAAATTCAAAAATTCCAGTTGGGTTGGAAAGTAGACTCACAGAACTTTCCAACAAGCCCACGTGTTTGCAATTTGGCCACCTGAAAGTACCCCAAACAGAGCTCCAAAGGGGCGCTACCCGTCAGGCAGGGGGGCGCGACCTGTCAGGCAGTTTTTTGCCAGATTGCACTGTACAGCCCAGAAAACGCAGATTTGACTCAGTTTGACTTTTTGGGGTTGAAGATGATTATATTTGATGTAATTTTTGTAACTCTAAGACACTTTTACTCTTGTTTAACACTTCTAGAAGATTCATTCATGCAATGGGTAAATATGTAATGTATGAATTGGTTTCCAAGTTTATAGAGGCAAGTTGTTTTGACTGCCTAGTTTGTAGTGCTTAGTTTAGAAGTGGTTGAAACAGCTCCTAGAAGGATGGGCTCGACCCCTAGAGGCAAGGGAAGAGGTTTTCTTGCCTATATTATGTATTTTCTTAATCATTTTCAGGGCTTGGAAGGTTGGACTCTTGAGGGAGAAGCTATCATTGTATTATTTCACTGTATCTCTGCAATTTTTGGCTAAGGAAGACCAGGGTTTTGCAGTCCTCTTTGGGATTCTTGTGGACTCATGTGTTGATGGTGTGTTTCTCAATGTTCTTGTAAGTGTGTTTATGTGAATCATTTCCTTTCCTTTACTGCTGCACATTAAACAAATGAAGTGTTAAAGTAAGAATTCATGCTTGCCATGCTCTGCTTTTAAATTTGTTTAATTTCTATGTTTTCTACTGTTTAAGGAGAATTCAAAGTATTATTTGCTCTCCTTAGCTCCTCACCAGTCTTTTCCATCCACTCACCTCAATCAAAGGCATCAATACGGTCTCCTACCTCGCCCCAAAGAACCCCCTGCAGAAACTGTGTCAAATCCCCACACCCAAAATTGCAATTCCTCAATTTTCCACCAAAAACCCAAAAAACCCCAAATCAACCTTTTTAATCAGTTTACTAGCCTAATATCAGTGTTACCTTGTTGGTCATCTCATCCCATTGAAGATCTGCCGAGATTGACCGAAGAGAGCCTTCTCCTGCCCCGTAGGGCTAGCTACGATGCTAAATGGTTTGATGTAGCCTTGAGGTTTACCTTTCTTAGCCTGAGGTGAAATTTCAAGCGCTAACAGGACCTACCTTTAGTTCTGATCTCAGCGGCATCAATCCCCCTCCTTCCAAATAGTTCTCGAATACAGGACAGTGATCCTTATCATGCCCCTGGCCCTTACACTTTATACACCACACTTCTTCATGCACCTCTAACTGGGGTGCCCTATCCTTCTTCAAACTCTACATCTCTAGGCATAGGTTTTGTAATTGCGCGTGGATTTTTTGGACTCCCAACCTAGGATCTTGTATTGGCGTTTCATGCAACCTCATCGCTATCTCTAATGCTTCAGCCTGGGTCGAGATCTTCTGTTGTGATAGCACCGTCCTTAGGTGCAGTGTCAGGGATGCCACAAACCAGGCACGGTGCTGCGCATCTGAAAGAATCATATTAGCTTTGCAAAACATACTCTTCAGGTGCTGATCCATATCCCATGGAGTCTCACCTAGAAGCATCGCAATTTCCTTGAATGCAATGATTGACTGAGTTTCTGACTTTGGTCGAATGAACTCTTTGTTCAAGGCATCTTGGATCTCCGCAATTTCGGCATTTGGATGATCGCTAGAGTGCTTAATATACCACATTAACACGCGATCCTACAGTGTGCTCACCAAAGTATAATTTTTAATGTTATCGTCTGTAATGCCTTGGGCTTCCCATATTGCCTTTACCACAAACCAGAACTAGTTTGGTTCCTCGTTTCCTATGACTCTAAACATAGGCAACTTGATCACACTCGCCATTCCTACCCTTGGAGGTGGTGGAGGTGGGGTAGGTGGAGATGGGGTGTATGTAGGTGAAGAAGGTGACAGTGTGGATGGGGATGATAACTCTAGAATGTGTTTCTTTATCAACTAGACTGCACTTCTCAGAGAAAACCCAACAAGCTCCTCCTTGCTCTCCCGTGAAAGTGAAATCAGGGGACCGTTCTCTAATCCTTCGATCCTTTGATAGCCTCCTCTACTCCATGTTACCCCAAACATTAATGGATTCCCATAACCCATTTTTCACATAACAACATTTTAATCTAGGTATTCAACGATTTGATGTACTTACCTCACGGTCCTTTGAGAAAACGTCTTTCGGCTTCACTATAACTGACAGTTGTGTCTATCGTGAATTCAGTGATAAACCATCCTAGTATCCAATCCAACCAATGATCTACGGCCCACATGATCTTATATTCAGATGCCTCTAACCAGTGCACTAACTCCGGAGTCCACACTATCGGCTGATCAAGCTTACACCTCACTATGTTGTTTCCTAGCCTTGAGATCCACTCATATTGTTCTAACGAGAAGGACGTGAAGAAGATCTCATGGATTTCTGTGTATATGTAGTGATCCAGCCACCTCTTCTTAGATATCTGTGGGGTTTTTTTCTCCTGCACCATGACCTCGTGAAGCTTCTGATCCAACCACTCTTCAATATCTTTTTTTGTAGGGTTCCAGTGTTTTGACATCAAACATCCCTTTAGGCAGATCCTGGTCCCAGAAACAGAACCATTTGTTGGCTTATTGGGCCCTGAACTTTGGAATAGATTTTAGCCGAACAAATCCCATACTACCGACCCTTTCAGCAACAATCCGTAGAGCGCAGACTGAATTCTCACCCAAGGTAGTATGGGAGGGTGCTGGAACCAGGTTTCCACACCTTAGGGATGTCTTAATGAGGTCTGGAGGATTCACAACCCAATCTACGCTCTTATGCTATTCCGCGCAACAATCTGGCCTTCGTGAAGATCTGTGAAAGGGTGCCTTAGATCCTTAGTCTTATTACAGTTATTATAGATATAATTTATTCTTTAAGGTCTTTAAGCGAAGATTTAATAGTTAAACCCAAAGTGTGCAATCATAAATCTTAAATATATTCATAAAAAACATAACATAAGCATAAACATTCAGATCTGCGATCAGATACACAATACTTTAGAAACACTTACCTTTATTAATCTTACGTTCAGTACAATCCAATTCGACCCTGTGCACACATCTGTAGGGGTTCGCACACACAGCTATAGACTCTACTAGGCATCTGTGCACACAACTGCAGATCCTACTCTAACCACTACCACCCACGACTCGGACTTACAGACTCAGAGCACTCTCGCTTTCACAAACCCATACACTTTAGATCTTCGACAAAGATACCATCAAGAACTGCCCTCTAAACCTAGATCCTTTCTCTATTTATACATTTCCATGGTTTGTGGACCATGGGGAAGCCAAAACATTCTAGATTAATCTCTAATATTTTAGGGCAGACTACCCTTGGACTTAACCCATTACAATTCATGCTCCGCGCACTTGTGGAACTTGTACCATACTTTTACCCAAAATTGTGGGCTTTGAGACCCAAAATCGTTACGGGGGGGTTCGCTACCCAACAGCAGGGTAGACAAGGTACCATCCCTAGTAATTCAGTTGGCTATGCAGTGAAGCCAAGGGGTGTAATTTAATTGGGCAGGATACCTCTTCCAGAAGTTTTTGGATGATTGTCACGAGGCCCAGGAAGAGAGGAAACCCTTCCATTATGCATGTATGTTACTTTTAATTGCTTTGATAGCCTGGAAAACCCCCAATGAGTTGCAACTCCCAACTATCGAACTAGACTTGTACGAAGCTGTGAGGTACACTTCATTGTGGGCGTCGAAGGATCCAAGTCAGATGTTAGGGAATAAATTATTTTGGATGATGTTTGAGATGGATCTACACAAAGTGATCAGCCAGAAGCCACGACTATCACCAGTGTTACTTAATGAACATCACAGAGTTGCAAATTTCAAAGAAAGCTTCCACAACGTATACATACAAGCGAAAAATGATGCAAAGGGCATATGGTATGAGTTGCCCTATTTGGTCACAAAGCAGGGCCTTTTTTGGATTATATATAACTGGTCAAGCGTGTGGCAGGTACCAACAAAACAATGAAGGCCACAGGAGGTACGCCAACTGTGAAATCTGCGTTGAAGGAAGACACAAAGAAGGTGCCCCAAAAGGCCACTGTGGACCTTGACAAGAATACCGCACAGGAGTGACGACGTGTAGGAGAAGAGGAGCCAAAAATGGAGTAACCAGAGTAGGGTGGAACATACTATTTTGAGGAGACCGAAGATATTGAGTCTCCTTTCATCATAAAGAAGAGGAAGAAAACCACCACTGGAGGTACGCGAAAGAAGTAGAAGTCTGACATGACCTCTAGCACTGAGCTGATGGTTCTCACTAAGGGGGACATCAATGCGATCAGTGAAACTATGCGATCAGTCACTAAGGACATGTGGGGCAATATAGAGGATCAGTACAAGTCAATACTAACATAGGTTCAATAGGACCTCAAAGAGCTACAAGTACAAGCGAATGTGATTCAAGCGAGCGTGATTCAGATGAGCGAGAATCAAGCAAGCGTGGGAAAGTCAAGTGAAAAACAAAAATTATCTTTGACATTGGTGGTAACCACAGAGGTCCGCGTAGTGCCCATTTTAGGAGGGTTGTTGCGTTTATTACCGAGGTGGATCTGGAAGCAACACCATATGGGAGGAATTCAATGATAAACTTAGTGGCGCTACCCATTCAATCATTGCATGAACTCCACCAGGGAGTGTCTGACAAATTGAAAATCTGGGAAGAGCAAGTGCTCTTCGTGATCAAAGACATTAAGAGCCACAATGAGCAGCTAGCTGAGGAAGATGTGAGGAATTTCCATGATATGAATGCAACCGCTACACATAGGAAATAGCCAAAGGATTCCATTACCCCAACTTGCATTGAGCTGCTAGAGCTCCTCATACAGATTGAAGTAGCTTTTGAAGAGAAGCTCCACAAGTTGGCAACCAGGGTAAAGGAGTCCAAGTGGAGGTTGAATGAGTAAAGTTTGAGATGCAAATGCAGGTCATAGAGCTGTAGATGAAGATACAACCAACAACACGTCTAGAAGTTTGAGAGTAGCGTAAGGCTGCTATTAAGGAAGATATGGATATACTAGTAATTGCAGTTAAGGACTGCAGGAAAATTTTCAGAACACCATGGAGATGTGGGCCTCACTGCAGGAGCACTCACATGTACAGAAGCTTGAAGGTGACATAAGAGAAAAACAACTGTAGTTGGATGAAATCATAGACCTTAGAACCTATGCAATAATTCGCTAGACTGCAAGAAGGGAAGGCTATTTAGACTCAGATAGACAAGATGTTACACAAACCATCAATCATTTAAGCTAGAATACAACCTTGGGCTGATGAAGCAAGTCAACTCTGTCAGGATGTAGAGAGTAAACTGAAAGGTATGCAATAGACGTAGAGAACCATTGGCTTAGCACTATAGGGACCAACTACTGAGAAATTGGTCGAGGAGGTTTGGCAGGTTGTCACATAGTGCACAACAGAGCTTCAAGTGTTGAAGATAAAGTTCAACAACCTTAAAGCGCACATCAAGGATGTACCGATAGAGTGAATTGGGATGAGTCATGTCTCTGTGTTGGGAGCCTGTTGGGATGGGGTCCCTCAGGTCTAAGTTTTGTCTAATGTTTGAATCAAGTTTGATGTAATATTGTAAAGTCTCCACATTTTGAGGAGAGGAAAGCGAATATCGCAAACCGTTAAGAGTCAAAGGGGATTTTAGGTAGGTCAAAGCCACTTATTTTGTAAAGGGATGGGTTGTTTTCATTAATTAATGAGCTCCGCCCATGGTTCACAGACCATGGTAATGTAATGTAAAAGTAATATAAGGAAGTCATCTAAGAGTCATTAGGTAGTTCATGAATGGGATTTTGAGTCTTTTTTGTTTGTAATTATTTATTCTAGTGAAGGGGAAGGCTCTTGCAGCTGAGTGCATGGAGACCTTGGAAAATCCACAGTTGAGTGTGTAGGCCCCTGCAGCTGTGTGCACAGGGTCAAAAGAAGTGTATTTGTTGAATATTTGAAGTAATAAAGCCTATTTGAAGCAATTTCATGCGTTCTCTATATATTTATATGTTTTTGTGTTTATGCTCAGTGATGATTCGATTCTCTATAATATGGTTTTAATTTCATTGCAAAGGTCCAAATCTAATTTTGTATGATAACTTATGCATGTTAGAACAATTAGGTGAAGCTCATAGATCTATTTAAGTAGAAATCACTTTAAGTTTTTGATTCTGAAGATAAGGGTTCATGAAGGTCAGATCGGGCCATAGATTGAAGAAACCCCTTGTTGCTACATCACATAGCCTTCTGGATGCAGAAACCTGGTTCTAGCATCCCCCAATACTGCTTAGGGTGAGACTGCGATCTGCGTTAAGTGTACTACTGCCGAAAGGGCCGGTAGTGTAGGGTTTTGTTGGTTAGTGTAGCTAACTCTGAACCTCAGTCCAAGCCCACCCAAACCAACAACAACACCGCTTGTACAATCATGCACACAACACCATATGTACATATCACAACATGTACAACATGCACACAACACCACATGTACATAGCACTACATATACAACATGTACATAGCACCCTATGTACACAACACCACATATCCAACATGCACACAACACTACATATCCATCATTCGCACAGTACAATATGTACACAACACCACATATCCAACATGTACATAGCACCGTCTATACCCAACACTGCATATGCAACATTCACACAACACTATCTATACCACCATGTACATAACATTGCATAAACAACATGTACAGACAATATATATACACAACACCACATGCACACAACATCACAGATGAAACATGTACAACATATACAACATATGCACAATAGTAGCACTGCACATTTAAACCACACTATCTCTACTAGGAAACCTCACTTCCAGTGTCTCTCTACCATCATGCTTATCCTAGCATGCCTCAAAGAACATTGTTTTCATTCCGTTGATGTATCCTTCAGGGTTACCTGACATAACATAAACATAGGCATAACCAACATACAATATCAATTAATATCCACATGATACTGACCTTGTAGATCTATCGGGGTTACTCTTTCCAATTGATTCTTCATAAGACTAGGAACCTCATCGTATCATTCACCTGCATAAGCAATCATTCCTCCATAAGAATGATCCCTAAAAACCTTGTCAAACAGTGACATAGATACATAGATGAATAAATACATATACATAAACATTATAATAAAATAATCATGATCTTATTAGACAACGACATACATACACACATACATACATATATAAACATCATCATAATCATGATCATAACATAATTACCATATAGCATAAGGTCAAGGTTAAGAGAACTCCCTTTATCTATGCACACCATGCACAACATTGAGAACAATCATTCCCAACATAGCCAAGGAATATGATGCCTCAGGTCCATTTACTTCACCTTTCATGTTACGTTTCTCATGACTGTGCTGCCCCTATCCATTTACACCAATGGACCCAACCAATCCAACTGGTTGTCATACCCATACCTTCAACTTCCCTTACTCATGCACCGACATTTTTTCAAGCCTTTCATTACCTGCTAGGTTTCATTCAGCTCTCCCTAAGCTCCATTAACTTTCCTATTTTCCCAA
Organism: Pinus tabuliformis; assembly: GCA_031772625.1. NCBI lineage: Eukaryota > Viridiplantae > Streptophyta > Pinopsida > Pinales > Pinaceae > Pinus > Pinus tabuliformis. Next base: position 33,467,355 of record CM062804.1, read on the forward strand.
ATAATTCCCAAGAATCAAAACATAAAAGGAAATACCAAGAAGTAAACAAGAAGAACACCATGAAAACTAATAACGACGTGACACTACAATAAAATTTCAAGGCCTTGCACCAGACACAAAAAAAAACTACAAATGAAGTGCAAACAAGCACAAAGAATCGAAATCAAAAGACTCTCAACAGACACCATGACTCAATCCCCATGGTTCCCAGGAAACCTCAATCCAAGCCTTCTTCAAGATTTCATGCCATTGTCTTTTCCATGCAATCCCCTGCATCACACTACTATAAACACATAAATGTTAGTGTATAAATAAATATAACAATATACCAGTTAGCTTACCTTGTTATGCCAAGCACATTGCCTTGTAGTTGAACACATCTGTTCCATGTCTCAAAGGACTATAATTCCCTTGACAAATATGGCTATAACTAGACACCAGCTATTATACCTGTCAAATACATGTCCATGAATATAGCACATATCCACATAATTTCAGACAAATTTTGGTTAAGAAGACTTCATGTATGCAAAGCACTCATTTATTTGGACTTAGGGTTTCCAAACATAACTAAAGTAATTTTCACCCAATTCCTTTCTTTTACCATTTCCTTATTGAAATTGAGTCATACTATGCATTGTCACATCACCCAACTATTAGTTATATAAACACATCAACTATTACCTTCTCAATATAATACCAAGCATGTTTCCCTGCAACTGCTCACTCATGTCAGTCTCACGTTCCAATGTTCAAGCATCATGTATATTAATTTGAAATTGTCCTTTAGCAAATATAACAACCATGTCATACTTCAACAATCAACTCACATACATTAGTCATAATACATAATGCTACCACTATCACCTATTCACACTCAAGTACATATCAGTTGTCTCGACACATATGTATTAGTACAACCATCTTAAAACAAGATCATTTATTCATGAAATCTTATATACTCATACTCATATCATGAAATTAATAAAAAATTCAAACAACAAGCAGATGACATAATAGAAACCAAGCACTCAAACACCAAATAGACAACATAATCAAAGATTCAAGCACCAAGTAGAAGACATAAGAAAAATCATACCTTAATATATCTCAGGGGAGGCTATCTTGTCTGCACAATCAGTCTAGATTACCACAATATAAATTCACAACATATCCACTCAAACATAAATAAGATCATGGTATACATAACAATAACTAGCTAACATATTCACATCATAAGCTCATAAAAAATTGTCATTCATGCATAGAAATCACATTTGCACAATTAGTCTAGATTAGTACAACAAACTATCACAAATAAGTTGGCTCATACCTAAATGCCATAACCATAATCATCTGCATAGACCAATATAGGTTAGAATGATACATGTAAAATCAAGATCTTTAATGTAATGAACATAATCATCATGCATATGACCATAATGCATACAACAACACGTTACTATCATTCATGACTATATGACTACACTAATCATGTAGCATCTATTATTTATGTAACCATAACATAAACAGAATGAAAGGCATACACATAACCATAATGCATATAACAATCATGAAACTACATACCTGCATGCCTAACATACAAACTTGTATGACGACATGCTCTTGCCTCGAGGTCCAATGTTGGAACTTCACTTTAATGATCTACATCTCCCGCTCTAACTCAGCCAACACATTAGCATCATAACATACCAATACCATCATCATGACCTAATTGCATGCAATGACCTTATTCACAACAACCTTCACCATGAAAATGCATGCATAACAACGTATAGACATTGACATGCATAACAAATGCATATAAAACCATACACTCATGACGACACATCCCACAACAACACCATCAACCTTCACATGAGGACATCACTACAACCATAATCAACACCATGCAAATGTAACAAGCACAAGGACTACAAGCATAAATAACACATATGCAACCAACATGAATGCATGACCAACACACCACCCATCTAGTCTGAGGGGTGAACTATGCTCTGATACAACTCTATAACACCCTCCTCCCATATCTGCCCAAGTAACTGGCCAACTGGGGTAAAAATGTGATGAGAGGCTACTATGATTGGATTCAACCTCCTAGGTGACCTTAAGGAAGTGGAATCAACAGAAACACATCATACATACCTTCCACATTAGCAACATGACTCCTAACAACCATCCCAACCTTTTTGGTAACCAACTCCTGGGTCCCACTAACGTTTTAGATCACTTGGCCCACGGATGCTCCCATGATATGGGCCTGACAGTGTCCAGGAGGTTCTAGACGTTCTCATGACAATGCATTCCAGTGTCCAGGGACTATTTTGCTCAGTGTTGTGCCAGCGTCCTCAAGATTTGAGCCACTTTTTCAAGCCTAGAACCCAAGTCACTACCAAGAATTGGTGACACCTTTAAAACAGAAAGATAATAAGGAAATGATGGTTCAATTGAAAATACTTGAACAAACCCTTAACTAGACCCCTACTTGCCATGACAGGCATTTCGTCAAACATATCACAAATATGTAATCTACAGATGTAAACAATAGATTTAATCATAGGGGTCTCATACTTATTTGAGAATCACTAAGAAGAATTGTTCCCTCATATCATTTGTTGCATTACCATCTATTAGGTGTTAGATACATTATTCATTCATTTACAAGTAAAAACATGATGAGAGCCATACATAAGCACTATCATAATACATGGTTATAATCAGTATAATAACAACAAGAATATCAAGGATACATCAGCGATAGCATCCACATATAAACCAATACATTTATACATAGGATACCGCGGAAAGAACCTCTTATTAATGACTACAAAATCCAACTCGGTATGGGACTACTAGTTTCCACTCGACTATATAATGGATGAGCCAAATCTCTCTTCAACAATTCACCCCCATGCCATATTCCAAGCATGAATGTGGGACTCAAACCAAAATAGCCAACCAGGGAATCCCAAGGCTAAACAACCTCACCCTCATCAACAAAAACCAGGCTTTACCATAATCCATCCCAGATCACTAGGCCAACACAATAAACATGTAATAATCGACTTTACCATGATCTCCACAATATCACTAGGAAAAAACAAGCATGGATGCCACCATATTTCTCTACCTACACCGTGAGGAATTTTCCTGTCTCCTAGTCTCTAAGACTTTACTACAATCCACATTAGATCATTGGGCCCTAAACCGAGACCCACTCTCCAGGCTTTACCACATATCCCATCCTGGGATTACTAGGCCTGATGGAGAGAACCTACCTCTAGGCTTCACTGTATATCCTTCCATTCACCGGATGAGGATTCTTAGGTCCACCGAGGCAACAAAAATTATGGCTTTACTGCAACCCACTATTTATTTCAGAGGTTACTAGGCCATGTGTTCTATAATTCAGAGATCCACCTCACTCAGCTTCGAATCCATCCAACAATCCAACTCAACAAAAACATGAGAACCCCTTCACACCATGGCTATCTGGAAATGGAAAGGTTAGGCTGAAAACATTGTCACACCTGGAAAAAACCATGCCATAACAACAAAGAACCACATGTAATACCATGCATGCAAATTCTAGCAAGGAAAACACACATGCAAATCGATACCTGCAAAGAATATTGTTGTAGCTACATGATCCTTCTATTCCTTGCTTGATATTTACTTCCTCTTTTCCTTTTTGCCTTTCTTGATCCAATGTTGAAGTGCTCCAAGAAAAATCTAAGTTTCCAAGAGTATAAAAGAGAGAAAGAATAGAAGAGAGCTCCAACAAAAACTTGTCAAAATCTTGCCAACTAATCCTCATAAGCCTTTTCATCAATGCGGCCTCTATTTTATTCAATTTAAATTATTTTCCTTCAATTTCCTCCTCACAGGCAACATGTGACCTTTCACCTTCCTTTTCTCCTAGTTTCCTTTATTTTCATAAATAAATGTGCCAAAAAATCCATTTTGCATTTTCAAAGCCTTAGCTATTTCCTTTGTAATTTTCCTTAGCCATAATAAACTGAATTAATACCCGCTAGGATATTTTTCCCACCATTTAGCTTGGAATACATGTCCCATGACCTTGGTCTTATATATTTTTACATGAATTTTTAACCAGGCATGTTACAGATAAAACCCTAATCTAACATGCTTCATGAAATCACTTGTTGGGGTAGGAAATAGTGACTAGTTGAGTGACTAAACCAGGGATTGCGCAGTTCCAAAGATCAAGGTCCGGGACTGAGGATTGAGACTATGAAATGCACACTTATGGAGGACTAGGCAGAGGTAATGCATAATTGAGGGACTCAAGAGTTCAAGTGGAATGCTTGAGGCATGAGACTACGCAGTGCACATTTCTAAAGACCTAGGCTGAGTGACTGCATAGTTGAGGGAGTCAGGAGGTCAAGCTTGAGGCTTGAAGTTGCACAATGTAGGGTTCAGACAGGAGAACAGCTAGGATGCTGAGTATTTGTGGGGTTCAAGGGCTCAAGCTTGAGGCTTGAGGATTAAAGTTTCCCAATGCATAGTTCAAGAGGGATAGAGGCCAAGTGATTGTGTAGTTGCGCAGTGGGTAGAGAAGGTTGGCTGGAGGCAAGGATTGTGCAATTTTGGAGCTAAAGGGTTGGGACTAATCACTAAGATTGTGTAGTTTTGGAAGGAATAAATTGTGGATTTCACAATGCTAAGAGACAAAGCTGTTGCTTGAGGGCAGAGACTATGCAATGCATAGTTCAGGCTGGCTAAAGGAAGCTAAATGGTCCGGTTGGAGAGTTTTCCCAATTTGTCTAAGTCTTGGATCATTGAGAGGAATATAAGAAAAATCATGACTTTGAACATGACCACACACTTACATCACTTTAAAACACAACATGGAACACTGGAAACACACGAAAAACATCATTTCCTTAACGCAACAACTTTGTGATGACCTACACCAAGTACGACACCAAAGTTACACTTTGCAACAACTGTGACAACACTTGTATGACAATGCTTGAAACTTTGGAAATGAGTGTGATGCATGCTTACATGGTAATAAAAACTCATTTACACAAAGGTTACCCCTTGAAACCACCAAACCTAGCTTTCGTGCATTGTGCGACACTCCACATGCTAAAAGACAACATTTACTATATGAAGAGAAAAGTGTGAAAAACACTTGTGATACACAAACGCCAATGAAATAAACACATGCCAAAGCAAAGATAACATGAAAACTACACTAATTAAAGTGAAAGCAAGTGAAAGAAATAGTCAGAAGCATGAAAATGACACTCTTAAAAGAGAAGGTGTGCAAAAGCAATAGTTTGAAAAACTCACCAAAATAGAAGTATAAATGTGCGAAAGGTGGAAGATTGTTAATGAAATCATGCACTAACTATTGACATAGGTTGATTATTGCACATGCACTATCTTGATGGACTGTGATATGTGTACTCAAGCTTGCATAAAATAATGTGCTCATGAACTTGTTGCGGACTAAGCATGTGTGAGCACGTGACTATGACACTTACAATTCTAAAGGGAGCTCAAGAACTTAACAAAGCATCAACCAACCAAGAAGTGACTATGGAATGAAGATCTGCAGTAGGCTCTAAAATTCAAGTGTAAGCAAAATTTTGGAGGGTTTTTATTGCACCGATAACACATTATTACCAAAAGTGACATTACCACCTTTGTCTTCATTGAGAGATATAAAATTGACTTTTTCACCTGTCATGTGCTATGAAAAACCACTATCACGGTGTCATCGATTTCCTTAATTTTCTTTATAAAGGGAAACTCCAAACTCTTCTACATACTTAGGCATCTTTCTCCATATTTTAGTGAATTTTTCTTTTCCATGTTTATAAGGACTATCCATTTTTCTTCTGCACTCATTTTCCTTATGTCCAAAAGTGTTGTATATGTAGCACTCAAATTCATCCAAGAAAGGAGAAAATGAGTTTCTTTTACCAACACTATTCTCATATGGACTGCTAGATCTAGATTTTAATAAATAGAGATATCTAACATTTACGTTCCCGATATGTGTATATTCTCTACAATTTATAGCCTTATGACCAAAATTATGACATGAAAAACAATAACCATAAAAGAGATATGGGTACCTTGGTGTGAAGAATTTCCTTCAAAGGTTTGATGTTCGAGACTTCCTTTCCTATGGACTTGAGGAGGATGGGCTTCTACTTCTTAGTTTATCTATAATTATTCATGGGTATGATCTAAGCATTTTTTTGTTGGAGTTTGACTTCATTCCTTGTTTGATTAGATTTATTTCTTGAAAATTTGAGTACATTGGCATAGCGTTTGGCTTCCTCTATTTTACATCTTGATTCTCCTTTGAATTTTCATGGCTTTCTTTATATCCAAGTCCTATTTTAATGGTATGTGATCTCTGAATAGTAAGGATGTCATCTAATGTTTTAGATACCTTAGAAAATTTTAGATTTTTATCCATTTTAATCTTTATTTTCTCTAGATATTTCCTCAAATCAAAAACCTTTGCTTCTAGTCTTTCACAAGCCTTTTATTTCTTTTTTATATGATTCACCATGATGTCCTCCATTTACTTCACTTATTCTAGCTCAGCCTTCAAGAGAATTGTAGAATCATCAAATGTACTATCTTTATTCTCATAGGCTTGTAACCATTCTATTTTTTGTTCTTTCTTATTAATCTTCATATCTCATCTGAATCACTTAGTAGTTATGCTTCCATGTTTACCCATGCCTTTCATTCTTCATCTTCTAGATTAGTCCTTTCTTGATATGAATTGTAATATTCAAGGGCCATTTGAAGTTTTTCATATTGACTTACTTTAGCTTCTAATTCACAGTATTTATCATCCTCTAATGAACTACTATCTTCTTTGGAGTAAAAACTCTTATTTTTAAGATTTTTTCCTTTGGTGTTCCTCCTCGACCTCTCTTTCTTGTAATTCCTTTTCTTCTTTATTATGGCAGGCCTCTCTTAAATCATCAATCAATTAAAGCATAAGATTAGGGGGAGTAACCCTTTCCATTAATGAAAAAGGGGGAGAAGTTGCAGATAAAGGGAGAAGTAGTAGACAGGGGGAGTAACCCTTTTCTGTTGATGTCAAATGGGAAGAAATTTAAAAAGGGGGAGTTCTTTGGAAACAATGCTTAAATGTCTAGTGTTTCCGTCAATTAAAAAGGGGGAGATTGTTGAATATATTTTTGTCATTGATTTCAAATAGGGGGAGATCAAGATGGATGCTCAAATAAAGGTTACAGAGTACTACAATATTGTTTCAGAATTGACTAATGGTTTCCATCAATGAAGAGGGGTATATTATTGGAAATATTGTTTTAAGTGATATCAAATATAGGGAGAGACTACAGATGTCTAAGATAAATATTTCAAAATGGATATTCTTGGAAATATTCTTTGGATACCTAGTTTTTTGTTGATGCATAGTTTGGATACCCTATGTTTGAAGGTAATTTTACCCTAAATAACCTTTCTCAAATGGAGGTAGAGGATATATGGTTGAAAATATTATTCGGATATTTTTATGAAAGTATATAGAACTCACTCTAAATCCATAGGAATGAGGAGATGTAAAAGAATTTTTATAACAATCTAGCCAAAAAGTACAGGTCAAGCCAACCAATTTTACAAGTCAACCCCATAAGTGAACATAGAAAAACTATAAATAAAAGATAGATAAGATAATTTGAGGACCATCAAAGTAAGAATAGATCTAAGGTCTATTGTAGGCGAATGCTCTTTCAGTCTCAAAGGTGGAGAAAAAATGTGATTTGTGGAGTGAACAAACCACCTTAGAATTTTCACTATAATGCTTCTTCAAGGATGTTATAAACAATGAAACTTGGATAATATGGAGGCAAGATCTTCATGTACCTATGGTCGAAATTCCAAACCTTGGTTCCCTGTAATTTTAGATATATACTATGAGGAAGATAGGGTAATCGAATGCCCATGAAATATGATTCAAACAGGTCAACATTGAATTATTTCTATATATTTTTATGAGATGTATCATACTATAAAATTTGGAGGAGAAAGAGGAGAGATATCTATGTATCCGTGCTAGAATTTTCATACCTTGATTCCCTATAATTTTAGAGATATGTTGTGAGGAATTTAGGATTCTTGAATGCTCCTGAAATATACACAAAACGTGTTAGCGTAAAATTTTAGTTATAAATTGTTTTTTGAGATGTTTCAGACTGTAAAATCTAGGGGATATAAAGGAGAGATCTATAGGTACCTATGATAGAAATTTCATACCATGGTTCACTACAATTTTAGAGATATGCTCTAAGGAAGTTAGGATTCCTGAATTCTCCTGAAATATCCTTCAAATAGGTCAACCTAGAATTTAAGTTATAACTTTTTTCCGAGATGTTTCATGATATGAAATATGTAGGAGAAAAAGGAGATATATCTAGGTACTTGTGGTATAAATTTAATACCTTTTTTCACTGTAATATTTGATATATGTTTTAAGTAAGTTAGTGAATGCTCCTGAAATATGCTTCAAATAGGCCATCTTTACATTTTTATTATAACTTTTTTTATGTGATGTTTCAAACTGTGACATATGGAGGATACAAAGGAGATATATCTAGGTATCTGCGGTTAAAATTTTAGACTTTGGTTCATTATACTTTCATAGATAGGCCCTATGAAATTTAGGGTTACTGAATAGCGTAAAAATCAACTTCAAACATGTCAGTTTGACATTTTTTCTATAACTTATTTTCTAGGATTTTTCAGACTATGAAAATTTCAGAGATCCAAGGAGACATACACAGGTTCCTCAAATAAAAAAATGGTAATTTCTATAGGGATTAATGCACGAGTGTTTCATGATGTAGAAACCCTCAAGGATCTTCCCGAGATCCTGGCATACAATCAGATTAGCTGTAGCTATCACAAAGATACATGCATATCTATGTTTAACAAACAAATATCAAAGAAAGAAGGAATTATTACCTCGAGTCTTAGTGTGGTGTTGCTGGAGAGCGCAATGCAGCTAGGCGGAAGACCCCTAAGCTAGCTCTAAATCAAAACCTACACATAGCAAAGACAAGCGTAATATCACAACATAAAACCTTGATAAACAAATGCATGAACATATAAAAGATATCTAGTTGCATATAACTAAGCCACTCATGCTAAAAGATATTGAATAAACATATAAACAAGTTATACTACCAACATCACAGAGTGGACAACACAACTGCAGTTCTATATTGATGTAGAAAGAGTGATTACAACCATCAGTTGCATCAACCTTCCCTTATCCCTCCATCTCCTCTCTCTCTCTCCCTTCTTAACCTCTTCTGATGCCTTAGTCTGAGACTCTGCTCGACAATCAAATAGGAAATCCTTTCAAATGGTTCGACTCCTCTCACAATGGACCAAGCCTTGCATATATAACATGTAAGGTTAGGGTTGCCAAGTCCTTCATGAGTTCCATTAGGTAAAAGCAGTGATGTTTCCATGCCTTAGTGCTCTTTCCCATTTGCATACTCCATTAGGAATTAGTAATTCCCCCAAACAGGTCGAGTTCTGATGTTTCCCTACTTTTATGAGCTGACATAGGATAGAATCTAGGGATATTCTCTTAGTTAATTCGCTCCTTTGACCCATAGAAACTGATGTAGGGTCACTAACGATGTTCTCGAGGTAACAAGTAGAGTTACCCTAGGCACTAATGCAACCTTAGGCTTGCTAAGAAGCTTTATAAAGCAGGTTGATAGTGTCTAGACAATGTTAGCTTGACAACTGTGCCTATGGACTTGGTTAGTCCTTCAGTAATCATGTATTTATCCTCTGAGCTAATGGGGAGCTTTGACTAACCTCCACCTACATCTCCATCCATGTATATGATCAGAGATGTGGGTGGTAGTATCCTGACGTAATGAAGTGAGGAGTTTTGTCCCAGTTTTTTAGCAAATGGGTAGCTGGAAGTTCTTTAAGAATTCCATTGCTAAAGTGACAGAGGTATTGACTGATGCACGTGGTAACTCGATGTACCACTTGGCTACATTTCTAGTAAGGGTTTGGGGAAAGAGACATAGCCGGACACTCTCATCCACCATGGAGTTAGAAACGCACCATAGATGATAGTTGTTGAAGTGTGTACCCGGATCCTCCCCTTGTTTCCATTCAAACGTTGGGATGTCTGTCGGTATTTTATGTGGGATTGGCAGCCAAAGTAAGTTATGATATATGGGGTCATTTATAAGTTTGTACAAGTCTAGGATATCATGTGTTGCTAAGAAAGGCAAGGTGTTTGATGCCACCGAGTCAGACCAAGTCGATGACATATGACTTGAGGATCCTTGCAGTCCTCCCATCGTGTTGTTTCCAATATTATACACAAGTTGCGTGGTATAGAAAGTGCCTTGGGGTATGGTATTGTACTATGGGTTTCCATAAGGGTTGTTAGGTTGGGGGATAGAAGTGCACCCAGGATAAGGAGTGCTCCCTTGACTCATTTGAGTTTGTGAGTAGGGTGCCCCTATGGATTGATTGAGACCTTGTTGAGGGTTCCCGCTCACCACATAACTAACCATAGGTCCTTGACTGACATAAGGAGGGTTCATGTCAATCAATGACTGACCATGCATACTTGAAAACAGAGGGGGAACTGTTACACTCCCTTCCGGTATATGCATATTGGGAATAGTGCCGCCATATACCTAAATCTGGGGGTTATAACTATACAATGGATGCCAACCATATTGTTGGTTGAAGGGACCCGTGCTAACCATGCCATATTGAGCTTTATAAGGAGCGCTATATGTAGCACTTGTCGAAGGTACAGGGCCTGACACAAAAGGGGTAGAACCTGGAATATACTAGGTTCCACTTGTGGTGGGTGTCACCATAGGGTTTGAACTTGGGATAGATGGGATAGTGGGGTTCGCCATCAGAGGTGTGGTATTGACTCTCAACTCGGGAGGTGGTGGTGGGCCAAAAGTGTCCACAAAATCCCACGACCCATTAGTGGTCAACGAGATGGGTGTAAATGTTCCAACTGAAGACAAAGGAGGTACAAATGCAACAGGAACCAAGATTGGGCCTAATGAATTCGTGATCAGAGGATTGTATGGAGGAAGAAATCCTTCAGTAAATAAATCCTCTGGTAAGCTTGAATCATGGGATGTCCAAACTGATTATGTGTTAGATCTCGGAGACTGATTTCTCGAAGACGGGGAATCTGGTTTACTGGAGCTTGGCGGATCCTCCACAGTGAGTGGGGGAAGTCCTAACAACTGTCTAGATTGATGACAAGGGCCAGATGTAGCCATGGTGACTGATAATTTTTATCAGTAAATTTTACTGTGATGTTTATTAAAGTCTCGGTGATAACACTCTCGCACTTAAAAAATAATAAATACAATAAGGAATCAATCAACAACCAGAGGGAAATGACCCTGTTTGATAAGCACTGATCACTGGAGATGAAACCCAGTATCACAATGAATAACAGAGAGAGCTAGCCAAATGTATAGTTATGATTACTCTTGAGCTTCACCTGAACCTCAGATTAAGGGGCCAAATACTCTCGTGAAGATGAGCACCCTCCTAAAAACTAAATACATAGTAGGTTTGTCTGTGTTAGGTATTGGGGCAGCCCACCCCATTCACCTTGTGTTTGTCCCTAAAAGTATGGCCACTAAGGATACCTCAAATCAGAGACACTACCAGGGGGTACATAGTCGCAAACAGTACGCTGTGTTGGCAGGATACCTGAGTCCCCGACTCAGCTCTGATATCACCAAAGGGATCCCCGATACATAAAATGCCCAAAGGAGATGTAAGTAAAGGTATAATACCTTCACTTACAATCTGATGTTGTCTCGTATTTAGCTCCACATTTACCGGAGTGGTCCCGGATAGTATGAGTGCAGAATTATTTCTCTCTTTAATGACACTAGTTTCGGTGGATGATCTTACGTAGTTAACTCACACTGCCTATCCCAAGATCCTAGCCTAAAATAAAGTGTGTTTACTCTAAAAAGAGTTGCTAATTGATTTTATTAGGTAGATTTTAAATGTACTTCGTTAGAGTCTTCAGTAGGGGTGTTGACATATGAAATTATATGGGACTCTGACTCAAATCATGCAAAAACAATGCTTGTAAATTTTCACTTTCGATGAATAAGAGGCTTCTACAATGGGAGAGTCATTCATACATCAATATTTATTCCATGCATTCTATTTAGAAAAACACTAGCATAACTGACAGAACTTCAATGCTCACTAAAAACTATTGAAACCAAATAATGCAGATCTAACCAACTAAGCAGAAAACAATAATTTTTTTTATTTTTTTCTTTAATGAAAACAAAAACTTTAAGAAGTAAAGCTATTTTCTTAAAAAAAAAATTGTTCAGGACATAAATGAGTCAAACAAGTGCAGCTGCAGATGCCTGATCAGTCTACAAGCAGATTTCCCAACCCATGAGGTCACAGGGTAAGCTATTTATCAAGAAATAGTTGACTAACACTCTGTACTAGAGGCAACAAAGAGTTAGTTTCAGCACTAACACTCTGTTTGTGAGGTCATAATGTGTTATAAGGAATTTTTTTCACTAGTAACCTGTGGTAGTGAGGAAAAATACTCAAAAAATGGGCTATAGGGATCTGATCTAGGGCTGAGAACTGAGAGAAGGGTGTTGTATGGTCCTGAGTGGTTGGAAAGGGAATGAAGAAGTACAAGAAGGCCTAGAAGAAAGAGAGATCTAGGAACTTTCTGGGAAAAACTGGGAACTAAGTGTAGTCCCCAGTGGAGTCGCCAATTCTTCTATAGGGATTAATGCACGGGTGTTTGGTGATGTAGAAACCCTCAAGGATCTTCCTGGGATCCTTGGCAGACAGTCAGATTAGCTACAACTGTCACAAAGATACATTCATATCTATGTTTAACAAATGAATATAAAAGTAAGAAGGAATTATTACCTCGAGCCTTACTGTGGTGTTGTTGGATAGTGCAATGCAGCTAAGCAGAAGACCCCTAAGTTGGCTCTAGATCAAAACATGCACATAGAAAATACAAGCGTAATATCACAGCATAAAACCTTGATAAACAGATGCATGAACAAATAAAAGATATCTAGTTGCATATAACTAAGCCACTCATTCTAAAATATATTGAATAAATATATAAACAAGTTATACTACCTACATCAAGGAGTGGACAACACAACTACATTGCTATATTGATGTAGAAAAAGTGATTACAGCCATCAATTGCATCATCCCTCCCTTACCCCTCCATCTCCTCTCTCTCTCTCCCTTCTTAACCTCTTCTGATGCCTTAGTCGGAGACTCTGCTTGATAGTCAAATAGGAAATCCTTTCAAATGGTTCAACCCCTTTCACAATGGCCCAAGCCTAACATGTAAGGTTAGGGTTGCCAATTCCTTCATGAGTTCCATTAGGCAAAAGCAGTGATGTTTCCATGCCTTACTACTCTTTCCCATTTGCATACTCCATTAGGAATTAGTAATTCCCCCAAACAGGTCGAGTTCTAATGTTTCCCTACTTTTATGAGCTAACATAGGAGAGAATCTAGGGATATTTTCTCAGCCAATTCACTCCTTTGACCCATAAAAACTGATGTAGGGCCACTAATGATGTTCTCGAGGTAACAAGTAGAGTTACCCTAGGCACTAACACACCCTTATGCTTGCTGAGAAGCTTTATAAATTAGGTTGATAGTGTCTAGACAACGTTAGCTTGACAACTGGGCCTGTGAACTTGGTCAGTCCTTCAGTCATCATGTCTTTATCCTCTGAGCTAATGAGGAGTTCATTTTCCTATATAACAGTAATCATATTTGCAGAATTGGATATGTGAAATGTTGTACAAGTTACCTCTTGAGAAGAGGGAAATCAAGCAAGTTTTGGGAGAAGTAAACATGGTGAAGGTAGAAGCAACAAGTAGACCTAGTGAAGGAAAATGTAATAAGTAGACCTAGACTAAGGGAAAAGAAACAATCAGACCTGATGAAGGCAAAATAACAAGGAAACTTGGTGAAGTAGGCTAGTGCCTACCAATAATTTCAATCTTGGGGATTGGTGTCTCTTGTAGGTTAGTGCCTACAAAGATATATTAGAAAGAGGTTTCCATTAATATCTTGTGTTCCATATGTGATATTGTTTGCTTATGATTCATGAATGTTTGAATAAGTAAGATATTACATTATACTGATTCCACCCCACAAGTATAAGTGTGAATCCAACAAACAACATGACATATATTTTGAAATTTAGATCGAATGTGAGTGTTACACAGCAATTTGTCACCATTTGTCACCATCCCTGTTACCCCTTGCCTGTACACTGGAGGACTCATTCCGGGATCTGTGAGAAGTGACATGACCTGAAACCACTTGCATCATATTCCTCTAAGTACGAGCTTCATTTGCCCTGAAGACATATCCTGCAAAATCTCCATGAAAACAGCTCTTTTTGCATTAGCGCGGGTCCTCAGTTCACTGCCCGCGCCAATGAGGGAAATCCTCTAGAAAGGGTGCGCTATTGGCTCTCTGTCTCAGAGTCGCACTCACACCAACCAAATTGAATAAATTTTTCAACCACAAAACTCCCGAAGGTTCTCTTCAACCCATTCACCAACTGAATCTATGTTGAGCTAGGATGGTTTGGCTCCGAATCTCCATAGAAGGGAAAATGGTTTGCCACCTTTCATGGAAGTTTCCAAGTGATAAAGCCAATCCCATGAATAATTTGGTTGATCCTATCTCTTTCCTCTCTATCTATAAAAGCTTGCCTTTATGCCTTGAGCAAGCTAGTTAGAGTTACAGTAGTTCTGGCCCCAGCATAGTGATAGAGAGTTTGAAGCTGCAAGAGCCTTCTTTGCACCCATAAGGCCAAATCTAAGTAAGGAGATTCTTGTCACCCAAAGAGAGAGAGGCTTGTTCCTCATCCCAACAAGCTTTGCAAGACTTGTGTAGCTAACTACCCAGCCAAAGGAGGATTTGACGTCAGAACAATGGTTGTATTATTCTTTGTTACTTATTAATAATAGATGACTATCATTATGGTTCCACTCTCATTGTCTTATGTTTGATGTTGAGTTATATCTTTTTTGACTGATATATAATTGCATCTACTAGATTTTATGCTTGTTTTCGTGTTGTTCTTTGCATGTGCAGGTGTCCAATCACGGAGATTGTGGGGATCGTGACTGGCCAAGGCAAAGGAACGGGGGCGACATCTCTTCTATGAACACTAGCATTGGAATCCAAGTAGGTTCTCACCATCTACTTTGTATTTGCAATTAGGAACTTGCGTGATAGAATTGTGTGATTGTTGCTAGACCCGGTCTGGGCTAGTAGGGATCGTCTCTGTCCGCAAAGAGGATTTACCTCCACAACAATTTGGCGACTCCACTGGGGAGATTTTGTTGTTTGATTTGTAAACTTTAGACGGAGCCTGAAGTACAGCCAGGTAGCCTTCGAAATGCTATTGCTTTGCATTAGCGAAGTAGATCAACGCCACTTCAGTCAATCTCCGGTTTGGTTTACGGACTAAACAACTTGGAGTTTGTCTTGTCTCTTTGGTTTTTCTTGCTTTGATTGCTTAGATAGCTTTCTGGGTTGGATTTCTTGCTTCCTGGTTTGCCTAGATACTGTCTTCAAGCCCTGAGTCGCTTGCTTTTGTTTTTGATTTAGAAAACTTTATTAGCGCGCTTTTTAGCCTTATAGTCGCGCTATTGGCGCAAGTTGCTCAAAGAAAACCCGCGCCAATCCTATAAAAGTGCGAGTTGCTTCCTGACAGTCGCGCCAGGCCTGTCAACTTTTTAGTTTGCTTGTCCTTAAGCCCTCTGAGCTTGGATTTTTTGTCTTGCTGTGTCTTTTTCAATTACTGGAGTGTGTTTGATCCTGGTTTGACTGGTTTTAGACCTTCATCCTTCGGGTGTTTGCCTTTTTCTATCGATTACGCCTTTTAGCCCTAGGGCATCTAGTGGCTTGGTGCATCGAGCCTTCCGTAGGAGTCTTGGGTTCTTTGATCGTCCAGTCGACTTTGTGATTACCTTTTGCATTTGCTCGGTAGTTGTTAAAGCTTTTTTCAAGTGATTTGTTTCTTTTTCGCTTGGTTTTCACTTGGCTTCGTTTGGGCTTAGATCACATAGCTCATAGAGGTCTTTGTGTTTTCTTCTTGGTTTGAAGGACTGTTTTGGTGTTTTGGGGATTAGATTGTGTTTTCATTGAGTGAAATTGATCTTTTGCTCGGTGTTACTGTCTCTCAAAATTTGTTTAGTGCACTTTGCCATTGAAAAGAAAAACGAATAATCTCTTTTGCGTTGCATTAGTTAATTGAAATTAGAAGCTTTTCATTGATTGAGTGATTTAAAACAAAGAAAAGTTTCGTTTATTTGTCATTAGCTGCATTAGAGTGCTTCTTGATTGTGGTCATTTTGTTTGAGAAATTCTCAACTCTCTCATAGTTAGCATTCATCGAACGAAATGATATTCTTTGGCATATAGCTTGCATTTAGGGAATTGTGAGAGATTACATACGGTAGGACCTGGAAATTGAAACTTAACTAAAGATCAACCATAAAATGAACTAAATGAACTTAAAAACGCATTGGAACATAATGCTCACTAATTAGAGGTCTAGGCTAGAGACGTGCTCCGGCGTCGTTAAACCTAGTCACTGTTGTTTCACACTACGGTTGGGTGATTCCTCCTTTTGTGACTCGATAGTGGTCTAGCACGGACTTGAGCTCCCACGTACCGTTGCGTATATAGGGGAGACCCCACTAGGTTATCATCCTTTATCCACAGGAAGCCATGTCTGCCGCCTTACAAGCCGTAACGCAGCGAACACAGCATTCGGGAAGATTGACTGTCGTACGGGAAGTCCTTGGTTTTCATATGATCGCTAAGGTGTATATGCAATTTTACGGATTTGTTTGGTAAACCCTTTTGCCTAGTTCTCCAGAGTAGTCACTTTTGATCCTTTTCAGACTCCTTAAAAGAAAAGGCTCACTTGAGCAGTTTGTCACTTCGGGCTCACAAAACATTCGAAGGCGACTAGAGTCACCTTTTTGTCCTTTTCTCGACTCTTAAAACATGAAAAGGTCAAGTTGTGTCCTCGCGTCTTAAAATTCATTTGGCCACGATAAACATTACCTGGTTAGATCTTGTGTGAGTTAGTTTGAGTACGGTCCTTTATCGTTAGACTCCCTTAGGTCTCGTTTGAAGTTTGTCATCCTGGCTGAACCGTCGACTCCCGTTCCAAGTGATCAAGGGTCTCCGTCTTCCGTTGCTCCTGAGGTACCAGTTGTAAGTGATACTCTTCCTGTTATCCTGAGTATCCAACCGATCAACTCTCGCGCTCCGGACGACGAAGGTTATGAAATTCATTGGAACCCCATCTGGGAGCCTGACGAGGACGATATTCCTTTTACCCCCCTGGTGTTTCGTCTCCAATGTCTACCTCTCACATGGATGAGACATCTCCTAGAGTGAGTGAGACACCTGTGTTGTCAAATATTGACACTCCCATCCCAGCTACTTCTCCGCTCCCCCCACGCTATCAGTCGTTGAGGGATAGGGTAAGTGCCAGGACTCCCGCTTCGACTATGTGGGATCCCCATATCACTCCCACCACGGGATCTTTTGTTTCACAAGTCCACACTACACCTGTTACTTCAGTTCCAACAAATCCAACTGTTTGTGTAGCGCATTCAACTCCGGTTGTTAGTGCCGTAACAGCGTCTTCAGCCTTGAACACTGGTGCTGGTCCCCCTCACGGTCAAGTGAGTAATGGCTAGCCGGCACTCTTGCCTAGAGTTGTCCACCCTGCACAAAGTGCTCCACCCTCTTCTGGTCCTGTTCCAGGAGGGGGGTCATATGATACCTATGGACAAGCTGTTCACGATCCGAACACACAAGGTCCACTCTTTTATTACGATTCTACTGGTCAATACCTTCAACTTTCTCAACCCTTGCCTACTCAACCTTTCGTTGAGGTTTCGGTACCGTTATCCATTGCTTGGGACCCTAGTACCAACTCTTTCCATGGAGGCCAAGCAATGCCTGTACAGCTTCAAGGACCGCCTAGTCAAGGCCAGCCATCTTATGTGCAAACCCCCCAAGGGCAGCAATATTATGGCCAGCCTTACCCAGGACAATCTGGGGGCCCACAAGGACAACCCTATCAGGGACAACCTTCGGCCGCTGGTGGTCCATCGTTTACTTATTTGAGTCAACCTTCTGGTTATCCGGGGCAACCTGGTACCCAGCAAGGTTACCCGTCTGGACAACCAGGACAACCTTACATCCAACAAAGCCAACTTGGTATCCAGCAGGGTTATCCCTCTGGACAAGCTAGACAAACTTATATTCCACAAGGTCAACTGGCAGTCCAACAGGGGTATCCTTCTGGGCAAGGGGGGCAGCCTTACATACAACAGGGCCAACCCACTGCTCAGCCTGGTCATCCTTCTGGGCAAGCGGGTCAACTTTCTACACAGCAAGGCCAACCCACTGCCCAGCTTAGTCATCCTTCTGGACAGGCTGGCCAACCTCAAGGTCAACCGGCCGTCCAACCCGCTCAACCATCTGTTCTGCAAGGACAACCCTCGGTTGCACAAGGACAACCTGGTACCCAGCAAGCACATCCTTCTGGGCAAACAGGTCCGTCCCAAACCCAACCAGGCCAACCTTCCGGCCAGATGGTCCAAGCTCAACCTATTCAAGGACATCCTTCTGGGCCCCAAACTCAAATTGGTTATCAAATGCAAGGTGGGCCACGATCCCAACCTTCTTACCAAGCGCAGCCTTCTTATCAGGCTCAGTATGGAGCTCAGTAAACGTATGGCTACCAGCAACCCCAGGGGCAAACTCAATTTACCCCTTATCAAAATTATCAACAAATGCAAGTCACTCCTTACCAAAATTACCAGCAACAGTACGTTTCACCTGCAGGTCAAGTTGCTAATCCATGGGGTGTTGGGGGGCAGACCCAGGGTCAACTGTCTGCATATGGACAGAATCCTTACGGACAGAATCCATATGGACAGAACCCCTATGGAAAAAATCCCTATGGGCAGAACCCTTATGGGCCAGGCCCATCCGGACAAAGTCCGTGGGGGCAACCACCACTTGGTTGGAACCCTGGTGCTACCTCTCTTCCACAGCCACAAATGTCCTTTAATCCTTAGTTGCCCTTCTTAGCGACATTGGAACTTCCAGATGTGTCCAAATTGACAAATGATCCCATTCTTCATAATCCATATTGGCCACCAGTTCCAACTAAGATACCCGGTGATTGCCCGAAATTCGACGGCAAAGCTGGTGAAGACCCTCAAGCCCATGTCATGACCTATCATCTTTGGTGTTCATCCAACTCATGGCTTGATGACTCCATCCGGCTCTGCCTCTTCCAAAGGACTCTCATCGGCTTGGCCGCTAAGTGGTATATTGAGTTGAATCGTGGAACATTTCAAGACTTCAACTCACTAGCTATGGCATTCCTAACTCATTTTCAGTTACCCATTCGGTATGAGACAGGGACACATATCCTCACGTCTCTCAAACAGGACATGGCCACGCATATATCCGATCATATACATGAATGGAGACGGCGTCGTCGCTTGATCAAATTCTGGATTCCTGATCAGCTCCTAACCGATTGGTTCACGACTTCCTTTGTCCCTGCAATTGCACGAGACATCGCCATGGGAGCTTGTGTAACTGAAGAGCAAGCTATCGCGCGTGCTCAGTACCTTGACTTGGTATATTCTTAGTTAGGTACTTTATATGATTATTTTCCAGACGCCCTGAGACCCGGAACATCCAAAGCTCCGCCAAAACCATCTATTGATGGAGTTATTGGCTCTGTAAACGCATCTTCAAAGAAATCATCCACGAACCCTGGGAAGCAAAAACAGAATTCTTCTAAGGGAAATGCTTCTCAGGGTCAGTCTAATTCTGGAAGTACCTCTGAGGTAAACGTCGTTTAGTCCACCACGATGGATAAATCCTTGAAAGGGAAAAAGAAAGGGAAAGCCAAGAATAAATCTGAACAGCCCAAACAGGACTCCCCTAAACCTCCACCCGAGGAAGGAGCGAAACGTAAACCTAAGTATCTTTGTCTTATTGTGATGAGGATCACTACACTAAAGACTGCCCTAGGTGGTCCGAAGTTAGTCGATTATTGAAAGGTGCTCCTGGGACCCCTGCTGTGCTTAAAGAACCTTTCCCTTCACAACAAACTCAAATGGTGGCAGATCCATCGCAACCATCTTCTTCATTCAGCTCTCAAGTCTTCATGGCTGGAACGATTCCCATCCATGTCACTACTCGAGTGAAAGAATATCCATCTCATGCCGGGAAAGAGCCGGAGGTCCCCTCCAGCGCTCCTCCGTCCAGTTCTGGTCCACTCCACATCGAACGACCCAGCACTGAGATGACGATCTGACCCCCTCCAAAAGGTGTACTCCGGAAGTCTTCTTACAACCCGAATGCTCGTGCTGCTCAGCACTACAGCATAGTTGAGGACTTAGCCTAGGTGCCGTCTGCTATGTCTGCTCTAGAAGTCCTCCAGAGTTGCCCCTCCCAGAGGAAGTCCTTGTTATCGGCCATCGGTGGCATAGACCTGGCTGACTCGGATCTGATTTCTTTTGATCTCGAGGGCTATACGCCGAGACTGCCTCACCAAATCGCTTTCCTTATACAAGTCATCATCAATGGTAAAACGATTCATCGTACAGTCATTTATGAAGGTGCCTCAACTTGCATCATGTCTGTTGCTTGCTGGAAAGCTATTGGTTCTCCAACATTGAGCCAGTCTCCTACGACGTTAGAAGCCTTTGATGGAAGAGAGTCTCGTCCTTACGGTATCCTCCAACACTTGCCCATCTCCTTGGAAGGGAAGACAGTAGAAGTAGAGGTCGAAGTTGTCGACGCCAGTCTTACCTACAACCTCCTCCTCGGACGTAGCTGGACATATGCCATGCAAGCCGTGGCTTCTTCCCTTTTCCGTGTCATTCGTTTCCCTCATCAAGGGAAGATTGTCACGGTGGACCAGCTCTCCTTCTTCGCCTCTTCTTCCGAAGGTAATGTGCCGTTCGTGGAGCATACCTCTAAATCATTCGAGAGTGTGGGAGCCGGACTCTTTAAGGATCCCGCTCTTATGGGTGTCTTTCCACTCCCACCTCCGAATCTTGCCCCTATTAAAATGATTTCCGTGCATCAGATAGAATCTCGAGGCGATATGATGCCATTTGAGCGCAATAACAGTGATGTCAACCTTCACTCCATTTTCAATGGACTGAAGCTTGGGGGGCATGTACCTCGAATTGAGACACCATGCTGGGGGGCATGCCCGTCCCTTTATTCTCAAGTTTAGTGCGCTTCGATTTGTACATGCGTGTGTATGTGTGTGTGAGTTTTCATGTTTTCGGTTTGGTGTGAAAGCGTGATTGCCCCTTATTGTGTCTTTTTTCTTCTTGTGCAAATTTCAGGTGCACCTTACATTGGTTTCGCTGATGGTGCCTGCCGCACCACTCGTAATTTTTCCTCTGCGGTGGGAGTGATCTACGATCCTCACGGTGAGTTGATAGATCTTCAAGGTGTCTGTTTAGGCTGTACTACAAACAATATTGCTGAATATAGCGCTGTTATTGAATTATTAGCCGAGGCAATTAATCTCGGTATTTGTACATTGCTTGTTAACCTAGACTCTCAACTTGTTGTCCATCAGCTCAATGGGCGATATTCCGTCAGAGACCGTCACATTTTAAGGTTGTACTTACGTGTTAAATTGTTAGAAAGGAATTTTGACTTTATCACATATCAACATATTCCACGACGATTAAACACATTATCTGATGCATTGGCCAATCATGTATTAGATAGACATTTGCGTAATTTATAATCAAAACATTATACAAGTAAGCACATAAAAGCACAATAATAAACCATAGGCATATGTATATATATATGTGTGTCATAATTTTTGCACCGCGTGCGTTACAAAACCCAAAAAATAATACATGTTCATCCTGATACATCCTCGGACAACATGTCCCTCAAAAAATATGCATGAAAGAAGCTTAGGAGTCTATTCGTGGTGGTGCTCATGATAGCACGTCACCGCGCGCACCAAGCATCTCAACAGACGATGGATGCGGGTCGGTACCCCCACTGTGTGCCTCTGGTATGCAAAGGGCACGTCTGCCAATCTGGCATAGCCTGGAATCCCTTGGGTAAGTCCCTCGAGATTCTGCACCAACTCTTCCCCCATGGCTCCCCTTTCCTGAGGGTCAGCTGCAGGTTGGTCCCTTGACACTATAGGAGACAAGCCGGCTGGTCGCTCCGGGCCCACATCTGCATATACATACAATTGTCATCAGAACATGCATGTATTGACAAAAAAAAAAATGAAAATACATAAAACACCAAAAGAGAAGATCATACCTAACTCCTCTTCCCACTCCTCCCCATCTGGTAGTGGGAGGTCTGGATCCCCCATGAAGTTGGTTCCCACGTATGCCAATCCTCTACCATGATCAGCTGACGGCGAAGCCATATGAAGAGCTCGGGCCTCCATGACATCTGTTGGCCCCCTCCTCCTCTGGGCATCAAAGCTACCCAGCAAGCCATCCAAGGCTCTCGTGGCAATGGGTCCGCCACTACAGCCCCCTGGTACTGAAAAAGTGGCAATCGTTCCAAGAAGAACGACACCACAATCGAGCCATACCCAAACTGTTTCACTCCCCCGTGCTTACACTTTGTAAGCTGCCTTTTGATATTTGTAGTCACCGCTGTAGCCCAGTCAAAAATGGTGGGGCTAAGGCATTCTGTCGCTAGTAACAGATGATTCTTGCTTACCTCATGGGGTGCCTGTACCCCAGCTGCACGTGTGATAGTGAACAGTATCACTTTAAGAGCCAGGTCATGGATGGTGGCGATATCCACCTTAGCACTGTTTTTCCCAAATTGTGCCTCTGGGCACACACAAGCCTTCACTTCACGTATCTTCTCCTCGGAAGGCCTGCTTCCGGTCAAAATGGGGTTCGCCCCTCTCCGTGATAGCCCAGTAATGAAGTACACATTAGATACATCCAGCTCTAAGGTCTAATCCCGTAAGCGGAATACTTGGTCATCAACATCCCAAGCATCCACTATGAACTGTAATAGCTCCGGTTGAGCTCGCAGATAAGAGGTGAGGAAGAATTTCTTGAGACCACAGTCTCTCAAAGCATTCATGCATCCCTCATCCGCTATGGCTAAGGCATCTACGGCATCGTGCTCCCGTTCTTTCCATTCCACCACCATTTTTGCTTGTTTCCTGCACCCACAAGGATGAATAAATCATTAATGAAACCCTGGTAGACTTGCAAACCAGTCAAATTTCGAAAATGATGGGAAAATTTAAGTAAAAAATTAGGTCGCGCGGTTGGCGCGACTGTTTCTAAAACAGTCGCGCCAATGGCGCGGCACCTTTGGGTAAATCACCCCATTGGCGCGGACCCGTGCCGGATACCCGCGCCAATGGGGCGCAACCCTAAATTTTAAAAATCCCCCTTGCGGAGGCTCAATCAAGGAACGAAATGCATAAAACAAGTATGGAAATGGAGCTAAAGGAAGCGCCTCTTACCTGGAACTGGCGGAATCTCAAATGGTTGCCCGGATTGGCGGTAATCGCTGCTCGAAGTTTGCACCCCAAATGGACCACTACCACTATGCAAAAGGTAAAAGGTAAAAGTAATTTTGTTTTTTACATTTTCACCATATTTATAGACTTTTTGACTTGTAATTAGGGTTAAAGAGTTGTTTTTTGAATATTTTAATATATTTTTGGTCGAAAATGGATTTTACGCTTGCTTTTGGTGCTATGACAGGTCCTTTTTGCAACTTCGATGGTGAAACGAGTTGTATTTTATACTTTTTCGGACTCGGTAAATACACGAAAAAGTCACTATGGAGTCATCTTTCAGCTCTTTTCTGACTCGCTAAAAATGAAAAGATTGTCGAGTTTCCCCTCTTGACTCGTTAAACATAAATAAGAGGCGGTCGTCTTTAAACCCTTTTCCGACCATGTAAAAACGAAAAGATCATCGGACCCTTGTCGTTTCAGGTTCGTTAATGGTTACGAAACGACGTGATGTTGATCGCTTTTTTACTTTTTCAGATCGATATCACTACTCATGAAAAGTACTCCTCGATCGTAATGGTCGGGCGGTTCTTTCGAGCATTGTTTTATACTTTTTCGGGCTCGAGAGACACAACTTTACGAAAAAGGACCCCCCTGGAGTTTACTTTTCTGTTGTCTTTTCAGACTCTCTAAACAGGAAAAGATGTCGAGTTCTTCCTTTGTCAGACTCATTAAAACTTAATGACATCAGATTCCGTCGTAATGACACCCACAAGCATATGCTATCCCCGTCAAGCTTGCTAAAAATAACTGGGGTGCTCGCCAGAAATGGTGGGGAAAATGGATGCATAATTATTGTCGTGTCGGCAGTATGTCACTCTTGAACATGGCACTTGTCTGCTTTCGTGTCTAGGTGGGGACATCTCATCTTGTTTTACACTAGCCTCTATGGGTTTGGGTTATCCTATTTGACCTCTCATCTGCTCATTGCCTTGTCACCATGACCTCTGCTCTTTTGATGTCAAATACTGCCAAGTCCACTTTCGTGCCGCTGATATGTTCAAGAGAAGTTGACCTCTGCAGAATTACAACCTCCCTCTGATACCTCACATAATTCTGAATCACCACAACATCTTTCCTCTGTCTCGTGTCAATGATGTGGGAAACACTATGGCCCACCTTTGATCAAGGTCACTTCCTGTCGACTTCAGCTCATTATCCAGGAAGCTGATCTAGAGACTCCCTTCGGTGCCTTAGAGCCTGCATGCCTCAATGGCAGGTTCTTCGTGTTCGATGAGAGGTTTTCATCATTGGCCTCCGATTGAATGATTCTATGGGTGTTCGACGCCAGCTCATTAATTCGCACGCCGTAGATTGTACCTGTAGTACCTTGAGGGCCATTGTCATTATTGGTGGTACCTCTTGCGTCTATTAACAGTTTTCATTATTGACTGGTAATCAGACGATGTTCATGCATGTTCGACTTCAACTCCTGTATTCACATGCTTGGACTTGTACTCTGTTCGAGTCAAGATGGAGCGCAAGACCCTCGATTTTTTTTATTGGAATCCAAGCTGTGATTTGTGGCTTATTATGATCGTTACATGACTCATTCACTGGATGGCTGCGACCATACCTGAGTCTATTTATCGATCCTCTCTGGATGGCTGCGTCCATACCTTGGATCTAGATCGTTATGCACTCTGTTATGGATGGCTGCGCCCATACCACACCTATCATGTACTTGAGATATCAGTTGTACTTCTTTACGCAGGTTCTCCAGTGGCCATGTTTTCAGTCACGCATGTTCTTGTAAAGAATTTCACCCCTCTCTCTCTCGGGTCTCATGCTTTAGGGGGCATCTGTTACACATCAATTTGTCACCATTTGTCACCGTCCCTATTACCCCTCGCCTGTACACTGGAGGACTCATTCCGGGACCTGTGAGAAGTGACATGACCTGAAACCACTTGCATCATATTCCTCTAAGTATGAGCTTCATTTGCCCTGGAGACATCTCCTGCAAAATCTCCATGAAAACAGCTCTTTTTGCATTAGCGCGGGTCCTCAGTTCACTGCCCGCGCCAATGAGGGAAATCCTCTAAAAAGGGCGCGCTATTGGCACTATGTCTCAGAGTCGCACTCGCGCCAACCGAATTGAGTAAAGTTTTCAACCACCAAACTCCCGAAGGTTCTCTTCAACCCATTCACCAACTGAATCTATGTTGAGCTAGGATGGTTTGGCTTCGAATCTCCACAGAAGGGAAAATGGTTTGCCACCTTTCATGGAAGTTTCCAAGTGATAAAGCCAATCCCATGAATAATGTGGTTGATCCTATCTCTTTCCTCTCTATCTATAAAAGCTTGCCTTTATGCCTTGAGCAAGCTAGTTAGAGTTACAGTAGTTCTGGTCCCAGCATAGTGATAGAGAGTTTGAAGCTGCAAGAGCCTTCTTTGCACCCATAAGGCCAAATCTAAGTAAGGAGATTCTTGTCACCCAAAGAGAGAGAGGCTTGTTCCTCATCCCAACAAGCTTTGCAAGACTTGTGTAGCTAACTACCCAGCCAAAGGAGGATTTGACGTCAGAACAATGGTTGTATTCTTCTTTGTTACTTATTAATAATAGATGACTATCATTATGGTTCCACTCTCATTGTCTTATGTTTGATGTTGAGTTATATCTTTTCTGACTGATATATAATTACATCTACTAGATTTTATGCTTGTTTTCGTGTTGTTCTTTGCATGTGCAGGTGTCCAATCACGGAGATCGTGGGGATCGTGACCAGCCAAGGCAAAGGAACGGGGGCGACATCTCTTCTACGAACACTAGCGTTGGAATTCAAGTAGGTTCTCACCATCTACTTTGTATTTGCAATTAGGAACTTGCGTGATAGCATTGTGTGATTGTTGCTAGACCCGGTCTGGGCTAGTAGGGATCGTCTCTGTCCGCAAAGAGGATTTACCTCCACAACAGTGAGTATAAGTAGGAAAATCGACGAGAAAGTGATTTTCATTTTCAACCCTGTTTTTGTTGAATGGCAACAAACACTTTCATCCCATGGTGTATTGGTAATTGGTCAATGTCCAATTTCACTATGAAACTCATAAGAATTTGCTCTTATTTTAGCGATGTTTATTTTCTTCTTTACACTAGTCAAAAGGAAGAGATATGTTCTTTTGTTGAGATTGGTGTTGATCACCTCCTTATAAAATCTTACAAGAAATTTTATGAAACCTTTTGTCTTTCATATTGTTTAACTTATTCTTACGCATAAGATACCTAGTCATAGCCATGGTTTCAATGTGAAAATGGTTTCTTCAGTCAAGAAGATAGGATGGCGGCTATTTCCTTTAATCTTGAGATTATAGTTTATAAACTTCTTTGGGTATTTTATATCTTCCTCCATGACTCTCTAGAGATACTACAACCCTAAATATCACACCCATTTTAAAATATAGGAGTGATGAGAAACTCAAAGAGGATCTTGCTTTTATTCCATATCTAAAGATCTGCTAACTTACAATTGTTTTCAAGCCCATAATAAGCTTTCCATCCTCCATTTATCCATTTCTCAATGTTATAATTGTACTTGAGCTTGTGACATATATCAATTCCAAGACATTTGTATAAATTAATATCCTTGAAGTTGTTTTTATCATATATAAAATCATTATACGTGATATTTCTAGATTTAATTGTCATGAATTTCATTTTGGCAGTGTTAGCAGTCATACCCTTATTGGAACATAAATCTTCTAGGATTCTTAAATGCTTGCTAATATTGTAATGAATCCTTTCCAAAAGAAAAATATCATCAAAATAAAAGAGGATATTTATGACCATACCAGTGAGCATAGGGCCAACATAACTTGCATCTTCCAAACATTCTTATAGCTTATCAATGTGTATGCCAAAAAGGGTAAGGGGAAAGGGTCACCCTTGTTTGAATTTGTTCTTGCAGTTAATTTATTCTGACAACCCTCAATGGTTTTAAAATTACTAATATAATGCTCATACAAGCTTTCTATAAAAACCATTAACGCAAGATGAATAATTCTCTTCCAACCTCTTCCATAGTTGTGTATTGAGAACAATGTCAAAAACTTTTATAAAGTCAATGAAACAACAAAAAAGATCAATTTTATTATTGTGACATTCCTATGAAATGATCCTGAGAGTAAGAAGGTGGTCCAAAATTGAATGAGATCTCATAAACCTAACTTGACCTTTGAATATTTTACCATGGCTTTCTAGTTATACTTTAAAATTAATTAAAAATTATTTAACGATTATTACTTTTAAATTTGTTTTACCCTTTTCTTTAAATTAAAATTCTCTTTATTTTTTATTAGTTCATGTTATAATTTATTTTCATTATTTTACTTCTATGTATTTATGACGTTGTTTGACTCTTCTATATTTTGTTTTTCTTGGTTTATTAATTCACATTATAATTTATTTGTATTCTTATTTCAATTTTTATTATTTTCATTATTTTACTTCTATGTATTTATGACGTTGTTTGACTCTTCTACATTTTGTTTTTCTTGGTTGGAATCTGGTGATACAATTTATAGTGAGATTGTGACCTTTATCATTTAAAATGCATTTTTGAATGCATAAATGGATTTGATCCCTTAAAAACCTCTAGGGAACTTGGATTATGCAATATACACATTTCAAACTTGTGATTCTAACAAATCACTGCCAAATTTTGGCCAAAATAAACTGGAAAATATGTCGAGAAAAGAGAGAAAACATAGAAGAAATAGACCATAACTATGTTTATTAAACTTTTGTGTTATTTACTTTTATTATATTATTATATTTTATTTATTTTCAATTTTATTATAAAATTCATTATTTCTCAACTTTTCATTGTTTACATTTTACCCTAATTCCCTATGCTTTATTTTGATTTGATCCCCTTCATGACCATTACTATAATAATAATTTTTTAAGCTAAATCCTAGATTTTTGAGCTAGTAACCTTTAAATAAGGTGTTTCTTAACAATACACTTTATTGATGGCTATCATATGCCCCATAGACTATTATAATAATAAATTTTTAATATTAATATACTAAAGCTAACTACATTTATAAAGTTTATACGTATTATGCATCTATGTTTTTAACTAAGACACATTTTAACTAAAAATATTTTAATTGTATTATATTATAATATTATTCATTTAATCAATATTATCACATTAAATGATGGTGATGGTCAATATTTGAGTGGTTATCCTCATCCCTCACAAACAAAAGCTCTTCAATTTGATAGTGAAACAAGGCTTTCCTAAACCCTAGATACAAAAGCTCATTGTATGTATTTTTAAAAGTGAGCATAAAAACATTCCCTATAATGATAGGGTCATTATGATTAACTCTGTTTTAGCCAAGATGTACATAATTATTTTGTAAAATAAGATTAGCCTATGGATAAAAAGTATTGAAAAAAAGTTAAAGGCCAAGCCAAGTTCAAAGATATCATTCAGCTATGGACCACCTTGTTACTTTGATGATCATTGCAAAGATGTGGTTAAATAATAAACTAATCCCTTGTGTTGTTTCATTAAATATTAAAAAAAAAATCAACATTGTTCTTAGGAAAAATCTTTGGAAGAAAATTTAAGAGATAAAGGTTCCTTTTGAGTTGAGGACCATTGTGAAAAGGTTGTATGAGAATGTTATTTCCAATTTTAGGACCACTAAGGGTTATTTGGAAGATATTAACTATAATATTGGAGTCAAGCAAGGGTATCCCTTGTACCCTACCCTTTTTGGCATATGCACTAATAAGTTAGAAGAATGTTTGGAAGAAGCAGGCTGTGTTGACCTAACCCTTAGTGGTATAGTCACTAGTCTTTCGCTTTATGTTAATGATATTGTTCTTTTGGAAAGGAGTCCTTACGATATTTTCAAGAAACTATGAATCCTCGAATATTTGTGTTCTAGGATGTGTATGACTCTTAATTCTAACAAAACAAATGATAACCATATCTAAAAATATCACATGTAATCTTCGTATATGACAACAACAACTTGGAGGAAGTTCCTTCATGATATCTAAAAATATATATCCATCACAAGCTCAATTGGAATTATAAAATTGAGAAAATGATAAATGGATGGTTGAAAGCTTATTATGGACTTGAAAACAATTGTAAATCAACATATATCTCGATATGAGATTAAAAAAATCTCCTCTTTGAGACACTTGTTATCCCCGCTATTTTATTTATATGTTATGTTTAGTGATGCAATATTCCTAAGAGTCATGTAGAAATATAGAACATATCTAGAAGCAATTTATAACATATAATCTTAGAAAAATAAATACACCCTACCCTATCCTCCTCATTGAAGTAGTTCTTTCTCCCATTGAGAGCATGGCTATGACTGGGCATCAAATGTAATAGAAGAGGTTAAGTAACATCAATAAGGGGAGAGGGTTACTAAAATTGATTCAACAAGTACTTAAAACCACCTTTAGCTCAATTAGGGTTGGTATAACGATGCCTACTCATGGCTAGAGCATTAGGGAATAAAGGATAAGATTAAAAATATTATTACATCAAAATTTAAGGATAATTTTTGTTATGATAAAGATTTAGAGGGTAAAAGGAAATTAATATATAATAAGGAGGTGGTTAACCCAAATATTGAAAATCAAAAGTATCTCTCTATCTTGACTAGCGTAAAGAAGAAAATAAATATTGTTAAAAAAATTCTCATGAGTTCCATGGTGAAACTAAGCATTGGTTAATTCACAAAATACCATGGGTAAATTTTTTTATCACCTTTGTGTTGCTAAGAGGGTTGAATATGAAAATAAATTTCTCTTAATTTGTCTAAGATATACTCAGATTAGATCTATCTTTCAAAATACTTATCACACTACGAACCATTTTGACCTTTGAACTCAACAAAACTATGGTGATATTGGAAAACTTATTTCAATTCTTTTTAGGCATAGAAATAATATTCTAAATAATTCAAAGTAATCTCTGACCTTCTTAAGGTATGGTCCATATGATTGGATTTGAATCATCAACTTTCATAAGGTTAACTTTAGTTCATAAAACCTAAACAAAGTTAAAGAAGTGCTTGATTTACTTTAAAATTTTGTTTTTATACTTTAAAAAACTTTAGAAAAATCATTCCTAAATCACCATAATCTTAATGATTGTTTAACCATACCTGTTTGTTAAGAAGAGTTTATTATTATTCTAATCATTTTCCTTCCTTTATCTCAAACATTTTTTTCTTAACCAATTAGTATTTAATCTTTATGGTGACATTTATTTATTATTCAAAAGTTATTATTGTATAATGGAAGTTGTTATAATTTATTATTATTTCCTAGGGAAAAATCGATTTTTTTTATTTCAGTATAAAATGAAATTATTCATCAGATGTTCAAACGTAATTTAGAGAAAAATACAAATACATATAACACTATTGTGGCGGCTACAACCACCCTCCAAAAGTTTTCCTTAGCTTCATTTTGGAGCCTCCCTACCAAATTTCGCAGTAGCATGTCTTGCTTCGTCAAGTACACAAGCTCTAGTGATTTTCTTGCAGAAAAATAGCTTGTCGATCAAACCTTGATGCATTCCCCTCACAGGTTGTTCATCTGGACTTGGTCCAACAAAAAGTTGAGTAGCTCCTTCAAGAATTTTCACAAATATAGAGGTTAACCAGCCTTCCCTATAGAAATTGCGCAATCTTGATTAGCACCCTGCTGGGCCCCAGAATTGCTCAATTCTACTAAGTAAGCTTCACCCAGAAAATTGCGCAATCCTTCCTAGTTGGGTTGCTCAGCCCAATATTTGTGCAAATTTGGGTAGCAGTTAGCTACTCTGCCGAGAAATTGCATAAATATTCTGAGCAGCCAGCCCAGCCCCTAGCCAGAAATGTGAATTTTCTCCCAACAATTGAGCATCCTCTTGCATGTGCAGCTGATTTGAATAGTTCCCTTCAGGACCGAGTAAAATAGACTTTCATGCATGGGATACTTCTCCCAAGGCAACATGCAAATGCATCCCTTGATTCAAGGATCTACTTTTAGCAGTGGAGGTTGCATGCAAGGATCATCTCGGAAACCTCCCACCAAGTGTTGCTCTTCCTATATTTGTGGCATGCACATCATATCTTCGATGTTATCAAAACTCATGAACCGTACATTTCAGAGATCATTCCTAACATCAGCCTTGCAGCTCTGACATCCCACATCACATCTAGGAGTCATCAGCACATTCAGCTCAGCTGTTTTGGGGTAAGCTCGCTTCCCATGTCTTGTGTTGCTTTTCTGGTGATTTTTGTGTTTCGTTTTGTATGAATGTTGTCTGCTTTATTAAGTGAGAGCTTGTTATCATTTTGATACATACTAGCTTGTACTAGCACCGTTTTAGTTTTCACTAACATCTCACTGCTATCGCATGCATGAAATTGTTTTTCACGAATGGTCACCGATTCGGCGACTCGCCTCACTCACATGCATGTTGTTCTGTTTGTTGAATATTTCATTCAATGTTTGCATGCATGACCAATCACTTCTGCTTTCACTTAGTGTCACCATGCATTCACTTCACATTTGATTTCAGTTTCTCGTCGACAAGTCTGTCCAACCTTGGACCAGACTTTTCCTTCACTGAGACAGCATTGTGCAATTTGGGGAAGGAAGGCTTTGTCTTCCTCTCCAAAAATGTGCATTTCTACCCAAGCACTATCCTCTAGGACTATTTTGTGCATTTCTAAGGGACAATGACTGTTGGCCCAAAAAATTGCGTAATTCAGTCACTAAGCTTACAACCATTACCAGCTGAGATTGCGCATTGTGCAATTCCAGCAATCAACAACTAGACTTGACTGTGCATTGTGTAGTTCTAGCAGTCAGTCAGCCTTCTAGTAGCCCAGACTATACCTTGCATAGTCTTGGCAGTTAGTCTCCCAACCTCCCAGCGGAAATTGTGTGACCTTCATGATCAGTCACTTAGGTATGTTGCAAGTCAGTTCTCAAGTTCATTTTGGTTTTCGACTGACAAATTTCTTTCCATGAGTGTTTCCATGTCTCCAAGTATTGCAGGTGTTCATCTATCTCTCAGCGATACAATTACAATGGTTTCCAGGAGAGCGGAGTCGAAGAGACCATTTAGAGCACACTTGGGGATGCAGTCGATCAAGTGTCTATGATCTTGCCTACTCAAGAAGACATCAAGTTGTTCATAAACAAGGACATCAAGATATGACGATAGCATCATCACAATGAGCAACATCATGAACAGCAGCTGAAGGTAGCATACCGGATGCAAAAAATGCAAGAGGAAGGTTGTTGACAACATGGAGGCATAACAAAGTTGAAAGCTCAAGCAGATCCACTGATGATGAAAGCAACTTTGGAGAGTTAGGCTATGAGGTGACGGCACGATCGCGCGAAGACATAGAATGGAACAAAGAAGGAGTTGCATGTGTTGAAGCAGTAACTCAAGGAAGAACATGAGCTGCACAAACAAGTAAATGAGTTGCAGCAAGAACAGGAATAATAGGGGCCGCAACATTCACTCACAAATGAAACTGCGCCCGTACAAGTTATAGATCCATCCCAGCAGCTGGCACGAAGCAGACATGGTGAGTAGTGTTGTTGATCGCATGCAAGGGATTCAATAGCATGCATGTCATTATGTGTAGGCATGCGATCCAACCCATTCATCACACTCAACAAGACGAAGACAAGAAGCAAGTCCGACTGGAGCTAAGCATGTAGTTGATAGTTGATGCACATGACCACCAGCACACACTGGAAGATCAACACATAAACTATGGATCAGTGTGTTTTCGATTTGGTTGCACCAAGAAGACCATGCGCATGCTAGCAGATGAGTTGGATGAAGGAGCCACACCAGTGCACTCGGATGCAATGGAGGCAAGAGTTTGTTTCAACAAGATGTCACCATGGGGTGCATGCACACCATCACAGACAACCAAGCTTGGAATCAGCTCACCAACTTCACCATCACAAGCATGTCAGAGAGTTGGTCTCACCACAACGAACCAAGTGTCAGTGATGTCTTGCATGGCTTGCTCAAGCCATTTTGTCTCAGATGAGGACATGTGCATTGTAATGTAATGTCATGTCAAGTGGAATTTCAAGTGTCAATAGTTGGATGTAACAGTCATAGAGAAGATGAAGAGTCATGAGGGTAGATGAATTGTCACAAAGGGGAATGTCAAGGGTCACCCCACCTTTTGTGATAAATAAAACCTCATAACTCATTGTAAAGGGTTTTGGTCAGCCAAGCTTTTGATAAGACTATCTTGGAGAGAGATTGGACGGTATTGTAACAAGCCTTGGCTTCTCCATTGCGCAGAGCTAGTACATCTCTTTGGAGGAGTAGGCAGATGTGGTTGTAACGTTCCACTATCGGGACTAGTAGTTGGACATGGATGTATTGTATGACTAGAACTTACACTTGTTTATATAATAAGAGCCAACATGTTTCATGCATATGTTGTATTATATTTTAGCTATATTGTTTACTCTCAATGGCATATGTATTATTTTTCTCATGCATGCATGTATGAACTATTTTGTATGAGTATGTATGAATATTTTTGAAATGTGTTGTTGGTTTAACCATCACTTTGGATTGCTTTCTAACTCACTTTCTAGTTGGTGATGCATATGTGCTCATGTGTTCCCTTTGAAGCCGAGTACTATTACATGTTTCCAAGGGGCACACTCATCTCAACCCCCATGTGTTAGAACCTCTCATGCAACTTTCTTGACTCACTACAGCTATCACACCCTTGCTACCAAGAGATTCATCTTACTTGCCTCTATTTGAAATCGTGGTAAAGGCATTACCATATGACCCACCATTGGGACTCCTACACCAAACAGTCTGAGGTCTAATTGGGACCTCTTACCGGGAGATCCCCTTACATGTTGGTGGATCCAGCACCGTCAAC
Organism: Pinus tabuliformis; assembly: GCA_031772625.1. Classification (NCBI taxonomy): domain Eukaryota; kingdom Viridiplantae; phylum Streptophyta; class Pinopsida; order Pinales; family Pinaceae; genus Pinus; species Pinus tabuliformis. The sequence continues at coordinate 33,502,003 of CM062804.1, forward strand.
GTCCTGGCGCTAGAAGGTGGGCCAAATGACAAGCTAAGTCCTCACGTCTATTTTGAATCTCTACACATCTATCATGAATAACTACCAAGTTTCTCTTCCGAAATGCATGTCTTATGGAAATGATTTCATCATCTCGGAAAATATCTCGGATAACTTGTCTCATAAAACATTCGATGGTGGAGGCTATGTAGCCTTGGTTAGGCATGTAGTCAGCTTTGTAGGTTCATGCAAAAGACGTGGATTCTTTGAAGAATACATGAGCTATGAATTGTTCATCTACATGCTTTGAGGGCACCCAATGCACTGGTGTGACACGCTGCCTGAGAAATCTATTCATTCTCTTGCCCATCTGGTTGCAGATATAGACCGTGCTTTCAATCACTTCGACTATCAAGCACTCAATAAAGAAATTCTGGAATTACAAAAAGCACCTGATGAATCCGTTGAATAGTTTTACACACACTTTTGTAATCTTACATACTGATTCCCTGAAGATGATATTGATTGGGAATTCCTTGATAGGAGATTTGAGTATATTATTTACATATCTGAAAATCCACAATTCTTGAAATCTCTTGAATCCTGCTCATACTCCAATGATGGAACTACACAATCACGAGCAGTCACAGTCATTGTCACAAGTGACTGTTTGCCTTCACCCTATCTAACAGCTCCACCACCACGGTGTAATGTGGGAGATCATGCACACACCTCTGTTGAACTGTCACATCCTCCCACCCCACCTGCTCTTGAGATTTGTGCAGATTTGGCTTGCAAGCCTATTGGTTGTCACGTGGATTCGTTCCCTCGACCTCCATCGCGCATTATGTTGATCCTCTGATTGTAGTGTCTCGTGTTCTTCCATTTTGGACTCCTCACCTGTTGTGAACGAGGATCAAGTTGTCGATGGAGTTGGTGTTATGCATCCAACCTGCGCCATCATTCATGATGAGTGTGTGCGGGAATCTAAAGAAGAACCCGCAGTGAAGGATGACTCCCTTCCATTCGAGCTTCATTCTCTTCATCCTGACATCCCTTGTGATTCTGCCACTGCTGATTTCCCCTGTGAAAACTCATTTCCGGATGTTTCTACTTCCGATTGTTCACGGGACACATCGGATGTCAGTCTGTCATTACAGTGCGGAGAGGACACATATTCCTCAGAAAATTTGTCCAATCTGTCATCTATATTTCATGAAAACATAGAGGGTGAACATCTTTGCTTCCCATCTAACCTCTGCCCCATTAATCAAATCATGAGGATGCCGAAAAACATCCTAAATTTTTTTATCTTGGTTGTCATGATCTCTCTACTTCTTCATTGGATCATGATGTTGATTCAATCATTGTTAATCTATCTAAGACACTGGTCTACAATGATCTATCTGTCAATGAAGTTGAAACCCCACAGACTGTTGCAGTACTTCAGCTTGAGTTGGTGGTTATGTTAGGCCCTTGTTGTCCTGAGGTTGGTTTCACTTCCAGTCAGGAAATTTTTGAAACACTCAAGGCTCCTCATCACTCTCTGCTTTGCATTGAATATCAACCAAACACCCAAATTTCGCTTCCTCCACTCGAACTACAAGATCCCATCGCCCATGCATTGGAGGAATCTTACACAACAAGCATACATGCACAACATAAGTGGTCTACCTTTCTCACATTTTCTTGCATGTCAAAGTCAAGACAATGCACACACTCAACATCTACATGTAGTGTAGCACATCACCATGGTAGCTCCATAGAGTGCATGTCATGCACTTTCACTCATACTTGTTCTGTGTTCGCTTGTAATCTCAGAGTATGTTTGTCTTAACTATTATATCTTTCTTGTTTGATGGTTCGCATAGTTGTCTTGTTCGCAAACCATGCCTTCACCAACATGGGTCAACCACTGCACTGGTGGTTACATTAGAAGTATCACTTCATGTGAGATGGCCCACGCACCATTAGCTTAGGAGTAGGAGTAGTGTTTTCTTTCATTTGGTTTACCTGCATTCTTGTTTTCTTACTTGCTTTGTTTGTTTGTTTGTTTGTTTGCTTTCTTTTTTTCTTACTCGCTTTGCATTCGCTTTTGCTTCTACTCTTGCTTTTCTTTATTGTTTGTTAGTTCACTTGTTTTGTTCGTAGGATAGTTTCGCATGAAACCATGTATGACTCTTGAAACAAGTTGGGTAAAGGACAAGAGACCTTATGCAGCTATCACTACTTGGATATCTATCATCTTGCCTCTATATGAATAACTTGTTACCTTTATTCCATGATACGTTGAAGAAAAATACATATTGTTCAAAGTGAACCTTGGTGAAAACACAACGCTTGCATGCTAACTAGTATCACCTACTCTAGTCTGTTGTTTTTGGGTTAACCCTTGTCATCTCAGTCAAGTAGAGTAAGGTGAGGGGGAAAACCTTAATAGGAACATCAAAGGTAGAATAAACTACTTCTCTGATGGAACAACCTCTTTTTCTCTCAATAAGTCGAGATCCCTCTTCCGCCTCTGAAATGAATAGGTGTTATGCACAGTGGAAAAGAATTAAGAATTAAAAAATGAAAATTAAAAAGAAATCAAAATGAAAATGAATAAGGAGAAAGAAGAGAAAGGCTTCCTGCGCAAATAGGTGATGCAAGTAACTCCGTCGGTGTACTGACTCGGCTCGCAAGCAGCCGAGCCATGCTTGTGTTCCTATGTGACTCCGTCGTGGTACTATCTAGGCCTACTGGCAGCGAAGCAACACCAGAGACGAAACTAAGACTCTGACAACTATACTACTTGTGCACCAATATACCCCTCAACCCCAATCAAAACAACTGTTGTTGACCTGGCTTGGAATGGGTTTCAATCGACTAAGAGCTTGGCAGATGCTACATCTTACAATCAAGCAAGTGTGGAAGCCAAGACGAACTAAAAAATTAACAATACTTTCGAAGGTGTTAGACTTTCTTTTCATAAACAAGGTCCATTCAGAGATCCAGAGTTCTACTAGTGTGTCCCCAAGTGTTGTAGCGGCTACAACCACCCTCCAAAATTTTTCCTTAGCTTCATTTTGGAGCCTCCCTACTAACCTTAACAATAGCATGTCTTTCTTCATCAAGTACACAAGCTCCAATGATTCTCTTGCAAAAAGATAGCTTGTCGATCAAAAATTGATGCATTACCCTCACAGGTTGTTCATCTGGACTTGGTCCAGCAGCAAGCTAATCAGCACATTCAAGAATTTTCACAAATATGGAGGGTAACCATCCTTCCCTCCAAAAATTTTTCAATCCTGACTGGCAACCTGTTGGGCCCCAGAATTACGCAATTCTTCTAAGAAAGCTTCACCCAGAAAATTTCACAATCCTTCCCAGCTGGGCTGCTCAGCCCAGAATTTGCACAAATTTGGGCAACATTCAGCTGCTCTACCCAAACATTGCGCAAATCTTATGAGCAGCCAGCCCAACTCCCAGCCTGAAGTGCGCATTTTCTCCCAACAGTTGAGCAACCTCTTGCATGTGCAACTGAGTTGACCATTCCCTCCGAGACTGAGCAAAATAGACTTGCATGCATGGGCTACTTCTCCCAAGGTAGCATGCAAAGGTACCCCTTGATTCAGGGATCTACTTTTAGCAGTGGAGGTTGCATGCAAGGATCATCTCAGAAACCTCCCACCAAGTGTCGCTCTTCCTAGATTTGTGGCATGCGTGTCACATCTTCGATGTTATCAAAACTCATGAACCAGACGTTGTAGAGCTCATTCCTAACATCATCCTTGTAGCTCTGACATCCCATATCATATCTAGTAGTTGTCAGCACATTCAACTTAGCTGTTTTGGGGTAATCCTGCTTCCTATGTCTTGTATTTCTTTTTTGACGCTTTTTGTGTTTCGCTTCGTATGAATATTGTCTTCTTGATTTCAGTGAGAGCTTGTTGTCATTTTGATACATACTAGCTTGTACTAGCACCATTTTAGTTTTCATTAACATCTCACAGTTGTCGCATGCATGAAACTATTTTTCACAAATGACTGTCGATTCGACGACTTGCCTCACTCACATGCATGTTGTTCTGTTTTATGAATCTTTCATTCAATGTTTGCATGCATGATCAATCACTTCTGCTTTAACATAGTTTCGCCATGCATTCACTTCACATTTGCTTTCAGTTGCTCGTCGATGAGTCTGGCCAACCTTGGCCCAGACTCTACCTTCATTATGACAGCATTGTGCAATTTGGGGAAGGAAGGCTCTGTCTTCCTCTCCAGAAATGTACATTTCTACCCAAGCACTATCCTCAAGGACTGTTTTGCACATTTCTGAGGGATGGTGACAGCTGGCCTAGAAAATTGTGCAATGTAGTCATTGGGCCTGCAGTCCTTACCAGCTGAGATACACATTACACAATTTCAGCAATCAGTGGCTAGACTGCATTGTGCATTGCATAATTCGAGGATTCAGTTAGCCTTCTAGTAGCCTAGACTCTACCTTGCGTAGTCTTGGCAGTTTGTCTCCCGACCTCGCATCAAAAATTGCGTGACCTTCATGATTAGTCACCCAAGTATGTTGCAAGTCAGTTCTCAAGTTCATTTTGGTTTTCAATTGACAAATTGCTTTCCATGAGTGTTTCCATGTCTCCAGGTATCATAGGTGTTCAACTATCTCTCAACAATACAGGTACAATGGTTTCTAAGAGAGCAGATTCGAAGACACCATTTAGAGCACACTTGGGGATGTAGTCGATCAAGTGTTTATGAGCTTGCCTACTCACAAAGACATCAAGTTTTTCATAGACAAGGACATTAAGATATGACAGCAGCAACATCACAACGAGCAGCATCATGAACAATAGCTGAAGGCAGCATACCGGATGCAACGAATGTGAGAGGAAGGTTGTTGACAACAAGGAGGTGGAACAAAGTTGCAAGTTCAAGAAAATCCACTAATGATGAAAGCAACTTTGGAGACTCAGGCTCTGAGGTGATAGAGTGATCGCGCGAAAATAAATAATGGAACAAAGGAGTTGCATGTGATGAATCAAAAACTCAAGGAAGAACATGAGCTGCACAGACAAGCGAATGAGTTGTAGCAGGAACAAGAATAGCAGGGGGCGCAACATGCACCCACAGATGAAACTGTGCCCATACAAATTATAGATCCATCCCAGCAGCTGGCACGGAGCAGACATGGTGAGTAGTGTTTTTGATCGCATGCAAGGGATTCAACAACATGCATGTCATTGTGTGTATGCATGTGATCCAACCCATTTAGCACACTCAACAAGATGAAGAGAAGAAGCAAGTCCACCTAGAGCTGAGCATGTAGTTGACAATTGATGTGCATGACCACCAGCACACACTAGAAGATAGGTTGCAAAAAGAAGACCATGTGCATGCTAGCAGACGAGTTGGATGAAGGAGCCACACCAATGCTCCCGGATGCAATGGAGGCGAGAGTTCACTTCAGAAAGATGTCACCATGGGGTGCATGCACGCCATCACGAACGACCAAGCTTGGAATTAGCTCACCACCTTCACCATCACAAGCATGTCAAAGATTTGGTCTCACCATGATGGACTGAGTGTCAGTGATGTCTTGCATGGCTTGCTCAAGCCATTTTGTCCCAGATGAGCACATGTGCATTGTAATGTAACATCATGTCAAGTGGAAGTTCAAGTGTCAATAGTTAGATGTAACAGTCATAGAGAAGATGAAGAGTCATGAGGGTAGACAAAATATCACAAAGGGGAATGTCAAGGGTCACCCCACCCTTTTCTATAAATAAAACCTCATAACTCGTTGTAAAGGATTTTGGTCAGCCAAGCTTCCAATAAGACTATCTTGGAGAGAGCTTGGACAACGTTGTAACGAGCCTTGGCTTCTCCACTGCACAGAGCTAGTACATCTCTTTGGAGGAGTAGGTGGATGTGGCTGTAACGTTGATCCAAAATGGATCCTAGAAAACCCTCTAAATCTTCCAAAGATCAAAACTATCGCAAAAGAAGAACTCTTAGAAATGGCGGATAACAGTATCGGGAGGCAAAAACATGAAGAAAATAGTGAAATAAGGCCTATCAGAGGTCAAAGGAATGACGCACAGGAGCCATCAGATCTAGCCAATCAACGGTCCAAATCTAATCGGCATGTCACAATTGGCAGTGGCAGGCGGAGGATGTTGGAGCCTATCATATGACAATTGTGATCGCGATCAGCATGGGTCAACGAGGACCATTGATCAAGCGCGCAGATCGACAACCCATGTTAACTTGTGATATCACAATCGACGATTACAGAGGAGTGCTTACAAACAGCCCGAGGGTCTATGTGATATGCGATTGCGATCAATCGCATCGCAATATCACATCGGAACTACACAAAGGAGTGGGGGCGATACAAATATGGCTTGCGACAGCCAGACCTAATAGGGTTATAGGTGATATTTTATATATTTTGAAATCTGGAAAATGACATTTTCCTTTGTATTTTGCACTTTCGCTAAATAAAGGAATTTCAAAGGAAATGTGCTCGATGCGATGAAATCAAACCCGAAAGGGTTTATGAATGCATATGTATAACATTTCAAGTCCGCCATAAAGCCATTTTGTGAGATTTTCAATGTTTTAATGTATTTTCCAAATACAAAGGGAAACCATGAAATGAGCGGGATTTCGGGCAGGCTGTAGGTGATAAGTGGTTTTGACCAGGCTCTGCCCAATCCCATCCATTGGCCGACACGTGGCGTGAGAAAACTACCTTTTCGAGTGGGAATATCCATATGCCTTCGCCGCTTGAAATGAATCTCAGACGTTGGATCAAGATCACGTGGATCAACGGTGGATATGCGACAGTTATTTAAAGGTGGACCCAATGGAATATAAGGCATAATTCATAATATTTGAAGTCTGATTAACAGTGATTTGGTGGATTTTTCCCATGTTTGAGCATATTTCACTGTGTAAATATAGAACATTATTTTGGGGGATTTCAAAGGCCTGATGGTCCCTTCTATTGTAGAACAGGTTGATTGCTAATGCTTAGAAGGGGATTCAAGTGGACAAAGGCTAGGATCCAGAGAGATCGAGAAGGGGAAACGAACAGATAGTGCCAATTGGCTTTAAAGCCACAGACTGACAGAGACAGAGAGGAGGCAGTGCTGAGATAGAGAAAAGACAAAGACTGAGAGTGAGATAATGAATCTGTGTACTCAGAGAGGCTTGAGGGATTCAAGCAAACTCCTGCTATTTGTATCTATGTGTTGAGACTCAATTTGAGCTTACATTTTGTAAAAATCTACTCTTGAAGACATAATAGAGAGGTCACCACTGAAGGCTTGACCAGGAGACGTAGTCCAAGAGTTTTGGGGTGAACTCCATATTAAACTTGTTGTGTTTATGTGTGTTTGTCTATTATGCTTCTCTAACTGCTCAATTGTCTATATTATTCACAATATTATTGATCTGTTGCACTAAGTAATATATGATAATCGATGCACATGAGTCTGTAATACCTTAAAAGGAATATAATATCATATTTTCAGATCAAGTGGTATCAGAGCTTCAGGTTTGCTAAGGTTAGACAAGCTTGTGTTGGATTGTTTGTTGGGTTGTGTTATATTCTTTCCACGACTAACCAACGTAGTTAAACGGGGGGTTAGAGGGGGGCGGTAGCCCCCCTTCGTTGCGCCGGTTGCGCAGCGGGGGGGTCACAGGGGGGGCGGCATCCCCCCTTGTCCGGGGGGTTTGAGGGGGGCGGGTAGCCCTCCTCTACGGGGTTCGGGGCAGCGCCCCGGGAAAATTTTTTTTGGACCCTATATTAGGTTGGGCGAACCTACCTATGGTTTTGTGCATGATTTTCGCACATGGTATTGGACGCGATGGTTTTTCGGTCCATGGTATTGGATGCTTCGACATGTATAAATATGTATTGTAACATTGAAAGGAACATAATGAAAAATCAAGTTGGTAGTCCCGGTTTTGGGATCCAGGGAAAAAATCTCTGTGCATATGTGTTTTATGGGTTATGCTCTCGCATTGTTTATTTTCTTTGTTTAAGAATTCGTATGCAGGTAATTTCTGTATAGGGTTAAAACCTACATTGTTGAATGCTAACTAGGTCAAAGCTCAAACTAGGAGAAGGAGAGCTTGTTGAGACTAATCCAGAGATTGGAAGAGTCTACGCTCAGAGGAGAATGGCTGAAGAAGTCCCATTGTAATCAGAACCTCAGTTCATGGATAGTTTCATGACCATGATAGCCATGCTGGAAGAAATGTATCGGGAATTTAAGAAGGATTGATGTGCAAGCACCTCAACACCTGAACAAGGAAAAGTAGAGGAACCTCTTCTATTTGCCCATTAAGAAGGCAAAGGGAAAGGGGAAGATCCTCCTCCATCAACTCCTCCTTCTAGCCCTGAAAAGAAAAAGAAGAAAACATCTATGATTAAAATAGATGTAAAATTTGATTTTCCAATCTATGATGGAGAATTAAACACAGAAAAGCTAGATAACTAGATTAGATAGATTGATGTGTATTGCAGGGTGCAAAACATTGATTCAGAAAGGAGTAAAATTCAGTTGGCTAGCCTTCGCCTTGGAGGAACTTCCCTGGTGTGGTGGGAAGGCAAGAAACAAGCTGATTTGAAGAAACATGGTGAAATTCTTTTTACCTAGAGTGAATTTTTTTCTGCCCTTAAAAAGGAAATTCTATCCACTAGCTTATATGCAGCATGCAATGATGATTTGGAAAACTCTTCACCAATTTAGAAAAAGAGCTTTAATTCTAGGCATTTCTCTAGACTCACGTGAAACTTTGTTGAAGTATATCAGTGGTCTACATAGCCATTTGAGGCACACCATTCTCATGTTTAACCCCACTAGCTTAAATGAGGTATCTGTTCAGGCTACACATCTAGAGGCTAGAGGCAATAATGTGAACCCAGAGATTGGGGGATCATCAAAGCCCTCTGCAAGAAAAAACAAGGAAAAGAAGAAGCTGAGATGGAAAGAGAGGAAGGCAAATGTTGTACAGAAAGAAAAACCTTCATGCACTCACTACAAGAAGGATGGACATGATGATTCACATTGCTGGTCATTGCATCTGGAGCTGAAACCCAAGAAGTTCGATGCAAGAAGAAGAAGATTGTTGCTGCTATTCAGAAATATTAGGGGTTAGACTTAGGTGATGAAACAACAGTCACAACTACAAGTATAGAAGGTAAAAATTCTGAAGCACCTACTAGTAATTCTACACAATCTATTGATAATGAAGAAAATGAGAGGAAAAGACATGAGCTTTTTCATATTAGAGTTATTTCCAAGCATCAAAAGATTAATACTTTATTTGATAGTGGATCACAAGTAAACTTGATTTCTGAAGCAATTGTAGAGAAGTTGGGATTACTAACCACACCTCACAAGAAGCCATATCCATTAGGTTGGGTATGTGATAAAGCAAAGCTACAAGTGACTAGACAATGTAAACTTAGGTTTGCATTTGGGTCAACATTTGTAGATGACGTTCAATTAGATATAGTTCCCTTGGATATATGTGGTATTGTTTTAGGAAGTCCTTACTTGTATGATAGAAAAGCCATTTTCTATAGAGCTAAAAATAAGTATCAACTCACCAAAGATGGAATATAATATATTGTAAGATCTCATCAACTCAAAAATAATTATACTCTCATAAACTTAGGGCAGATGAAAAGAATTGTAAATTCTTGCAAGCAATTTTTACTAATGGTTGTAAAGGAAAAGAACCCTAATAAAATCAATGTATTTGAGGGCTGTGATGCTAAACAGAAAGCTGATTTAGAAAAATTTGTTTCAGAATATGATATCCTATTTCAAGAACCTAAAGGTCTGCACCCAAAAGGGAAATAGTACATGATATTCATTTGCAGCAAGATGATCCATTCTCTAACATCGGAATGTACAGGTTATCTGCTTTAGAGAATGCAGAGATCAAGAAGCAGGTACAGGAGCTGCTCGAAAAAGGGTTCATAAGACCAAGCACATCACCATGTGGATCTCCAATCGTGTTGGTGAGAAAGAAAGATGATTTGTGGAAGATGTGCATTGATTATAGAGCACTAAATAAAATAACGATCAAGAATCATTATCCTCTTCCTCGCATTAATGATCTATTAGATCAGCTGAAAGAGGCGGTTTACTTTTCCAAGTTGGACTTGCATAGTGGCTATCATCAAGTCAGAGTAGTAGAACAAGATGGATGGAAAACTACTTTCAAACAAAGCAAGGGTTGTATGAATGGCTAGTTATGCCTTTTGGCTTAGCTAATGCTCCTACCACTTTCATGAGAGTTATGAATGATGTGCTTAGACCTTTTATTGATGATTTTGTAATTGTATATTTAGATGACATTCTTGTTTTAGTAAAACATGGGAAGAACATTTGAAGCATGTAAAGCAAACTTTGGATGTTTTGAAAAGAGAAAATCTCTATGTGAAATTGTTAAAATGTGAATTCGAAAAAAAAAAAAAAAAAAACTTTAAATTATTTGGGTCATATTGTACGGGGTGGTAAATTGAAGATAGATCCCTCTAAGGTTGAAGTCATTGTGAACTGGCCTAAACCCAAATCTGCTACAGAAGTTAGGAGTTTCCTAGGAGCAGCACAATATTGGAGAAAGTTTATTGCTAACTTTTCCTTGATTGCAACTCCCTTACATGCTTTGACAGGATTGAATAAGGTGTTTCAGTGGGGTGGAAAACAACAAAAATCCTTTGACACCTTAAAAGAAAATATTAGTATAGTACCAGTACTAGCACTACCAAATCTTCAACGACCATTTGAGATTGAAACGGATCCCAGTGACTATGCCATGGGAGTAGTGTTGATGCAACATGCTAAACCCATATGTTATCATTCTGAGACATTTACTTTTGCAGTAGTTAAATATCCCACATATGATAAAGAATTGTATGCATTAGTACAAATTGTGAAAAAGTGGAAACACTACTTAATGGGCAAAGAAAAAATCATCCTTACAGACCATCAACCACTTCAATATTTGCACTCACAAACTAAATTGCAACAATCAAGACACTATAGGTGGATGGGTTTTCTACAACAGTTTCATCTAGTCATCAAATATAAGAAGGGCATACACAATAAAGTTGTAGATATGTTGTCCAGACCAATCATAAATGCATCTACTATACTTAATCATAACTCAGTAATGCATGAAAGTTACATTGAACAATATGCTCAAGACATAGATTTTAAATATGTATATACAACTTTAAGTCATGGCAAACAAGTAGAAGAATTGGATTATTATGTTAAGGACCAACTCTTGTATCATTTGGGAAAGTTATGCATTCCACAAACTGAAAGATTTAACATAATCTGAGAAGCACATACTTCTCTTATTAGGTAATTTTGGTGTAAGTAAAACAGTTGCACAACTGCAAAGGTTCTATTATTGACCAAGAATGCATGAAATAGTTTCTAGATATATTAAAGGGTGTACCATGTGTACTAAAAGCAAGCCCAACAATAGAAAATTAGGCTTGTACAGTCCACTTCTAGTTCCTTCTCGTCCTTGGGAAAGTGTTTCCATGGACTTTGTTAGGGGATTGCCAAAATCTAGAAAAGGTCATGACTATTTATATGTTATTGTGGACAGGTTCAACAAAATGTGTATTTTAATACGATGTAAGAAGCATATTACAGTTGAACAAACAACGAAGTTGTTCTTTTAGCATGTATGGGTTCATTTTGGGTTACTCACTTCCATTGTATCTGATTGAGATTCCTGATTTGTTGGGAAGTTTTGGTCAAGTCTATGGGAATTGATGGACACTAGACTGAAGAAGAGCACAACCTTTCATCCACAAAAAGATGGACAAATAGAGGTGGTCAACAGGACAGTGATCTAGTTGCTTAGGGACTATTGCAGCAAGCATCCCAAGCTTTGGGATGAACATTTGTGTTATGTGCAACATGCTTATAACCGTGCTAAGCACTCTTCTACACAGAGATCTCCTTTCAAGACTTGTTTTGGTTTTACACCAAGGTCTCCCTTGGATTTTGTCTCTGGGAAAGACATAGCGGTTGATGGACATAGTGATGTGGACAAAGCAGTAATAGTAGGAATAGCTGGAAAAGAGTCAGGCCAAGTACAAGGCAAGGCATGATGAGCAATGAATTGAGCATAGCTTCCAAGTTGGTGATCTAGTCTAGCTGTACATCAGCAAAGACAAAATGCAAGGTGAAGGAAAGAAGCTGAAGCCAATAGGGTATGGGCCTTTCAAGATACTTGAGAAAATTGGTGAGAATGCTTTTTGCCTTGATTTGCTAGCTTACATGCACATCTATTTAGTAGTTAATGTAGAGAACTTGAGACTGTTTGAACCTTCATTGATTGAAGATCTCGAAGAGAAAAGTTAGTTGCCTTCTATTGATGATTTGTTACATAAATATCTCAATGAGTTGTAGGAAGATATAGTTTTGGATAGGAAGGTGAGAACTACACGCAGAGGGGATGTTTAGTACCTCAAAATCAGACTCAAAGGTTTAAAACTAAGTAGTGAAAGATGGATAGAGATTGGACAAGTGAGGAAGCTGTATCCTCACTTGATTAATGCTTAAAAACCAACTTTTGATGGTCCAAAATCTTTTTCAATGGGAAGGTGTCATCCAAAATGGATCCTAGAAAACCATTTAAGTCTTCTAAAGATCAAAACTATCGCAAAAGAAGAACTCTTATAAATCGTGGATAACACTATAGAGAGGAAAAAACATGAAGAAAACTATGAAATAAGGCCTATCAGAGGTCAAAGGAATGATGCACAGGAGCCGTCGAATCTGGCCAATTAACAGTCTAGATCTGATCGGCATGTCGCAATCGGTGATGGCAGGCGGAGGATGTCGAAGCCTATCATATGACAATTGCAATTGCGATCAGTGCGGGTCAACGAGGACCATCGATCAAGCGCACAGATCGATGGCCCAGGTTAACAAACGATATTGCAATCGGTGATTACAGAGGAGCACTTACAAATGGCCTCGGGGTCTATGCGATATGCGACTGTGATCAATCTTATTGCAATATCGCATCAGAGCTACACAAAGGAGCAGGGCCGATACAAATATGGCTTGTGACAACCGGACTCGATAGGGTTATAGGCGATATTTATATATTTTGAAATCCGGAAAATGACATTTTCCTTTTTATTTCGCATTTCTGCCAAATAAAGGAATTGAAAAGGAAATGTGCCTGATGCAATGAAACCGGACCCGAAAGGGTTTATGAATGCATATGTATAACATTTCAAGTCTACCATAAAGCCATTTTATGAGATTTTCAATGTTTTAATGTATTTTCCAAATACAAATGAAAACCATGAAATGAGCAGGATTTCAGGTGTGCTGTAAGCGATAAGTGGTTTTGACCGGGCTTCACCCGATCCCATACATTGGCTGACACGTGGCATGAGAAAACCGCCTTTTCGGGCGGGTAATCTTTGTACGCCTTCGCTGCCTGAAATGAATCTCAGTCGTTGGATCAAGATCATGTAGATCAACGGTGGATATGCGATAGCAATTTAAAGGCAGACTCGATGGAATATAGGGTGGAATTCATAATATTTGAAGTCTGATGAACAGTGATTTGGCAGATTTTTCCCGTGTTTTAACGTATTTCTCTGTGTAAACAGAGAACGCTATTTTGGGGATTTCAAAGGCCCAATGGTCCCTTTCATTGCAGAATAGGTGGCCACCTTCCTTGAAGACATTATGCCATGATTGCTAACGCTCAGAAGGGGATTCGAGAAGACAGAGGGTGGGAGCCAGAGAGCCCGAGAAGGGGAAACGAACAGACATCGCCGATTGGCTTTAAAGCCATAGACTGATAGAGACAGAGAGGAGGCAGTGCTGAGACAGAGCAAAGATAGAGACAAAGAGTGAGAGAATGAGTCTTTGTACTCAAAGAGGCTTGAGGGATTCAAGCAAACCCCTATTGTTTGTATCTGTGCATTGAGACTCAATTTGAGCTCACATTTTTTAAAACTCTACTCTTGAAGACATAATAGAGAGGTCACCACTAAAGGCTAGACCAGGACATGTGGCCCAAGAGTTTTGGGGTCAACTCCATATTATAATTGTTGTGTTTATGTGTGTTTGTCTATTATGCTTCTCTAACTTCTCAATTGTCTATATTATTCGCAATATTATCGATATGTTGCACTAAGTAATATAGGCTAATCCATGCACATGAGTCTATAATACCTTAAAAGGAATCTAAGATCATATTTTCATATCAAATGTTCCACTATTGGGACTAGTAGTTGCACATGGATGTATTGTATGACTGGAACTTACACTTCTTTATATAATAAGAGCCAACACATTTCAAGCATATGTTGTATTGTATTCCAGCTATCTTGTTTACTCTAAATGGAATATGTATTTGTTTGCTTGCATGAATGTATGGACTATTCTGTATGAGTGTTGGGCATGGAATCCACCAAGGGAAGTTTTGGGGCTGAGAACCCAGATTTTTGTCTGATTTTGTAATTCCAATGTAAAGACTTCGCATTTTGTGGGTGCAGAGCGCGTAGTTATTAAAGCGTCATAGGGTTGTCTGCCCTTATTTTGATAATGTAATTCCAGCTGTAGAAGATCTGCCCATGGTCCGCGGACCATGGAATTGTATAAATAGAGCAAAGCTCTAAGTAGTCAAAGGCATTTAATAATACAAACATGGAATAAGAATGTATGCAAGATAGCTCTAAAGTGTAAAGTCTAGATTTGGGTCGTAGCATAGGAAGAGGCTCTGCAGCTGAGTGTGCAGAGGCCTAGTAGTCTGCAGCTAAGTGTGCAAGGTGAGTCGAGTCTGTAATCATATGGAAGTATTAATAAAGAGAAGTTTCTATCAATTCTATGTCTTTATTTCCTATTTTATGCATCTGTTATATTGGGTATGAATTTCACTTCTAATGCTTATATGATGTGCGAATGTGTATAACTGTATTGGTTAAGTGAACGCAAGTTAGAATATCTGTTTACATGAAGATAATTAAGATATGTTAATAAGATAAGTAAGATACTTGGCGTAGTTTGGGAAACATCATAGTTTGCTTTCCTAGTGGTGCGAAAGAACATCAACCCCTGGTTAGTGTTGTGCGAAAGCCAATGGTAATAGATTGTGAAGGTACTGAAAGTTAGAACAGAGTGCAAAGCGACCTACGTGAAGGCAAGGTCTAGTTGGAATAAAACGACATCACAACCATAAACTTGGTTCTATCATCCCCCCATACTGCTTTGAGTGAGAATTCAGTTTGCGCTCCACGGGCTGATGCCGAAAGGCCCAATAGTGTAGGGATTTGTTTGGCTAAATAACTCTGAACCTGGGTCAAGCCCCCATAAGCCAACAAATGGTTCCATTGCCGGGACTACAATCAACATGAGAGATGTGTGATGTCATATCATTGGAATCCAACTAAGAAATAAATTGAAGGTTGGTTGGACAAAAGAATTCATGAGTTCGCAATGCAGGAGAATAGAAATTTGCAACTATCAAAAGAAGAGTGGCTAGACAGTTACCTGTGTATGGAGATCCATGAAATATTTTTCACATCCTTCCCTACTAATCTATATGAGTGGATCGCGAAGCTAGAAGATAGCCAAGGAAGGTGGAAACTTGATGGTCCTATTGTGTGGACCCCAGAGCTAGTGCGAAGGTTGGAAGCATCAGAGGATAAGATCACGTGCACCATCAATCATTGGCTTGATCATATTATAGGAGGATTTGCTACTGAGTTCATGGTTGACACCTCAGTTAGCTATAGCGAGGCAGAGTGGCACTTTATCAAAGGATCGTGAGGTAAGTACGTCAATTCTTTGAATACTTGGATTAAAATGTTGTTGTGCAATTACATTGATGTTTGGGGCTACACAAAGTGGAAAGGTTTACAAGAATGAAGGAAATAAGGGTCCAAAGAATAGCCCCTTGATTTCACCTCCATGAGGGGATGAGGAAGAGCTCGCAAAGGTCTCTCCTTGAAGTTCTATTCACATGATAAGACAAAGAATTCTATGAATACCACCTCCACCCACACCACCACTGGCTTCATCGCCATCACCTCCATCTTCACTCGTACCAACTCCACCACCATCGCGATTCAACATGGAAAACACAGTGAAGTTGCCTGTGTTCAAATTTTTGGAAAATGAGGATCCGAAACAATTCTTGTTCGTTGTAAGGGATGTATGGGAAGCACAAGGTGTTACAGATGACCATATAAAGAAAGCAACACTAGTTAGTGCCCTGCAGGATCATGCACTAACCTGGTATATTAAGTATTCCAATGATAACCCGAATGCAAGAGTCACAGATATCCAAATAGCACTAAATAGAGAATTTAGCAGGCCTAAGTCTGAAGTGTAGTCGATTGTGGGATTCAAAGAGATCACGATGCTACCAGGCGAGACTCCTTGGGAACTAGATCAGAGGTTGAAATGTACTACTGGCAAAGCTAATATGAATCTGACAGATAGACAGCATCATGAGTGGTTTGTAGCTTTGCTACTACCACATTTAAGGAGTGTTCTATCGCAGTAGAAGATAAAAACTCAGGCAGAGGCCTTAGAGATTGCTATGAGGCTACATGAGACCCAGATGAAAGATCCTAACCTAGGAATTCAACAGATCCACATGCAGCTGAAGAATCTGCGTCTTCAGATGCAGAGTCTGAAACAAGACAGGACAGTTCGACTAAACATGCACGAAGAAGTGTGGTGCGTAAAATGCAAGAGTTAGGGTCATGACAAAGACCACTGTCTAGCCTTTAAAAATTACCTTGCAGGAGGAGGACCAATGCCTTTAAGGCCGGAAGTTCAAGCAGGACCTAGTGCGGTGCCTGCTTTGTGGTGCGCTATCTGTCAAATAGTAGGAAAACATGCCACGAATAACTGCCACTTGTTACAAACGTATACACAAACTTCACAAAAGTTGTTCTGCAACTTTTGTAGGTCAATGGGACATGATGGGCGTACTTGCAGAAGCTATGAGTTGATGATGGATAGAACACCCGCCTACAAACTTCAGGCCGAAAAGCGGCCCTTTGACCAGAATGCAAGAATGGCGCGAATAGGATTTTAGGGGCTCGGACGAGGCCGAGGCAGAGGAAGACCCCATAGAGGTCATGGATAGTTGATTTTCTACAATTACAAAGGGCTAGGACAATACGCCCGTGATTTCACGAATCCAACGTGCCCGTCGTGCAAATATTGCACTTTGTTTGATCATGAGACAGAAGATTTTCCTACACTGATAGCTAGGATACATGACAAAGGAGTGCTATTGCCTCCCCTAACTTAGAACCTGCAGATGATGAGGTCTGAGCTGTGCAAGGAAGATCCCAACGTAAACATTGTGCTCCGAAGTGGAATCGCAATGGGAGATGACAAAGGGAAACAAACAAAAGATAGTACTTGGGTTCGCAAAGCCCCGATGAAAGAGGCCGAGTTTCATTTGGACCGGGCTTGGGAAACCTTCATGGAAGCTAAGAATAGCTTTGCTGATGCCTCCACTTCAGGAAGTAAAGATAAACCGGAGCCGAAAATGGACCCATCCATGCTAACAACTTTCTTGGAAACCTGTATGAATTTACTGCACGACAATAATGTTGTGAAAGGGTTATAGGAGCTCATCAACAGATGCACTGGGATCGCACCAGGAGAACTGCACGTAGTCTGGAAGATCTGAAAGAATAAGACAAGGACAAGACATGAAATGGGACTGATCGCACAGATTGAAAAATATGAAATGGATCAAGTCATCTTGGATTTGGGATCAGATGCGAATGTTCTGCCAAAACAAACATGGGAAACAATGGGGAGACCCACGTTGCAATGATCTTCAATTCAGCTAAGGATGGCGAATCAGCAGAAAATAATACCCATGGGGCGATTATAGGGAATAACTGTGGATATTGAGGGAGTGACCGCCCTGGCAGATTTTGAATTAATAGAGATTGTTGATGACATAAATCCCTACCCCACACCCTTTGGAATTGACTGGGCCACTGATATGAATGGGGTAATTAATTTGAAGAAGTGAAAAATGATCTTTGAAAAGAAGTCACTGCGCGTAATTATACCCCTAGACCCTGCTAAAGGATCGTGCTATGCGAAGCTGGTCTGCGACTATGAAAGTGATAATGATATGGAATGTATCTATAAGATAACAGTGCAAGAGCAAGACTAAGTGAATCCCACCATGGATGGGAAAATTACATGGGAGCATGAAAGCCCTGCACTTTGGATTCTGATGAAGAAATAGAACGATGGCAGAATCAGTTACATGAAGTAACTACGCTAAATTGCAATATGATGACCAGGTCGTTGTGTTGCGTGTTGATAGAAGTAAGAGATATTCCTACTTATGATGGTCTAAATGAGGTAGATACCTTCCTGGATGTATTTGAAAGGGAGGTGCCAGAAAAGAAATGTTTCTAGCACTTGGACTGGGTACTGTGCACTACACCCACAAGATAGTGGGGTATGCACTAAGGAAGCTTTGACGTTTGGCACGAATGTAGGAGAATGATGCGAGTACAATTTGGGAAGCCTAAGGTGCAACTAACAGACAAGTACAATGGACAAGATGATTCGCGTGCACATCTGGCCAAGTGGACGCAGGCCTATGGAGAAAAGCCCCAACCTGCATAGAGGCACACGTACCTCGTGCTAAAATACCTAGTCAATAAGCATGTGTTTGGGGGGTGAACTTGCAGATGGATCTTAATGTTGGGAAGACATTATGCAGGAAGAGAAACCATGCAAAAGATTCTACGCACATAATCATTCAACAAAATACTGGAAACCGTGCTGACCAAGGTATGCAATGCGTAACGAAATGATTGGGACCTATGCATACCTGTAGTGTTATGGGCTTATCAGGTGACATGTAAGAAACATAAGGGACAAACACCTTTTGGGCTTGCCTATGGAGTGGAAGCCGTAATTCCTATGGAATACATCATGCCTATTCTGTGCATAGCAATGCTCACAGGTATGATGGATCATGGAGCCCTGGACTAGAGGCTCGTGCAGCTTGAAGAGCTCGAAGAAGAACAATTTTTGGTTGGATTCCACCAGCAGGTCCAAAAGCAGTGCCAAAAGGCATGGCATGACTGACACATCAAGTTGCACACATTCAAGGTAAACAATTTGGTTTTGTTGTATGATAGTAACTTTGATAAATTCCGAGGGAAATTTAGAATGCACTGGTTAGGGCCGTATATTATTAAGGAGATTACAAATGGTGGTGTGGTATAGTTGGTAAAGTTGAATGGTGATCCCTTCCCAGGAAAAGTGAATGGTAGTCATTTGAAGCCATACACAAGTGGCCCAGCCATCTGACTAGTCGACAGCAGCACAGTCTTAATGTTCTAGGCAGTTAAAAGGAGGTGCGGGACTATAAACTACTCTACCTGGGAACTGCACAATGACAGGACTGCGCACAGTAGCAAAGTGTCACAGGGTCCGCGACAACGTGAAGACAGCTGCATTGGTGCACAGGTCTACTGGAAAGTGATCGTTACAGTCACTATTCATGATGTGATGCTTGGTTTGAGGCCAATTGGAGTAGGCGACAGGCATTTAAGGCAAACTTTATTGTCTAGATTCTTGAAAATCTGTTGCCAATCTAGCATTAATGGACTGAATGTGGGGGGAGCGGTCGAATTCAAATTCGAAAGGTGCTATAAATAGCAAGTGGCTATCTAGAAAACAACACTTGGCAATTTGATAATTGAGTTGTTGCGTGCTCAGGTATTCATGAACTGAGACTTATTCGATATTCTAAAAGCAAATTCATTGTTTGAGAAATTACCAGAGATGCTGAGAGAACTGTGGTAAAAAGGCACTATGTCAGCACCTAAAGAAGCCATGGACACAAGAGTAGTGACAGCCAAGGAAGCCACGAAGTTTGAGATCTTCAAAGTTTCATCCTAAAGCTAAAACTGGTTTCTTTGAGTTAGTTGTTGAAAAATTTTAGAAGGAGATTCAATATTTAAATGATCAGATCCAATCATATGAATTCCGAGATCCCAAAAGTTCTTGGAAACTCTCCCTCCTTCAAAACAAGAAACAATAGAGCTGCCCTTGGATGTTTGCATTGATAGTTTGAAGTTGGAGGTCTGTGCTGAGGATTTAGGGTAGAAAATAGAGTCTGGTTTCTTCGATCCTATTGCAGCGTAAATGGAAATTTTTTCAGTTTGAATGATAGATCAGATTGTCTTTTACACAACCAGACTCATTATGTGCATGGATGGTTGTCAGCCTTTCTAGTTGTGTCCTGGTTCAAGCACTTCCAAGCATCATCTTTGTCACAGTTACTTGATTGGTTGATCTAGTATTACAATATCACTTGATCTATTGATTTTTCTGCAAAGTAGGGTAGATTTGTAAATAAATAAGCTGCCCAAGGCAGCATTTTAGTTTCCGGTATTTTTTTATGTACAAGTTGCAGTATGTGTATGTTTTATGGATTTGTATAAGTTGTTTTGGGTTTGCAGCTGTTTGACCATATTGCCCAATGGATGAGGCACTTGTTATATGGTGTTCTTGACACCTCCAAGGAGTTTCCATCCCCAATAAGGCCAATGTTAGTTCCAGCCTTCGCAGCCTGTTACCAGGGATCAAAATGGCCTCTTACTATGTTTGGTTTTCAGAGATGTTTTTCACATGAGTTTCAGTGAAAATAATATCCTAAGTATATTCATCAAAAGGATCTCAGAAACATCTTTTCAACGGTATATCACACTCCCGTAACTGGCTCCCGAATTAGAAGATATGATCAAAATGAATGATTGATTCTTGGTTATGCATGTTTCGAGGTCAGTTGCTGCACATAGGGATAAGTTTACAACAAAATCAGTTTGGATAGGAATTTTACAAAAGTGAAAGAGGATTTTTTCCATCACATGCCAAATAAAAAAAAACCTCCTTCCGTTTATGCACATGTATTACTATGTGGGTGATATGCAATGATATTTGAAGCCTACATTAAAACAAAACAAATTTTGTAGTTATTTTACTGTTTTAGTCATTTTATTACGGTGCCATTTTACAACAGATGGAAGGTAATTTTGAGAAACCCAAAGAGGGTTTTGTTAAACCCGAGCCATAGAACAAAAACCTCTTTCCGTTTATTCATAGGTGTCGTGAATTTGGATATGTGACTACATATTTACAACTCATTTTCACAGATTTAAATTTTTAATGATTTTCTGTTTTAGAGATGATTTTGTGGCACAGATTGCGAGCAATTGGAAACGAATTTCCAAAATTTGAGAGAGGTTTTTCTCCAACATGACCTTATCTACAAAACTTCTTTTAGTTTTGTAACAGGTGCTATGGTTTAGGAGATACGAGTTCATATTCAACACCTATTTTCATAAATTCGGTCCAAGTTTAATGTAACTGATTCTATTTTGAAGAAGATGGTTGAGCTCAATTCCCTTAATGCAGGAATGAGAAAATGCATATATTTTATGAATTTCATAGTGTAGAGGTTCGATTTTGTTAGCAGAGAGGCTGCTTGGCTTTGTGTAAAATTTACCCTGAATATCATTTTAATAAAGCAGTCTTTTCCCCTTTGGATATGGGATTCATCACGGTGTTGATGTTTAGTATGTTTTCCTGTAATTCATTTTCACATTATGGTTTTTCTAGATTTTTACAGCATTATTTAAGTGATATGTTAGGAATTCATCCGTAATGATGCTCCTTTCGTGATGATTTTGTTGTTAGTTGTAATGGTTGTCTTAGCAGAATTCATCCTTGGCTAGATGCTCTGTTGAGCAACCTCGTGATTCTCTTTCATCTAAATTTGTTGCTGCAGATCATCCTTTGTTTGATGCCTGTAGGGCAGCGGGGTTTCTCCCATATACTTCTCACATTTACAATCTTCACTTGGCTGAACATGGCACTTAATTTGCCCCAGGTTTGCCGACAGAAACTGACATCGATTCCATAATCCAAATCATCCTTTCTCTTGCTGTTTCAACCCAAAACCTTTCAAACCAAAAACCCTAATATAATATACCTAGCCTAAAATCTCCATTCATTTCAATCATCTCAAGCCCTAGTTTTCAATATCCTAATTGAGATTGACAAGGAGAGAGCCCTCTCCCGACCTGGTAGGGCTAGCTACCAGGTTAAACATGGTTTGATGTTACCTTAGACCTACCTTCCTTCAGCCTAAGGTCGATCTAGGCTCTAACAGTTCCAACATCCCCCCATATTGCTTCGGGTGAGACTTCAACCTGCGTTCGGTAGGCCGATGTCGAAAGGGCTAGTAGTGTAGGGATTTGTTTAGATAAATAACTCTGAACTTGGGTCAGGCCCCCATAAGCCAACAATGAGTATGTATGAATCTTTCTTAAATGTGTTGTTGGTTTAACCTTTGCTAACTCGCTTTCTAGCTGGTGATGCATCTTTCCTCGTGTGTTCCCTTCGAAGCCGAGTACTATTATAGGTTTCCAAGGGGCACACTCATCTCGACCCCCATGTGTTAGAACCTCTCATGGACCTTCCTTGACTCACTGCAGTTGTCACACCCTTGATACCAACAGAGTCATCTTACTTGCCTTTGTGTGAAATCGCAGTCAAGGCATTACCATACAATCCACTGTTGGGACTCATACACCAAACAATATGAGGTCTAATTGGGACCTCTTACTGGGGAGATCCCCTTACATGTTGGCGTGTCCAGCACCATCAACAAGCACTCACAAGAGGATAGACATATATTTCATATACTAGAACAAAATTATGGAATTGATATAAATGTCACTTCTAGCCCATTAAGAATTAATCCTTAATTAGTTTTTCTTTCCACTTATTCCTTGTAACCTCTTGTCACTCCATGAAGAAGGAGCTACAATAACTAATGCTAAGTTAAAATATGGAAGATTAGAATTCATAGATGGAAGCAATTCCTTATCTAGATTAGAGGTATCAGTATCATGTAATTTATTTAGTCCACCTAAATATCCTTTAGGTGTAACTACTCCCCTCAAGGAGGAAAGTTCTATATCCATGTATTCTACTCTATGCCCTGAAGAAGGATTGAATTGATCCAAATTTAAACATGAATGCAAAAAATTACAGATATAACCATAAATACAGAGATGCAGCAGAAATAACACTATCTTTCATTAATATCAAGTAATGAAATATGCTTACAAACAGAATGGAAATGAGACTAGCTTGTGCGATGGTAGCTTATATCTGAGAAGAGATGTGGCAGCTACATGCCTCCTAACTGAGTTATAATGAGGTCAAGGACCTTTTTATTATTGAACAATAAGAGAAAACACTAAACAACCAAAACCCTAACCTGAGGAGATGTAACACCAAGATTTTATGGGCCCCATTGGGGTTAGTTGGGCAGCGAACGTCCCAGGGTTGTAACTTGGTCATATTATCTTTGTTTGACATGCATGATACCTCGTTGGAAAGATCTCTTCAAGGAATACAACTAAAAATGAAAATTTCAATGAAATCACTTGAAGGAATATTTCCAAAAAAACGTCGTTTAGGGCCTCAAAACGGCTCTTGAAGTTCAGGACCTGAAAACTGCCAAAAATAGTAAACTGTGCTACAATTAACGAAACTGAAAAACTAAAAGAAACAATGGTGGGGGTCCACGTCGAATAGGTGGGTTGCCACCAATATCCACCTAGATCATTCTGCCCCCCTTAGGAAGCAACAGTCTCCATTGCATTGAGTTCCTCCATGAGATGAGGAAAATTCTATTAAACTTTGTGCCTAGTGAGCCATTTTCCTTGGTATAGGAGTTGGTCAGCTTTGACAACTCGATATAGTTGGACCTTCTGCTAGGAAGTGCTCTTGATTGACGTGTCCATGATTCGATTAGTTGCAACTTGTTCCATGATTTCTGGATTTAACTTTATTGGTGTGAGTTGTTCTGCAATGTCAGACGTGTCTAGTAATGGTGGAAAGTATGGTTGAAGGCGATCCACATTGAACACTGGATGCAGGCAAAGGAATGGGGGAATTCTAAGCCAAAAATAATTATTTCCCACAGCCTTGGTGATGGTGTATGGCCCATATCGAAGCAGTCGAATCTTGTAGTGGAGCCCAGCGAGGTACTTCTTCTACAAATGTATCCAAAATTTGTCGCCCACCTGGAACTTATGTGGCACCCGATGTTGATCATGCCGCTACTTGTACTTAGCATTGGCTTTGTCCCATATGTCATGGACCTATTGGCGGATGTGTTGAATGTGATCAATGAAGCTATTTTCCTTGTCAGATTTGGACTGGACATGAACTGAATCTGCCTGAGTCGCTGCAAATGGTATGGCCACATCAATGGGACATAGTGGCTGGAATCCCAAGCCCACCTAAAAAGGGCTATGTCCAATCAAGCTGTGGAGAGCCCAATTGTAGTTGTGCTGGACATAGGGGAGGCTCTCATCCCATGTGCATGGATGCTTTGAGTTGTATATGCACATAATGTGTACGATCATCCTGTTGACGACCTCTGCCTGGCCATCAGTTTGGGGATGGAAAGTTGTGGACTTAGTGAGCTTGGTGTCCAACATCAATGAGAGACTAGACCAAAATGTACTGAGGAACTTGTTGTCCCGATATGAGATGATAGACTGTGGGATCCCAAAGTGTACCCACACTTGTTTAAAGAAGAGTTTAGTAGTGGCTTATGTGTGATACTCTTCTTGCAGGCCACCATAATGGCCATCTTCATGAATATATCGACGACGACAAAAACAGAGTCATTTCCATGCTTAATAGAAGGGAGGTCTGACATGTAATCCATGGAGATGGATTCACAAGGTCTACTAGGGGTAGGCAATGGAGTATAGAGACCTTGCTTCTTGATGGTCGGTTTGGCAATGGCGCAGGTAGTGCAGGATCTAATGTACTTCCCAACATCATGTCAAAGATTCGGCCAATAGAAATACTTCTGTAGTACTACCACCATTTTCTTGACCCCGAAATGCCTAGCAGCCTGACTGTAGTGTGCTTCCAAAATCATCTTCACACGTTTGCTTGAAGGAACAGAAAGGTGTCCCAGGTGGCATAACAGAGCATCCTGGAGGTAAAAATCTAGAACTCGTTGACCCTCCAAGATCGTATGGTATATGTGGTTGAATTCTGGGTCGCTTTTGTAGAGAAGTGGCCAATCAGAAGTCTCGTGCCCACAAGAGTTGACCATGATGGTTAACGTCATGATTGGTGGTCGGCTAAGGTAGTCTGCAACATTATTTTTCTTCCCTTCTTGTACTTGATATTCAAATGGAACTGTTGCAGGTATGTGGACCACTTCTGATGGCGATCATTGTTGGGTGTTGTTTTTTACCTATTTTTTGCACATTCGTTCCCCAATTTTGACCCTTCTTCCCTCCAAGCCTATGACTTTACTTGACCAATTCCCTTGTTTTCTCACCTTTATAACCTATTCTATTGTTATGTTACTTTGCTATATTTCACTGAGTAATGTAATGATTTATTCCTTTTTGTGGCTAGCTGGGAGAGTATTGAAGAAGTATTTTGGGAAGCTCTTCTTCTTTTTAGGTGATGGCTCGCAATTACAAAGCTATGAAGTGGACATGTAGCACGGATTAGCTACAGAGAATGGTAGAATAGTTCGTTGTTACACATTGGATGCTATTACAGGATGTTGTTACACTACACGCTGATACAAGAATCCGTTGTTATGCCAAAAGTGTTGTTGCCAGCAATGCCATGAAATCACGAACTATTATTCACTCAATGTTGTTGCGCCGAAGCTGCAAAATGTGGGTACTATTCCACATAATCACTGTCAGTAGTAGGGATTGTTTATTTTGGAAGCAACAGACCCAAGAGGTTGGAATCCTAACTACTGTGTATTTGTATTTAGAAATAGGTTGTAACTACTTTTATTTTTTATCAGCATGAGAATCGTGAGATTCTCATGATTGATCTGTTTTCTAATTTTGGGATGTAATAACTATAAAGGAGCTCGATTTTTCATGTACAAGGATATGTCATATAGAAAAGTATTGTTACTCTTCTTCTATAATTCTGAGTTTATTTTTAATATTAATCAGCACAATGATGCTCTCACTGCTCTTCAGCTGATTCGTTAATTACTTTTGTGTTACTCCTGTGCCCTGTTGAGAAGGAAGGGCCCTCCTTTTTGGCAGGGATTGCAGTGATAAAGGTAGTGCACATTATAGTTTGGCTAATTGATTTATGGTTTCTCATTGTTGTTGTACAAATTGTTGATTACGTTCGTTGTTGTTTCTATTTATATTATGTTGTTACACTAAGTTAATCAAGAGAATGGTAGTAACCGACTAGAGTAGATATTAGTTCCTATGTGGGGCGCCTTTAATTTAATATTTGCAAAGTGTGATTAATTTTGTAGAGTGTTTTTATGTCTACATGAATGGTTTGACTCAGCAATTTAGTTTAGCGACACCTTTTACTGTTTTCTGCATTTTCTTATTCTTGGCTGTGGTGTATCAGCACAGAGAGTGCAAACTCCATTGAAACAACAATACCTACCCTGGGTTGACAATTAAATGTTCCAGCCTCGGTCAATTAGGATTGATTAAAACAACACTACATTTTGGCGTTGTTGCCGGGGATGGCAGTTGACGATACAGTCAGCTAAGTTGTTTGTTTGATGTAGAGTGTTCCTAGTCCACACTTGCTGGGAAGTAAGACGAGAGGTAATAACCTGCGCATCACTCTAACATACCTAGGTGGGCTCACCATTGTGATCACTAGGGAACATAGGAAATTTTGTTGTTTTGTTTAGTGTGTCTTCAGCTCTTCAGTCGTTGGGTGGTAAGACAAGAGGTAAGAACCTACACATCGCTCTAACATACCTGAGTGGGCTCACCACTATCAAAGACTAAGGCACTTAGGGTGTGAGTTAATACACATAGGGTCCATTTGTGAAACTATAGAAATTATAGAGATACCAAAACTACCCCCACTCTAATTATTCACAAGAAAAACAGGTCATAAAAAGGACAGGAAGAGTGTATATTTGGGAAGGAAAACATTCATCCAGGAACTAATCAAAGAATAGTCTAACTCTCAAAGGGATGCAAGGAAAACAAGGATGCAGAAAGCTACTACTCCCATATAAAAAGAAGAAACCTTTGATTCCTCTATCTCGAGACCATATCATTCTAAAGCTAGCACCCATACCCCCAAGACCAAGAATCCAATTCAAGGGCAAGGGGGGGAAGCTAGTAGCTATAATTTTGTTGGGTTGTGTTATATTCTTTCCACGACTAACCTACGTAGTAGCTATAATTTTTTTGGACCCTATATTAGGTTGGGCGAACCTACCTATGGTTTTCGGTCCATGGTTTTGGACGAAATGGTTTTTGGTCCATGGTATTGGATGCTTTGGCATGTATAAATATGTATTGTAACATTGAAAGGAGTATAATGAAAAATCAAGACGGTAGTCATGATTTTTGCATCCAGGGGAAAATCTCTGTGTATATGTGTTCTATGTGTTATGCTCTCGCATTGTTTATTTTCTATGTTTTAGAATTCGTATGCAAGTAATTTCTGTACGGCATTAAAACCTACATTTGGTATCAGAGTTGTTTTGGCTTCAAGGGACGCCTTTGTTGTTGAGGGGTTTCACTCGGGCCTATGGTAGACCCCGTTCAGTGGGAGATCTACGAGATCAATTCTGGTGGTGAAAGAAGATGGCGAACAGGAAAGATAGAGATCGAGAAATTTAATGGCCAAATTTTTGAGTTGTGGAAACTCAAGATGGAGGATCTATTGGTGGATAAAGATCAGTGGATCATGGTAGATCTAGGTAGTAAACCAACGGGAGTGTCCGATGAAGAATGGAAGAAGTTGGATCAAAAGGTAAAGAGCATAATACGATGGTGTGTCTTAGATTCAGTATTGCTGAATGTATCAGGGGAAGCTACAGCGAAGGCTTTGTGGGACAAGTTAGGGACTTTGTACCAATCTAAGTCTCTAGTGAATAAATTATTCTTGCAGAAAAAGCTGTATAACTTGAGGATGAAAGATGGAGACTCAGTGACAGAGCATCTGAACGCATTTAATACTGTGGTAAGTCAATTAGCGTCTGTTGATATTAAAATTTCAGATGAAGATAAGTGCATCAGTTTGTTGTGTTCTCTACCAGATTCGTGGGATAGTCTGGTTATTGCAATAGGTAGTAATGCAACTGCCTTGCATTTTGATGAAATAGTCTCATCCTTGCTAATGGAGGAGATGAGAAGGAAAAATATAGAGAGCTAGAATGGTGATGCCTTGTTTGTACAAGGACAATCCCAGAACAAAAACAAAAATAAGTCATCGAGTGGGAGATTAAATTTAGAGGGAGATCTAAATCTCCAGGAAAACCTATAAAGGTGGTGTGCTGGAAATGCGGAAGGGAAGGGCACTACAAAAGGACTGTAAATATAAAGCTCTTGATAAAGGAAAGTGATCTGATGATGCTCCTTTTGTAGAGGTGAAAACCATCTCAGATGAAGGTGGGGATGTGTACTTGGCTTCTTCAAGCACACATGTAGATCATGAGGCATGGTTGGTTGACTCAGGTGCATCCTTTCACTTCACTCCGCATAGAGAGTGGTTCTACAAGTATGATAAATACGATGGTGGTGATGTCTTCTTAAGGGATGATAGGAAGGCTAGAATCGTTGGTCGCGGAAAATTAAAGTTGAAGTTGCAAGGTGGAACGATTAGAACACTTCCAGGTGTTCTGCATATTCCTGAACTAGCCAGAAATCTATTTTTTGTAAGCAAGTTGGATGATGCAGGTGTAAAAACACTGTTCGAGAAGGATACCTGCAAGATGGTTTGAGGAGCACTAGTATTGATGCAGGGAGTTCAGACTGGAACTCTGTACAAGCTGTAAGGTAGCACTGTTGTTGATGGGTGCAATAGTTATGTGGTTCCTGAAAGTGGATTAGAAAATCTAGTGGTCTCTCGAGAGAAGACCATGCTGTGGCATCAAATGCTTGGACATATTGGAGAGAAGGGCCTTCGAATACTTCATGGTAAAGGTATGGTAGAAGGTATGAGTAATAGCTCTCTGGATTTTGATTTATGTGAAAATTGTGTCTATGGGAAACAAAATCGAGTGAGTTTCCCCTCTGGTGGTAAGAAGGAGAAACATATATTAGAGCTTGTGCATAGTGATGTGTTTGGACCTGTGAAGCTTCCATCACTGGGTAAGTCTGTGTACTATGTATCTTTTATAGATGACTTCTCAAGGAATACATGGATATATTTCCTTAAGAAGAAATCTAAAGTCTTTGACAGGTTTAAATAATTCAAGGCTCTAGTGGAAAACCAGACAAAGAAGAAGATAAAGGTGCTAAGGACAGATAACGGTGGAGAGTTTTGCAGTAAGGAATTTGAAGAATTCTATAAGACGTTTGGTATAGCACCGCAGAAGACTACTCAATATACACCTCAGCAAAATGGAGTTGGAGAAAGAATGAACAATACGTTGATTCAAAGGGCAAGAAGGATGCTCAGTGGTGCCAGGTTAGGACAAGAATTATGGGCAGAGGTGGTGGAGATAGCATGTTACCTGGTCAACAGATCACCTTCATCAGCGTTGGAGGACAAAAATCCATAAGAGGTATGGACTGGTAAGAAACCTTCTCTTTCACATCTAAGGGTATTTGGATGTGATGCATATGTACATGTTCTAAAGGAGAAATGAACCAAGCTGGATCGTAAATGTGAAAAGTGCATCTTTATTGGGTATAAGGATGGTTTAAAGGGTTATAAGCTTTGGAAACCAACAACAAGGAAGGTTGTGTACAGCCGAGATGTGGTGTTCAGAGAGGTGAAAGATGTTATTAAACATGAAGTCCAACCAAAGGAACCTGAGAAGACAAAGTTTGAGCTAAAGGAGGAAGAATCAGACTCTACAGTAGAGGAGGAATTAGAATATGAAGAGCCATAAACTCCGGGTGTAAGAAGATCAGTTTGAGAAAGAAGGCAGCCAAAAAGGTGTAGTCCATATGCCTTCTGTTCAAATTTTGCTTTATCTATTACTGATGATGATCCTAGAACTGCGAAGGAAGCAGTAGATTCAGAGGATGAAAAACTCTGGAAAGAGGCCATGGTTGATGAAATGGCATCTTTGCACAAAAATGAGGCTTGGGATTTGGTGGAGTTGTTGGCTAGAAGGAAACCCATTGGCAGCAAATGGGTGTTCAAGAAGAAGACAAATGCAAAAGGAAAGGTGGAGAAGTACAAAGCCCGGTTGGTAGAAAAAGGTTATTCCCAGGTGCCGGGAATTGATTTTGGTGATATTTTTTCTCCTGTTGCCAAGGTAACTTATATTAGGTTACTTTTATCTATTGCTGCTACTTTTGATTTTGAGGTAGAACAGATGGATGTGAAGACAACATTTCTTCACGGGGATTTAGAAGAGGAGATCTACATGAAGCAACCTAAAGGCTTTGCGGTGAAGGGTAAGGAAGAACTGGTATGCAAGTTAAAGAAGTCTCTGTATGGGTTAAAACAATCACCAAGGATGTGGTATCAGAAATTTGATACATTTATACGGGGACTTGGCTTCACCAGAAGTAAAGCAAATCACTGTGTGTATTTTAAATTAATTGGTGACCATGTTATTTATTTGGTCTTGTATGTGGATGATATGTTGCTGGTTGGAAATGACTAAGAAATTATCCAAGATTTGAAGACCCAATTGTCCTCCAAATTCGACATGAAAGATCTTGGTGCTGCAAACTATATTTTGGGCATGGAAATTAAAAGAGATTGGGAAAAGAAGAAGCTCTGGTTAAACTAGAGGAAGTATGTCAAGACAATATTGCAAAGATTTAATATGCAGGATACTAAACTGGTGAAGGTTCCTATTCCTGTAGGTGTAAGGTTATCTGCTGAACAGTGTCCCAAGACACAAGAAGAGGAAGAGGACATGTCCCGTGTTCCATATGCAAGTGCAGTCGGTAGCCTGATGTATTCAATGGTTTGTACTAGACCAGACATTGCACATGTAGTGGGAGTATTGAGCAAGTTTATGTCAAAACTAGGGAAGGAGCACTAGACAACAGTGAAGCGGGTTTTCAGGTATTTGCGTGGCACTAGTGATTATGGTTTGTGCTACCAAGGAAGACCGGGATTGGATAGAGTGTTGGATATTCATGGCTTTGTTGTTGCAGACTAGGCTAGAGATCTGGATCAGAGAAGATCTACAAGTGGGTATGTGTTTAACCTATTTGGAGGTGCAATCAGTTGGATGAGTAAGAAGCAATCTGTAGTGGCACTATCAACTACAGAGGTAGAATACATGGTAGCCACTCATCCAAGCAAGGAAGTAGTTTGGTTGCAGAGATTGTGTTCAAATATGGGGTTAATACAAGGAGCTATAAGGATAGACTGTGACAGCCAAAGTGAAATTTTCTTGGCAAAGAACCCTACATATCATTCAAAGACAAATCACATTGATGTTTAGTATCACTTTGTGAGGGATATGATAGAAGAAAAAAAGTGTTGCTGGTAAAGGTGGACACTTTGAAGAATACTGCAGGTGCATTGACAAAATCTATGAGCTTTGAGAAGTTCTCCTGGTGTAGAGAAACAATGGGCATTTTAGGGCTAGAAAAATGACTAAGCTCTCCTATGGCTCCCTGTGGAAATAGAACAACAAGTGGGATAATGTTGGGTTGTGTTATATTCTTTCCACGACTAACCTACGTAGTGTACTAGGGGGTTAGAGGGGGGGTGGAGCCCCCCCTTCGTTGCGTCGATTGCATAGTGGGGGGGTCATAGGGGGGGCGGTAGCCCCCCATGTCCGGGAGACTTGAGGGGGGTGGGTAACCCCCCTCTATGGGGTCTGGGGCAGCACCCCGGGAAAAATAATTTTGGACCCTATATTAGGTTGGGCGAACCTACCTATGGTTTTTGGTCCATGGTTTTGGACGCGATGGTTTTCAGTCCATGGTATTGGATGCTTTGGCATGTATAAATATGTATTATAGCATTGAAGGAATATAATGAAAAATCAAGCTGGTAGTCCTGATTTTGGGATCCAAGGGAAATCTTTGTGTATATGTGTTTTATGTGTTATGCTCTCGCATTGTTTATTTTCTGTGTTTTGGAATTCATATGCAGGTAATTTTTGTATGGGGTTAAAACCTACAAATTTGAGGACCAAAGGGCAAGGGGAAACTGAGGGGGAACATCGAACACCTGGGATAGAATAACACCTATTGGTTTATCAATACCCAGATACAGGTAGTGCGGTAAAACAACTAGCCCCAAGAACATCTAAGCCACTAATCACATCTACGAGACCATCACAAGAACAATTTGAAGGAAGTCTGCTACAGCAAGGGTTAGAAGGACTAGTCATGGGGGAAACAATGACAACAATGCTAAAATAGATGCTATTATCACCACCTTTGAGTTCCTAATCGGGGATATCAAAGGTGAAGCTCCTATGAAAAATATTCCTCTATCATCCTTACCATCCTTCCAAGGGATGACTGTGGAAGATCCAGACACCTTTTTATTTGAGTTCAATGTCTTATGCAGAAGTTATGATTATACCTCAGATGCAAAAAAATTAAAATTATTTCCTACTACTTTAAAAGGGGCAGCCTTGAGATGGTTCATGGGATTGGGTTCCACTTCTATTCGAACATGGAATGACATGAAGGAGATGTTCTTATCAAAGTACCAAGACTATTGCAAAACTAGGGACTTAAGGGAGGAGATATTTAGAATGACACAAAAGGAGGATGAAAGCCTGGAAGATTATGTGGAGAGGTTCCACTATAATCTACAATGGTCTAAACATAGTGATCTAGAACAGGAGATCTTGAAGACTATATTTATCATAGGAATGAGGGATGATTGCCTTGATACCCTGAACCTATTAGGGAAGGGGGATATATTGCAAGAACCATTTGCTGAAATTGTAAAGCTCTGCCTAAGATGCTCTAGAGGATCGTCTAAGGGGAGGAGCGCAGTTTGAGATGCCTCCGCTCGGATACAAAAATCTGCAGGAGCAGGAATAACTAGATCATAAATCGGGAATTTGTTTGAAAATTTCAAGACCGATATCCTCAGCACTCTCTCTCTGCCTAGATAATGATAGCGCAGATCAAGAAGACACAAGTAGAAGTTGACACACCTCTTGCTATGTTCTATCCAAATTGCTGGAAGAAACATCCTTTGAGGGAGTGCGAATTGAACAGCATCAACTTGTGCAATATTTGTGAGTTGGAACATTCAACAGGGTAATGTTTGGAGCTTCCTAGATTAAAGGCAGTACTCAGAGAGTCAAGCGAGGAAATGCAGTCCTCTTATTTCATCGCACCAAGGAGGCCATGGAAACCATGACCTCCAGGTATGTCTCAATACTTTTCCTCTTTCAATTCATGGAACAATGCATATGATACTCAGCAATATCCATGGAAATATCCTACTCCTCCTCCAACGCAGTTTCCTTCACCTTGGAACTAGTGGTCTCCATCTCCTTTTGTTCAATATCCTCAATCTCAACCATTTCCTTAGAACCAAAATTGGAGAGGAAATGCCCATAATTCAGCTCTGCCTGGACTACCCATGCAACAATAGCTACAGTTACCTCCTTTCCAAACTCCTTCTCCTCGACCACTTGTCTGACCCCAACTATCTATGCAACCTAAACCAAACCCAAACAATAAAGCAGCTCAGGGCATATAGGCTCTGACTACCTTCCAGACCTACCTTATTACCCCCGTGGGACTTAATGAAATACAATTGTGATTGGGCAAGGTAATTAAACTAAGTCACTCCCCTATCATTACAGAGGAGGACTTTGAACCATACAGAAGAGATGTCGGAGGCTCTGAGGCCGCTACTGTGCCTACAACGACCGATATAGAGGAAGTTGTTACATATGTAACAGCCAACCCATGAATAATTGTTACTATTATAACAACCAACTCGGGGAAGGCTGATACACCTGTAACAGCTGATTCGACTACCGTAACGTAGGACCCTCCATATCCTCAGAGATTGGCCGAACCTAGGACGACCTCACAACCCGAATTTGATTTTCTTAGGGAGTTTCAAAATTTGCATGTATGAATTCCTCTGCTACAAGCCCTTAAAGAAGTACCTATTTATGCTAAAACGATGAGAGATTTGTGCATCAAGAAACCTAGGAGGAAGCCTAAAGGCCTTGCCACCATACATGTGATGGGGAAATTATATGAATTAATGTCTGCTCAGCCTCTCCTAACTAAGTATAATGATCTAGGAAATCCTATGGTCACTGTCTACATTAATGATTAGCCCATAGCCAACACATTGATCGATCTTAGGGCTACCATTAATGTAATGAAAAAGGACCTCTTTGTCGCTCTTGGGCTACAAGGACTTAGACATACTACTATTATACTTGAATTAGCAAATAGGTCCCGTGTTAAACCCGAGGCAATGTTGGAGGATATAGTGATTACAATATCTTACTGGAGGTATCTGGCTGATTTTCTTATCTTGTAGCCCAAATATAATTTGTGGGGACATCCTTTGATCCTAGGGAGACCTTGGTTGGCCACTACGGATGCATTTATAGGTTGTAGATCGGGGTCTATGGTGATCTTAGACAGCCAGGCAACAAAGAACCTTAGCATTTATCC
This sequence comes from Pinus tabuliformis, assembly GCA_031772625.1. Classification (NCBI taxonomy): domain Eukaryota; kingdom Viridiplantae; phylum Streptophyta; class Pinopsida; order Pinales; family Pinaceae; genus Pinus; species Pinus tabuliformis. Next base: position 33,536,678 of record CM062804.1, read on the forward strand.
TGCAAAACTGAATATGGATATATATAACCCTTGGTGGGATGAGTTTGAGCCTAAGTTAGATCTTTCCCTACCACTCCTCACTCTTGGGAAAGCCCAGTATTTCAAGGATGAGACAGAAGATGATCTCATTAATGGTTTTATTTGTAACTCACTTTCTGTCGCTTCTGCTAAGAATGCGAATGAGGAAGAAGATGTGGAAGATATAGATTTTGAACAAATGAGAATCACTCCAAATATTGACAACAGTCCAATTGAGATAGAATTTGGAAACTTTTTGAATATTAACCCCAACCTGACTGCTGAGAAAAACCAACTGTTGTTACAACTATTATAGAAATACAAAAAGTCATTTTCATGGGACTATACAGATATGAAATGGATCCACCCTAATTTATGCACTCATCGTATTTATTTGAAGGATGGTTGCAAACCAGTCAAACAACCATAGTGATGCATGAACCCTGCACTAAAGGAGGTGGTGAAGGAATAATTACAAAAACTCCTGAGTGCTAATTTTATTTACCCAATATCTAATAGTCAGTGGGTGTCACTGCATATCATTGTTCCTAAAAAGAATGGCAAGTGGAGAGTCTATGTAGATTATAGAGAACTCAATAAAGCCACTCAAAAGGACCATTTTCCCTTACCATTTATAGATCAGGTCCTTGATACCCTCTCCGAAAAGAAGTTCTTTTCATTTTTGGATGGATTTAGTGGCTATAATCAGATACAGATTGCCTCAGAAGATTAGGATAAAACTACCTTTACTTGTCCTTGGGGAACCTACGCATACAGAGTACTTCCTTTTGGACTTTGTAATGTGCCAACAACCTTTCAAAGGGCAATACTGGGGATTTTTTCTGACTTGTTGAATGACTGCTTGGAAATCTTCATGGATGATTTTACACCTTATGGAGATGCTTTTGAAATAGCATTAGTCAATCTAGAAAAAGTGTTGGAATGGTGTGTACAAACTAATGTTTCCTTGAGCACTGAAAAATGTCACATGATGATGACTGAAGGGATCATGCTTGGACACTACATTTCTGCTGAAGGAATCAAGGTAGACCCTACAAAAATAGAGGTAATCTTGAAAATTCCAACCCCCAAAATGAAAAAAGAGGTACGTAGTTTTTTGGGGCATGCAGGGTATTACATGAGATTTATAGAAAGAATTTCAAAAATTGCATCGCCATTATTTTCCTTGCTCATGAAGGATGTTGATTTTTTGTGGACAGGGAAGTGTGTGCATGCCTTTATAAAGCTGAAATTTTGTGTATCAGCAGCTCCAATCTCGTGAGGATCTAATTGGGAACTGTTGTTTCACATAGCTACAGATGCATCTGATATTGTTGTAGGTGTTGTTTTGGCCAACTGGAGAATAAGAAACCTTATGCTATTTACAACATAAGAAAAAATATAACCCCGACGGAGCTCAACTACACAGTGATCGAGAAGGATTTCTTAGTAGTCGTGCATGCCATCAATAAATTCTGAAATTATATCACTGGGTATCAAATATTTGTGCACACTGACCATTCTGCCATTCGTTTTTTAATGAATAAGCCAATTACCAATGGTAGGATTACACGCTGGTTATTTCTGTTACAAAAATTTGATATCACTATTGTTGATAAACCTAGAAAAGATAATGTAGTAGCTGACTTTATTTCTAGGTTAAGTATTGATGACAATTGTATACCCACTGAGGATTATTTCCTAGATGAATATCTTTTTTCTATTTCTACTTACTCAACTTTGTATGCAAATATAGCCAATTATCTTGTTGCAGGGAAGTTTCCACAGTACTTGTCCTCCAAGGAGAAAAGAAAGATCATACAACAAAGTGCTACATATACCTGGATAGATGGGAACATCGATCACACTGGACCAGATTTCCAGATCAGACGTTGTATTAGAGAAGATGAGGTCTTTGACATCCTTAAAGCCTATCACAAAGAACCTTGTGGAGGGCACTTCCGCAGACAAACAAACACGATATAAAGTCCTTTCAACAGGGTACTATTGGCCAACAATATTTCAGGATGCTAAGAATTTTGTGAAGGGATGTGATAGTTTTCAAAGGATGGGCCAACCATTATAATAAGATGAGATGCCATTACAGCCCCAAATCGTCATAGAACCTTTTGAGAAGTGGGCTCTATATTTTGTGGGACCAATTAATCCCCCATCCAGATAGAAATCTTACATATTGGTCCGCACTGACTATGTCACAAAATGGGTTGAGGAAAAGGCACTAACCAGAGCCACGAAGCAGGTTGTCTCAAACTTTCTATTTGAAGACATATTTTTTCAGTTTGGCATACCCAGGGGGATAGTCACAGATGGAGGGCCCCAATTCACATCTCATAAGATCCAGGATTTGGTTGAAAAATACAAAATCCATCATAGAATCACTACACCTTATCATCCACAAGCAAATGGCCAAGTGGAAAGCACTAACAAAGTCATTGAGGGTATCCTTACTAATATTGTGGCCAATCATCAAAGAAATTAGGCTAATAAACTTCCCGAAGTGTTATGGGCATACAGGGCTACATGGAGGAATACCACTGGATTCTCACCATATGAATTTGTGTATGGTAAAAACCCTTTATTCCCCATTGAATTTGAAATAAAGACACTAAGAATAGCATTGCCAGTCAATTTGGATTTGGCTATGGCACAAAAGCAGAGATTGAACCAGTGCAATGAATTAGAGGAGAAATGGTTAGATGCTATCCAACAAACAGAGATTATCTAGTAACAGAGAGCTAAGTGGCATGATAGATTCATCAAGAAGAAGAAGTTCTAGAAAGGAGATTGGGCTCTTTTATATGACTCAATATTTAAAGACTTCAAGGATAAGCTCTGCACCAGATGGCTAGGTCCCTATGAGGTAGATGCAGTCTTTGACAACGGGACTGTAAATTTAGTGACCATTGATAGTGCGAGGACAACATTTCTTGCAAATGGGAATCGTCTTCGGTTATATCACAAAACTTATTCAAGGGATTCATTTTTCAACATTGTCACAAATTCGGATCTACAAAGTATAGGAACAGGGGAAATCCCCCTTGTGCTACAAAAATTTTAATTTTTCCAATAAGTGCAACAACTAAAAATCAACTATGGTTGGTGACTGTTACACCTTCAAAAATAAAAAATAAAAAATAAAAAATAAATAAATAATAATCTGGTTGTGAAAACATTTCCCAGGCGCAAACAATCATTTTTTTGTAGCAGTTGAAAACCACCTCGTGGCAACTGTCGCACACCATGTAACAACATTTGTTATTTCAAGGCATATATTATGATAAGTGTTGTTACATGATCATTTCTTCCTTATTTTCTGGTAGAAATCAAAATAATATGTATATTAGTTATCTTGGTTGTTACACATGTAACAGTCGATGACTGTTAAAAAAATAAATGTAATATTTTATTTGAAATAAATAATAGGCATCATCGGGGTCCTTGTCATTAGAATTAAATTCGCATGTCTCGCTCTCGGAGCTTGTTTCACGCGTCACGTCACCCATGACTTCTCCCCACGTCACGCAGGTATGTCATCAAAAGGTAATACTGAATTCGATTTATTTGGTAATTACAGCAACTTAACATGATTTTTGATGGCCGAAGGTGGTTGTCACATTTAAGCCGGGGTGCAGGAACTAATCACATATCGACATGACCATCTCATGATTTGTGATTATTCAAAAAATCCTACAATTAAGGCATGATGACTTGGTAGTTATTATTACTTAATTCTGATTATGCCAAAAAGGGGAAGTGTACCTATGATGAGAGCTCCCATGACTCATCATTAATAAGGAAAATTGACCATGCAATACGAATCATAAGTGAAAAATCCCAATTCGAAATCCTCACCTGTGCCACCCTACCATTTACCCCTACTAGAAGCACAAAATCCACATTCAGAGTGCTCAGAGAATTGGAAGATAACAGTGCAGGTTGAAACAGCTAAGTTGTGTGTCGATGACCCCAGAGCATCTAGAGGAAGGGAGAAGGAGGTGAAACAGCACTGAATTTGCATAAAAATGGGTGTAGAAGTAATATGGCATGAACTAGGGTCCATAGAAGCCTTGGAGGATTGCCTTGAAGTATGCCATATTTTCAAGGATGCAGGCTGGTTTGAAATCTTCCAGAGGTTAGAGGGATTAAACGACGATGTTGCCATGGAATTTGCAAATAATTTGGAGAGAAACCAAAAAAAAGTCAGAGGGTTGAAGCTAGAGGTCACAGAAGAGGTGATTGCTAGAGTGATAGGATTACCAGTGGAAGGAAAGAGGTGGTTCAACAAGAATGTCAATGACACCTCCCTGAAAGGGGATTTCCTCCAAGAAGAAGAGTCACTACTAAAGAAAGGAAGGGGAATTGATAGACTGTCACTCCCCCAACCATGGGTTGATGTTGCCCTCTACCTTATCAAGTACATTACTTGCGAGGGAAGGGCGACAATTATGTTTAATTATCACTTTCCATTGTTGAACCACCTCCAGCATCAGCAACTGATCAATCTTACTTACTTCTTGCTAGGAAACATTAGGCACATGGCCACGGCTATGAAAATGGTCTTATCAAACTCATTGTACTGGATGCCTTGAGGAAATAGGGTAGGAATTGGGAAGAATTTATGAGGAAGAAGCCCAGGACCACCTGCAGGAGGCAAACCGAGACGTATGAGGAAGCTCCAGCAATGACAAAGGAGAAACCCAACCATCGATAGTAAGGGTTGGTAAGAGGCCAGTTTACAAACCAATTGGTGACAGGCGGCCGAAGCAGAGGATAAGGGTTAGCGGGCACCCAGAGTCCCCATCCATGTCAAGAAAGAACAAAGAAGTAGCAGAGCATAAGGATGAGGAGCAAGCTCAGCCAGAGAAACCTTCTTCACCTTGTAAGATCGAAACCCAATCCTTGCTGTCAAGAATTGAAATTTTAGAAAAAGAAAATAGAGAACTAAGGGAACAACTAGTAGAGGGAAACGCAGAGCCAAGAGACCCGAGGCTAGATACTTTGTCTGAGGCCATGGATAGGGCTAAAAAGGGAGATGTTTCAGGTACTATGTGCACAGCCTATGCTAAGAAGCTAGTGGAAGTAGGATTTAAGGTCTGTGTAGCAGACACCACCTCGAGGGAGACCCAAACTAAAATATAGGAAGCTGATACACAAGAAACCATTGAGGACTTTGCTATTACACAAGAACCAGCAACTGAGACGGCACAATCCACATAAATTTATATGGTAATGGATACACACGAGCCCTTGGCTGATGCTATTGTTTCACCATAACTAGCAATGGAGGAGGAATTTAGCCAAGGGAAGGAAGGAGAAACTAACATCCATGATCCGACGGTCAACACTACTATTACACAAGAACCAGCAGTGGAAATGGAAGATGACCAGGAAGATAAGGAAACTGTGACAAAATCCACTGACGAAGCTGTTGTTACACAAGAACCAGCAACCGAGGTGGAATAATTTCACCCTCAGGAGGTTGTTACACCTTCAATTGATAGTGCATGTGGGAGAACATCGGGTCCTGATGAAGGATGGTGTTCTGAGAAGATGTTATTGTTACCAGAGCTACAAAAATGGAAGCAACAGGCACTCTCTCTACAAGAGGGGGTGATCTCGCTCCAAGCTCACAAGAAGATGATGGATTCCCTTAGAGAGAAATGGCTAAAAGAAGAATGGGAAAGAGAATGGGAAGCATGGAGGCACAAGGAAACTATAAAGAAGAAGGATGAACATTTGTATCAGCTGAATCGACAGGTCTCAGACCTGATAAATGATAATATTAAGCTCCATGACCTTGCCCTAAACCTGCTAGCATGCAGGTAGTCGTCCCCATCACATCCAATGTTCCTTTGGGAATGTTATTATTTATTTAAATTAAAAGTTGTTTTTCAGAATAGGTCCTACTTGGGTTCTTCAACCCATACTTTTCTAGATATTTTTCACTCCTATGACTTTGATGACTGGAGCTTGCTATGTGAGTTGTTTTTACATAACATCATGTGTGAATATGTCAGCACGAATATGGTAGCGAGTGTCTTCTCCTACATGGGACACTTGTAGTTGTGGGCCTTCCTTTCATTTATGAGGAATTAGATTGAGTGGCATCTGGCCATGAAATCAACAAAAGCTAACGAGGTGAGAACAACATTGTGGGTCAGAGTCGAACCAGGGATGGTTTACAAACTCAGGCGTGAGTTTAAGCTATTCATGAGCACTCTAGAAATCAGATAACAGTCGGCCACCTATAGGAAAAGGATTGTGAGAATTTGCCTCAACCTGTATGAAAATATAAAAATATGAGTGCTAACAGGATGTCTCAAGCACACTGAGGCCTATAGTATTGAGTTATAAGAAAGGGATCCTTTTGAGTATAGGAACTTTTTGGTTGTTGTTACACGGGTGCCCAGGTATGCTCAGATTGTGCAGACATTGGGGACATTCTAGATTGGCCTCAGATTCAAATTTCCTTTGATTTAGTTGCCAGTAGAGGAGTATCAGCCGGACTACCACTTATGTGACATGAAGAGGAATCTTGTCCACGACATTTGATGGCCATTCAAGGGTTCAAAGCTCCACGTGAATACATTGCTGGTGCCTACAATTTCACAGACTTGCATCAGGGGTATAGTAAGAGGAGCCGAGATTCTGCATGGGGACATGAAATTGCCTCAGTCGAGGGGAGATGTTGGGTGTGGTTTTCTACCTATTTTCTGCACATTCTTTCCCCAATTTTGGCCCTTCTATCCTCCAGGCCTATGACTTTACTTGACCAATTCCCCTGTTTTCTCACCTTTATAACCTATTCTACTGGTATGTTACTTTGCCATATTTGACTGAGTAATTCAATGATTTATTCCTTTTTGTGGCTAACTAGGAGAGTATTGAAGAAGTATTTTGGGAAGATCTTCTTCTTTTCAGATGATGTCTCGTGAGAACAAAGCTATGAGGAAGACAAGCAACATGAATTAACTACAAAGAATGGTAGAACAATTTGTTGTTACACACTAGATGTTGTTACGTATTGGATGTTGTTATAGGTTGTTGTTACATATTGGATGCTATTACACTACATGCTGATACAAGAATCTGATGTTACACCAAAAGTGTTGTTTCTAGCGATGCCATGACATCCTGAACCATTATTCACTCGATGTTATTGTGCCAAAGCTGAAAAATGTGGGTACTATTCACATAACAGTTGTCGACAATAGGGATTGTTTATTTTGGAAGCAATAGACCCAAGCAGTTGCAATCCTAACCACTGTGTATTTGTATTTAGAAATAGGTTGTAACTATTATTTTTTATCAGCATGAGAATCGTGAGATGATCATAACTGGTCTATTTTTTAATTTCAAGATGTAATAACTATAAAGGAACTCGATTTTTCATGTAAAAGGATATGGCATATAGAAAAGTATTGTTACTCTCCTTCTATAATTTTGAGTTTAGTTTTAATATTAATCAGCACAGTGATGTTGTCACTGCTCTTTAGCTAATTCGTTAATTACTTTTGTGTCACTCCTGAACCCTGCTAAGGAGGAAGGGCCCTCCTCTTTGGCAGGGATTGCAGTGATATAGGTAGTGTACATTCTAGTTTAGCTAATTGATTTATTGTTCTCATTGTTGTTGTACAAATCGTGGATTACATTCGTTGTTGTTTCTATTTATATTATGTTGTTACACTAAGTTAATCAACAGAATGGTAGTAACCAACTAGACTAGATATTAGTTCCTGTGTGGCACACCTTTACATTAATAGTTGCAAAGTGTGAGTAATTTTGTAGAGTGTTTTTATGTCTACTTGAATGGTTTGATTCAACAAATTAGTTTAGCAACACCCTTTACTGTTTTATGCATTTTCTTATTCTTGGTTGTGGTGTATCGACATATACAGTGCAAATTCAATTGAAATAGCAAAACCTACCATGGGTTGACAATTATGTTGCAGTCTCAGTCAATTAGGATTGATTAAAACAACACTAAAATCATTCTGCAACTAAAACTACATCTGTATGAACTGCAAGGGTCGGTGGTATGTGTGGATGACTGTTTCCTTCCCCAAAAAGTAATGTTTCCATTGTCAGCAGGCCTGCACAATGGAATACATCTCTTTGTCATAAGTGGGATACTTTCAGACTATGTCTCACTATGATATGCCACTGGATGCCCCTGTTGAGTAAGGATTGCCCCAATAGCATAGTCAGAGGCATATGTCTCGATCTCAAATGGTTGTTGCAAGTCTAGTAATGTGAGCACTGGTGCAAAGCAGAGGCGATGTTTCAACTCTACGAATTCCTTCTATTGAGATTCATACTAAAATATTTTTTCTTTCGCTCCTCCTTTTGTGACTTGAATCAAGGGCCAAGTGATATGAGAGAACCCCAACATGAACCTACGGTAGAAATTGGAAAGATCCAGAAAGATGTGGAGCTCCATCAGAGTGGTTAGGGCTGGCCAATCCCGAATGACTTGGATCTTGGTTGGATCCACATGCACCCCCCGTTCATCAATAATGTATCCTAGATACTGAAATTGGGTCATGCCAAAAGTGAATTTCTCCAAATTGGCACACTACTTGTGTTGTCACAGTGTTTGGAGAACCTATTAGATGTGGTGGAGGTTCTCTTCCCAACTCTGGATGAAGATCAGGATGTCATCCAAGTATACCACTACAAATGAGTTGGTGGATGGCCGCAAGATGTCATCCATAAGCCTTATGAATGTTGTAGCAGCATTTGTCAACTCGAAAGGGATAACCAACCATTCAAAAAGGCCCTCCTTGGCTTTGAAGGCAATCTTCCACATATCAGAGGGTTCGATTGGTACTTGGTGACATCCAGACTTCAAGTCAATCTTGCTGAAATATTTTCCCCCCTTGGGTTGGTTCAGGAGTGTTATCGGGAAAACTAGTGTCTATACAGAGCTGCTAGTCCCACTAAGGCTGGTAGCTACCTTAGAAACAAACACACTAAAAACTACTTTCATTTTCCTTTATGAGAAATAGATAAGAGAAGAATAAGGAGACCAACCTCTATCTTGCGCTTGGTTCCTTGCTCGATTCCTCTCTTTTCTGGTAGGTCTTTGCCACTCGCTTCCTTGTCTACCCAGATTCAAAGAGTACCTGTAGAATCAAAGCATCATAACACTATCCAAGAACATAGATCTATTATCATAAACAATATAGGATCAGATGTACATTGACCATACAAATGCATAAATCATCAATCATACAAGAATGTGGAGGAAAACTTGAATAGCTTTATTGATAATCAAGAAAGAGCAAATAGGATTACAACCAATTGTTCTGACCCAGCATCATCCTCTCACCAAGAAAGCCCTTCTTCACCTCATGAAAAGCTTAGATCACCCAATACTATGATATTGCACCCAGAAACCAACAGCACTTCCTTACAAGATACAAAATTCCAGCCCCTAGATCTCTGGGATGAGGGATCCATATATAGATGTGTGCAAGGGAGGTGAGTCAGCTTTTGAGATTTGATTAGTGTCTTCTCTCTGATAGTTCTTGATTCCACTTAGAGATTGATGATCTCTTACTCATCCCTGGTCGAATTCAGAGAGGCAAGTGTCACAAGAGAGGTTTCTGGAAGATTCCATGCTCCTCCACCTTGCGGATTGACCCTGCCATTTGTCCCTTCTCGCCCATCATGCCCCATAAAAGGGTTTTTTGACATGCATCGCACCTACTGTGTGTATTCAGGTGGGATGCAACGCACTTTGCCTATGGAGCAGGTGAAATGGTCCAGTTTTGACCAGTTCTGAGTAGTTTTTCATGGAGAACTTCTGGGAGATGCTGTAATCAGTTGACCTTGTTCTTTTAGGGGTTGGAACAACACCTTTAGGGAATTAGGAGCCCTTGGTTTATGGACATTTATGCTTTGGGTTGCAGTGCCCAAAAATGTCTATAACAGTTGCCCCTTAAAGCATGAGGTCGTTAATCTTTTGATGTCGGGTGAAATGCTTTATCATGAGGATCCGAAGTTTTTTTGAGCTGGAAGGTGACCTGTATTAAGATACAATACAATAAATTATCTTCATATTATTTTCATGATCTAGATGAGGCGGGAATTCCCATGCTTAGCTTTATAAATTCATTTTCATGTACATAGGACAGACAATCGTCTGAGTGTAGACTGATGATTCTGGTAGAGCCATCATCCCTTAGATTGGATGATTATCTGTGCAGCAATGATGTACATTTGATGTCTTTATTTTCCTGAATATATATCGCAACCCGAATGGATGAAACTAGATCTGGGGTCTTCAATCTCATTCGATCTTCACTCAAAGTACAAGTCGATCCATGTGAGAGATGTTTGGAGTCGAACATGGAAAGACATCACCTGATTACCAGCCAATGATGTAAGCTGTTAACAGGTGTGAGAGGAATCACCGATAACGATAATGACCCTCAAGGTACTGCAATACAATTCATGTGGTGTGAATAAGGGACTTGGTGTCGAACACCACGCAAAATCTTTCGGTCAAAGGCCATTGATGTAAACCTATCGCCGGAAGTGAGAAACTTGCCATTGAGGCATGCAAGCTTCAAAGTACTGAAAGAGTTGTTCCTAGATCGACTTCTTGGATAATGAGCTGATGTTGACAAGAAGCGATTTGTCATAGGAGGGCCTTAGTGAATCCCACATCAATGACACGGAATGGAGCAAATGATTTTAATGGAGGTGAAAACAATCTGGTGATATACGGTTCAGGGTGGCGGTCATGAAAGAATGGAGCAAAAATGTATTATAGTGGGTGAGACACAGGTGAATTCTCTGAGCGACTTCTCTTGAACATATCAGCGACACTGACATGATGGATTGGTAGCATTAACCCCAAATGTGGATGGTGTGATGGAACCATGGTGATGTGACCAGTGAATGAAACAACCCAACCCGACTTGGATGCGGAGTGAAAGTGTCATCTTCAAGAGTGACTTGCTACCAACAAAGTTTCTTCAAGTTTTCTTCCCAATTTTTCCCCAGTCATTGCTGACCAGTACCTATTTATTTTTGTCAAGCTTGAGGAGGATAACATATGCTTGTTCTATAATTTTCCCTTCGGGAAAACCCATCGCTATGTTTTAACGAGCCTAGCGATAGTGAAACTCATTCTTGTCTGTTATGGACAAGTTTATCGCTATTAGCTTTTAACGAGTTTAACGACAAAGATAACTCTGTCCTTTTCAATTTTAGAGAGTCTGAAAAGGGATGTAAAGGAAACTCCAAAAATCCTTTTTTGTCATCTAATCTCTTAAGTCTGAAAAAGTATAAAATAATACAAAAGGGATGAATTTTCGGTAATTTTAACGAGCTGAACAAAACAAGCGCTCGATCTTTTTGTGTAATAATCCCTCAGGTCCAAAAAGATTAAAATCTAAAGGAGGGATAGCACTTCCAGTCACTTTAACGAGCTGGAGAGGCCAATGGCTCGACAATCTTTTCATATTTTACGAGTCAGTTGAAAAGAGCTTAAAGGAGACTCGTTTTTTGAGGAACGAGTGATAGATTCGGGTAGCAGCTGATTCCAGGTAAGGTTTGGAATTTTCCAATCACGGCAGTGTCACAAGGATGGCTAACAAGATCACTCTTCATAGCTGTTCCTCAAAAGGGGTAAACAATCAAGTGGAGGTGAATGATCGGCCAATACAGAGTGGAGGTGATGATGAGAACACGACCAAGGCTTCAAAGGCTGAAGTAATACATTCACGATGGTTATTTACCGGAAATTGGTTCATTTTTTAATGAGCTTAAATGCTGGGGGAAACACTTGCTCATTGCTTATGTTTATTTTTTAACGAGCTTGAATTCCACGTTAAAACTGCTCGATATAACGGTCATTTCTTGACTTTACCATTAATGACTTTGTTCCTTCAAAGGTTGTGCTGCATGCTCAATTGCTTCATCAAACTAGTTAGAAATGAACAATACATGTTTGGAAAATGAGTTAAGACACTAATATTTTACTTGAATTATGTAAAAATTAATTTAAAAGTGCTTTTACCCCTCATTTTACCATTTCATTTGAACTTTGGTCTGTTGGAGCCTTGGAGGTGCTTTCCCCCTTGATTTTCACCAGCTGATTCTGGGAGATTCTGTGGACGATTTTTGGTGTCGTCTGGACTAGGTAGGAGCTAAACCTGAGCTCTTTCATTTCATCCTTTCCATTTTGCATTCTGAACCTGATTTTTTGTTTTTCTGAGCCTCTAGGATTTGAAAAACTCGCTCTGGCTCCATTGCACGCTTTCTATATCAAAAGGTGTGTTGCATGTTGGCCTACCCACTTGACAGTTGGCATGTAGTGCACCTAGAACACTGCTGGGGGTGCGATGGGTGCAAGGAGGGAAATTTGTGCACAGTTTTCAATGGAAATTTTTGCTTTTTTCTCACCAAATTAGGATCTAACTCTTCTCTTGTTTGTTTTTAGAGATTTATTGGAGCAAAATGCCTATTACATGGCGAGAACGTGAGCATGAAGAAGAGGACATGCTTGCTTTACATGATCCAGTTACGGTAAATGCACTGCGGAATTGTGGCCTGTTCAAATTTTTCCGCATCTCTAGCATGAGGCAACAAATTAAGTTGTTGCAGTATTTGCTCGATGCCTGGGACCCTACCAGCCAGGTGTTCCAGATTAGGGGCAAATCCATCCCCTTGATTGTCGTGGACATCTATTTTTTGACCGGCTTATCGAGGCGGGGTGCCCCTATCTCCTTATCAGGTTCGCCCGTGGGGGTGAATCTGTGAGAGATTACATTCGCAGGTATTGCAGAGAGGGATCTCAGCCGAGTAAAGATGGCAAGATCATCATCCGAGATGTCACTGACAGGTCCCTGAGGACCATTCTGTTCACCTTTGGTAGGATGGCTGGTAGTGCGGCTCTTCATGTGGCCAACCGGTCTTATATGCAATATGCCTTAGAATGCCTCGAACAGAAGGTGGTCAATTGGTGTGATGTAGTACTCTTTGTGATGAAAGAACAGTTGACCAAGGTGAAAAACGGAAGATTGAAGAAATTTGGATATGGTTCTATTTTGACCACCTTTGCCTTGGAAAAGATCCCACTGATGCAGCCGCAATATATTTCACTTGGTTTACCTCCACCGACTGAACCACGGATGCAGATATGGGTCGACCATATGTCCAGACATGCTGGTCAGTCTCAGGTTTCCTTTTCTGATACCTTCTTTGGGTGGTTCGATTGTCAGGAGATGGTTTTTTCCGAGTATCCATATGCTGGTATGGACTTCCGGGGTGACTCGGATTTGGTACTGCCGGCTGGCGAGCAATGGGGTGCCATTGGTAAATTCTTTGACCATATTTCTGTTTATCGTTTCTGTTTATAATATCCATGTTCTTTATTATGTCAAGACTAATCAGAACTCATGTGCTCATGCAGATGTTGGTCCCGTTCGGCCAGTAGTACCCCTCAAAGTGCCAGCTGCCGCTCCAGTAGGAGAGGCTGTGGGAAGGGCTATCCTTCGCGACCTTGATGTGGCCGAGACTCTTTCAGCATTACAGGATAAAGTCAAGGGCCTCACTCTCGATATTCCAGATGTGAGGACTGACGAGCTGCCTCTAAGGTTGCAGTGACATACTACTGGTGTGCCAAGTCGATGGACTAGGCTTTTACGCATGATTGCACAAGCGGTGACTTGTTATCACCAGCATCATTAGAATAGGGTGACCCCTAGCGTTTTGAGTTTTGGGTCATTTGACCAATTTTGTCTTGGTTAGAGAACATTCTGTGTAAACCATAAAAAGTTATATATATATATATTTTTGATTTTTAGAGTTTTATTTTGGTTAAGTTACATGATCCGAATGCAAATATTGATGAAATGCTTCTTTTTATAAATGTTGCAAATGTCTATCTAACACATAATTTGCCAATGAGTCAGTTAATGTGTTTAAGCTTCTGGAAATATGTTGATATTGAATAAAATCAAATTGCCTTTCCAAAATCTTGACCCTTAGGAACATGCGATAGATAGCTGGATTTCAGATGGAGTAGATACCAGTGAGTTGTAGTATGACGAGCTGTGAGTCTAGCCTGACGACAAGTCGGCGTATGCCATGTGTGATGGCATCAGAGAGAAGTTCTATCAACACACTATATTCAGCGATGTTATTCGTTGATTGACCAATACATACCCCTCTAAAACTTACTAACTCGCCGCTTGGATCAAAAATGGCCCAGGCCGCAGAAGATAGGTTCCGCGAACTACGACTTGCTCCATCGACATATCCAACAAAAGATTCCAATAGGTTCGACATATGCGACAAATGTAAAAAGTGGATTTACTTGACCAAAATGATTACCCTTAGCGAAAACAAAAATGTAACAAAAGCATATAGGTTACCACACTGAATCATGCATAGTAACGCTTAAGGTACAACCCGTTACGGGGTTGCGCCAGTGGAATTCCGTCGTAATCCATTAACTCGTAGGCTCCTTTTGCTAATACACATTTAACAATATAGGGGCCCATCCATAAAGACTTGAATTTACCTGCTCCCAATTTATCGGATTCTTGGTCGTAAAGTAAGACCAGGTCACCTTCTGAGAAGACACGGGGTTTGACATTCTTGTCGAACTGCGCCTTGACTCGTTTCTTATGGGCTTCGTTAGCCAAAGCGGCATCACGACGGGTTTCATCCAATTGGATTAGTTCCAAGAAACGAGCCTCCTCTTCTGAAGTTCCGGGGAGAAGGTTCATTGCGAGTTTGAGGGGTGAGATTTCACACTAAACTGGTAAGATTGCTTCTAGGCCATACACCAGTTGGAAGGGTGTAAACCCGGTTGCATTCCTTACCGATGTTCAGTATGCCCACAAGGCCGAGTACAAGATCAGGTGCCAACTCCTTTTGTGGACTCCAATCATCCTTTGCAGCATGCGCTTCAGGACTTTGTTGATTGCTTCAACTTGTCCGTTGGCCTGTGGGTAGTATGGAGTAGAGCTGTCATGAGACAACCCTAATTTGGCAGCTACTTCGGCCATCATGTGATTGCAAAAATGCGATCCATGATCTGTGACTATAGCCTGTGGAACACCGAATCTAGAGACTACATGATTGAAAAAGAAAAGGGCAGTTGTTTCACCAGTGTTATCTAATGTAGGCATCGCCTCAGCCCATTTGGTAAAATAGTCCACTACAACTATGATATACCCATGCCCCCCGGTCGAGGTGGGGTTACATGTCATGAAATCAATGCCCCATTTGGCGAATGGCCCAACAACAACTATTGGCTGCAGAGGTGTGGGTGGTCTTCTGGTTTTGCTATCGAAAATTTGACAGGCATGGCAACTTCTGACTGCGGTTATGCAATCTTTGAACATTGTTGGCCAGAAGTATCCTGCTCGTAAAAAATTTTGCGCCGTAGCGTAACCAGATTGATGCCCCCCACACGCGCCTGAATGGAAATCATTCAGGACTTTTTCGGCTTCCTCATGGGTGAGGCACCTCCTCAGAACTGTATCGACGCCACGATGGTAAAGTGTATCACCGACGATCATGTAGTATTTTGATTGGTATTGAATACGTTTTTGTTCGGAGCGGGAGGTATTAGGCCTATATTTTTGGGTTTTGAGATAGATGATTATATCTCCATACCACGGATTGCTTGAAGATATCAGAAACAAAGATTCATCGACGATTGTTTCATCTGATGTTTCATCGTTGGATGGCGATGGGAGATCGCATAGTAATTCTGTGAAAACTAGGGCTTTCTTTGATTTGGATTTTACAAATTCCAGATCAAACTCTTGTAGAATTGCTATCCATTTTGAATATTTTCCCCCCAACAACTTTCGCGGCAATATATAAGTCATGGGGTTGCATTCTGACAGAATGGTAGTTTTTCGAAAGAGGACATAGTGTCGAAATCTCTGTATTGCTTGAACAGCTGCGAGCGCTAGCTTTTCAACATAGGAATATTTGCTTTTTGTATCATTTAAGTTCCTACTTAAATAATATATATGATGTTCAATTCCGTTGTCTTCTTGAACTAAAACCATTGTGATGGTTGTATCCGCTGCAACCAGATACAGGTTAAAGTCTTTTTGATAATCAGGAGCGTACATTAATGATGCTTTCATTAGGGATTCTTTTAACGCATAAAAGGAGGCTTGTGCAACCTGATCCCAGACGAAGAGCACTTCCTTTTTTAATAGACGTGTATAACGTTTAGCAAGTTCAACGTAATTCAGAATGAACCTCCTCATAAAGTTTGCTTTCCCTTGGAGTTTCTGAATCTGAAGCAAATTTGAAGGTGGAGGCAAATTTATGATTGCCTGAACCTTACATGGGTTGAGACGAATCCCATCCTTTGAGACTACAAAGCCAAGTAAACGACTAGAACTAACACAGAACACACATTTGTGTGGATTGAGTCGTATCTTGTAGTGTCGGCAACGTAGAAATATCACTCTCAAATGCTGCGGATGATCGGTCCGCTTTCGCGAATGAGATGGAAGGTCGTTGAGATATGGTTGAACGATGTTTTTGATGTCATGGAAGGCATAATTCATTGCCCTCTGAAATGTTGACCCTGCGTTCTTTAAACCAAAGGGTAATTTGTGATATGCGAATGTGCCCCACAGACAAATAAATGCCATCTTTGACTGGTCCTGTGGGTGGATATTTATTTGATTATACCCGGAGAATCCATCCATGAATGAAAAGATTTCGCATCTGCCGCATTCATCAATTATCTAGTCAATAAAGTGTGTAGGGTAGTTGTCTTTTGGACAAGCTTGATTTACATCCCTATAATTGACGCACACTATAATCGTTCCTTGTTTCTTCATAACAGGAACAATGTTCGATACCCAATCGGTTAGAGGAACCAGGTAAATGAAACTAGCATGGAGAAGTTTTTCAAATTTTGCCTTGATGGCAGCGAATTTCTTGGGGTGCACCTATCGTAGCCGTTGTCGTACTGGTTTGACATCTGGATACATCTTGATTTCGTGTTCAACTATACTTGAGTCAATGCCTAGCATTTCATCATATGACCAAGCAAAGACATCTCTGAATTCGCGAAAAAGAGCGTTGTATATTTCTAGTTCTGAAGGAGAACAACATTTTCCAACATAAATATTCTCTACAACATCTGTTTTGGTCGAGATATTTATGGCGATAGTCTCTTCAATGTTGGACAAGTTTCGCTCGAAATCCACCGTGTTTATAGTATTTGATAGGAAATCAAAAACTGAAGGATGATGATGGTCATCAGGAGTATCTTCTTTACAATCCGGAAGATGGGAACAATGGTGGTAATCTTCCCATGGTGCCCCTTCAATTACCATTGATTGAACAATTCCTTCATCGGTGTAATGCACTTGCGACCAAGGATCTGAAGGGGTGCCATATTCCTTAGACCTATCTATCCACACGCTTGATGAGCGTTGATTTGGGTCTGCCTCCCATGCCGAAAACAGTGATTGCTACAATATTTCTATTGGGCTTGGAGGCAATACCTGCGTATGATCCATGTTTATATCGTTTTCTGAGATCTTTTGAATCGAAGATATCATGTTGCAGGTTCCTACCATCGCTACTTCCGCCAGATTGATTGGAGGTGGAAGGGCAAAAGTCCCCATTAATATAGGGTCTTTTAGTAGGCCTACTCCGATATTTTGAAGCGTATGGGGGCTTCCATGGATCATTGGAATGCTTCCCGTAACTTGGGAACTATTCGGGAGAAATGTTTGTTGGTTGACGATCGTAATTCCTCCTTGAAAAGGAAATGCAATCTTTCTAAAGTAGGTCGACACAACTGCAGCCATAGCATATATCCATGGTCTTCCCAGTAGGATGTTGTAATCGAGGTTTCCATCAATTACTTCGACATCTATTTCTACTGTTTTCCCTCCTAGTTCAACTTGCAAGTTACTTAGAATACCGTATGGGGTATACGTTCGTCTGTCAAATGCTTTTAATGTTGTCGGAGATTGCGACAAGGTTGGCGATCCTAAAGTTTTCCAGCAACTCATCGACATAATACATGTAGATGCCCCCTCATCAATAATTGTTCGATGAACAGTTTTGTTGAGGGCTTTCACTTGAATGAGGAAAGCTAGTTGAGCTGGTAACTTAGGATCGTATCCTTTATGATTAAAGGACACAAGATTAGAATCCTTTGGTCTATCCCACCGATAGCTGATAATAAAGCCTTCTTTTGGGATGGGCACTTTTGCAGTACCTCAAGTGTCGACATAGCAGATGGCGATTGGGCCAGATCTTCCACTATATTATAATGTTGTGCTACTCTGGCACAAGGATTAAATGTCGATTTGTGTACTACTCCCTTTGGCGAAATTATCATTGGTTCAGGAATGATGGGTGGCACAACTTTGGTCAAAGTTGTTGTCGAACTACTAGGTTGTTCATTAGCCTTGTTATTCGACAGTTGTGGATTCCCGTAATCTTTATTCCTTGTCAAAGCATCATTTTGTTGCTTTGAGATAGACAACATAAGCATTTGGGATCAGGAAGCATTTTGATTAGAAACCAGTTTGGTTCCTGGGTTTGGAAACGGATCAGTCAATATTGCTGAGGTTTTTGAACTCTTAAAGAGTTTCTTAACTTCAGCTTTATGTGGAAAATCTCTCATCCGATGATCCTCATCGCATATCTGACACCCCGCAGGGGGTTTCCTTTGCCCAGAAGGATTTGCAGAAGGTTTTTCAAGAGATGACTCATCCTGCTTCTTTTTTCTCCCTTTCTTTTTCTTCTTGCCCCCTGGTTGCTTCAGTTGTTTGCCCTTGTCAGTCGACACAACATTTACCTTCGAGGCAAGAAGTTCTTCATTTACATTTTGATCAGAAATCTTACGGGCTTTCTTAGATGTAGCCTTTTTCGATTTCGTGCTTGTCGTACCTATCACACCATCACTGGCATGAGAGTCTTTGTTTGATTTAGGAGGGGGAGGAACGGAAAATTCTGGTCTAGGAGCATCAGGTATTTTATCATAGAGCGTGCCAAACTGAGTATAGATCAAGTCTAGATATTGTGCACAAGAAATAACTTGCTCTTCAGTGACGACTCCTCCCTTTGCCACATCTTCTGTGATAGAAGGTAATAATGACTTAATAAACCATTCAGCTAACAGCTGATCAGGAACATATGTTTTTACCATTCTACGACGACGTCGCCACTCATGAATATGATCAGATATGTGAGTGGCCGTTGTCTGTTTGAAATTGGTAAGAAGCTTTGTTCCTATTTCGTACCTTATTGGTAACTGAAAATGGGTTAAAAAGGTTGTGGCTAGGGTGTTGAAGTTATCGAATGAAGCTCTAGGCAATTCAATATACCATTTTGCTGTTGGACCAGTTAACATTCTCTGGAAAAGGCGAAGCCTAATCGAATCATCATTTAGAGTGTTAGATGAACACCACAGATGAAAGATCGTCACATGATTCGATGGGTCTTCACCCAGATTTCCATTAAATTTAGGAATATCTGACAAAAGTTTATGCGGAATCGCCGACCACCAAGGGGCATAAGCAATTGGATCATTCGTCAGCCGGTTTAGATCTGGTAATTCTAGAGTTGCTACAAAGGGCAACTGTTGATTCAGGTTAGGCGAAGCATACCCAGGATAAGATGGAATCACCTGAGCAGTGGGTCTTTGCATACCAGCATAATGTATTTGATGCTGGTAACTTTGATAAGGTTGATGGGCATAACCATTATAATATGGTTGTTGATAACCGCTTTGGAAATGCAGTTGCCCATTACTTACAAAGACTTGTTGCTCAGGTCCTTGATATGATTGCTGGAATGGTGGTTGTTGAGATTGAATCAGCCATGGTTGTTGGACCATTTGTTGTTTCCCAATACTGGATGATTGACCAAGATGAGGAGTCATAGTACTTGTTTGAGCCTGAGTCGCTCCAGATGAGGAGGCACTAATCTGAGGTTGTGATTGAGTCATTGAGACAAGAGGCTGTTGTATTGCAACCTGAGAAACTTGGGGTTGACATACAACAGGTAGCGCTTGTACTTGCGACGTAGTCACCATAGCAGGTATAGTGGGAATATTCGACACAGGGTGGACTGGTTGCATTGAATATACAACCCTTGGTTGCTGAGGCAGTATTGGTACCCAACCGCTGGATGTAATTCCAGTTTGACTTGAACTTTGTTGTAAACTCCCATATGGTTTTTCTCCGGGAGGGAATAATGAAAAGGCATACTGCCCTCCATATGGTGGCAATCCAGTACTTAAAGGGTAGATTGGCCTTTGAAGACACATTGGATCAATTTGTTGAGTTTCAACATAAGAAATACCAGATGATAATCTGGATGAAGAAATAGGAACTGACCATCTCGTTGAAACAGTCCCTGATTGGACTCCGGCTTGATGTTGATAACTTGCTGGGATAGATGGTATACCAGCGAACATCATTGGAGTAGCAGCAGGAGGCTCTGCCGCTGCTGCGTCGGATGACACAGTCCTGGATGTCAATAGTTGTTCAGACATATCTAGTCTATCCAAAAGATTTTCTAGCGATTTCAATTGAATTTTTTCCACGATTGCAGATTACACGATCAACTAAAAATCAAGGGGAAATATGTTTCCAAATTAAATGAATTTTAGACACTTTGACACAACTTGTTTTTTCAATTTTTAAGAGTCGAGAAAAAACAAAAGATGACTCTAGTCACCTTCGATTTTTAATGAGCTTGAAGTGACAAGTGCTCAGATGGACCTTTTCTTTTAAGG